>CM068373.1:42285659-44774042 GCA_034769895.1 Magicicada septendecula | reverse complement strand
ATTTTGCTACTTGGGTGCCAGCTCGAACAAACTGCGTAGCTCACGAAGAGCGACCTTTCTGTTGTAAAACTGCGGGGCGATTTACTGTAGCAAGTCGGATTCTCACAAGCATGTCTAAGCGTACCCTGTTCGTGAAAAATTTTGAGGTCTTCTTTGGTAAACTACCATTCGTGATTCACTTAAAATCAGCCGCACACGTATCAGTTCTCTTACTTGTTGTTAGGTTTTTGATTGATTCTATTGATTAGTTCATTAATCGTACAGATATTTATCGGCTAGCCTACAGATTATACTGCAACAATAGACTGCTCTTTAATTGCCAATTTTCGTGTTTACTGCATATAGAACAAAAAATGCTTCTTCTGCGACTATGACTGTTTGGAATGTCTGATATGCGGGATCTCATTAAGAAAATAGCGTTGGAATCTACGAGACTGTAATTAAGGGCGGCGATGTGAGCAAGCTATGTTGACCGAAAAGTACGATCCGGAGGTTTCTGTCGTGTGCCCATGAAACTTCCCGGCTGATTGCTTTACCTTCTGAAAAATGGTAGCTGTCAAAAGGACTAGCTTCACGAATCGCGGGTTTCTCTTACAGTACAATCCATGACGTTTCAAATAAGGCTGGCATTGAAAAAAATAAATAATTTTTGAACGATAACATACTATTTTTATTTCATAAGTTTACAGATACAAGATAGGAATTTACATTTGTATAACGGCCACAAATTAGTAATGTCCACCGCTCTTCTGGGACGCTTGAGAAAGAGCAACATAGTGAGCACCCTTGGCTGAAGCGACGTCAGCAGTGTCGGCCAGAAATCCTGACTTGAGGACAACTGGTGCTGCTAGTGGTCCGTGGTACGCGTTACCTCCTACGGCTGATGCGCCTGCGGAGAAAACTTTCGCGTTGCTTGATGAAAGGCCTGATCCGTAACCTGATGAGGCGTAGTGGCCATCGGAACTGAAAGAGTTTAGTCCGGCGTAGCCGTACTGTCCGTTGTAGACGTCAGAGGTACCTTCTCCGCCGCTGTACACTCCGTGAAGTGCTCCTTCGTAGCCAGCGTCGTAGTATTTGCCGGATGAACCGTCGTCGTAGTTCTGTGCTCCGTATCCGCTTGCAGACTGAGCTTTCAGGGTGGCAATCAGGTGTTGGCCTCTAGCGGCTGCTACCTCCACAGTGTCGGCCAAGTGTCCGTCCTTTTGTACTACCGGCTTAGCTAGAGGTCCGTGGTATCCGACGGGACCGTGCTTTGAAGTCGGGAAAGAAGACACTCCACTTCCTAAGGCTAACCGCGCCAAAACGGCCAACAATGACGTTGTTGCTAGCTGGAAACATACAATAAATTCAGGTAAATTCTTTGACAAAATAATATTGACACTCGCACAAGGTAAAGACGAGTCCACTTACCAGTGAGTGCATGTTGGTATTTTTTATCACGTCTGATGAGGGTACACGCGTTACACGCGTTTATATAGCATATAGGCATCCACAGCACATCCCCACTTTGATGGCTTTCACGTGCGCCCGGCATTGTGTAATTGGAATTTTTAGATTTTAGCAAGGCTGCTTCATTAGTTTATTCTCGCGACAAGCTCTGCAGAAAATTAAACGTCAGTTGAATAGCACGCTGTACAATAATCAACGATTTTAGAAAATCCTTAAAACTTTTTATTTTCTAACAATTCACGGACAACCGTTCAGTCCGTAAATTATTTTATTACCTCGTACCAACCGATTAATAGTTTACGAGTCTAAGATGTTGCTATCACTTTTCTACGTACCAGAGAAGAACAGATTTACTGGTTCTTAAAGAGAACCACATTTTCGTAAAAACAAACGAACCTATGCAATTCTTTTCTGTAAAAATGGTTGCCGTTCATCTACGGCTAATGGACTACTACGATTTCTGGTTAAAGAAAATTCCTATCTGAAACGGCTTACGGCTAATAACTCGATAACCACCACCTTTATCCGCCTAATGGAAAGTCCGATATGCAGCACACGTAGTGAGTACCAAGCTTTATTTCGTTTGCTTTTTGTTAGTAACTTATTACATATATGGCAGTACACATAGTATCAATAGATTCCTAAATGTAGTACAGTGCTTAAATGTTTAATATGACAAAAACAGTTACGCATACGTCAGAATTGATACGTTATTAATTATAGATAATTAATTAAGCTTTGAAACACTTTTTTGTTTGTTTTTCTGGCATTAATAATAAACCGGCTATGGACGATAAACTAACGTATTTCTAATGGCGTTTTTACATCAGCGTCCGTTTCCTTAGTACACTCTGATAAATAGAACAAGCTTATAGGCGAACTGTCATCTTTTTCCTGCCAGTTTGGCCACTCGATTTAGGAGGGTTTTCACTATTGATAGACAGCAAAATAAAATCGTGCATTTGGAGGACGTTTTATTTTGCAAGGGCCAATGCATTCGGCGTCGCACAAGGTAAAGTCGTTGTCGTTTCATCCGCTTCATTCTAACGTAACATGATAACTTATTAAACTGTCTACCAAAGAAAGTCAGGTACGACAAATAAACTAAACGCCAACATTAAAAACAGTCAGCTGAACTTCAAAGCCATCATTTTGCTACTTGGGTGCCAGCTCGAACAAACTGCGTAGCTCACGAAGAGCGACCTTTCTGTTGTAAAACTGCGGGGCGATTTACTGTAGCAAGTCGGATTCTCACAAGCATGTCTAAGCGTACCCTGTTCGTGAAAAATTTTGAGGTCTTCTTTGGTAAACTACCATTCGTGATTCACTTAAAATCAGCCGCACACGTATCAGTTCTCTTACTTGTTGTTAGGTTTTTGATTGATTCTATTGATTAGTTCATTAATCGTACAGATATTTATCGGCTAGCCTACAGATTATACTGCAACAATAGACTGCTCTTTAATTGCCAATTTTCGTGTTTACTGCATATAGAACAAAAAATGCTTCTTCTGCGACTATGACTGTTTGGAATGTCTGATATGCGGGATCTCATTAAGAAAATAGCGTTGGAATCTACGAGACTGTAATTAAGGGCGGCGATGTGAGCAAGCTATGTTGACCGAAAAGTACGATCCGGAGGTTTCTGTCGTGTGCCCATGAAACTTCCCGGCTGATTGCTTTACCTTCTGAAAAATGGAAGCTGTCAAAAGGACTAGCTTCACGAATCGCGGGTTTCTCTTACAGTACAATCCATGACGTTTCAAATAAGGCTGGCATTGAAAAAAATAAATAATTTTTGAACGATAACATACTATTTTTATTTCATAAGTTTACAGATACAAGATAGGAATTTACATTTGTATAACGGCCACAAATTAGTAATGTCCACCGCTCTTCTGGGACGCTTGAGAAAGAGCAACATAGTGAGCACCCTTGGCTGAAGCGACGTCAGCAGTGTCGGCCAGAAATCCTGACTTGAGGACAACTGGTGCTGCTAGTGGTCCGTGGTACGCGTTACCTCCTACGGCTGATGCGCCTGCGGAGAAAACTTTCGCGTTGCTTGATGAAAGGCCTGATCCGTAACCTGATGAGGCGTAGTGGCCATCGGAACTGAAAGAGTTTAGTCCGGCGTAGCCGTACTGTCCGTTGTAGACGTCAGAGGTACCTTCTCCGCCGCTGTACACTCCGTGAAGTGCTCCTTCGTAGCCAGCGTCGTAGTATTTGCCGGATGAACCGTCGTCGTAGTTCTGTGCTCCGTATCCGCTTGCAGACTGAGCTTTCAGGGTGGCAATCAGGTGTTGGCCTCTAGCGGCTGCTACCTCCACAGTGTCGGCCAAGTGTCCGTCCTTTTGTACTACCGGCTTAGCTAGAGGTCCGTGGTATCCGACGGGACCGTGCTTTGAAGTCGGGAAAGAAGACACTCCACTTTCTAAGGCTAACCGCGCCAAAACGGCCAACAATGACGTTGTTGCTAGCTGGAAACATACAATAAATTCAGGTAAATTCTTTGACAAAATAATATTGACACTCGCACAAGGTAAAGACGAGTCCACTTACCAGTGAATGCATGTTGGTATTTTTTATCACGTCTGATGAGGGTACACGCGTTACACGCGTTTATATAGCATATAGGCATCCACAGCACATCCCCACTTTGATGGCTTTCACGTGCGCCCGGCATTGTGTAATTGGAATTTTTAGATTTTAGCAAGGCTGCTTCATTAGTTTATTCTCGCGACAAGCTCTGCAGAAAATTAAACGTCAGTTGAATAGCACGCTGTACAATAATCAACGATTTTAGAAAATCCTTAACACTTTTTATTTTCTAACAATTCACGGACAACCGTTCAGTCCGTAAATTATTTTATTACCTCGTACCAACCGATTAATAGTTTACGAGTCTAAGATGTTGCTATCACTTTTCTACGTACCAGAGAAGAACAGATTTACTGGTTCTTAAAGAGAACCACATTTTCGTAAAAACAAACGAACCTATGCAATTCTTTTCTGTAAAAATGGTTGCCTTTCATCTACGGCTAATGGACTACTACGATTTCTGGTTAAAGAAAATTTATATCTGAAACGGCTTACGGCTAATAACTCGATAACCACCACCTTTATCCGCCTAATGGAAAGTCCGATATGCAGCACACGTAGCGAGTACCAAGCTTTATTTCGTTTGCTTTTTGTTAGTAACTTATTACATATATGGCAGTACACATAGTATCAATAGATTCCTAAATGTAGTACAGTGCTTAAATGTTTAATATGACAAAAACAGTTACGCATACGTCAGAATTGATACGTTATTAATTATAGATAATTAATTAAGCTTTGAAACACTTTTTTGTTTGTTTTTCTGGCATTAATAATAAACCGGCTATGGACGATAAACTAACGTATTTCTAATGGCGTTTTTACATCAGCGTCCGTTTCCTTAGTACACTCTGATAAATAGAACAAGCTTATAGGCGAACTGTCATCTTTTTCCTGCCAGTTTGGCCACTCGATTTAGGAGGGTTTTCACTATTGATAGACAGCAAAATAAAATCGTGCATTTGGAGGACGTTTTATTTTGCAAGGGCCAATGCATTCGGCGTCGCACAAGGTAAAGTCGTTGTCGTTTCATCCGCTTCATTCTAACGTAACATGATAACTTATTAAACTGTCTACCAAAGAAAGTCAGGTACGACAAATAAACTAAACGCCAACATTAAAAACAGTCAGCTGAACTTCAAAGCC
This sequence comes from Magicicada septendecula, assembly GCA_034769895.1. NCBI lineage: Eukaryota > Metazoa > Arthropoda > Insecta > Hemiptera > Cicadidae > Magicicada > Magicicada septendecula. The sequence continues at coordinate 44,768,849 of CM068373.1, read as the reverse complement.
ATCATTTTGCTACTTGGGTGCCAGCTCGAACAAACTGCGTAGCTCACGAAGAGCGACCTTTCTGTTGTAAAACTGCGGGGCGATTTACTGTAGCAAGTCGGATTCTCACAAGCATGTCTAAGCGTACCCTGTTCGTGAAAAATTTTGAGGTCTTCTTTGGTAAACTACCATTCGTGATTCACTTAAAATCAGCCGCACACGTATCAGTTCTCTTACTTGTTGTTAGGTTTTTGATTGATTCTATTGATTAGTTCATTAATCGTACAGATATTTATCGGCTAGCCTACAGTTTATACTGCAACAATAGACTGCTCTTTAATTGCCAATTTTCGTGTTTAATTCATATAGAACAAAAAATGCTTCTTCTGCGAGTATGACTGTTTGGAATGTCTGATATGCGGGATCTCATTAAGAAAATAGCTTTGGAATCTACGAGACTGTAATTAAGGGCGGCGATGTGAGCAAGCTATGTTGACCGAGAAGTACTATCCGGAGGTTTCTGTCGTGTGCCCATGAAACTTCCTGGCTGATTGCTTTGTCTTCTGAAAATGGAAGCTGTCAAAAGGACTAGCTTCACGAATCGCGGGTTTCTCTTACAGTACAATCCATGACGTTTCAAATAAGGCTGGCATTGAAAAAAATAAATAATTTTTGAACGATAACATACTATTTTTATTTCATAAGTTTACAGATAAAAGATAGGAATTTACATTTGTATAACGTCCACAAGTTAGTAATGTCCACCGCTCTTCTGGGACGCTTGAGAAAGAGCAACATAGTGAGCACCCTTGGCTGAAGCGACGTCAGCAGTGTCGGCCAGAAATCCTGACTTGAGGACAACTGGTGCTGCTAGTGGTCCGTGGTACGCGTTACCTCCTACGGCTGATGCGCCTGCGGAGAAAACTTTCGCGTTGCTTGATGAAAGGCCTGATCCGTAACCTGATGAGGCGTAGTGGCCATCGGAACTGAAAGAGTTTAGTCCGGCGTAGCCGTACTGTCCGTTGTAGACGTCAGAGGTACCTTCTCCGCCGCTGTACACTCCGTGAAGTGCTCCTTCGTAGCCAGCGTCGTAGTATTTGCCGGATGAACCGTCGTCGTAGTTCTGTGCTCCGTATCCGCTTGCAGACTGAGCTTTCAGGGTGGCAATCAGGTGTTGGCCTCTAGCGGCTGCTACCTCCACAGTGTCGGCCAAGTGTCCGTCCTTTTGTACTACCGGCTTAGCTAGAGGTCCGTGGTATCCGACGGGACCGTGCTTTGAAGTCGGGAAAGAAGACACTCCACTTCCTAAGGCTAACCGCGCCAAAACGGCCAACAATGACGTTGTTGCTAGCTGGAAACATACAATAAATTCAGGTAAATTCTTTGACAAAATAATATTGACACTCGCACAAGGTAAAGACGAGTCCACTTACCAGTGAGTGCATGTTGGTATTTTTTATCACGTCTGATGAGGGTACACGCGTTACACGCGTTTATATAGCATATAGGCATCCACAGCACATCCCCACTTTGATGGCTTTCACGTGCGCCCGGCATTGTGTAATTGGAATTTTTAGATTTTAGCAAGGCTGCTTCATTAGTTTATTCTCGCGACAAGCTCTGCAGAAAATTAAACGTCAGTTGAATAGCACGCTGTACAATAATCAACGATTTTAGAAAATCCTTAACACTTTTTATTTTCTAACAATTCACGGACAACCGTTCAGTCCGTAAATTATTTTATTACCTCGTACCAACCGATTAATAGTTTACGAGTCTAAGATGTTGCTATCACTTTTCTACGTACCAGAGAAGAACAGATTTACTGGTTCTTAAAGAGAAGCACATTTTCGTAAAAACAAACGAACCTATGCAATTCTTTTCTGTAAAAATGGTTGCCTTTCATCTACGGCTAATGGACTACTACGATTTCTGGTTAAAGAAAATTCCTATCTGAAACGGCTTACGGCTAATAACTCGATAACCACCACCTTTATCCGCCTAATGGAAAGTCCGATATGCAGCACACGTAGCGAGTACCAAGCTTTATTTCGTTTGCTTTTTGTTAGTAACTTATTACATATATGGCAGTGCACATAGTATCAATAGATTCCTAAATGTAGTACAGTGCTTAAATGTTTAATATGACAAAAACAGTTACGCATACGTCAGAATTGATACGTTATTAATTATAGATAATTAATTAAGCTTTGAAACACTTTTTTGTTTGTTTTTCTGGCATTAATAATAAACCGGCTATGGACGATAAACTAACGTATTTCTAATGGCGTTTTTACATCAGCGTCCGTTTCCTTAGTACACTCTGATAAATAGAACAAGCTTATAGGCGAACTGTCATCTTTTTCCTGCCAGTTTGGCCACTCGATTTAGGAGGGTTTTCACTATCGATAGACAGCAAAATAAAATCGTGCATTTGGAGGACGTTTTATTTTGCAAGGGCCAATGCATTCGGCGTCGCACAAGGTAAAGTCGTTGTCGTTTCATCCGCTTCATTCTAACGTAACATGATAACTTATTAAACTGTCTACCAAAGAAAGTCAGGTACGACAAATAAACTAAACGCCAACATTAAAAACAGTCAGCTGAACTTCAAAGCCATCATTTTGCTACTTGGGTGCCAGCTCGAACAAACTGCGTAGCTCACGAAGAGCGACCTTTCTGTTGTAAAACTGCGGGGCGATTTACTGTAGCAAGTCGGATTCTCACAAGCATGTCTAAGCGTACCCTGTTCGTGAAAAATTTTGAGGTCTTCTTTGGTAAACTACCATTCGTGATTCACTTAAAATCAGCCGCACACGTATCAGTTCTCTTACTTGTTGTTAGGTTTTTGATTGATTCTATTGATTAGTTCATTAATCGTACAGATATTTATCGGCTAGCCTACAGATTATACTGCAACAATAGACTGCTCTTTAATTGCCAATTTTCGTGTTTACTGCATATAGAACAAAAAATGCTTCTTCTGCGACTATGACTGTTTGGAATGTCTGATATGCGGGATCTCATTAAGAAAATAGCGTTGGAATCTACGAGACTGTAATTAAGGGCGGCGATGTGAGCAAGCTATGTTGACCGAAAAGTACGATCCGGAGGTTTCTGTCGTGTGCCCATGAAACTTCCCGGCTGATTGCTTTACCTTCTGAAAAATGGTAGCTGTCAAAAGGACTAGCTTCACGAATCGCGGGTTTCTCTTACAGTACAATCCATGACGTTTCAAATAAGGCTGGCATTGAAAAAAATAAATAATTTTTGAACGATAACATACTATTTTTATTTCATAAGTTTACAGATACAAGATAGGAATTTACATTTGTATAACGGCCACAAATTAGTAATGTCCACCGCTCTTCTGGGACGCTTGAGAAAGAGCAACATAGTGAGCACCCTTGGCTGAAGCGACGTCAGCAGTGTCGGCCAGAAATCCTGACTTGAGGACAACTGGTGCTGCTAGTGGTCCGTGGTACGCGTTACCTCCTACGGCTGATGCGCCTGCGGAGAAAACTTTCGCGTTGCTTGATGAAAGGCCTGATCCGTAACCTGATGAGGCGTAGTGGCCATCGGAACTGAAAGAGTTTAGTCCGGCGTAGCCGTACTGTCCGTTGTAGACGTCAGAGGTACCTTCTCCGCCGCTGTACACTCCGTGAAGTGCTCCTTCGTAGCCAGCGTCGTAGTATTTGCCGGATGAACCGTCGTCGTAGTTCTGTGCTCCGTATCCGCTTGCAGACTGAGCTTTCAGGGTGGCAATCAGGTGTTGGCCTCTAGCGGCTGCTACCTCCACAGTGTCGGCCAAGTGTCCGTCCTTTTGTACTACCGGCTTAGCTAGAGGTCCGTGGTATCCGACGGGACCGTGCTTTGAAGTCGGGAAAGAAGACACTCCACTTCCTAAGGCTAACCGCGCCAAAACGGCCAACAATGACGTTGTTGCTAGCTGGAAACATACAATAAATTCAGGTAAATTCTTTGACAAAATAATATTGACACTCGCACAAGGTAAAGACGAGTCCACTTACCAGTGAGTGCATGTTGGTATTTTTTATCACGTCTGATGAGGGTACACGCGTTACACGCGTTTATATAGCATATAGGCATCCACAGCACATCCCCACTTTGATGGCTTTCACGTGCGCCCGGCATTGTGTAATTGGAATTTTTAGATTTTAGCAAGGCTGCTTCATTAGTTTATTCTCGCGACAAGCTCTGCAGAAAATTAAACGTCAGTTGAATAGCACGCTGTACAATAATCAACGATTTTAGAAAATCCTTAAAACTTTTTATTTTCTAACAATTCACGGACAACCGTTCAGTCCGTAAATTATTTTATTACCTCGTACCAACCGATTAATAGTTTACGAGTCTAAGATGTTGCTATCACTTTTCTACGTACCAGAGAAGAACAGATTTACTGGTTCTTAAAGAGAACCACATTTTCGTAAAAACAAACGAACCTATGCAATTCTTTTCTGTAAAAATGGTTGCCGTTCATCTACGGCTAATGGACTACTACGATTTCTGGTTAAAGAAAATTCCTATCTGAAACGGCTTACGGCTAATAACTCGATAACCACCACCTTTATCCGCCTAATGGAAAGTCCGATATGCAGCACACGTAGTGAGTACCAAGCTTTATTTCGTTTGCTTTTTGTTAGTAACTTATTACATATATGGCAGTACACATAGTATCAATAGATTCCTAAATGTAGTACAGTGCTTAAATGTTTAATATGACAAAAACAGTTACGCATACGTCAGAATTGATACGTTATTAATTATAGATAATTAATTAAGCTTTGAAACACTTTTTTGTTTGTTTTTCTGGCATTAATAATAAACCGGCTATGGACGATAAACTAACGTATTTCTAATGGCGTTTTTACATCAGCGTCCGTTTCCTTAGTACACTCTGATAAATAGAACAAGCTTATAAGCGAACTGTCATCTTTTTCCTGCCAGTTTGGCCACTCGATTTAGGAGGGTTTTCACTATTGATAGACAGCAAAATAAAATCGTGCATTTGGAGGACGTTTTATTTTGCAAGGGCCAATGCATTCGGCGTCGCACAAGGTAAAGTCGTTGTCGTTTCATCCGCTTCATTCTAACGTAACATGATAACTTATTAAACTGTCTACCAAAGAAAGTCAGGTACGACAAATAAACTAAACGCCAACATTAAAAACAGTCAGCTGAACTTCAAAGCCATCATTTTGCTACTTGGGTGCCAGCTCGAACAAACTGCGTAGCTCACGAAGAGCGACCTTTCTGTTGTAAAACTGCGGGGCGATTTACTGTAGCAAGTCGGATTCTCACAAGCATGTCTAAGCGTACCCTGTTCGTGAAAAATTTTGAGGTCTTCTTTGGTAAACTACCATTCGTGATTCACTTAAAATCAGCCGCACACGTATCAGTTCTCTTACTTGTTGTTAGGTTTTTGATTGATTCTATTGATTAGTTCATTAATCGTACAGATATTTATCGGCTAGCCTACAGTTTATACTGCAACAATAGACTGCTCTTTAATTGCCAATTTTCGTGTTTAATGCATATAGAACAAAAAATGCTTCTTCTGCGAGTATGACTGTTTGGAATGTCTGATATGCGGGATCTCATTAAGAAAATAGCTTTGGAATCTACGAGACTGTAATTAAGGGCGGCGATGTGAGCAAGCTATGTTGACCGAGAAGTACTATCCGGAGGTTTCTGTCGTGTGCCCATGAAACTTCCTGGCTGATTGCTTTGTCTTTTGAAAATGGAAGCTGTCAAAAGGACTAGATTCACGAATCGCGGGTTTCTCTTACAGTACAATCCATGACGTTTCAAATAAGGCTGGCATTGAAAAAAATAAATAATTTTTGAACGATAACATACTATTTTTATTTCATAAGTTTACAGATACAAGATAGGAATTTACATTTGTATAACGGCCACAAATTAGTAATGTCCACCGCTCTTCTGGGACGCTTGAGAAAGAGCAACATAGTGAGCACCCTTGGCTGAAGCGACGTCAGCAGTGTCGGCCAGAAATCCTGACTTGAGGACAACTGGTGCTGCTAGTGGTCCGTGGTACGCGTTACCTCCTACGGCTGATGCGCCTGCGGAGAAAACTTTCGCGTTGCTTGATGAAAGGCCTGATCCGTAACCTGATGAGGCGTAGTGGCCATCGGAACTGAAAGAGTTTAGTCCGGCGTAGCCGTACTGTCCGTTGTAGACGTCAGAGGTACCTTCTCCGCCGCTGTACACTCCGTGAAGTGCTCCTTCGTAGCCAGCGTCGTAGTATTTGCCGGATGAACCGTCGTCGTAGTTCTGTGCTCCGTATCCGCTTGCAGACTGAGCTTTCAGGGTGGCAATCAGGTGTTGGCCTCTAGCGGCTGCTACCTCCACAGTGTCGGCCAAGTGTCCGTCCTTTTGTACTACCGGCTTAGCTAGAGGTCCGTGGTATCCGACGGGACCGTGCTTTGAAGTCGGGAAAGAAGACACTCCACTTCCTAAGGCTAACCGCGCCAAAACGGCCAACAATGACGTTGTTGCTAGCTGGAAACATACAATAAATTCAGGTAAATTCTTTGACAAAATAATATTGACACTCGCACAAGGTAAAGACGAGTCCACTTACCAGTGAGTGCATGTTGGTATTTTTTATCACGTCTGATGAGGGTACACGCGTTACACGCGTTTATATAGCATATAGGCATCCACAGCACATCCCCACTTTGATGGCTTTCACGTGCGCCCGGCATTGTGTAATTGGAATTTTTAGATTTTAGCAAGGCTGCTTCATTAGTTTATTCTCGCGACAAGCTCTGCAGAAAATTAAACGTCAGTTGAATAGCACGCTGTACAATAATCAACGATTTTAGAAAATCCTTAAAACTTTTTATTTTCTAACAATTCACGGACAACCGTTCAGTCCGTAAATTATTTTATTACCTCGTACCAACCGATTAATAGTTTACGAGTCTAAGATGTTGCTATCACTTTTCTACGTACCAGAGAAGAACAGATTTACTGGTTCTTAAAGAGAACCACATTTTCGTAAAAACAAACGAACCTATGCAATTCTTTTCTGTAGAAATGGTTGCCTTTCATCTACGGCTAATGGACTACTACGATTTCTGGTTAAAGAAAATTCCTATCTGAAACGGCTTACGGCTAATAACTCGATAACCACCACCTTTATCCGCCTAATGGAAAGTCCGATATGCAGCACACGTAGCGAGTACCAAGCTTTATTTCGTTTGCTTTTTGTTAGTAACTTATTACATATATGGCAGTGCACATAGTGTCAATAGATTCCTAAATGTAGTACAGTGCTTAAATGTTTAATATGACAAAAACAGTTACGCATACGTCAGAATTGATACGTTATTAATTATAGATAATTAATTAAGCTTTGAAACACTTTTTTGTTTGTTTTTCTGGCATTAATAATAAACCGGCTATGGACGATAAACTAACGTATTTCTAATGGCGTTTTTACATCAGCGTCCGTTTCCTTAGTACACTCTGATAAATAGAACAAGCTTATAGGCGAACTGTCATCTTTTTCCTGCCAGTTTGGCCACTCGATTTAGGAGGGTTTTCACTATCGATAGACAGCAAAATAAAATCGTGCATTTGGAGGACGTTTTATTTTGCAAGGGCCAATGCATTCGGCGTCGCACAAGGTAAAGTCGTTGTCGTTTCATCCGCTTCATTCTAACGTAACATGATAACTTATTAAACTGTCTACCAAAGAAAGTCAGGTACGACAAATAAACTAAAAGCCAACATTAAAAACAGTCAGCTGAACTTCAAAGCCATCATTTTGATACTTGGGTGCCAGCTCGAACAAACTGCGTAGCTCACGAAGAGCGACCTTTCTGTTGTAAAACTGCGGGGCGATTTACTGTAGCAAGTCGGATTCTCACAAGCATGTCTAAGCGTACCCTGTTCGTGAAAAATTTTGAGGTCTTCTTTGGTAAACTACCATTCGTGATTCACTTAAAATCAGCCGCACACGTATCAGTTCTCTTACTTGTTGTTAGGTTTTTGATTGATTCTATTGATTAGTTCATTAATCGTACAGATATTTATCGGCTAGCCTACAGATTATACTGCAACAATAGACTGCTCTTTAATTGCCAATTTTCGTGTTTACTGCATATAGAACAAAAAATGCTTCTTCTGCGACTATGACTGTTTGGAATGTCTGATATGCGGGATCTCATTAAGAAAATAGCGTTGGAATCTACGAGACTGTAATTAAGGGCGGCGATGTGAGCAAGCTATGTTGACCGAAAAGTACGATCCGGAGGTTTCTGTCGTGTGCCCATGAAACTTCCCGGCTGATTGCTTTACCTTCTGAAAAATGGAAGCTGTCAAAAGGACTAGCTTCACGAATCGCGGGTTTCTCTTACAGTACAATCCATGACGTTTCAAATAAGGCTGGCATTGAAAAAAATAAATAATTTTTGAACGATAACATACTATTTTTATTTCATAAGTTTACAGATAAATGATAGGAATTTACATTTGTATAACGGCCACAAGTTAGTAATGTCCACCGCTCTTCTGGGACGCTTGAGAAAGAGCAACATAGTGAGCACCCTTGGCTGAAGCGACGTCAGCAGTGTCGGCCAGAAATCCTGACTTGAGGACAACTGGTGCTGCTAGTGGTCCGTGGTACGCGTTACCTCCTACGGCTGATGCGCCTGCGGAGAAAACTTTCGCGTTGCTTGATGAAAGGCCTGATCCGTAACCTGATGAGGCGTAGTGGCCATCGGAACTGAAAGAGTTTAGTCCGGCGTAGCCGTACTGTCCGTTGTAGACGTCAGAGGTACCTTCTCCGCCGCTGTACACTCCGTGAAGTGCTCCTTCGTAGCCAGCGTCGTAGTATTTGCCGGATGAACCGTCGTCGTAGTTCTGTGCTCCGTATCCGCTTGCAGACTGAGCTTTCAGGGTGGCAATCAGGTGTTGGCCTCTAGCGGCTGCTACCTCCACAGTGTCGGCCAAGTGTCCGTCCTTTTGTACTACCGGCTTAGCTAGAGGTCCGTGGTATCCGACGGGACCGTGCTTTGAAGTCGGGAAAGAAGACACGCCACTTCCTAAGGCTAACCGCGCCAAAACGGCCAACAATGACGTTGTTGCTAGCTGGAAACATACAATAAATTCAGGTAAATTCTTTGACAAAATAATATTGACACTCGCACAAGGTAAAGACGAGTCCACTTACCAGTGAGTGCATGTTGGTATTTTTTATCACGTCTGATGAGGGTACACGCGTTACACGCGTTTATATAGCATATAGGCATCCACAGCACATCCCCACTTTGATGGCTTTCACGTGCGCCCGGCATTGTGTAATTGGAATTTTTAGATTTTAGCAAGGCTGCTTCATTAGTTTATTCTCGCGACAAGCTCTGCAGAAAATTAAACGTCAGTTGAATAGCACGCTGTACAATAATCAACGATTTTAGAAAATCCTTAAAACTTTTTATTTTCTAACAATTCACGGACAACCGTTCAGTCCGTAAATTATTTTATTACCTCGTACCAACCGATTAATAGTTTACGAGTCTAAGATGTTGCTATCACTTTTCTACGTACCAGAGAAGAACAGATTTACTGGTTCTTAAAGAGAACCACATTTTCGTAAAAACAAACGAACCTATGCAATTCTTTTCTGTAGAAATGGTTGCCTTTCATCTACGGCTAATGGACTACTACGATTTCTGGTTAAAGAAAATTCCTATCTGAAACGGCTTACGGCTAATAACTCGATAACCACCACCTTTATCCGCCTAATGGAAAGTCCGATATGCAGCACACGTAGTGAGTACCAAGCTTTATTTCGTTTGCTTTTTGTTAGTAACTTATTACATATATGGCAGTACACATAGTATCAATAGATTCCTAAATGTAGTACAGTGCTTAAATGTTTAATATGACAAAAACAGTTACGCATACGTCAGAATTGATACGTTATTAATTATAGATAATTAATTAAGCTTTGAAACACTTTTTTGTTTGTTTTTCTGGCATTAATAATAAACCGGCTATGGACGATAAACTAACGTATTTCTAATGGCGTTTTTACATCAGCGTCCGTTTCCTTAGTACACTCTGATAAATAGAACAAGCTTATAAGCGAACTGTCATCTTTTTCCTGCCAGTTTGGCCACTCGATTTAGGAGGGTTTTCACTATTGATAGACAGCAAAATAAAATCGTGCATTTGGAGGACGTTTTATTTTGCAAGGGCCAATGCATTCGGCGTCGCACAAGGTAAAGTCGTTGTCGTTTCATCCGCTTCATTCTAACGTAACATGATAACTTATTAAACTGTCTACCAAAGAAAGTCAGGTACGACAAATAAACTAAACGCCAACATTAAAAACAGTCAGCTGAACTTCAAAGCCATCATTTTGCTACTTGGGTGCCAGCTCGAACAAACTGCGTAGCTCACGAAGAGCGACCTTTCTGTTGTAAAACTGCGGGGCGATTTACTGTAGCAAGTCGGATTCTCACAAGCATGTCTAAGCGTACCCTGTTCGTGAAAAATTTTGAGGTCTTCTTTGGTAAACTACCATTCGTGATTCACTTAAAATCAGCCGCACACGTATCAGTTCTCTTACTTGTTGTTAGGTTTTTGATTGATTCTATTGATTAGTTCATTAATCGTACAGATATTTATCGGCTAGCCTACAGTTTATACTGCAACAATAGACTGCTCTTTAATTGCCAATTTTCGTGTTTAATGCATATAGAACAAAAAATGCTTCTTCTGCGAGTATGACTGTTTGGAATGTCTGATATGCGGGATCTCATTAAGAAAATAGCTTTGGAATCTACGAGACTGTAATTAAGGGCGGCGATGTGAGCAAGCTATGTTGACCGAGAAGTACTATCCGGAGGTTTCTGTCGTGTGCCCATGAAACTTCCTGGCTGATTGCTTTGTCTTTTGAAAATGGAAGCTGTCAAAAGGACTAGATTCACGAATCGCGGGTTTCTCTTACAGTACAATCCATGACGTTTCAAATAAGGCTGGCATTGAAAAAAATAAATAATTTTTGAACGATAACATACTATTTTTATTTCATAAGTTTACAGATACAAGATAGGAATTTACATTTGTATAACGGCCACAAATTAGTAATGTCCACCGCTCTTCTGGGACGCTTGAGAAAGAGCAACATAGTGAGCACCCTTGGCTGAAGCGACGTCAGCAGTGTCGGCCAGAAATCCTGACTTGAGGACAACTGGTGCTGCTAGTGGTCCGTGGTACGCGTTACCTCCTACGGCTGATGCGCCTGCGGAGAAAACTTTCGCGTTGCTTGATGAAAGGCCTGATCCGTAACCTGATGAGGCGTAGTGGCCATCGGAACTGAAAGAGTTTAGTCCGGCGTAGCCGTACTGTCCGTTGTAGACGTCAGAGGTACCTTCTCCGCCGCTGTACACTCCGTGAAGTGCTCCTTCGTAGCCAGCGTCGTAGTATTTGCCGGATGAACCGTCGTCGTAGTTCTGTGCTCCGTATCCGCTTGCAGACTGAGCTTTCAGGGTGGCAATCAGGTGTTGGCCTCTAGCGGCTGCTACCTCCACAGTGTCGGCCAAGTGTCCGTCCTTTTGTACTACCGGCTTAGCTAGAGGTCCGTGGTATCCGACGGGACCGTGCTTTGAAGTCGGGAAAGAAGACACTCCACTTCCTAAGGCTAACCGCGCCAAAACGGCCAACAATGACGTTGTTGCTAGCTGGAAACATACAATAAATTCAGGTAAATTCTTTGACAAAATAATATTGACACTCGCACAAGGTAAAGACGAGTCCACTTACCAGTGAGTGCATGTTGGTATTTTTTATCACGTCTGATGAGGGTACACGCGTTACACGCGTTTATATAGCATATAGGCATCCACAGCACATCCCCACTTTGATGGCTTTCACGTGCGCCCGGCATTGTGTAATTGGAATTTTTAGATTTTAGCAAGGCTGCTTCATTAGTTTATTCTCGCGACAAGCTCTGCAGAAAATTAAACGTCAGTTGAATAGCACGCTGTACAATAATCAACGATTTTAGAAAATCCTTAAAACTTTTTATTTTCTAACAATTCACGGACAACCGTTCAGTCCGTAAATTATTTTATTACCTCGTACCAACCGATTAATAGTTTACGAGTCTAAGATGTTGCTATCACTTTTCTACGTACCAGAGAAGAACAGATTTACTGGTTCTTAAAGAGAACCACATTTTCGTAAAAACAAACGAACCTATGCAATTCTTTTCTGTAGAAATGGTTGCCTTTCATCTACGGCTAATGGACTACTACGATTTCTGGTTAAAGAAAATTCCTATCTGAAACGGCTTACGGCTAATAACTCGATAACCACCACCTTTATCCGCCTAATGGAAAGTCCGATATGCAGCACACGTAGCGAGTACCAAGCTTTATTTCGTTTGCTTTTTGTTAGTAACTTATTACATATATGGCAGTGCACATAGTGTCAATAGATTCCTAAATGTAGTACAGTGCTTAAATGTTTAATATGACAAAAACAGTTACGCATACGTCAGAATTGATACGTTATTAATTATAGATAATTAATTAAGCTTTGAAACACTTTTTTGTTTGTTTTTCTGGCATTAATAATAAACCGGCTATGGACGATAAACTAACGTATTTCTAATGGCGTTTTTACATCAGCGTCCGTTTCCTTAGTACACTCTGATAAATAGAACAAGCTTATAGGCGAACTGTCATCTTTTTCCTGCCAGTTTGGCCACTCGATTTAGGAGGGTTTTCACTATCGATAGACAGCAAAATAAAATCGTGCATTTGGAGGACGTTTTATTTTGCAAGGGCCAATGCATTCGGCGTCGCACAAGGTAAAGTCGTTGTCGTTTCATCCGCTTCATTCTAACGTAACATGATAACTTATTAAACTGTCTACCAAAGAAAGTCAGGTACGACAAATAAACTAAAAGCCAACATTAAAAACAGTCAGCTGAACTTCAAAGCCATCATTTTGATACTTGGGTGCCAGCTCGAACAAACTGCGTAGCTCACGAAGAGCGACCTTTCTGTTGTAAAACTGCGGGGCGATTTACTGTAGCAAGTCGGATTCTCACAAGCATGTCTAAGCGTACCCTGTTCGTGAAAAATTTTGAGGTCTTCTTTGGTAAACTACCATTCGTGATTCACTTAAAATCAGCCGCACACGTATCAGTTCTCTTACTTGTTGTTAGGTTTTTGATTGATTCTATTGATTAGTTCATTAATCGTACAGATATTTATCGGCTAGCCTACAGATTATACTGCAACAATAGACTGCTCTTTAATTGCCAATTTTCGTGTTTACTGCATATAGAACAAAAAATGCTTCTTCTGCGACTATGACTGTTTGGAATGTCTGATATGCGGGATCTCATTAAGAAAATAGCGTTGGAATCTACGAGACTGTAATTAAGGGCGGCGATGTGAGCAAGCTATGTTGACCGAAAAGTACGATCCGGAGGTTTCTGTCGTGTGCCCATGAAACTTCCCGGCTGATTGCTTTACCTTCTGAAAAATGGAAGCTGTCAAAAGGACTAGCTTCACGAATCGCGGGTTTCTCTTACAGTACAATCCATGACGTTTCAAATAAGGCTGGCATTGAAAAAAATAAATAATTTTTGAACGATAACATACTATTTTTATTTCATAAGTTTACAGATAAATGATAGGAATTTACATTTGTATAACGGCCACAAGTTAGTAATGTCCACCGCTCTTCTGGGACGCTTGAGAAAGAGCAACATAGTGAGCACCCTTGGCTGAAGCGACGTCAGCAGTGTCGGCCAGAAATCCTGACTTGAGGACAACTGGTGCTGCTAGTGGTCCGTGGTACGCGTTACCTCCTACGGCTGATGCGCCTGCGGAGAAAACTTTCGCGTTGCTTGATGAAAGGCCTGATCCGTAACCTGATGAGGCGTAGTGGCCATCGGAACTGAAAGAGTTTAGTCCGGCGTAGCCGTACTGTCCGTTGTAGACGTCAGAGGTACCTTCTCCGCCGCTGTACACTCCGTGAAGTGCTCCTTCGTAGCCAGCGTCGTAGTATTTGCCGGATGAACCGTCGTCGTAGTTCTGTGCTCCGTATCCGCTTGCAGACTGAGCTTTCAGGGTGGCAATCAGGTGTTGGCCTCTAGCGGCTGCTACCTCCACAGTGTCGGCCAAGTGTCCGTCCTTTTGTACTACCGGCTTAGCTAGAGGTCCGTGGTATCCGACGGGACCGTGCTTTGAAGTCGGGAAAGAAGACACGCCACTTCCTAAGGCTAACCGCGCCAAAACGGCCAACAATGACGTTGTTGCTAGCTGGAAACATACAATAAATTCAGGTAAATTCTTTGACAAAATAATATTGACACTCGCACAAGGTAAAGACGAGTCCACTTACCAGTGAGTGCATGTTGGTATTTTTTATCACGTCTGATGAGGGTACACGCGTTACACGCGTTTATATAGCATATAGGCATCCACAGCACATCCCCACTTTGATGGCTTTCACGTGCGCCCGGCATTGTGTAATTGGAATTTTTAGATTTTAGCAAGGCTGCTTCATTAGTTTATTCTCGCGACAAGCTCTGCAGAAAATTAAACGTCAGTTGAATAGCACGCTGTACAATAATCAACGATTTTAGAAAATCCTTAAAACTTTTTATTTTCTAACAATTCACGGACAACCGTTCAGTCCGTAAATTATTTTATTACCTCGTACCAACCGATTAATAGTTTACGAGTCTAAGATGTTGCTATCACTTTTCTACGTACCAGAGAAGAACAGATTTACTGGTTCTTAAAGAGAACCACATTTTCGTAAAAACAAACGAACCTATGCAATTCTTTTCTGTAGAAATGGTTGCCTTTCATCTACGGCTAATGGACTACTACGATTTCTGGTTAAAGAAAATTCCTATCTGAAACGGCTTACGGCTAATAACTCGATAACCACCACCTTTATCCGCCTAATGGAAAGTCCGATATGCAGCACACGTAGCGAGTACCAAGCTTTATTTCGTTTGCTTTTTGTTAGTAACTTATTACATATATGGCAGTGCACATAGTATCAATAGATTCCTAAATGTAGTACAGTGCTTAAATGTTTAATATGACAAAAACAGTTACGCATACGTCAGAATTGATACGTTATTAATTATAGATAATTAATTAAGCTTTGAAACACTTTTTTGTTTGTTTTTCTGGCATTAATAATAAACCGGCTATGGACGATAAACTAACGTATTTCTAATGGCGTTTTTACATCAGCGTCCGTTTCCTTAGTACACTCTGATAAATAGAACAAGCTTATAGGCGAACTGTCATCTTTTTCCTGCCAGTTTGGCCACTCGATTTAGGAGGGTTTTCACTATCGATAGACAGCAAAATAAAATCGTGCATTTGGAGGACGTTTTATTTTGCAAGGGCCAATGCATTCGGCGTCGCACAAGGTAAAGTCGTTGTCGTTTCATCCGCTTCATTCTAACGTAACATGATAACTTATTAAACTGTCTACCAAAGAAAGTCAGGTACGACAAATAAACTAAACGCCAACATTAAAAACAGTCAGCTGAACTTCAAAGCCATCATTTTGCTACTTGGGTGCCAGCTCGAACAAACTGCGTAGCTCACGAAGAGCGACCTTTCTGTTGTAAAACTGCGGGGCGATTTACTGTAGCAAGTCGGATTCTCACAAGCATGTCTAAGCGTACCCTGTTCGTGAAAAATTTTGAGGTCTTCTTTGGTAAACTACCATTCGTGATTCACTTAAAATCAGCCGCACACGTATCAGTTCTCTTACTTGTTGTTAGGTTTTTGATTGATTCTATTGATTAGTTCATTAATCGTACAGATATTTATCGGCTAGCCTACAGATTATACTGCAACAATAGACTGCTCTTTAATTGCCAATTTTCGTGTTTACTGCATATAGAACAAAAAATGCTTCTTCTGCGACTATGACTGTTTGGAATGTCTGATATGCGGGATCTCATTAAGAAAATAGCGTTGGAATCTACGAGACTGTAATTAAGGGCGGCGATGTGAGCAAGCTATGTTGACCGAAAAGTACGATCCGGAGGTTTCTGTCGTGTGCCCATGAAACTTCCCGGCTGATTGCTTTACCTTCTGAAAAATGGAAGCTGTCAAAAGGACTAGCTTCACGAATCGCGGGTTTCTCTTACAGTACAATCCATGACGTTTCAAATAAGGCTGGCATTGAAAAAAATAAATAATTTTTGAACGATAACATACTATTTTTATTTCATAAGTTTACAGATACAAGATAGGAATTTACATTTGTATAACGGCCACAAATTAGTAATGTCCACCGCTCTTCTGGGACGCTTGAGAAAGAGCAACATAGTGAGCACCCTTGGCTGAAGCGACGTCAGCAGTGTCGGCCAGAAATCCTGACTTGAGGACAACTGGTGCTGCTAGTGGTCCGTGGTACGCGTTACCTCCTACGGCTGATGCGCCTGCGGAGAAAACTTTCGCGTTGCTTGATGAAAGGCCTGATCCGTAACCTGATGAGGCGTAGTGGCCATCGGAACTGAAAGAGTTTAGTCCGGCGTAGCCGTACTGTCCGTTGTAGACGTCAGAGGTACCTTCTCCGCCGCTGTACACTCCGTGAAGTGCTCCTTCGTAGCCAGCGTCGTAGTATTTGCCGGATGAACCGTCGTCGTAGTTCTGTGCTCCGTATCCGCTTGCAGACTGAGCTTTCAGGGTGGCAATCAGGTGTTGGCCTCTAGCGGCTGCTACCTCCACAGTGTCGGCCAAGTGTCCGTCCTTTTGTACTACCGGCTTAGCTAGAGGTCCGTGGTATCCGACGGGACCGTGCTTTGAAGTCGGGAAAGAAGACACGCCACTTCCTAAGGCTAACCGCGCCAAAACGGCCAACAATGACGTTGTTGCTAGCTGGAAACATACAATAAATTCAGGTAAATTCTTTGACAAAATAATATTGACACTCGCACAAGGTAAAGACGAGTCCACTTACCAGTGAGTGCATGTTGGTATTTTTTATCACGTCTGATGAGGGTACACGCGTTACACGCGTTTATATAGCATATAGGCATCCACAGCACATCCCCACTTTGATGGCTTTCACGTGCGCCCGGCATTGTGTAATTGGAATTTTTAGATTTTAGCAAGGCTGCTTCATTAGTTTATTCTCGCGACAAGCTCTGCAGAAAATTAAACGTCAGTTGAATAGCACGCTGTACAATAATCAACGATTTTAGAAAATCCTTAAAACTTTTTATTTTCTAACAATTCACGGACAACCGTTCAGTCCGTAAATTATTTTATTACCTCGTACCAACCGATTAATAGTTTACGAGTCTAAGATGTTGCTATCACTTTTCTACGTACCAGAGAAGAACAGATTTACTGGTTCTTAAAGAGAACCACATTTTCGTAAAAACAAACGAACCTATGCAATTCTTTTCTGTAGAAATGGTTGCCTTTCATCTACGGCTAATGGACTACTACGATTTCTGGTTAAAGAAAATTCCTATCTGAAACGGCTTACGGCTAATAACTCGATAACCACCACCTTTATCCGCCTAATGGAAAGTCCGATATGCAGCACACGTAGCGAGTACCAAGCTTTATTTCGTTTGCTTTTTGTTAGTAACTTATTACATATATGGCAGTGCACATAGTATCAATAGATTCCTAAATGTAGTACAGTGCTTAAATGTTTAATATGACAAAAACAGTTACGCATACGTCAGAATTGATACGTTATTAATTATAGATAATTAATTAAGCTTTGAAACACTTTTTTGTTTGTTTTTCTGGCATTAATAATAAACCGGCTATGGACGATAAACTAACGTATTTCTAATGGCGTTTTTACATCAGCGTCCGTTTCCTTAGTACACTCTGATAAATAGAACAAGCTTATAGGCGAACTGTCATCTTTTTCCTGCCAGTTTGGCCACTCGATTTAGGAGGGTTTTCACTATCGATAGACAGCAAAATAAAATCGTGCATTTGGAGGACGTTTTATTTTGCAAGGGCCAATGCATTCGGCGTCGCACAAGGTAAAGTCGTTGTCGTTTCATCCGCTTCATTCTAACGTAACATGATAACTTATTAAACTGTCTACCAAAGAAAGTCAGGTACGACAAATAAACTAAACGCCAACATTAAAAACAGTCAGCTGAACTTCAAAGCCATCATTTTGCTACTTGGGTGCCAGCTCGAACAAACTGCGTAGCTCACGAAGAGCGACCTTTCTGTTGTAAAACTGCGGGGCGATTTACTGTAGCAAGTCGGATTCTCACAAGCATGTCTAAGCGTACCCTGTTCGTGAAAAATTTTGAGGTCTTCTTTGGTAAACTACCATTCGTGATTCACTTAAAATCAGCCGCACACGTATCAGTTCTCTTACTTGTTGTTAGGTTTTTGATTGATTCTATTGATTAGTTCATTAATCGTACAGATATTTATCGGCTAGCCTACAGATTATACTGCAACAATAGACTGCTCTTTAATTGCCAATTTTCGTGTTTACTGCATATAGAACAAAAAATGCTTCTTCTGCGACTATGACTGTTTGGAATGTCTGATATGCGGGATCTCATTAAGAAAATAGCGTTGGAATCTACGAGACTGTAATTAAGGGCGGCGATGTGAGCAAGCTATGTTGACCGAAAAGTACGATCCGGAGGTTTCTGTCGTGTGCCCATGAAACTTCCCGGCTGATTGCTTTACCTTCTGAAAAATGGAAGCTGTCAAAAGGACTAGCTTCACGAATCGCGGGTTTCTCTTACAGTACAATCCATGACGTTTCAAATAAGGCTGGCATTGAAAAAAATAAATAATTTTTGAACGATAACATACTATTTTTATTTCATAAGTTTACAGATACAAGATAGGAATTTACATTTGTATAACGGCCACAAATTAGTAATGTCCACCGCTCTTCTGGGACGCTTGAGAAAGAGCAACATAGTGAGCACCCTTGGCTGAAGCGACGTCAGCAGTGTCGGCCAGAAATCCTGACTTGAGGACAACTGGTGCTGCTAGTGGTCCGTGGTACGCGTTACCTCCTACGGCTGATGCGCCTGCGGAGAAAACTTTCGCGTTGCTTGATGAAAGGCCTGATCCGTAACCTGATGAGGCGTAGTGGCCATCGGAACTGAAAGAGTTTAGTCCGGCGTAGCCGTACTGTCCGTTGTAGACGTCAGAGGTACCTTCTCCGCCGCTGTACACTCCGTGAAGTGCTCCTTCGTAGCCAGCGTCGTAGTATTTGCCGGATGAACCGTCGTCGTAGTTCTGTGCTCCGTATCCGCTTGCAGACTGAGCTTTCAGGGTGGCAATCAGGTGTTGGCCTCTAGCGGCTGCTACCTCCACAGTGTCGGCCAAGTGTCCGTCCTTTTGTACTACCGGCTTAGCTAGAGGTCCGTGGTATCCGACGGGACCGTGCTTTGAAGTCGGGAAAGAAGACACTCCACTTCCTAAGGCTAACCGCGCCAAAACGGCCAACAATGACGTTGTTGCTAGCTGGAAACATACAATAAATTCAGGTAAATTCTTTGACAAAATAATATTGACACTCGCACAAGGTAAAGACGAGTCCACTTACCAGTGAGTGCATGTTGGTATTTTTTATCACGTCTGATGAGGGTACACGCGTTACACGCGTTTATATAGCATATAGGCATCCACAGCACATCCCCACTTTGATGGCTTTCACGTGCGCCCGGCATTGTGTAATTGGAATTTTTAGATTTTAGCAAGGCTGCTTCATTAGTTTATTCTTGCGACAAGCTCTGCAGAAAATTAAACGTCAGTTGAATAGCACGCTGTACAATAATCAACGATTTTAGAAAATCCTTAAAACTTTTTATTTTCTAACAATTCACGGACAACCGTTCAGTCCGTAAATTATTTTATTACCTCGTACCAACCGATTAATAGTTTACGAGTCTAAGATGTTGCTATCACTTTTCTACGTACCAGAGAAGAACAGATTTACTGGTTCTTAAGAGAACCACATTTTCGTAAAAACAAACGAACCTATGCAATTCTTTTCTGTAGAAATGGTTGCCTTTCATCTACGGCTAATGGACTACTACGATTTCTGGTTAAAGAAAATTCCTATCTGAAACGGCTTACGGCTAATAACTCGATAACCACCACCTTTATCCGCCTAATGGAAAGTCCGATATGCAGCACACGTAGCGAGTACCAAGCTTTATTTCGTTTGCTTTTTGTTAGTAACTTATTACATATATGGCAGTGCAAATAGTATCAATAGATTCCTAAATGTAGTACAGTGCTTAAATGTTTAATATGACAAAAACAGTTACGCATACGTCAGAATTGATACGTTATTAATTATAGATAATTAATTAAGCTTTGAAACACTTTTTTGTTTGTTTTTCTGGCATTAATAATAAACCGGCTATGGACGATAAACTAACGTATTTCTAATGGCGTTTTTACATCAGCGTCCGTTTCCTTAGTACACTCTGATAAATAGAACAAGCTTATAGGCGAACTGTCATCTTTTTCCTGCCAGTTTGGCCACTCGATTTAGGAGGGTTTTCACTATCGATAGACAGCAAAATAAAATCGTGCATTTGGAGGACGTTTTATTTTGCAAGGGCCAATGCATTGGGCGTCGCACAAGGTAAAGTCGTTGTCGTTTCATCCGCTTCATTGTAACGTAACATGATAACTTATTAAACTGTCTACCAAAGAAAGTCAGGTACGACAAATAAACTAAACGCCAACATTAAAAACAGTCAGCTGAACTTCAAAGCCATCATTTTGCTACTTGGGTGCCAGCTCGAACAAACTGCGTAGCTCACGAAGAGCGACCTTTCTGTTGTAAAACTGCGGGGCGATTTACTGTAGCAAGTCGGATTCTCACAAGCATGTCTAAGCGTACCCTGTTCGTGAAAAATTTTGAGGTCTTCTTTGGTAAACTACCATTCGTGATTCACTTAAAATCAGCCGCACACGTATCAGTTCTCTTACTTGTTGTTAGGTTTTTGATTGATTCTATTGATTAGTTCATTAATCGTACAGATATTTATCGGCTAGCCTACAGATTATACTGCAACAATAGACTGCTCTTTAATTGCCAATTTTCGTGTTTACTGCATATAGAACAAAAAATGCTTCTTCTGCGACTATGACTGTTTGGAATGTCTGATATGCGGGATCTCATTAAGAAAATAGCGTTGGAATCTACGAGACTGTAATTAAGGGCGGCGATGTGAGCAAGCTATGTTGACCGAAAAGTACGATCCGGAGGTTTCTGTCGTGTGCCCATGAAACTTCCCGGCTGATTGCTTTACCTTCTGAAAAATGGAAGCTGTCAAAAGGACTAGCTTCACGAATCGCGGGTTTCTCTTACAGTATAATCCATGACGTTTCAAATAAGGCTGGCATTGAAAAAAATAAATAATTTTTGAACGATAACATACTATTTTTATTTCATAAGTTTACAGATAAAAGATAGGAATTTACATTTGTATAACGGCCACAAGTTAGTAATGTCCACCGCTCTTCTGGGACGCTTGAGAAAGAGCAACATAGTGAGCACCCTTGGCTGAAGCGACGTCAGCAGTGTCGGCCAGAAATCCTGACTTGAGGACAACTGGTGCTGCTAGTGGTCCGTGGTACGCGTTACCTCCTACGGCTGATGCGCCTGCGGAGAAAACTTTCGCGTTGCTTGATGAAAGGCCTGATCCGTAACCTGATGAGGCGTAGTGGCCATCGGAACTGAAAGAGTTTAGTCCGGCGTAGCCGTACTGTCCGTTGTAGACGTCAGAGGTACCTTCTCCGCCGCTGTACACTCCGTGAAGTGCTCCTTCGTAGCCAGCGTCGTAGTATTTGCCGGATGAACCGTCGTCGTAGTTCTGTGCTCCGTATCCGCTTGCAGACTGAGCTTTCAGGGTGGCAATCAGGTGTTGGCCTCTAGCGGCTGCTACCTCCACAGTGTCGGCCAAGTGTCCGTCCTTTTGTACTACCGGCTTAGCTAGAGGTCCGTGGTATCCGACGGGACCGTGCTTTGAAGTCGGGAAAGAAGACACTCCACTTCCTAAGGCTAACCGCGCCAA
Organism: Magicicada septendecula; assembly: GCA_034769895.1. Classification (NCBI taxonomy): domain Eukaryota; kingdom Metazoa; phylum Arthropoda; class Insecta; order Hemiptera; family Cicadidae; genus Magicicada; species Magicicada septendecula. The sequence goes on along the minus strand of CM068373.1, from coordinate 44,746,765 downwards.
AACGGCCAACAATGACGTTGTTGCTAGATGGAAACATACACTAAATTCAGGTAAATTCTTTGACAAAATAATATTGACACTCGCACAAGGTAAAGACGAGTCCACTTACCAGTGAGTGCATGTTGGTATTTTTTATCACGTCTGATGAGGGTACACGCGTTACACGCGTTTATATAGCATATAGGCATCCACAGCACATCCCCACTTTGATGGCTTTCACGTGCGCCCGGCATTGTGTAATTGGAATTTTTAGATTTTAGCAAGGCTGCTTCATTAGTTTATTCTCGCGACAAGCTCTGCAGAAAATTAAACGTCAGTTGAATAGCACGCTGTACAATAATCAACGATTTTAGAAAATCCTTAAAACTTTTTATTTTCTAACAATTCACGGACAACCGTTCAGTCCGTAAATTATTTTATTACCTCGTACCAACCGATTAATAGTTTACGAGTCTAAGATGTTGCTATCACTTTTCTACGTACCAGAGAAGAACAGATTTACTGGTTCTTAAAGAGAACCAAATTTTCGTAAAATCAAACGAACCTATGCAATTCTTTTCTGTAAAAATGTTTGCCTTTCATCTACGGCTAATTGACTACTACGATTTCTGGTTAAAAAAATTCCTATCTGAAACGGCTTACGGCTAATAACTCGATAACCTCCAATTTTATCCGCCTAATGGAAAGTCCGTTATGCAGCACACGTAGCGAGTACCTAGCTTTATTTCGTTTGATTTTGTTAGTAACTTATTACATATATGGCAGTACACATAGTATCAACAGATTCCTAAATGTAGTACAGTGCTTAAATGTTTAATATGACAAAAACAGTTACGCATACGTCAGAATTGATACGTTATTAATTATAGATAATTAATTAAGCTTTGAAACACTTTTTTGGTTGTTTTTCTGGCATTAATAATAAACCGGCTATGGACGATAAACTAACGTATTTCTAATGGCGTTTTTACATCAGCGTCCGTTTCCTTAGTACACTCTGATAAATAGAACAAGCTTATAGGCGAACTGTCATCATTTTCCTGCCAGTTTAGCCACTCGATTTAGGAGGATTTTCACTATCGATAGACAGCAAAATAAAATCGTGCATTTGGAGGACGTTTTATTTTGCAAGGGCCAATGCATTGGGCGTCGCACAAGGTAAAGTCGTTGTCGTTTCATCCGCTTCATTCTAACGTAACATGATAACTTATTAAACTGTCTACCAAAGAAAGTCAGGTACGACAAATAAACTAAACGCCAACATTAAAAACAGTCAGCTGAACTTCAAAGCCATCATTTTGCTACTTGGGTGCCAGCTCGAACAAACTGCGTAGCTCACGAAGAGCGACCTTTCTGTTGTAAAACTGCGGGGCGATTTACTGTAGCAAGTCGGATTCTCACAAGCATGTCTAAGCGTACCCTGTTCGTGAAAAATTTTGAGGTCTTCTTTGGTAAACTACCATTCGTGATTCACTTAAAATCAGCCGCACACGTATCAGTTCTCTTACTTGTTGTTAGGTTTTTGATTGATTCTATTGATTAGTTCATTAATCGTACAGATATTTATCGGCTAGCCTACAGTTTATACTGCAACAATAGACTGCTCTTTAATTGCCAATTTTCGTGTTTAATGCATATAGAACAAAAAATGCTTCTTCTGCGAGTATGACTGTTTGGAATGTCTGATATGCGGGATCTCATTTAGAAAATAGCTTTGGAATCTACGAGACTGTAATTAAGGGCGGCGATGCCAGCAAGCTATGTTGACCGAGAAGTACGATCCGGAGGTTTCTGTCGTGTGCCCATGAAACTTCCTGGCTGATTGCTTTATCTTCTGAAAATGGAAGCTGTCAAAAGGACTAGCTTCACGAATCGCGGGTTTCTCTTACAGTACAATCCATGACGTTTCAAATAAGGCTGGCATTGAAAAAAATAAATAATTTTTGAACGATAACATACTATATTTATTTCATAAGTTTATAGATACAAGATAGGAATTTACATTTGTATAACGGCCACAAATTTGTAATGTCCACCGCTCTTCTGGGACGCTTGAGAAAGAGCAACATAGTGAGCACCCTTGGCTGAAGCGACGTCAGCAGTGTCGGCCAGAAATCCTGACTTGAGGACAACTGGTGCTGCTAGTGGTCCGTGGTACGCGTTACCTCCTACGGCTGAAGCGCCTGCGGAGAAAACTTTCGCGTTGCTTGATGAAAGGCCTGATCGGTAACCTGATGAGGCGCAGTGGCCATCGGAACTGAAAGAGTTATTCCGGCGTAGCCGTACTGTCCGTTGTAGACGTCAGAGGTACCTTCTCCCCCGCTGCACACTCCATGAAGTGCTCCTTCGTAGCCATCGTCGTAGTATTTGCCGGATGAACCGTCGTCGTAGTTCTGTGCTCCGTATCCGCTTGCAGACTGAGCTTTCAGGGTGGCAATCAGGTGTTGGCCTCTAGCGGCTGCTACCTCCACAGTGTCGGCCAAGTGTCCGTCCTTTTGTACTACCGGCTTAGCTAGAGGTCCGTGGTATCCGACGGGACCGTGCTTTGAAGTCGGGAAAGAAGACACTCCACTTCCTAAGGCTAACCGCGCCAAAACGGCCAACAATGACGTTGTTGCTAGCTGGAAACATACAATAAATTCAGGTAAATTCTTTGACAAAATAATATTGACACTCGCACAAGGTAAAGACGAGTCCACTTACCAGTGAGTGCATGTTGGTATTTTTTATCACGTCTGATGAGGGTACACGCGTTACACGCGTTTATATAGCATATAGGCATCCACAGCACATCCCCACTTTGATGGCTTTCACGTGCGCCCGGCATTGTGTAATTGGAATTTTTAGATTTTAGCAAGGCTGCTTCATTAGTTTATTCTCGCGACAAGCTCTGCAGAAAATTAAACGTCAGTTGAATAGCACGCTGTACAATAATCAACGATTTTAGAAAATCCTTAAAACTTTTTATTTTCTAACAATTCACGGACAACCGTTCAGTCCGTAAATTATTTTATTACCTCGTACCAACCGATTAATAGTTTACGAGTCTAAGATGTTGCTATCACTTTTCAACGTACCACAGAAGAACAGATTTACTGGTTCTTAAAGAGAACCACATTTTCGTAAAAACAAACGAACCTATGCAATTCTTTTCTGTAAAAATGTTTGCCTTTCATCTACGGCTAATTGACTACTACGATTTCTGGTTAAAAAAATTCCTATCTGAAACGGCTTACGGCTAATAACTCGATAACCACCACCTTTATCCGCCTAATGGAAAGTCCGTTATGCAGCACACGTAGCGAGTACCAAGCTTTATTTCGTTTGATTTTGTTAGTAACTTATTACATATATGGCAGTACACATAGTATCAACAGATTCCTAAATGTAGTACAGTGCTTAAATGTTTAATATGACAAAAACAGTTACGCATACGTCAGAATTGATACGTTATTAATTATAGATAATTAATTAAGCTTTGAAACACTTTTTTGGTTGTTTTTCTGGCATTAATAATAAACCGGCTATGGACGATAAACTAACGTATTTCTAATGGCGTTTTTACATCAGCGTCCGTTTCCTTAGTACACTCTGATAAATAGAACAAGCTTATAGGCGAACTGTCATCATTTTCCTGCCAGTTTAGCCACTCGATTTAGGAGGATTTTCACTATCGATAGACAGCAAAATAAAATCGTGCATTTGGAGGACGTTTTATTTTGCAAGGGCCAATGCATTGGGCGTCGCACAAGGTAAAGTCGTTGTCGTTTCATCCGCTTCATTCTAACGTAACATGATAACTTATTAAACTGTCTACCAAAGAAAGTCAGGTACGACAAATAAACTAAACGCCAACATTAAAAACAGTCAGCTGAACTTCAAAGCCATCATTTTGCTACTTGGGTGCCAGCTCGAACAAACTGCGTAGCTCACGAAGAGCGACCTTTCTGTTGTAAAACTGCGGGGCGATTTACTGTAGCAAGTCGGATTCTCACAAGCATGTCTAAGCGTACCCTGTTCGTGAAAAATTTTGAGGTCTTCTTTGGTAAACTACCATTCGTGATTCACTTAAAATCAGCCGCACACGTATCAGTTCTCTTACTTGTTGTTAGGTTTTTGATTGATTCTATTGATTAGTTCATTAATCGTACAGATATTTATCGGCTAGCCTACAGTTTATACTGCAACAATAGACTGCTCTTTAATTGCCAATTTTCGTGTTTAATGCATATAGAACAAAAAATGCTTCTTCTGCGAGTATGACTGTTTGGAATGTCTGATATGCGGGATCTCATTTAGAAAATAGCTTTGGAATCTACGAGACTGTAATTAAGGGCGGCGATGCCAGCAAGCTATGTTGACCGAGAAGTACGATCCGGAGGTTTCTGTCGTGTGCCCATGAAACTTCCTGGCTGATTGCTTTATCTTCTGAAAATGGAAGCTGTCAAAAGGACTAGCTTCACGAATCGCGGGTTTCTCTTACAGTACAATCCATGACGTTTCAAATAAGGCTGGCATTGAAAAAAATAAATAATTTTTGAACGATAACATACTATATTTATTTCATAAGTTTATAGATACAAGATAGGAATTTACATTTGTATAACGGCCACAAATTTGTAATGTCCACCGCTCTTCTGGGACGCTTGAGAAAGAGCAACATAGTGAGCACCCTTGGCTGAAGCGACGTCAGCAGTGTCGGCCAGAAATCCTGACTTGAGGACAACTGGTGCTGCTAGTGGTCCGTGGTACGCGTTACCTCCTACGGCTGAAGCGCCTGCGGAGAAAACTTTCGCGTTGCTTGATGAAAGGCCTGATCGGTAACCTGATGAGGCGCAGTGGCCATCGGAACTGAAAGAGTTATTCCGGCGTAGCCGTACTGTCCGTTGTAGACGTCAGAGGTACCTTCTCCCCCGCTGCACACTCCATGAAGTGCTCCTTCGTAGCCATCGTCGTAGTATTTGCCGGATGAACCGTCGTCGTAGTTCTGTGCTCCGTATCCGCTTGCAGACTGAGCTTTCAGGGTGGCAATCAGGTGTTGGCCTCTAGCGGCTGCTACCTCCACAGTGTCGGCCAAGTGTCCGTCCTTTTGTACTACCGGCTTAGCTAGAGGTCCGTGGTATCCGACGGGACCGTGCTTTGAAGTCGGGAAAGAAGACACTCCACTTCCTAAGGCTAACCGCGCCAAAACGGCCAACAATGACGTTGTTGCTAGCTGGAAACATACAATAAATTCAGGTAAATTCTTTGACAAAATAATATTGACACTCGCACAAGGTAAAGACGAGTCCACTTACCAGTGAGTGCATGTTGGTATTTTTTATCACGTCTGATGAGGGTACACGCGTTACACGCGTTTATATAGCATATAGGCATCCACAGCACATCCCCACTTTGATGGCTTTCACGTGCGCCCGGCATTGTGTAATTGGAATTTTTAGATTTTAGCAAGGCTGCTTCATTAGTTTATTCTCGCGACAAGCTCTGCAGAAAATTAAACGTCAGTTGAATAGCACGCTGTACAATAATCAACGATTTTAGAAAATCCTTAAAACTTTTTATTTTCTAACAATTCACGGACAACCGTTCAGTCCGTAAATTATTTTATTACCTCGTACCAACCGATTAATAGTTTACGAGTCTAAGATGTTGCTATCACTTTTCAACGTACCACAGAAGAACAGATTTACTGGTTCTTAAAGAGAACCACATTTTCGTAAAAACAAACGAACCTATGCAATTCTTTTCTGTAAAAATGTTTGCCTTTCATCTACGGCTAATTGACTACTACGATTTCTGGTTAAAAAAATTCCTATCTGAAACGGCTTACGGCTAATAACTCGATAACCACCACCTTTATCCGCCTAATGGAAAGTCCGTTATGCAGCACACGTAGCGAGTACCAAGCTTTATTTCGTTTGATTTTGTTAGTAACTTATTACATATATGGCAGTACACATAGTATCAACAGATTCCTAAATGTAGTACAGTGCTTAAATGTTTAATATGACAAAAACAGTTACGCATACGTCAGAATTGATACGTTATTAATTATAGATAATTAATTAAGCTTTGAAACACTTTTTTGGTTGTTTTTCTGGCATTAATAATAAACCGGCTATGGACGATAAACTAACGTATTTCTAATGGCGTTTTTACATCAGCGTCCGTTTCCTTAGTACACTATGATAAATAGAACAAGCTTATAGGCGAACTCTCATCATTTTCCTGCCAGTTTGGCCACTCGATTTAGGAGGATTTTCACTTTCGATAGACAGCAAAATAAAATCGTGCATTTGGAGGACGTTTTATTTGGCAAGGGCCAATGCATTCGGCGTCGCACAAGGTAAAGTCGTTGTCGTTTCATCCGCTTCATTGTAACGTAACATGATAACTTATTAAACTGTCTACCAAAGAAAGTCAGGTACGACAAATAAACTAAACGCCAACATTAAAAACAGTCAGCTGAACTTCAAAGCCATCATTTTGCTACTTGGGTGCCAGCTCGAACAAACTGCGTAGCTCACGAAGAGCGACCTTGCTGTTGTAAAACTGCGGGGCGATTTACTGTAGCAAGTCGGATTCTCACAAGCATGTCTAAGCGTACCCTGTTCGTGAAAAATTTTGAGGTCTTCTTTGGTAAACTACCATTCGTGATTCACTTAAAATCAGCCGCACACGTATCAGTTCTCTTACTTGTTGTTAGGTTTTTGATTGATTCTATTGATTAGTTCATTAATCGTACAGATATTTATCGGCTAGCCTACAGTTTATACTGCAACAATAGACTGCTCTTTAATTGCCAATTTTCGTGTTTAATGCATATAGAACAAAAAATGCTTCTTCTGCGAGTATGACTGTTTGGAATGTCTGATATGCGGGATCTCATTAAGAAAATAGCTTTGGAATCTACGAGACTGTAATTAAGGGCGGCGATGTGAGCAAGCTATGTTGACCGAGAAGTACGATCCGGAGGTTTCTGTCGTGTGAGCATGAAACTTCCTGGCTGATTGCTTTATCTTCTGAAAATGGAAGCTGTCAAAAGGACTAGCTTCACGGATCGCGGGTTTCTCTTACAGTACAATCCATGACGTTTCAAATAAGGCTGGCATTGAAAAAAATAAATAATTTTTGAACGATAACATACTATTTTTATTTCATAAGTTTACAGATACAAGATAGGAATTTACATTTGTATAACGGCCACAAGTTAGTAATGTCCACCGCTCTTCTGGGACGCTTGAGAAAGAGCAACATAGTGAGCACCCTTGGCTGAAGCGACGTCAGCAGTGTCGGCCAGAAATCCTGACTTGAGGACAACTGGTGCTGCTAGTGGTCCGTGGTACGCGTTACCTCCTACGGCTGAAGCGCCTGCGGAGAAAACTTTCGCGTTGCTTGATGAAAGGCCTGATCCGTAACCTGATGAGGCGTAGTGGCCATCGGAACTGAAAGAGTTTAGTCCGGCGTAGACGTACTGTCCGTTGTAGACGTCAGAGGTACCTTCTCCGCCACTGTACACTCCGTGAAGTGCTCCTTCGTAGCCAGCGTCGTAGTATTTGCCGGATGAACCGTCGTCGTAGTTCTGTGCTCCGTATCCGCTTGCAGACTGAGCTTTCAGGGTGGCAATCAGGTGTTGGCCTCTAGCGGCTGCTACCTCCACAGTGTCGGCCAAGTGTCCGTCCTTTTGTACTACCGGCTTAGCTAGAGGTCCGTGGTATCCGACGGGACCGTGCTTTGAAGTCGGGAAAGAAGACACTCCACTTCCTAAGGCTAACCGCGCCAAAACGGCCAACAATGACGTTGTTGCTAGCTGGAAACATACAATAAATTCAGGTAAATTCTTTGACAAAATAATATTGACACTCGCACAAGGTAAAGACGAGTCCACTTACCAGTGAGTGCATGTTGGTATTTTTTATCACGTCTGATGAGGGTACACGCGTTACACGCGTTTATATAGCATATAGGCATCCACAGCACATCCCCACTTTGATGGCTTTCACGTGCGCCCGGCATTGTGTAATTGGAATTTTTAGATTTTAGCAAGGCTGCTTCATTAGTTTATTCTCGCGACAAGCTCTGCAGAAAATTAAACGTCAGTTGAATAGCACGCTGTACAATAATCAACGATTTTAGAAAATCGTAAAACTTTTTATTTTCTAACAATTAACGGACAACCGTTCAGTCCGTAAATTATTTTATTACCTCGTACCAACCGATTAATAGTTTACGAGTCTAAGATGTTGCTATCACTTTTCTACGTACCAGAGAAGAACAGATTTACTGGTTCTTAAAGAGAACCACATTTTCGTAAAAACAAACGAAGCTATGCAATTCTTTTCTGTAAAAATGGTTGCCTTTCATCTACGGCTAATGGACTACTACGATTTCTGGTTAAAGAAAATTCCTATCTGAAACGGCTTACGGCTAATAACTCGATAACCACCACCTTTATCCGCCTAATGTAAAGTCCGATATGCAGCACACGTAGCGAGTACCAAGCTTTATTTCGTTTGCTTTTTGTTAGTAACTTATTACATATATGGCAGTACACATAGTATCAATAGATTCCTAAATGTAGTACAGTGCTTATATATTTAATATGACAAAAACAGTTACGCATACGTCAGAATTGATACGTTATTAATTATAGATAATTAATTAAGCTTTGAAACACTTTTTTGTTTGTTTTTCTGGCATTAATAATAAACCGGCTATGGACGATAAACTAACGTATTTCTAATGGCGTTTTTACATCAGCGTCCGTTTCCTTAATACACTATGATAAATAGAACAAGCTTATAGGCGAACTGTCATCTTTTTCCTGCCAGTTTGGCCACTCGATTTAGGAGGGTTTTCACTATCGATAGACAGCAAAATAAAATCGTGCATTTGGAGGACGTTTTGTTTTGCAAGGGCCAATGCATTCGGCGTCGCACAAGGTAAAGTCGTTGTCGTTTCATCCGCTTCATTGTAACGTAACATGATAACTTATTAAACTGTCTAAAAAAGAAAGTCAGGTACGACAAATAAACTAAACGCCAACATTAAAAACAGTCAGCTGAACTTCAAAGCCATCATTTTGCTACTTGGGTGCCAGCTCGAACAAACTGCGTAGCTCACGAAGAGCGACCTTTCTGTTGTAAAACTGCGGGGCGATTTACTGTAGCAAGTCGGATTCTCACAAGCATGTCTAAGCGTACCCTGTTCGTGAAAAATTTTGAGGTCTTCTTTGGTAAACTACCATTCGTGATTCACTTAAAATCAGCAGCAAACGTATCAATTCTCTTACTTGTTGTTAGGTTTTTGATTGATTCTATTGATTAGTTCATTAATCGTACAGATATTTATCGGCTAGCCTACAGTTTATACTGCAACAATAAACTGCTCTTTAATTGCCAATTTTCGTGTTTACTGCATATAGAACAAAAAATGCTTCTTCTGCGACTATGACTGTTTGGAATGTCTGATATGCGGGATCTCATTAAGAAAATAGCGTTGGAATCTACGAGACTGTAATTAAGGGCGGCGATGTCAGCAAGCTATGTTGACCGAAAAGTACGATCCGGAGGTTTCTGTCGTGTGCCCATGAAACTTCCCGGCTGATTGCTTTACCTTCTGAAAAATGGAAGCTGTCAAAAGGACTAGCTTCACGAATCGCGGGTTTCTCTTACAGTACAATCCATGACGTTTCAAATAAGGCTGGCATTGAAAAAAATAAATAATTTTTGAACGATAACATACTATTTTTATTTCATAAGTTTACAGATACAAGATAGGAATTTACATTTGTATAACGGCCACAAGTTAGTAATGTCCACCGCTCTTCTGGGACGCTTGAGAAAGAGCAACATAGTGAGCACCCTTGGCTGAAGCGACGTCAGCAGTGTCGGCCAGAAATCCTGACTTGAGGACAACTGGTGCTGCTAGTGGTCCGTGGTACGCGTTACCTCCTACGGCTGATGCGCCTGCGGAGAAAACTTTCGCGTTGCTTGATGAAAGGCCTGATCCGTAACCTGATGAGGCGTAGTGGCCATCGGAACTGAAAGAGTTTAGTCCGGCGTAGCCGTACTGTCCGTTGTAGACGTCAGAGGTACCTTCTCCGCCGCTGTACACTCCGTGAAGTGCTCCTTCGTAGCCAGCGTCGTAGTATTTGCCGGATGAACCGTCGTCGTAGTTCTGTGCTCCGTATCCGCTTGCAGACTGAGCTTTCAGGGTGGCAATCAGGTGTTGGCCTCTAGCGGCTGCTACCTCCACAGTGTCGGCCAAGTGTCCGTCCTTTTGTACTACCGGCTTAGCTAGAGGTCCGTGGTATCCGACGGGACCGTGCTTTGAAGTCGGGAAAGAAGACACTCCACTTCCTAAGGCTAACCGCGCCAAAACGGCCAACAATGACGTTGTTGCTAGATGGAAACATACAATAAATTCAGGTAAATTCTTTGACAAAATAATATTGACACTCGCACAAGGTAAAGACGAGTCCACTTACCAGTGAGTGCATGTTGGTATTTTTTATCACGTCTGATGAGGGTACACGCGTTACACGCGTTTATATAGCATATAGGCATCCACAGCACATCCCCACTTTGATGGCTTTCACGTGCGCCCGGCATTGTGTAATTGGAATTTTTAGATTTTAGCAAGGCTGCTTCATTAGTTTATTCTCGCGACAAGCTCTGCAGAAAATTAAACGTCAGTTGAATAGCACGCTGTACAATAATCAACGATTTTAGAAAATCGTAAAAACTTTTTATTTTCTAACAATTAACGGACAACCGTTCAGTCCGTAAATTATTTTATTACCTCGTACCAACCGATTAATAGTTTACGAGTCTAAGATGTTGCTATCACTTTTCTACGTACCAGAGAAGAACAGATTTACTGGTTCTTAAAGAGAACCACATTTTCGTAAAAACAAACGAAGCTATGCAATTCTTTTCTGTAAAAATGGTTGCCTTTCATCTACGGCTAATGGACTACTACGATTTCTGGTTAAAGAAAATTCCTATCTGAAACGGCTTACGGCTAATAACTCGATAACCACCACCTTTATCCGCCTAATGTAAAGTCCGATATGCAGCACACGTAGCGAGTACCAAGCTTTATTTCGTTTGCTTTTTGTTAGTAACTTATTACATATATGGCAGTACACATAGTATCAATAGATTCCTAAATGTAGTACAGTGCTTAAATATTTAATATGACAAAAACAGTTACGCATACGTCAGAATTGATACGTTATTAATTATAGATAATTAATTAAGCTTTGAAACACTTTTTTGTTTGTTTTTCTGGCATTAATAATAAACCGGCTATGGACGATAAACTAACGTATTTCTAATGGCGTTTTTACATCAGCGTCCGTTTCCTTAATACACTATGATAAATAGAACAAGCTTATAGGCGAACTGTCATCTTTTTCCTGCCAGTTTGGCCACTCGATTTAGGAGGGTTTTCACTATCGATAGACAGCAAAATAAAATCGTGCATTTGGAGGACGTTTTGTTTTGCAAGGGCCAATGCATTCGGCGTCGCACAAGGTAAAGTCGTTGTCGTTTCATCCGCTTCATTGTAACGTAACATGATAACTTATTAAACTGTCTAAAAAAGAAAGTCAGGTACGACAAATAAACTAAACGCCAACATTAAAAACAGTCAGCTGAACTTCAAAGCCATCATTTTGCTACTTGGGTGCCAGCTCGAACAAACTGCGTAGCTCACGAAGAGCGACCTTTCTGTTGTAAAACTGCGGGGCGATTTACTGTAGCAAGTCGGATTCTCACAAGCATGTCTAAGCGTACCCTGTTCGTGAAAAATTTTGAGGTCTTCTTTGGTAAACTACCATTCGTGATTCACTTAAAATCAGCAGCACACGTATCAATTCTCTTACTTGTTGTTAGGTTTTTGATTGATTCTATTGATTAGTTCATTAATCGTACAGATATTTATCGGCTAGCCTACAGTTTATACTGCAACAATAGACTGCTCTTTAATTGCCAATTTTCGTGTTTACTGCATATAGAACAAAAAATGCTTCTTCTGCGACTATGACTGTTTGGAATGTCTGATATGCGGGATCTCATTAAGAAAATAGCGTTGGAATCTACGAGACTGTAATTAAGGGCGGCGATGTCAGCAAGCTATGTTGACCGAAAAGTACGATCCGGAGGTTTCTGTCGTGTGCCCATGAAACTTCCCGGCTGATTGCTTTACCTTCTGAAAAATGGAAGCTGTCAAAAGGACTAGCTTCACGAATCGCGGGTTTCTCTTACAGTACAATCCATGACGTTTCAAATAAGGCTGGCATTGAAAAAAATAAATAATTTTTGAACGATAACATACTATTTTTATTTCATAAGTTTACAGATACAAGATAGGAATTTACATTTGTATAACGGCCACAAGTTAGTAATGTCCACCGCTCTTCTGGGACGCTTGAGAAAGAGCAACATAGTGAGCACCCTTGGCTGAAGCGACGTCAGCAGTGTCGGCCAGAAATCCTGACTTGAGGACAACTGGTGCTGCTAGTGGTCCGTGGTACGCGTTACCTCCTACGGCTGATGCGCCTGCGGAGAAAACTTTCGCGTTGCTTGATGAAAGGCCTGATCCGTAACCTGATGAGGCGTAGTGGCCATCGGAACTGAAAGAGTTTAGTCCGGCGTAGCCGTACTGTCCGTTGTAGACGTCAGAGGTACCTTCTCCGCCGCTGTACACTCCGTGAAGTGCTCCTTCGTAGCCAGCGTCGTAGTATTTGCCGGATGAACCGTCGTCGTAGTTCTGTGCTCCGTATCCGCTTGCAGACTGAGCTTTCAGGGTGGCAATCAGGTGTTGGCCTCTAGCGGCTGCTACCTCCACAGTGTCGGCCAAGTGTCCGTCCTTTTGTACTACCGGCTTAGCTAGAGGTCCGTGGTATCCGACGGGACCGTGCTTTGAAGTCGGGAAAGAAGACACTCCACTTCCTAAGGCTAACCGCGCCAAAACGGCCAACAATGACGTTGTTGCTAGATGGAAACATACAATAAATTCAGGTAAATTCTTTGACAAAATAATATTGACACTCGCACAAGGTAAAGACGAGTCCACTTACCAGTGAGTGCATGTTGGTATTTTTTATCACGTCTGATGAGGGTACACGCGTTACACGCGTTTATATAGCATATAGGCATCCACAGCACATCCCCACTTTGATGGCTTTCACGTGCGCCCGGCATTGTGTAATTGGAATTTTTAGATTTTAGCAAGGCTGCTTCATTAGTTTATTCTCGCGACAAGCTCTGCAGAAAATTAAACGTCAGTTGAATAGCACGCTGTACAATAATCAACGATTTTAGAAAATCCTTAAAACTTTTTATTTTCTAACAATTCACGGACAACCGTTCAGTCCGTAAATTATTTTATTACCTCGTACCAACCGATTAATAGTTTACGAGTCTAAGATGTTGCTATCACTTTTCTACGTACCAGAGAAGAACAGATTTACTGGTTCTTAAAGAGAACCACATTTTCGTAAAAACAAACGAACCTATGCAATGGTTTTCTGTAAAAATGTTTGCCTTTCATCTACGGCTAATTGACTACTACGATTTCTGGTTAAAGAAAATTCCTATCTGAAACGGCTTACGGCTAATAACTCGATAACCACCACCTTTATCCGCCTAATGTAAAGTCCGATATGCAGCACACGTAGCGAGTACCAAGCTTTATTTCGTTTGATTTTGTTAGTAACTTATTACATATATGGCAGTACACATAGTATCAACAGATTCCTAAATGTAGTACAGTGCTTAAATGTTTAATATGACAAAAACAGTTACGCATACGTCAGAATTGATACGTTATTAATTATAGATAATTAATTAAGCTTTGAAACACTTTTTTGGTTGTTTTTCTGGCATTAATAATAAACCGGCTATGGACGATAAACTAACGTATTTCTAATGGCGTTTTTACATCAGCGTCCGATTCCTTAGTACACTCTGATAAATAGAACAAGCTTATAGGCGAACTGTCATCATTTTCCTGCCAGTTTAGCCACTCGATTTAGGAGGATTTTCACTATCGATAGACAGCAAAATAAAATCTTGCATTTGGAGGACGTTTTATTTTGCAAGGGCCAATGCATTGGGCGTCGCACAAGGTAAAGTCGTTGTCGTTTCATCCGCTTCATTGTAACGTAACATGATAACTTATTAAACTGTCTACCAAAGAAAGTCAGGTACGACAAATAAACTAAACGCCAACATTAAAAACAGTCAGCTGAACTTCAAAGCCATCATTTTGCTACTTGGGTGCCAGCTCGAACAAACTGCGTAGCTCACGAAGAGCGACCTTTCTGTTGTAAAACTGCGGGGCGATTTACTGTAGCAAGTCGGATTCTCACAAGCATGTCTAAGCGTACCCTGTTCGTGAAAAATTTTGAGGTCTTCTTTGGTAAACTACCATTCGTGATTCACTTAAATTCAGCCGCACACTTATCAGTTCTCTTACTTGTTTTTAGGTTTTTGATTGATTCTATTGATTAGTTCATTAATAGTACAGATATTTATCGGCTAGCCTACAGTTTATACTGCAACAACAGACTGCTCTTTAATTGCCAATTTTCGTGTTTAATGCATATAGAACAAAAAATGCTTCTTCTGCGAGTATGACTGTTTGGAATGTCTGATATGCGGGATCTCATTAAGAAAATAGCTTTTGAATCTACGAGACTGTAATTAAGGGCGGCGATGTGAGCAAGCTATGTTGACCGAGAAGTACGATCCGGAGGTTTCTGTCGTGTGAGCATGAAACTTCCTGGCTGATTGCTTTATCTTCTGAAAATGGAAGCTGTCAAAAGGACTAGCTTCACGAATCGCGGGTTTCTCTTACAGTACAATCCATGACGTTTCAAATAAGGCTGGCATTGAAAAAAATAAATAATTTTTGAACGATAACATACTATTTTTATTTCATAAGTTTACAGATACAAGATAGGAATTTACATTTGTATAACGGCCACAAGTTAGTAATGTCCACCGCTCTTCTGGGACGCTTGAGAAAGAGCAACATAGTGAGCACCCTTGGCTGAAGCGACGTCAGCAGTGTCGGCCAGAAATCCTGACTTGAGGACAACTGGTGCTGCTAGTGGTCCGTGGTACGCGTTACCTCCTACGGCTGATGCGCCTGCGGAGAAAACTTTCGCGTTGCTTGATGAAAGGCCTGATCCGTAACCTGATGAGGCGTAGTGGCCATCGGAACTGAAAGAGTTTAGTCCGGCGTAGCCGTACTGTCCGTTGTAGACGTCAGAGGTACCTTCTCCGCCGCTGTACACTCCGTGAAGTGCTCCTTCGTAGCCAGCGTCGTAGTATTTGCCGGATGAACCGTCGTCGTAGTTCTGTGCTCCGTATCCGCTTGCAGACTGAGCTTTCAGGGTGGCAATCAGGTGTTGGCCTCTAGCGGCTGCTACCTCCACAGTGTCGGCCAAGTGTCCGTCCTTTTGTACTACCGGCTTAGCTAGAGGTCCGTGGTATCCGACGGGACCGTGCTTTGAAGTCGGGAAAGAAGACACTCCACTTCCTAAGGCTAACCGCGCCAAAACGGCCAACAATGACGTTGTTGCTAGCTGGAAACATACAATAAATTCAGGTAAATTCTTTGACAAAATAATATTGACACTCGCACAAGGTAAAGACGAGTCCACTTACCAGTGAGTGCATGTTGGTATTTTTTATCACGTCTGATGAGGGTACACGCGTTACACGCGTTTATATAGCATATAGGCATCCACAGCACATCCCCACTTTGATGGCTTTCACGTGCGCCCGGCATTGTGTAATTGGAATTTTTAGATTTTAGCAAGGCTGCTTCATTAGTTTATTCTCGCGACAAGCTCTGCAGAAAATTAAACGTCAGTTGAATAGCACGCTGTACAATAATCAACGATTTTAGAAAATCCTTAAAACTTTTTATTTTCTAACAATTCACGGACAACCGTTCAGTCCGTAAATTATTTTATTACCTCGTACCAACCGATTAATAGTTTACGAGTCTAAGATGTTGCTATCACTTTTCTACGTACCAGAGAAGAACAGATTTACTGGTTCTTAAAGAGAACCACATTTTCGTAAAAACAAACGAACCTATGCAATGGTTTTCTGTAAAAATGTTTGCCTTTCATCTACGGCTAATTGACTACTACGATTTCTGGTTAAAGAAAATTCCTATCTGAAACGGCTTACGGCTAATAACTCGATAACCACCACCTTTATCCGCCTAATGTAAAGTCCGATATGCAGCACACGTAGCGAGTACCAAGCTTTATTTCGTTTGCTTTTTGTTAGTAACTTATTACATATATGGCAGTACACATAGTATCAATAGATTCCTAAATGTAGTACAGTGCTTAAATATTTAATATGACAAAAACAGTTACGCATACGTCAGAATTGATACGTTATTAATTATAGATAATTAATTAAGCTTTGAAACACTTTTTTGTTTGTTTTTCTGGCATTAATAATAAACCGGCTATGGACGATAAATTAACGTATTTCTAATGGCGTTTTTACATCAGCGTCCGTTTCCTTAGTACACTCTGATAAATAGAACAAGCTTATAGGCGAACTGTCATCATTTTCCTGCCAGTTTGGCCACTCGATTTAGGAGGATTTTCACTATCGATAGACAGCAAAATAAAATCGTGCATTTGGAGGACGTTTTATTTTGCAAGGGCCAATCCATTGGGCGTCGCACAAGGTAAAGTCGTTGTCGTTTCATCCGCTTCATTGTAACGTAACATGATAACTTATTAAACTGTCTACCAAAGAAAGTCAGGTACGACAAATAAACTAAACGCCAACATTAAAAACAGTCAGCTAAACTTCAAAGCCATCATTTTGCTACTTGGGTGCCAGCTCGAACAAACTGCGTAGCTCACGAAGTGCGACCTTTCTGTTGTAAAACTGCGGGGCGATTTACTGTAGCAAGTCGGATTCTCACAAGCATGTCTAAGCGTACCCTGTTCGTGAAAAATTTTGAGGTCTTCTTTGGTAAACTACCATTCGTGATTCACTTAAAATCAGCCGCACACTTATCAGTTCTCTTACTTTGTTGTTAGGTTTTTGATTGATTCTATTGATTAGTTCATTAATCGTACAGATATTTATCGGCTAGCCTACAGTTTATACTGCAACAATAGACTGCTCTTTAATTGCCAATTTTCGTGTTTAATGCATATAGAACAAAAAATGCTTCTTCTGCGAGTATGACTGTTTGGAATGTCTGATATGCGGGATCTCATTAAGAAAATAGCTTTGGAATCTACGAGACTGTAATTAAGGGCGGCGATGTGAGCAAGCTATGTTGACCGAGAAGTACGATCCGGAGGTTTCTGTCGTGTGAGCATGAAACTTCCTGGCTGATTGCTTTATCTTCTGAAAATGGAAGCTGTCAAAAGGACTAGCTTCACGAATCGCGGGTTTCTCTTACAGTACAATCCATGACGTTTCAAATAAGGCTGGCATTGAAAAAAATAAATAATTTTTGAACGATAACATACTATTTTTATTTCATAAGTTTACAGATACAAGATAGGAATTTACATTTGTATAACGGCCACAAGTTAGTAATGTCCACCGCTCTTCTGGGACGCTTGAGAAAGAGCAACATAGTGAGCACCCTTGGCTGAAGCGACGTCAGCAGTGTCGGCCAGAAATCCTGACTTGAGGACAACTGGTGCTGCTAGTGGTCCGTGGTACGCGTTACCTCCTACGGCTGATGCGCCTGCGGAGAAAACTTTCGCGTTGCTTGATGAAAGGCCTGATCCGTAACCTGATGAGGCGTAGTGGCCATCGGAACTGAAAGAGTTTAGTCCGGCGTAGCCGTACTGTCCGTTGTAGACGTCAGAGGTACCTTCTCCGCCGCTGTACACTCCGTGAAGTGCTCCTTCGTAGCCAGCGTCGTAGTATTTGCCGGATGAACCGTCGTCGTAGTTCTGTGCTCCGTATCCGCTTGCAGACTGAGCTTTCAGGGTGGCAATCAGGTGTTGGCCTCTAGCGGCTGCTACCTCCACAGTGTCGGCCAAGTGTCCGTCCTTTTGTACTACCGGCTTAGCTAGAGGTCCGTGGTATCCGACGGGACCGTGCTTTGAAGTCGGGAAAGAAGACACTCCACTTCCTAAGGCTAACCGCGCCAAAACGGCCAACAATGACGTTTTTGCTAGCTGGAAACATACAATAAATTCAGGTAAATTCTTTGACAAAATAATATTGACACTCGCACAAGGTAAAGACGAGTCCACTTACCAGTGAGTGCATGTTGGTATTTTTTATCACGTCTGATGAGGGTACACGCGTTACACGCGTTTATATAGCATATAGGCATCCACAGCACATCCCCACTTTGATGGCTTTCACGTGCGCCCGGCATTGTGTAATTGGAATTTTTAGATTTTAGCAAGGCTGCTTCATTAGTTTATTCTCGCGACAAGCTCTGCAGAAAATTAAACGTCAGTTGAATAGCACGCTGTACAATAATCAACGATTTTAGAAAATCCTTAAAACTTTTTATTTTCTAACAATTCACGGACAACCGTTCAGTCCGTAAATTATTTTATTACCTCGTACCAACCGATTAATAGTTTACGAGTCTAAGATGTTGCTATCACTTTTCAACGTACCAGAGAAGAACAGATTTACTGGTTCTTAAAGAGAACCACATTTTCGTAAAAACAAACGAACCTGTGCAATTCTTTTCTGTAAAAATGTTTGCCTTTCATATACGGCTAATTGACTACTACGATTTCTGGTTAAAAAAATTCCTATCTGAAACGGCTTACGGCTAATAACTCGATAACCACCACCTTTATCCGCCTAATGGAAAGTCCGTTATGCAGCACACGTAGCGAGTACCAAGGTTTATTTCGTTTGATTTTGTTAGTAACTTATTACATATATGGCAGTACACATAGTATCAACAGTTTCCTAAATGTAGTACAGTGCTTAAATGTTTAAAATGACAAAAACAGTTACGCATACGTCAGAATTGATACGTTATTAATTATAGATAATTAATTAAGCTTTGAAACACTTTTTTGTTTGTTTTTCTGGCATTAATAATAAACCGGCTATGGACGATAAAATAACGTATTTCTAATGGCGTTTTTACATCAGCGTCCGTTTCCTTAGTACACTCTGATAAATAGAACAAGCTTATAGGCGAACTGTCATCTTTTCCCTGCCAGATTGGCCACTCGATTTAGGAGGGTTTTCACTATCGATAGACAGCAAAATAAAATCGTGCATTTGGAGGACGTTTTATTTTGCAAGGGCCAATGCATTCGGCGTCGCACAAGGTAAAGTCGTTGTCGTTTCATCCGCTTCATTCTAACGTAACATGATAACTTATTAAACTGTCTACCAAAGAAAGTCAGGTACGACAAATAAACTAAACGCCAACATTAAAAACAGTCAGCTGAACTTCAAAGCCATCATTTTGCTACTTGGGTGGCAGCTCGAACAAACTGCGTAGCTCACGAAGAGCGACCTTTCTGTTGTAAAACTGCGGGGCGATTTACTGTAGCAAGTCGGATTCTCACAAGCATGTCTAAGCGTACCCTGTTCGTGAAAAATTTTGAGGTCTTCTTTGGTAAACTACCATTCGTGATTCACTTAAAATCAGCCGCACACGTATCAGTTCTCTTACTTGTTGTTAGGTTTTTGATTGATTCTATTGATTAGTTCATTAATCGTACAGATATTTATCGGCTAGCCTACAGTTTATACTGCAACAATAGACTGCTCTTTAATTGCCAATTTTCGTGTTTAATGCATATAGAACAAAAAATGCTTCTTCTGCGAGTATGACTGTTTGGAATGTCTGATATGCGGGATCTCATTAAGAAAATAGCTTTGGAATCTACGAGACTGTAATTAAGGGCGGCGATGTGAGCAAGCTATGTTGACCGAGAAGTACGATCCGGAGGTTTCTGTCGTGTGAGCATGAAACTTCCTGGCTGATTGCTTTATCTTCTGAAAATGGAAGCTGTCAAAAGGACTAGCTTCACGAATCGCGGGTTTCTCTTACAGTACAATCCATGACGTTTCAAATAAGGCTGGCATTGAAAAAAATAAATAATTTTTGAACGATAACATACTATTTTTATTTCATAAGTTTACAGATACAAGATAGGAATTTACATTTGTATAACGGCCACAAGTTAGTAATGTCCACCGCTCTTCTGGGACGCTTGAGAAAGAGCAACATAGTGAGCACCCTTGGCTGAAGCGACGTCAGCAGTGTCGGCCAGAAATCCTGACTTGAGGACAACTGGTGCTGCTAGTGGTCCGTGGTACGCGTTACCTCCTACGGCTGATGCGCCTGCGGAGAAAACTTTCGCGTTGCTTGATGAAAGGCCTGATCCGTAACCTGATGAGGCGTAGTGGCCATCGGAACTGAAAGAGTTTAGTCCGGCGTAGCCGTACTGTCCGTTGTAGACGTCAGAGGTACCTTCTCCGCCGCTGTACACTCCGTGAAGTGCTCCTTCGTAGCCAGCGTCGTAGTATTTGCCGGATGAACCGTCGTCGTAGTTCTGTGCTCCGTATCCGCTTGCAGACTGAGCTTTCAGGGTGGCAATCAGGTGTTGGCTTCTAGCGGCTGCTACCTCCACAGTGTCGGCCAAGTGTCCGTCCTTTTGTACTACCGGCTTAGCTAGAGGTCCGTGGTATCCGACGGGACCGTGCTTTGAAGTCGGGAAAGAAGACACTCCACTTCCTAAGGCTAACCGCGACAAAACGGCCAACAATGACGTTGTTGCTAGCTGGAAACATACAATAAATTCAGGTAAATTCTTTGACAAAATAATATTGACACTCGCACAAGGTAAAGACGAGTCCACTTACCAGTGAGTGCATGTTGGTATTTTTTATCACGTCTGATGAGGGTACACGCGTTACACGCGTTTATATAGCATATAGGCATCCACAGCACATCCCCACTTTGATAGCTTTCACGTGCGCCCGGCATTGTGTAATTGGAATTTTTAGATTTTAGCAAGGCTGCTTCATTAGTTTATTCTCGCGACAAGCTCTGCAGAAAATTAAACGTCAGTTGAATAGCACGCTGTACAATAATCAACGATTTTAGAAAATCCTTTAAACTTTTTATTTTCTAACAATTCACGGACAACCGTTCAGTCCGTAAATTATTTTATTACCTCGTACCAACCGATTAATAGTTTACGAGTCTAAGATGTTGCTATCACTTTTCTACGTACCAGAGAAGAACAGATTTACTGGTTCTTAAAGAGAACCACATTTTCGTAAAAACAAACGAAGCTATGCAATTCTTTTCTGTAAAAATGGTTGCCTTTCATCTACGGCTAATGGACTACTACGATTTCTGGTTAAAGAAAATTCCTATCTGAAACGGCTTACGGCTAATAACTCGATAACCACCACCTTTATCCGCCTAATGGAAAGTCCGATATGCAGCACACGTAGCGAGTACCAAGCTTTATTTCGTTTGCTTTTTGTTAGTAACTTATTACATATATGGCAGTACACATAGTATCAATAGATTCCTAAATGTAGTACAGTGCTTAAATGTTTAATATGACAAAAACAGTTACGCATACGTCAGAATTGATACGTTATTAATTATAGATAATTAATTAAGCTTTGAAACACTTTTTTGTTTGTTTTTCTGGCATTAATAATAAACCGGCTATGGACGATAAAATAACGTATTTCTAATGGCGTTTTTACATCAGCGTCTGTTTCCTTAGTACACTCTGATAAATAGAACAAGCTTATAGGCGAACTGTCATCTTTTTCCTGCCAGATTGGCCACTCGATTTAGGAGGTTTTCACTATCGATAGACAGCAAAATAAAATCGTGCATTTGGAGGACGTTTTATTTTGCAAGGGCCAATGCATTCGGCGTCGCACAAGGTAAAGTCGTTGTCGTTTCATCCGCTTCATTGTAACGTAACATGATAACTTATTAAACTGTCTACCAAAGAAAGTCAGGTACGACAAATAAACTAAACGCCAACATTAAAAACAGTCAGCTAAACTTCAAAGCCATCATTTTGCTACTTGGGTGCCAGCTCGAACAAACTGCGTAGCTCACGAAGTGCGACCTTTCTGTTGTAAAACTGCGGGGCGATTTACTGTAGCAAGTCGGATTCTCACAAGCATGTCTAAGCGTACCCTGTTCGTGAAAAATTTTGAGGTCTTCTTTGGTAAACTACCATTCGTGATTCACTTAAAATCAGCCGCACACTTATCAGTTCTCTTACTTTGTTGTTAGGTTTTTGATTGATTCTATTGATTAGTTCATTAATCGTACAGATATTTATCGGCTAGCCTACAGTTTATACTGCAACAATAGACTGCTCTTTAATTGCCAATTTTCGTGTTTAATGCATATAGAACAAAAAATGCTTCTTCTGCGAGTATGACTGTTTGGAATGTCTGATATGCGGGATCTCATTAAGAAAATAGCTTTTGAATCTACGAGACTGTAATTAAGGGCGGCGATGTGAGCAAGCTATGTTGACCGAGAAGTACGATCCGGAGGTTTCTGTCGTGTGAGCATGAAACTTCCTGGCTGATTGCTTTATCTTCTGAAAATGGAAGCTGTCAAAAGGACTAGCTTCACGAATCGCGGGTTTCTCTTACAGTACAATCCATGACGTTTCAAATAAGGCTGGCATTGAAAAAAATAAATAATTTTTGAACGATAACATACTATTTTTATTTCATAAGTTTACAGATACAAGATAGGAATTTACATTTGTATAACGGCCACAAGTTAGTAATGTCCACCGCTCTTCTGGGACGCTTGAGAAAGAGCAACATAGTGAGCACCCTTGGCTGAAGCGACGTCAGCAGTGTCGGCCAGAAATCCTGACTTGAGGACAACTGGTGCTGCTAGTGGTCCGTGGTACGCGTTACCTCCTACGGCTGATGCGCCTGCGGAGAAAACTTTCGCGTTGCTTGATGAAAGGCCTGATCCGTAACCTGATGAGGCGTAGTGGCCATCGGAACTGAAAGAGTTTAGTCCGGCGTAGCCGTACTGTCCGTTGTAGACGTCAGAGGTACCTTCTCCGCCGCTGTACACTCCGTGAAGTGCTCCTTCGTAGCCAGCGTCGTAGTATTTGCCGGATGAACCGTCGTCGTAGTTCTGTGCTCCGTATCCGCTTGCAGACTGAGCTTTCAGGGTGGCAATCAGGTGTTGGCCTCTAGCGGCTGCTACCTCCACAGTGTCGGCCAAGTGTCCGTCCTTTTGTACTACCGGCTTAGCTAGAGGTCCGTGGTATCCGACGGGACCGTGCTTTGAAGTCGGGAAAGAAGACACTCCACTTCCTAAGGCTAACCGCGCCAAAACGGCCAACAATGACGTTTTTGCTAGCTGGAAACATACAATAAATTCAGGTAAATTCTTTGACAAAATAATATTGACACTCGCACAAGGTAAAGACGAGTCCACTTACCAGTGAGTGCATGTTGGTATTTTTTATCACGTCTGATGAGGGTACACGCGTTACACGCGTTTATATAGCATATAGGCATCCACAGCACATCCCCACTTTGATGGCTTTCACGTGCGCCCGGCATTGTGTAATTGGAATTTTTAGATTTTAGCAAGGCTGCTTCATTAGTTTATTCTCGCGACAAGCTCTGCAGAAAATTAAACGTCAGTTGAATAGCACGCTGTACAATAATCAACGATTTTAGAAAATCCTTAAAACTTTTTATTTTCTAACAATTCACGGACAACCGTTCAGTCCGTAAATTATTTTATTACCTCGTACCAACCGATTAATAGTTTACGAGTCTAAGATGTTGCTATCACTTTTCAACGTACCAGAGAAGAACAGATTTACTGGTTCTTAAAGAGAACCACATTTTCGTAAAAACAAACGAACCTGTGCAATTCTTTTCTGTAAAAATGTTTGCCTTTCATATACGGCTAATTGACTACTACGATTTCTGGTTAAAAAAATTCCTATCTGAAACGGCTTACGGCTAATAACTCGATAACCACCACCTTTATCCGCCTAATGGAAAGTCCGTTATGCAGCACACGTAGCGAGTACCAAGGTTTATTTCGTTTGATTTTGTTAGTAACTTATTACATATATGGCAGTACACATAGTATCAACAGTTTCCTAAATGTAGTACAGTGCTTAAATGTTTAAAATGACAAAAACAGTTACGCATACGTCAGAATTGATACGTTATTAATTATAGATAATTAATTAAGCTTTGAAACACTTTTTTGTTTGTTTTTCTGGCATTAATAATAAACCGGCTATGGACGATAAAATAACGTATTTCTAATGGCGTTTTTACATCAGCGTCCGTTTCCTTAGTACACTCTGATAAATAGAACAAGCTTATAGGCGAACTGTCATCTTTTCCCTGCCAGATTGGCCACTCGATTTAGGAGGGTTTTCACTATCGATAGACAGCAAAATAAAATCGTGCATTTGGAGGACGTTTTATTTTGCAAGGGCCAATGCATTCGGCGTCGCACAAGGTAAAGTCGTTGTCGTTTCATCCGCTTCATTCTAACGTAACATGATAACTTATTAAACTGTCTACCAAAGAAAGTCAGGTACGACAAATAAACTAAACGCCAACATTAAAAACAGTCAGCTGAACTTCAAAGCCATCATTTTGCTACTTGGGTGGCAGCTCGAACAAACTGCGTAGCTCACGAAGAGCGACCTTTCTGTTGTAAAACTGCGGGGCGATTTACTGTAGCAAGTCGGATTCTCACAAGCATGTCTAAGCGTACCCTGTTCGTGAAAAATTTTGAGGTCTTCTTTGGTAAACTACCATTCGTGATTCACTTAAAATCAGCCGCACACGTATCAGTTCTCTTACTTGTTGTTAGGTTTTTGATTGATTCTATTGATTAGTTCATTAATCGTACAGATATTTATCGGCTAGCCTACAGTTTATACTGCAACAATAGACTGCTCTTTAATTGCCAATTTTCGTGTTTAATGCATATAGAACAAAAAATGCTTCTTCTGCGAGTATGACTGTTTGGAATGTCTGATATGCGGGATCTCATTAAGAAAATAGCTTTGGAATCTACGAGACTGTAATTAAGGGCGGCGATGTGAGCAAGCTATGTTGACCGAAAAGTACGATCCGGAGGTTTCTGTCGTGTGAGCATGAAACTTCCTGGCTGATTGCTTTATCTTCTGAAAATGGAAGCTGTCAAAAGGACTAGCTTCACGAATCGCGGGTTTCTCTTACAGTACAATCCATGACGTTTCAAATAAGGCTGGCATTGAAAAAAATAAATAATTTTTGAACGATAACATACTATTTTTATTTCATAAGTTTACAGATACAAGATAGGAATTTACATTTGTATAACGGCCACAAGTTAGTAATGTCCACCGCTCTTCTGGGACGCTTGAGAAAGAGCAACATAGTGAGCACCCTTGGCTGAAGCGACGTCAGCAGTGTCGGCCAGAAATCCTGACTTGAGGACAACTGGTGCTGCTAGTGGTCCGTGGTACGCGTTACCTCCTACGGCTGATGCGCCTGCGGAGAAAACTTTCGCGTTGCTTGATGAAAGGCCTGATCCGTAACCTGATGAGGCGTAGTGGCCATCGGAACTGAAAGAGTTTAGTCCGGCGTAGCCGTACTGTCCGTTGTAGACATCAGAGGTACCTTCTCCGCCGCTGTACACTCCGTGAAGTGCTCCTTCGTAGCCAGCGTCGTAGTATTTGCCGGATGAACCGTCGTCGTAGTTCTGTGCTCCGTATCCGCTTGCAGACTGAGCTTTCAGGGTGGCAATCAGGTGTTGGCTTCTAGCGGCTGCTACCTCCACAGTGTCGGCCAAGTGTCCGTCCTTTTGTACTACCGGCTTAGCTAGAGGTCCGTGGTATCCGACGGGACCGTGCTTTGAAGTCGGGAAAGAAGACACTCCACTTCCTAAGGCTAACCGCGCCAAAACGGCCAACAATGACGTTGTTGCTAGCTGGAAACATACAATAAATTCAGGTAAATTCTTTGACAAAATAATATTGACACTCGCACAAGGTAAAGACGAGTCCACTTACCAGTGAGTGCATGTTGGTATTTTTTATCACGTCTGATGAGGGTACACGCGTTACACGCGTTTATATAGCATATAGGCATCCACAGCACATCCCCACTTTGATAGCTTTCACGTGCGCCCGGCATTGTGTAATTGGAATTTTTAGATTTTAGCAAGGCTGCTTCATTAGTTTATTCTCGCGACAAGCTCTGCAGAAAATTAAACGTCAGTTGAATAGCACGCTGTACAATAATCAACGATTTTAGAAAATCCTTTAAACTTTTTATTTTCTAACAATTCACGGACAACCGTTCAGTCCGTAAATTATTTTATTACCTCGTACCAACCGATTAATAGTTTACGAGTCTAAGATGTTGCTATCACTTTTCTACGTACCAGAGAAGAACAGATTTACTGGTTCTTAAAGAGAACCACATTTTCGTAAAAACAAACGAAGCTATGCAATTCTTTTCTGTAAAAATGGTTGCCTTTCATCTACGGCTAATGGACTACTACGATTTCTGGTTAAAGAAAATTCCTATCTGAAACGGCTTACGGCTAATATCTCGATAACCACCACCTTTATCCGCCTAATGGAAAGTCCGATATGCAGCACACGTAGCGAGTACCAAGCTTTATTTCGTTTGCTTTTTGTTAGTAACTTATTACATATATGGCAGTACACATAGTATCAATAGATTCCTAAATGTAGTACAGTGCTTAAATGTTTAATATGACAAAAACAGTTACGCATACGTCAGAATTGATACGTTATTAATTATAGATAATTAATTAAGCTTTGAAACACTTTTTTGTTTGTTTTTCTGGCATTAATAATAAACCGGCTATGGACGATAAAATAACGTATTTCTAATGGCGTTTTTACATCAGCGTCTGTTTCCTTAGTACACTCTGATAAATAGAACAAGCTTATAGGCGAACTGTCATCTTTTTCCTGCCAGATTGGCCACTCGATTTAGGAGGTTTTCACTATCGATAGACAGCAAAATAAAATCGTGCATTTGGAGGACGTTTTATTTTGCAAGGGCCAATGCATTCGGCGTCGCACAAGGTAAAGTCGTTGTCGTTTCATCCGCTTCATTGTAACGTAACATGATAACTTATTAAACTGTCTAAAAAAGAAAGTCAGGTACGACAAATAAACTAAACGCCAACATTAAAAACAGTCAGCTGAACTTCAAAGCCATCATTTTGCTACTTGGGTGCCAGCTCGAACAAACTGCGTAGCTCACGAAGAGCGACCTTTCTGTTGTAAAACTGCGGGGCGATTTACTGTAGCAAGTCGGATTCTCACAAGCATGTCTAAGCGTACCCTGTTCGTGAAAAATTTTGAGGTCTTCTTTGGTAAACTACCATTCGTGATTCACTTAAAATCAGCAGCACACGTATCAATTCTCTTACTTGTTGTTAGGTTTTTGATTGATTCTATTGATTAGTTCATTAATCGTACAGATATTTATCGGCTAGCCTACAGTTTATACTGCAACAATAGACTGCTCTTTAATTGCCAATTTTCGTGTTTACTGCATATAGAACAAAAAATGCTTCTTCTGCGACTATGACTGTTTGGAATGTCTGATATGCGGGATCTCATTAAGAAAATAGCGTTGGAATCTACGAGACTGTAATTAAGGGCGGCGATGTGAGCAAGCTATGTTGACCGAAAAGTACGATCCGGAGGTTTCTGTCGTGTGCCCATGAAACTTCCCGGCTGATTGCTTTACCTTCTGAAAAATGGAAGCTGTCAAAAGGACTAGCTTCACGAATCGCGGGTTTCTCTTACAGTACAATCCATGACGTTTCAAATAAGGCTGGCATTGAAAAAAATAAATAATTTTTGAACGATAACATACTATTTTTATTTCATAAGTTTACAGATACAAGATAGGAATTTACATTTGTATAACGGCCACAAGTTAGTAATGTCCACCGCTCTTCTGGGACGCTTGAGAAAGAGCAACATAGTGAGCACCCTTGGCTGAAGCGACGTCAGCAGTGTCGGCCAGAAATCCTGACTTGAGGACAACTGGTGCTGCTAGTGGTCCGTGGTACGCGTTACCTCCTACGGCTGATGCGCCTGCGGAGAAAACTTTCGCGTTGCTTGATGAAAGGCCTGATCCGTAACCTGATGAGGCGTAGTGGCCATCGGAACTGAAAGAGTTTAGTCCGGCGTAGCCGTACTGTCCGTTGTAGACGTCAGAGGTACCTTCTCCGCCGCTGTACACTCCGTGAAGTGCTCCTTCGTAGCCAGCGTCGTAGTATTTGCCGGATGAACCGTCGTCGTAGTTCTGTGCTCCGTATCCGCTTGCAGACTGAGCTTTCAGGGTGGCAATCAGGTGTTGGCCTCTAGCGGCTGCTACCTCCACAGTGTCGGCCAAGTGTCCGTCCTTTTGTACTACCGGCTTAGCTAGAGGTCCGTGGTATCCGACGGGACCGTGCTTTGAAGTCGGGAAAGAAGACACTCCACTTCCTAAGGCTAACCGCGCCAAAACGGCCAACAATGACGTTGTTGCTAGATGGAAACATACAATAAATTCAGGTAAATTCTTTGACAAAATAATATTGACACTCGCACAAGGTAAAGACGAGTCCACTTACCAGTGAGTGCATGTTGGTATTTTTTATCACGTCTGATGAGGGTACACGCGTTACACGCGTTTATATAGCATATAGGCATCCACAGCACATCCCCACTTTGATGGCTTTCACGTGCGCCCGGCATTGTGTAATTGGAATTTTTAGATTTTAGCAAGGCTGCTTCATTAGTTTATTCTCGCGACAAGCTCTGCAGAAAATTAAACGTCAGTTGAATAGCACGCTGTACAATAATCAACGATTTTAGAAAATCGTAAAAACTTTTTATTTTCTAACAATTAACGGACAACCGTTCAGTCCGTAAATTATTTTATTACCTCGTACCAACCGATTAATAGTTTACGAGTCTAAGATGTTGCTATCACTTTTCTACGTACCAGAGAAGAACAGATTTACTGGTTCTTAAAGAGAACCACATTTTCGTAAAAACAAACGAAGCTATGCAATTCTTTTCTGTAAAAATGGTTGCCTTTCATCTACGGCTAATGGACTACTACGATTTCTGGTTAAAGAAAATTCCTATCTGAAACGGCTTACGGCTAATAACTCGATAACCACCACCTTTATCCGCCTAATGTAAAGTCCGATATGCAGCACACGTAGCGAGTACCAAGCTTTATTTCGTTTGCTTTTTGTTAGTAACTTATTACATATATGGCAGTACACATAGTATCAATAGATTCCTAAATGTAGTACAGTGCTTAAATATTTAATATGACAAAAACAGTTACGCATACGTCAGAATTGATACGTTATTAATTATAGATAATTAATTAAGCTTTGAAACACTTTTTTGTTTGTTTTTCTGGCATTAATAATAAACCGGCTATGGACGATAAACTAACGTATTTCTAATGGCGTTTTTACATCAGCGTCCGTTTCCTTAATACACTATGATAAATAGAACAAGCTTATAGGCGAACTGTCATCTTTTTCCTGCCAGTTTGGCCACTCGATTTAGGAGGGTTTTCACTATCGATAGACAGCAAAATAAAATCGTGCATTTGGAGGACGTTTTGTTTTGCAAGGGCCAATGCATTCGGCGTCGCACAAGGTAAAGTCGTTGTCGTTTCATCCGCTTCATTGTAACGTAACATGATAACTTATTAAACTGTCTAAAAAAGAAAGTCAGGTACGACAAATAAACTAAACGCCAACATTAAAAACAGTCAGCTGAACTTCAAAGCCATCATTTTGCTACTTGGGTGCCAGCTCGAACAAACTGCGTAGCTCACGAAGAGCGACCTTTCTGTTGTAAAACTGCGGGGCGATTTACTGTAGCAAGTCGGATTCTCACAAGCATGTCTAAGCGTACCCTGTTCGTGAAAAATTTTGAGGTCTTCTTTGGTAAACTACCATTCGTGATTCACTTAAAATCAGCAGCACACGTATCAATTCTCTTACTTGTTGTTAGGTTTTTGATTGATTCTATTGATTAGTTCATTAATCGTACAGATATTTATCGGCTAGCCTACAGTTTATACTGCAACAATAGACTGCTCTTTAATTGCCAATTTTCGTGTTTACTGCATATAGAACAAAAAATGCTTCTTCTGCGACTATGACTGTTTGGAATGTCTGATATGCGGGATCTCATTAAGAAAATAGCGTTGGAATCTACGAGACTGTAATTAAGGGCGGCGATGTCAGCAAGCTATGTTGACCGAAAAGTACGATCCGGAGGTTTCTGTCGTGTGCCCATGAAACTTCCCGGCTGATTGCTTTACCTTCTGAAAAATGGAAGCTGTCAAAAGGACTAGCTTCACGAATCGCGGGTTTCTCTTACAGTACAATCCATGACGTTTCAAATAAGGCTGGCATTGAAAAAAATAAATAATTTTTGAACGATAACATACTATTTTTATTTCATAAGTTTACAGATACAAGATAGGAATTTACATTTGTATAACGGCCACAAGTTAGTAATGTCCACCGCTCTTCTGGGACGCTTGAGAAAGAGCAACATAGTGAGCACCCTTGGCTGAAGCGACGTCAGCAGTGTCGGCCAGAAATCCTGACTTGAGGACAACTGGTGCTGCTAGTGGTCCGTGGTACGCGTTACCTCCTACGGCTGATGCGCCTGCGGAGAAAACTTTCGCGTTGCTTGATGAAAGGCCTGATCCGTAACCTGATGAGGCGTAGTGGCCATCGGAACTGAAAGAGTTTAGTCCGGCGTAGCCGTACTGTCCGTTGTAGACGTCAGAGGTACCTTCTCCGCCGCTGTACACTCCGTGAAGTGCTCCTTCGTAGCCAGCGTCGTAGTATTTGCCGGATGAACCGTCGTCGTAGTTCTGTGCTCCGTATCCGCTTGCAGACTGAGCTTTCAGGGTGGCAATCAGGTGTTGGCCTCTAGCGGCTGCTACCTCCACAGTGTCGGCCAAGTGTCCGTCCTTTTGTACTACCGGCTTAGCTAGAGGTCCGTGGTATCCGACGGGACCGTGCTTTGAAGTCGGGAAAGAAGACACTCCACTTCCTAAGGCTAACCGCGCCAAAACGGCCAACAATGACGTTGTTGCTAGATGGAAACATACAATAAATTCAGGTAAATTCTTTGACAAAATAATATTGACACTCGCACAAGGTAAAGACGAGTCCACTTACCAGTGAGTGCATGTTGGTATTTTTTATCACGTCTGATGAGGGTACACGCGTTACACGCGTTTATATAGCATATAGGCATCCACAGCACATCCCCACTTTGATGGCTTTCACGTGCGCCCGGCATTGTGTAATTGGAATTTTTAGATTTTAGCAAGGCTGCTTCATTAGTTTATTCTCGCGACAAGCTCTGCAGAAAATTAAACGTCAGTTGAATAGCACGCTGTACAATAATCAACGATTTTAGAAAATCCTTAAAACTTTTTATTTTCTAACAATTCACGGACAACCGTTCAGTCCGTAAATTATTTTATTACCTCGTACCAACCGATTAATAGTTTACGAGTCTAAGATGTTGCTATCACTTTTCTACGTACCAGAGAAGAACAGATTTACTGGTTCTTAAAGAGAACCACATTTTCGTAAAAACAAACGAACCTATGCAATGGTTTTCTGTAAAAATGTTTGCCTTTCATCTACGGCTAATTGACTACTACGATTTCTGGTTAAAGAAAATTCCTATCTGAAACGGCTTACGGCTAATAACTCGATAACCACCACCTTTATCCGCCTAATGTAAAGTCCGATATGCAGCACACGTAGCGAGTACCAAGCTTTATTTCGTTTGATTTTGTTAGTAACTTATTACATATATGGCAGTACACATAGTATCAACAGATTCCTAAATGTAGTACAGTGCTTAAATGTTTAATATGACAAAAACAGTTACGCATACGTCAGAATTGATACGTTATTAATTATAGATAATTAATTAAGCTTTGAAACACTTTTTTGGTTGTTTTTCTGGCATTAATAATAAACCGGCTATGGACGATAAACTAACGTATTTCTAATGGCGTTTTTACATCAGCGTCCGATTCCTTAGTACACTCTGATAAATAGAACAAGCTTATAGGCGAACTGTCATCATTTTCCTGCCAGTTTAGCCACTCGATTTAGGAGGATTTTCACTATCGATAGACAGCAAAATAAAATCTTGCATTTGGAGGACGTTTTATTTTGCAAGGGCCAATGCATTGGGCGTCGCACAAGGTAAAGTCGTTGTCGTTTCATCCGCTTCATTGTAACGTAACATGATAACTTATTAAACTGTCTACCAAAGAAAGTCAGGTACGACAAATAAACTAAACGCCAACATTAAAAACAGTCAGCTGAACTTCAAAGCCATCATTTTGCTACTTGGGTGCCAGCTCGAACAAACTGCGTAGCTCACGAAGAGCGACCTTTCTGTTGTAAAACTGCGGGGCGATTTACTGTAGCAAGTCGGATTCTCACAAGCATGTCTAAGCGTACCCTGTTCGTGAAAAATTTTGAGGTCTTCTTTGGTAAACTACCATTCGTGATTCACTTAAATTCAGCCGCACACTTATCAGTTCTCTTACTTGTTTTTAGGTTTTTGATTGATTCTATTGATTAGTTCATTAATAGTACAGATATTTATCGGCTAGCCTACAGTTTATACTGCAACAACAGACTGCTCTTTAATTGCCAATTTTCGTGTTTAATGCATATAGAACAAAAAATGCTTCTTCTGCGAGTATGACTGTTTGGAATGTCTGATATGCGGGATCTCATTAAGAAAATAGCTTTTGAATCTACGAGACTGTAATTAAGGGCGGCGATGTGAGCAAGCTATGTTGACCGAGAAGTACGATCCGGAGGTTTCTGTCGTGTGAGCATGAAACTTCCTGGCTGATTGCTTTATCTTCTGAAAATGGAAGCTGTCAAAAGGACTAGCTTCACGAATCGCGGGTTTCTCTTACAGTACAATCCATGACGTTTCAAATAAGGCTGGCATTGAAAAAAATAAATAATTTTTGAACGATAACATACTATTTTTATTTCATAAGTTTACAGATACAAGATAGGAATTTACATTTGTATAACGGCCACAAGTTAGTAATGTCCACCGCTCTTCTGGGACGCTTGAGAAAGAGCAACATAGTGAGCACCCTTGGCTGAAGCGACGTCAGCAGTGTCGGCCAGAAATCCTGACTTGAGGACAACTGGTGCTGCTAGTGGTCCGTGGTACGCGTTACCTCCTACGGCTGATGCGCCTGCGGAGAAAACTTTCGCGTTGCTTGATGAAAGGCCTGATCCGTAACCTGATGAGGCGTAGTGGCCATCGGAACTGAAAGAGTTTAGTCCGGCGTAGCCGTACTGTCCGTTGTAGACGTCAGAGGTACCTTCTCCGCCGCTGTACACTCCGTGAAGTGCTCCTTCGTAGCCAGCGTCGTAGTATTTGCCGGATGAACCGTCGTCGTAGTTCTGTGCTCCGTATCCGCTTGCAGACTGAGCTTTCAGGGTGGCAATCAGGTGTTGGCCTCTAGCGGCTGCTACCTCCACAGTGTCGGCCAAGTGTCCGTCCTTTTGTACTACCGGCTTAGCTAGAGGTCCGTGGTATCCGACGGGACCGTGCTTTGAAGTCGGGAAAGAAGACACTCCACTTCCTAAGGCTAACCGCGCCAAAACGGCCAACAATGACGTTGTTGCTAGCTGGAAACATACAATAAATTCAGGTAAATTCTTTGACAAAATAATATTGACACTCGCACAAGGTAAAGACGAGTCCACTTACCAGTGAGTGCATGTTGGTATTTTTTATCACGTCTGATGAGGGTACACGCGTTACACGCGTTTATATAGCATATAGGCATCCACAGCACATCCCCACTTTGATGGCTTTCACGTGCGCCCGGCATTGTGTAATTGGAATTTTTAGATTTTAGCAAGGCTGCTTCATTAGTTTATTCTCGCGACAAGCTCTGCAGAAAATTAAACGTCAGTTGAATAGCACGCTGTACAATAATCAACGATTTTAGAAAATCCTTAAAACTTTTTATTTTCTAACAATTCACGGACAACCGTTCAGTCCGTAAATTATTTTATTACCTCGTACCAACCGATTAATAGTTTACGAGTCTAAGATGTTGCTATCACTTTTCTACGTACCAGAGAAGAACAGATTTACTGGTTCTTAAAGAGAACCACATTTTCGTAAAAACAAACGAACCTATGCAATGGTTTTCTGTAAAAATGTTTGCCTTTCATCTACGGCTAATTGACTACTACGATTTCTGGTTAAAGAAAATTCCTATCTGAAACGGCTTACGGCTAATAACTCGATAACCACCACCTTTATCCGCCTAATGTAAAGTCCGATATGCAGCACACGTAGCGAGTACCAAGCTTTATTTCGTTTGCTTTTTGTTAGTAACTTATTACATATATGGCAGTACACATAGTATCAATAGATTCCTAAATGTAGTACAGTGCTTAAATATTTAATATGACAAAAACAGTTACGCATACGTCAGAATTGATACGTTATTAATTATAGATAATTAATTAAGCTTTGAAACACTTTTTTGTTTGTTTTTCTGGCATTAATAATAAACCGGCTATGGACGATAAATTAACGTATTTCTAATGGCGTTTTTACATCAGCGTCCGTTTCCTTAGTACACTCTGATAAATAGAACAAGCTTATAGGCGAACTGTCATCATTTTCCTGCCAGTTTGGCCACTCGATTTAGGAGGATTTTCACTATCGATAGACAGCAAAATAAAATCGTGCATTTGGAGGACGTTTTATTTTGCAAGGGCCAATCCATTGGGCGTCGCACAAGGTAAAGTCGTTGTCGTTTCATCCGCTTCATTGTAACGTAACATGATAACTTATTAAACTGTCTACCAAAGAAAGTCAGGTACGACAAATAAACTAAACGCCAACATTAAAAACAGTCAGCTAAACTTCAAAGCCATCATTTTGCTACTTGGGTGCCAGCTCGAACAAACTGCGTAGCTCACGAAGTGCGACCTTTCTGTTGTAAAACTGCGGGGCGATTTACTGTAGCAAGTCGGATTCTCACAAGCATGTCTAAGCGTACCCTGTTCGTGAAAAATTTTGAGGTCTTCTTTGGTAAACTACCATTCGTGATTCACTTAAAATCAGCCGCACACTTATCAGTTCTCTTACTTTGTTGTTAGGTTTTTGATTGATTCTATTGATTAGTTCATTAATCGTACAGATATTTATCGGCTAGCCTACAGTTTATACTGCAACAATAGACTGCTCTTTAATTGCCAATTTTCGTGTTTAATGCATATAGAACAAAAAATGCTTCTTCTGCGAGTATGACTGTTTGGAATGTCTGATATGCGGGATCTCATTAAGAAAATAGCTTTGGAATCTACGAGACTGTAATTAAGGGCGGCGATGTGAGCAAGCTATGTTGACCGAGAAGTACGATCCGGAGGTTTCTGTCGTGTGAGCATGAAACTTCCTGGCTGATTGCTTTATCTTCTGAAAATGGAAGCTGTCAAAAGGACTAGCTTCACGAATCGCGGGTTTCTCTTACAGTACAATCCATGACGTTTCAAATAAGGCTGGCATTGAAAAAAATAAATAATTTTTGAACGATAACATACTATTTTTATTTCATAAGTTTACAGATACAAGATAGGAATTTACATTTGTATAACGGCCACAAGTTAGTAATGTCCACCGCTCTTCTGGGACGCTTGAGAAAGAGCAACATAGTGAGCACCCTTGGCTGAAGCGACGTCAGCAGTGTCGGCCAGAAATCCTGACTTGAGGACAACTGGTGCTGCTAGTGGTCCGTGGTACGCGTTACCTCCTACGGCTGATGCGCCTGCGGAGAAAACTTTCGCGTTGCTTGATGAAAGGCCTGATCCGTAACCTGATGAGGCGTAGTGGCCATCGGAACTGAAAGAGTTTAGTCCGGCGTAGCCGTACTGTCCGTTGTAGACGTCAGAGGTACCTTCTCCGCCGCTGTACACTCCGTGAAGTGCTCCTTCGTAGCCAGCGTCGTAGTATTTGCCGGATGAACCGTCGTCGTAGTTCTGTGCTCCGTATCCGCTTGCAGACTGAGCTTTCAGGGTGGCAATCAGGTGTTGGCCTCTAGCGGCTGCTACCTCCACAGTGTCGGCCAAGTGTCCGTCCTTTTGTACTACCGGCTTAGCTAGAGGTCCGTGGTATCCGACGGGACCGTGCTTTGAAGTCGGGAAAGAAGACACTCCACTTCCTAAGGCTAACCGCGCCAAAACGGCCAACAATGACGTTTTTGCTAGCTGGAAACATACAATAAATTCAGGTA
Source organism: Magicicada septendecula (assembly GCA_034769895.1). Lineage (NCBI taxonomy): Eukaryota > Metazoa > Arthropoda > Insecta > Hemiptera > Cicadidae > Magicicada > Magicicada septendecula. The sequence goes on along the minus strand of CM068373.1, from coordinate 44,710,364 downwards.
AATTCTTTGACAAAATAATATTGACACTCGCACAAGGTAAAGACGAGTCCACTTACCAGTGAGTGCATGTTGGTATTTTTTATCACGTCTGATGAGGGTACACGCGTTACACGCGTTTATATAGCATATAGGCATCCACAGCACATCCCCACTTTGATGGCTTTCACGTGCGCCCGGCATTGTGTAATTGGAATTTTTAGATTTTAGCAAGGCTGCTTCATTAGTTTATTCTCGCGACAAGCTCTGCAGAAAATTAAACGTCAGTTGAATAGCACGCTGTACAATAATCAACGATTTTAGAAAATCCTTAAAACTTTTTATTTTCTAACAATTCACGGACAACCGTTCAGTCCGTAAATTATTTTATTACCTCGTACCAACCGATTAATAGTTTACGAGTCTAAGATGTTGCTATCACTTTTCAACGTACCAGAGAAGAACAGATTTACTGGTTCTTAAAGAGAACCACATTTTCGTAAAAACAAACGAACCTGTGCAATTCTTTTCTGTAAAAATGTTTGCCTTTCATATACGGCTAATTGACTACTACGATTTCTGGTTAAAAAAATTCCTATCTGAAACGGCTTACGGCTAATAACTCGATAACCACCACCTTTATCCGCCTAATGGAAAGTCCGTTATGCAGCACACGTAGCGAGTACCAAGGTTTATTTCGTTTGATTTTGTTAGTAACTTATTACATATATGGCAGTACACATAGTATCAACAGTTTCCTAAATGTAGTACAGTGCTTAAATGTTTAAAATGACAAAAACAGTTACGCATACGTCAGAATTGATACGTTATTAATTATAGATAATTAATTAAGCTTTGAAACACTTTTTTGTTTGTTTTTCTGGCATTAATAATAAACCGGCTATGGACGATAAAATAACGTATTTCTAATGGCGTTTTTACATCAGCGTCCGTTTCCTTAGTACACTCTGATAAATAGAACAAGCTTATAGGCGAACTGTCATCTTTTCCCTGCCAGATTGGCCACTCGATTTAGGAGGGTTTTCACTATCGATAGACAGCAAAATAAAATCGTGCATTTGGAGGACGTTTTATTTTGCAAGGGCCAATGCATTCGGCGTCGCACAAGGTAAAGTCGTTGTCGTTTCATCCGCTTCATTCTAACGTAACATGATAACTTATTAAACTGTCTACCAAAGAAAGTCAGGTACGACAAATAAACTAAACGCCAACATTAAAAACAGTCAGCTGAACTTCAAAGCCATCATTTTGCTACTTGGGTGGCAGCTCGAACAAACTGCGTAGCTCACGAAGAGCGACCTTTCTGTTGTAAAACTGCGGGGCGATTTACTGTAGCAAGTCGGATTCTCACAAGCATGTCTAAGCGTACCCTGTTCGTGAAAAATTTTGAGGTCTTCTTTGGTAAACTACCATTCGTGATTCACTTAAAATCAGCCGCACACGTATCAGTTCTCTTACTTGTTGTTAGGTTTTTGATTGATTCTATTGATTAGTTCATTAATCGTACAGATATTTATCGGCTAGCCTACAGTTTATACTGCAACAATAGACTGCTCTTTAATTGCCAATTTTCGTGTTTAATGCATATAGAACAAAAAATGCTTCTTCTGCGAGTATGACTGTTTGGAATGTCTGATATGCGGGATCTCATTAAGAAAATAGCTTTGGAATCTACGAGACTGTAATTAAGGGCGGCGATGTGAGCAAGCTATGTTGACCGAGAAGTACGATCCGGAGGTTTCTGTCGTGTGAGCATGAAACTTCCTGGCTGATTGCTTTATCTTCTGAAAATGGAAGCTGTCAAAAGGACTAGCTTCACGAATCGCGGGTTTCTCTTACAGTACAATCCATGACGTTTCAAATAAGGCTGGCATTGAAAAAAATAAATAATTTTTGAACGATAACATACTATTTTTATTTCATAAGTTTACAGATACAAGATAGGAATTTACATTTGTATAACGGCCACAAGTTAGTAATGTCCACCGCTCTTCTGGGACGCTTGAGAAAGAGCAACATAGTGAGCACCCTTGGCTGAAGCGACGTCAGCAGTGTCGGCCAGAAATCCTGACTTGAGGACAACTGGTGCTGCTAGTGGTCCGTGGTACGCGTTACCTCCTACGGCTGATGCGCCTGCGGAGAAAACTTTCGCGTTGCTTGATGAAAGGCCTGATCCGTAACCTGATGAGGCGTAGTGGCCATCGGAACTGAAAGAGTTTAGTCCGGCGTAGCCGTACTGTCCGTTGTAGACGTCAGAGGTACCTTCTCCGCCGCTGTACACTCCGTGAAGTGCTCCTTCGTAGCCAGCGTCGTAGTATTTGCCGGATGAACCGTCGTCGTAGTTCTGTGCTCCGTATCCGCTTGCAGACTGAGCTTTCAGGGTGGCAATCAGGTGTTGGCTTCTAGCGGCTGCTACCTCCACAGTGTCGGCCAAGTGTCCGTCCTTTTGTACTACCGGCTTAGCTAGAGGTCCGTGGTATCCGACGGGACCGTGCTTTGAAGTCGGGAAAGAAGACACTCCACTTCCTAAGGCTAACCGCGACAAAACGGCCAACAATGACGTTGTTGCTAGCTGGAAACATACAATAAATTCAGGTAAATTCTTTGACAAAATAATATTGACACTCGCACAAGGTAAAGACGAGTCCACTTACCAGTGAGTGCATGTTGGTATTTTTTATCACGTCTGATGAGGGTACACGCGTTACACGCGTTTATATAGCATATAGGCATCCACAGCACATCCCCACTTTGATAGCTTTCACGTGCGCCCGGCATTGTGTAATTGGAATTTTTAGATTTTAGCAAGGCTGCTTCATTAGTTTATTCTCGCGACAAGCTCTGCAGAAAATTAAACGTCAGTTGAATAGCACGCTGTACAATAATCAACGATTTTAGAAAATCCTTTAAACTTTTTATTTTCTAACAATTCACGGACAACCGTTCAGTCCGTAAATTATTTTATTACCTCGTACCAACCGATTAATAGTTTACGAGTCTAAGATGTTGCTATCACTTTTCTACGTACCAGAGAAGAACAGATTTACTGGTTCTTAAAGAGAACCACATTTTCGTAAAAACAAACGAAGCTATGCAATTCTTTTCTGTAAAAATGGTTGCCTTTCATCTACGGCTAATGGACTACTACGATTTCTGGTTAAAGAAAATTCCTATCTGAAACGGCTTACGGCTAATAACTCGATAACCACCACCTTTATCCGCCTAATGGAAAGTCCGATATGCAGCACACGTAGCGAGTACCAAGCTTTATTTCGTTTGCTTTTTGTTAGTAACTTATTACATATATGGCAGTACACATAGTATCAATAGATTCCTAAATGTAGTACAGTGCTTAAATGTTTAATATGACAAAAACAGTTACGCATACGTCAGAATTGATACGTTATTAATTATAGATAATTAATTAAGCTTTGAAACACTTTTTTGTTTGTTTTTCTGGCATTAATAATAAACCGGCTATGGACGATAAAATAACGTATTTCTAATGGCGTTTTTACATCAGCGTCTGTTTCCTTAGTACACTCTGATAAATAGAACAAGCTTATAGGCGAACTGTCATCTTTTTCCTGCCAGATTGGCCACTCGATTTAGGAGGTTTTCACTATCGATAGACAGCAAAATAAAATCGTGCATTTGGAGGACGTTTTATTTTGCAAGGGCCAATGCATTCGGCGTCGCACAAGGTAAAGTCGTTGTCGTTTCATCCGCTTCATTGTAACGTAACATGATAACTTATTAAACTGTCTACCAAAGAAAGTCAGGTACGACAAATAAACTAAACGCCAACATTAAAAACAGTCAGCTAAACTTCAAAGCCATCATTTTGCTACTTGGGTGCCAGCTCGAACAAACTGCGTAGCTCACGAAGTGCGACCTTTCTGTTGTAAAACTGCGGGGCGATTTACTGTAGCAAGTCGGATTCTCACAAGCATGTCTAAGCGTACCCTGTTCGTGAAAAATTTTGAGGTCTTCTTTGGTAAACTACCATTCGTGATTCACTTAAAATCAGCCGCACACTTATCAGTTCTCTTACTTTGTTGTTAGGTTTTTGATTGATTCTATTGATTAGTTCATTAATCGTACAGATATTTATCGGCTAGCCTACAGTTTATACTGCAACAATAGACTGCTCTTTAATTGCCAATTTTCGTGTTTAATGCATATAGAACAAAAAATGCTTCTTCTGCGAGTATGACTGTTTGGAATGTCTGATATGCGGGATCTCATTAAGAAAATAGCTTTGGAATCTACGAGACTGTAATTAAGGGCGGCGATGTGAGCAAGCTATGTTGACCGAGAAGTACGATCCGGAGGTTTCTGTCGTGTGAGCATGAAACTTCCTGGCTGATTGCTTTATCTTCTGAAAATGGAAGCTGTCAAAAGGACTAGCTTCACGAATCGCGGGTTTCTCTTACAGTACAATCCATGACGTTTCAAATAAGGCTGGCATTGAAAAAAATAAATAATTTTTGAACGATAACATACTATTTTTATTTCATAAGTTTACAGATACAAGATAGGAATTTACATTTGTATAACGGCCACAAGTTAGTAATGTCCACCGCTCTTCTGGGACGCTTGAGAAAGAGCAACATAGTGAGCACCCTTGGCTGAAGCGACGTCAGCAGTGTCGGCCAGAAATCCTGACTTGAGGACAACTGGTGCTGCTAGTGGTCCGTGGTACGCGTTACCTCCTACGGCTGATGCGCCTGCGGAGAAAACTTTCGCGTTGCTTGATGAAAGGCCTGATCCGTAACCTGATGAGGCGTAGTGGCCATCGGAACTGAAAGAGTTTAGTCCGGCGTAGCCGTACTGTCCGTTGTAGACGTCAGAGGTACCTTCTCCGCCGCTGTACACTCCGTGAAGTGCTCCTTCGTAGCCAGCGTCGTAGTATTTGCCGGATGAACCGTCGTCGTAGTTCTGTGCTCCGTATCCGCTTGCAGACTGAGCTTTCAGGGTGGCAATCAGGTGTTGGCCTCTAGCGGCTGCTACCTCCACAGTGTCGGCCAAGTGTCCGTCCTTTTGTACTACCGGCTTAGCTAGAGGTCCGTGGTATCCGACGGGACCGTGCTTTGAAGTCGGGAAAGAAGACACTCCACTTCCTAAGGCTAACCGCGCCAAAACGGCCAACAATGACGTTTTTGCTAGCTGGAAACATACAATAAATTCAGGTAAATTCTTTGACAAAATAATATTGACACTCGCACAAGGTAAAGACGAGTCCACTTACCAGTGAGTGCATGTTGGTATTTTTTATCACGTCTGATGAGGGTACACGCGTTACACGCGTTTATATAGCATATAGGCATCCACAGCACATCCCCACTTTGATGGCTTTCACGTGCGCCCGGCATTGTGTAATTGGAATTTTTAGATTTTAGCAAGGCTGCTTCATTAGTTTATTCTCGCGACAAGCTCTGCAGAAAATTAAACGTCAGTTGAATAGCACGCTGTACAATAATCAACGATTTTAGAAAATCCTTAAAACTTTTTATTTTCTAACAATTCACGGACAACCGTTCAGTCCGTAAATTATTTTATTACCTCGTACCAACCGATTAATAGTTTACGAGTCTAAGATGTTGCTATCACTTTTCAACGTACCAGAGAAGAACAGATTTACTGGTTCTTAAAGAGAACCACATTTTCGTAAAAACAAACGAACCTGTGCAATTCTTTTCTGTAAAAATGTTTGCCTTTCATATACGGCTAATTGACTACTACGATTTCTGGTTAAAAAAATTCCTATCTGAAACGGCTTACGGCTAATAACTCGATAACCACCACCTTTATCCGCCTAATGGAAAGTCCGTTATGCAGCACACGTAGCGAGTACCAAGGTTTATTTCGTTTGATTTTGTTAGTAACTTATTACATATATGGCAGTACACATAGTATCAACAGTTTCCTAAATGTAGTACAGTGCTTAAATGTTTAAAATGACAAAAACAGTTACGCATACGTCAGAATTGATACGTTATTAATTATAGATAATTAATTAAGCTTTGAAACACTTTTTTGTTTGTTTTTCTGGCATTAATAATAAACCGGCTATGGACGATAAAATAACGTATTTCTAATGGCGTTTTTACATCAGCGTCCGTTTCCTTAGTACACTCTGATAAATAGAACAAGCTTATAGGCGAACTGTCATCTTTTCCCTGCCAGATTGGCCACTCGATTTAGGAGGGTTTTCACTATCGATAGACAGCAAAATAAAATCGTGCATTTGGAGGACGTTTTATTTTGCAAGGGCCAATGCATTCGGCGTCGCACAAGGTAAAGTCGTTGTCGTTTCATCCGCTTCATTCTAACGTAACATGATAACTTATTAAACTGTCTACCAAAGAAAGTCAGGTACGACAAATAAACTAAACGCCAACATTAAAAACAGTCAGCTGAACTTCAAAGCCATCATTTTGCTACTTGGGTGGCAGCTCGAACAAACTGCGTAGCTCACGAAGAGCGACCTTTCTGTTGTAAAACTGCGGGGCGATTTACTGTAGCAAGTCGGATTCTCACAAGCATGTCTAAGCGTACCCTGTTCGTGAAAAATTTTGAGGTCTTCTTTGGTAAACTACCATTCGTGATTCACTTAAAATCAGCCGCACACGTATCAGTTCTCTTACTTGTTGTTAGGTTTTTGATTGATTCTATTGATTAGTTCATTAATCGTACAGATATTTATCGGCTAGCCTACAGTTTATACTGCAACAATAGACTGCTCTTTAATTGCCAATTTTCGTGTTTAATGCATATAGAACAAAAAATGCTTCTTCTGCGAGTATGACTGTTTGGAATGTCTGATATGCGGGATCTCATTAAGAAAATAGCTTTGGAATCTACGAGACTGTAATTAAGGGCGGCGATGTGAGCAAGCTATGTTGACCGAAAAGTACGATCCGGAGGTTTCTGTCGTGTGAGCATGAAACTTCCTGGCTGATTGCTTTATCTTCTGAAAATGGAAGCTGTCAAAAGGACTAGCTTCACGAATCGCGGGTTTCTCTTACAGTACAATCCATGACGTTTCAAATAAGGCTGGCATTGAAAAAAATAAATAATTTTTGAACGATAACATACTATTTTTATTTCATAAGTTTACAGATACAAGATAGGAATTTACATTTGTATAACGGCCACAAGTTAGTAATGTCCACCGCTCTTCTGGGACGCTTGAGAAAGAGCAACATAGTGAGCACCCTTGGCTGAAGCGACGTCAGCAGTGTCGGCCAGAAATCCTGACTTGAGGACAACTGGTGCTGCTAGTGGTCCGTGGTACGCGTTACCTCCTACGGCTGATGCGCCTGCGGAGAAAACTTTCGCGTTGCTTGATGAAAGGCCTGATCCGTAACCTGATGAGGCGTAGTGGCCATCGGAACTGAAAGAGTTTAGTCCGGCGTAGCCGTACTGTCCGTTGTAGACATCAGAGGTACCTTCTCCGCCGCTGTACACTCCGTGAAGTGCTCCTTCGTAGCCAGCGTCGTAGTATTTGCCGGATGAACCGTCGTCGTAGTTCTGTGCTCCGTATCCGCTTGCAGACTGAGCTTTCAGGGTGGCAATCAGGTGTTGGCTTCTAGCGGCTGCTACCTCCACAGTGTCGGCCAAGTGTCCGTCCTTTTGTACTACCGGCTTAGCTAGAGGTCCGTGGTATCCGACGGGACCGTGCTTTGAAGTCGGGAAAGAAGACACTCCACTTCCTAAGGCTAACCGCGCCAAAACGGCCAACAATGACGTTGTTGCTAGCTGGAAACATACAATAAATTCAGGTAAATTCTTTGACAAAATAATATTGACACTCGCACAAGGTAAAGACGAGTCCACTTACCAGTGAGTGCATGTTGGTATTTTTTATCACGTCTGATGAGGGTACACGCGTTACACGCGTTTATATAGCATATAGGCATCCACAGCACATCCCCACTTTGATAGCTTTCACGTGCGCCCGGCATTGTGTAATTGGAATTTTTAGATTTTAGCAAGGCTGCTTCATTAGTTTATTCTCGCGACAAGCTCTGCAGAAAATTAAACGTCAGTTGAATAGCACGCTGTACAATAATCAACGATTTTAGAAAATCCTTTAAACTTTTTATTTTCTAACAATTCACGGACAACCGTTCAGTCCGTAAATTATTTTATTACCTCGTACCAACCGATTAATAGTTTACGAGTCTAAGATGTTGCTATCACTTTTCTACGTACCAGAGAAGAACAGATTTACTGGTTCTTAAAGAGAACCACATTTTCGTAAAAACAAACGAAGCTATGCAATTCTTTTCTGTAAAAATGGTTGCCTTTCATCTACGGCTAATGGACTACTACGATTTCTGGTTAAAGAAAATTCCTATCTGAAACGGCTTACGGCTAATATCTCGATAACCACCACCTTTATCCGCCTAATGGAAAGTCCGATATGCAGCACACGTAGCGAGTACCAAGCTTTATTTCGTTTGCTTTTTGTTAGTAACTTATTACATATATGGCAGTACACATAGTATCAATAGATTCCTAAATGTAGTACAGTGCTTAAATGTTTAATATGACAAAAACAGTTACGCATACGTCAGAATTGATACGTTATTAATTATAGATAATTAATTAAGCTTTGAAACACTTTTTTGTTTGTTTTTCTGGCATTAATAATAAACCGGCTATGGACGATAAAATAACGTATTTCTAATGGCGTTTTTACATCAGCGTCTGTTTCCTTAGTACACTCTGATAAATAGAACAAGCTTATAGGCGAACTGTCATCTTTTTCCTGCCAGATTGGCCACTCGATTTAGGAGGTTTTCACTATCGATAGACAGCAAAATAAAATCGTGCATTTGGAGGACGTTTTATTTTGCAAGGGCCAATGCATTCGGCGTCGCACAAGGTAAAGTCGTTGTCGTTTCATCCGCTTCATTGTAACGTAACATGATAACTTATTAAACTGTCTAAAAAAGAAAGTCAGGTACGACAAATAAACTAAACGCCAACATTAAAAACAGTCAGCTGAACTTCAAAGCCATCATTTTGCTACTTGGGTGCCAGCTCGAACAAACTGCGTAGCTCACGAAGAGCGACCTTTCTGTTGTAAAACTGCGGGGCGATTTACTGTAGCAAGTCGGATTCTCACAAGCATGTCTAAGCGTACCCTGTTCGTGAAAAATTTTGAGGTCTTCTTTGGTAAACTACCATTCGTGATTCACTTAAAATCAGCAGCACACGTATCAATTCTCTTACTTGTTGTTAGGTTTTTGATTGATTCTATTGATTAGTTCATTAATCGTACAGATATTTATCGGCTAGCCTACAGTTTATACTGCAACAATAGACTGCTCTTTAATTGCCAATTTTCGTGTTTACTGCATATAGAACAAAAAATGCTTCTTCTGCGACTATGACTGTTTGGAATGTCTGATATGCGGGATCTCATTAAGAAAATAGCGTTGGAATCTACGAGACTGTAATTAAGGGCGGCGATGTGAGCAAGCTATGTTGACCGAAAAGTACGATCCGGAGGTTTCTGTCGTGTGCCCATGAAACTTCCCGGCTGATTGCTTTACCTTCTGAAAAATGGAAGCTGTCAAAAGGACTAGCTTCACGAATCGCGGGTTTCTCTTACAGTACAATCCATGACGTTTCAAATAAGGCTGGCATTGAAAAAAATAAATAATTTTTGAACGATAACATACTATTTTTATTTCATAAGTTTACAGATACAAGATAGGAATTTACATTTGTATAACGGCCACAAGTTAGTAATGTCCACCGCTCTTCTGGGACGCTTGAGAAAGAGCAACATAGTGAGCACCCTTGGCTGAAGCGACGTCAGCAGTGTCGGCCAGAAATCCTGACTTGAGGACAACTGGTGCTGCTAGTGGTCCGTGGTACGCGTTACCTCCTACGGCTGATGCGCCTGCGGAGAAAACTTTCGCGTTGCTTGATGAAAGGCCTGATCCGTAACCTGATGAGGCGTAGTGGCCATCGGAACTGAAAGAGTTTAGTCCGGCGTAGCCGTACTGTCCGTTGTAGACGTCAGAGGTACCTTCTCCGCCGCTGTACACTCCGTGAAGTGCTCCTTCGTAGCCAGCGTCGTAGTATTTGCCGGATGAACCGTTGTCGTAGTTCTGTGCTCCGTATCCGCTTGCAGACTGAGCTTTCAGGGTGGCAATCAGGTGTTGGCCTCTAGCGGCTGCTACCTCCACAGTGTCGGCCAAGTGTCCGTCCTTTTGTACTACCGGCTTAGCTAGAGGTCCGTGGTATCCGACGGGACCGTGCTTTGAAGTCGGGAAAGAAGACACTCCACTTCCTAAGGCTAACCGCGCCAAAACGGCCAACAATGACGTTGTTGCTAGCTGGAAACATACAATAAATTCAGGTAAATTCTTTGACAAAATAATATTGACACTCGCACAAGGTAAAGACGAGTCCACTTACCAGTGAGTGCATGTTGGTATTTTTTATCACGTCTGATGAGGGTACACGCGTTACACGCGTTTATATAGCATATAGGCATCCACAGCACATCCCCACTTTGATAGCTTTCACGTGCGCCCGGCATTGTGTAATTGGAATTTTTAGATTTTAGCAAGGCTGCTTCATTAGTTTATTCTCGCGACAAGCTCTGCAGAAAATTAAACGTCAGTTGAATAGCACGCTGTACAATAATCAACGATTTTAGAAAATCCTTTAAACTTTTTATTTTCTAACAATTCACGGACAACCGTTCAGTCCGTAAATTATTTTATTACCTCGTACCAACCGATTAATAGTTTACGAGTCTAAGATGTTGCTATCACTTTTCTACGTACCAGAGAAGAACAGATTTACTGGTTCTTAAAGAGAACCACATTTTCGTAAAAACAAACGAAGCTATGCAATTCTTTTCTGTAAAAATGGTTGCCTTTCATCTACGGCTAATGGACTACTACGATTTCTGGTTAAAGAAAATTCCTATCTGAAACGGCTTACGGCTAATAACTCGATAACCACCACCTTTATCCGCCTAATGGAAAGTCCGATATGCAGCACACGTAGCGAGTACCAAGCTTTATTTCGTTTGCTTTTTGTTAGTAACTTATTACATATATGGCAGTACACATAGTATCAATAGATTCCTAAATGTAGTACAGTGCTTAAATGTTTAATATGACAAAAACAGTTACGCATACGTCAGAATTGATACGTTATTAATTATAGATAATTAATTAAGCTTTGAAACACTTTTTTGTTTGTTTTTCTGGCATTAATAATAAACCGGCTATGGACGATAAACTAACGTATTTCTAATGGCGTTTTTACATCAGCGTCCGTTTCCTTAGTACACTCTGATAAATAGAACAAGCTTATAGGCGAACTGTCATCTTTTTCCTGCCAGATTGGCCACTCGATTTAGGAGGGTTTTCACTATCGATAGACAGCAAAATAAAATCGTGCATTTGGAGGACGTTTTATTTTGCAAGGGCCAATGCATTCGGCGTCGCACAAGGTAAAGTCGTTGTCGTTTCATCCGCTTCATTGTAACGTAACATGATAACTTATTAAACTGTCTACCAAAGAAAGTCAGGTACGACAAATAAACTAAACGCCAACATTAAAAACAGTCAGCTGAACTTCAAAGCCATCATTTTGCTACTTGGGTGCCAGCTCGAACAAACTGCGTAGCTCACGAAGAGCGACCTTTCTGTTGTAAAACTGCGGGGCGATTTACTGTAGCAAGTCGGATTCTCACAAGCATGTCTAAGCGTACCCTGTTCGTGAAAAATTTTGAGGTCTTCTTTGGTAAACTACCATTCGTGATTCACTTAAAATCAGCAGCACACGTATCAATTCTCTTACTTGTTGTTAGGTTTTTGATTGATTCTATTGATTAGTTCATTAATCGTACAGATATTTATCGGCTAGCCTACAGTTTATACTGCAACAATAGACTGCTCTTTAATTGCCAATTTTCGTGTTTACTGCATATAGAACAAAAAATGCTTCTTCTGCGACTATGACTGTTTGGAATGTCTGATATGCGGGATCTCATTAAGAAAATAGCGTTGGAATCTACGAGACTGTAATTAAGGGCGGCGATGTCAGCAAGCTATGTTGACCGAAAAGTACGATCCGGAGGTTTCTGTCGTGTGCCCATGAAACTTCCCGGCTGATTGCTTTACCTTCTGAAAAATGGAAGCTGTCAAAAGGACTAGCTTCACGAATCGCGGGTTTCTCTTACAGTACAATCCATGACGTTTCAAATAAGGCTGGCATTGAAAAAAATAAATAATTTTTGAACGATAACATACTATTTTTATTTCATAAGTTTACAGATACAAGATAGGAATTTACATTTGTATAACGGCCACAAGTTACTAATGTCCACCGCTCTTCTGGGACGCTTGAGAAAGAGCAACATAGTGAGCACCCTTGGCTGAAGCGACGTCAGCAGTGTCGGCCAGAAATCCTGACTTGAGGACAACTGGTGCTGCTAGTGGTCCGTGGTACGCGTTACCTCCTACGGCTGATGCGCCTGCGGAGAAAACTTTCGCGTTGCTTGATGAAAGGCCTGTTCCGTAACCTGATGAGGCGTAGTGGCCATCGGAACTGAAAGAGTTTAGTCCGGCGTAGCCGTACTGTCCGTTGTAGACGTCAGAGGTACCTTCTCCGCCGCTGTACACTCCGTGAAGTGCTCCTTCGTAGCCAGCGTCGTAGTATTTGCCGGATGAACCGTCGTCGTAGTTCTGTGCTCCGTATCCGCTTGCAGACTGAGCTTTCAGGGTGGCAATCAGGTGTTGGCCTCTAGCGGCTGCTACCTCCACAGTGTCGGCCAAGTGTCCGTCCTTTTGTACTACCGGCTTAGCTAGAGGTCCGTGGTATCCGACGGGACCGTGCTTTGAAGTCGGGAAAGAAGACACTCCACTTCCTAAGGCTAACCGCGCAAAACGGCCAACAATGACGTTGTTGCTAGCTGGAAACATACAATAAATTCAGGTAAATTCTTTGACAAAATAATATTGACACTCGCACAAGGTAAAGACGAGTCCACTTACCAGTGAGTGCATGTTGGTATTTTTTATCACGTCTGATGAGGGTACACGCGTTACACGCGTTTATATAGCATATAGGCATCCACAGCACATCCCCACTTTGATGGCTTTCACGTGCGCCCGGCATTGTGTAATTGGAATTTTTAGATTTTAGCAAGGCTGCTTCATTAGTTTATTCTCGCGACATGCTCTGCAGAAAATTAAACGTCAGTTGAATAGCACGCTGTACAATAATCAACGATTTTAGAAAATCCTTAAAACTTTTTATTTTCTAACAATTCACGGACAACCGTTCAGTCCGTAAATTATTTTATTACCTCGTACCAACCGATTAATAGTTTACGAGTCTAAGATGTTGCTATCACTTTTCTACGTACCAGAGAAGAACAGATTTACTGGTTCTTAAAGAGAACCACATTTTCGTAAAAACAAACGAACCTATGCAATGGTTTTCTGTAAAAATGTTTGCCTTTCATCTACGGCTAATTGACTACTACGATTTCTGGTTAAAGAAAATTCCTATCTGAAACGGCTTACGGCTAATAACTCGATAACCACCACCTTTATCCGCCTAATGTAAAGTCCGATATGCAGCACACGTAGCGAGTACCAAGCTTTATTTCGTTGGCTTTTTGTTAGTAACTTATTACATATATGGCAGTACACATAGTATCAATAGATTCCTAAATGTAGTACAGTGCTTAAATATTTAATATGACAAAAACAGTTACGCATACGTCAGAATTGATACGTTATTAATTATAGATAATTAATTAAGCTTTGAAACACTTTTTTGTTTGTTTTTCTGGCATTAATAATAAACCGGCTATGGACGATAAACTAACGTATTTCTAATGGCGTTTTTACATCAGCGTCCGTTTCCTTAATACACTATGATAAATAGAACAAGCTTATAGGCGAACTGTCATCTTTTTCCTGCCAGTTTGGCCACTCGATTTAGGAGGGTTTTCACTATCGATAGACAGCAAAATAAAATCGTGCATTTGGAGGACGTTTTATTTTGCAAGGGCCAATGCATTCGGCGTCGCACAAGGTAAAGTCGTTGTCGTTTCATCCGCTTCATTGTAACGTAACATGATAACTTATTAAACTGTCTAAAAAAGAAAGTCAGGTACGACAAATAAACTAAACGCCAACATTAAAAACAGTCAGCTGAACTTCAAAGCCATCATTTTGCTACTTGGGTGCCAGCTCGAACAAACTGCGTAGCTCACGAAGAGCGACCTTTCTGTTGTAAAACTGCGGGGCGATTTACTGTAGCAAGTCGGATTCTCACAAGCATGTCTAAGCGTACCCTGTTCGTGAAAAATTTTGAGGTCTTCTTTGGTAAACTACCATTCGTGATTCACTTAAAATCAGCAGCACACGTATCAATTCTCTTACTTGTTGTTAGGTTTTTGATTGATTCTATTGATTAGTTCATTAATCGTACAGATATTTATCGGCTAGCCTACAGTTTATACTGCAACAATAGACTGCTCTTTAATTGCCAATTTTCGTGTTTACTGCATATAGAACAAAAAATGCTTCTTCTGCGACTATGACTGTTTGGAATGTCTGATATGCCGGATCTCATTAAGAAAATAGCGTTGGAATCTACGAGACTGTAATTAAGGGCGGCGATGTCAGCAAGCTATGTTGACCGAAAAGTACGATCCGGAGGTTTCTGTCGTGTGCCCATGAAACTTCCCGGCTGATTGCTTTACCTTCTGAAAAATGGAAGCTGTCAAAAGGACTAGCTTCACGAATCGCGGGTTTCTCTTACAGTACAATCCATGACGTTTCAAATAAGGCTGGCATTGAAAAAAATAAATAATTTTTGAACGATAACATACTATTTTTATTTCATAAGTTTACAGATACAAGATAGGAATTTACATTTGTATAACGGCCACAAGTTAGTAATGTCCACCGCTCTTCTGGGACGCTTGAGAAAGAGCAACATAGTGAGCACCCTTGGCTGAAGCGACGTCAGCAGTGTCGGCCAGAAATCCTGACTTGAGGACAACTGGTGCTGCTAGTGGTCCGTGGTACGCGTTACCTCCTACGGCTGATGCGCCTGCGGAGAAAACTTTCGCGTTGCTTGATGAAAGGCCTGATCCGTAACCTGATGAGGCGTAGTGGCCATCGGAACTGAAAGAGTTTAGTCCGGCGTAGCCGTACTGTCCGTTGTAGACGTCAGAGGTACCTTCTCCGCCGCTGTACACTCCGTGAAGTGCTCCTTCGTAGCCAGCGTCGTAGTATTTGCCGGATGAACCGTTGTCGTAGTTCTGTGCTCCGTATCCGCTTGCAGACTGAGCTTTCAGGGTGGCAATCAGGTGTTGGCCTCTAGCGGCTGCTACCTCCACAGTGTCGGCCAAGTGTCCGTCCTTTTGTACTACCGGCTTAGCTAGAGGTCCGTGGTATCCGACGGGACCGTGCTTTGAAGTCGGGAAAGAAGACACTCCACTTCCTAAGGCTAACCGCGCCAAAACGGCCAACAATGACGTTGTTGCTAGCTGGAAACATACAATAAATTCAGGTAAATTCTTTGACAAAATAATATTGACACTCGCACAAGGTAAAGACGAGTCCACTTACCAGTGAGTGCATGTTGGTATTTTTTATCACGTCTGATGAGGGTACACGCGTTACACGCGTTTATATAGCATATAGGCATCCACAGCACATCCCCACTTTGATAGCTTTCACGTGCGCCCGGCATTGTGTAATTGGAATTTTTAGATTTTAGCAAGGCTGCTTCATTAGTTTATTCTCGCGACAAGCTCTGCAGAAAATTAAACGTCAGTTGAATAGCACGCTGTACAATAATCAACGATTTTAGAAAATCCTTTAAACTTTTTATTTTCTAACAATTCACGGACAACCGTTCAGTCCGTAAATTATTTTATTACCTCGTACCAACCGATTAATAGTTTACGAGTCTAAGATGTTGCTATCACTTTTCTACGTACCAGAGAAGAACAGATTTACTGGTTCTTAAAGAGAACCACATTTTCGTAAAAACAAACGAAGCTATGCAATTCTTTTCTGTAAAAATGGTTGCCTTTCATCTACGGCTAATGGACTACTACGATTTCTGGTTAAAGAAAATTCCTATCTGAAACGGCTTACGGCTAATAACTCGATAACCACCACCTTTATCCGCCTAATGGAAAGTCCGATATGCAGCACACGTAGCGAGTACCAAGCTTTATTTCGTTTGCTTTTTGTTAGTAACTTATTACATATATGGCAGTACACATAGTATCAATAGATTCCTAAATGTAGTACAGTGCTTAAATGTTTAATATGACAAAAACAGTTACGCATACGTCAGAATTGATACGTTATTAATTATAGATAATTAATTAAGCTTTGAAACACTTTTTTGTTTGTTTTTCTGGCATTAATAATAAACCGGCTATGGACGATAAACTAACGTATTTCTAATGGCGTTTTTACATCAGCGTCCGTTTCCTTAGTACACTCTGATAAATAGAACAAGCTTATAGGCGAACTGTCATCTTTTTCCTGCCAGATTGGCCACTCGATTTAGGAGGGTTTTCACTATCGATAGACAGCAAAATAAAATCGTGCATTTGGAGGACGTTTTATTTTGCAAGGGCCAATGCATTCGGCGTCGCACAAGGTAAAGTCGTTGTCGTTTCATCCGCTTCATTGTAACGTAACATGATAACTTATTAAACTGTCTACCAAAGAAAGTCAGGTACGACAAATAAACTAAACGCCAACATTAAAAACAGTCAGCTGAACTTCAAAGCCATCATTTTGCTACTTGGGTGCCAGCTCGAACAAACTGCGTAGCTCACGAAGAGCGACCTTTCTGTTGTAAAACTGCGGGGCGATTTACTGTAGCAAGTCGGATTCTCACAAGCATGTCTAAGCGTACCCTGTTCGTGAAAAATTTTGAGGTCTTCTTTGGTAAACTACCATTCGTGATTCACTTAAAATCAGCAGCACACGTATCAATTCTCTTACTTGTTGTTAGGTTTTTGATTGATTCTATTGATTAGTTCATTAATCGTACAGATATTTATCGGCTAGCCTACAGTTTATACTGCAACAATAGACTGCTCTTTAATTGCCAATTTTCGTGTTTACTGCATATAGAACAAAAAATGCTTCTTCTGCGACTATGACTGTTTGGAATGTCTGATATGCGGGATCTCATTAAGAAAATAGCGTTGGAATCTACGAGACTGTAATTAAGGGCGGCGATGTCAGCAAGCTATGTTGACCGAAAAGTACGATCCGGAGGTTTCTGTCGTGTGCCCATGAAACTTCCCGGCTGATTGCTTTACCTTCTGAAAAATGGAAGCTGTCAAAAGGACTAGCTTCACGAATCGCGGGTTTCTCTTACAGTACAATCCATGACGTTTCAAATAAGGCTGGCATTGAAAAAAATAAATAATTTTTGAACGATAACATACTATTTTTATTTCATAAGTTTACAGATACAAGATAGGAATTTACATTTGTATAACGGCCACAAGTTACTAATGTCCACCGCTCTTCTGGGACGCTTGAGAAAGAGCAACATAGTGAGCACCCTTGGCTGAAGCGACGTCAGCAGTGTCGGCCAGAAATCCTGACTTGAGGACAACTGGTGCTGCTAGTGGTCCGTGGTACGCGTTACCTCCTACGGCTGATGCGCCTGCGGAGAAAACTTTCGCGTTGCTTGATGAAAGGCCTGTTCCGTAACCTGATGAGGCGTAGTGGCCATCGGAACTGAAAGAGTTTAGTCCGGCGTAGCCGTACTGTCCGTTGTAGACGTCAGAGGTACCTTCTCCGCCGCTGTACACTCCGTGAAGTGCTCCTTCGTAGCCAGCGTCGTAGTATTTGCCGGATGAACCGTCGTCGTAGTTCTGTGCTCCGTATCCGCTTGCAGACTGAGCTTTCAGGGTGGCAATCAGGTGTTGGCCTCTAGCGGCTGCTACCTCCACAGTGTCGGCCAAGTGTCCGTCCTTTTGTACTACCGGCTTAGCTAGAGGTCCGTGGTATCCGACGGGACCGTGCTTTGAAGTCGGGAAAGAAGACACTCCACTTCCTAAGGCTAACCGCGCAAAACGGCCAACAATGACGTTGTTGCTAGCTGGAAACATACAATAAATTCAGGTAAATTCTTTGACAAAATAATATTGACACTCGCACAAGGTAAAGACGAGTCCACTTACCAGTGAGTGCATGTTGGTATTTTTTATCACGTCTGATGAGGGTACACGCGTTACACGCGTTTATATAGCATATAGGCATCCACAGCACATCCCCACTTTGATGGCTTTCACGTGCGCCCGGCATTGTGTAATTGGAATTTTTAGATTTTAGCAAGGCTGCTTCATTAGTTTATTCTCGCGACATGCTCTGCAGAAAATTAAACGTCAGTTGAATAGCACGCTGCACAATAATCAACGATTTTAGAAAATCCTTAAAACTTTTTATTTTCTAACAATTCACGGACAACCGTTCAGTCCGTAAATTATTTTATTACCTCGTACCAACCGATTAATAGTTTACGAGTCTAAGATGTTGCTATCACTTTTCTACGTACCAGAGAAGAACAGATTTACTGGTTCTTAAAGAGAACCACATTTTCGTAAAAACAAACGAACCTATGCAATGGTTTTCTGTAAAAATGTTTGCCTTTCATCTACGGCTAATTGACTACTACGATTTCTGGTTAAAGAAAATTCCTATCTGAAACGGCTTACGGCTAATAACTCGATAACCACCACCTTTATCCGCCTAATGTAAAGTCCGATATGCAGCACACGTAGCGAGTACCAAGCTTTATTTCGTTGGCTTTTTGTTAGTAACTTATTACATATATGGCAGTACACATAGTATCAATAGATTCCTAAATGTAGTACAGTGCTTAAATATTTAATATGACAAAAACAGTTACGCATACGTCAGAATTGATACGTTATTAATTATAGATAATTAATTAAGCTTTGAAACACTTTTTTGTTTGTTTTTCTGGCATTACTAATAAACCGGCTATGGACGATAAACTAACGTATTTCTAATGGCGTTTTTACATCAGCGTCCGTTTCCTTAATACACTATGATAAATAGAACAAGCTTATAGGCGAACTGTCATCTTTTTCCTGCCAGTTTGGCCACTCGATTTAGGAGGGTTTTCACTATCGATAGACAGCAAAATAAAATCGTGCATTTGGAGGACGTTTTATTTTGCAAGGGCCAATGCATTCGGCGTCGCACAAGGTAAAGTCGTTGTCGTTTCATCCGCTTCATTGTAACGTAACATGATAACTTATTAAACTGTCTACCAAAGAAAGTCAGGTACGACAAATAAACTAAACGCCAACATTAAAAACAGTCAGCTGAACTTCAAAGCCATCATTTTGCTACTTGGGTGCCAGCTCGAACAAACTGCGTAGCTCACGAAGAGCGACCTTTCTGTTGTAAAACTGCGGGGCGATTTACTGTAGCAAGTCGGATTCTCACAAGCATGTCTAAGCGTACCCTGTTCGTGAAAAATTTTGAGGTCTTCTTTGGTAAACTACCATTCGTGATTCACTTAAAATCAGCCGCACACGTATCAGTTCTCTTACTTGTTGTTAGGTTTTTGATTGATTCTATTGATTAGTTCATTAATCGTACAGATATTTATCGGCTAGCCTACAGTTTATACTGCAACAATAGACTGCTCTTTAATTGCCAATTTTTGTGTTTACTGCATATAGAACAAAAAATGCTTCTTCTGCGACTATGACTGTTTGGAATGTCTGATATGCGGGATCTCATTAAGAAAATAGCGTTGGAATCTACGAGACTGTAATTAAGGGCGGCGATGTCAGCAAGCTATGTTGACCGAAAAGTACGATCCGGAGGTTTCTGTCGTGTGCCCATGAAACTTCCCGGCTGATTGCTTTACCTTCTGATAAATGGAAGCTGTCAAAAGGACTAGCTTCACGAATCGCGGGTTTCTCTTACAGTACAATCCATGACGTTTCAAATAAGGCTGGCATTGAAAAAAATAAATAATTTTTGAACGATAACATACTATTATTATTTCATAAGCTTACAGATACAAGATAGGAATTTACATTTGTATAACGGCCAGAAGTTAGTAATGTCCACCGCTCTTCTGGGACGCTTGAGAAAGAGCAACATAGTGAGCACCCTTGGCTGAAGCGACGTCAGCAGTGTCGGCCAGAAATCCTGACTTGAGGACAACTGGTGCTGCTAGTGGTCCGTGGTACGCGTTACCTCCTACGGCTGATGCGCCTGCGGAGAAAACTTTCGCGTTGCTTGATGAAAGGCCTGATCCGTAACCTGATGAGGCGTAGTGGCCATCGGAACTGAAAGAGTTTAGTCCGGCGTAGCCGTACTGTCCGTTGTAGACGTCAGAGGTACCTTCTCCGCCGCTGTACACTCCGTGAAGTGCTCCTTCGTAGCCAGCGTCGTAGTATTTGCCGGATGAACCGTCGTCGTAGTTCTGTGCTCCGTATCCGCTTGCAGACTGAGCTTTCAGGGTGGCAATCAGGTGTTGGCCTCTAGCGGCTGCTACCTCCACAGTGTCGGCCAAGTGTCCGTCCTTTTGTACTACCGGCTTAGCTAGAGGTCCGTGGTATCCGACGGGACCGTGCTTTGAAGTCGGGAAAGAAGACACTCCACTTCCTAAGGCTAACCGCGCCAAAACGGCCAACAATGACGTTGTTGCTAGCTGGAAACATACAATAAATTCAGGTAAATTCTTTGACAAAATAATATTGACACTCGCACAAGGTAAAGACGAGTCCACTTACCAGTGAGTGCATGTTGGTATTTTTTATCACGTCTGATGAGGGTACACGCGTTACACGCGTTTATATAGCATATAGGCATCCACAGCACATCCCCACTTTGATGGCTTTCACGTGCGCCCGGCATTGTGTAATTGGAATTTTTAGATTTTAGCAAGGCTGCTTCATTAGTTTATTCTCGCGACAAGCTCTGCAGAAAATTAAACGTCAGTTGAATAGCACGCTGTACAATAATCAACGATTTTAGAAAATCCTTAAAACTTTTTATTTTCTAACAATTCACGGACAACCGTTCAGTCCGTAAATTATTTTATTACCTCGTACCAACCGATTAATAGTTTACGAGTCTAAGATGTTGCTATCACTTTTCTACGTACCAGAGAAGAACAGATTTACTGGTTCTTAAAGAGAACCACATTTTCGTAAAAACAAACGAACCTATGCAATGGTTTTCTGTAAAAATGTTTGCCTTTCATCTACGGCTAATTGACTACTACGATTTCTGGTTAAAGAAAATTCCTATCTGAAACGGCTTACGGCTAATAACTCGATAACCACCACCTTTATCCGCCTAATGTAAAGTCCGATATGCAGCACACGTAGCGAGTACCAAGCTTTATTTCGTTTGCTTTTTGTTAGTAACTTATTACATATATGGCAGTACACATAGTATCAATAGATTCCTAAATGTAGTACAGTGCTTAAATATTTAATATGACAAAAACAGTTACGCATACGTCAGAATTGATACGTTATTAATTATAGATAATTAATTAAGCTTTGAAACACTTTTTTGTTTGTTTTTCTGGCATTAATAATAAACCGGCTATGGACGATAAACTAACGTATTTCTAATGGCGTTTTTACATCAGCGTCCGTTTCCTTAATACACTATGATAAATAGAACAAGCTTATAGGCGAACTGTCATCTTTTTCCTGCCAGTTTGGCCACTCGATTTAGGAGGGTTTTCACTATCGATAGACAGCAAAATAAAATCGTGCATTTGGAGGACGTTTTATTTTGCAAGGGCCAATGCATTCGGCGTCGCACAAGGTAAAGTCGTTGTCGTTTCATCCGCTTCATTGTAACGTAACATGATAACTTATTAAACTGTCTACCAAAGAAAGTCAGGTACGACAAATAAACTAAACGCCAACATTAAAAACAGTCAGCTGAACTTCAAAGCCATCATTTTGCTACTTGGGTGCCAGCTCGAACAAACTGCGTAGCTCACGAAGAGCGACCTTTCTGTTGTAAAACTGCGGGGCGATTTACTGTAGCAAGTCGGATTCTCACAAGCATGTCTAAGCGTACCCTGTTCGTGAAAAATTTTGAGGTCTTCTTTGGTAAACTACCATTCGTGATTCACTTAAAATCAGCAGCACACGTATCAATTCTCTTACTTGTTGTTAGGTTTTGGATTGATTCTATTGATTAGTTCATTAATCGTACAGATATTTATCGGCTAGCCTACAGTTTATACTGCAACAATAGACTGCTCTTTAATTGCCAATTTTCGTGTTTACTGCATATAGAACAAAAAATGCTTCTTCTGCGACTATGACTGTTTGGATTGTCTGATATGCGGGATCTCATTAAGAAAATAGCGTTGGAATCTACGAGACTGTAATTAAGGGCGGCGATGTCAGCAAGCTATGTTGACCGAAAAGTACGATCCGGAGGTTTCTGTCGTGTGCCCATGAAACTTCCCGGCTGATTGCTTTACCTTCTGAAAAATGGAAGCTGTCAAAAAGACTAGCTTCACGAATCGCGGGTTTCTCTTACAGTACAATCCATGACGTTTCAAATAAGGCTGGCATTGAAAAAAATAAATAATTTTTGAACGATAACATACTATTTTTATTTCATAAGTTTACAGATACAAGATAGGAATTTACATTTGTATAACGGCCACAAGTTAGTAATGTCCACCGCTCTTCTGGGACGCTTGAGAAAGAGCAACATAGTGAGCACCCTTGGCTGAAGCGACGTCAGCAGTGTCGGCCAGAAATCCTGACTTGAGGACAACTGGTGCTGCTAGTGGTCCGTGGTACGCGTTACCTCCTACGGCTGATGCGCCTGCGGAGAAAACTTTCGCGTTGCTTGATGAAAGGCCTGTTCCGTAACCTGATGAGGCGTAGTGGCCATCGGAACTGAAAGAGTTTAGTCCGGCGTAGCCGTACTGTCCGTTGTAGACGTCAGAGGTACCTTCTCCGCCGCTGTACACTCCGTGAAGTGCTCCTTCGTAGCCAGCGTCGTAGTATTTGCCGGATGAACCGTCGTCGTAGTTCTGTGCTCCGTATCCGCTTGCAGACTGAGCCTTCAGGGTGGCAATCAGGTGTTGGCCTCTAGCGGCTGCTACCTCCACAGTGTCGGCCAAGTGTCCGTCCTTTTGTACTACCGGCTTAGCTAGAGGTCCGTGGTATCCGACGGGACCGTGCTTTGAAGTCGGGAAAGAAGACACTCCACTTCCTAAGGTTAACCGCGCAAAACGGCCAACAATGACGTTGTTGCTAGCTGGAAACATACAATAAATTCAGGTAAATTCTTTGACAAAATAATATTGACACTCGCACAAGGTAAAGACGAGTCCACTTACCAGTGAGTGCATGTTGGTATTTTTTATCACGTCTGATGAGGGTACACGCGTTACACGCGTTTATATAGCATATAGGCATCCACAGCACATCCCCACTTTGATGGCTTTCACGTGCGCCCGGCATTGTGTAATTGGAATTTTTAGATTTTAGCAAGGCTGCTTCATTAGTTTATTCTCGCGACATGCTCTGCAGAAAATTAAACGTCAGTTGAATAGCACGCTGTACAATAATCAACGATTTTAGAAAATCCTTAAAACTTTTTATTTTCTAACAATTCACGGACAACCGTTCAGTCCGTAAATTATTTTATTACCTCGTACCAACCGATTAATAGTTTACGAGTCTAAGATGTTGCTATCACTTTTCTACGTACCAGAGAAGAACAGATTTACTGGTTCTTAAAGAGAACCACATTTTCGTAAAAACAAACGAACCTATGCAATGGTTTTCTGTAAAAATGTTTGCCTTTCATCTACGGCTAATTGACTACTACGATTTCTGGTTAAAGAAAATTCCTATCTGAAACGGCTTACGGCTAATAACTCGATAACCACCACCTTTATCCGCCTAATGTAAAGTCCGATATGCAGCACACGTAGCGAGTACCAAGCTTTATTTCGTTGGCTTTTTGTTAGTAACTTATTACATATATGGCAGTACACATAGTATCAATAGATTCCTAAATGTAGTACAGTGCTTAAATATTTAATATGACAAAAACAGTTACGCATACGTCAGAATTGATACGTTATTAATTATAGATAATTAATTAAGCTTTGAAACACTTTTTTGTTTGTTTTTCTGGCATTAATAATAAACCGGCTATGGACGATAAACTAACGTATTTCTAATGGCGTTTTTACATCAGCGTCCGTTTCCTTAATACACTCTGATAAATAGAACAAGCTTATAGGCGAACTGTCATCTTTTTCCTGCCAGTTTGGCCACTCGATTTAGGAGGGTTTTCACTATCGATAGACAGCAAAATAAAATCGTGCATTTGGAGGACGTTTTATTTTGCAAGGGCCAATGCATTCGGCGTCGCACAAGGTAAAGTCGTTGTCGTTTCATCCGCTTCATTCTAACGTAACATGATAACTTATTAAACTGTCTACCAAAGAAAGTCAGGTACGACAAATAAACTAAACGCCAACATTAAAAACAGTCAGCTGAACTTCAAAGCCATCATTTTGCTACTTGGGTGCCAGCTCGAACAAACTGCGTAGCTCACGAAGAGCGACCTTTCTGTTGTAAAACTGCGGGGCGATTTACTGTAGCAAGTCGGATTCTCACAAGCATGTCTAAGCGTACCCTGTTCGTGAAAAATTTTGAGGTCTTCTTTGGTAAACTACCATTCGTGATTCACTTAAAATCAGCCGCACACGTATCAGTTCTCTTACTTGTTGTTAGGTTTTTGATTGATTCTATTGATTAGATCATTAATCGTACAGATATTTATCGGCTAGCCTACAGTTTATACTGCAACAATAGACTGCTCTTTAATTGCCAATTTTTGTGTTTACTGCATATAGAACAAAAAATGCTTCTTCTGCGACTATGACTGTTTGGAATGTCTGATATGCGGGATCTCATTAAGAAAATAGCGTTGGAATCTACGAGACTGTAATTAAGGCGGCGATGTCAGCAAGCTATGTTGACCGAAAAGTACGATCCGGAGGTTTCTGTCGTGTGCCCATGAAACTTCCCGGCTGATTGCTTTACCTTCTGAAAAATGGAAGCTGTCAAAAGGACTAGCTTCACGAATCGCGGGTTTCTCTTACAGTACAATCCATGACGTTTCAAATAAGGCTGGCATTGAAAAAAATAAATAATTTTTGAACGATAACATACTATTTTTATTTCATAAGTTTACAGATACAAGATAGGAATTTACATTTGTATAACGGCCACAAGTTAGTAATGTCCACCGCTGTTCTGGGACGCTTGAGAAAGAGCAACATAGTGAGCACCCTTGGCTGAAGCGACGTCAGCAGTTTCGGCCAGAAATCCTGACTTGAGGACAACTGGTGCTGCTAGTGGTCCGTGGTACGCGTTACCTCCTACGGCTGATGCGCCTGCGGAGAAAACTTTCGCGTTGCTTGATGAAAGGCCTGATCCGTAACCTGATGAGGCGTAGTGGCCATCGGAACTGAAAGAGTTTAGTCCGGCGTAGCCGTACTGTCCGTTGTAGACGTCAGAGGTACCTTCTCCGCCGCTGTACACTCCGTGAAGTGCTCCTTCGTAGCCAGCGTCGTAGTATTTGCCGGATGAACCGTCGTCGTAGTTCTGTGCTCCGTATCCGCTTGCAGACTGAGCTTTCAGGGTGGCAATCAGGTGTTGGCCTCTAGCGGCTGCTACCTCCACAGTGTCGGCCAAGTGTCCGTCCTTTTGTACTACCGGCTTAGCTAGAGGTCCGTGGTATCCGACGGGACCGTGCTTTGAAGTCGGGAAAGAAGACACTCCACTTCCTAAGGCTAACCTCGCCAAAACGGCCAACAATGACGTTGTTGCTAGCTGGAAACATACAATAAATTCAGGTAAATTCTTTGACAAAATAATATTGACACTCGCACAAGGTAAAGACGAGTCCACTTACCAGTGAGTGCATGTTGGTATTTTTTATCACGTCTGATGAGGGTACACGCGTTTATATAGCATATAGGCATCCACAGCACATCCCCACTTTGATGGCTTTCACGTGCGCCCGGCATTGTGTAATTGGAATTTTTAGATTTTAGCAAGGCTGCTTCATTAGTTTATTCTCGCGACAAGCTCTGCAGAAAATTAAACGTCAGTGGAATAGCACGCTGTACAATAATCAACGATTTTAGAAAATCCTTAAAACTTTTTATTTTCTAACAATTCACGGACAACCGTTCAGTCCGTAAATTATTTTATTACCTCGTACCAACCGATTAATAGTTTACGAGTCTAAGATGCTGCTATCACTTTTCTACGTAACAGAGAAGAACAGATTTACTGGTTCTTAAAGAGAACCACATTTTCGTAAAAACAAACGAACCTATGCAATTCTTTTCTGTAAAAATGGTTGCCTTTCATCTACGGCTAATGGACTACTACGATTTCTGGTTAAAGAAAATTCCTATCTGAAACGGCTTACGGCTAATAACTTGATAACCACCACCTTTATCCGCCTAATGTAAAGTCCGATATGCAGCACACGTAGCGAGTACCAAGCTTTATTTCGTTTGCTTTTTGTTAGTAACTTATTACATATATGGCAGTACACATAGTATCAATAGATTCCTAAATGTAGTACAGTGCTTAAATGTTTAATATGACAAAAACAGTTACGCATACGTCAGAATTGATACGTTATTAATTATAGATAATTAATTAAGCTTTGAAACACTTTTTTGTTTGTTTTTCTGGCATTAATAATAAACCGGCTATGGACGATAAACTAACGTATTTCTAATGGCGTTTTTACATCAGCGTCCGTTTCCTTAGTACACTCTGATAAATAGAACAAGCTTATAGGCGAACTGTCATCTTTTTCCTGCCAGTTTGGCCACTCGATTTAGGAGGGTTTTCACTATCGATAGACAGCAAAATAAAATCGTGCATTTGGAGGACGTTTTATTTTGCAAGGGCCAATGCATTCGGCGTCGCACAAGGTAAAGTCGTTGTCGTTTCATCCGCTTCATTCTAACGTAACATGATAACTTATTAAACTGTCTACCAAAGAAAGTCAGGTACGACAAATAAACTAAACGCCAACATTAAAAACAGTCAGCTGAACTTCAAAGCCATCATTTTGCTACTTGGGTGCCAGCTCGAACAAACTGCGTAGCTCACGAAGAGCGACCTTTCTGTTGTAAAACTGCGGGGCGATTTACTGTAGCAAGTCGGATTCTCACAAGCATGTCTAAGCGTACCCTGTTCGTGAAAAATTTTGAGGTCTTCTTTTGTAAACTACCATTCGTGATTCACTTAAAATCAGCCGCACACGTATCAGTTCTCTTACTTGTTGTTAGGTTTTTGATTGATTCTATTGATTAGTTCATTAATCGTACAGATATTTATCGGCTAGCCTACAGTTTATACTGCAACAATAGACTGCTCTTTAATTGCCAATTTTCGTGTTTACTGCATATAGAACAAAAAATGCTTCTTCTGCGACTATGACTGTTTGGAATGTCTGATATGCGGGATCTCATTAAGAAAATAGCGTTGGAATCTACGAGACTGTAATTAAGGGCGGCGATGTGAGCAAGCTATGTTGACCGAAAAGTACGATCCGGAGGTTTCTGTCGTGTGCCCATGAAACTTCCCGGCTGATTGCTTTACCTTCTGAAAAATGGAAGCTGTCAAAAGGACTAGCTTCACGAATCGCGGGTTTCTCTTACAGTACAATCCATGACGTTTCAAATAAGGCTGGCATTGAAAAAAATAAATAATTTTTGAACGATAACATACTATTATTATTTCATAAGCTTACAGATACAAGATAGGAATTTACATTTGTATAACGGCCACAAGTTAGTAATGTCCACCGCTCTTCTGGGACGCTTGAGAAAGAGCAACATAGTGAGCACCCTTGGCTGAAGCGACGTCAGCAGTGTCGGCCAGAAATCCTGACTTGAGGACAACTGGTGCTGCTAGTGGTCCGTGGTACGCGTTACCTCCTACGGCTGATGCGCCTGCGGAGAAAACTTTCGCGTTGCTTGATGAAAGGCCTGATCCGTAACCTGATGAGGCGTAGTGGCCATCGGAACTGAAAGAGTTTAGTCCGGCGTAGCCGTACTGTCCGTTGTAGACGTCAGAGGTACCTTCTCCGCCGCTGTACACTCCGTGAAGTGCTCCTTCGTAGCCAGCGTCGTAGTATTTGCCGGATGAACCGTCGTCGTAGTTCTGTGCTCCGTATCCGCTTGCAGACTGAGCTTTCAGGGTGGCAATCAGGTTTTGGCCTCTAGCGGCTGCTACCTCCACAGTGTCGGCCAAGTGTCCGTCCTTTTGTACTACCGGCTTAGCTAGAGGTCCGTGGTATCCGACGGGACCGTGCTTTGAAGTCGGGAAAGAAGACACTCCACTTCCTAAGGCTAACCGCGCCAAAACGGCCAACAATGACGTTGTTGCTAGCTGGAAACATACAATAAATTCAGGTAAATTCTTTGACAAAATAATATTGACACTCGCACAAGGTAAAGACGAGTCCACTTACCAGTGAGTGCATGTTGGTATTTTTTATCACGTCTGATGAGGGTACACGCGTTACACGCGTTTATATAGCATATAGGCATCCACAGCACATCCCCACTTTGATGGCTTTCACGTGCGCCCGGCATTGTGTAATTGGAATTTTTAGATTTTAGCAAGGCTGCTTCATTAGTTTATTCTCGCGACAAGCTCTGCAGAAAATTAAACGTCAGTTGAATAGCACGCTGTACAATAATCAACGATTTTAGAAAATCCTTAAAACTTTTTATTTTCTAACAATTCACGGACAACCGTTCAGTCCGTAAATTATTTTATTACCTCGTACCAACCGATTAATAGTTTACGAGTCTAAGATGTTGCTATCACTTTTCTACGTACCAGAGAAGAACAGATTTACTGGTTCTTAAAGAGAACCACATTTTCGTAAAAACAAACGAACCTATGCAATGGTTTTCTGTAAAAATGTTTGCCTTTCATCTACGGCTAATTGACTACTACGATTTCTGGTTAAAGAAAATTCCTATCTGAAACGGCTTACGGCTAATAACTCGATAACCACCACCTTTATCCGCCTAATGTAAAGTCCGATATGCAGCACACGTAGCGAGTACCAAGCTTTATTTCGTTTGCTTTTTGTTAGTAACTTATTACATATATGGCAGTACACATAGTATCAATAGATTCCTAAATGTAGTACAGTGCTTAAATATTTAATATGACAAAAACAGTTACGCATACGTCAGAATTGATACGTTATTAGTTATAGATAATTAATTAAGCTTTGAAACACTTTTTTGTTTGTTTTTCTGGCATTAATAATAAACCGGCTATGGACGATAAACTAACGTATTTCTAATGGCGTTTTTACATCAGCGTCCGTTTCCTTAATACACTATGATAAATAGAACAAGCTTATAGGCGAACTGTCATCTTTTTCCTGCCAGTTTGGCCACTCGATTTAGGAGGGTTTTCACTATCGATAGACAGCAAAATAAAATCGTGCATTTGGAGGACGTTTTATTTTGCAAGGGCCAATGCATTCGGCGTCGCACAAGGTAAAGTCGTTGTCGTTTCATCCGCTTCATTGTAACGTAACATGATAACTTATTAAACTGTCTACCAAAGAAAGTCAGGTACGACAAATAAACTAAACGCCAACATTAAAAACAGTCAGCTGAACTTCAAAGCCATCATTTTGCTACTTGGGTGCCAGCTCGAACAAACTGCGTAGCTCACGAAGGGCGACCTTTCTGTTGTAAAACTGCGGGGCGATTTACTGTAGCAAGTCGGATTCTCACAAGCATGTCTAAGCGTACCCTGTTCGTGAAAAATTTTGAGGTCTTCTTTGGTAAACTACCATTCGTGATTCACTTAAAATCAGCCGCACACGTATCAGTTCTCTTACTTGTTGTTAGGTTTTTGATTGATTCTATTGATTAGATCATTAATCGTACAGATATTTATCGGCTAGCCTACAGTTTATACTGCAACAATAGACTGCTCTTTAATTGCCAATTTTTGTGTTTACTGCATATAGAACAAAAAATGCTTCTTCTGCGACTATGACTGTTTGGAATGTCTGATATGCGGGATCTCATTAAGAAAATAGCGTTGGAATCTACGAGACTGTAATTAAGGCGGCGATGTCAGCAAGCTATGTTGACCGAAAAGTACGATCCGGAGGTTTCTGTCGTGTGCCCATGAAACTTCCCGGCTGATTGCTTTACCTTCTGAAAAATGGAAGCTGTCAAAAGGACTAGCTTCACGAATCGCGGGTTTCTCTTACAGTACAATCCATGACGTTTCAAATAAGGCTGGCATTGAAAAAAATAAATAATTTTTGAACGATAACATACTATTTTTATTTCATAAGTTTACAGATACAAGATAGGAATTTACATTTGTATAACGGCCACAAGTTAGTAATGTCCACCGCTCTTCTGGGACGCTTGAGAAAGAGCAACATAGTGAGCACCCTTGGCTGAAGCGACGTCAGCAGTGTCGGCCAGAAATCCTGACTTGAGGACAACTGGTGCTGCTAGTGGTCCGTGGTACGCGTTACCTCCTACGGCTGATGCGCCTGCGGAGAAAACTTTCGCGTTGCTTGATGAAAGGCCTGATCCGTAACCTGATGAGGCGTAGTGGCCATCGGAACTGAAAGAGTTTAGTCCGGCGTAGCCGTACTGTCCGTTGTAGACGTCAGAGGTACCTTCTCCGCCGCTGTACACTCCGTGAAGTGCTCCTTCGTAGCCAGCGTCGTAGTATTTGCCGGATGAACCGTCGTCGTAGTTTTGTGCTCCGTATCCGCTTGCAGACTGAGCTTTCAGGGTGGCAATCAGGTTTTGGTCTCTAGCGGCTGCTACCTCCACAGTGTCGGCCAAGTGTCCGTCCTTTTGTACTACCGGCTTAGCTAGAGGTCCGTGGTATCCGACGGGACCGTGCTTTGAAGTCGGGAAAGAAGACACTCCACTTCCTAAGGCTAACCGCGCCAAAACGGCCAACAATGACGTTGTTGCTAGCTGGAAACATACAATAAATTCAGGTAAATTCTTTGACAAAATAATATTGACACTCGCACAAGGTAAAGACGAGTCCACTTACCAGTGAGTGCATGTTGGTATTTTTTATCACGTCTGATGAGGGTACACGCGTTACACGCGTTTATATAGCATATAGGCATCCACAGCACATCCCCACTTTGATGGCTTTCACGTGCGCCCGGCATTGTGTAATTGGAATTTTTAGATTTTAGCAAGGCTGCTTCATTAGTTTATTCTCGCGACAAGCTCTGCAGAAAATTAAACGTCAGTGGAATAGCACGCTGTACAATAATCAACGATTTTAGAAAATCCTTAAAACTTTTTATTTTCTAACAATTCACGGACAACCGTTCAGTCCGTAAATTATTTTATTACCTCGTACCAACCGATTAATAGTTTACGAGTCTAAGATGTTGCTATCACTTTTCTACGTACCAGAGAAGAACAGATTTACTGGTTCTTAAAGAGAACCACATTTTCGTAAAAACAAACGAACCTATGCAATTCTTTTCTGTAAAAATGGTTGCCTTTCATCTACGGCTAATGGACTACTACGATTTCTGGTTAAAGAAAATTCCTATCTGAAACGGCTTACGGCTAATAACTCGATAACCACCACCTTTATCCGCCTAATGGAAAGTCCGATATGCAGCACACGTAGCGAGTACCAAGCTTTATTTCGTTTGCTTTTTGTTAGTAACTTATTACATATATGGCAGTACACATAGTATCAATAGATTCCTAAATGTAGTACAGTGCTTAAATGTTTAATATGACAAAAACAGTTACGCATACGTCAGAATTGATACGTTATTAATTATAGATAATTAATTAAGCTTTGAAACACTTTTTTGTTTGATTTTCTGGCATTAATATTAACCCGGCTATGGACGATAAACTAACGTATTTCTAATGGCGTTTTTACATCAGCGTCCGTTTCCTTAGTACACTCTGATAAATAGAACAAGCTTATAGGCGAACTGTCATCTTTTTCCTGCCAGTTTGGCCACTCGATTTAGGAGGGTTTTCACTATCGATAGACAGCAAAATAAAATCGTGCATTTGGAGGACGTTTTATTTTGCAAGGGCCAATGCATTCGGCGTCGCACAAGGTAAAGTCGTTGTCGTTTCATCCGCTTCATTGTAACGTAACATGATAACTTATTAAACTGTCTACCAAAGAAAGTCAGGTACGACAAATAAACTAAACGCCAACATTAAAAACAGTCAGCTGAACTTCAAAGCCATCATTTTGCTACTTGGGTGCCAGCTCGAACAAACTGCGTAGCTCACGAAGGGCGACCTTTCTGTTGTAAAACTGCGGGGCGATTTACTGTAGCAAGTCGGATTCTCACAAGCATGTCTAAGCGTACCCTGTTCGTGAAAAATTTTGAGGTCTTCTTTGGTAAACTACCATTCGTGATTCACTTAAAATCAGCCGCACACGTATCAGTTCTCTTACTTCTTAGGTTTTTGATTGATTCTATTGATTAGATCATTAATCGTACAGATATTTATCGGCTAGCCTACAGTTTATACTGCAACAATAGACTGCTCTTTAATTGCCAATTTTCGTGTTTACTGCATATAGAACAAAAAATGCTTCTTCTGCGACTATGACTCTTTGGAATGTCTGATATGCGGGATCTCATTAAGAAAATAGCGTTGGAATCTACGAGACTGTAATTAAGGCGGCGATGTCAGCAAGCTATGTTGACCGAAAAGTACGATCCGGAGGTTTCTGTCGTGTGCCCATGAAACTTCCCGGCTGATTGCTTTACCTTCTGAAAAATGGAAGCTGTCAAAAGGACTAGCTTCACGAATCGCGGGTTTCTCTTACAGTACAATCCATGACGTTTCAAATAAGGCTGGCATTGAAAAAAATAAATAATTTTTGAACGATAACATACTATTTTTATTTCATAAGTTTACAGATACAAGATAGGAATTTACATTTGTATAACGGCCACAAGTTAGTAATGTCCACCGCTGTTCTGGGACGCTTGAGAAAGAGCAACATAGTGAGTACCCTTGGCTGAAGCGACGTCAGCAGTGTCGGCCAGAAATCCTGACTTGAGGACAACTGGTGCTGCTAGTGGTCCGTGGTACGCGTTACCTCCTACGGCTGATGCGCCTGCGGAGAAAACTTTCGCGTTGCTTGATGAAAGGCCTGATCCGTAACCTGATGAGGCGTAGTGGCCATCGGAACTGAAAGAGTTTAGTCCGGCGTAGCCGTACTGTCCGTTGTAGACGTCAGAGGTACCTTCTCCACCGCTGTACACTCCGTGAAGTGCTCCTTCGTAGCCAGCGTCGTAGTATTTGCCGGATGAACCGTCGTCGTAGTTCTGTGCTCCGTATCCGCTTGCAGACTGAGCTTTCAGGGTGGCAATCAGGTTTTGGCCTCTAGCGGCTGCTACCTCCACAGTGTCGGCCAAGTGTCCGTCCTTTTGTACTACCGGCTTAGCTAGAGGTCCGTGGTATCCGACGGGACCGTGCTTTGAAGTCGGGAAAGAAGACACTCCACTTCCTAAGGCTAACCGCGCCAAAACGGCCAACAATGACGTTGTTGCTAGCTGGAAACATACAATAAATTCAGGTAAATTCTTTGACAAAATAATATTGACACTCGCTCAAGGTAAAGACGAGTCCACTTACCAGTGAGTGCATGTTGGTATTTTTTATCACGTCTGATGAGGGTACACGCGTTACACGCGTTTATATAGCATATAGGCATCCACAGCACATCCCCACTTTGATGGCTTTCACGTGCGCCCGGCATTGTGTAATTGGAATTTTTAGATTTTAGCAAGGCTGCTTCATTAGTTTATTCTCGCGACAAGCTCTGCAGAAAATTAAACGTCAGTTGAATAGCACGCTGTACAATAATCAACGATTTTAGAAAATCCTTAAAACTTTTTATTTTCTAACAATTCACGGACAACGGTTCAGTCCGTAAATTATTTTATTACCTCGTACCAACCGATTAATAGTTTACGAGTCTAAGATGTTGCTATCACTTTTCTACGTACCAGAGAAGAACAGATTTACTGGTTCTTAAAGAGAACCACATTTTCGTAAAAACAAACGAACCTATGCAATTCTTTTCTGTAAAAATGGTTGCCTTTCATCTACGGCTAATGGACTACTACGATTTCTGGTTAAAGAAAATTCCTATCTGAAACGGCTTACGGCTAATAACTCGATAACCACCACCTTTATCCGCCTAATGGAAAGTCCGATATGCAGCACACGTAGCGAGTACCAAGCTTTATTTCGTTTGCTTTTTGTTAGTAACTTATTACATATATGGCAGTACACATAGTATCAATAGATTCCTAAATGTAGTACAGTGCTTAAATGTTTAATATGACAAAAACAGTTACGCATACGTCAGAATTGATACGTTATTAATTATAGATAATTAATTAAGCTTTGAAACACTTTTTTGTTTGATTTTCTGGCATTAATATTAACCCGGCTATGGACGATAAACTAACGTATTTCTAATGGCGTTTTTACATCAGCGTCCGTTTCCTTAGTACACTCTGATAAATAGAACAAGCTTATAGGCGAACTGTCATCTTTTTCCTGCCAGTTTGGCCACTCGATTTAGGAGGGTTTTCACTATCGATAGACAGCAAAATAAAATCGTGCATTTGGAGGACGTTTTATTTTGCAAGGGCCAATGCATTCGGCGTCGCACAAGGTAAAGTCGTTGTCGTTTCATCCGCTTCATTGTAACGTAACATGATAACTTATTAAACTGTCTACCAAAGAAAGTCAGGTACGACAAATAAACTAAACGCCAACATTAAAAACAGTCAGCTGAATTTCAAAGCCATCATTTTGCTACTTGGGTGCCAGCTCGAACAAACTGCGTAGCTCACGAAGAGCGACCTTTCTGTTGTAAAACTGCGGGGCGATTTACTGTAGCAAGTCGGATTCTCACAAGCATGTCTAAGCGTACCCTGTTCGTGAAAAATTTTGAGGTCTTCTTTGGTAAACTACCATTCGTGATTCACTTAAATTCAGCCGCACACGTATCAGTTCTCTTACTTGTTGTTAGGTTTTTGATTGATTCTATTGATTAGTTCATTAATCGTACAGATATTTATCGGCTAGCCTACAGTTTATACTGCAACAATAGACTGCTCTTTAATTGCCAATTTTCGTGTTTACTGCATATAGAACAAAAACTGCTTCTTCTGCGACTATGACTGTTTGGAATGTCTGATATGCGGGATCTCATTAAGAAAATAGCGTTGGAATCTACGAGACTGTAATTAAGGGCGGCGATGTCAGCAAGCTATGTTGACCGAAAAGTACGATCCGGAGGTTTCTGTCGTGTGCCCATGAAACTTCCCGGCTGATTGCTTTACCTTCTGAAAAATGGAAGCTGTCAAAAGGACTAGCTTCACGAATCGCGGGTTTCTCTTACAGTACAATCCATGACGTTTCAAATAAGGCTGGCATTGAAAAAAATAAATAATTTTTGAACGATAACATACTATTTTTATTTCATAAGTTTACAGATACAAGATAGGAATTTACATTTGTATAACGGCCACAAATTAGTAATGTCCACCGCTCTTCTGGGACGCTTGAGAAAGAGCAACATAGTGAGCACCCTTGGCTGAAGCGACGTCAGCAGTGTCGGCCAGAAATCCTGACTTGAGGACAACTGGTGCTGCTAGTGGTCCGTGGTACGCGTTGCTTGATGAAAGGCCTGATCCGTAACCTGATGAGGCGTAGTGGCCATCGGAACTGAAAGAGTTTAGTCCGGCGTAGCCGTACTGTCCGTTGTAGACGTCAGAGGTACCTTCTCCGCCGCTGTACACTCCGTGAAGTGCTCCTTCGTAGCCAGCGTCGTAGTATTTGCCGGATGAACCGTCGTCGTAGTTCTGTGCTCCGTATCCGCTTGCAGACTGAGCTTTCAGGGTGGCAATCAGGTGTTGGCCTCTAGCGGCTGCTACCTCCACAGTGTCGGCCAAGTGTCCGTCCTTTTGTACTACCGGCTTAGCTAGAGGTCCGTGGTATCCGACGGGACCGTGCTTTGAAGTCGGGAAAGAAGACACTCCACTTCCTAAGGCTAACCGCGCCAAAACGGCCAACAATGACGTTGTTGCTAGCTGGAAACATACAATAAATTCAGGTAAATTCTTTGACAAAATAATATTGACACTCGCACAAGGTAAAGACGAGTCCACTTACCAGTGAGTGCATGTTGGTATTTTTTATCACGTCTGATGAGGGTACACGCGTTACACGCGTTTATATAGCATATAGGCATCCACAGCACATCCCCACTTTGATGGCTTTCACGTGCGCCCGGCATTGTGTAATTGGAATTTTTAGATTTTAGCAAGGCTGCTTCATTAGTTTATTCTCGCGACAAGCTCTGCAGAAAATTAAACGTCAGTGGAATAGCACGCTGTACAATAATCAACGATTTTAGAAAATCCTTAAAACTTTTTATTTTCTAACAATTCACGGACAACCGTTCAGTCCGTAAATTATTTTATTACCTCGTACCAACCGATTAATAGTTTACGAGTCTAAGATGTTGCTATCACTTTTCTACGTACCAGAGAAGAACAGATTTACTGGTTCTTAAAGAGAACCACATTTTCGTAAAAACAAACGAACCTATGCAATTCTTTTCTGTAAAAATGGTTGCCTTTCATCTACGGCTAATGGACTACTACGATTTCTGGTTAAAGAAAATTCCTATCTGAAACGGCTTACGGCTAATAACTCGATAACCACCACCTTTATCCGCCTAATGGAAAGTCCGATATGCAGCACACGTAGCGAGTACCAAGCTTTATTTCGTTTGCTTTTTGTTAGTAACTTATTACATATATGGCAGTACACATAGTATCAATAGATTCCTAAATGTAGTACAGTGCTTAAATGTTTAATATGACAAAAACAGTTACGCATACGTCAGAATTGAGACGTTATTAATTATAGATAATTAATTAAGCTTTGAAACACTTTTTTGATTGTTTTTCTGGCATTAATAATAAACCGGCTATGGACGATAAACTAACGTATTTCTAATGGCGTTTTTACATCAGCGTCCGTTTCCTTAGTACACTCTGATAAATAGAACAAGCTTATAGGCGAACTGTCATCTTTTTCCTGCCAGTTTGGCCACTCGATTTAGGAGGGTTTTCACTATCGATAGACAGCAAAATAAAATCGTGCATTTGGAGGACGTTTTATTTTGCAAGGGCCAATGCATTCGGCGTCGCACAAGGTAAAGTCGTTGTCGTTTCATCCGCTTCATTCTAACGTAACATGATAACTTATTAAACTGTCTACCAAAGAAAGTCAGGTACGACAAATAAACTAAACGCCAACATTAAAAACAGTCAGCTGAACTTCAAAGCCATCATTTTGCTACTTGGGTGCCAGCTCGAACAAACTGCGTAGCTCACGAAGAGCGACCTTTCTGTTGTAAAACTGCGGGGCGATTTACTGTAGCAAGTCGGATTCTCACAAGCATGTCTAAGCGTACCCTGTTCGTGAAAAATTTTGAGGTCTTCTTTGGTAAACTACCATTCGTGATTCACTTAAAATCAGCCGCACACG
This sequence comes from Magicicada septendecula, assembly GCA_034769895.1. Lineage (NCBI taxonomy): Eukaryota > Metazoa > Arthropoda > Insecta > Hemiptera > Cicadidae > Magicicada > Magicicada septendecula. Next base: position 44,672,618 of record CM068373.1, on the reverse strand, counting down.
TATCAGTTCTCTTACTTGTTGTTAGGTTTTTGATTGATTCTATTGATTAGTTCATTAATCGTACAGATATTTATCGGCTAGCCTACAGTTTATACTGCAACAATAGACTGCTCTTTAATTGCCAATTTTCGTGTTTACTGCATATAGAACAAAAAATGCTTCTTCTGCGACTATGACTGTTTGGAATGTCTGATATGCGGGATCTCATTAAGAAAATAGCGTTGGAATCTACGAGACTGTAATTAAGGGCGGCGATGTCAGCAAGCTATGTTGACCGAAAAGTACGATCCGGAGGTTTCTGTCGTGTGCCCATGAAACTTCCCGGCTGATTGCTTTACCTTCTGAAAAATGGAAGCTGTCAAAAGGACTAGCTTCACGAATCGCGGGTTTCTCTTACAGTACAATCCATGACGTTTCAAATAAGGCTGGCATTGAAAAAAATAAATAATTTTTGAACGATAACATACTATTATTATTTCATAAGCTTACAGATACAAGATAGGAATTTACATTTGTATAACGGCCACAAGTTAGTAATGTCCACCGCTCTTCTGGGACGCTTGAGAAAGAGCAACATAGTGAGCACCCTTGGCTGAAGCGACGTCAGCAGTGTCGGCCAGAAATCCTGACTTGAGGACAACTGGTGCTGCTAGTGGTCCGTGGTACGCGTTACCTCCTACGGCTGATGCGCCTGCGGAGAAAACTTTCGCGTTGCTTGATGAAAGGCCTGATCCGTAACCTGATGAGGCGTAGTGGCCATCGGAACTGAAAGAGTTTAGTCCGGCGTAGCCGTACTGTCCGTTGTAGACGTCAGAGGTACCTTCTCCGCCGCTGTACACTCCGTGAAGTGCTCCTTCGTAGCCAGCGTCGTAGTATTTGCCGGATGAACCGTCGTCGTAGTTCTGTGCTCCGTATCCGCTTGCAGACTGAGCTTTCAGGGTGGCAATCAGGTTTTGGCCTCTAGCGGCTGCTACCTCCACAGTGTCGGCCAAGTGTCCGTCCTTTTGTACTACCGGCTTAGCTAGAGGTCCGTGGTATCCGACGGGACCGTGCTTTGAAGTCGGGAAAGAAGACACTCCACTTCCTAAGGCTAACCGCGCCAAAACGGCCAACAATGACGTTGTTGCTAGCTGGAAACATACAATAAATTCAGGTAAATTCTTTGACAAAATAATATTGACACTCGCACAAGGTAAAGACGAGTCCACTTACCAGTGAGTGCATGTTGGTATTTTTTATCACGTCTGATGAGGGTACACGCGTTACACGCGTTTATATAGCATATAGGCATCCACAGCACATCCCCACTTTGATGGCTTTCACGTGCGCCCGGCATTGTGTAATTGGAATTTTTAGATTTTAGCAAGGCTGCTTCATTAGTTTATTCTCGCGACAAGCTCTGCAGAAAATTAAACGTCAGTTGAATAGCACGCTGTACAATAATCAACGATTTTAGAAAATCCTTAAAACTTTTTATTTTCTAACAATTCACGGACAACCGTTCAGTCCGTAAATTATTTTATTACCTCGTACCAACCGATTAATAGTTTACGAGTCTAAGATGTTGCTATCACTTTTCTACGTACCAGAGAAGAACAGATTTACTGGTTCTTAAAGAGAACCACATTTTCGTAAAAACAAACGAACCTATGCAATGGTTTTCTGTAAAAATGTTTGCCTTTCATCTACGGCTAATTGACTACTACGATTTCTGGTTAAAGAAAATTCCTATCTGAAACGGCTTACGGCTAATAACTCGATAACCACCACCTTTATCCGCCTAATGTAAAGTCCGATATGCAGCACACGTAGCGAGTACCAAGCTTTATTTCGTTTGCTTTTTGTTAGTAACTTATTACATATATGGCAGTACACATAGTATCAATAGATTCCTAAATGTAGTACAGTGCTTAAATATTTAATATGACAAAAACAGTTACGCATACGTCAGAATTGATACGTTATTAGTTATAGATAATTAATTAAGCTTTGAAACACTTTTTTGTTTGTTTTTCTGGCATTAATAATAAACCGGCTATGGACGATAAACTAACGTATTTCTAATGGCGTTTTTACATCAGCGTCCGTTTCCTTAATACACTATGATAAATAGAACAAGCTTATAGGCGAACTGTCATCTTTTTCCTGCCAGTTTGGCCACTCGATTTAGGAGGGTTTTCACTATCGATAGACAGCAAAATAAAATCGTGCATTTGGAGGACGTTTTATTTTGCAAGGGCCAATGCATTCGGCGTCGCACAAGGTAAAGTCGTTGTCGTTTCATCCGCTTCATTGTAACGTAACATGATAACTTATTAAACTGTCTACCAAAGAAAGTCAGGTACGACAAATAAACTAAACGCCAACATTAAAAACAGTCAGCTGAACTTCAAAGCCATCATTTTGCTACTTGGGTGCCAGCTCGAACAAACTGCGTAGCTCACGAAGGGCGACCTTTCTGTTGTATAACTGCGGGGCGATTTACTGTAGCAAGTCGGATTCTCACAAGCATGTCTAAGCGTACCCTGTTCGTGAAAAATTTTGAGGTCTTCTTTGGTAAACTACCATTCGTGATTCACTTAAAATCAGCCGCACACGTATCAGTTCTCTTACTTGTTGTTAGGTTTTTGATTGATTCTATTGATTAGATCATTAATCGTACAGATATTTATCGGCTAGCCTACAGTTTATACTGCAACAATAGACTGCTCTTTAATTGCCAATTTTTGTGTTTACTGCATATAGAACAAAAAATGCTTCTTCTGCGACTATGACTGTTTGGAATGTCTGATATGCGGGATCTCATTAAGAAAATAGCGTTGGAATCTACGAGACTGTAATTAAGGCGGCGATGTCAGCAAGCTATGTTGACCGAAAAGTACGATCCGGAGGTTTCTGTCGTGTGCCCATGAAACTTCCCGGCTGATTGCTTTACCTTCTGAAAAATGGAAGCTGTCAAAAGGACTAGCTTCACGAATCGCGGGTTTCTCTTACAGTACAATCCATGACGTTTCAAATAAGGCTGGCATTGAAAAAAATAAATAATTTTTGAACGATAACATACTATTTTTATTTCATAAGTTTACAGATACAAGATAGGAATTTACATTTGTATAACGGCCACAAGTTAGTAATGTCCACCGCTGTTCTGGGACGCTTGAGAAAGAGCAACATAGTGAGTACCCTTGGCTGAAGCGACGTCAGCAGTGTCGGCCAGAAATCCTGACTTGAGGACAACTGGTGCTGCTAGTGGTCCGTGGTACGCGTTACCTCCTACGGCTGATGCGCCTGCGGAGAAAACTTTCGCGTTGCTTGATGAAAGGCCTGATCCGTAACCTGATGAGGCGTAGTGGCCATCGGAACTGAAAGAGTTTAGTCCGGCGTAGCCGTACTGTCCGTTGTAGACGTCAGAGGTACCTTCTCCGCCGCTGTACACTCCGTGAAGTGCTCCTTCGTAGCCAGCGTCGTAGTATTTGCCGGATGAACCGTCGTCGTAGTTCTGTGCTCCGTATCCGCTTGCAGACTGAGCTTTCAGGGTGGCAATCAGGTGTTGGCCTCTAGCGGCTGCTACCTCCACAGTGTCGGCCAAGTGTCCGTCCTTTTGTACTACCGGCTTAGCTAGAGGTCCGTGGTATCCGACGGGACCGTGCTTTGAAGTCGGGAAAGAAGACACTCCACTTCCTAAGGCTAACCGCGCCAAAACGGCCAACAATGACGTTGTTGCTAGCTGGAAACATACAATAAATTCAGGTAAATTCTTTGACAAAATAATATTGACACTCGCACAAGGTAAAGACGAGTCCACTTACCAGTGAGTGCATGTTGGTATTTTTTATCACGTCTGATGAGGGTACACGCGTTACACGCGTTTATATAGCATATAGGCATCCACAGCACATCCCCACTTTGATGGCTTTCACGTGCGCCCGGCATTGTGTAATTGGAATTTTTAGATTTTAGCAAGGCTGCTTCATTAGTTTATTCTCGCGACAAGCTCTGCAGAAAATTAAACGTCAGTGGAATAGCACGCTGTACAATAATCAACGATTTTAGAAAATCCTTAAAACTTTTTATTTTCTAACAATTCACGGACAACCGTTCAGTCCGTAAATTATTTTATTACCTCGTACCAACCGATTAATAGTTTACGAGTCTAAGATGTTGCTATCACTTTTCTACGTACCAGAGAAGAACAGATTTACTGGTTCTTAAAGAGAACCACATTTTCTTAAAAACAAACGAACCTATGCAATTCTTTTCTGTAAAAATGGTTGCCTTTCATCTACGGCTAATGGACTACTACGATTTCTGGTTAAAGAAAATTCCTATCTGAAACGGCTTACGGCTAATAACTCGATAACCACCACCTTTATCCGCCTAATGTAAAGTCCGATATGCAGCACACGTAGCGAGTACCAAGCTTTATTTCGTTTGCTTTTTGTTAGTAACTTATTACATATATGGCAGTACACATAGTATCAATAGATTCCTAAATGTAGTACAGTGCTTAAATGTTTAATATGACAAAAACAGTTACGCATACGTCAGAATTGATACGTTATTAATTATAGATAATTAATTAAGCTTTGAAACACTTTTTTGTTTGATTTTCTGGCATTAATATTAACCCGGCTATGGACGATAAACTAACGTATTTCTAATGGCGTTTTTACATCAGCGTCCGTTTCCTTAGTACACTCTGATAAATAGAACAAGCTTATAGGCGAACTGTCATCTTTTTCCTGCCAGTTTGGCCACTCGATTTAGGAGGGTTTTCACTATCGATAGACAGCAAAATAAAATCGTGCATTTGGAGGACGTTTTATTTTGCAAGGGCCAATGCATTCGGCGTCGCACAAGGTAAAGTCGTTGTCGTTTCATCCGCTTCATTGTAACGTAACATGATAACTTATTAAACTGTCTACCAAAGAAAGTCAGGTACGACAAATAAACTAAACGCCAACATTAAAAACAGTCAGCTGAATTTCAAAGCCATCATTTTGCTACTTGGGTGCCAGCTCGAACAAACTGCGTAGCTCACGAAGAGCGACCTTTCTGTTGTAAAACTGCGGGGCGATTTACTGTAGCAAGTCGGATTCTCACAAGCATGTCTAAGCGTACCCTGTTCGTGAAAAATTTTGAGGTCTTCTTTGGTAAACTACCATTCGTGATTCACTTAAAATCAGCCGCACACGTATCAGTTCTCTTACTTGTTGTTAGGTTTTTGATTGATTCTATTGATTAGTTCATTAATCGTACAGATATTTATCGGCTAGCCTACAGTTTATACTGCAACAATAGACTGCTCTTTAATTGCCAATTTTCGTGTTTACTGCATATAGAACAAAAACTGCTTCTTCTGCGACTATGACTGTTTGGAATGTCTGATATGCGGGATCTCATTAAGAAAATAGCGTTGGAATCTACGAGACTGTAATTAAGGGCGGCGATGTCAGCAAGCTATGTTGACCGAAAAGTACGATCCGGAGGTTTCTGTCGTGTGCCCATGAAACTTCCCGGCTGATTGCTTTACCTTCTGAAAAATGGAAGCTGTCAAAAGGACTAGCTTCACGAATCGCGGGTTTCTCTTACAGTACAATCCATGACGTTTCAAATAAGGCTGGCATTGAAAAAAATAAATAATTTTTGAACGATAACATACTATTTTTATTTCATAAGTTTACAGATACAAGATAGGAATTTACATTTGTATAACGGCCACAAGTTACTAATGTCCACCGCTCTTCTGGGACGCTTGAGAAAGAGCAACATAGTGAGTACCCTTGGCTGAAGCGACGTCAGCAGTGTCGGCCAGAAATCCTGACTTGAGGACAACTGGTGCTGCTAGTGGTCCGTGGTACGCGTTGCTTGATGAAAGGCCTGATCCGTAACCTGATGAGGCGTAGTGGCCATCGGAACTGAAAGAGTTTAGTCCGGCGTAGCCGTACTGTCCGTTGTAGACGTCAGAGGTACCTTCTCCGCCGCTGTACACTCCGTGAAGTGCTCCTTCGTAGCCAGCGTCGTAGTATTTGCCGGATGAACCGTCGTCGTAGTTCTGTGCTCCGTATCCGCTTGCAGACTGAGCTTTCAGGGTGGCAATCAGGTGTTGGCCTCTAGCGGCTGCTACCTCCACAGTGTCGGCCAAGTGTCCGTCCTTTTGTACTACCGGCTTAGCTAGAGGTCCGTGGTATCCGACGGGACCGTGCTTTGAAGTCGGGAAAGAAGACACTCCACTTCCTAAGGCTAACCGCGCCAAAACGGCCAACAATGACGTTGTTGCTAGCTGGAAACATACAATAAATTCAGGTAAATTCTTTGACAAAATAATATTGACACTCGCACAAGGTAAAGACGAGTCCACTTACCAGTGAGTGCATGTTGGTATTTTTTATCACGTCTGATGAGGGTACACGCGTTACACGCGTTTATATAGCATATAGGCATCCACAGCACATCCCCACTTTGATGGCTTTCACGTGCGCCCGGCATTGTGTAATTGGAATTTTTAGATTTTAGCAAGGCTGCTTCATTAGTTTATTCTCGCGACAAGCTCTGCAGAAAATTAAACGTCAGTTGAATAGCACGCTGTACAATAATCAACGATTTTAGAAAATCCTTAAAACTTTTTATTTTCTAACAATTCACGGACAACCGTTCAGTCCGTAAATTATTTTATTACCTCGTACCAACCGATTAATAGTTTACGAGTCTAAGATGTTGCTATCACTTTTCTACGTACCAGAGAAGAACAGATTTACTGGTTCTTAAAGAGAACCACATTTTCGTAAAAACAAACGAACCTATGCAATGGTTTTCTGTAAAAATGTTTGCCTTTCATCTACGGCTAATTGACTACTACGATTTCTGGTTAAAGAAAATTCCTATCTGAAACGGCTTACGGCTAATAACTCGATAACCACCACCTTTATCCGCCTAATGTAAAGTCCGATATGCAGCACACGTAGCGAGTACCAAGCTTTATTTCGTTTGCTTTTTGTTAGTAACTTATTACATATATGGCAGTACACATAGTATCAATAGATTCCTAAATGTAGTACAGTGCTTAAATATTTAATATGACAAAAACAGTTACGCATACGTCAGAATTGATACGTTATTAGTTATAGATAATTAATTAAGCTTTGAAACACTTTTTTGTTTGTTTTTCTGGCATTAATAATAAACCGGCTATGGACGATAAACTAACGTATTTCTAATGGCGTTTTTACATCAGCGTCCGTTTCCTTAATACACTATGATAAATAGAACAAGCTTATAGGCGAACTGTCATCTTTTTCCTGCCAGTTTGGCCACTCGATTTAGGAGGGTTTTCACTATCGATAGACAGCAAAATAAAATCGTGCATTTGGAGGACGTTTTATTTTGCAAGGGCCAATGCATTCGGCGTCGCACAAGGTAAAGTCGTTGTCGTTTCATCCGCTTCATTGTAACGTAACATGATAACTTATTAAACTGTCTACCAAAGAAAGTCAGGTACGACAAATAAACTAAACGCCAACATTAAAAACAGTCAGCTGAACTTCAAAGCCATCATTTTGCTACTTGGGTGCCAGCTCGAACAAACTGCGTAGCTCACGAAGGGCGACCTTTCTGTTGTATAACTGCGGGGCGATTTACTGTAGCAAGTCGGATTCTCACAAGCATGTCTAAGCGTACCCTGTTCGTGAAAAATTTTGAGGTCTTCTTTGGTAAACTACCATTCGTGATTCACTTAAAATCAGCCGCACACGTATCAGTTCTCTTACTTGTTGTTAGGTTTTTGATTGATTCTATTGATTAGATCATTAATCGTACAGATATTTATCGGCTAGCCTACAGTTTATACTGCAACAATAGACTGCTCTTTAATTGCCAATTTTTGTGTTTACTGCATATAGAACAAAAAATGCTTCTTCTGCGACTATGACTGTTTGGAATGTCTGATATGCGGGATCTCATTAAGAAAATAGCGTTGGAATCTACGAGACTGTAATTAAGGCGGCGATGTCAGCAAGCTATGTTGACCGAAAAGTACGATCCGGAGGTTTCTGTCGTGTGCCCATGAAACTTCCCGGCTGATTGCTTTACCTTCTGAAAAATGGAAGCTGTCAAAAGGACTAGCTTCACGAATCGCGGGTTTCTCTTACAGTACAATCCATGACGTTTCAAATAAGGCTGGCATTGAAAAAAATAAATAATTTTTGAACGATAACATACTATTTTTATTTCATAAGTTTACAGATACAAGATAGGAATTTACATTTGTATAACGGCCACAAGTTAGTAATGTCCACCGCTGTTCTGGGACGCTTGAGAAAGAGCAACATAGTGAGTACCCTTGGCTGAAGCGACGTCAGCAGTGTCGGCCAGAAATCCTGACTTGAGGACAACTGGTGCTGCTAGTGGTCCGTGGTACGCGTTACCTCCTACGGCTGATGCGCCTGCGGAGAAAACTTTCGCGTTGCTTGATGAAAGGCCTGATCCGTAACCTGATGAGGCGTAGTGGCCATCGGAACTGAAAGAGTTTAGTCCGGCGTAGCCGTACTGTCCGTTGTAGACGTCAGAGGTACCTTCTCCGCCGCTGTACACTCCGTGAAGTGCTCCTTCGTAGCCAGCGTCGTAGTATTTGCCGGATGAACCGTCGTCGTAGTTCTGTGCTCCGTATCCGCTTGCAGACTGAGCTTTCAGGGTGGCAATCAGGTGTTGGCCTCTAGCGGCTGCTACCTCCACAGTGTCGGCCAAGTGTCCGTCCTTTTGTACTACCGGCTTAGCTAGAGGTCCGTGGTATCCGACGGGACCGTGCTTTGAAGTCGGGAAAGAAGACACTCCACTTCCTAAGGCTAACCGCGCCAAAACGGCCAACAATGACGTTGTTGCTAGCTGGAAACATACAATAAATTCAGGTAAATTCTTTGACAAAATAATATTGACACTCGCACAAGGTAAAGACGAGTCCACTTACCAGTGAGTGCATGTTGGTATTTTTTATCACGTCTGATGAGGGTACACGCGTTACACGCGTTTATATAGCATATAGGCATCCACAGCACATCCCCACTTTGATGGCTTTCACGTGCGCCCGGCATTGTGTAATTGGAATTTTTAGATTTTAGCAAGGCTGCTTCATTAGTTTATTCTCGCGACAAGCTCTGCAGAAAATTAAACGTCAGTGGAATAGCACGCTGTACAATAATCAACGATTTTAGAAAATCCTTAAAACTTTTTATTTTCTAACAATTCACGGACAACCGTTCAGTCCGTAAATTATTTTATTACCTCGTACCAACCGATTAATAGTTTACGAGTCTAAGATGTTGCTATCACTTTTCTACGTACCAGAGAAGAACAGATTTACTGGTTCTTAAAGAGAACCACATTTTCTTAAAAACAAACGAACCTATGCAATTCTTTTCTGTAAAAATGGTTGCCTTTCATCTACGGCTAATGGACTACTACGATTTCTGGTTAAAGAAAATTCCTATCTGAAACGGCTTACGGCTAATAACTCGATAACCACCACCTTTATCCGCCTAATGTAAAGTCCGATATGCAGCACACGTAGCGAGTACCAAGCTTTATTTCGTTTGCTTTTTGTTAGTAACTTATTACATATATGGCAGTACACATAGTATCAATAGATTCCTAAATGTAGTACAGTGCTTAAATGTTTAATATGACAAAAACAGTTACGCATACGTCAGAATTGATACGTTATTAATTATAGATAATTAATTAAGCTTTGAAACACTTTTTTGTTTGATTTTCTGGCATTAATATTAACCCGGCTATGGACGATAAACTAACGTATTTCTAATGGCGTTTTTACATCAGCGTCCGTTTCCTTAGTACACTCTGATAAATAGAACAAGCTTATAGGCGAACTGTCATCTTTTTCCTGCCAGTTTGGCCACTCGATTTAGGAGGGTTTTCACTATCGATAGACAGCAAAATAAAATCGTGCATTTGGAGGACGTTTTATTTTGCAAGGGCCAATGCATTCGGCGTCGCACAAGGTAAAGTCGTTGTCGTTTCATCCGCTTCATTGTAACGTAACATGATAACTTATTAAACTGTCTACCAAAGAAAGTCAGGTACGACAAATAAACTAAACGCCAACATTAAAAACAGTCAGCTGAATTTCAAAGCCATCATTTTGCTACTTGGGTGCCAGCTCGAACAAACTGCGTAGCTCACGAAGAGCGACCTTTCTGTTGTAAAACTGCGGGGCGATTTACTGTAGCAAGTCGGATTCTCACAAGCATGTCTAAGCGTACCCTGTTCGTGAAAAATTTTGAGGTCTTCTTTGGTAAACTACCATTCGTGATTCACTTAAAATCAGCCGCACACGTATCAGTTCTCTTACTTGTTGTTAGGTTTTTGATTGATTCTATTGATTAGTTCATTAATCGTACAGATATTTATCGGCTAGCCTACAGTTTATACTGCAACAATAGACTGCTCTTTAATTGCCAATTTTCGTGTTTACTGCATATAGAACAAAAACTGCTTCTTCTGCGACTATGACTGTTTGGAATGTCTGATATGCGGGATCTCATTAAGAAAATAGCGTTGGAATCTACGAGACTGTAATTAAGGGCGGCGATGTCAGCAAGCTATGTTGACCGAAAAGTACGATCCGGAGGTTTCTGTCGTGTGCCCATGAAACTTCCCGGCTGATTGCTTTACCTTCTGAAAAATGGAAGCTGTCAAAAGGACTAGCTTCACGAATCGCGGGTTTCTCTTACAGTACAATCCATGACGTTTCAAATAAGGCTGGCATTGAAAAAAATAAATAATTTTTGAACGATAACATACTATTTTTATTTCATAAGTTTACAGATACAAGATAGGAATTTACATTTGTATAACGGCCACAAGTTACTAATGTCCACCGCTCTTCTGGGACGCTTGAGAAAGAGCAACATAGTGAGTACCCTTGGCTGAAGCGACGTCAGCAGTGTCGGCCAGAAATCCTGACTTGAGGACAACTGGTGCTGCTAGTGGTCCGTGGTACGCGTTGCTTGATGAAAGGCCTGATCCGTAACCTGATGAGGCGTAGTGGCCATCGGAACTGAAAGAGTTTAGTCCGGCGTAGCCGTACTGTCCGTTGTAGACGTCAGAGGTACCTTCTCCGCCGCTGTACACTCCGTGAAGTGCTCCTTCGTAGCCAGCGTCGTAGTATTTGCCGGATGAACCGTCGTCGTAGTTCTGTGCTCCGTATCCGCTTGCAGACTGAGCTTTCAGGGTGGCAATCAGGTGTTGGCCTCTAGCGGCTGCTACCTCCACAGTGTCGGCCAAGTGTCCGTCCTTTTGTACTACCGGCTTAGCTAGAGGTCCGTGGTATCCGACGGGACCGTGCTTTGAAGTCGGGAAAGAAGACACTCCACTTCCTAAGGCTAACCGCGCCAAAACGGCCAACAATGACGTTGTTGCTAGCTGGAAACATACAATAAATTCAGGTAAATTCTTTGACAAAATAATATTGACACTCGCACAAGGTAAAGACGAGTCCACTTACCAGTGAGTGCATGTTGGTATTTTTTATCACGTCTGATGAGGGTACACGCGTTACACGCGTTTATATAGCATATAGGCATCCACAGCACATCCCCACTTTGATGGCTTTCACGTGCGCCCGGCATTGTGTAATTGGAATTTTTAGATTTTAGCAAGGCTGCTTCATTAGTTTATTCTCGCGACAAGCTCTGCAGAAAATTAAACGTCAGTTGAATAGCACGCTGTACAATAATCAACGATTTTAGAAAATCCTTAAAACTTTTTATTTTCTAACAATTCACGGACAACCGTTCAGTCCGTAAATTATTTTATTACCTCGTACCAACCGATTAATAGTTTACGAGTCTAAGATGTTGCTATCACTTTTCTACGTACCAGAGAAGAACAGATTTACTGGTTCTTAAAGAGAACCACATTTTCGTAAAAACAAACGAACCTATGCAATGGTTTTCTGTAAAAATGTTTGCCTTTCATCTACGGCTAATTGACTACTACGATTTCTGGTTAAAGAAAATTCCTATCTGAAACGGCTTACGGCTAATAACTCGATAACCACCACCTTTATCCGCCTAATGTAAAGTCCGATATGCAGCACACGTAGCGAGTACCAAGCTTTATTTCGTTTGCTTTTTGTTAGTAACTTATTACATATATGGCAGTACACATAGTATCAATAGATTCCTAAATGTAGTACAGTGCTTAAATATTTAATATGACAAAAACAGTTACGCATACGTCAGAATTGATACGTTATTAGTTATAGATAATTAATTAAGCTTTGAAACACTTTTTTGTTTGTTTTTCTGGCATTAATAATAAACCGGCTATGGACGATAAACTAACGTATTTCTAATGGCGTTTTTACATCAGCGTCCGTTTCCTTAATACACTATGATAAATAGAACAAGCTTATAGGCGAACTGTCATCTTTTTCCTGCCAGTTTGGCCACTCGATTTAGGAGGGTTTTCACTATCGATAGACAGCAAAATAAAATCGTGCATTTGGAGGACGTTTTATTTTGCAAGGGCCAATGCATTCGGCGTCGCACAAGGTAAAGTCGTTGTCGTTTCATCCGCTTCATTGTAACGTAACATGATAACTTATTAAACTGTCTACCAAAGAAAGTCAGGTACGACAAATAAACTAAACGCCAACATTAAAAACAGTCAGCTGAACTTCAAAGCCATCATTTTGCTACTTGGGTGCCAGCTCGAACAAACTGCGTAGCTCACGAAGGGCGACCTTTCTGTTGTAAAACTGCGGGGCGATTTACTGTAGCAAGTCGGATTCTCACAAGCATGTCTAAGCGTACCCTGTTCGTGAAAAATTTTGAGGTCTTCTTTGGTAAACTACCATTCGTGATTCACTTAAAATCAGCCGCACACGTATCAGTTCTCTTACTTGTTGTTAGGTTTTTGATTGATTCTATTGATTAGATCATTAATCGTACAGATATTTATCGGCTAGCCTACAGTTTATACTGCAACAATAGACTGCTCTTTAATTGCCAATTTTTGTGTTTACTGCATATAGAACAAAAAATGCTTCTTCTGCGACTATGACTGTTTGGAATGTCTGATATGCGGGATCTCATTAAGAAAATAGCGTTGGAATCTACGAGACTGTAATTAAGGCGGCGATGTCAGCAAGCTATGTTGACCGAAAAGTACGATCCGGAGGTTTCTGTCGTGTGCCCATGAAACTTCCCGGCTGATTGCTTTACCTTCTGAAAAATGGAAGCTGTCAAAAGGACTAGCTTCACGAATCGCGGGTTTCTCTTACAGTACAATCCATGACGTTTCAAATAAGGCTGGGATTGAAAAAAATAAATAATTTTTGAATGATAACATACTATTTTTATTTCATAAGTTTACAGATACAAGATAGGAATTTACATTTGTATAACGGCCACAAGTTAGTAATGTCCACCGCTGTTCTGGGACGCTTGAGAAAGAGCAACATAGTGAGTACCCTTGGCTGAAGCGACGTCAGCAGTGTCGGCCAGAAATCCTGACTTGAGGACAACTGGTGCTGCTAGTGGTCCGTGGTACGCGTTACCTCCTACGGCTGATGCGCCTGCGGAGAAAACTTTCGCGTTGCTTGATGAAAGGCCTGATCCGTAACCTGATGAGGCGTAGTGGCCATCGGAACTGAAAGAGTTTAGTCCGGCGTAGCCGTACTGTCCGTTGTAGACGTCAGAGGTACCTTCTCCGCCGCTGTACACTCCGTGAAGTGCTCCTTCGTAGCCAGCGTCGTAGTATTTGCCGGATGAACCGTCGTCGTAGTTCTGTGCTCCGTATCCGCTTGCAGACTGAGCTTTCAGGGTGGCAATCAGGTGTTGGCCTCTAGCGGCTGCTACCTCCACAGTGTCGGCCAAGTGTCCGTCCTTTTGTACTACCGGCTTAGCTAGAGGTCCGTGGTATCCGACGGGACCGTGCTTTGAAGTCGGGAAAGAAGACACTCCACTTCCTAAGGCTAACCGCGCCAAAACGGCCAACAATGACGTTGTTGCTAGCTGGAAACATACAATAAATTCAGGTAAATTCTTTGACAAAATAATATTGACACTCGCACAAGGTAAAGACGAGTCCACTTACCAGTGAGTGCATGTTGGTATTTTTTATCACGTCTGATGAGGGTACACGCGTTACACGCGTTTATATAGCATATAGGCATCCACAGCACATCCCCACTTTGATGGCTTTCACGTGCGCCCGGCATTGTGTAATTGGAATTTTTAGATTTTAGCAAGGCTGCTTCATTAGTTTATTCTCGCGACAAGCTCTGCAGAAAATTAAACGTCAGTGGAATAGCACGCTGTACAATAATCAACGATTTTAGAAAATCCTTAAAACTTTTTATTTTCTAACAATTCACGGACAACCGTTCAGTCCGTAAATTATTTTATTACCTCGTACCAACCGATTAATAGTTTACGAGTCTAAGATGTTGCTATCACTTTTCTACGTACCAGAGAAGAACAGATTTACTGGTTCTTAAAGAGAACCACATTTTCGTAAAAACAAACGAACCTATGCAATTCTTTTCTGTAAAAATGGTTGCCTTTCATCTACGGCTAATGGACTACTACGATTTCTGGTTAAAGAAAATTCCTATCTGAAACGGCTTACGGCTAATAACTCGATAACCACCACCTTTATCCGCCTAATGGAAAGTCCGATATGCAGCACACGTAGCGAGTACCAAGCTTTATTTCGTTTGCTTTTTGTTAGTAACTTATTATATATATGGCAGTACACATAGTATCAATAGATTCCTAAATGTAGTACAGTGCTTAAATGTTTAATATGACAAAAACAGTTACGCATACGTCAGAATTGATACGTTATTAATTATAGATAATTAATTAAGCTTTGAAACACTTTTTTGATTGTTTTTCTGGCATTAATAATAAACCGGCTATGGACGATAAACTAACGTATTTCTAATGGCGTTTTTACATCAGCGTCCGTTTCCTTAGTACACTCTGATAAATAGAACAAGCTTATAGGCGAACTGTCATCTTTTTCCTGCCAGTTTGGCCACTCGATTTAGGAGGGTTTTCACTATCGATAGACAGCAAAATAAAATCGTACATTTGGAGGACGTTTTATTTTGCAAGGGCCAATGCATTCGGCGTCGCACAAGGTAAAGTCGTTGTCGTTTCATCCGCTTCATTCTAACGTAACATGATAACTTATTAAACTGTCTACCAAAGAAAGTCAGGTACGACAAATAAACTAAACGCCAACATTAAAAACAGTCAGCTGAACTTCAAAGCCATCATTTTGCTACTTGGGTGCCAGCTCGAACAAACTGCGTAGCTCACGAAGAGCGACCTTTCTGTTGTAAAACTGCGGGGCGATTTACTGTAGCAAGTCGGATTCTCACAAGCATGTCTAAGCGTACCCTGTTCGTGAAAAATTTTGAGGTCTTCTTTGGTAAACTACCATTCGTGATTCACTTAAAATCAGCCGCACACGTATCAGTTCTCTTACTTGTTGTTAGGTTTTTGATTGATTCTATTGATTAGTTCATTAATCGTACAGATATTTATCGGCTAGCCTACAGTTTATACTGCAACAATAGACTGCTCTTTAATTGCCAATTTTCGTGTTTACTGCATATAGAACAAAAAATGCTTCTTCTGCGACTATGACTGTTTGGAATGTCTGATATGCGGGATCTCATTAAGAAAATAGCGTTGGAATCTACGAGACTGTAATTAAGGGCGGCGATGTCAGCAAGCTATGTTGACCGAAAAGTACGATCCGGAGGTTTCTGTCGTGTGCCCATGAAACTTCCCGGCTGATTGCTTTACCTTCTGAAAAATGGAAGCTGTCAAAAGGACTAGCTTCACGAATCGCGGGTTTCTCTTACAGTACAATCCATGACGTTTCAAATAAGGCTGGCATTGAAAAAAATAAATAATTTTTGAACGATAACATACTATTATTATTTCATAAGCTTACAGATACAAGATAGGAATTTACATTTGTATAACGGCCACAAGTTAGTAATGTCCACCGCTGTTCTGGGACGCTTGAGAAAGAGCAACATAGTGAGCACCCTTGGCTGAAGCGACGTCAGCAGTGTCGGCCAGAAATCCTGACTTGAGGACAACTGGTGCTGCTAGTGGTCCGTGGTACGCGTTACCTCCTACGGCTGATGCGCCTGCGGAGAAAACTTTCGCGTTGCTTGATGAAAGGCCTGATCCGTAACCTGATGAGGCGTAGTGGCCATCGGAACTGAAAGAGTTTAGTCCGGCGTAGCCGTACTGTCCGTTGTAGACGTCAGAGGTACCTTCTCCGCCGCTGTACACTCCGTGAAGTGCTCCTTCGTAGCCAGCGTCGTAGTATTTGCCGGATGAACCGTCGTCGTAGTTCTGTGCTCCGTATCCGCTTGCAGACTGAGCTTTCAGGGTGGCAATCAGGTTTTGGCCTCTAGCGGCTGCTACCTCCACAGTGTCGGCCAAGTGTCCGTCCTTTTGTACTACCGGCTTAGCTAGAGGTCCGTGGTATCCGACGGGACCGTGCTTTGAAGTCGGTAAGAAGACACTCCACTTCCTAAGGCTAACCGCGCCAAAACGGCCAACAATGACGTTGTTGCTAGCTGGAAACATACAATAAATTCAGGTAAATTCTTTGACAAAATAATATTGACACTCGCACAAGGTAAAGACGAGTCCACTTACCAGTGAGTGCATGTTGGTATTTTTTATCACGTCTGATGAGGGTACACGCGTTACACGCGTTTATATAGCATATAGGCATCCACAGCACATCCCCACTTTGATGGCTTTCACGTGCGCCCGGCATTGTGTAATTGGAATTTTTAGATTTTAGCAAGGCTGCTTCATTAGTTTATTCTCGCGACAAGCTCTGCAGAAAATTAAACGTCAGTTGAATAGCACGCTGTACAATAATCAACGATTTTAGAAAATCCTTAAAACTTTTTATTTTCTAACAATTCACGGACAACCGTTCAGTCCGTAAATTATTTTATTACCTCGTACCAACCGATTAATAGTTTACGAGTCTAAGATGTTGCTATCACTTTTCTACGTACCAGAGAAGAACAGATTTACTGGTTCTTAAAGAGAACCACATTTTCGTAAAAACAAACGAACCTATGCAATTCTTTTCTGTAAAAATGGTTGCCTTTCATCTACGGCTAATGGACTACTACGATTTCTGGTTAAAGAAAATTCCTATCTGAAACGGCTTACGGCTAATAACTCGATAACCACCACCTTTATCCGCCTAATGGAAAGTCCGATATGCAGCACACGTAGCGAGTACCAAGCTTTATTTCGTTTGCTTTTTGTTAGTAACTTATTACATATATGGCAGTACACATAGTATCAATAGATTCCTAAATGTAGTACAGTGCTTAAATGTTTAATATGACAAAAACAGTTACGCATACGTCAGAATTGATACGTTATTAATTATAGATAATTAATTAAGCTTTGAAACACTTTTTTGTTTGATTTTCTGGCATTAATATTAACCCGGCTATGGACGATAAACTAACGTATTTCTAATGGCGTTTTTACATCAGCGTCCGTTTCCTTAGTACACTCTGATAAATAGAACAAGCTTATAGGCGAACTGTCATCTTTTTCCTGCCAGTTTGGCCACTCGATTTAGGAGGGTTTTCACTATCGATAGACAGCAAAATAAAATCGTGCATTTGGAGGACGTTTTATTTTGCAAGGGCCAATGCATTCGGCGTCGCACAAGGTAAAGTCGTTGTCGTTTCATCCGCTTCATTGTAACGTAACATGATAACTTATTAAACTGTCTACCAAAGAAAGTCAGGTACGACAAATAAACTAAACGCCAACATTAAAAACAGTCAGCTGAATTTCAAAGCCATCATTTTGCTACTTGGGTGCCAGCTCGAACAAACTGCGTAGCTCACGAAGAGCGACCTTTCTGTTGTAAAACTGCGGGGCGATTTACTGTAGCAAGTCGGATTCTCACAAGCATGTCTAAGCGTACCCTGTTCGTGAAAAATTTTGAGGTCTTCTTTGGTAAACTACCATTCGTGATTCACTTAAAATCAGCCGCACACGTATCAGTTCTCGTACTTGTTGTTAGGTTTTTGATTGATTCTATTGATTAGTTCATTAATCGTACAGATATTTATCGGCTAGCCTACAGTTTATACTGCAACAATAGACTGCTCTTTAATTGCCAATTTTCGTGTTTACTGCATATAGAACAAAAACTGCTTCTTCTGCGACTATGACTGTTTGGAATGTCTGATATGCGGGATCTCATTAAGAAAATAGCGTTGGAATCTACGAGACTGTAATTAAGGGCGGCGATGTCAGCAAGCTATGTTGACCGAAAAGTACGATCCGGAGGTTTCTGTCGTGTGCCCATGAAACTTCCCGGCTGATTGCTTTACCTTCTGAAAAATGGAAGCTGTCAAAAGGACTAGCTTCACGAATCGCGGGTTTCTCTTACAGTACAATCCATGACGTTTCAAATAAGGCTGGCATTGAAAAAAATAAATAATTTTTGAACGATAACATACTATTTTTATTTCATAAGTTTACAGATACAAGATAGGAATTTACATTTGTATAACGGCCACAAGTTACTAATGTCCACCGCTCTTCTGGGACGCTTGAGAAAGAGCAACATAGTGAGCACCCTTGGCTGAAGCGACGTCAGCAGTGTCGGCCAGAAATCCTGACTTGAGGACAACTGGTGCTGCTAGTGGTCCGTGGTACGCGTTGCTTGATGAAAGGCCTGATCCGTAACCTGATGAGGCGTAGTGGCCATCGGAACTGAAAGAGTTTAGTCCGGCGTAGCCGTACTGTCCGTTGTAGACGTCAGAGGTACCTTCTCCGCCGCTGTACACTCCGTGAAGTGCTCCTTCGTAGCCAGCGTCGTAGTATTTGCCGGATGAACCGTCGTCGTAGTTCTGTGCTCCGTATCCGCTTGCAGACTGAGCTTTCAGGGTGGCAATCAGGTGTTGGCCTCTAGCGGCTGCTACCTCCACAGTGTCGGCCAAGTGTCCGTCCTTTTGTACTACCGGCTTAGCTAGAGGTCCGTGGTATCCGACGGGACCGTGCTTTGAAGTCGGGAAAGAAGACACTCCACTTCCTAAGGCTAACCGCGCCAAAACGGCCAACAATGACGTTGTTGCTAGCTGGAAACATACAATAAATTCAGGTAAATTCTTTGACAAAATAATATTGACACTCGCACAAGGTAAAGACGAGTCCACTTACCAGTGAGTGCATGTTGGTATTTTCTATCACGTCTGATGAGGGTACACGCGTTACACGCGTTTATATAGCATATAGGCATCCACAGCACATCCCCACTTTGATGGCTTTCACGTGCGCCCGGCATTGTGTAATTGGAATTTTTAGATTTTAGCAAGGCTGCTTCATTAGTTTATTCTCGCGACAAGCTCTGCAGAAAATTAAACGTCAGTTGAATAGCACGCTGTACAATAATCAACGATTTTAGAAAATCCTTAAAACTTTTTATTTTCTAACAATTCACGGACAACCGTTCAGTCCGTAAATTATTTTATTACCTCGTACCAACCGATTAATAGTTTACGAGTCTAAGATGTTGCTATCACTTTTCTACGTACCAGAGAAGAACAGATTTACTGGTTCTTAAAGAGAACCACATTTTCGTAAAAACAAACGAACCTATGCAATTCTTTTCTGTAAAAATGGTTGCCTTTCATCTACGGCTAATGGACTACTACGATTTCTGGTTAAAGAAAATTCCTATCTGAAACGGCTTACGGCTAATAACTCGATAACCACCACCTTTATCAGCCTAATGGAAAGTCCGATATGCAGCACACGTAGCGAGTACCAAGCTTTATTTCGTTTGCTTTTTGTTAGTAACTTATTACATATATGGCAGTACACATAGTATCAATAGATTCCTAAATGTAGTACAGTGCTTAAATGTTTAATATGACAAAAACAGTTACGCATACGTCAGAATTGATACGTTATTAATTATAGATAATTAATTAAGCTTTGAAACACTTTTTTGTTTGTTTTTCTGGCATTAATAATAAACCGGCTATGGACGATAAACTAACGTATTTCTAATGGCGTTTTTACATCAGCGTCCGTTTCCTTAGTACACTCTGATAAATAGAACAAGCTTATAGGCGAACTGTCATCTTTTTCCTGCCAGTTTGGCCACTCGATTTAGGAGGGTTTTCACTATCGATAGACAGCAAAATAAAATCGTGCATTTGGAGGACGTTTTATTTTGCAAGGGCCAATGCATTCGGCGTCGCACAAGGTAAAGTCGTTGTCGTTTCATCCGCTTCATTCTAACGTAACATGATAACTTATTAAAGTGTCTACCAAAGAAAGTCAGGTACGACAAATAAACTAAACGCCAACATTAAAAACAGTCAGCTGAACTTCAAAGCCATCATTTTGCTACTTGGGTGCCAGCTCGAACAAACTGCGTAGCTCACGAAGAGCGACCTTTCTGTTGTAAAACTGCGGGGCGATTTACTGTAGCAAGTCGGATTCTCACAAGCATGTCTAAGCGTACCCTGTTCGTGAAAAATTTTGAGGTCTTCTTTGGTAAACTACCATTCGTGATTCACTTAAAATCAGCCGCACACGTATCAGTTCTCTTACTTGTTGTTAGGTTTTTGATTGATTCTATTGATTAGTTCATTAATCGTACAGATATTTATCGGCTAGCCTACAGTTTATACTGCAACAATAGACTGCTCTTTAATTGCCAATTTTCGTGTTTACTGCATATAGAACAAAAAATGCTTCTTCTGCGACTATGACTGTTTGGAATGTCTGATATGCGGGATCTCATTAAGAAAATAGCGTTGGAATCTACGAGACTGTAATTAAGGGCGGCGATGTCAGCAAGCTATGTTGACCGAAAAGTACGATCCGGAGGTTTCTGTCGTGTGCCCATGAAACTTCCCGGCTGATTGCTTTACCTTCTGAAAAATGGAAGCTGTCAAAAGGACTAGCTTCACGAATCGCGGGTTTCTCTTACAGTACAATCCATGACGTTTCAAATAAGGCTGGCATTGAAAAAAATAAATAATTTTTGAACGATAACATACTATTATTATTTCATAAGCTTACAGATACAAGATAGGAATTTACATTTGTATAACGGCCACAAGTTAGTAATGTCCACCGCTCTTCTGGGACGCTTGAGAAAGAGCAACATAGTGAGCACCCTTGGCTGAAGCGACGTCAGCAGTGTCGGCCAGAAATCCTGACTTGAGGACAACTGGTGCTGCTAGTGGTCCGTGGTACGCGTTACCTCCTACGGCTGATGCGCCTGCGGAGAAAACTTTCGCGTTGCTTGATGAAAGGCCTGATCCGTAACCTGATGAGGCGTAGTGGCCATCGGAACTGAAAGAGTTTAGTCCGGCGTAGCCGTACTGTCCGTTGTAGACGTCAGAGGTACCTTCTCCGCCGCTGTACACTCCGTGAAGTGCTCCTTCGTAGCCAGCGTCGTAGTATTTGCCGGATGAACCGTCGTCGTAGTTCTGTGCTCCGTATCCGCTTGCAGACTGAGCTTTCAGGGTGGCAATCAGGTGTTGGCCTCTAGCGGCTGCTACCTCCACAGTGTCGGCCAAGTGTCCGTCCTTTTGTACTACCGGCTTAGCTAGAGGTCCGTGGTATCCGACGGGACCGTGCTTTGAAGTCGGGAAAGAAGACACTCCACTTCCTAAGGCTAACCGCGCCAAAACGGCCAACAATGACGTTGTTGCTAGCTGGAAACATACAATAAATTCAGGTAAATTCTTTGACAAAATAATATTGACACTCGCACAAGGTAAAGACGAATCCACTTACCAGTGAGTGCATGTTGGTATTTTCTATCACGTCTGATGAGGGTACACGCGTTACACGCGTTTATATAGCATATAGGCATCCACAGCACATCCCCACTTTGATGGCTTTCACGTGGCGCCCGGCATTGTGTAATTGGAATTTTTAGATTTTAGCAAGGCTGCTTCATTAGTTTATTCTCGCGACAAGCTCTGCAGAAAATTAAACGTCAGTTGAATAGTACGCTGTACAATAATCAACGATTTTAGAAAATCCTTAAAACTTTTTATTTTCTAACAATTCACGGACAACCGTTCAGTCCGTAAATTATTTTATTACCTCGTACCAACCGATTAATAGTTTACGAGTCTAAGATGTTGCTATCACTTTTCTACGTACCAGAGAAGAACAGATTTACTGGTTCTTAAAGAGAACCACATTTTCGTAAAAACAAACGAACCTATGCAATTCTTTTCTGTAAAAATGGTTGCCTTTCATCTACGGCTAATGGACTACTACGATTTCTGGTTAAAGAAAATTCCTATCTGAAACGGCTTACGGCTAATAACTCGATAACCACCACCTTTATCCGCCTAATGGAAAGTCCGATATGCAGCACACGTAGCGAGTACCAAGCTTTATTTCGTTTGCTTTTTGTTAGTAACTTATTACATATATGGCAGTACACATAGTATCAATAGATTCCTAAATGTAGTACAGTGCTTAAATGTTTAATATGACAAAAACAGTTACGCATACGTCAGAATTGATACGTTTTTAATTATAGATAATTAATTAAGCTTTGAAACACTTTTTTGTTTGTTTTTCTGGCATTAATAATAAACCGGCTATGGACGATAAACTAACGTATTTCTAATGGCGTTTTTACATCAGCGTCCGTTTCCTTAGTACACTCTGATAAATAGAACAAGCTTATAGGCGAACTGTCATCTTTTTCCTGCCAGTTTGGCCACTCGATTTAGGAGGGTTTTCACTATCGATAGACAGCAAAATAAAATCGTGCATTTGGAGGACGTTTTATTTTGCAAGGGCCAATGCATTGGGCGTCGCACAAGGTAAAGTCGTTGTCGTTTCATCCGCTTCATTCTAACGTAACATGATAACTTATTAAACTGTCTACCAAAGAAAGTCAGGTACGACAAATAAACTAAACGCCAACATTAAAAACAGTCAGCTGAACTTCAAAGCCATCATTTTGCTACTTGGGTGCCAGCTCGAACAAACTGCGTAGCTCACGAAGAGCGACCTTTCTGTTGTAAAACTGCGGTGCGATTTACTGTAGCAAGTCGGATTCTCACAAGCATGTCTAAGCGTACCCTGTTCGTGAAAAATTTTGAGGTCTTCTTTGGTAAACTACCATTCGTGATTCACTTAAAATCAGCCGCACACGTATCAGTTCTCTTACTTGTTGTTAGGTTTTTGATTGATTCTATTGATTAGTTCATTAATCGTACAGATATTTATCGGCTAGCCTACAGTTTATACTGCAACAATAGACTGCTCTTTAATTGCCAATTTTCGTGTTTACTGCATATAGAACAAAAAATGCTTCTTCTGCGACTATGACTGTTTGGAATGTCTGATATGCGGGATCTCATTAAGAAAATAGCGTTGGAATCTACGAGACTGTAATTAAGGGCGGCGATGTGAGCAAGCTATGTTGACCGAAAAGTACGGTCCGGAGGTTTCTGTCGTGTGCCCATGAAACTTCCCGGCTGATTGCTTTACCTTCTGAAAAATGGAAGCTGTCAAAAGGACTAGCTTCACGAATCGCGGGTTTCTCTTACAGTACTATCCATGACGTTTCAAATAAGGCTGGCATTGAAAAAAATAAATAATTTTTGAACGATAACATACTATTTTTATTTCATAAGTTTACAGATACAAGATAGGAATTTACATTTGTATAACGGCCACAAGTTAGTAATGTCCACCGCTGTTCTGGGACGCTTGAGAAAGAGCAACATAGTGAGCACCCTTGGCTGAAGCGACGTCAGCAGTGTCGGCCAGAAATCCTGACTTGAGGACAACTGGTGCTGCTAGTGGTCCGTGGTACGCGTTACCTCCTACGGCTGATGCGCCTGCGGAGAAAACTTTCGCGTTGCTTGATGAAAGGCCTGATCCGTAACCTGATGAGGCGTAGTGGCCATCGGAACTGAAAGAGTTTAGTCCGGCGTAGCCGTACTGTCCGTTGTAGACGTCAGAGGTACCTTCTCCGCCGCTGTACACTCCGTGAAGTGCTCCTTCGTAGCCAGCGTCGTAGTATTTGCCGGATGAACCGTCGTCGTAGTTCTGTGCTCCGTATCCGCTTGCAGACTGAGCTTTCAGGGTGGCAATCAGGTGTTGGCCTCTAGCGGCTGCTACCTCCACAGTGTCTGCCAAGTGTCCGTCCTTTTGTACTACCGGCTTAGCTATAGGTCCGTGGTATCCGACGGGACCGTGCTTTGAAGTCGGGAAAGAAGACACTCCACTTCCTAAGGCTAACCGCGCCAAAACGGCCAACAATGACGTTGTTGCTAGCTGGAAACATACAATAAATTCAGGTAAATTCTTTGACAAAATAATATTGACACTCGCACAAGGTAAAGACGAGTCCACTTACCAGTGAGTGCATGTTGGTATTTTTTATCACGTCTGATGAGGGTACACGCGTTACACGCGTTTATATAGCATATAGGCATCCACAGCACATCCCCACTTTGATGGCTTTCACGTGCGCCCGGCATTGTGTAATTGGAATTTTTAGATTTTAGCAAGGCTGCTTCATTAGTTTATTCTCGCGACAAGCTCTGCAGAAAATTAAACGTCAGTTGAATAGCACGCTGTACAATAATCAACGATTTTAGAAAATCCTTAAAACTTTTTATTTTCTAACAATTCACGGACAACCGTTCAGTCCGTAAATTATTTTATTACCTCGTACCAACCGATTAATAGTTTACGAGTCTAAGATGTTGCTATCACTTTTCTACGTACCAGAGAAGAACAGATTTACTGGTTCTTAAAGAGAACCACATTTTCGTAAAAACAAACGAACCTATGCAATTCTTTTCTGTAAAAATGGTTGCCTTTCATCTACGGCTAATGGACTACTACGATTTCTGGTTAAAGAAAATTCCTATCTGAAACGGCTTACGGCTAATAACTCGATAACCACCACCTTTATCCGCCTAATGTAAAGTCCGATATGCAGCACACGTAGCGAGTACCAAGCTTTATTTCGTTTGCTTTTTGTTAGTAACTTATTACATATATGGCAGTACACATAGTATCAATAGATTCCTAAATGTAGTACAGTGCTTAAATGTTTAATATGACAAAAACAGTTACGCATACGTCAGAATTGATACGTTATTAATTATAGATAATTAATTAAGCTTTGAAACACTTTTTTGTTTGTTTTTCTGGCATTAATAATAAACCGGCTATGGACGATAAACTAACGTATTTCTAATGGCGTTTTTACATCAGCGTCCGTTTCCTTAGTACACTCTGATAAAAAGAACAAGCTTATAGGCGAACTGTCATCTTTTTCCTGCCAGTTTGGCCACTCGATTTAGGAGGGTTTTCACTATCGATAGACAGCAAAATAAAATCGTGCATTTGGAGGACGTTTTATTTTGCAAGGGCCAATGCATTCGGCGTCGCACAAGGTAAAGTCGTTGTCGTTTCATCCGCTTCATTCTAACGTAACATGATAACTTATTAAACTGTCTACCAAAGAAAGTCAGGTACGACAAATAAACTAAACGCCAACATTAAAAACAGTCAGCTGAACTTCAAAGCCATCATTTTGCTACTTGGGTGCCAGCTCGAACAAACTGCGTAGCTCACGAAGAGCGACCTTTCTGTTGTAAAACTGCGGGGCGATTTACTGTAGCAAGTCGGATTCTCACAAGCATGTCTAAGCGTACCCTGTTCGTGAAAAATTTTGAGGTCTTCTTTGGTAAACTACCATTCGTGATTCACTTAAAATCAGCCGCACACGTATCAGTTCTCTTACTTGTTGTTAGGTTTTTGATTGATTCTATTGATTAGTTCATTAATCGTACAGATATTTATCGGCTAGCCTACAGTTTATACTGCAACAATAGACTGCTCTTTAATTGCCAATTTTCGTGTTTACTGCATATAGAACAAAAAATGCTTCTTCTGCGACTATGACTGTTTGGAATGTCTGATATGCGGGATCTCATTAAGAAAATAGCGTTGGAATCTACGAGACTGTAATTAAGGCGGCGATGTCAGCAAGCTATGTTGACCGAAAAGTACGATCCGGAGGTTTCTGTCGTGTGCCCATGAAACTTCCCGGCTGATTGCTTTACCTTCTGAAAAATGGAAGCTGTCAAAAGGACTAGCTTCACGAATCGCGGGTTTCTCTTACAGTACAATCCATGACGTTTCAAATAAGGCTGGCATTGAAAAAAATAAATAATTTTTGAACAATAACATACTATTTTTATTTCATAAGTTTACAGATACAAGATAGGAATTTACATTTGTATAACGGCCACAAGTTAGTAATGTCCACCGCTCTTCTGGGACGCTTGAGAAAGAGCAACATAGTGAGCACCCTTGGCTGAAGCGACGTCAGCAGTGTCGGCCAGAAATCCTGACTTGAGGACAACTGGTGCTGCTAGTGGTCCGTGGTACGCGTTACCTCCTACGGCTGATGCGCCTGCGGAGAAAACTTTCGCGTTGCTTGATGAAAGGCCTGATCCGTAACCTGATGAGGCGTAGTGGCCATCGGAACTGAAAGAGTTTAGTCCGGCGTAGCCGTACTGTCCGTTGTAGACGTCAGAGGTACCTTCTCCGCCGCTGTACACTCCGTGAAGTGCTCCTTCGTAGCCAGCGTCATAGTATTTGCCGGATGAACCGTCGTCGTAGTTCTGTGCTCCTTATCCGCTTGCAGACTGAGCTTTCAGGGTGGCAATCAGGTGTTGGCCTCTAGCGGCTGCTACCTCCACAGTGTCGGCCAAGTGTCCGTCCTTTTGTACTACCGGCTTAGCTAGAGGTCCGTGGTATCCGACGGGACCGTGCTTTGAAGTCGGGAAAGAAGACACTCCACTTCCTAAGGCTAACCGCGCCAAAACGGCCAACAATGATGTTGTTGCTAGCTGGAAACATACAATAAATTCAGGTAAATTCTTTGACAAAATAATATTGACACTCGCACAAGGTAAAGACGAGTCCACTTACCAGTGAGTGCATGTTGGTATTTTTTATCACGTCTGATGAGGGTACACGCGTTACACGCGTTTATATAGCATATAGGCATCCACAGCACATCCCCACTTTGATGGCTTTCACGTGCGCCCGGCATTGTGTAATTGGAATTTTTAGATTTTAGCAAGGCTGCTTCATTAGTTTATTCTCGCGACAAGCTCTGCAGAAAATTAAACGTCAGTTGAATAGCACGCTGTACAATAATCAACGATTTTAGAAAATCCTTAAAACTTTTTATTTTCTAACAATTCACGGACAACCGTTCAGTCCGTAAATTATTTTATTACCTCGTACCAACCGATTAATAGTTTACGAGTCTAAGATGTTGCTATCACTTTTCTACGTACCAGAGAAGAACAGATTTACTGGTTCTTAAAGAGAACCACATTTTCGTAAAAACAAACGAACCTATGCAATTCTTTTCTGTAAAAATGGTTGCCTTTCATCTACGGCTAATGGACTACTACGATTTCTGGTTAAAGAAAATTCCTATCTGAAACGGCTTACGGCTAATAACTCGATAACCACCACCTTTATCCGCCTAATGGAAAGTCCGATATGCAGCACACGTAGCGAGTACCAAGCTTTATTTCGTTTGCTTTTTGTTAGTAACTTATTACATATATGGCAGTACACATAGTATCAATAGATTCCTAAATGTAGTACAGTGCTTAAATGTTTAATATGACAAAAACAGTTACGCATACGTCAGAATTGATACGTTATTAATTATAGATAATTAATTAAGCTTTGAAACACTTTTTTGTTTGTTTTTCTGGCATTAATAATAAACCGGCTATGGACGATAAACTAACGTATTTCTAATGGCGTTTTTACATCAGTGTCCGTTTCCTTAGTACACTCTGATAAATAGAACAAGCTTATAGGCGAACTGTCATCTTTTTCCTGCCAGTTTGGCCACTCGATTTAGGAGGGTTTTCACTATCGATAGACAGCAAAATAAAATCGTGCATTTGGAGGACGTTTTATTTTGCAAGGGCCAATGCATTCGGCGTCGCACAAGGTAAAGTCGTTGTCGTTTCATCCGCTTCATTCTAACGTAACATGATAACTTATTAAACTGTCTACCAAAGAAAGTCAGGTACGACAAATAAACTAAACGCCAACATTAAAAACAGTCAGCTGAATTTCAAAGCCATCATTTTGCTACTTGGGTGCCAGCTCGAACAAACTGCGTAGCTCACGAAGAGCGACCTTTCTGTTGTAAAACTGCGGGGCGATTTACTGTAGCAAGTCGGATTCTCACAAGCATGTCTAAGCGTACCCTGTTCGTGAAAAATTTTGAGGTCTTCTTTGGTAAACTACCATTCGTGATTCACTTAAAATCAGCCGCACACGTATCAGTTCTCTTACTTGTTGTTAGGTTTTTGATTGATTCTATTGATTAGTTCATTAATCGTACAGATATTTATCGGCTAGCCTACAGTTTATACTGCAACAATAGACTGCTCTTTAATTGCCAATTTTCGTGTTTACTGCATATAGAACAAAAAATGCTTCTTCTGCGACTATGACTGTTTGGAATGTCTGATATGCGGGATCTCATTAAGAAAATAGCGTTGGAATCTACGAGACTGTAATTAAGGGCGGCGATGTCAGCAAGCTATGTTGACCGAAAAGTACGATCCGGAGGTTTCTGTCGTGTGCCCATGAAACTTCCCGGCTGATTGCTTTACCTTCTGAAAAATGGAAGCTGTCAAAAGGACTAGCTTCACGAATCGCGGGTTTCTCTTACAGTACAATCCATGACGTTTCAAATAAGGCTGGCATTGAAAAAAATAAATAATTTTTGAACAATAACATACTATTTTTATTTCATAAGTTTACAGATACAAGATAGGAATTTACAGTTGTATAACGGCCACAAGTTAGTAATGTCCACCGCTCTTCTGGGACGCTTGAGAAAGAGCAACATAGTGAGCACCCTTGGCTGAAGCGACGTCAGCAGTGTCGGCCAGAAATCCTGACTTGAGGACAACTGGTGCTGCTAGTGGTCCGTGGTACGCGTTACCTCCTACGGCTGATGCGCCTGCGGAGAAAACTTTCGCGTTGCTTGATGAAAGGCCTGATCCGTAACCTGATGAGGCGTAGTGGCCATCGGAACTGAAAGAGTTTAGTCCGGCGTAGCCGTACTGTCCGTTGTAGACGTCAGAGGTACCTTCTCCGCCGCTGTACACTCCGTGAAGTGCTCCTTCGTAGCCAGCGTCGTAGTATATGCCGGATGAACCGTCGTCGTAGTTCTGTGCTCCTTATCCGCTTGCAGACTGAGCTTTCAGGGTGGCAATCAGGTGTTGGCCTCTAGCGGCTGCTACCTCCACAGTGTCGGCCAAGTGTCCGTCCTTTTGTACTACCGGCTTAGCTAGAGGTCCGTGGTATCCGACGGGACCGTGCTTTGAAGTCGGGAAAGAAGACACTCCACTTCCTAAGGCTAACCGCGCCAAAACGGCCAACAATGATGTTGTTGCTAGCTGGAAACATACAATAAATTCAGGTAAATTCTTTGACAAAATAATATTGACACTCGCACAAGGTAAAGACGAGTCCACTTACCAGTGAGTGCATGTTGGTATTTTTTATCACGTCTGATGAGGGTACACGCGTTACACGCGTTTATATAGCATATAGGCATCCACAGCACATGCCCACTTTGATGGCTTTCACGTGCGCCCGGCATTGTGTAATTGGAATTTTTAGATTTTAGCAAGGCTGCTTCATTAGTTTATTCTCGCGACAAGCTCTGCAGAAAATTAAACGTCAGTTGAATAGCACGCTGTACAATAATCAACGATTTTAGAAAATCCTTAAAACTTTTTATTTTCTAACAATTCACGGACAACCGTTCAGTCCGTAAATTATTTTATTACCTCGTACCAACCGATTAATAGTTTACGAGTCTAAGATGTTGCTATCACTTTTCTACGTACCAGAGAAGAACAGATTTACTGGTTCTTAAAGAGAACCACATTTTCGTAAAAACAAACGAACCTATGCAATTCTTTTCTGTAAAAATGGTTGCCTTTCATCTACGGCTAATGGACTACTACGATTTCTGGTTAAAGAAAATTCCTATCTGAAACGGCTTACGGCTAATAACTCGATAACCACCACCTTTATCCGCCTAATGTAAAGTCCGATATGCAGCACACGTAGCGAGTACCAAGCTTTATTTCGTTTGCTTTTTGTTAGTAACTTATTACATATATGGCAGTACACATAGTATCAATAGATTCCTAAATGTAGTACAGTGCTTAAATGTTTAATATGACAAAAACAGTTACGCATACGTCAGAATTGATACGTTATTAATTATAGATAATAAATTAAGCTTTGAAACACTTTTTTGTTTGTTTTTCTGGCATTAATAATAAACCGGCTATGGACGATAAACTAACGTATTTCTAATGGCGTTTTTACATCAGCGTCCGTTTCCTTAGTACACTCTGATAAATAGAACAAGCTTATAGGCGAACTGTCATCTTTTTCCTGCCAGTTTGGCCACTCGATTTAGGAGGGTTTTCACTATCGATAGACAGCAAAATAAAATCGTGCATTTGGAGGACGTTTTATTTTGCAAGGGCCAATGCATTCGGCGTCGCACAAGGTAAAGTCGTTGTCGTTTCATCCGCTTCATTCTAACGTAACATGATAACTTATTAAACTGTCTACCAAAGAAAGTCAGGTACGACAAATAAACTAAACGCCAACATTAAAAACAGTCAGCTGAACTTCAAAGCCATCATTTTGCTACTTGGGTGCCAGCTCGAACAAACTGCGTAGCTCACGAAGAGCGACCTTTCTGTTGTAAAACTGCGGGGCGATTTACTGTAGCAAGTCGGATTCTCACAAGCATGTCTAAGCGTACCCTGTTCGTGAAAAATTTTGAGGTCTTCTTTGGTAAACTACCATTCGTGATTCACTTAAAATCAGCCGCACAGGTATCAGTTCTCTTACTTGTTGTTAGGTTTTTGATTGATTCTATTGATTAGTTCATTAATCGTACAGATATTTATCGGCTAGCCTACAGTTTATACTGCAACAATAGACTGCTCTTTAATTGCCAATTTTCGTGTTTACTGCATATAGAACAAAAAATGCTTCTTCTGCGACTATGACTGTTTGGAATGTCTGATATGCGGGATCTCATTAAGAAAATAGCGTTGGAATCTACGAGACTGTAATTAAGGCGGCGATGTCAGCAAGCTATGTTGACCGAAAAGTACGATCCGGAGGTTTCTGTCGTGTGCCCATGAAACTTCCCGGCTGATTGCTTTACCTTCTGAAAAATGGAAGCTGTCAAAAGGACTAGCTTCACGAATCGCGGGTTTCTCTTACAGTACAATCCATGACGTTTCAAATAAGGCTGGCATTGAAAAAAATAAATAATTTTTGAACAATAACATACTATTTTTATTTCATAAGTTTACAGATACAAGATAGGAATTTACATTTGTATAACGGCCACAAGTTAGTAATGTCCACCGCTCTTCTGGGACGCTTGAGAAAGAGCAACATAGTGAGCACCCTTGGCTGAAGCGACGTCAGCAGTGTCGGCCAGAAATCCTGACTTGAGGACAACTGGTGCTGCTAGTGGTCCGTGGTACGCGTTACCTCCTACGGCTGATGCGCCTGCGGAGAAAACTTTCGCGTTGCTTGATGAAAGGCCTGATCCGTAACCTGATGAGGCGTAGTGGCCATCGGAACTGAAAGAGTTTAGTCCGGCGTAGCCGTACTGTCCGTTGTAGACGTCAGAGGTACCTTCTCCGCCGCTGTACACTCCGTGAAGTGCTCCTTCGTAGCCAGCGTCGTAGTATTTGCCGGATGAACCGTCGTCGTAGTTCTGTGCTCCTTATCCGCTTGCAGACTGAGCTTTCAGGGTGGCAATCAGGTGTTGGCCTCTAGCGGCTGCTACCTCCACAGTGTCGGCCAAGTGTCCGTCCTTTTGTACTACCGGCTTAGCTAGAGGTCCGTGGTATCCGACGGGACCGTGCTTTGAAGTCGGGAAAGAAGACACTCCACTTCCTAAGGCTAACCGCGCCAAAACGGCCAACAATGATGTTGTTGCTAGCTGGAAACATACAATAAATTCAGGTAAATTCTTTGACAAAATAATATTGACACTCGCACAAGGTAAAGACGAGTCCACTTACCAGTGAGTGCATGTTGGTATTTTTTATCACGTCTGATGAGGGTACACGCGTTACACGCGTTTATATAGCATATAGGCATCCACAGCACATGCCCACTTTGATGGCTTTCACGTGCGCCCGGCATTGTGTAATTGGAATTTTTAGATTTTAGCAAGGCTGCTTCATTAGTTTATTCTCGCGACAAGCTCTGCAGAAAATTAAACGTCAGTTGAATAGCACGCTGTACAATAATCAACGATTTTAGAAAATCCTTAAAACTTTTTATTTTCTAACAATTCACGGACAACCGTTCAGTCCGTAAATTATTTTATTACCTCGTACCAACCGATTAATAGTTTACGAGTCTAAGATGTTGCTATCACTTTTCTACGTACCAGAGAAGAACAGATTTACTGGTTCTTAAAGAGAACCACATTTTCGTAAAAACAAACGAACCTATGCAATTCTTTTCTGTAAAAATGGTTGCCTTTCATCTACGGCTAATGGACTACTACGATTTCTGGTTAAAGAAAATTCCTATCTGAAACGGCTTACGGCTAATAACTCGATAACCACCACCTTTATCCGCCTAATGTAAAGTCCGATATGCAGCACACGTAGCGAGTACCAAGCTTTATTTCGTTTGCTTTTTGTTAGTAACTTATTACATATATGGCAGTACACATAGTATCAATAGATTCCTAAATGTAGTACAGTGCTTAAATGTTTAATATGACAAAAACAGTTACGCATACGTCAGAATTGATACGTTATTAATTATAGATAATAAATTAAGCTTTGAAACACTTTTTTGTTTGTTTTTCTGGCATTAATAATAAACCGGCTATGGACGATAAACTAACGTATTTCTAATGGCGTTTTTACATCAGCGTCCGTTTCCTTAGTACACTCTGATAAATAGAACAAGCTTATAGGCGAACTGTCATCTTTTTCCTGCCAGTTTGGCCACTCGATTTAGGAGGGTTTTCACTATCGATAGACAGCAAAATAAAATCGTGCATTTGGAGGACGTTTTATTTTGCAAGGGCCAATGCATTCGGCGTCGCACAAGGTAAAGTCGTTGTCGTTTCATCCGCTTCATTCTAACGTAACATGATAACTTATTAAACTGTCTACCAAAGAAAGTCAGGTACGACAAATAAACTAAACGCCAACATTAAAAACAGTCAGCTGAACTTCAAAGCCATCATTTTGCTACTTGGGTGCCAGCTCGAACAAACTGCGTAGCTCACGAAGAGCGACCTTTCTGTTGTAAAACTGCGGGGCGATTTACTGTAGCAAGTCGGATTCTCACAAGCATGTCTAAGCGTACCCTGTTCGTGAAAAATTTTGAGGTCTTCTTTGGTAAACTACCATTCGTGATTCACTTAAAATCAGCCGCACAGGTATCAGTTCTCTTACTTGTTGTTAGGTTTTTGATTGATTCTATTGATTAGTTCATTAATCGTACAGATATTTATCGGCTAGCCTACAGTTTATACTGCAACAATAGACTGCTCTTTAATTGCCAATTTTCGTGTTTACTGCATATAGAACAAAAAATGCTTCTTCTGCGACTATGACTGTTTGGAATGTCTGATATGCGGGATCTCATTAAGAAAATAGCGTTGGAATCTACGAGACTGTAATTAAGGCGGCGATGTCAGCAAGCTATGTTGACCGAAAAGTACGATCCGGAGGTTTCTGTCGTGTGCCCATGAAACTTCCCGGCTGATTGCTTTACCTTCTGAAAAATGGAAGCTGTCAAAAGGACTAGCTTCACGAATCGCGGGTTTCTCTTACAGTACAATCCATGACGTTTCAAATAAGGCTGGCATTGAAAAAAATAAATAATTTTTGAACAATAACATACTATTTTTATTTCATAAGTTTACAGATACAAGATAGGAATTTACATTTGTATAACGGCCACAAGTTAGTAATGTCCACCGCTCTTCTGGGACGCTTGAGAAAGAGCAACATAGTGAGCACCCTTGGCTGAAGCGACGTCAGCAGTGTCGGCCAGAAATCCTGACTTGAGGACAACTGGTGCTGCTAGTGGTCCGTGGTACGCGTTACCTCCTACGGCTGATGCGCCTGCGGAGAAAACTTTCGCGTTGCTTGATGAAAGGCCTGATCCGTAACCTGATGAGGCGTAGTGGCCATCGGAACTGAAAGAGTTTAGTCCGGCGTAGCCGTACTGTCCGTTGTAGACGTCAGAGGTACCTTCTCCGCCGCTGTACACTCCGTGAAGTGCTCCTTCGTAGCCAGCGTCGTAGTATTTGCCGGATGAACCGTCGTCGTAGTTCTGTGCTCCTTATCCGCTTGCAGACTGAGCTTTCAGGGTGGCAATCAGGTGTTGGCCTCTAGCGGCTGCTACCTCCACAGTGTCGGCCAAGTGTCCGTCCTTTTGTACTACCGGCTTAGCTAGAGGTCCGTGGTATCCGACGGGACCGTGCTTTGAAGTCGGGAAAGAAGACACTCCACTTCCTAAGGCTAACCGCGCCAAAACGGCCAACAATGATGTTGTTGCTAGCTGGAAACATACAATAAATTCAGGTAAATTCTTTGACAAAATAATATTGACACTCGCACAAGGTAAAGACGAGTCCACTTACCAGTGAGTGCATGTTGGTATTTTTTATCACGTCTGATGAGGGTACACGCGTTACACGCGTTTATATAGCATATAGGCATCCACAGCACATCCCCACTTTGATGGCTTTCACGTGCGCCCGGCATTGTGTAATTGGAATTTTTAGATTTTAGCAAGGCTGCTTCATTAGTTTATTCTCGCGACAAGCTCTGCAGAAAATTAAACGTCAGTTGAATAGCACGCTGTACAATAATCAACGATTTTAGAAAATCCTTAAAAGTTTTTATTTTCTAACAATTCACGGACATCCGTTCAGTCCGTAAATTATTTTATTACCTCGTACCAACCGATTAATAGTTTACGAGTCTAAGATGTTGCTATCACTTTTCTACGTACCAGAGAAGAACAGATTTACTGGTTCTTAAAGAGAACCACATTTTCGTAAAAACAAACGAACCTATGCAATTCTTTTCTGTAAAAATGGTTGCCTTTCATCTACGGCTAATGGACTACTACGATTTCTGGTTAAAGAAAATTCCTATCTGAAACGGCTTACGGCTAATAACTCGATAACCACCACCTTTATCCGCCTAATGTAAAGTCCGATATGCAGCACACGTAGCGAGTACCAAGCTTTATTTCGTTTGCTTTTTGTTAGTAACTTATTACATATATGGCAGTACACATAGTATCAATAGATTCCTAAATGTAGTACAGTGCTTAAATGTTTAATATGACAAAAACAGTTACGCATACGTCAGAATTGATACGTTATTAATTATAGATAATAAATTAAGCTTTGAAACACTTTTTTGTTTGTTTTTCTGGCATTAATAATAAACCGGCTATGGACGATAAACTAACGTATTTCTAATGGCGTTTTTACATCAGCGTCCGTTTCCTTAGTACACTCTGATAAATAGA
Source organism: Magicicada septendecula (assembly GCA_034769895.1). Classification (NCBI taxonomy): domain Eukaryota; kingdom Metazoa; phylum Arthropoda; class Insecta; order Hemiptera; family Cicadidae; genus Magicicada; species Magicicada septendecula. Next base: position 44,636,862 of record CM068373.1, on the reverse strand, counting down.
ACAAGCTTATAGGCGAACTGTCATCTTTTTCCTGCCAGTTTGGCCACTCGATTTAGGAGGGTTTTCACTATCGATAGACAGCAAAATAAAATCGTGCATTTGGAGGACGTTTTATTTTGCAAGGGCCAATGCATTCGGCGTCGCACAAGGTAAAGTCGTTGTCGTTTCATCCGCTTCATTCTAACGTAACATGATAACTTATTAAACTGTCTACCAAAGAAAGTCAGGTACGACAAATAAACTAAACGCCAACATTAAAAACAGTCAGCTGAACTTCAAAGCCATCATTTTGCTACTTGGGTGCCAGCTCGAACAAACTGCGTAGCTCACGAAGAGCGACCTTTCTGTTGTAAAACTGCGGGGCGATTTACTGTAGCAAGTCGGATTCTCACAAGCATGTCTAAGCGTACCCTGTTCGTGAAAAATTTTGAGGTCTTCTTTGGTAAACTACCATTCGTGATTCACTTAAAATCAGCCGCACAGGTATCAGTTCTCTTACTTGTTGTTAGGTTTTTGATTGATTCTATTGATTAGTTCATTAATCGTACAGATATTTATCGGCTAGCCTACAGTTTATACTGCAACAATAGACTGCTCTTTAATTGCCAATTTTCGTGTTTACTGCATATAGAACAAAAAATGCTTCTTCTGCGACTATGACTGTTTGGAATGTCTGATATGCGGGATCTCATTAAGAAAATAGCGTTGGAATCTACGAGACTGTAATTAAGGCGGCGATGTCAGCAAGCTATGTTGACCGAAAAGTACGATCCGGAGGTTTCTGTCGTGTGCCCATGAAACTTCCCGGCTGATTGCTTTACCTTCTGAAAAATGGAAGCTGTCAAAAGGACTAGCTTCACGAATCGCGGGTTTCTCTTACAGTACAATCCATGACGTTTCAAATAAGGCTGGCATTGAAAAAAATAAATAATTTTTGAACAATAACATACTATTTTTATTTCATAAGTTTACAGATACAAGATAGGAATTTACATTTGTATAACGGCCACAAGTTAGTAATGTCCACCGCTCTTCTGGGACGCTTGAGAAAGAGCAACATAGTGAGCACCCTTGGCTGAAGCGACGTCAGCAGTGTCGGCCAGAAATCCTGACTTGAGGACAACTGGTGCTGCTAGTGGTCCGTGGTACGCGTTACCTCCTACGGCTGATGCGCCTGCGGAGAAAACTTTCGCGTTGCTTGATGAAAGGCCTGATCCGTAACCTGATGAGGCGTAGTGGCCATCGGAACTGAAAGAGTTTAGTCCGGCGTAGCCGTACTGTCCGTTGTAGACGTCAGAGGTACCTTCTCCGCCGCTGTACACTCCGTGAAGTGCTCCTTCGTAGCCAGCGTCGTAGTATTTGCCGGATGAACCGTCGTCGTAGTTCTGTGCTCCTTATCCGCTTGCAGACTGAGCTTTCAGGGTGGCAATCAGGTGTTGGCCTCTAGCGGCTGCTACCTCCACAGTGTCGGCCAAGTGTCCGTCCTTTTGTACTACCGGCTTAGCTAGAGGTCCGTGGTATCCGACGGGACCGTGCTTTGAAGTCGGGAAAGAAGACACTCCACTTCCTAAGGCTAACCGCGCCAAAACGGCCAACAATGATGTTGTTGCTAGCTGGAAACATACAATAAATTCAGGTAAATTCTTTGACAAAATAATATTGACACTCGCACAAGGTAAAGACGAGTCCACTTACCAGTGAGTGCATGTTGGTATTTTTTATCACGTCTGATGAGGGTACACGCGTTACACGCGTTTATATAGCATATAGGCATCCACAGCACATCCCCACTTTGATGGCTTTCACGTGCGCCCGGCATTGTGTAATTGGAATTTTTAGATTTTAGCAAGGCTGCTTCATTAGTTTATTCTCGCGACAAGCTCTGCAGAAAATTAAACGTCAGTTGAATAGCACGCTGTACAATAATCAACGATTTTAGAAAATCCTTAAAAGTTTTTATTTTCTAACAATTCACGGACATCCGTTCAGTCCGTAAATTATTTTATTACCTCGTACCAACCGATTAATAGTTTACGAGTCTAAGATGTTGCTATCACTTTTCTACGTACCAGAGAAGAACAGATTTACTGGTTCTTAAAGAGAACCACATTTTCGTAAAAACAAACGAACCTATGCAATTCTTTTCTGTAAAAATGGTTGCCTTTCATCTACGGCTAATGGACTACTACGATTTCTGGTTAAAGAAAATTCCTATCTGAAACGGCTTACGGCTAATAACTCGATAACCACCACCTTTATCCGCCTAATGGAAAGTCCGATATGCAGCACACGTAGCAGGTACCAAGCTTTATTTCGTTTGCTTTTTGTTAGTAACTTATTACATATATGGCAGTACACATAGTATCAATAGATTCCTAAATGTAGTACAGTGCTTAAATGTTTAATATGACAAAAACAGTTACGCATACGTCAGAATTGATACGTTATTAATTATAGATAATTAATTAAGCTTTGAAACACTTTTTTGTTTGTTTTTCTGGCATTAATAATAAACCGGCTATGGACGATAAACTAACGTATTTCTAATGGCGTTTTTACATCAGCGTCCGTTTCCTTAGTACACTCTGATAAATAGAACAAGCTTATAGGCGAACTGTCATCTTTTTCCTGCCAGTTTGGCCACTCGATTTAGGAGGGTTTTCACTATCGATAGACAGCAAAATAAAATCGTGCATTTGGAGGACGTTTTATTTTGCAAGGGCCAATGCATTCGGCGTCGCACAAGGTAAAGTCGTTGTCGTTTCATCCGCTTCATTCTAACGTAACATGATAACTTATTAAACTGTCTACCAAAGAAAGTCAGGTACGACAAATAAACTAAACGCCAACATTAAAAACAGTCAGCTGAATTTCAAAGCCATCATTTTGCTACTTGGGTGCCAGCTCGAACAAACTGCGTAGCTCACGAAGAGCGACCTTTCTGTTGTAAAACTGCGGGGCGATTTACTGTAGCAAGTCGGATTCTCACAAGCATGTCTAAGCGTACCCTGTTCGTGAAAAATTTTGAGGTCTTCTTTGGTAAACTACCATTCGTGATTCACTTAAAATCAGCCGCACACGTATCAGTTCTCTTACTTGTTGTTAGGTTTTTGATTGATTCTATTGATTAGTTCATTAATCGTACAGATATTTATCGGCTAGCCTACAGTTTATACTGCAACAATAGACTGCTCTTTAATTGCCAATTTTTGTGTTTACTGCATATAGAACAAAAAATGCTTCTTCTGCGACTATGACTGTTTGGAATGTCTGATATGCGGGATCTCATTAAGAAAATAGCGTTGGAATCTACGAGACTGTAATTAAGGGCGGCGATGTGAGCAAGCTATGTTGACCGAAAAGTACGATCCGGAGGTTTCTGTCGTGTGCCCATGAAACTTCCCGGCTGATTGCTTTACCTTCTGAAAAATGGAAGCTGTCAAAAGGACTAGCTTCACGAATCGCGGGTTTCTCTTACAGTACAATCCATGACGTTTCAAATAAGGCTGGCATTGAAAAAAATAAATAATTTTTGAACGATAACATACTATTTTTATTTCATAAGTTTACAGATACAAGATAGGAATTTACATTTGTATAACGGCCACAAGTTAGTAATGTCCACCGCTCTTCTGGGACGCTTGAGAAAGAGCAACATAGTGAGCACCCTTGGCTGAAGCGACGTCAGCAGTGTCGGCCAGAAATCCTGACTTGAGGACAACTGGTGCTGCTAGTGGTCCGTGGTACGCGTTGCCTCCTACGGCTGATGCGCCTGCGGAGAAAACTTTCGCGTTGCTTGATGAAAGGCCTGATCCGTAACCTGATGAGGCGTAGTGGCCATCGGAACTGAAAGAGTTTAGTCCGGCGTAGCCGTACTGTCCGTTGTAGACGTCAGAGGTACCTTCTCCGCCGCTGTACACTCCGTGAAGTGCTCCTTCGTAGCCAGCGTCGTAGTATTTGCCGGATGAACCGTCGTCGTAGTTCTGTGCTCCGTATCCGCTTGCAGACTGAGCTTTCAGGGTGGCAATCAGGTGTTGGCCTCTAGCGGCTGCTACCTCCACAGTGTCGGCCAAGTGTCCGTCCTTTTGTACTACCGGCTTAGCTAGAGGTCCGTGGTATCCGACGGGACCGTGCTTTGAAGTCGGGAAAGAAGACACTCCACTTCCTAAGGCTAACCGCGCCAAAACGGCCAACAATGACGTTGTTGCTAGCTGGAAACATACAATAAATTCAGGTAAATTCTTTGACAAAATAATATTGACACTCGCAATAGGTAAAGACGAGTCCACTTACCAGTGAGTGCATGTTGGTATTTTTTATCACGTCTGATGAGGGTACACGCGTTACACGCGTTTATATAGCATATAGGCATCCACAGCACATCCCCACTTTGATGGCTTTCACGTGCGCCCGGCATTGTGTAATTGGAATTTTTAGATTTTAGCAAGGCTGCTTCATTAGTTTATTCTCGCGACAAGCTCCGCAGAAAATTAAACGTCAGTTGAATAGCACGCTGTACAATAATCAACGATTTTAGAAAATCCTTAAAACTTTTTATTTTCTAACAATTCACGGACAACCGTTCAGTCCGTAAATTATTTTATTACCTCGTACCAACCGATTAATAGTTTACGAGTCTAAGATGTTGCTATCACTTTTCTACGTACCAGAGAAGAACAGATTTACTGGTTCTTAAAGAGAACCACATTTTCGTAAAAACAAACGAACCTATGCAATGGTTTTCTGTAAAAATGTTTGCCTTTCATCTACGGCTAATTGACTACTACGATTTCTGGTTAAAGAAAATTCCTATCTGAAACGGCTTACGGCTAATAACTCGATAACCACCACCTTTATCCGCCTAATGTAAAGTCCGATATGCAGCACACGTAGCGAGTACCAAGCTTTATTTCGTTTGCTTTTTGTTAGTAACTTATTACATATATGGCAGTACACATAGTATCAATAGATTCCTAAATGTAGTACAGTGCTTAAATATTTAATATGACAAAAACAGTTACGCATACGTCAGAATTGATACGTTATTAATTATAGATAATTAATTAAGCTTTGAAACACTTTTTTGTTTGTTTTTCTGGCATTAATAATAAACCGGCTATGGACGATAAACTAACGTATTTCTAATGGCGTTTTTACATCAGCGTCCGTTTCCTAATACACTATGATAAATAGAACAAGCTTATAGGCGAACTGTCATCTTTTTCCTGCCAGTTTGGCCACTCGATTTAGGAGGGTTTTCACTATCGATAGACAGCAAAATAAAATCGTGCATTTGGAGGACGTTTTATTTTGCAAGGGCCAATGCAATCGGCGTCGCACAAGGTAAAGTCGTTGTCGTTTCATCCGCTTCATTGTAACGTAACATGATAACTTATTAAACTGTCTACCAAAGAAAGTCAGGTACGACAAATAAACTAAACGCCAACATTAAAAACAGTCAGCTGAACTTCAAAGCCATCATTTTGCTACTTGGGTGCCAGCTCGAACAAACTGCGTAGCTCACGAAGAGCGACCTTTCTGTTGTAAAACTGCGGGGCGATTTACTGTAGCAAGTCGGATTCTCACAAGCATGTCTAAGCGTACCCTGTTCGTGAAAAATTTTGAGGTCTTCTTTGGTAAACTACCATTCGTGGTTCACTTAAAATCAGCAGCACTCGTATCAATTCTCTTACTTGTTGTTAGGTTTTTGATTGATTCTATTGATTAGTTCATTAATCGTACAGATATTTATCGGCTAGCCTACAGTTTATACTGCAACAATAGACTGCTCTTTAATTGCCAATTTTCGTGTTTACTGCATATAGAACAAAAAATGCTTCTTCTGCGACTATGACTGTTTGGAATGTCTGATATGCGGGATCTCATTAAGAAAATAGCGTTGGAATCTACGAGACTGTAATTAAGGGCGGCGATGTGAGCAAGCTATGTTGACCGAAAAGTACGATACGGAGGTTTCTGTCGTGTGCCCATGAAACTTCCCGGCTGATTGCTTTACCTTCTGAAAAATGGAAGCTGTCAAAAGGACTAGCTTCACGAATCGCTGGTTTCTCTTACAGTACAATCCATGACGTTTCAAATAAGGCTGGCATTGAAAAAAATAAATAATTTTTGAACAATAACATACTATTTTTATTTCATAAGTTTACAGATACAAGATAGGAATTTACATTTGTATAACGGCCACAAGTTAGTAATGTCCACCGCTCTTCTGGGACGCTTGAGAAAGAGCAACATAGTGAGCACCCTTGGCTGAAGCGACGTCAGCAGTGTCGGCCAGAATTCCTGACTTGAGGACAACTGGTGCTGCTAGTGGTCCGTGGTACGCGTTACCTCCTACGGCTGATGCGCCTGCGGAGAAAACTTTCGCGTTGCTTGATGAAAGGCCTGATCCGTAACCTGATGAGGCGTAGTGGCCATCGGAACTGAAAGAGTTTAGTCCGGCGTAGCCGTACTGTCCGTTGTAGACGTCAGAGGTACCTTCTCCGCCGCTGTACACTCCGTGAAGTGCTCCTTCGTAGCCAGCGTCGTAGTATTTGCCGGATGAACCGTCGTCGTAGTTCTGTGCTCCGTATCCGCTTGCAGACTGAGCTTTCAGGGTGGCAATCAGGTGTTGGCCTCTAGCGGCTGCTACCTCCACAGTGTCGGCCAAGTGTCCGTCCTTTTGTACTACCGGCTTAGCTAGAGGTCCGTGGTATCCGACGGGACCGTGCTTTGAAGTCGGGAAAGAAGACACTCCACTTCCTAAGGCTAACCGCGCCAAAACGGCCAACAATGACGTTGTTGCTAGCTGGAAACATACAATAAATTCAGGTAAATTCTTTGACAAAATAATATTGACACTCGCACAAGGTAAAGACGAGTCCACTTACCAGTGAGTGCATGTTGGTATTTTTTATCACGTCTGATGAGGGTACACGCGTTTATATAGCATATAGGCATCCACAGCACATCCCCACTTTGATGGCTTTCACGTGCGCCCGGCATTGTGTAATTGGAATTTTTAGATTTTAGCAAGGCTGCTTCATTAGTTTATTCTCGCGACAAGCTCTGCAGAAAATTAAACGTCAGTTGAATAGCACGCTGTACAATAATCAACGATTTTAGAAAATCCTTAAAACTTTTTATTTTCTAACAATTCACGGACAACCGTTCAGTCCGTAAATTATTTTATTACCTCGTACCAACCGATTAATAGTTTACGAGTCTAAGATGTTGCTATCACTTTTCTACGTACCAGAGAAGAACAGATTTACTGGTTCTTAAAGAGAACCACATTTTCGTAAAAACAAACGAACCTATGCAATGGTTTTCTGTAAAAATGTTTGCCTTTCATCTACGGCTAATTGACTACTACGATTTCTGGTTAAAGAAAATTCCTATCTGAAACGGCTTACGGCTAATAACTCGATAACCACCACCTTTATCCGCCTAATGTAAAGTCCGATATGCAGCACACGTAGCGAGTACCAAGCTTTATTTCGTTTGCTTTTTGTTAGTAACTTATTACATATATGGCAGTACACATAGTATCAATAGATTCCTAAATGTAGTACAGTGCTTAAATATTTAATATGACAAAAACAGTTACGCATACGTCAGAATTGATACGTTATTAATTATAGATAATTAATTAAGCTTTGAAACACTTTTTTGTTTGTTTTTCTGGCATTAATAATAAACCGGCTATGGACGATAAACTAACGTATTTCTAATGGCGTTTTTACATCAGCGTCCGTTTCCTTAATACACTATGATAAATAGAACAAGCTTATAGGCGAACTGTCATCTTTTTCCTGCCAGTTTGGCCACTCGATTTAGGAGGGTTTTCACTATCGATAGACAGCAAAATAAAATCGTGCATTTGGAGGACGTTTTATTTTGCAAGGGCCAATGCATTCGGCGTCGCACAAGGTAAAGTCGTTGTCGTTTCATCCGCTTCATTGTAACGTAACATGATAACTTATTAAACTGTCTACCAAAGAAAGTCAGGTACGACAAATAAACTAAACGCCAACATTAAAAACAGTCAGCTGAACTTCAAAGCCATCATTTTGCTACTTGGGTGCCAGCTCGAACAAACTGCGTAGCTCACGAAGAGCGACCTTTCTGTTGTAAAACTGCGGGGCGATTTACTGTAGCAAGTCGGATTCTCACAAGCATGTCTAAGCGTACCCTGTTCGTGAAAAATTTTGAGGTCTTCTTTGGTAAACTACCATTCGTGATTCACTTAAAATCAGCAGCACACGTATCAATTCTCTTACTTGTTGTTAGGTTTTTGATTGATTCTATTGATTAGTTCATTAATCGTACAGATATTTATCGGCTAGCCTACAGTTTATACTGCAACAATAGACTGCTCTTTAATTGCCAATTTTCGTGTTTACTGCATATAGAACAAAAAATGCTTCTTCTGCGACTATGACTGTTTGGAATGTCTGATATGCGGGATCTCATTAAGAAAATAGCGTTGGAATCTACGAGACTGTAATTAAGGGCGGCGATGTGAGCAAGCTATGTTGACCGAAAAGTACGATCCGGAGGTTTCTGTCGTGTGCCCATGAAACTTCCCGGCTGATTGCTTTACCTTCTGAAAAATGGAAGCTGTCAAAAGGACTAGCTTCACGAATCGCGGGTTTCTCTTACAGTACAATCCATGACGTTTCAAATAAGGCTGGCATTGAAAAAAATAAATAATTTTTGAACGATAACATACTATTTTTATTTCATAAGTTTACAGATACAAGATAGGAATTTACATTTGTATAACGGCCACAAGTTAGTAATGTCCACCGCTCTTCTGGGACGCTTGAGAAAGAGCAACATAGTGAGCACCCTTGGCTGAAGCGACGTCAGCAGTGTCGGCCAGAAATCCTGACTTGAGGACAACTGGTGCTGCTAGTGGTCCGTGGTACGCGTTACCTCCTACGGCTGATGCGCCTGCGGAGAAAACTTTCGCGTTGCTTGATGAAAGGCCTGATCCGTAACCTGATGAGGCGTAGTGGCCATCGGAACTGAAAGAGTTTAGTCCGGCGTAGCCGTACTGTCCGTTGTAGACGTCAGAGGTACCTTCTCCGCCGCTGTACACTCCGTGAAGTGCTCCTTCGTAGCCAGCGTCGTAGTATTTGCCGGATGAACCGTCGTCGTAGTTCTGTGCTCCGTATCCGCTTGCAGACTGAGCTTTCAGGGTGGCAATCAGGTGTTGGCCTCTAGCGGCTGCTACCTCCACAGTGTCGGCCAAGTGTCCGTCCTTTTGTACTACCGGCTTAGCTAGAGGTCCGTGGTATCCGACGGGACCGTGCTTTGAAGTCGGGAAAGAAGACACTCCACTTCCTAAGGCTAACCGCGCCAAAACGGCCAACAATGACGTTGTTGCTAGCTGGAAACATACAATAAATTCAGGTAAATTCTTTGACAAAATAATATTGACACTCGCACAAGGTAAAGACGAGTCCACTTACCAGTGAGTGCATGTTGGTATTTTTTATCACGTCTGATGAGGGTACACGCGTTACACGCGTTTATATAGCATATAGGCATCCACAGCACATCCCCACTTTGATGGCTTTCACGTGCGCCCGGCATTGTGTAATTGGAATTTTTAGATTTTAGCAAGGCTGCTTCATTAGTTTATTCTCGCGACAAGCTCTGCAGAAAATTAAACGTCAGTTGAATAGCACGCTGTACAATAATCAACGATTTTAGAAAATCCTTAAAACTTTTTATTTTCTAACAATTCACGGACAACCGTTCAGTCCGTAAATTATTTTATTACCTCGTACCAACCGATTAATAGTTTACGAGTCTAAGATGTTGCTATCACTTTTCTACGTACCAGAGAAGAACAGATTTACTGGTTCTTAAAGAGAACCACATTTTCGTAAAAACAAACGAACCTATGCAATTCTTTTCTGTAAAAATGGTTGCCTTTCATCTACGGCTAATGGACTACTACGATTTCTGGTTAAAGAAAATTCCTATCTGAAACGGCTTACGGCTAATAACTCGATAACCACCACCTTTATCCGCCTAATGTAAAGTCCGATATGCAGCACACGTAGCGAGTCCCAAGCTTTATTTCGTTTGCTTTTTGTTAGTAACTTATTACATATATGGCAGTACACATAGTATCAATAGATTCCTAAATGTAGTACAGTGCTTAAATATTTAATATGACAAAAGCAGTTACGCATACGTCAGAATTGATACGTTATTAGTTATAGATAATTAATTAAGCTTTGAAACACTTTTTTGTTTGTTTTTCTGGCATTAATAATAAACCGGCTATGGACGATAAACTAACGTATTTCTAATGGCGTTTTTACATCAGCGTCCGTTTCCTTAATACACTATGATAAATAGAACAAGCTTATAGGCGAACTGTCATCTTTTTCCTGCCAGTTTGGCCACTCGATTTAGGAGGGTTTTCACTATCGATAGACAGCAAAATAAAATCGTGCATTTGGAGGACGTTTTATTTTGCAAGGGCCAATGCATTCGGCGTCGCACAAGGTAAAGTCGTTGTCGTTTCATCCGCTTCATTCTAACGTAACATGATAACTTATTAAACTGTCTACCAAAGAAAGTCAGGTACGACAAATAAACTAAACGCCAACATTAAAAACAGTCAGCTGAATTTCAAAGCCATCATTTTGCTACTTGGGTGCCAGCTCGAACAAACTGCGTAGCTCACGAAGAGCGACCTTTCTGTTGTAAAACTGCGGGGCGATTTACTGTAGCAAGTCGGATTCTCACAAGCATGTCTAAGCGTACCCTGTTCGTGAAAAATTTTGAGGTCTTCTTTGGTAAACTACCATTCGTGATTCACTTAAAATCAGCCGCACACGTATCAGTTCTCTTACTTGTTGTTAGGTTTTTGATTGATTCTATTGATTAGTTCATTAATCGTACAGATATTTATCGGCTAGCCTACAGTTTATACTGCAACAATAGACTGCTCTTTAATTGCCAATTTTCGTGTTTACTGCATATAGAACAAAAAATGCTTCTTCTGCGACTATGACTGTTTGGAATGTCTGATATGCGGGATCTCATTAAGAAAATAGCGTTGGAATCTACGAGACTGTAATTAAGGGCGGCGATGTCAGCAAGCTATGTTGACCGAAAAGTACGATCCGGAGGTTTCTGTCGTGTGCCCATGAAACTTCCCGGCTGATTGCTTTACCTTCTGATAAATGGAAGCTGTCAAAAGGACTAGCTTCACGAATCGCGGGTTTCTCTTACAGTACAATCCATGACGTTTCAAATAAGACTGGCATTGAAAAAAATAAATAATTTTTGAACGATAACATACTATTTTTATTTCATAAGTTTACAGATACAAGATAGGAATTTACATCTGTATAACGGCCACAAGTTAGTAATGTCCACCGCTGTTCTGGGACGCTTGAGAAAGAGCAACATAGTGAGCACCCTTGGCTGAAGCGACGTCAGCAGTGTCGGCCAGAAATCCTGACTTGAGGACAACTGGTGCTGCTAGTGGTCCGTGGTACGCGTTGCCTCCTACGGCTGATGCGCCTGCGGAGAAAACTTTCGCGTTGCTTGATGAAAGGCCTGATCCGTAACCTGATGAGGCGTAGTGGCCATCAGAACTGAAAGAGTTTAGTCCGGCGTAGCCGTACTGTCCGTTGTAGACGTCAGAGGTACCTTCTCCGCCGCTGTACACTCCGTGAAGTGCTCCTTCGTAGCCAGCGTCGTAGTATTTGCCGGATGAACCGTCGTCGTAGTTCTGTGCTCCGTATCCGCTTGCAGACTGAGCTTTCAGGGTGGCAATCAGGTGTTGGCCTCTAGCGGCTGCTACCTCCACAGTGTCGGCCAAGTGTCCGTCCTTTTGTACTACCGGCTTAGCTAGAGGTCCGTGGTATCCGACGGGACCGTGCTTTGAAGTCGGGAAAGAAGACACTCCACTTCCTAAGGCTAACCGCGCCAAAACGGCCAACAATGATGTTGTTGCTAGCTGGAAACATACAATAAATTCAGGTAAATTCTTTGACAAAATAATATTGACACTCGCACAAGGTAAAGACGAGTCCACTTACCAGTGAGTGCATGTTGGTATTTTTTATCACGTCTGATGAGGGTACACGCGTTACACGCGTTTATATAGCATATAGGCATCCACAGCACATCCCCACTTTGATGGCTTTCACGTGCGCCCGGCATTGTGTAATTGGAATTTTTAGATTTTAGCAAGGCTGCTTCATTAGTTTATTCTCGCGACAAGCTCTGCAGAAAATTAAACGTCAGTTGAATAGCACGCTGTACAATAATCAACGATTTTAGAAAATCCTTAAAACTTTTTATTTTCTAACAATTTACGGACAACCGTTCAGTCCGTAAATTATTTTATTACCTCGTACCAACCGATTAATAGTTTACGAGTCTAAGATGTTGCTATCACTTTTCTACGTACCAGAGAAGAACAGATTTACTGGTTCTTAAAGAGAACCACATTTTCGTAAAAACAAACGAACCTATGCAATTCTTTTCTGTAAAAATGGTTGCCTTTCATCTACGGCTAATGGACTACTACGATTTCTGGTTAAAGAAAATTCCTATCTGAAACGGCTTACGGCTAATAACTCGATAACCACCACCTTTATCCGCCTAATGGAAAGTCCGATATGCAGCACACGTAGCGAGTACCAAGCTTTATTTCGTTTGCTTTTTGTTAGTAACTTATTACATATATGGCAGTACACATAGTATCAATAGATTCCTAAATGTAGTACAGTGCTTAAATGTTTAATATGACAAAAACAGTTACGCATACGTCAGAATTGATACGTTATTAATTATAGATAATTAATTAAGCTTTGAAACACTTTTTTGTTTGTTTTTCTGGCATTAATAATAAACCGGCTATGGACGATAAACTAACGTATTTCTAATGGCGTTTTTACATCAGTGTCCGTTTCCTTAGTACACTCTGATAAATAGAACAAGCTTATAGGCGAACTGTCATCTTTTTCCTGCCAGTTTGGCCACTCGATTTAGGAGGGTTTTCACTATCGATAGACAGCAAAATAAAATCGTGCATTTGGAGGACGTTTTATTTTGCAAGGGCCAATGCATTCGGCGTCGCACAAGGTAAAGTCGTTGTCGTTTCATCCGCTTCATTGTAACGTAACATGATAACTTATTAAACTGTCTACCAAAGAAAGTCAGGTACGACAAATAAACTAAACGCCAACATTAAAAACAGTCAGCTGAACTTCAAAGCCATCATTTTGCTACTTGGGTGCCAGCTCGAACAAACTGCCTAGCTCACGAAGAGCGACCTTTCTGTTGTAAAACTGCGGGGCGATTTACTGTAGCAAGTCGGATTCTCACAAGCATGTCTAAGCGTACCCTGTTCGTGAAAAATTTTGAGGTCTTCTTTGGTAAACTACCATTCGTGATTCACTTAAAATCAGCCGCACACGTATCAGTTCTCTTACTTGTTGTTAGGTTTTTGATTGATTCTATTGATTAGTTCATTAATCGTACAGATATTTATCGGCTAGCCTACAGTTTATACTGCAACAATAGACTGCTCTTTAATTGCCAATTTTCGTGTTTACTGCATATAGAACAAAAAATGCTTCTTCTGCGACTATGACTGTTTGGAATGTCTGATATGCGGGATCTCATTAAGAAAATAGCGTTGGAATCTACGAGACTGTAATTAAGGGCGGCGATGTCAGCAAGCTATGTTGACCGAAAAGTACGATCCGGAGGTTTCTGTCGTGTGCCCATGAAACTTCCCGGCTGATTGCTTTACCTTCTGAAAAATGGAAGCTGTCAAAAGGACTAGCTTCACGAATCGCGGGTTTCTCTTACAGTACAATCCATGACGTTTCAAATAAGACTGGCATTGAAAAAAATAAATAATTTTTGAACGATAACATACTATTTTTATTTCATAAGTTTACAGATACAAGATAGGAATTTACATCTGTATAACGGCCACAAGTTAGTAATGTCCACCGCTGTTCTGGGACGCTTGAGAAAGAGCAACATAGTGAGCACCCTTGGCTGAAGCGACGTCAGCAGTGTCGGCCAGAAATCCTGACTTGAGGACAACTGGTGCTGCTAGTGGTCCGTGGTACGCGTTGCCTCCTACGGCTGATGCGCCTGCGGAGAAAACTTTCGCGTTGCTTGATGAAAGGCCTGATCCGTAACCTGATGAGGCGTAGTGGCCATCGGAACTGAAAGAGTTTAGTCCGTCGTAGCCGTACTGTCCGTTGTAGACGTCAGAGGTACCTTCTCCGCCGCTGTACACTCCGTGAAGTGCTCCTTCGTAGCCAGCGTCGTAGTATTTGCCGGATGAACCGTCGTCGTAGTTCTGTGCTCCGTATCCGCTTGCAGACTGAGCTTTCAGGGTGGCAATCAGGTGTTGGCCTCTAGCGGCTGCTACCTCCACAGTGTCGGCCAAGTGTCCGTCCTTTTGTACTACCGGCTTAGCTAGAGGTCCGTGGTATCCGACGGGACCGTGCTTTGAAGTCGGGAAAGAAGACACTCCACTTCCTAAGGCTAACCGCGCCAAAACGGCCAACAATGATGTTGTTGCTAGCTGGAAACATACAATAAATTCAGGTAAATTCTTTGACAAAATAATATTGACACTCGCACAAGGTAAAGACGAGTCCACTTACCAGTGAGTGCATGTTGGTATTTTTTATCACGTCTGATGAGGGTACACGCGTTACACGCGTTTATATAGCATATAGGCATCCACAGCACATCCCCACTTTGATGGCTTTCACGTGCGCCCGGCATTGTGTAATTGGAATTTTTAGATTTTAGCAAGGCTGCTTCATTAGTTTATTCTCGCGACAAGCTCTGCAGAAAATTAAACGTCAGTTGAATAGCACGCTGTACAATAATCAACGATTTTAGAAAATCCTTAAAACTTTTTATTTTCTAACAATTCACGGACAACCGTTCAGTCCGTAAATTATTTTATTACCTCGTACCAACCGATTAATAGTTTACGAGTCTAAGATGTTGCTATCACTTTTCTACGTACCAGAGAAGAACAGATTTACTGGTTCTTAAAGAGAACCACATTTTCGTAAAAACAAACGAACCTATGCAATTCTTTTCTGTAAAAATGGTTGCCTTTCATCTACGGCTAATGGACTACTACGATTTCTGGTTAAAGAAAATTCCTATCTGAAACGGCTTACGGCTAATAACTCGATAACCACCACCTTTATCCGCCTAATGGAAAGTCCGATATGCAGCACACGTAGCGAGTACCAAGCTTTATTTCGTTTGCTTTTTGTTAGTAACTTATTACATATATGGCAGTACACATAGTATCAATAGATTCCTAAATGTAGTACAGTGCTTAAATGTTTAATATGACAAAAACAGTTACGCATACGTCAGAATTGATACGTTATTAATTATAGATAATTAATTAAGCTTTGAAACACTTTTTTGTTTGTTTTTCTGGCATTAATAATAAACCGGCTATGGACGATAAACTAACGTATTTCTAATGGCGTTTTTACATCAGTGTCCGTTTCCTTAGTACACTCTGATAAATAGAACAAGCTTATAGGCGAACTGTCATCTTTTTCCTGCCAGTTTGGCCACTCGATTTAGGAGGGTTTTCACTATCGATAGACAGCAAAATAAAATCGTGCATTTGGAGGACGTTTTATTTTGCAAGGGCCAATGCATTCGGCGTCGCACAAGGTAAAGTCGTTGTCGTTTCATCCGCTTCATTGTAACGTAACATGATAACTTATTAAACTGTCTACCAAAGAAAGTCAGGTACGACAAATAAACTAAACGCCAACATTAAAAACAGTCAGCTGAACTTCAAAGCCATCATTTTGCTACTTGGGTGCCAGCTCGAACAAACTGCCTAGCTCACGAAGAGCGACCTTTCTGTTGTAAAACTGCGGGGCGATTTACTGTAGCAAGTCGGATTCTCACAAGCATGTCTAAGCGTACCCTGTTCGTGAAAAATTTTGAGGTCTTCTTTGGTAAACTACCATTCGTGATTCACTTAAAATCAGCCGCACACGTATCAGTTCTCTTACTTGTTGTTAGGTTTTTGATTGATTCTATTGATTAGTTCATTAATCGTACAGATATTTATCGGCTAGCCTACAGTTTATACTGCAACAATAGACTGCTCTTTAATTGCCAATTTTCGTGTTTACTGCATATAGAACAAAAAATGCTTCTTCTGCGACTATGACTGTTTGGAATGTCTGATATGCGGGATCTCATTAAGAAAATAGCGTTGGAATCTACGAGACTGTAATTAAGGGCGGCGATGTCAGCAAGCTATGTTGACCGAAAAGTACGATCCGGAGGTTTCTGTCGTGTGCCCATGAAACTTCCCGGCTGATTGCTTTACCTTCTGAAAAATGGAAGCTGTCAAAAGGACTAGCTTCACGAATCGCGGGTTTCTCTTACAGTACAATCCATGACGTTTCAAATAAGGCTGGCATTGAAAAAAATAAATAATTTTTGAACGATAACATACTATTTTTATTTCATAAGTTTACAGATACAAGATAGGAATTTACATTTGTATAACGGCCACAAGTTAGTAATGTCCACCGCTCTTCTGGGACGCTTGAGAAAGAGCAACATAGTGAGCACCCTTGGCTGAAGCGACGTCAGCAGTGTCGGCCAGAAATCCTGACTTGAGGACAACTGGTGCTGCTAGTGGTCCGTGGTACGCGTTGCCTCCTACGGCTGATGCGCCTGCGGAGAAAACTTACGCGTTGCTTGATGAAAGGCCTGATCCGTAACCTGATGAGGCGTAGTGGCCATCGGAACTGAAAGAGTTTAGTCCGGCGTAGCCGTACTGTCCGTTGTAGACGTCAGAGGTACCTTCTCCGCCGCTGTACACTCCGTGAAGTGCTCCTTCGTAGCCAGCGTCGTAGTATTTGCCGGATGAACCGTCGTCGTAGTTCTGTGCTCCGTATCCGCTTGCAGACTGAGCTTTCAGGGTGGCAATCAGGTGTTGGCCTCTAGCGGCTGCTACCTCCACAGTGTCGGCCAAGTGTCCGTCCTTTTGTACTACCGGCTTAGCTATAGGTCCGTGGTATCCGACGGGACCGTGCTTTGAAGTCGGGAAAGAAGACACTCCACTTCCTAAGGCTAACCGCGCCAAAACGGCCAACAATGACGTTGTTGCTAGCTGGAAACATACAATAAATTCAGGTAAATTCTTTGACAAAATAATATTGACACTCGCACAAGGTAAAGACGAGTCCACTTACCAGTGAGTGCATGTTGGTATTTTTTATCACGTCTGATGAGGGTACACGCGTTACACGCGTTTATATAGCATATAGGCATCCACAGCACATCCCCACTTTGATGGCTTTCACGTGCGCCCGGCATTGTGTAATTGGAATTTTTAGATTTTAGCAAGGCCGCTTCATTAGTTTATTCTCGCGACAAGCTCTGCAGAAAATTAAACGTCAGTTGAATAGCACGCTGTACAATAATCAACGATTTTAGAAAATCCTTAAAACTTTTTATTTTCTAACAATTCACGGACAACCGTTCAGTCCGTAAATTATTTTATTACCTCGTACCAACCGATTAATAGTTTACGAGTCTAAGATGTTGCTATCACTTTTCTACGTACCAGAGAAGAACAGATTTACTGGTTCTTAAAGAGAACCACATTTTCGTAAAAACAAACGAACCTATGCAATTCTTTTCTGTAAAAATGGTTGCCTTTCATCTACGGCTAATGGACTACTACGATTTCTGGTTAAAGAAAATTCCTATCTGAAACGGCTTACGGCTAATAACTCGATAACCACCACCTTTATCCGCCTAATGGAAAGTCCGATATGCAGCACACGTAGCGAGTACCAAGCTTTATTTCGTTTGCTTTTTGTTAGTAACTTATTACATATATGGCAGTACACATAGTATCAATAGATTCCTAAATGTAGTACAGTGCTTAAATGTTTAATATGACAAAAACAGTTACGCATACGTCAGAATTGATACGTTATTAATTATAGATAATTAATTAAGCTTTGAAACACTTTTTTGTTTGTTTTTCTGGCATTAATAATAAACCGGCTATGGACGATAAACTAACGTATTTCTAATGGCGTTTTTACATCAGTGTCCGTTTCCTTAGTACACTCTGATAAATAGAACAAGCTTATAGGCGAACTGTCATCTTTTTCCTGCCAGTTTGGCCACTCGATTTAGGAGGGTTTTCACTATCGATAGACAGCAAAATAAAATCGTGCATTTGGAGGACGTTTTATTTTGCAAGGGCCAATGCATTCGGCGTCGCACAAGGTAAAGTCGTTGTCGTTTCATCCGCTTCATTGTAACGTAACATGATAACTTATTAAACTGTCTACCAAAGAAAGTCAGGTACGACAAATAAACTAAACGCCAACATTAAAAACAGTCAGCTGAACTTCAAAGCCATCATTTTGCTACTTGGGTGCCAGCTCGAACAAACTGCCTAGCTCACGAAGAGCGACCTTTCTGTTGTAAAACTGCGGGGCGATTTACTGTAGCAAGTCGGATTCTCACAAGCATGTCTAAGCGTACCCTGTTCGTGAAAAATTTTGAGGTCTTCTTTGGTAAACTACCATTCGTGATTCACTTAAAATCAGCCGAACACGTATCAGTTCTCTTACTTGTTGTTAGGTTTTTGATTGATTCTATTGATTAGTTCATTAATCGTACAGATATTTATCGGCTAGCCTACAGTTTATACTGCAACAATAGACTGCTCTTTAATTGCCAATTTTCGTGTTTACTGCATATAGAACAAAAAATGCTTCTTCTGCGACTATGACTGTTTGGAATGTCTGATATGCGGGATCTCATTAAGAAAATAGCGTTGGAATCTACGAGACTGTAATTAAGGGCGGCGATGTCAGCAAGCTATGTTGACCGAAAAGTACGATCCGGAGGTTTCTGTCGTGTGCCCATGAAACTTCCCGGCTGATTGCTTTACCTTCTGAAAAATGGAAGCTGTCAAAAGGACTAGCTTCACGAATCGCGGGTTTCTCTTACAGTACAATCCATGACGTTTCAAATAAGGCTGGCATTGAAAAAAATAAATAATTTTTGAACGATAACATACTATTTTTATTTCATAAGTTTACAGATACAAGATAGGAATTTACATTTGTATAACGGCCACAAGTTAGTAATGTCCACCGCTCTTCTGGGACGCTTGAGAAAGAGCAACATAGTGAGCACCCTTGGCTGAAGCGACGTCAGCAGTGTCGGCCAGAAATCCTGACTTGAGGACAACTGGTGCTGCTAGTGGTCCGTGGTACGCGTTACCTCCTACGGCTGATGCGCCTGCGGAGAAAACTTTCGCGTTGCTTGATGAAAGGCCTGATCCGTAACCTGATGAGGCGTAGTGGCCATCGGAACTGAAAGAGTTTAGTCCGGCGTAGCCGTACTGTCCGTTGTAGACGTCAGAGGTACCTTCTCCGCCGCTGTACACTCCGTGAAGTGCTCCTACGTAGCCAGGCGTCGTAGTATTTGCCGGATGAACCGTCGTCGTAGTTCTGTGCTCCGTATCCGCTTGCAGACTGAGCTTTCAGGGTGGCAATCAGGTGTTGGCCTCTAGCGGCTGCTACCTCCACAGTGTCGGCCAAGTGTCCGTCCTTTTGTACTACCGGCTTAGCTAGAGGTCCGTGGTATCCGACGGGACCGTGCATTGAAGTCGGGAAAGAAGACACTCCACTTCCTAAGGCTAACCGCGCCAAAACGGCCAACAATGACGTTGTTGCTAGCTGGAAACACACAATAAATTCAGGTAAATTCATTGACAAAATAATATTGACACTCGCACAAGGTAAAGACGAGTCCACTTACCAGTGAGTGCATGTTGGTATTTTTTATCACGTCTGATGAGGGTACACGCGTTACACGCGTTTATATAGCATATAGGCATCCACAGCACATCCCCACTTTGATGGCTTTCACGTGCGCCCGGCATTGTGTAATTGGAATTTTTAGATTTTAGCAAGGCTGCTTCATTAGTTTATTCTCGCGACAAGCTCTGCAGAAAATTAAACGTCAGTTGAATAGCACGCTGTACAATAATCAACGATTTTAGAAAATCCTTAAAACTTTTTATTTTCTAACAATTCACGGACAACCGTTCAGTCCGTAAATTATTTTATTACCTCGTACCAACCGATTAATAGTTTACGAGTCTAAGTTGTTGCTATCACTTTTCTACGTACCAGAGAAGAACAGATTTACTGGTTCTTAAAGAGAACCACATTTTCGTAAAAACAAACGAACCTATGCAATTCTTTTCCGTAAAAACGGTTGCCTTTCATCTACGGCTAATGGACTACTACGATTTCTGGTTAAAGAAAATTCCTATCTGAAACGGCTTACGGCTAATAACTCGATAACCACCACCTTTATCCGCCTAATGGAAAGTCCGATATGCAGCACACGTAGCGAGTACCAAGCTTTATTTCGTTTGCTTTTTGTTAGTAACTTATTACATATATGGCAGTACACATAGTATCAATAGATTCCTAAATGTAGTACAGTGCTTAAATGTTTAATATGACAAAAACAGTTACGCATACGTCAGAATTGATACTTTATTAATTATAGATAATTAATTAAGCTTTGAAACACTTTTTTGTTTGTTTTTCTGGCATTAATAATAAACCGGCTATGGACGATAAACTAACGTATTTCTAATGGCGTTTTTACATCAGCGTCCGTTTCCTTAGTACACTCTGATAAATAGAACAAGCTTATAGGCGAACTGTCATCTTTTTCCTGCCAGTTTGGCCACTCGATTTAGGAGGGTTTTCACTATCGATAGACAGCAAAATAAAATCGTGCATTTGGAGGACGTTTTATTTTGCAAGGGCCAATGCATTCGGCGTCGCACAAGGTAAAGTCGTTGTCGTTTCATCCGCTTCATTGTAACGTAACATGATAACTTATTAAACTGTCTACCAAAGAAAGTCAGGTACGACAAATAAACTAAACGCCAACATTAAAAACAGTCAGCTGAATTTCAAAGCCATCATTTTGCTACTTGGGTGCCAGCTCGAACAAACTGCGTAGCTCACGAAGAGCGACCTTTCTGTTGTAAAACTGCGGGGCGATTTACTGTAGCAAGTCGGATTCTCACAAGCATGTCTAAGCGTACCCTGTTCGTGAAAAATTTTGAGGTCTTCTTTGGTAAACTACCATTCGTGATTCACTTAAAATCAGCCGCACACGTATCAGTTCTCTTACTTGTTGTTAGGTTTTTGATTGATTCTATTGATTAGTTCATTAATCGTACAGATATTTATCGGCTAGCCTACAGTTTATACTGCAACAATAGACTGCTCTTTAATTGCCAATTTTCGTGTTTACTGCATATAGAACAAAAAATGCTTCTTCTGCGACTATGACTGTTTGGAATGTCTGATATGCGGGATCTCATTAAGAAAATAGCGTTGGAATCTACGAGACTGTAATTAAGGGCGGCGATGTCAGCAAGCTATGTTGACCGAAAAGTACGATCCGGAGGTTTCTGTCGTGTGCCCATGAAACTTCCCGGCTGATTGCTTTACCTTCTGAAAAATGGAAGCTGTCAAAAGGACTAGCTTCACGAATCGCGGGTTTCTCTTACAGTACAATCCATGACGTTTCAAATAAGGCTGGCATTGAAAAAAATAAATAATTTTTGAACGATAACGTACTATTTTTATTTCATAAGTTTACAGATACAAGATAGGAATTTACATTTGTATAACGGCCACAAGTTAGTAATGTCCACCGCTCTTCTGGGACGCTTGAGAAAGAGCAACATAGTGAGCACCCTTGGCTGAAGCGACGTCAGCAGTGTCGGCCAGAAATCCTGACTTGAGGACAACTGGTGCTGCTAGTGGTCCGTGGTACGCGTTACCTCCTACGGCTGATGCGCCTGCGGAGAAAACTTTCGCGTTGCTTGATGAAAGGCCTGATCCGTAACCTGATGAGGCGTAGTGGCCATCGGAACTGAAAGAGTTTAGTCCGGCGTAGCCGTACTGTCCGTTGTAGACGTCAGAGGTACCTTCTCCGCCGCTGTACACTCCGTGAAGTGCTCCTACGTAGCCAGCGTCGTAGTATTTGCCGGATGAACCGTCGTCGTAGTTCTGTGCTCCGTATCCGCTTGCAGACTGAGCTTTCAGGGTGGCAATCAGGTGTTGGCCTCTAGCGGCTGCTACCTCCACAGTGTCGGCCAAGTGTCCGTCCTTTTGTACTACCGGCTTAGCAAGAGGTCCGTGGTATCCGACGGGACCGTGCTTTGAAGTCGGGAAAGAAGACACTCCACTTCCTAAGGCTAACCGCGCCAAAACGGCCAACAATGACGTTGTTGCTAGCTGGAAACATACAATAAATTCAGGTAAATTCTTTGACAAAATAATATTGACACTCGCACAAGGTAAAGACGAGTCCACTTACCAGTGAGTGCATGTTGGTATTTTTTATCACGTCTGATGAGGGTACACGCGTTACACGCGTTTATATAGCATATAGGCATCCACAGCACATCCCCACTTTGATGGCTTTCACGTGCGCCCGGCATTGTGTAATTGGAATTTTTAGATTTTAGCAAGGCTGCTTCATTAGTTTATTCTCGCGACAAGCTCTGCAGAAAATTAAACGTCAGTTGAATAGCACGCTGTACAATAATCAACGATTTTAGAAAATCCTTAAAACTTTTTATTTTCTAACAATTCACGGACAACCGTTCAGTCCGTAAATTATTTTATTACCTCGTACCAACCGATTAATAGTTTACGAGTCTAAGATGTTGCTATCACTTTTCTACGTACCAGAGAAGAACAGATTTACTGGTTCTTAAAGAGAACCACATTTTCGTAAAAACAAACGAACCTATGCAATTCTTTTCTGTAAAAATGGTTGCCTTTCATCTACGGCTAATGGACTACTACGATTTCTGGTTAAAGAAAATTCCTATCTGAAACGGCTTACGGCTAATAACTCGATAACCACCACCTTTATCCGCCTAATGGAAAGTCCGATATGCAGCACACGTAGCGAGTACCAAGCTTTATTTCGTTTGCTTTTTGTTAGTAACTTATTACATATATGGCAGTACACATAGTATCAATAGATTCCTAAATGTAGTACAGTGCTTAAATGTTTAATATGACAAAAACAGTTACGCATACGTCAGAATTGATACTTTATTAATTATAGATAATTAATTAAGCTTTGAAACACTTTTTTGTTTGTTTTTCTGGCATTAATAATAAACCGGCTATGGACGATAAACTAACGTATTTCTAATGGCGTTTTTACATCAGCGTCCGTTTCCTTAGTACACTCTGATAAATAGAACAAGCTTATAGGCGAACTGTCATCTTTTTCCTGCCAGTTTGGCCACTCGATTTAGGAGGGTTTTCACTATCGATAGACAGCAAAATAAAATCGTGCATTTGGAGGACGTTTTATTTTGCAAGGGCCAATGCATTCGGCGTCGCACAAGGTAAAGTCGTTGTCGTTTCATCCGCTTCATTGTAACGTAACATGATAACTTATTAAACTGTCTACCAAAGAAAGTCAGGTACGACAAATAAACTAAACGCCAACATTAAAAACAGTCAGCTGAATTTCAAAGCCATCATTTTGCTACTTGGGTGCCAGCTCGAACAAACTGCGTAGCTCACGAAGAGCGACCTTTCTGTTGTAAAACTGCGGGGCGATTTACTGTAGCAAGTCGGATTCTCACAAGCATGTCTAAGCGTACCCTGTTCGTGAAAAATTTTGAGGTCTTCTTTGGTAAACTACCATTCGTGATTCACTTAAAATCAGCCGCACACGTATCAGTTCTCTTACTTGTTGTTAGGTTTTTGATTGATTCTATTGATTAGTTCATTAATCGTACAGATATTTATCGGCTAGCCTACAGTTTATACTGCAACAATAGACTGCTCTTTAATTGCCAATTTTCGTGTTTACTGCATATAGAACAAAAAATGCTTCTTCTGCGACTATGACTGTTTGGAATGTCTGATATGCGGGATCTCATTAAGAAAATAGCGTTGGAATCTACGAGACTGTAATTAAGGGCGGCGATGTCAGCAAGCTATGTTGACCGAAAAGTACGATCCGGAGGTTTCTGTCGTGTGCCCATGAAACTTCCCGGCTGATTGCTTTACCTTCTGAAAAATGGAAGCTGTCAAAAGGACTAGCTTCACGAATCGCGGGTTTCTCTTACAGTACAATCCATGACGTTTCAAATAAGGCTGGCATTGAAAAAAATAAATAATTTTTGAACGATAACATACTATTTTTATTTCATAAGTTTACAGATACAAGATAGGAATTTACATTTGTATAACGGCCACAAGTTAGTAATGTCCACCGCTCTTCTGGGACGCTTGAGAAAGAGCAACATAGTGAGCACCCTTGGCTGAAGCGACGTCAGCAGTGTCGGCCAGAAATCCTGACTTGAGGACAACTGGTGCTGCTAGTGGTCCGTGGTACGCGTTACCTCCTACGGCTGATGCGCCTGCGGAGAAAACTTTCGCGTTGCTTGATGAAAGGCCTGATCCGTAACCTGATGAGGCGTAGTGGCCATCGGAACTGAAAGAGTTTAGTCCGGCGTAGCCGTACTGTCCGTTGTAGACGTCAGAGGTACCTTCTCCGCCGCTGTACACTCCGTGAAGTGCTCCTACGTAGCCAGCGTCGTAGTATTTGCCGGATGAACCGTCGTCGTAGTTCTGTGCTCCGTATCCGCTTGCAGACTGAGCTTTCAGGGTGGCAATCAGGTGTTGGCCTCTAGCGGCTGCTACCTCCACAGTGTCGGCCAAGTGTCCGTCCTTTTGTACTACCGGCTTAGCTAGAGGTCCGTGGTATCCGACGGGACCGTGCTTTGAAGTCGGGAAAGAAGACACTCCACTTCCTAAGGCTAACCGCGCCAAAACGGCCAACAATGACGTTGTTGCTAGCTGGAAACATACAATAAATTCAGGTAAATTCTTTGACAAAATAATATTGACACTCGCACAAGGTAAAGACGAGTCCACTTACCAGTGAGTGCATGTTGGTATTTTTTATCACGTCTGATGAGGGTACACGCGTTACACGCGTTTATATAGCATATAGGCATCCACAGCACATCCCCACTTTGATGGCTTTCACGTGCGCCCGGCATTGTGTAATTGGAATTTTTAGATTTTAGCAAGGCTGCTTCATTAGTTTATTCTCGCGACAAGCTCTGCAGAAAATTAAACGCCAGTTGAATAGCACGCTGTACAATAATCAACGATTTTAGAAAATCCTTAAAACTTTTTATTTTCTAACAATTCACGGACAACCGTTCAGTCCGTAAATTATTTTATTACCTCGTACCAACCGATTAATAGTTTACGAGTCTAAGATGTTGCTATCACTTTTCTACGTACCAGAGAAGAACAGATTTACTGGTTCTTAAAGAGAACCACATTTTCGTAAAAACAAACGAACCTATGCAATTCTTTTCTGTAAAAATGGTTGCCTTTCATCTACGGCTAATGGACTACTACGATTTCTGGTTAAAGAAAATTCCTATCTGAAACGGCTTACGGCTAATAACTCGATAACCACCACCTTTATCCGCCTAATGGAAAGTCCGATATGCAGCACACGTAGCGAGTACCAAGCTTTATTTCGTTTGCTTTTTGTTAGTAACTTATTACATATATGGCAGTACACATAGTATCAATAGATTCCTAAATGTAGTACAGTGCTTAAATGTTTAATATGACAAAAACAGTTACGCATACGTCAGAATTGATACGTTATTAATTATAGATAATTAATTAAGCTTTGAAACACTTTTTTGTTTGTTTTTCTGGCATTAATAATAAACCGGCTATGGACGATAAACTAACGTATTTCTAATGGCGTTTTTACATCAGCGTCCGTTTCCTTAGTACACTCTGATAAATAGAACAAGCTTATAGGCGAACTGTCATCTTTTTCCTGCCAGTTTGGCCACTCGATTTAGGAGGGTTTTAACTATCGATAGACAGCAAAATAAAATCGTGCATTTGGAGGACGTTTTATTTTGCAAGGGCCAATGCATTCGGCGTCGCACAAGGTAAAGTCGTTGTCGTTTCATCCGCTTCATTCTAACGTAACATGATAACTTATTAAACTGTCTACCAAATAAAGTCAGGTACGACAAATAAACTAAACGCCAACATTAAAAACAGTCAGCTGAACTTCAAAGCCATCATTTTGCTACTTGGGTGCCAGCTCGAACAAACTGCCTAGCTCACGAAGAGCGACCTTTCTGTTGTAAAACTGCGGGGCGATTTACTGTAGCAAGTCGGATTCTCACAAGCATGTCTAAGCGTACCCTGTTCGTGAAAAATTTTGAGGTCTTCTTTGGTAAACTACCATTCGTGATTCACTTAAAATCAGCCGAACACGTATCAGTTCTCTTACTTGTTGTTAGGTTTTTGATTGATTCTATTGATTAGTTCATTAATCGTACAGATATTTATCGGCTAGCCTACAGTTTATACTGCAACAATAGACTGCTCTTTAATTGCCAATTTTCGTGTTTACTGCATATAGAACAAAAAATGCTTCTTCTGCGACTATGACTGTTTGGAATGTCTGATATGCGGGATCTCATTAAGAAAATAGCGTTGGAATCTACGAGAGTGTAATTAAGGGCGGCGATGTCAGCAAGCTATGTTGACCGAAAAGTACGATCCGGAGGTTTCTGTCGTGTGCCCATGAAACTTCCCGGCTGATTGCTTTACCTTCTGAAAAATGGAAGCTGTCAAAAGGACTAGCTTCACGAATCGCGGGTTTCTCTTACAGTACAATCCATGACGTTTCAAATAAGGCTGGCATTGAAAAAAATAAATAATTTTTGAACGATAACATACTATTTTTATTTCATAAGTTTACAGATACAAGATAGGAATTTACATTTGTATAACGGCCACAAGTTAGTAATGTCCACCGCTCTTCTGGGACGCTTGAGAAAGAGCAACATAGTGAGCACCCTTGGCTGAAGCGACGTCAGCAGTGTCGGCCAGAAATCCTGAGTTGAGGACAACTGGTGCTGCTAGTGGTCCGTGGTACGCGTTACCTCCTACGGCTGATGCGCCTGCGGAGAAAACTTTCGCGTTGCTTGATGAAAGGCCTGATCCGTAACCTGATGAGGCGTAGTGGCCATCGGAACTGAAAGAGTTTAGTCCGGCGTAGCCGTACTGTCCGTTGTAGACGTCAGAGGTACCTTCTCCGCCGCTGTACACTCCGTGAAGTGCTCCTACGTAGCCAGCGTCGTAGTATTTGCCGGATGAACCGTTGTCGTAGTTCTGTGCTCCGTATCCGCTTGCAGACTGAGCTTTCAGGGTGGCAATCAGGTGTTGGCCTCTAGCGGCTGCTACCTCCACAGTGTCGGCCAAGTGTCCGTCCTTTTGTACTACCGGCTTAGCTAGAGGTCCGTGGTATCCGACGGGACAGTGCATTGAAGTCGGGAAAGAAGACACTCCACTTCCTAAGGCTAACCGCGCCAAAACGGCCAACAATGACGTTGTTGCTAGCTGGAAACACACAATAAATTCAGGTAAATTCATTGACAAAATAATATTGACACTCGCACAAGGTAAAGACGAGTCCACTTACCAGTGAGTGCATGTTGGTATTTTTTATCACGTCTGATGAGGGTACACGCGTTACACGCGTTTATATAGCATATAGGCATCCACAGCACATCCCCACTTTGATGGCTTTCACGTGCGCCCGGCATTGTGTAATTGGAATTTTTAGATTTTAGCAAGGCTGCTTCATTAGTTTATTCTCGCGACAAGCTCTGCAGAAAATTAAACGTCAGTTGAATAGCACGCTGTACAATAATCAACGATTTTAGAAAATCCTTAAAACTTTTTATTTTCTAACAATTCACGGACAACCGTTCAGTCCGTAAATTATTTTATTACCTCGTACCAACCGATTAATAGTTTACGAGTCTAAGATGTTGCTATCACTTTTCTACGTACCAGAGAAGAACAGATTTACTGGTTCTTAAAGAGAACCACATTTTCGTAAAAACAAACGAACCTATGCAATTCTTTTCTGTAAAAATGGTTGCCTTTCATCTACGGCTAATGGACTACTACGATTTCTGGTTAAAGAAAATTCCTATCTGAAACGGCTTACGGCTAATAACTCGATAACCACCACCTTTATCCGCCTAATGGAAAGTCCGATATGCAGCACACGTATCGAGTACCAAGCTTTATTTCGTTTGCTTTTTGTTAGTAACTTATTACATATATGGCAGTACACATAGTATCAATAGATTCCTAAATGTAGTACAGTGCTTAAATGTTTAATATGACAAAAACAGTTACGCATACGTCAGAATTGATACGTTATTAATTATAGATAATTAATTAAGCTTTGAAACACTTTTTTGTTTGTTTTTCTGGCATTAATAATAAACCGGCTATGGACGATAAACTAACGTATTTCTAATGGCGTTTTTACATCAGCGTCCGTTTCCTTAGTACACTCTGATAAATAGAACAAGCTTATAGGCGAACTGTCATCTTTTTCCTGCCAGTTTGGCCACTCGATTTAGGAGGGTTTTAACTATCGATAGACAGCAAAATAAAATCGTGCATTTGGAGGACGTTTTATTTTGCAAGGGCCAATGCATTCGGCGTCGCACAAGGTAAAGTCGTTGTCGTTTCATCCGCTTCATTCTAACGTAACATGATAACTTATTAAACTGTCTACCAAAGAAAGTCAGGTACGACAAATAAACTAAACGCCAACATTAAAAACAGTCAGCTGAACTTCAAAGCCATCATTTTGCTACTTGGGTGCCAGCTCGAACAAACTGCGTAGCTCACGAAGAGCGACCTTTCTGTTGTAAAACTGCGGGGCGATTTACTGTAGCAAGTCGGATTCTCACAAGCATGTCTAAGCGTACCCTGTTCGTGAAAAATTTTGAGGTCTTCTTTGGTAAACTACCATTCGTGATTCACTTAAAATCAGCCGAACACGTATCAGTTCTCTTACTTGTTGTTAGGTTTTTGATTGATTCTATTGATTAGTTCATTAATCGTACAGATATTTATCGGCTAGCCTACAGTTTATACTGCAACAATAGACTGCTCTTTAACTGCCAATTTTCGTGTTTACTGCATATAGAACAAAAAATGCTTCTTCTGCGACTATGACTGTTTGGAATGTCTGATATGCGGGATCTCATTAAGAAAATAGCGTTGGAATCTACGAGAGTGTAATTAAGGGCGGCGATGTCAGCAAGCTATGTTGACCGAAAAGTACGATCCGGAGGTTTCTGTCGTGTGCCCATGAAACTTCCCGGCTGATTGCTTTACCTTCTGAAAAATGGAAGCTGTCAAAAGGACTAGCTTCACGAATCGCGGGTTTCTCTTACAGTACAATCCATGACGTTTCAAATAAGGCTGGCATTGAAAAAAATAAATAATTTTTGAACGATAACATACTATTTTTATTTCATAAGTTTACAGATACAAGATAGGAATTTACATTTGTATAACGGCCACAAGTTAGTAATGTCCACCGCTCTTCTGGGACGCTTGAGAAAGAGCAACATAGTGAGCACCCTTGGCTGAAGCGACGTCAGCAGTGTCGGCCAGAAATCCTGAGTTGAGGACAACTGGTGCTGCTAGTGGTCCGTGGTACGCGTTACCTCCTACGGCTGATGCGCCTGCGGAGAAAACTTTCGCGTTGCTTGATGAAAGGCCTGATCCGTAACCTGATGAGGCGTAGTGGCCATCGGAACTGAAAGAGTTTAGTCCGGCGTAGCCGTACTGTCCGTTGTAGACGTCAGAGGTACCTTCTCCGCCGCTGTACACTCCGTGAAGTGCTCCTTCGTAGCCAGCGTCGTAGTATTTGCCGGATGAACCGTCGTCGTAGTTCTGTGCTCCGTATCCGCTTGCAGACTGAGCTTTCAGGGTGGCAATCAGGTGTTGGCCTCTAGCGGCTGCTACCTCCACAGTGTCGGCCAAGTGTCCGCCCTTTTGTACTACCGGCTTAGCTAGAGGTCCGTGGTATCCGACTGGACCGTGCTTTGAAGTCGGGAAAGAAGACACTCCACTTCCTAAGGCTAACCGCGCCAAAACGGCCAACAATGACGTTGTTGCTAGCTGGAAACATACAATAAATTCAGGTAAATTCTTTGACAAAATAATATTGACACTCGCACAAGGTAAAGACGAGTCCACTTACCAGTGAGTGCATGTTGGTATTTTTTATCACGTCTGATGAGGGTACACGCGTTACACGCGTTTATATAGCATATAGGCATCCACAGCACATCCCCACTTTGATGGCTTTCACGTGCGCCCGGCATTGTGTAATTGGAATTTTTAGATTTTAGCAAGGCTGCTTCATTAGTTTATTCTCGCGACAAGCTCTGCAGAAAATTAAACGTCAGTTGAAAAGCACGCTGTACAATAATCAACGATTTTATAAAATCCTTAAAACTTTTTATTTTCTAACAATTCACGGACAACCGTTCAGTCCGTAAATTATTTTATTACCTCGTACCAACCGATTAATAGTTTACGAGTCTAAGATGTTGCTATCACTTTTCTACGTACCAGAGAAGAACAGATTTACTGGTTCTTAAAAAGAACCACATTTTCGTAAAAACAAACGAACCTATGCAATTCTTTTCTGTAAAAATGTTTGCCTTTCATCTACGGCTAATGGACTACTACGATTTCTGGTTAAAGAAAATTCCTATCTGAAACGGCTTACGGCTAATAACTCGATAACCACCACCTTTATCCGCCTAATGGAAAGTCCGATATGCAGCACACGTAGCGAGTACCAAGCTTTATTTCGTTTGCTTTTTGTTAGTAACTTATTACATATATGGCAGTACACATAGTATCAATAGATTCCTAAATGTAGTACAGTGCTTAAATGTTTAATATGACAAAAAACAGTTACGCATACGTCAGAATTGATACGTTATTAATTATAGATAATTAATTAAGCTTTGAAACACTTTTTTGTTTGTTTTTCTGGCATTAATAATAAACCGGCTATGGACGATAAACTAACGTATTTCTAATGGCGTTTTTACATCAGCGTCCGTTTCCTTAGTACACTCTGATAAATAGAACAAGCTTATAGGCGAACTGTCATCTTTTTCCTGCCAGTTTGGCCACTCGATTTAGGAGGGTTTTCACTATCGATAGACAGCAAAATAAAATCGTGCATTTGGAGGACGTTTTATTTTGCAAGGGCCAATGCATTCGGCGTCGCACAAGGTAAAGTCGTTGTCGTTTCATCCGCTTCATTGTAACGTAACATGATAACTTATTAAACTGTCTACCAAAGAAAGTCAGGTACGACAAATAAACTAAACGCCAACATTAAAAACAGTCAGCTGAACTTCAAAGCCATCATTTTGCTACTTGGGTGCCAGCTCGAACAAACTGCGTAGCTCACGAAGAGCGACCTTTCTGTTGTAAAACTGCGGGGCGATTTACTGTAGCAAGTCGGATTCTCACAAGCATGTCTAAGCGTACCCTGTTCGTGAAAGATTTTGAGGTCTTCTTTGGTAAACTACCATTCGTGATTCACTTAAAATCAGCCGCACACGTATCAGTTCTCTTACTTGTTGTTAGGTTTTTGATTGATTCTATTGATTAGTTCATTAATCGTACAGATATTTATCGGCTAGCCTACAGTTTATACTGCAACAATAGACTGCTCTTTAATTGCCAATTTTCGTGTTTACTGCATATAGAACAAAAAATGCTTCTTCTGCGACTATGACTGTTTGGAATGTCTGATATGCGGGATCTCATTAAGAAAATAGCGTTGGAATCTACGAGACTGTAATTAAGGGCGGCGATGTCAGCAAGCTATGTTGACCGTAAAGTACGATACGGAGGTTTCTGTCGTGTGCCCATGAAACTTCCCGGCTGATTGCTTTACCTTCTGAAAAATGGAAGCTGTCAAAAGGACTAGCTTCACGAATCGCGGGTTTCTCTTACAGTACAATCCATGACGTTTCAAATAAGGCTGGCATTGAAAAAATTAAATAATTTTTGAACGATAACATACTATTTTTATTTCATAAGATTATAGATACAAGATAGGAATTTACATTTGTATAACGGCCACAAATTAGTAATGTCCACCGCTCTTCTGGGACGCTTGAGAAAGAGCAACATAGTGAGCACCCTTGGCTGAAGCGACGTCAGCAGTGTCGGCCAGAAATCCTGACTTGAGGACAACTGGTGCTGCTAGTGGTCCGTGGAACGCGTTACCTCCTACGGCTGATGCGCCTGCGGAGAAAACTTTCGCGTTGCTTGATGAAAGGCCTGATCCGTAACCTGATGAGGCGTAGTGGCCATCGGAACTGAAAGAGTTTAGTCCGGCGTAGCCGTACTGTCCGTTGTAGACGTCAGAGGTACCTTCTCCGCCGCTGTACACTCCGTGAAGTGCTCCTTCGTAGCCAGCGTCGTAGTATTTGCCGGATGAACCGTCGTCGTAGTTCTGTGCTCCGTATCCGCTTGCAGACTGAGCTTTC
This sequence comes from Magicicada septendecula, assembly GCA_034769895.1. Lineage (NCBI taxonomy): Eukaryota > Metazoa > Arthropoda > Insecta > Hemiptera > Cicadidae > Magicicada > Magicicada septendecula. The sequence goes on along the minus strand of CM068373.1, from coordinate 44,604,275 downwards.
AGGGTGGCAATCAGGTGTTGGCCTCTAGCGGCTGCTACCTCCACAGTGTCGGCCAAGTGTCCGTCCTTTTGTACTACCGGCTTAGCTAGAGGTCCGTGGTATCCGACGGGACCGTGCTTTGAAGTCGGGAAAGAAGACACTCCACTTCCTAAGGCTAACCGCGCCAAAACGGCCAACAATGACGTTGTTGCTAGCTGGAAACATACAATAAATTCAGGTAAATTCTTTGACAAAATAATATTGACACTCGCAATAGGTAAAGACGAGTCCACTTACCAGTGAGTGCATGTTGGTATTTTTTATCACGTCTGATGAGGGTACACGCGTTACACGCGTTTATATAGCATATAGGCATCCACAGCACATCCCCACTTTGATGGCTTTCACGTGCGCCCGGCATTGTGTAATTGGAATTTTTAGATTTTAGCAAGGCTGCTTCATTAGTTTATTCTCGCGACAAGCTCTGCAGAAAATTAAACGTCAGTTGAATAGCACGCTGTACAATAATCAACGATTTTAGAAAATCCTTAAAACTTTTTATTTTCTAACAATTCACGGACAACCGTTCAGTCCGTAAATTATTTTATTACCTCGTACCAACCGATTAATAGTTTACGAGTCTAAGATGTTGCTATCACTTTTCTACGTACCAGAGAAGAACAGATTTACTGGTTCTTAAAGAGAACCACATTTTCGTAAAAACAAACGAACCTATGCAATTCTTTTCTGTAAAAATGGTTGCCTTTCATCTACGGCTAATGGACTACTACGATTTCTGGTTAAAGAATATTCCTATCTGAAACGGCTTACGGCTAATAACTCGATAACCACCACCTTTATCCGCCTAATGGAAAGTCCGATATGCAGCACACGTAGCGAGTACCAAGCTTTATTTCGTTTGCTTTTTGTTAGTAACTTATTACATATATGGCAGTACACATAGTATCAATAGATTCCTAAATGTAGTACAGTGCTTAAATGTTTAATATGACAAAAACAGTTACGCATACGTCAGAATTGATACGTTATTAATTATAGATAATTAATTAAGCTTTGAAACACTTTTTTGTTTGTTTTTCTGGCATTAATAATAAACCGGCTATGGACGATAAACTAACGTATTTCTAATGGCGTTTTTACATCAGCGTCCGTTTCCTTAGTACACTCTGATAAATAGAACAAGCTTATAGGCGAACTGTCATCTTTTTCCTGCCAGTTTGGCCACTCGATTTAGGAGGGTTTTCACTATCGATAGACAGCAAAATAAAATCGTGTATTTGGAGGACGTTTTATTTTGCAAGGGCCAATGCATTCGGGGTCGCACAAGGTAAAGTCGTTGTCGTTTCATCCGCTTCATTGTAACGTAACATGATAACTTATTAAACTGTCTACCAAAGAAAGTCAGGTACGACAAATAAACTAAACGCCAACATTAAAAACAGTCAGCTGAACTTCAAAGCCATCATTTTGCTACTTGGGTGCCAGCTCGAACAAACTGCGTAGCTCACGAAGAGCGACCTTTCTGTTGTAAAACTGCGGGGCGATTTACTGTAGCAAGTCGGATTCTCACAAGCATGTCTAAGCGTACCCTGTTCGTGAAAAATTTTGAGGTCTTCTTTGGTAAACTACCATTCGTGATTCACTTAAAATCAGCCGCACACGTATCAGTTCTCTTACTTGTTGTTAGGTTTTTGATTGATTCTATTGATTAGTTCATTAATCGTACAGATATTTATCGGCTAGCCTACAGTTTATACTGCAACAATAGACTGCTCTTTAATTGCCAATTTTCGTGTTTACTGCATATAGAACAAAAAATGCTTCTTCTGCGACTATGACTGTTTGGAATGTCTGATATGCGGGATCTCATTAAGAAAATAGCGTTGGAATCTACGAGACTGTAATTAAGGGCGGCGATGTCAGCAAGCTATGTTGACCGTAAAGTACGATACGGAGGTTTCTGTCGTGTGCCCATGAAACTTCCCGGCTGATTGCTTTACCTTCTGAAAAATGGAAGCTGTCAAAAGGACTAGCTTCACGAATCGCGGGTTTCTCTTACAGTACAATCCATGACGTTTCAAATAAGGCTGGCATTGAAAAAATTAAATAATTTTTGAACGATAACATACTATTTTTATTTCATAAGATTATAGATACAAGATAGGAATTTACATTTGTATAACGGCCACAAATTAGTAATGTCCACCGCTCTTCTGGGACGCTTGAGAAAGAGCAACATAGTGAGCACCCTTGGCTGAAGCGACGTCAGCAGTGTCGGCCAGAAATCCTGACTTGAGGACAACTGGTGCTGCTAGTGGTCCGTGGTACGCGTTACCTCCTACGGCTGATGCGCCTGCGGAGAAAACTTTCGCGTTGCTTGATGAAAGGCCTGATCCGTAACCTGATGAGGCGTAGTGGCCATCGGAACTGAAAGAGTTTAGTCCGGCGTAGCCGTACTGTCCGTTGTAGACGTCAGAGGTACCTTCTCCGCCGCTGTACACTCCGTGAAGTGCTCCTTCGTAGCCAGCGTCGTAGTATTTGCCGGATGAACCGTCGTCGTAGTTCTGTGCTCCGTATCCGCTTGCAGACTGAGCTTTCAGGGTGGCAATCAGGTGTTGGCCTCTAGCGGCTGCTACCTCCACAGTGTCGGCCAAGTGTCCGTCCTTTTGTACTACCGGCTTAGCTAGAGGTCCGTGGTATCCGACGGGACCGTGCTTTGAAGTCGGGAAAGAAGACACTCCACTTCCTAAGGCTAACCGCGCCAAAACGGCCAACAATGACGTTGTTGCTAGCTGGAAACATACAATAAATTCAGGTAAATTCTTTGACAAAATAATATTGACACTCGCAATAGGTAAAGACGAGTCCACTTACCAGTGAGTGCATGTTGGTATTTTTTATCACGTCTGATGAGGGTACACGCGTTACACGCGTTTATATAGCATATAGGCATCCACAGCACATCCCCACTTTGATGGCTTTCACGTGCGCCCGGCATTGTGTAATTGGAATTTTTAGATTTTAGCAAGGCTGCTTCATTAGTTTATTCTCGCGACAAGCTCTGCAGAAAATTAAACGTCAGTTGAATAGCACGCTGTACAATAATCAACGATTTTAGAAAATCCTTAAAACTTTTTATTTTCTAACAATTCACGGACAACCGTTCAGTCCGTAAATTATTTTATTACCTCGTACCAACCGATTAATAGTTTACGAGTCTAAGATGTTGCTATCACTTTTCTACGTACCAGAGAAGAACAGATTTACTGGTTCTTAAAGAGAACCACATTTTCGTAAAAACAAACGAACCTATGCAATTCTTTTCTGTAAAAATGGTTGCCTTTCATCTACGGCTAATGGACTACTACGATTTCTGGTTAAAGAATATTCCTATCTGAAACGGCTTACGGCTAATAACTCGATAACCACCACCTTTATCCGCCTAATGGAAAGTCCGATATGCAGCACACGTAGCGAGTACCAAGCTTTATTTCGTTTGCTTTTTGTTAGTAACTTATTACATATATGGCAGTACACATAGTATCAATAGATTCCTAAATGTAGTACAGTGCTTAAATGTTTAATATGACAAAAACAGTTACGCATACGTCAGAATTGATACGTTATTAATTATAGATAATTAATTAAGCTTTGAAACACTTTTTTGTTTGTTTTTCTGGCATTAATAATAAACCGGCTATGGACGATAAACTAACGTATTTCTAATGGCGTTTTTACATCAGCGTCCGTTTCCTTAGTACACTCTGATAAATAGAACAAGCTTATAGGCGAACTGTCATCTTTTTCCTGCCAGTTTGGCCACTCGATTTAGGAGGGTTTTCACTATCGATAGACAGCAAAATAAAATCGTGTATTTGGAGGACGTTTTATTTTGCAAGGGCCAATGCATTCGGGGTCGCACAAGGTAAAGTCGTTGTCGTTTCATCCGCTTCATTGTAACGTAACATGATAACTTATTAAACTGTCTACCAAAGAAAGTCAGGTACGACAAATAAACTAAACGCCAACATTAAAAACAGTCAGCTGAACTTCAAAGCCATCATTTTGCTACTTGGGTGCCAGCTCGAACAAACTGCGTAGCTCACGAAGAGCGACCTTTCTGTTGTAAAACTGCGGGGCGATTTACTGTAGCAAGTCGGATTCTCACAAGCATGTCTAAGCGTACCCTGTTCGTGAAAAATTTTGAGGTCTTCTTTGGTAAACTACCATTCGTGATTCACTTAAAATCAGCCGCACACGTATCAGTTCTCTTACTTGTTGTTAGGTTTTTGATTGATTCTATTGATTAGTTCATTAATCGTACAGATATTTATCGGCTAGCCTACAGTTTATACTGCAACAATAGACTGCTCTTTAATTGCCAATTTTCGTGTTTACTGCATATAGAACAAAAAATGCTTCTTCTGCGACTATGACTGTTTGGAATGTCTGATATGCGGGATCTCATTAAGAAAATAGCGTTGGAATCTACGAGACTGTAATTAAGGGCGGCGATGTCAGCAAGCTATGTTGACCGTAAAGTACGATACGGAGGTTTCTGTCGTGTGCCCATGAAACTTCCCGGCTGATTGCTTTACCTTCTGAAAAATGGAAGCTGTCAAAAGGACTAGCTTCACGAATCGCGGGTTTCTCTTACAGTACAATCCATGACGTTTCAAATAAGGCTGGCATTGAAAAAATTAAATAATTTTTGAACGATAACATACTATTTTTATTTCATAAGATTATAGATACAAGATAGGAATTTACATTTGTATAACGGCCACAAATTAGTAATGTCCACCGCTCTTCTGGGACGCTTGAGAAAGAGCAACATAGTGAGCACCCTTGGCTGAAGCGACGTCAGCAGTGTCGGCCAGAAATCCTGACTTGAGGACAACTGGTGCTGCTAGTGGTCCGTGGTACGCGTTACCTCCTACGGCTGATGCGCCTGCGGAGAAAACTTTCGCGTTGCTTGATGAAAGGCCTGATCCGTAACCTGATGAGGCGTAGTGGCCATCGGAACTGAAAGAGTTTAGTCCGGCGTAGCCGTACTGTCCGTTGTAGACGTCAGAGGTACCTTCTCCGCCGCTGTACACTCCGTGAAGTGCTCCTTCGTAGCCAGCGTCGTAGTATTTGCCGGATGAACCGTCGTCGTAGTTCTGTGCTCCGTATCCGCTTGCAGACTGAGCTTTCAGGGTGGCAATCAGGTGTTGGCCTCTAGCGGCTGCTACCTCCACAGTGTCGGCCAAGTGTCCGTCCTTTTGTACTACCGGCTTAGCTAGAGGTCCGTGGTATCCGACGGGACCGTGCTTTGAAGTCGGGAAAGAAGACACTCCACTTCCTAAGGCTAACCGCGCCAAAACGGCCAACAATGACGTTGTTGCTAGCTGGAAACATACAATAAATTCAGGTAAATTCTTTGACAAAATAATATTGACACTCGCAATAGGTAAAGACGAGTCCACTTACCAGTGAGTGCATGTTGGTATTTTTTATCACGTCTGATGAGGGTACACGCGTTACACGCGTTTATATAGCATATAGGCATCCACAGCACATCCCCACTTTGATGGCTTTCACGTGCGCCCGGCATTGTGTAATTGGAATTTTTAGATTTTAGCAAGGCTGCTTCATTAGTTTATTCTCGCGACAAGCTCTGCAGAAAATTAAACGTCAGTTGAAAAGCACGCTGTACAATAATCAACGATTTTATAAAATCCTTAAAACTTTTTATTTTCTAACAATTCACGGACAACCGTTCAGTCCGTAAATTATTTTATTACCTCGTACCAACCGATTAATAGTTTACGAGTCTAAGATGTTGCTATCACTTTTCTACGTACCAGAGAAGAACAGATTTACTGGTTCTTAAAAAGAACCACATTTTCGTAAAAACAAACGAACCTATGCAATTCTTTTCTGTAAAAATGTTTGCCTTTCATCTACGGCTAATGGACTACTACGATTTCTGGTTAAAGAAAATTCCTATCTGAAACGGCTTACGGCTAATAACTCGATAACCACCACCTTTATCCGCCTAATGGAAAGTCCGATATGCAGCACACGTAGCGAGTACCAAGCTTTATTTCGTTTGCTTTTTGTTAGTAACTTATTACATATATGGCAGTACACATAGTATCAATAGATTCCTAAATGTAGTACAGTGCTTAAATGTTTAATATGACAAAAAACAGTTACGCATACGTCAGAATTGATACGTTATTAATTATAGATAATTAATTAAGCTTTGAAACACTTTTTTGTTTGTTTTTCTGGCATTAATAATAAACCGGCTATGGACGATAAACTAACGTATTTCTAATGGCGTTTTTACATCAGCGTCCGTTTCCTTAGTACACTCTGATAAATAGAACAAGCTTATAGGCGAACTGTCATCTTTTTCCTGCCAGTTTGGCCACTCGATTTAGGAGGGTTTTCACTATCGATAGACAGCAAAATAAAATCGTGCATTTGGAGGACGTTTTATTTTGCAAGGGCCAATGCATTCGGCGTCGCACAAGGTAAAGTCGTTGTCGTTTCATCCGCTTCATTGTAACGTAACATGATAACTTATTAAACTGTCTACCAAAGAAAGTCAGGTACGACAAATAAACTAAACGCCAACATTAAAAACAGTCAGCTGAACTTCAAAGCCATCATTTTGCTACTTGGGTGCCAGCTCGAACAAACTGCGTAGCTCACGAAGAGCGACCTTTCTGTTGTAAAACTGCGGGGCGATTTACTGTAGCAAGTCGGATTCTCACAAGCATGTCTAAGCGTACCCTGTTCGTGAAAAATTTTGAGGTCTTCTTTGGTAAACTACCATTCGTGATTCACTTAAAATCAGCCGCACACGTATCAGTTCTCTTACTTGTTGTTAGGTTTTTGATTGATTCTATTGATTAGTTCATTAATCGTACAGATATTTATCGGCTAGCCTACAGTTTATACTGCAACAATAGACTGCTCTTTAATTGCCAATTTTCGTGTTTACTGCATATAGAACAAAAAATGCTTCTTCTGCGACTATGACTGTTTGGAATGTCTGATATGCGGGATCTCATTAAGAAAATAGCGTTGGAATCTACGAGACTGTAATTAAGGGCGGCGATGTCAGCAAGCTATGTTGACCGTAAAGTACGATACGGAGGTTTCTGTCGTGTGCCCATGAAACTTCCCGGCTGATTGCTTTACCTTCTGAAAAATGGAAGCTGTCAAAAGGACTAGCTTCACGAATCGCGGGTTTCTCTTACAGTACAATCCATGACGTTTCAAATAAGGCTGGCATTGAAAAAATTAAATAATTTTTGAACGATAACATACTATTTTTATTTCATAAGATTATAGATACAAGATAGGAATTTACATTTGTATAACGGCCACAAATTAGTAATGTCCACCGCTCTTCTGGGACGCTTGAGAAAGAGCAACATAGTGAGCACCCTTGGCTGAAGCGACGTCAGCAGTGTCGGCCAGAAATCCTGACTTGAGGACAACTGGTGCTGCTAGTGGTCCGTGGTACGCGTTACCTCCTACGGCTGATGCGCCTGCGGAGAAAACTTTCGCGTTGCTTGATGAAAGGCCTGATCCGTAACCTGATGAGGCGTAGTGGCCATCGGAACTGAAAGAGTTTAGTCCGGCGTAGCCGTACTGTCCGTTGTAGACGTCAGAGGTACCTTCTCCGCCGCTGTACACTCCGTGAAGTGCTCCTTCGTAGCCAGCGTCGTAGTATTTGCCGGATGAACCGTCGTCGTAGTTCTGTGCTCCGTATCCGCTTGCAGACTGAGCTTTCAGGGTGGCAATCAGGTGTTGGCCTCTAGCGGCTGCTACCTCCACAGTGTCGGCCAAGTGTCCGTCCTTTTGTACTACCGGCTTAGCTAGAGGTCCGTGGTATCCGACGGGACCGTGCTTTGAAGTCGGGAAAGAAGACACTCCACTTCCTAAGGCTAACCGCGCCAAAACGGCCAACAATGACGTTGTTGCTAGCTGGAAACATACAATAAATTCAGGTAAATTCTTTGACAAAATAATATTGACACTCGCAATAGGTAAAGACGAGTCCACTTACCAGTGAGTGCATGTTGGTATTTTTTATCACGTCTGATGAGGGTACACGCGTTACACGCGTTTATATAGCATATAGGCATCCACAGCACATCCCCACTTTGATGGCTTTCACGTGCGCCCGGCATTGTGTAATTGGAATTTTTAGATTTTAGCAAGGCTGCTTCATTAGTTTATTCTCGCGACAAGCTCTGCAGAAAATTAAACGTCAGTTGAATAGCACGCTGTACAATAATCAACGATTTTAGAAAATCCTTAAAACTTTTTATTTTCTAACAATTCACGGACAACCGTTCAGTCCGTAAATTATTTTATTACCTCGTACCAACCGATTAATAGTTTACGAGTCTAAGATGTTGCTATCACTTTTCTACGTACCAGAGAAGAACAGATTTACTGGTTCTTAAAGAGAACCACATTTTCGTAAAAACAAACGAACCTATGCAATTCTTTTCTGTAAAAATGGTTGCCTTTCATCTACGGCTAATGGACTACTACGATTTCTGGTTAAAGAATATTCCTATCTGAAACGGCTTACGGCTAATAACTCGATAACCACCACCTTTATGCGCCTAATGGAAAGTCCGATATGCAGCACACGTAGCGAGTACCAAGCTTTATTTCGTTTGCTTTTTGTTAGTAACTTATTACATATATGGCAGTACACATAGTATCAATAGATTCCTAAATGTAGTACAGTGCTTAAATGTTTAATATGACAAAAACAGTTACGCATACGTCAGAATTGATACGTTATTAATTATAGATAATTAATTAAGCTTTGAAACACTTTTTTGTTTGTTTTTCTGGCATTAATAATAAACCGGCTATGGACGATAAACTAACGTATTTCTAATGGCGTTTTTACATCAGCGTCCGTTTCCTTAGTACACTCTGATAAATAGAACAAGCTTATAGGCGAACTGTCATCTTTTTCCTGCCAGTTTGGCCACTCGATTTAGGAGGGTTTTCACTATCGATAGACAGCAAAATAAAATCGTGTATTTGGAGGACGTTTTATTTTGCAAGGGCCAATGCATTCGGGGTCGCACAAGGTAAAGTCGTTGTCGTTTCATCCGCTTCATTGTAACGTAACATGATAACTTATTAAACTGTCTACCAAAGAAAGTCAGGTACGACAAATAAACTAAACGCCAACATTAAAAACAGTCAGCTGAACTTCAAAGCCATCATTTTGCTACTTGGGTGCCAGCTCGAACAAACTGCGTAGCTCACGAAGAGCGACCTTTCTGTTGTAAAACTGCGGGGCGATTTACTGTAGCAAGTCGGATTCTCACAAGCATGTCTAAGCGTACCCTGTTCGTGAAAAATTTTGAGGTCTTCTTTGGTAAACTACCATTCGTGATTCACTTAAAATCAGCCGCACACGTATCAGTTCTCTTACTTGTTGTTAGGTTTTTGATTGATTCTATTGATTAGTTCATTAATCGTACAGATATTTATCGGCTAGCCTACAGTTTATACTGCAACAATAGACTGCTCTTTAATTGCCAATTTTCGTGTTTACTGCATATAGAACAAAAAATGCTTCTTCTGCGACTATGACTGTTTGGAATGTCTGATATGCGGGATCTCATTAAGAAAATAGCGTTGGAATCTACGAGACTGTAATTAAGGGCGGCGATGTCAGCAAGCTATGTTGACCGTAAAGTACGATACGGAGGTTTCTGTCGTGTGCCCATGAAACTTCCCGGCTGATTGCTTTACCTTCTGAAAAATGGAAGCTGTCAAAAGGACTAGCTTCACGAATCGCGGGTTTCTCTTACAGTACAATCCATGACGTTTCAAATAAGGCTGGCATTGAAAAAATTAAATAATTTTTGAACGATAACATACTATTTTTATTTCATAAGATTATAGATACAAGATAGGAATTTACATTTGTATAACGGCCACAAATTAGTAATGTCCACCGCTCTTCTGGGACGCTTGAGAAAGAGCAACATAGTGAGCACCCTTGGCTGAAGCGACGTCAGCAGTGTCGGCCAGAAATCCTGACTTGAGGACAACTGGTGCTGCTAGTGGTCCGTGGTACGCGTTACCTCCTACGGCTGATGCGCCTGCGGAGAAAACTTTCGCGTTGCTTGATGAAAGGCCTGATCCGTAACCTGATGAGGCGTAGTGGCCATCGGAACTGAAAGAGTTTAGTCCGGCGTAGCCGTACTGTCCGTTGTAGACGTCAGAGGTACCTTCTCCGCCGCTGTACACTCCGTGAAGTGCTCCTTCGTAGCCAGCGTCGTAGTATTTGCCGGATGAACCGTCGTCGTAGTTCTGTGCTCCGTATCCGCTTGCAGACTGAGCTTTCAGGGTGGCAATCAGGTGTTGGCCTCTAGCGGCTGCTACCTCCACAGTGTCGGCCAAGTGTCCGCCCTTTTGTACTACCGGCTTAGCTAGAGGTCCGTGGTATCCGACTGGACCGTGCTTTGAAGTCGGGAAAGAAGACACTCCACTTCCTAAGGCTAACCGCGCCAAAACGGCCAACAATGACGTTGTTGCTAGCTGGAAACATACAATAAATTCAGGTAAATTCTTTGACAAAATAATATTGACACTCGCACAAGGTAAAGACGAGTCCACTTACCAGTGAGTGCATGTTGGTATTTTTTATCACGTCTGATGAGGGTACACGCGTTACACGCGTTTATATAGCATATAGGCATCCACAGCACATCCCCACTTTGATGGCTTTCACGTGCGCCCGGCATTGTGTAATTGGAATTTTTAGATTTTAGCAAGGCTGCTTCATTAGTTTATTCTCGCGACAAGCTCTGCAGAAAATTAAACGTCAGTTGAAAAGCACGCTGTACAATAATCAACGATTTTATAAAATCCTTAAAACTTTTTATTTTCTAACAATTCACGGACAACCGTTCAGTCCGTAAATTATTTTATTACCTCGTACCAACCGATTAATAGTTTACGAGTCTAAGATGTTGCTATCACTTTTCTACGTACCAGAGAAGAACAGATTTACTGGTTCTTAAAAAGAACCACATTTTCGTAAAAACAAACGAACCTATGCAATTCTTTTCTGTAAAAATGTTTGCCTTTCATCTACGGCTAATGGACTACTACGATTTCTGGTTAAAGAAAATTCCTATCTGAAACGGCTTACGGCTAATAACTCGATAACCACCACCTTTATCCGCCTAATGGAAAGTCCGATATGCAGCACACGTAGCGAGTACCAAGCTTTATTTCGTTTGCTTTTTGTTAGTAACTTATTACATATATGGCAGTACACATAGTATCAATAGATTCCTAAATGTAGTACAGTGCTTAAATGTTTAATATGACAAAAAACAGTTACGCATACGTCAGAATTGATACGTTATTAATTATAGATAATTAATTAAGCTTTGAAACACTTTTTTGTTTGTTTTTCTGGCATTAATAATAAACCGGCTATGGACGATAAACTAACGTATTTCTAATGGCGTTTTTACATCAGCGTCCGTTTCCTTAGTACACTCTGATAAATAGAACAAGCTTATAGGCGAACTGTCATCTTTTTCCTGCCAGTTTGGCCACTCGATTTAGGAGGGTTTTCACTATCGATAGACAGCAAAATAAAATCGTGCATTTGGAGGACGTTTTATTTTGCAAGGGCCAATGCATTCGGCGTCGCACAAGGTAAAGTCGTTGTCGTTTCATCCGCTTCATTGTAACGTAACATGATAACTTATTAAACTGTCTACCAAAGAAAGTCAGGTACGACAAATAAACTAAACGCCAACATTAAAAACAGTCAGCTGAACTTCAAAGCCATCATTTTGCTACTTGGGTGCCAGCTCGAACAAACTGCGTAGCTCACGAAGAGCGACCTTTCTGTTGTAAAACTGCGGGGCGATTTACTGTAGCAAGTCGGATTCTCACAAGCATGTCTAAGCGTACCCTGTTCGTGAAAGATTTTGAGGTCTTCTTTGGTAAACTACCATTCGTGATTCACTTAAAATCAGCCGCACACGTATCAGTTCTCTTACTTGTTGTTAGGTTTTTGATTGATTCTATTGATTAGTTCATTAATCGTACAGATATTTATCGGCTAGCCTACAGTTTATACTGCAACAATAGACTGCTCTTTAATTGCCAATTTTCGTGTTTACTGCATATAGAACAAAAAATGCTTCTTCTGCGACTATGACTGTTTGGAATGTCTGATATGCGGGATCTCATTAAGAAAATAGCGTTGGAATCTACGAGACTGTAATTAAGGGCGGCGATGTCAGCAAGCTATGTTGACCGTAAAGTACGATACGGAGGTTTCTGTCGTGTGCCCATGAAACTTCCCGGCTGATTGCTTTACCTTCTGAAAAATGGAAGCTGTCAAAAGGACTAGCTTCACGAATCGCGGGTTTCTCTTACAGTACAATCCATGACGTTTCAAATAAGGCTGGCATTGAAAAAATTAAATAATTTTTGAACGATAACATACTATTTTTATTTCATAAGATTATAGATACAAGATAGGAATTTACATTTGTATAACGGCCACAAATTAGTAATGTCCACCGCTCTTCTGGGACGCTTGAGAAAGAGCAACATAGTGAGCACCCTTGGCTGAAGCGACGTCAGCAGTGTCGGCCAGAAATCCTGACTTGAGGACAACTGGTGCTGCTAGTGGTCCGTGGTACGCGTTACCTCCTACGGCTGATGCGCCTGCGGAGAAAACTTTCGCGTTGCTTGATGAAAGGCCTGATCCGTAACCTGATGAGGCGTAGTGGCCATCGGAACTGAAAGAGTTTAGTCCGGCGTAGCCGTACTGTCCGTTGTAGACGTCAGAGGTACCTTCTCCGCCGCTGTACACTCCGTGAAGTGCTCCTTCGTAGCCAGCGTCGTAGTATTTGCCGGATGAACCGTCGTCGTAGTTCTGTGCTCCGTATCCGCTTGCAGACTGAGCTTTCAGGGTGGCAATCAGGTGTTGGCCTCTAGCGGCTGCTACCTCCACAGTGTCGGCCAAGTGTCCGCCCTTTTGTACTACCGGCTTAGCTAGAGGTCCGTGGTATCCGACTGGACCGTGCTTTGAAGTCGGGAAAGAAGACACTCCACTTCCTAAGGCTAACCGCGCCAAAACGGCCAACAATGACGTTGTTGCTAGCTGGAAACATACAATAAATTCAGGTAAATTCTTTGACAAAATAATATTGACACTCGCACAAGGTAAAGACGAGTCCACTTACCAGTGAGTGCATGTTGGTATTTTTTATCACGTCTGATGAGGGTACACGCGTTACACGCGTTTATATAGCATATAGGCATCCACAGCACATCCCCACTTTGATGGCTTTCACGTGCGCCCGGCATTGTGTAATTGGAATTTTTAGATTTTAGCAAGGCTGCTTCATTAGTTTATTCTCGCGACAAGCTCTGCAGAAAATTAAACGTCAGTTGAAAAGCACGCTGTACAATAATCAACGATTTTATAAAATCCTTAAAACTTTTTATTTTCTAACAATTCACGGACAACCGTTCAGTCCGTAAATTATTTTATTACCTCGTACCAACCGATTAATAGTTTACGAGTCTAAGATGTTGCTATCACTTTTCTACGTACCAGAGAAGAACAGATTTACTGGTTCTTAAAAAGAACCACATTTTCGTAAAAACAAACGAACCTATGCAATTCTTTTCTGTAAAAATGTTTGCCTTTCATCTACGGCTAATGGACTACTACGATTTCTGGTTAAAGAAAATTCCTATCTGAAACGGCTTACGGCTAATAACTCGATAACCACCACCTTTATCCGCCTAATGGAAAGTCCGATATGCAGCACACGTAGCGAGTACCAAGCTTTATTTCGTTTGCTTTTTGTTAGTAACTTATTACATATATGGCAGTACACATAGTATCAATAGATTCCTAAATGTAGTACAGTGCTTAAATGTTTAATATGACAAAAAACAGTTACGCATACGTCAGAATTGATACGTTATTAATTATAGATAATTAATTAAGCTTTGAAACACTTTTTTGTTTGTTTTTCTGGCATTAATAATAAACCGGCTATGGACGATAAACTAACGTATTTCTAATGGCGTTTTTACATCAGCGTCCGTTTCCTTAGTACACTCTGATAAATAGAACAAGCTTATAGGCGAACTGTCATCTTTTTCCTGCCAGTTTGGCCACTCGATTTAGGAGGGTTTTCACTATCGATAGACAGCAAAATAAAATCGTGCATTTGGAGGACGTTTTATTTTGCAAGGGCTAATGCATTCGGCGTCGCACAAGGTAAAGTCGTTGTCGTTTCATCCGCTTCATTGTAACGTAACATGATAACTTATTAAACTGTCTACCAAAGAAAGTCAGGTACGACAAATAAACTAAACGCCAACATTAAAAACATTCAGCTGAACTTCAAAGCCATCATTTTGCTACTTGGGTGCCAGCTCGAACAAACTGCGTAGCTCACGAAGAGCGCGACCTTTCTGTTGTAAAACTGCGGGGCGATTTACTGTAGCAAGTCGGATTCTCACAAGCATGTCTAAGCGTACCCTGTTCGTGACAAATTTTTAGGTCTTCTTTGGTAAACTACCATTCGTGATTCACTTAAAATCAGCCGCACACGTATCAGTTCTCTTACTTGTTGTTAGGTTTTTGATTGATTCTATTGATTAGTTCATTAATCGTACAGATATTTATCGGCTAGCCTACAGTTTATACTGCAACAATAGACTGCTCTTTAATTGCCAATTTTCGTGTTTACTGCATATAGAACAAAAAATGCTTCTTCTGCGACTATGACTGTTTGGAATGTCTGATATGCGGGATCTCATTAAGAAAATAGCGTTGGAATCTACGAGACTGTAATTAAGGGCGGCGATGTGAGCAAGCTATGTTGACCGAAAAGTACGATCCGGAGGTTTCTGTCGTGTGCCCATGAAACTTCCCGGCTGATTGCTTTACCTTCTGAAAAATGGAAGCTGTCAAAAGGACTAGCTTCACGAATCGCGGGTTTCTCTTACAGTACAATCCATGACGTTTCAAATAAGGCTGGCATTGAAAAAAATAAATAATTTTTGAACGATAACATACTATTTTTATTTCATAAGATTATAGATACAAGATAGGAATTTACATTTGTATAACGGCCACAAATTAGTAATGTCCACCGCTCTTCTGGGACGCTTGAGAAAGAGCAACATAGTGAGCACCCTTGGCTGAAGCGACGTCAGCAGTGTCGGCCAGAAATCCTGAGTTGAGGACAACTGGTGCTGCTAGTGGTCCGTGGTACGCGTTACCTCCTACGGCTGATGCGCCTGCGGAGAAAACTTTCGCGTTGCTTGATGAAAGGCCTGATCCGTAACCTGATGAGGCGTAGTGGCCATCGGAACTGAAAGAGTTTAGTCCGGCGTAGCCGTACTGTCCGTTGTAGACGTCAGAGGTACCTTCTCCGCCGCTGTACACTCCGTGAAGTGCTCCTTCGTAGCCAGCGTCGTAGTATTTGCCGGATGAACCGTCGTCGTAGTTCTGTGCTCCGTATCCGCTTGCAGACTGAGCTTTCAGGGTGGCAATCAGGTGTTGGCCTCTAGCGGCTGCTACCTCCACAGTGTCGGCCAAGTGTCCGTCCTTTTGTACTACCGGCTTAGCTAGAGGTCCGTGGTATCCGACGGCACCGTGCTTTGAAGTCGGGAAAGAAGACACTCCACTTCCTAAGGCTAACCGCGCCAAAACGGCCAACAATGACGTTGTTGCTAGCTGGAAACATACAATAAATTCAGGTAAATTCTTTGACAAAATAATATTGACACTCGCAATAGGTAAAGACGAGTCCACTTACCAGTGAGTGCATGTTGGTATTTTTTATCACGTCTGATGAGGGTACACGCGTTACACGCGTTTATATAGCATATAGGCATCCACAGCACATCCCCACTTTGATGGCTTTCACGTGCGCCCGGCATTGTGTAATTGGAATTTTTAGATTTTAGCAAGGCTGCTTCATTAGTTTATTCTCGCGACAAGCTCTGCAGAAAATTAAACGTCAGTTGAATAGCACGCTGTACAATAATCAACGATTTTAGAAAATCCTTAAAACTTTTTATTTTCTAACAATTCACGGACAACCGTTCAGTCCGTAAATTATTTTATTACCTCGTACCAACCGATTAATAGTTTACGAGTCTAAGATGTTGCTATCACTTTTCTACGTACCAGAGAAGAACAGATTTACTGGTTCTTAAAGAGAACCACATTTTCGTAAAAACAAACGAACCTATGCAATTCTTTTCTGTAAAAATGGTTGCCTTTCATCTACGGCTAATGGACTACTACGATTTCTGGTTAAAGAATATTCCTATCTGAAACGGCTTACGGCTAATAACTCGATAACCACCACCTTTATCCGCCTAATGGAAAGTCCGATATGCAGCACACGTAGCGAGTACCAAGCTTTATTTCGTTTGCTTTTTGTTAGTAACTTATTACATATATGGCAGTACACATAGTATCAATAGATTCCTAAATGTAGTACAGTGCTTAAATGTTTAATATGACAAAAACAGTTACGCATACGTCAGAATTGATACGTTATTAATTATAGATAATTAATTAAGCTTTGAAACACTTTTTTGTTTGTTTTTCTGGCATTAATAATAAACCGGCTATGGACGATAAACTAACGTATTTCTAATGGCGTTTTTACATCAGCGTCCGTTTCCTTAGTACACTCTGATAAATAGAACAAGCTTATAGGCGAACTGTCATCTTTTTCCTGCCAGTTTGGCCACTCGATTTAGGAGGGTTTTCACTATCGATAGACAGCAAAATAAAATCGTGTATTTGGAGGACGTTTTATTTTGCAAGGGCCAATGCATTCGGGGTCGCACAAGGTAAAGTCGTTGTCGTTTCATCCGCTTCATTGTAACGTAACATGATAACTTATTAAACTGTCTACCAAAGAAAGTCAGGTACGACAAATAAACTAAACGCCAACATTAAAAACAGTCAGCTGAACTTCAAAGCCATCATTTTGCTACTTGGGTGCCAGCTCGAACAAACTGCGTAGCTCACGAAGAGCGACCTTTCTGTTGTAAAACTGCGGGGCGATTTACTGTAGCAAGTCGGATTCTCACAAGCATGTCTAAGCGTACCCTGTTCGTGAAAAATTTTGAGGTCTTCTTTGGTAAACTACCATTCGTGATTCACTTAAAATCAGCCGCACACGTATCAGTTCTCTTACTTGTTGTTAGGTTTTTGATTGATTCTATTGATTAGTTCATTAATCGTACAGATATTTATCGGCTAGCCTACAGTTTATACTGCAACAATAGACTGCTCTTTAATTGCCAATTTTCGTGTTTACTGCATATAGAACAAAAAATGCTTCTTCTGCGACTATGACTGTTTGGAATGTCTGATATGCGGGATCTCATTAAGAAAATAGCGTTGGAATCTACGAGACTGTAATTAAGGGCGGCGATGTCAGCAAGCTATGTTGACCGTAAAGTACGATACGGAGGTTTCTGTCGTGTGCCCATGAAACTTCCCGGCTGATTGCTTTACCTTCTGAAAAATGGAAGCTGTCAAAAGGACTAGCTTCACGAATCGCGGGTTTCTCTTACAGTACAATCCATGACGTTTCAAATAAGGCTGGCATTGAAAAAATTAAATAATTTTTGAACGATAACATACTATTTTTATTTCATAAGATTATAGATACAAGATAGGAATTTACATTTGTATAACGGCCACAAATTAGTAATGTCCACCGCTCTTCTGGGACGCTTGAGAAAGAGCAACATAGTGAGCACCCTTGGCTGAAGCGACGTCAGCAGTGTCGGCCAGAAATCCTGACTTGAGGACAACTGGTGCTGCTAGTGGTCCGTGGTACGCGTTACCTCCTACGGCTGATGCGCCTGCGGAGAAAACTTTCGCGTTGCTTGATGAAAGGCCTGATCCGTAACCTGATGAGGCGTAGTGGCCATCGGAACTGAAAGAGTTTAGTCCGGCGTAGCCGTACTGTCCGTTGTAGACGTCAGAGGTACCTTCTCCGCCGCTGTACACTCCGTGAAGTGCTCCTTCGTAGCCAGCGTCGTAGTATTTGCCGGATGAACCGTCGTCGTAGTTCTGTGCTCCGTATCCGCTTGCAGACTGAGCTTTCAGGGTGGCAATCAGGTGTTGGCCTCTAGCGGCTGCTACCTCCACAGTGTCGGCCAAGTGTCCGTCCTTTTGTACTACCGGCTTAGCTAGAGGTCCGTGGTATCCGACGGGACCGTGCTTTGAAGTCGGGAAAGAAGACACTCCACTTCCTAAGGCTAACCGCGCCAAAACGGCCAACAATGACGTTGTTGCTAGCTGGAAACATACAATAAATTCAGGTAAATTCTTTGACAAAATAATATTGACACTCGCAATAGGTAAAGACGAGTCCACTTACCAGTGAGTGCATGTTGGTATTTTTTATCACGTCTGATGAGGGTACACGCGTTACACGCGTTTATATAGCATATAGGCATCCACAGCACATCCCCACTTTGATGGCTTTCACGTGCGCCCGGCATTGTGTAATTGGAATTTTTAGATTTTAGCAAGGCTGCTTCATTAGTTTATTCTCGCGACAAGCTCTGCAGAAAATTAAACGTCAGTTGAATAGCACGCTGTACAATAATCAACGATTTTAGAAAATCCTTAAAACTTTTTATTTTCTAACAATTCACGGACAACCGTTCAGTCCGTAAATTATTTTATTACCTCGTACCAACCGATTAATAGTTTACGAGTCTAAGATGTTGCTATCACTTTTCTACGTACCAGAGAAGAACAGATTTACTGGTTCTTAAAGAGAACCACATTTTCGTAAAAACAAACGAACCTATGCAATTCTTTTCTGTAAAAATGGTTGCCTTTCATCTACGGCTAATGGACTACTACGATTTCTGGTTAAAGAATATTCCTATCTGAAACGGCTTACGGCTAATAACTCGATAACCACCACCTTTATCCGCCTAATGGAAAGTCCGATATGCAGCACACGTAGCGAGTACCAAGCTTTATTTCGTTTGCTTTTTGTTAGTAACTTATTACATATATGGCAGTACACATAGTATCAATAGATTCCTAAATGTAGTACAGTGCTTAAATGTTTAATATGACAAAAACAGTTACGCATACGTCAGAATTGATACGTTATTAATTATAGATAATTAATTAAGCTTTGAAACACTTTTTTGTTTGTTTTTCTGGCATTAATAATAAACCGGCTATGGACGATAAACTAACGTATTTCTAATGGCGTTTTTACATCAGCGTCCGTTTCCTTAGTACACTCTGATAAATAGAACAAGCTTATAGGCGAACTGTCATCTTTTTCCTGCCAGTTTGGCCACTCGATTTAGGAGGGTTTTCACTATCGATAGACAGCAAAATAAAATCGTGCATTTGGAGGACGTTTTATTTTGCAAGGGCTAATGCATTCGGCGTCGCACAAGGTAAAGTCGTTGTCGTTTCATCCGCTTCATTGTAACGTAACATGATAACTTATTAAACTGTCTACCAAAGAAAGTCAGGTACGACAAATAAACTAAACGCCAACATTAAAAACATTCAGCTGAACTTCAAAGCCATCATTTTGCTACTTGGGTGCCAGCTCGAACAAACTGCGTAGCTCACGAAGAGCGCGACCTTTCTGTTGTAAAACTGCGGGGCGATTTACTGTAGCAAGTCGGATTCTCACAAGCATGTCTAAGCGTACCCTGTTCGTGAAAAATTTTTAGGTCTTCTTTGGTAAACTACCATTCGTGATTCACTTAAAATCAGCCGCACACGTATCAGTTCTCTTACTTGTTGTTAGGTTTTTGATTGATTCTATTGATTAGTTCATTAATCGTACAGATATTTATCGGCTAGCCTACAGTTTATACTGCAACAATAGACTGCTCTTTAATTGCCAATTTTCGTGTTTACTGCATATAGAACAAAAAATGCTTCTTCTGCGACTATGACTGTTTGGAATGTCTGATATGCGGGATCTCATTAAGAAAATAGCGTTGGAATCTACGAGACTGTAATTAAGGGCGGCGATGTCAGCAAGCTATGTTGACCGAAAAGTACGATCCGGAGGTTTCTGTCGTGTGCCCATGAAACTTCCCGGCTGATTGCTTTACCTTCTGAAAAATGGAAGCTGTCAAAAGGACTAGCTTCACGAATCGCGGGTTTCTCTTACAGTACAATCCATGACGTTTCAAATAAGGCTGGCATTGAAAAAAATAAATAATTTTTGAACGATAACATACTATTTTTATTTCATAAGATTATAGATACAAGATAGGAATTTACATTTGTATAACGGCCACAAATTAGTAATGTCCACCGCTCTTCTGGGACGCTTGAGAAAGAGCAACATAGTGAGCACCCTTGGCTGAAGCGACGTCAGCAGTGTCGGCCAGAAATCCTGAGTTGAGGACAACTGGTGCTGCTAGTGGTCCGTGGTACGCGTTACCTCCTACGGCTGATGCGCCTGCGGAGAAAACTTTCGCTTTGCTTGATGAAAGGCCTGATCCGTAACCTGATGAGGCGTAGTGGCCATCGGAACTGAAAGAGTTTAGTCCGGCGTAGCCGTACTGTCCGTTGTAGACGTCAGAGGTACCTTCTCCGCCGCTGTACACTCCGTGAAGTGCTCCTTCGTAGCCAGCGTCGTAGTATTTGCCGGATGAACCGTCGTCGTAGTTCTGTGCTCCGTATCCGCTTGCAGACTGAGCTTTCAGGGTGGCAATCAGGTGTTGGCCTCTAGCGGCTGCTACCTCCACAGTGTCGGCCAAGTGTCCGTCCTTTTGTACTACCGGCTTAGCTAGAGGTCCGTGGTATCCGACGGGACCGTGCTTTGAAGTCGGGAAAGAAGACACTCCACTTCCTAAGGCTAACCGCGCCAAAACGGCCAACAATGACGTTGTTGCTAGCTGGAAACATACAATAAATTCAGGTAAATTCTTTGACAAAATAATATTGACACTCGCACAAGGTAAAGACGAGTCCACTTACCAGTGAGTGCATGTTGGTATTTTTTATCACGTCTGATGAGGGTACACGCGTTACACGCGTTTATATAGCATATAGGCATCCACAGCACATCCCCACTTTGATGGCTTTCACGTGCGCCCGGCATTGTGTAATTGGAATTTTTAGATTTTAGCAAGGCTGCTTCATTAGTTTATTCTCGCGACAAGCTCTGCAGAAAATTAAACGTCAGTTGAAAAGCACGCTGTACAATAATCAACGATTTTATAAAATCCTTAAAACTTTTTATTTTCTAACAATTCACGGACAACCGTTCAGTCCGTAAATTATTTTATTACCTCGTACCAACCGATTAATAGTTTACGAGTCTAAGATGTTGCTATCACTTTTCTACGTACCAGAGAAGAACAGATTTACTGGTTCTTAAAAAGAACCACATTTTCGTAAAAACAAACGAACCTATGCAATTCTTTTCTGTAAAAATGTTTGCCTTTCATCTACGGCTAATGGACTACTACGATTTCTGGTTAAAGAAAATTCCTATCTGAAACGGCTTACGGCTAATAACTCGATAACCACCACCTTTATCCGCCTAATGGAAAGTCCGATATGCAGCACACGTAGCGAGTACCAAGCTTTATTTCGTTTGCTTTTTGTTAGTAACTTATTACATATATGGCAGTACACATAGTATCAATAGATTCCTAAATGTAGTACAGTGCTTAAATGTTTAATATGACAAAAAACAGTTACGCATACGTCAGAATTGATACGTTATTAATTATAGATAATTAATTAAGCTTTGAAACACTTTTTTGTTTGTTTTTCTGGCATTAATAATAAACCGGCTATGGACGATAAACTAACGTATTTCTAATGGCGTTTTTACATCAGCGTCCGTTTCCTTAGTACACTCTGATAAATAGAACAAGCTTATAGGCGAACTGTCATCTTTTTCCTGCCAGTTTGGCCACTCGATTTAGGAGGGTTTTCACTATCGATAGACAGCAAAATAAAATCGTGCATTTGGAGGACGTTTTATTTTGCAAGGGCTAATGCATTCGGCGTCGCACAAGGTAAAGTCGTTGTCGTTTCATCCGCTTCATTGTAACGTAACATGATAACTTATTAAACTGTCTACCAAAGAAAGTCAGGTACGACAAATAAACTAAACGCCAACATTAAAAACATTCAGCTGAACTTCAAAGCCATCATTTTGCTACTTGGGTGCCAGCTCGAACAAACTGCGTAGCTCACGAAGAGCGCGACCTTTCTGTTGTAAAACTGCGGGGCGATTTACTGTAGCAAGTCGGATTCTCACAAGCATGTCTAAGCGTACCCTGTTCGTGACAAATTTTGAGGTCTTCTTTGGTAAACTACCATTCGTGATTCACTTAAAATCAGCCGCACACGTATCAGTTCTCTTACTTGTTGTTAGGTTTTTGATTGATTCTATTGATTAGTTCATTAATCGTACAGATATTTATCGGCTAGCCTACAGTTTATACTGCAACAATAGACTGCTCTTTAATTGCCAATTTTCGTGTTTACTGCATATAGAACAAAAAATGCTTCTTCTGCGACTATGACTGTTTGGAATGTCTGATATGCGGGATCTCATTAAGAAAATAGCGTTGGAATCTACGAGACTGTAATTAAGGGCGGCGATGTGAGCAAGCTATGTTGACCGAAAAGTACGATCCGGAGGTTTCTGTCGTGTGCCCATGAAACTTCCCGGCTGATTGCTTTACCTTCTGAAAAATGGAAGCTGTCAAAAGGACTAGCTTCACGAATCGCGGGTTTCTCTTACAGTACAATCCATGACGTTTCAAATAAGGCTGGCATTGAAAAAAATAAATAATTTTTGAACGATAACATACTATTTTTATTTCATAAGATTATAGATACAAGATAGGAATTTACATTTGTATAACGGCCACAAATTAGTAATGTCCACCGCTCTTCTGGGACGCTTGAGAAAGAGCAACATAGTGAGCACCCTTGGCTGAAGCGACGTCAGCAGTGTCGGCCAGAAATCCTGACTTGAGGACAACTGGTGCTGCTAGTGGTCCGTGGTACGCGTTACCTCCTACGGCTGATGCGCCTGCGGAGAAAACTTTCGCGTTGCTTGATGAAAGGCCTGATCCGTAACCTGATGAGGCGTAGTGGCCATCGGAACTGAAAGAGTTTAGTCCGGCGTAGCCGTACTGTCCGTTGTAGACGTCAGAGGTACCTTCTCCGCCG
Organism: Magicicada septendecula; assembly: GCA_034769895.1. Lineage (NCBI taxonomy): Eukaryota > Metazoa > Arthropoda > Insecta > Hemiptera > Cicadidae > Magicicada > Magicicada septendecula. Next base: position 44,580,988 of record CM068373.1, on the reverse strand, counting down.
CTGTACACTCCGTGAAGTGCTCCTTCGTAGCCAGCGTCGTAGTATTTGCCGGATGAACCGTCGTCGTAGTTCTGTGCTCCGTATCCGCTTGCAGACTGAGCTTTCAGGGTGGCAATCAGGTGTTGGCCTCTAGCGGCTGCTACCTCCACAGTGTCGGCCAAGTGTCCGTCCTTTTGTACTACCGGCTTAGCTAGAGGTCCGTGGTATCCGACGGGACCGTGCTTTGAAGTCGGGAAAGAAGACACTCCACTTCCTAAGGCTAACCGCGCCAAAACGGCCAACAATGACGTTGTTGCTAGCTGGAAACATACAATAAATTCAGGTAAATTCTTTGACAAAATAATATTGACACTCGCACAAGGTAAAGACGAGTCCACTTACCAGTGAGTGCATGTTGGTATTTTTTATCACGTCTGATGAGGGTACACGCGTTACACGCGTTTATATAGCATATAGGCATCCACAGCACATCCCCACTTTGATGGCTTTCACGTGCGCCCGGCATTGTGTAATTGGAATTTTTAGATTTTAGCAAGGCTGCTTCATTAGTTTATTCTCGCGACAAGCTCTGCAGATAATTAAACGTCAGTTGAATAGCACGCTGTATAATAATCAACGATTTTAGAAAATCCTTAAAACTTTTTATTTTCTAACAATTCACGGACAACCGTTCAGTCCGTAAATTATTTTATTACCTCGTACCAACCGATTAATAGTTTACGAGTCTAAGATGTTGCTATCACTTTTCTACGTACCAGAGAAGAACAGATTTACTGGTTCTTAAAGAGAACCACATTTTCGTAAAAACAAACGAACCTATGCAATTCTTTTCTGTAAAAATGGTTGCCTTTCATCTACGGCTAATGGACTACTACGATTTCTGGTTAAAGAAAATTCCTATCTGAAACGGCTTACGGATAATAACTCAATAACCACCACCTTTATCCGCCTAATGGAAAGTCCGATATGCAGCACACGTAGCGAGTACCAAGCTTTATTTCGTTTGCTTTTTGTTAGTAACTTATTACATATATGGCAGTACACATAGTATCAATAGATTCCTAAATGTAGTACAGTGCTTAAATGTTTAATATGACAAAAACCGTTACGCATACGTCAGAATTGATACGTTATTAATTATAGATAATTAATTAAGCTTTGAAACACTTTTTTGTTTGTTTTTCTGGCATTAATAATAAACCGGCTATGGACGATAAACTAACGTATTTCTAATGGCGTTTTTACATCAGCGTCCGTTTCCTTAGTACACTCTGATAAATAGAACAAGCTTATAGGCGAACTGTCATCTTTTTCCTGCCAGTTTGGCCACTCGATTTAGGAGGGTTTTCACTATCGATAGACAGCAAAATAAAATCGTGCATTTGGAGGACGTTTTATTTTGCAAGGGCCAATGCATTCGGGGTCGCACAAGGTAAAGTCGTTGTCGTTTCATCCGCTTCATTGTAACGTAACATGATAACTTATTAAACTGTCTACCAAAGAAAGTCAGGTACGACAAATAAACTAAACGCCAACATTAAAAACAGTCAGCTGAACTTCAAAGCCATCATTTTGCTACTTGGGTGCCAGCTCGAACAAACTGCGTAGCTCACGAAGAGCGACCTTTCTGTTGTAAAACTGCGGGGCGATTTACTGTAGCAAGTCGGATTCTCACAAGCATGTCTAAGCGTACCCTGTTCGTGAAAAATTTTGAGGTCTTCTTTGGTAAACTACCATTCGTGATTCACTTAAAATCAGCCGCACACGTATCAGTTCTCTTACTTGTTGTTAGGTTTTTGATTGATTCTATTGATTAGTTCATTAATCGTACAGATATTTATCGGCTAGCCTACAGTTTATACTGCAACAATAGACTGCTCTTTAATTGCCAATTTTCGTGTTTACTGCATATAGAACAAAAAATGCTTCTTCTGCGACTATGACTGTTTGGAATGTCTGATATGCGGGATCTCATTAAGAAAATAGCGTTGGAATCTACGAGACTGTAATTAAGGGCGGCGATGTCAGCAAGCTATGTTGACCGTAAAGTACGATACGGAGGTTTCTGTCGTGTGCCCATGAAACTTCCCTGCTGATTGCTTTACCTTCTGAAAAATGGAAGCTGTCAAAAGGACTAGCTTCACGAATCGCGGGTTTCTCTTACAGTACAATCCATGACGTTTCAAATAAGGCTGGCATTGAAAAAATTAAATAATTTTTGAACGATAACATACTATTTTTATTTCATAAGATTATAGATACAAGATAGGAATTTACATTTGTATAACGGCCACAAATTAGTAATGTCCACCGCTCTTCTGGGACGCTTGAGAAAGAGCAACATAGTGAGCACCCTTGGCTGAAGCGACGTCAGCAGTGTCGGCCAGAAATCCTGAGTTGAGGACAACTGGTGCTGCTAGTGGTCCGTGGTACGCGTTACCTCCTACGGCTGATGCGCCTGCGGAGAAAACTTTCGCTTTGCTTGATGAAAGGCCTGATCCGTAACCTGATGAGGCGTAGTGGCCATCGGAACTGAAAGAGTTTAGTCCGGCGTAGCCGTACTGTCCGTTGTAGACGTCAGAGGTACCTTCTCCGCCGCTGTACACTCCGTGAAGTGCTCCTTCGTAGCCAGCGTCGTAGTATTTGCCGGATGAACCGTCGTCGTAGTTCTGTGCTCCGTATCCGCTTGCAGACTGAGCTTTCAGGGTGGCAATCAGGTGTTGGCCTCTAGCGGCTGCTACCTCCACAGTGTCGGCCAAGTGTCCGTCCTTTTGTACTACCGGCTTAGCTAGAGGTCCGTGGTATCCGACGGGACCGTGCTTTGAAGTCGGGAAAGAAGACACTCCACTTCCTAAGGCTAACCGCGCCAAAACGGCCAACAATGACGTTGTTGCTAGCTGGAAACATACAATAAATTCAGGTAAATTCTTTGACAAAATAATATTGACACTCGCACAAGGTAAAGACGAGTCCACTTACCATTGAGTGCATGTTGGTATTTTTTATCACGTCTGATGAGGGTACACGCGTTACACGCGTTTATATAGCATATAGGCATCCACAGCACATCCCCACTTTGATGGCTTTCACGTGCGCCCGGCATTGTGTAATTGGAATTTTTAGATTTTAGCAAGGCTGCTTCATTAGTTTATTCTCGCGACAAGCTCTGCAGAAAATTAAACATCAGTTGAATAGCACGCTGTACAATATCAACGATTTTAGAAAATCCTTAAAACTTTTTATTTTCTAACAATTCACGGACAACCGTTCAGTCCGTAAATTATTTTATTACCTCGTACCAACCGATTAATAGTTTACGAGTCTAAGATGTTGCTATCACTTTTCTACGTACCAGAGAAGAACAGATTTACTGGTTCTTAAAGAGAACCACATTTTCGTAAAAACAAACGAACCTATGCAATTCTTTTCTGTAAAAATTGTTGCCTTTCATCTACGGCTAATGGACTACTACGATTTCTGGTTAAAGAAAATTTATATCTGAAACGGCTTACGGCTAATAACTCGATAACCACCACCTTTATCCGCCTAATGGAAAGTCCGATATGCAGCACACGTAGCGAGTACCAAGCTTTATTTCGTTTGCTTTTTGTTAGTAACTTATTACATATATGGCAGTACACATAGTATCAATAGATTCCTAAATGTAGTACAGTGCTTAAATGTTTAATATGACAAAAACAGTTACGCATACGTCAGAATTGATACGTTATTAATTATAGATAATTAATTAAGCTTTGAAACACTTTTTTGTTTGTTTTTCTGGCATTAATAATAAACCGGCTATGGACGATAAACTAACGTATTTCTAATGGCGTTTTTACATCAGCGTCCGTTTCCTTAGTACACTCTGATAAATAGAACAAGCTTATAGGCGAACTGTCATCTTTTTCCTGCCAGTTTGGCCACTCGATTTAGGAGGGTTTTCACTATCGATAGACAGCAAAATAAAATCGTGCATTTGGAGGACGTTTTATTTTGCAAGGGCCAATGCATTCGGGGTCGCACAAGGTAAAGTCGTTGTCGTTTCATCCGCTTCATTGTAACGTAACATGATAACTTATTAAACTGTCTACCAAAGAAAGTCAGGTACGACAAATAAACTAAACGCCAACATTAAAAACAGTCAGCTGAACTTCAAAGCCATCATTTTGCTACTTGGGTGCCAGCTCGAACAAACTGCGTAGCTCACGAAGAGCGACCTTTCTGTTGTAAAACTGCGGGGCGATTTACTGTAGCAAGTCGGATTCTCACAAGCATGTCTAAGCGTACCCTGTTCGTGAAAAATTTTGAGGTCTTCTTTGGTAAACTACCATTCGTGATTCACTTAAAATCAGCCGCACACGTATCAGTTCTCTTACTTGTTGTTAGGTTTTTGATTGATTCTATTGATTAGTTCATTAATCGTACAGATATTTATCGGCTAGCCTACAGTTTATACTGCAACAATAGACTGCTCTTTAATTGCCAATTTTCGTGTTTACTGCATATAGAACAAAAAATGCTTCTTCTGCGACTATGACTGTTTGGAATGTCTGATATGCGGGATCTCATTAAGAAAATAGCGTTGGAATCTACGAGACTGTAATTAAGGGCGGCGATGTCAGCAAGCTATGTTGACCGTAAAGTACGATACGGAGGTTTCTGTCGTGTGCCCATGAAACTTCCCGGCTGATTGCTTTACCTTCTGAAAAATGGAAGCTGTCAAAAGGACTAGCTTCACGAATCGCGGGTTTCTCTTACAGTACAATCCATGACGTTTCAAATAAGGCTGGCATTGAAAAAAATAAATAATTTTTGAACGATAACATACTATTTTTATTTCATAAGATTATAGATACAAGATAGGAATTTACATTTGTATAACGGCCACAAATTAGTAATGTCCACCGCTCTTCTGGGACGCTTGAGAAAGAGCAACATAGTGAGCACCCTTGGCTGAAGCGACGTCAGCAGTGTCGGCCAGAAATCCTGACTTGAGGACAACTGGTGCTGCTAGTGGTCCGTGGTACGCGTTACCTCCTACGGCTGATGCGCCTGCGGAGAAAACTTTCGCGTTGCTTGATGAAAGGCCTGATCCGTAACCTGATGAGGCGTAGTGGCCATCGGAACTGAAAGAGTTTAGTCCGGCGTAGCCGTACTGTCCGTTGTAGACGTCAGAGGTACCTTCTCCGCCGCTGTACACTCCGTGAAGTGCTCCTTCGTAGCCAGCGTCGTAGTATTTGCCGGATGAACCGTCGTCGTAGTTCTGTGCTCCGTATCCGCTTGCAGACTGAGCTTTCAGGGTGGCAATCAGGTGTTGGCCTCTAGCGGCTGCTACCTCCACAGTGTCGGCCAAGTGTCCGTCCTTTTGTACTACCGGCTTAGCTAGAGGTCCGTGGTATCCGACGGGACCGTGCTTTGAAGTCGGGAAAGAAGACACTCCACTTCCTAAGGCTAACCGCGCCAAAACGGCCAACAATGACGTTGTTGCTAGCTGGAAACATACAATAAATTCAGGTAAATTCTTTGACAAAATAATATTGACACTCGCACAAGGTAAAGACGAGTCCACTTACCAGTGAGTGCATGTTGGTATTTTTTATCACGTCTGATGAGGGTACACGCGTTACACGCGTTTATATAGCATATAGGCATCCACAGCACATCCCCACTTTGATGGCTTTCACGTGCGCCCGGCATTGTGTAATTGGAATTTTTAGATTTTAGCAAGGCTGCTTCATTAGTTTATTCTCGCGACAAGCTCTGCAGAAAATTAAACCTCAGTTGAATAGCACGCTGTACAATAATCAACGATTTTAGAAAATCCTTAAAACTTTTTATTTTCTAACAATTCACGGACAACCGTTCAGTCCGTAAATTATTTTATTACCTCGTACCAACCGATTAATAGTTTACGAGTCTAAGATGTTGCTATCACTTTTCTACGTACCAGAGAAGAACAGATTTACTGGTTCTTAAAGAGAACCACATTTTCGTAAAAACAAACGAACCTATGCAATTCTTTTCTGTAAAAATGGTTGCCTTTCATCTACGGCTAATGGACTACTACGATTTCTGGTTAAAGAAAATTCCTATCTGAAACGGCTTACGGCTAATAACTCGATAACCACCACCTTTATCCGCCTAATGGAAAGTCCGATATGCAGCACACGTAGCGAGTACCAAGCTTTATTTCGTTTGCTTTTTGTTAGTAACTTATTACATATATGGCAGTACACATAGTATCAATAGATTCCTAAATGTAGTACAGTGCTTAAATGTTTAATATGACAAAAACAGTTACGCATACGTCAGAATTGATACGTTATTAATTATAGATAATTAATTAAGCTTTGAAACACTTTTTTGTTTGTTTTTCTGGCATTAATAATAAACCGGCTATGGACGATAAACTAACGTATTTCTAATGGCGTTTTTACATCAGCGTCCGTTTCCTTAGTACACTCTGATAAATAGAACAAGCTTATAGGCGAACTGTCATCTTTTTCCTGCCAGTTTGGCCACTCGATTTAGGAGGGTTTTCACTATCGATAGACAGCAAAATAAAATCGTGCATTTGGAGGACGTTTTATTTTGCAAGGGCCAATGCATTCGGGGTCGCACAAGGTAAAGTCGTTGTCGTTTCATCCGCTTCATTGTAACGTAACATGATAACTTATTAAACTGTCTACCAAAGAAAGTCAGGTACGACAAATAAACTAAACGCCAACATTAAAAACAGTCAGCTGAACTTCAAAGCCATCATTTTGCTACTTGGGTGCCAGCTCGAACAAACTGCGTAGCTCACGAAGAGCGACCTTTCTGTTGTAAAACTGCGGGGCGATTTACTGTAGCAAGTCGGATTCTCACAAGCATGTCTAAGCGTACCCTGTTCGTGAAAAATTTTGAGGTCTTCTTTGGTAAACTACCATTCGTGATTCACTTAAAATCAGCCGCACACGTATCAGTTCTCTTACTTGTTGTTAGGTTTTTGATTGATTCTATTGATTAGTTCATTAATCGTACAGATATTTATCGGCTAGCCTACAGTTTATACTGCAACAATAGACTGCTCTTTAATTGCCAATTTTCGTGTTTACTGCATATAGAACAAAAAATGCTTCTTCTGCGACTATGACTGTTTGGAATGTCTGATATGCGGGATCTCATTAAGAAAATAGCGTTGGAATCTACGAGACTGTAATTAAGGGCGGCGATGTCAGCAAGCTATGTTGACCGTAAAGTACGATACGGAGGTTTCTGTCGTGTGCCCATGAAACTTCCCGGCTGATTACTTTACCTTCTGAAAAATGGAAGCTGTCAAAAGGACTAGCTTCACGAATCGCGGGTTTCTCTTACAGTACAATCCATGACGTTTCAAATAAGGCTGGCATTGAAAAAAATAAATAATTTTTGAACGATAACATACTATTTTTATTTCATAAGATTATAGATACAAGATAGGAATTTACATTTGTATAACGGCCACAAATTAGTAATGTCCACCGCTCTTCTGGGACGCTTGAGAAAGAGCAACATAGTGAGCACCCTTGGCTGAAGCGACGTCAGCAGTGTCGGCCAGAAATCCTGAGTTGAGGACAACTGGTGCTGCTAGTGGTCCGTGGTACGCGTTACCTCCTACGGCTGATGCGCCTGCGGAGAAAACTTTCGCGTTGCTTGATGAAAGGCCTGATCCGTAACCTGATGAGGCGTAGTGGCCATCGGAACTGAAAGAGTTTAGTCCGGCGTAGCCGTACTGTCCGTTGTAGACGTCAGAGGTACCTTCTCCGCCGCTGTACACTCCGTGAAGTGCTCCTTCGTAGCCAGCGTCGTAGTATTTGCCGGATGAACCGTCGTCGTAGTTCTGTGCTCCGTATCCGCTTGCAGACTGAGCTTTCAGGGTGGCAATCAGGTGTTGGCCTCTAGCGGCTGCTACCTCCACAGTGTCGGCCAAGTGTCCGTCCTTTTGTACTACCGGCTTAGCTAGAGGTCCGTGGTATCCGACGGGACCGTGCTTTGAAGTCGGGAAAGAAGACACTCCACTTCCTAAGGCTAACCGCGCCAAAACGGCCAACAATGACGTTGTTGCTAGCTGGAAACATACAATAAATTCAGGTAAATTCTTTGACAAAATAATATTGACACTCGCACAAGGTAAAGACGAGTCCACTTACCAGTGAGTGCATGTTGGTATTTTTTATCACGTCTGATGAGGGTACACGCGTTACACGCGTTTATATAGCATATAGGCATCCACAGCACATCCCCACTTTGATGGCTTTCACGTGCGCCCGGCATTGTGTAATTGGAATTTTTAGATTTTAGCAAGGCTGCTTCATTAGTTTATTCTCGCGACAAGCTCTGCAGAAAATTAAACGTCAGTTGAATAGCACGCTGTACAATAATCAACGATTTTAGAAAATCCTTAAAACTTTTTATTTTCTAACAATTCACGGACAACCGTTCAGTCCGTAAATTATTTTATTACCTCGTACCAACCGATTAATAGTTTACGAGTCTAAGATGTTGCTATCACTTTTCTACGTACCAGAGAAGAACAGATTTACTGGTTCTTAAAGAGAACCACATTTTCGTAAAAACAAACGAACCTATGCAATTCTTTTCTGTAAAAATGGTTGCCTTTCATCTACGGCTAATGGACTACTACGATTTCTGGTTAAAGAAAATTCCTATCTGAAACGGCTTACGGCTAATAACTCGATAACCACCACCTTTATCCGCCTAATGGAAAGTCCGATATGCAGCACACGTAGCGAGTACCAAGCTTTATTTCGTTTGCTTTTTGTTAGTAACTTATTACATATATGGCAGTACACATAGTATCAATAGATTCCTAAATGTAGTACAGTGCTTAAATGTTTAATATGACAAAAACAGTTACGCATACGTCAGAATTGATACGTTATTAATTATAGATAATTAATTAAGCTTTGAAACACTTTTTTGTTTGTTTTTCTGGCATTAATAATAAACCGGCTATGGACGATAAACTAACGTATTTCTAATGGCGTTTTTACATCAGCGTCCGTTTCCTTAGTACACTCTGATAAATAGAACAAGCTTATAGGCGAACTGTCATCTTTTTCCTGCCAGTTTGGCCACTCGATTTAGGAGGGTTTTCACTATCGATAGACAGCAAAATAAAATCGTGCATTTGGAGGACGTTTTATTTTGCAAGGGCCAATGCATTCGGGGTCGCACAAGGTAAAGTCGTTGTCGTTTCATCCGCTTCATTGTAACGTAACATGATAACTTATTAAACTGTCTACCAAAGAAAGTCAGGTACGACAAATAAACTAAACGCCAACATTAAAAACAGTCAGCTGAACTTCAAAGCCATCATTTTGCTACTTGGGTGCCAGCTCGAACAAACTGCGTAGCTCACGAAGAGCGACCTTTCTGTTGTAAAACTGCGGGGCGATTTACTGTATCAAGTCGGATTCTCACAAGCATGTCTAAGCGTACCCTGTTCGTGAAAAATTTTGAGGTTTTCTTTGGTAAACTACCATTCGTGTTTCACTTAAAATCAGCCGCACACGTATCAGTTCTCTTACTTGTTGTTAGGTTTTTGATTGATTCTATTGATTAGTTCATTAATCGTACAGATATTTATCGGCTAGCCTACAGTTTATACTGCAACAATAGACTGCTCTTTAATTGCCAATTTTCGTGTTTACTGCATATAGAACAAAAAATGCTTCTTCTGCGACTATGACTGTTTGGAATGTCTGATATGCGGGATCTCATTAAGAAAATAGCGTTGGAATCTACGAGACTGTAATTAAGGGCGGCGATGTCAGCAAGCTATGTTGACCGTAAAGTACGATACGGAGGTTTCTGTCGTGTGCCCATGAAACTTCCCTGCTGATTGCTTTACCTTCTGAAAAATGGAAGCTGTCAAAAGGACTAGCTTCACGAATCGCGGGTTTCTCTTACAGTACAATCCATGACGTTTCAAATAAGGCTGGCATTGAAAAAATTAAATAATTTTTGAACGATAACATACTATTTTTATTTCATAAGATTATAGATACAAGATAGGAATTTACATTTGTATAACGGCCACAAATTAGTAATGTCCACCGCTCTTCTGGGACGCTTGAGAAAGAGCAACATAGTGAGCACCCTTGGCTGAAGCGACGTCAGCATTGTCGGCCAGAAATCCTGAGTTGAGGACAACTGGTGCTGCTAGTGGTCCGTGGTACGCGTTACCTCCTACGGCTGATGCGCCTGCGGAGAAAACTTTCGCTTTGCTTGATGAAAGGCCTGATCCGTAACCTGATGAGGCGTAGTGGCCATCGGAACTGAAAGAGTTTAGTCCGGCGTAGCCGTACTGTCCGTTGTAGACGTCAGAGGTACCTTCTCCGCCGCTGTACACTCCGTGAAGGGCTCCTTCGTAGCCAGCGTCGTAGTATTTGCCGGATGAACCGTCGTCGTAGTTCTGTGCTCCGTATCCGCTTGCAGACTGAGCTTTCAGGGTGGCAATCAGGTGTTGGCCTCTAGCGGCTGCTACCTCCACAGTGTCGGCCAAGTGTCCGTCCTTTTGTACTACCGGCTTAGCTAGAGGTCCGTGGTATCCGACGGGACCGTGCTTTGAAGTAGGGAAAGAAGACACTCCACTTCCTAAGGCTAACCGCGCCAAAACGGCCAACAATGACGTTGTTGCTAGCTGGAAACATACAATAAATTCAGGTAAATTCTTTGACAAAATAATATTGACACTCGCACAAGGTAAAGACGAGTCCACTTACCAGTGAGTGCATGTTGGTATTTTTTATCACGTCTGATGAGGGTACACGCGTTACACGCGTTTATATAGCATATAGGCATCCACAGCACATCCCCACTTTGATGGCTTTCACGTGCGCCCGGCATTGTGTAATTGGAATTTTTAGATTTTAGCAAGGCTGCTTCATTAGTTTATTCTCGCGACAAGCTCTGCAGAAAATTAAACCTCAGTTGAATAGCACGCTGTACAATAATCAACGATTTTAGAAAATCCTTAAAACTTTTTATTTTCTAACAATTCACGGACAACCGTTCAGTCCGTAAATTATTTTATTACCTCGTACCAACCGATTAATAGTTTACGAGTCTAAGATGTTGCTATCACTTTTCTACGTACCAGAGAAGAACAGATTTACTGGTTCTTAAAGAGAACCACATTTTCGTAAAAACAAACGAACCTATGCAATTCTTTTCTGTAAAAATGGTTGCCTTTCATCTACGGCTAATGGACTACTACGATTTCTGGTTAAAGAATATTCCTATCTGAAACGGCTTACGGCTAATAACTCGATAACCACCACCTTTATCCGCCTAATGGAAAGTCCGATATGCAGCACACGTAGCGAGTACCAAGCTTTATTTCGTTTGCTTTTTGTTAGTAACTTATTACATATATGGCAGTACACATAGTATCAATAGATTCCTAAATGTAGTACAGTGCTTAAATGTTTAATATGACAAAAACAGTTACGCATACGTCAGAATTGATACGTTATTAATTATAGATAATTAATTAAGCTTTGAAACACTTTTTTGTTTGTTTTTCTGGCATTAATAATAAACCGGCTATGGACGATAAACTAACGTATTTCTAATGGCGTTTTTACATCAGCGTCCGTTTCCTTAGTACACTCTGATAAATAGAACAAGCTTATAGGCGAACTGTCATCTTTTTCCTGCCAGTTTGGCCACTCGATTTAGGAGGGTTTTCACTATCGATAGACAGCAAAATAAAATCGTGCATTTGGGGGACGTTTTATTTTGCAAGGGCCAATGCATTCGGCGTCGCACAAGGTAAAGTCGTTGTCGTTTCATCCGCTTCATTCTAACGTAACATGATAACTTATTAAACTGTCTACCAAAGAAAGTCAGGTACGACAAATAAACTAAACGCCAGCATTAAAAACAGTCAGCTGAACTTCAAAGCCATCATTTTGCTACTTGGGTGCCAGCTCGAACAAACTGCGCAGCTCACGAAGAGCGACCTTTCTGTTGTAAAACTGCGGGGCGATTTACTGTATCAAGTCGGATTCTCACAAGCATGTCTAAGCGTACCCTGTTCGTGAAAAATTTTGAGGTCTTCTTTGGTAAACTACCATTCGTGATTCACTTAAAATCAGCCGCACACGTATCAGTTCTCTTACTTGTTGTTAGGTTTTTGATTGATTCTATTGATTAGTTCATTAATCGTACAGATATTTATCGGCTAGCCTACAGTTTATACTGCAACAATAGACTGCTCTTTAATTGCCAATTTTCGTGTTTACTGCATATAGAACAAAAAATGCTTCTTCTGCGACTATGACTGTTTGGAATGTCTGATATGCGGGATCTCATTAAGAAAATAGCGTTGGAATCTACGAGACTGTAATTAAGGGCGGCGATGTCAGCAAGCTATGTTGACCGTAAAGTACGATACGGAGGTTTCTGTCGTGTGCCCATGAAACTTCCCGGCTGATTGCTTTACCTTCTGAAAAATGGAAGCTGTCAAAAGGACTAGCTTCACGAATCGCGGGTTTCTCTTACAGTACAATCCATGACGTTTCAAATAAGGCTGGCATTGAAAAAATTAAATAATTTTTGAACGATAACATACTATTTTTATTTCATAAGATTATAGATACAAGATAGGAATTTACATTTGTATAACGGCCACAAATTAGTAATGTCCACCGCTCTTCTGGGACGCTTGAGAAAGAGGAACATAGTGAGCACCCTTGGCTGAAGCGACGTCAGCAGTGTCGGCCAGAAATCCTGAGTTGAGGACAACTGGTGCTGCTAGTGGTCCGTGGTACGCGTTACCTCCTACGGCTGATGCGCCTGCGGAGAAAACTTTCGCGTTGCTTGATGAAAGGCCTGATCCGTAACCTGATGAGGCGTAGTGGCCATCGGAACTGAAAGAGTTTAGTCCGGCGTAGCCGTACTGTCCGTTGTAGACGTCAGAGGTACCTTCTCCGCCGCTGTACACTCCGTGAAGTGCTCCTTCGTAGCCAGCGTCGTAGTATTTGCCGGATGAACCGTCGTCGTAGTTCTGTGCTCCGTATCCGCTTGCAGACTGAGCTTTCAGGGTGGCAATCAGGTGTTGGCCTCTAGCGGCTGCTACCTCCACAGTGTCGGCCAAGTGTCCGTCCTTTTGTACTACCGGCTTAGCTAGAGGTCCGTGGTATCCGACGGGACCGTGCTTTGAAGTCGGGAAAGAAGACACTCCACTTCCTAAGGCTAACCGCGCCAAAACGGCCAACAATGACGTTGTTGCTAGCTGGAAACATACAATAAATTCAGGTAAATTCTTTGACAAAATAATATTGACACTCGCACAAGGTAAAGACGAGTCCACTTACCAGTGAGTGCATGTTGGTATTTTTTATCACGTCTGATGAGGGTACACGCGTTACACGCGTTTATATAGCATATAGGCATCCACAGCACATCCCCACTTTGATGGCTTTCACGTGCGCCCGGCATTGTGTAATTGGAATTTTTAGATTTTAGCAAGGCTGCTTCATTAGTTTATTCTCGCGACAAGCTCTGCAGAAAATTAAACATCAGTTGAATAGCACGCTGTACAATAATCAACGATTTTAGAAAATCCTTAAAACTTTTTATTTTCTAACAATTCACGGACAACCGTTCAGTCCGTAAATTATTTTATTACCTCGTACCAACCGATTAATAGTTTACGAGTCTAAGATGTTGCTATCACTTTTCTACGTACCAGAGAAGAACAGATTTACTGGTTCTTAAAGAGAACCACATTTTCGTAAAAACAAACGAACCTATGCAATTCTTTTCTGTAAAAATGGTTGCCTTTCATCTACGGCTAATGGACTACTACGATTTCTGGTTAAAGAAAATTCCTATCTGAAACGGCTTACGGCTAATAACTCGATAACCACCACCTTTATCCGCCTAATGGAAAGTCCGATATGCAGCACACGTAGCGAGTACCAAGCTTTATTTCGTTTGCTTTTTGTTAGTAACTTATTACATATATGGCAGTACACATAGTATCAATAGATTCCTAAATGTAGTACAGTGCTTAAATGTTTAATATGACAAAAACAGTTACGCATACGTCAGAATTGATACGTTATTAATTATAGATAATTAATTAAGCTTTGAAACACTTTTTTGTTTGTTTTTCTGGCATTAATAATAAACCGGCTATGGACGATAAACTAACGCATTTCTAATGGCGTTTTTACATCAGCGTCCGTTTCCTTAGTACACTCTGATAAATAGAACAAGCTTATAGGCGAACTGTCATCTTTTTCCTGCCAGTTTGGCCACTCGATTTAGGAGGGTTTTCACTATCGATAGACAGCAAAATAAAATCGTGCATTTGGAGGACGTTTTATTTTGCAAGGGCCAATGCATTCGGGGTCGCACAAGGTAAAGTCGTTGTCGTTTCATCCGCTTCATTCTAACGTAACATGATAACTTATTAAACTGTCTACCAAAGAAAGTCAGGTACGACAAATAAACTAAACGCCAACATTAAAAACAGTCAGCTGAACTTCAAAGCCATCATTTTGCTACTTGGGTGCCAGCTCGAACAAACTGCGTAGCTCACGAAGAGCGACCTTTCTGTTGTAAAACTGCGGGGCGATTTACTGTAGCAAGTCGGATTCTCACAAGCATGTCTAAGCGTACCCTGTTCGTGAAAAATTTTGAGGTTTTCTTTGGTAAACTACCATTCGTGATTCACTTAAAATCAGCCGCACACGTATCAGTTCTCTTACTTGTTGTTAGGTTTTTGATTGATTCTATTGATTAGTTCATTAATCGTACAGATATTTATCGGCTAGCCTACAGTTTATACTGCAACAATAGACTGTTCTTTAATTGCCAATTTTCGTGTTTACTGCATATAGAACAAAAAATGCTTCTTCTGCGACTATGACTGTTTGGAATGTCTGATATGCGGGATCTCATTAAGAAAATAGCGTTGGAATCTACGAGACTGTAATTAAGGGCGGCGATGTCAGCAAGCTATGTTGACCGTAAAGTACGATACGGAGGTTTCTGTCGTGTGCCCATGAAACTTCCCTGCTGATTGCTTTACCTTCTGAAAAATGGAAGCTGTCAAAAGGACTAGCTTCACGAATCGCGGGTTTCTCTTACAGTACAATCCATGACGTTTCAAATAAGGCTGGCATTGAAAAAATTAAATAATTTTTGAACGATAACATACTATTTTTATTTCATAAGATTATAGATACAAGATAGGAATTTACATTTGTATAACGGCCACAAATTAGTAATGTCCACCGCTCTTCTGGGACGCTTGAGAAAGAGCAACATAGTGAGCACCCTTGGCTGAAGCGACGTCAGCAGTGTCGGCCAGAAATCCTGAGTTGAGGACAACTGGTGCTGCTAGTGGTCCGTGGTACGCGTTACCTCCTACGGCTGATGCGCCTGCGGAGAAAACTTTCGCTTTGCTTGATGAAAGGCCTGATCCGTAACCTGATGAGGCGTAGTGGCCATCGGAACTGAAAGAGTTTAGTCCGGCGTAGCCGTACTGTCCGTTGTAGACGTCAGAGGTACCTTCTCCGCCGCTGTACACTCCGTGAAGGGCTCCTTCGTAGCCAGCGTCGTAGTATTTGCCGGATGAACCGTCGTCGTAGTTCTGTGCTCCGTATCCGCTTGCAGACTGAGCTTTCAGGGTGGCAATCAGGTGTTGGCCTCTAGCGGCTGCTACCTCCACAGTGTCGGCCAAGTGTCCGTCCTTTTGTACTACCGGCTTAGCTAGAGGTCCGTGGTATCCGACGGGACCGTGCTTTGAAGTCGGGAAAGAAGACACTCCACTTCCTAAGGCTAACCGCGCCAAAACGGCCAACAATGACGTTGTTGCTAGCTGGAAACATACAATAAATTCAGGTAAATTCTTTGACAAAATAATATTGACACTCGCACAAGGTAAAGACGAGTCCACTTACCAGTGAGTGCATGTTGGTATTTTTTATCACGTCTGATGAGGGTACACGCGTTACACGCGTTTATATAGCATATAGGCATCCACAGCACATCCCCACTTTGATGGCTTTCACGTGCGCCCGGCATTGTGTAATTGGAATTTTTAGATTTTAGCAAGGCTGCTTCATTAGTTTATTCTCGCGACAAGCTCTGCAGAAAATTAAACGTCAGTTGAATAGCACGCTGTACAATAATCAACGATTTTAGAAAATCCTTAAAACTTTTTATTTTCTAACAATTCACGGACAACCGTTCAGTCCGTAAATTATTTTATTACCTCGTACCAACCGATTAATAGTTTACGAGTCTAAGATGTTGCTATCACTTTTCTACGTACCAGAGAAGAACAGATTTACTGGTTCTTAAAGAGAACCACATTTTCGTAAAAACAAACGAACCTATGCAATTCTTTTCTGTAAAAATGGTTGCCTTTCATCTACGGCTAAAGGACTACTACGATTTCTGGTTAAAGAATATTCCTATCTGAAACGGCTTACGGCTAATAACTCGATAACCACCACCTTTATCCGCCTAATGGAAAGTCCGATATGCAGCACACGTAGCGAGTACCAAGCTTTATTTCGTTTGCTTTTTGTTAGTAACTTATTACATATATGGCAGTACACATAGTATCAATAGATTCCTAAATGTAGTACAGTGCTTAAATGTTTAATATGACAAAAACAGTTACGCATACGTCAGAATTGATACGTTATTAATTATAGATAATTAATTAAGCTTTGAAACACTTTTTTGTTTGTTTTTCTGGCATTAATAATAAACCGGCTATGGACGATAAACTAACGTATTTCTAATGGCGTTTTTACATCAGCGTCCGTTTCCTTAGTACACTCTGATAAATAGAACAAGCTTATAGGCGAACTGTCATCTTTTTCCTGCCAGTTTGGCCACTCGATTTAGGAGGGTTTTCACTATCGATAGACAGCAAAATAAAATCGTGCATTTGGAGGACGTTTTATTTTGCAAGGGCCAATGCATTCGGGGTCGCACAAGGTAAAGTCGTTGTCGTTTCATCCGCTTCATTGTAACGTAACATGATAACTTATTAAACTGTCTACCAAAGAAAGTCAGGTACGACAAATAAACTAAACGCCAGCATTAAAAACAGTCAGCTGAACTTCAAAGCCATCATTTTGCTACTTGGGTGCCAGCTCGAACAAACTGCGTAGCTCACGAAGAGCGACCTTTCTGTTGTAAAACTGCGGGGCGATTTACTGTAGCAAGTCGGATTCTCACAAGCATGTCTAAGCGTACCCTGTTCGTGAAAAATTTTGAGGTCTTCTTTGGTAAACTACCATTCGTGATTCACTTAAAATCAGCCGCACACGTATCAGTTCTCTTACTTGTTGTTAGGTTTTTGATTGATTCTATTGATTAGTTCATTAATCGTACAGATATTTATCGGCTAGCCTACAGTTTATACTGCAACAATAGACTGTTCTTTAATTGCCAATTTTCGTGTTTACTGCATATAGAACAAAAAATGCTTCTTCTGCGACTATGACTGTTTGGAATGTCTGATATGCGGGATCTCATTAAGAAAATAGCGTTGGAATCTACGAGACTGTAATTAAGGGCGGCGATGTCAGCAAGCTATGTTGACCGAAAAGTACGATCCGGAGGTTTCTGTCGTGTGCCCATGAAACTTCCCTGCTGATTGCTTTACCTTCTGAAAAATGGAAGCTGTCAAAAGGACTAGCTTCACGAATCGCGGGTTTCTCTTACAGTACAATCCATGACGTTTCAAATAAGGCTGGCATTGAAAAAATTAAATAATTTTTGAACGATAACATACTATTTTTATTTCATAAGATTATAGATACAAGATAGGAATTTACATTTGTATAACGGCCACAAATTAGTAATGTCCACCGCTCTTCTGGGACGCTTGAGAAAGAGCAACATAGTGAGCACCCTTGGCTGAAGCGACGTCAGCAGTGTCGGCCAGAAATCCTGAGTTGAGGACAACTGGTGCTGCTAGTGGTCCGTGGTACGCGTTACCTCCTACGGCTGATGCGCCTGCGGAGAAAACTTTCGCTTTGCTTGATGAAAGGCCTGATCCGTAACCTGATGAGGCGTAGTGGCCATCGGAACTGAAAGAGTTTAGTCCGGCGTAGCCGTACTGTCCGTTGTAGACGTCAGAGGTACCTTCTCCGCCGCTGTACACTCCGTGAAGGGCTCCTTCGTAGCCAGCGTCGTAGTATTTGCCGGATGAACCGTCGTCGTAGTTCTGTGCTCCGTATCCGCTTGCAGACTGAGCTTTCAGGGTGGCAATCAGGTGTTGGCCTCTAGCGGCTGCTACCTCCACAGTGTCGGCCAAGTGTCCGTCCTTTTGTACTACCGGCTTAGCTAGAGGTCCGTGGTATCCGACGGGACCGTGCTTTGAAGTCGGGAAAGAAGACACTCCACTTCCTAAGGCTAACCGCGCCAAAACGGCCAACAATGACGTTGTTGCTAGCTGGAAACATACAATAAATTCAGGTAAATTCTTTGACAAAATAATATTGACACTCGCACAAGGTAAAGACGAGTCCACTTACCAGTGAGTGCATGTTGGTATTTTTTATCACGTCTGATGAGGGTACACGCGTTACACGCGTTTATATAGCATATAGGCATCCACAGCACATCCCCACTTTGATGGCTTTCACGTGCGCCCGGCATTGTGTAATTGGAATTTTTAGATTTTAGCAAGGCTGCTTCATTAGTTTATTCTCGCGACAAGCTCTGCAGAAAATTAAACGTCAGTTGAATAGCACGCTGTACAATAATCAACGATTTTAGAAAATCCTTAAAACTTTTTATTTTCTATCAATTCACGGACAACCGTTCAGTCCGTAAATTATTTTATTACCTCGTACCAACCGATTAATAGTTTACGAGTCTAAGATGTTGCTATCACTTTTCTACGTACCAGAGAAGAACAGATTTACTGGTTCTTAAAGAGAACCACATTTTCGTAAAAACAAACGAACCTATGCAATTCTTTTCTGTAAAAATGGTTGCCTTTCATCTACGGCTAATGGACTACTACGATTTCTGGTTAAAGAAAATTCCTATCTGAAACGGCTTACGGCTAATAACTCGATAACCACCACCTTTATCCGCCTAATGGAAAGTCCGATATGCAGCACACGTAGCGAGTACCAAGCTTTATTTCGTTTGCTTTTTGTTAGTAACTTATTACATATATGGCAGTACACATAGTATCAATAGATTCCTAAATGTAGTACAGTGCTTAAATGTTTAATATGACAAAAACAGTTACGCATACGTCAGAATTGATACGTTATTAATTATAGATAATTAATTAAGCTTTGAAACACTTTTTTGTTTGTTTTTCTGGCATTAATAATAAACCGGCTATGGACGATAAACTAACATATTTCTAATGGCGTTTTTACATCAGCGTCCGTTTCCTTAGTACACTCTGATAAATAGAACAAGCTTATAGGCGAACTGTCATCTTTTTCCTGCCAGTTTGGCCACTCGATTTAGGAGGGTTTTCACTATCGATAGACAGCAAAATAAAATCGTGCATTTGGAGGACGTTTTATTTTGCAAGGGCCAATGCATTCGGGGTCGCACAAGGTAAAGTCGTTGTCGTTTCATCCGCTTCATTGTAACGTAACATGATAACTTATTAAACTGTCTACCAAAGAAAGTCAGGTACGACAAATAAACTAAACGCCAACATTAAAAACAGTCAGCTGAACTTCAAAGCCATCATTTTGCTACTTTGGTGCCAGCTCGAACAAACTGCGTAGCTCACGAAGAGCGACCTTTCTGTTGTAAAACTGCGGGGCGATTTACTGTAGCAAGTCGGATTCTCACAAGCATGTCTAAGCGTACCCTGTTCGTGAAAAATTTTGAGGTTTTCTTTGGTAAACTACCATTCGTGATTCACTTAAAATCAGCCGCACACGTATCAGTTCTCTTACTTGTTGTTAGGTTTTTGATTGATTCTATTGATTAGTTCATTAATCGTACAGATATTTATCGGCTAGCCTACAGTTTATACTGCAACAATAGACTGCTCTTTAATTGCCAATTTTCGTGTTTACTGCATATAGAACAAAAAATGCTTCTTCTGCGACTATGACTGTTTGGAATGTCTGATATGCGGGATCTCATTAAGAAAATAGCGTTGGAATCTACGAGACTGTAATTAAGGGCGGCGATGTCAGCAAGCTATGTTGACCGTAAAGTACGATACGGAGGTTTCTGTCGTGTGCCCATGAAACTTCCCTGCTGATTGCTTTACCTTCTGAAAAATGGAAGCTGTCAAAAGGACTAGCTTCACGAATCGCGGGTTTCTCTTACAGTACAATCCATGACGTTTCAAATAAGGCTGGCATTGAAAAAATTAAATAATTTTTGAACGATAACATACTATTTTTATTTCATAAGATTATAGATACAAGATAGGAATTTACATTTGTATAACGGCCACAAATTAGTAATGTCCACCGCTCTTCTGGGACGCTTGAGAAAGAGCAACATAGTGAGCACCCTTGGCTGAAGCGACGTCAGCAGTGTCGGCCAGAAATCCTGAGTTGAGGACAACTGGTGCTGCTAGTGGTCCGTGGTACGCGTTACCTCCTACGGCTGATGCGCCTGCGGAGAAAACTTTCGCTTTGCTTGATGAAAGGCCTGATCCGTAACCTGATGAGGCGTAGTGGCCATCGGAACTGAAAGAGTTTAGTCCGGCGTAGCCGTACTGTCCGTTGTAGACGTCAGAGGTACCTTCTCCGCCGCTGTACACTCCGTGAAGGGCTCCTTCGTAGCCAGCGTCGTAGTATTTGCCGGATGAACCGTCGTCGTAGTTCTGTGCTCCGTATCCGCTTGCAGACTGAGCTTTCAGGGTGGCAATCAGGTGTTGGCCTCTAGCGGCTGCTACCTCCACAGTGTCGGCCAAGTGTCCGTCCTTTTGTACTACCGGCTTAGCTAGAGGTCCGTGGTATCCGACGGGACCGTGCTTTGAAGTCGGGAAAGAAGACACTCCACTTCCTAAGGCTAACCGCGCCAAAACGGCCAACAATGACGTTGTTGCTAGCTGGAAACATACAATAAATTCAGGTAAATTCTTTGACAAAATAATATTGACACTCGCACAAGGTAAAGACGAGTCCACTTACCAGTGAGTGCATGTTGGTATTTTTTATCACGTCTGATGAGGGTACACGCGTTACACGCGTTTATATAGCATATAGGCATCCACAGCACATCCCCACTTTGATGGCTTTCACGTGCGCCCGGCATTGTGTAATTGGAATTTTTAGATTTTAGCAAGGCTGCTTCATTAGTTTATTCTCGCGACAAGCTCTGCAGAAAATTAAACGTCAGTTGAATAGCACGCTGTACAATAATCAACGATTTTAGAAAATCCTTAAAACTTTATATTTTCTAACAATTCACGGACAACCGTTCAGTCCGTAAATTATTTTATTACCTCGTACCAACCGATTAATAGTTTACGAGTCTAAGATGTTGCTATCACTTTTCTACGTACCAGAGAAGAACAGATTTACTGGTTCTTAAAGAGAACCACATTTTCGTAAAAACAAACGAACCTATGCAATTCTTTTCTGTAAAAATGGTTGCATTCATCTACGGCTAATGGACTACTACGATTTCTGGTTAAAGAATATTCCTATCTGAAACGGCTTACGGCTAATAACTCGATAACCACCACCTTTATCCGCCTAATGGAAAGTCCGATATGCAGCACACGTAGCGAGGACCAAGCTTTATTTCGTTTGCTTTTTGTTAGTAACTTATTACATATATGGCAGTACACATAGTATCAATAGATTCCTAAATGTAGTACAGTGCTTAAAAGTTTAATATGACAAAAACAGTTACGCATACGTCAGAATTGATACGTTATTAATTATAGATAATTAATTAAGCTTTGAAACACTTTTTTGTTTGTTTTTCTGGCATTAATAATAAACCGGCTATGGACGATAAACTAACGTATTTCTAATGGCGTTTTTACATCAGCGTCCGTTTCCTTAGTACACTCTGATAAATAGAACAAGCTTATAGGCGAACTGTCATCTTTTTCCTGCCAGTTTGGCCACTCGATTTAGGAGGGTTTTCACTATCGATAGACAGCAAAATAAAATCGTGCATTTGAGGGACGTTTTATTTTGCAAGGGCCAATGCATTCGGCGTCGCACAAGGTAAAGTCGTTGTCGTTTCATCCGCTTCATTCTAACGTAACATGATAACTTATTAAACTGTCTACCAAAGAAAGTCAGGTACGACAAATAAACTAAACGCCAGCATTAAAAACAGTCAGCTGAACTTCAAAGCCATCATTTTGCTACTTGGGTGCCAGCTCGAACAAACTGCGTAGCTCACGAAGAGCGACCTTTCTGTTGTAAAACTGCGGGGCGATTTACTGTAGCAAGTCGGATTCTCACAAGCATGTCTAAGCGTACCCTGTTCGTGAAAAATTTTGTGGTTTTCTTTGGTAAACTACCATTCGTGATTCACTTAAAATCAGCCGCACACGTATCAGTTCTCTTACTTGTTGTTAGGTTTTTGATTGATTCTATTGATTAGTTCATTAATCGTACAGATATTTATCGGCTAGCCTACAGTTTATACTGCAACAATAGACTGCTCTTTAATTGCCAATTTTCGTGTTTACTGCATATAGAACAAAAAATGCTTCTTCTGCGACTATGACTGTTTGGAATGTCTGATATGCGGGATCTCATTAAGAAAATAGCGTTGGAATCTACGAGACTGTAATTAAGGGCGGCGATGTCAGCAAGCTATGTTGACCGTAAAGTACGATACGGAGGTTTCTGTCGTGTGCCCATGAAACTTCCCGGCTGATTGCTTTACCTTCTGAAAAATGGAAGCTGTCAAAAGGACTAGCTTCACGAATCGCGGGTTTCTCTTACAGTACAATCCATGACGTTTCAAATAAGGCTGGCATTGAAAAAATTAAATAATTTTTGAACGATAACATACTATTTTTATTTCATAAGATTATAGATACAAGATAGGAATTTACATTTGTATAACGGCCACAAATTAGTAATGTCCACCGCTCTTCTGGGACGCTTGAGAAAGAGCAACATAGTGAGCACCCTTGGCTGAAGCGACGTCAGCAGTGTCGGCCAGAAATCCTGAGTTGAGGACAACTGGTGCTGCTAGTGGTCCGTGGTACGCGTTACCTCCTACGGCTGATGCGCCTGCGGAGAAAACTTTCGCGTTGCTTGATGAAAGGCCTGATCCGTAACCTGATGAGGCGTAGTGGCCATCGGAACTGAAAGAGTTTAGTCCGGCGTAGCCGTACTGTCCGTTGTAGACGTCAGAGGTACCTTCTCCGCCGCTGTACACTCCGTGAAGTGCTCCTTCGTAGCCAGCGTCGTAGTATTTGCCGGATGAACCGTCGTCGTAGTTCTGTGCTCCGTATCCGCTTGCAGACTGAGCTTTCAGGGTGGCAATCAGGTGTTGGCCTCTAGCGGCTGCTACCTCCACAGTGTCGGCCAAGTGTCCGTCCTTTTGTACTACCGGCTTAGCTAGAGGTCCGTGGTATCCGACGGGACCGTGCTTTGAAGTCGGGAAAGAAGACACTCCACTTCCTAAGGCTAACCGCGCCAAAACGGCCAACAATGACGTTGTTGCTAGCTGGAAACATACAATAAATTCAGGTAAATTCTTTGACAAAATAATATTGACACTCGCACAAGGTAAAGACGAGTCCACTTACCAGTGAGTGCATGTTGGTATTTTTTATCACGTCTGATGAGGGTACACGCGTTACACGCGTTTATATAGCATATAGGCATCCACAGCACATCCCCACTTTGATGGCTTTCACGTGCGCCCGGCATTGTGTAATTGGAATTTTTAGATTTTAGCAAGGCTGCTTCATTAGTTTATTCTCGCGACAAGCTCTGCAGAAAATTAAACATCAGTTGAATAGCACGCTGTACAATAACCACGATTTTAGAAAATCCTTAACACTTTTTATTTTCTAACAATTCACGGACAACCGTTCAGTCCGTAAATTATTTTATTACCTCGTACCAACCGATTAATAGTTTACGAGTCTAAGATGTTGCTATCACTTTTCTACGTACCAGAGAAGAACAGATTTACTGGTTCTTAAAGAGAACCACATTTTCGTAAAAACAAACGAACCTATGCAATTCTTTTCTGTAAAAATGGTTGCCTTTCATCTACGGCTAATGGACTACTACGATTTCTGGTTAAAGAAAATTTATATCTGAAACGGCTTACGGCTAATAACTCGATAACCACCACCTTTATCCGCCTAATGGAAAGTCCGATATGCAGCACACGTAGCGAGTACCAAGCTTTATTTCGTTTGCTTTTTGTTAGTAACTTATTACATATATGGCAGTACACATAGTATCAATAGATTCCTAAATGTAGTACAGTGCTTAAATGTTTAATATGACAAAAACAGTTACGCATACGTCAGAATTGATACGTTATTAATTATAGATAATTAATTAAGCTTTGAAACACTTTTTTGTTTGTTTTTCTGGCATTAATAATAAACCGGCTATGGACGATAAACTAACGTATTTCTAATGGCGTTTTTACATCAGCGTCCGTTTCCTTAGTACACTCTGATAAATAGAACAAGCTTATAGGCGAACTGTCATCTTTTTCCTGCCAGTTTGGCCACTCGATTTAGGAGGGTTTTCACTATCGATAGACAGCAAAATAAAATCGTGCATTTGGGGGACGTTTTATTTTGCAAGGGCCAATGCATTCGGCGTCGCACAAGGTAGAGTCGTTGTCGTTTCATCCGCTTCATTCTAACGTAACATGATAACTTATTAAACTGTCTACCAAAGAAAGTCAGGTACGACAAATAAACTAAACGCCAGCATTAAAAACAGTCAGCTGAACTTCAAAGCCATCATTTTGCTACTTGGGTGCCAGCTCGAACAAACTGCGTAGCTCACGAAGAGCGACCTTTCTGTTGTAAAACTGCGGGGCGATTTACTGTATCAAGTCGGATTCTCACAAGCATGTCTAAGCGTACCCTGTTCGTGAAAAATTTTGAGGTCTTCTTTGGTAAACTACCATTCGTGATTCACTTAAAATCAGCCGCACACGTATCAGTTCTCTTACTTGTTGTTAGGTTTTTGATTGATTCTATTGATTAGTTCATTAATCGTACAGATATTTATCGGCTAGCCTACAGTTTATACTGCAACAATAGACTGCTCTTTAATTGCCAATTTTCGTGTTTACTGCATATAGAACAAAAAATGCTTCTTCTGCGACTATGACTGTTTGGAATGTCTGATATGCGGGATCTCATTAAGAAAATAGCGTTGGAATCTACGAGACTGTAATTAAGGGCGGCGATGTCAGCAAGCTATGTTGACCGTAAAGTACGATACGGAGGTTTCTGTCGTGTGCCCATGAAACTTCCCGGCTGATTGCTTTACCTTCTGAAAAATGGAAGCTGTCAAAAGGACTAGCTTCACGAATCGCGGGTTTCTCTTACAGTACAATCCATGACGTTTCAAATAAGGCTGGCATTGAAAAAATTAAATAATTTTTGAACGATAACATACTATTTTTATTTCATAAGATTATAGATACAAGATAGGAATTTACATTTGTATAACGGCCACAAATTAGTAATGTCCACCGCTCTTCTGGGACGCTTGAGAAAGAGCAACATAGTGAGCACGCTTGGCTGAAGCGACGTCAGCAGTGTCGGCCAGAAATCCTGAGTTGAGGACAACTGGTGCTGCTAGTGGTCCGTGGTACGCGTTACCTCCTACGGCTGATGCGCCTGCGGAGAAAACTTTCGCGTTGCTTGATGAAAGGCCTGATCCGTAACCTGATGAGGCGTAGTGGCCATCGGAACTGAAAGAGTTTAGTCCGGCGTAGCCGTACTGTCCGTTGTAGACGTCAGAGGTACCTTCTCCGCCGCTGTACACTCCGTGAAGTGCTCCTTCGTAGCCAGCGTCGTAGTATTTGCCGGATGAACCGTCGTCGTAGTTCTGTGCTCCTTATCCGCTTGCAGACTGAGCTTTCAGGGTGGCAATCAGGTGTTGGCCTCTAGCGGCTGCTACCTCCACAGTGTCGGCCAAGTGTCCGTCCTTTTGTACTACCGGCTTAGCTAGAGGTCCGTGGTATCCGACGGGACCGTGCTTTGAAGTCGGGAAAGAAGACACTCCACTTCCTAAGGCTAACCGCGCCAAAACGGCCAACAATGACGTTGTTGCTAGCTGGAAACATACAATAAATTCAGGTAAATTCTTTGACAAAATAATATTGACACTCGCACAAGGTAAAGACGAGTCCACTTACCAGTGAGTGCATGTTGGTATTTTTTATCACGTCTGATGAGGGTACACGCGTTACACGCGTTTATATAGCATATAGGCATCCACAGCACATCCCCACTTTGATGGCTTTCACGTGCGCCCGGCATTGTGTAATTGGAATTTTTAGATTTTAGCAAGGCTGCTTCATTAGTTTATTCTCGCGACAAGCTCTGCAGAAAATTAAACATCAGTTGAATAGCACGCTGTACAATAACCACGATTTTAGAAAATCCTTAACACTTTTTATTTTCTAACAATTCACGGACAACCGTTCAGTCCGTAAATTATTTTATTACCTCGTACCAACCGATTAATAGTTTACGAGTCTAAGATGTTGCTATCACTTTTCTACGTACCAGAGAAGAACAGATTTACTGGTTCTTAAAGAGAACCACATTTTCGTAAAAACAAACGAACCTATGCAATTCTTTTCTGTAAAAATGGTTGCCTTTCATCTACGGCTAATGGACTACTACGATTTCTGGTTAAAGAAAATTTATATCTGAAACGGCTTACGGCTAATAACTCGATAACCACCACCTTTATCCGCCTAATGGAAAGTCCGATATGCAGCACACGTAGCGAGTACCAAGCTTTATTTCGTTTGCTTTTTGTTAGTAACTTATTACATATATGGCAGTACACATAGTATCAATAGATTCCTAAATGTAGTACAGTGCTTAAATGTTTAATATGACAAAAACAGTTACGCATACGTCAGAATTGATACGTTATTAATTATAGATAATTAATTAAGCTTTGAAACACTTTTTTGTTTGTTTTTCTGGCATTAATAATAAACCGGCTATGGACGATAAACTAACGTATTTCTAATGGCGTTTTTACATCAGCGTCCGTTTCCTTAGTACACTCTGATAAATAGAACAAGCTTATAGGCGAACTGTCATCTTTTTCCTGCCAGTTTGGCCACTCGATTTAGGAGGGTTTTCACTATCGATAGACAGCAAAATAAAATCGTGCATTTGGGGGACGTTTTATTTTGCAAGGGCCAATGCATTCGGCGTCGCACAAGGTAGAGTCGTTGTCGTTTCATCCGCTTCATTCTAACGTAACATGATAACTTATTAAACTGTCTACCAAAGAAAGTCAGGTACGACAAATAAACTAAACGCCAGCATTAAAAACAGTCAGCTGAACTTCAAAGCCATCATTTTGCTACTTGGGTGCCAGCTCGAACAAACTGCGTAGCTCACGAAGAGCGACCTTTCTGTTGTAAAACTGCGGGGCGATTTACTGTATCAAGTCGGATTCTCACAAGCATGTCTAAGCGTACCCTGTTCGTGAAAAATTTTGAGGTCTTCTTTGGTAAACTACCATTCGTGATTCACTTAAAATCAGCCGCACACGTATCAGTTCTCTTACTTGTTGTTAGGTTTTTGATTGATTCTATTGATTAGTTCATTAATCGTACAGATATTTATCGGCTAGCCTACAGTTTATACTGCAACAATAGACTGCTCTTTAATTGCCAATTTTCGTGTTTACTGCATATAGAACAAAAAATGCTTCTTCTGCGACTATGACTGTTTGGAATGTCTGATATGCGGGATCTCATTAAGAAAATAGCGTTGGAATCTACGAGACTGTAATTAAGGGCGGCGATGTCAGCAAGCTATGTTGACCGTAAAGTACGATACGGAGGTTTCTGTCGTGTGCCCATGAAACTTCCCGGCTGATTGCTTTACCTTCTGAAAAATGGAAGCTGTCAAAAGGACTAGCTTCACGAATCGCGGGTTTCTCTTACAGTACAATCCATGACGTTTCAAATAAGGCTGGCATTGAAAAAATTAAATAATTTTTGAACGATAACATACTATTTTTATTTCATAAGATTATAGATACAAGATAGGAATTTACATTTGTATAACGGCCACAAATTAGTAATGTCCACCGCTCTTCTGGGACGCTTGAGAAAGAGCAACATAGTGAGCACGCTTGGCTGAAGCGACGTCAGCAGTGTCGGCCAGAAATCCTGAGTTGAGGACAACTGGTGCTGCTAGTGGTCCGTGGTACGCGTTACCTCCTACGGCTGATGCGCCTGCGGAGAAAACTTTCGCGTTGCTTGATGAAAGGCCTGATCCGTAACCTGATGAGGCGTAGTGGCCATCGGAACTGAAAGAGTTTAGTCCGGCGTAGCCGTACTGTCCGTTGTAGACGTCAGAGGTACCTTCTCCGCCGCTGTACACTCCGTGAAGTGCTCCTTCGTAGCCAGCGTCGTAGTATTTGCCGGATGAACCGTCGTCGTAGTTCTGTGCTCCTTATCCGCTTGCAGACTGAGCTTTCAGGGTGGCAATCAGGTGTTGGCCTCTAGCGGCTGCTACCTCCACAGTGTCGGCCAAGTGTCCGTCCTTTTGTACTACCGGCTTAGCTAGAGGTCCGTGGTATCCGACGGGACCGTGCTTTGAAGTCGGGAAAGAAGACACTCCACTTCCTAAGGCTAACCGCGCCAAAACGGCCAACAATGACGTTGTTGCTAGCTGGAAACATACAATAAATTCAGGTAAATTCTTTGACAAAATAATATTGACACTCGCACAAGGTAAAGACGAGTCCACTTACCAGTGAGTGCATGTTGGTATTTTTTATCACGTCTGATGAGGGTACACGCGTTACACGCGTTTATATAGCATATAGGCATCCACAGCACATCCCCACTTTGATGGCTTTCACGTGCGCCCGGCATTGTGTAATTGGAATTTTTAGATTTTAGCAAGGCTGCTTCATTAGTTTATTCTCGCGACAAGCTCTGCAGAAAATTAAACATCAGTTGAATAGCACGCTGTACAATAATCAACGATTTTAGAAAATCCTTAAAACTTTTTATTTTCTATCAATTCACGGACAACCGTTCAGTCCGTAAATTATTTTATTACCTCGTACCAACCGATTAATAGTTTACGAGTCTAAGATGTTGCTATCACTTTTCTACGTACCAGAGAAGAACAGATTTACTGGTTCTTAAAGAGAACCACATTTTCGTAAAAACAAACGAACCTATGCAATTCTTTTCTGTAAAAATGGTTGCCTTTCATCTACGGCTAATGGACTACTACGATTTCTGGTTAAAGAATATTCCTATCTGAAACGGCTTACGGCTAATAACTCGATAACCACCACCTTTATCCGCCTAATGGAAAGTCCGATATGCAGCACACGTAGCGAGGACCAAGCTTTATTTCGTTTGCTTTTTGTTAGTAACTTATTACATATATGGCAGTACACATAGTATCAATAGATTCCTAAATGTAGTACAGTGCTTAAATGTTTAATATGACAAAAACAGTTACGCATACGTCAGAATTGATACGTTATTAATTATAGATAATTAATTAAGCTTTGAAACACTTTTTTGTTTGTTTTTCTGGCATTAATAATAAACCGGCTATGGACGATAAACTAACGTATTTCTAATGGCGTTTTTACATCAGCGTCCGTTTCCTTAGTACACTCTGATAAATAGAACAAGCTTATAGGCGAACTGTCATCTTTTTCCTGCCAGTTTGGCCACTCGATTTAGGAGGGTTTTCACTATCGATAGACAGCAAAATAAAATCGTGCATTTGGGGGACGTTTTATTTTGCAAGGGCCAATGCATTCGGCGTCGCACAAGGTAGAGTCGTTGTCGTTTCATCCGCTTCATTCTAACGTAACATGATAACTTATTAAACTGTCTACCAAAGAAAGTCAGGTACGACAAATAAACTAAACGCCAGCATTAAAAACAGTCAGCTGAACTTCAAAGCCATCATTTTGCTACTTGGGTGCCAGCTCGAACAAACTGCGTAGCTCACGAAGAGCGACCTTTCTGTTGTAAAACTGCGGGGCGATTTACTGTATCAAGTCGGATTCTCACAAGCATGTCTAAGCGTACCCTGTTCGTGAAAAATTTTGAGGTCTTCTTTGGTAAACTACCATTCGTGATTCACTTAAAATCAGCCGCACACGTATCAGTTCTCTTACTTGTTGTTAGGTTTTTGATTGATTCTATTGATTAGTTCATTAATCGTACAGATATTTATCGGCTAGCCTACAGTTTATACTGCAACAATAGACTGCTCTTTAATTGCCAATTTTCGTGTTTACTGCATATAGAACAAAAAATGCTTCTTCTGCGACTATGACTGTTTGGAATGTCTGATATGCGGGATCTCATTAAGAAAATAGCGTTGGAATCTACGAGACTGTAATTAAGGGCGGCGATGTCAGCAAGCTATGTTGACCGTAAAGTACGATACGGAGGTTTCTGTCGTGTGCCCATGAAACTTCCCGGCTGATTGCTTTACCTTCTGAAAAATGGAAGCTGTCAAAAGGACTAGCTTCACGAATCGCGGGTTTCTCTTACAGTACAATCCATGACGTTTCAAATAAGGCTGGCATTGAAAAAATTAAATAATTTTTGAACGATAACATCCTATTTTTATTTCATAAGATTATAGATACAAGATAGGAATTTACATTTGTATAACGGCCACAAATTAGTAATGTCCACCGCTCTTCTGGGACGCTTGAGAAAGAGCAACATAGTGAGCACCCTTGGCTGAAGCGACGTCAGCAGTGTCGGCCAGAAATCCTGAGTTGAGGACAACTGGTGCTGCTAGTGGTCCGTGGTACGCGTTACCTCCTACGGCTGATGCGCCTGCGGAGAAAACTTTCGCGTTGCTTGATGAAAGGCCTGATCCGTAACCTGATGAGGCGTAGTGGCCATCGGAACTGAAAGAGTTTAGTCCGGCGTAGCCGTACTGTCCGTTGTAGACGTCAGAGGTACCTTCTCCGCCGCTGTACACTCCGTGAAGTGCTCCTTCGTAGCCAGCGTCGTAGTATTTGCCGGATGAACCGTCGTCGTAGTTCTGTGCTCCGTATCCGCTTGCAGACTGAGCTTTCAGGGTGGCAATCAGGTGTTGGCCTCTAGCGGCTGCTACCTCCACAGTGTCGGCCAAGTGTCCGTCCTTTTGTACTACCGGCTTAGCTAGAGGTCCGTGGTATCCGACGGCACCGTGCTTTGAAGTCGGGAAAGAAGACACTCCACTTCCTAAGGCTAACCGCGCCAAAACGGCCAACAATGACGTTGTTGCTAGCTGGAAACATACAATAAATTCAGGTAAATTCTTTGACAAAATAATATTGACACTCGCACAAGGTAAAGACGAGTCCACTTACCAGTGAGTGCATGTTGGTATTTTTTATCACGTCTGATGAGGGTACACGCGTTACACGCGTTTATATAGCATATAGGCATCCACAGCACATCCCCACTTTGATGGCTTTCACGTGCGCCCGGCATTGTGTAATTGGAATTTTTAGATTTTAGCAAGGCTGCTTCATTAGTTTATTCTCGCGACAAGCTCTGCAGAAAATTAAACATCAGTTGAATAGCACGCTGTACAATAACCACGATTTTAGAAAATCCTTAACACTTTTTATTTTCTAACAATTCACGGACAACCGTTCAGTCCGTAAATTATTTTATTACCTCGTACCAACCGATTAATAGTTTACGAGTCTAAGATGTTGCTATCACTTTTCTACGTACCAGAGAAGAACAGATTTACTGGTTCTTAAAGAGAACCACATTTTCGTAAAAACAAACGAACCTATGCAATTCTTTTCTGTAAAAATGGTTGCCTTTCATCTACGGCTAATGGACTACTACGATTTCTGGTTAAAGAAAATTTATATCTGAAACGGCTTACGGCTAATAACTCGATAACCACCACCTTTATCCGCCTAATGGAAAGTCCGATATGCAGCACACGTAGCGAGTACCAAGCTTTATTTCGTTTGCTTTTTGTTAGTAACTTATTACATATATGGCAGTACACATAGTATCAATAGATTCCTAAATGTAGTACAGTGCTTAAATGTTTAATATGACAAAAACAGTTACGCATACGTCAGAATTGATACGTTATTAATTATAGATAATTAATTAAGCTTTGAAACACTTTTTTGTTTGTTTTTCTGGCATTAATAATAAACCGGCTATGGACGATAAACTAACGTATTTCTAATGGCGTTTTTACATCAGCGTCCGTTTCCTTAGTACACTCTGATAAATAGAACAAGCTTATAGGCGAACTGTCATCTTTTTCCTGCCAGTTTGGCCACTCGATTTAGGAGGGTTTTCACTATCGATAGACAGCAAAATAAAATCGTGCATTTGGGGGACGTTTTATTTTGCAAGGGCCAATGCATTCGGCGTCGCACAAGGTAGAGTCGTTGTCGTTTCATCCGCTTCATTCTAACGTAACATGATAACTTATTAAACTGTCTACCAAAGAAAGTCAGGTACGACAAATAAACTAAACGCCAGCATTAAAAACAGTCAGCTGAACTTCAAAGCCATCATTTTGCTACTTGGGTGCCAGCTCGAACAAACTGCGTAGCTCACGAAGAGCGACCTTTCTGTTGTAAAACTGCGGGGCGATTTACTGTATCAAGTCGGATTCTCACAAGCATGTCTAAGCGTACCCTGTTCGTGAAAAATTTTGAGGTCTTCTTTGGTAAACTACCATTCGTGATTCACTTAAAATCAGCCGCACACGTATCAGTTCTCTTACTTGTTGTTAGGTTTTTGATTGATTCTATTGATTAGTTCATTAATCGTACAGATATTTATCGGCTAGCCTACAGTTTATACTGCAACAATAGACTGCTCTTTAATTGCCAATTTTCGTGTTTACTGCATATAGAACAAAAAATGCTTCTTCTGCGACTATGACTGTTTGGAATGTCTGATATGCGGGATCTCATTAAGAAAATAGCGTTGGAATCTACGAGACTGTAATTAAGGGCGGCGATGTCAGCAAGCTATGTTGACCGTAAAGTACGATACGGAGGTTTCTGTCGTGTGCCCATGAAACTTCCCGGCTGATTGCTTTACCTTCTGAAAAATGGAAGCTGTCAAAAGGACTAGCTTCACGAATCGCGGGTTTCTCTTACAGTACAATCCATGACGTTTCAAATAAGGCTGGCATTGAAAAAATTAAATAATTTTTGAACGATAACATACTATTTTTATTTCATAAGATTATAGATACAAGATAGGAATTTACATTTGTATAACGGCCACAAATTAGTAATGTCCACCGCTCTTCTGGGACGCTTGAGAAAGAGCAACATAGTGAGCACCCTTGGCTGAAGCGACGTCAGCAGTGTCGGCCAGAAATCCTGAGTTGAGGACAACTGGTGCTGCTAGTGGTCCGTGGTACGCGTTACCTCCTACGGCTGATGCGCCTGCGGAGAAAACTTTCGCGTTGCTTGATGAAAGGCCTGATCCGTAACCTGATGAGGCGTAGTGGCCATCGGAACTGAAAGAGTTTAGTCCGGCGTAGCCGTACTGTCCGTTGTAGACGTCAGAGGTACCTTCTCCGCCGCTGTACACTCCGTGAAGTGCTCCTTCGTAGCCAGCGTCGTAGTATTTGCCGGATGAACCGTCGTCGTAGTTCTGTGCTCCGTATCCGCTTGCAGACTGAGCTTTCAGGGTGGCAATCAGGTGTTGGCCTCTAGCGGCTGCTACCTCCACAGTGTCGGCCAAGTGTCCGTCCTTTTGTACTACCGGCTTAGCTAGAGGTCCGTGGTATCCGACGGGACCGTGCTTTGAAGTCGGGAAAGAAGACACTCCACTTCCTAAGGCTAACCGCGCCAAAACGGCCAACAATGACGTTGTTGCTAGCTGGAAACATACAATAAATTCAGGTAAATTCTTTGACAAAATAATATTGACACTCGCACAAGGTAAAGACGAGTCCACTTACCAGTGAGTGCATGTTGGTATTTTTTATCACGTCTGATGAGGGTACACGCGTTACACGCGTTTATATAGCATATAGGCATCCACAGCACATCCCCACTTTGATGGCTTTCACGTGCGCCCGGCATTGTGTAATTGGAATTTTTAGATTTTAGCAAGGCTGCTTCATTAGTTTATTCTCGCGACAAGCTCTGCAGAAAATTAAACATCAGTTGAATAGCACGCTGTACAATAATCAACGATTTTAGAAAATCCTTAAAACTTTTTATTTTCTAACAATTCACGGACAACCGTTCAGTCCGTAAATTATTTTATTACCTCGTACCAACCGATTAATAGTTTACGAGTCTAAGATGTTGCTATCACTTTTCTACGTACCAGAGAAGAACAGATTTACTGGTTCTTAAAGAGAACCACATTTTCGTAAAAACAAACGAACCTATGCAATTCTTTTCTGTAAAAATGGTTGCCTTTCATCCACGGCTAATGGACTACTACGATTTCTGGTTAAAGAAAATTTATATCTGAAACGGCTTACGGCTAATAACTCGATAACCACCACCTTTATCCGCCTAATGGAAAGTCCGATATGCAGCACACGTAGCGAGTACCAAGCTTTATTTCGTTTGCTTTTTGTTAGTAACTTATTACATATATGGCAGTACACATAGTATCAATAGATTCCTAAATGTAGTACAGTGCTTAAATGTTTAATATGACAAAAACAGTTACGCATACGTCAGAATTGATACGTTATTAATTATAGATAATTAATTAAGCTTTGAAACACTTTTTTGTTTGTTTTTCTGGCATTAATAATAAACCGGCTATTGACGATAAACTAACGTATTTCTAATGGCGTTTTTACATCAGCGTCCGTTTCCTTAGTACACTCTGATAAATAGAACAAGCTTATAGGCGAACTGTCATCTTTTTCCTGCCAGTTTGGCCACTCGATTTAGGAGGGTTTTCACTATCGATAGACAGCAAAATAAAATCGTGCATTTGGAGGACGTTTTATTTTGCAAGGGCCAATGCATTCGGCGTCGCACAAGGTAAAGTCGTTGTCGTTTCATCCGCTTCATTCTAACGTAACATGATAACTTATTAAACTGTCTACCAAAGAAAGTCAGGTACGACAAATAAACTAAACGCCAACATTAAAAACAGTCAGCTGAACTTCAAAGCCATCATTTTGCTACTTGGGTGCCAGCTCGAACAAACTGCGTAGCTCACGAAGAGCGACCTTTCTGTTGTAAAACTGCGGGGCGATTTACTGTAGCAAGTCGGATTCTCACAAGCATGTCTAAGCGTACCCTGTTCGTGAAAAATTTTGAGGTCTTCTTTGGTAAACTACCATTCGTGATTCACTTAAAATCAGCCGCACACGTATCAGTTCTCTTACTTGTTGTTAGGTTTTTGATTGATTCTATTGATTAGTTCATTAATCGTACAGATATTTATCGGCTAGCCTACAGTTTATACTGCAACAATAGACTGCTCTTTAATTGCCAATTTTCGTGTTTACTGCATATAGAACAAAAAATGCTTCTTCTGCGACTATGACTGTTTGGAATGTCTGATATGCGGGATCTCATTAAGAAAATAGCGTTGGAATCTACGAGACTGTAATTAAGGGCGGCGATGTCAGCAAGCTATTTTGACCGTAAAGTACGATACGGAGGTTTCTGTCGTGTGCCCATGAAACTTCCCGGCTGATTGCTTTACCTTCTGAAAAATGAAGCTGTCAAAAGGACTAGCTTCACGAATCGCGGGTTTCTCTTACAGTACAATCCATGACGTTTCAAATAAGGCTGGCATTGAAAAAATTAAATAATTTTTGAACGATAACATACTATTTTTATTTTATAAGATTATAGATACAAGATAGGAATTTACATTTGTATAACGGCCACAAATTAGTAATGTCCACCGCTCTTCTGGGACGCTTGAGAAAGAGCAACATAGTGAGCACCCTTGGCTGAAGCGACGTCAGCAGTGTCGGCCAGAAATCCTGACTTGAGGATAACTGGTGCTGCTAGTGGTCCGTGGTACGCGTTACCTCCTACGGCTGATGCGCCTGCGGAGAAAACATTCGCGTTGCTTGATGAAAGGCCTGATCCGTAACCTGATGAGGCGTAGTGGCCATCGGAACTGAAAGAGTTTAGTCCGGCGTAGCCGTACTGTCCGTTGTAGACGTCAGAGGTACCTTCTCCGCCGCTGTACACTCCGTGAAGTGCTCCTTCGTAGCCAGCGTCGTAGTATTTGCCGAATGAACCGTCGTCGTAGTTCTGTGCTCCGTATCCGCTTGCAGACTGAGCTTTCAGGGTGGCAATCAGGTGTTGGCCTCTAGCGGCTGCTACCTCCACAGTGTCGGCCAAGTGTCCGTCCTTTTGTACTACCGGCTTAGCTAGAGGTCCGTGGTATCCGACGGGACCGTGCTTTGAAGTCGGGAAAGAAGACACTCCACTTCCTAAGGCTAACCGCGCCAAAACGGCCAACAATGACGTTGTTGCTAGCTGGAAACATACAATAAATTCAGGTAAATTCTTTGACAAAATAATATTGACACTCGCACAAGGTAAAGACGAGTCCACTTACCAGTGAGTGCATGTTGGTATTTTTTATCACGTCTGATGAAGGTACACGCGTTACACGCGTTTATATAGCATATAGGCATCCACAGCACATCCCCACTTTGATGGCTTTCACGTGCGCCCGGCATTGTGTAATTGGAATTTTTAGATTTTAGCAAGGCTGCTTCATTAGTTTATTCTCGCGACAAGCTCTGCAGAAAATTAAACATCATTTGAATAGCACGCTGTACAATAATCAACGATTTTAGAAAATCCTTAAAACTTTTTATTTTCTAACAATTCACGGACAACCGTTCCGTCCGTAAATTATTTTATTACCTCGTACCAACCGATTAATAGTTTACGAGTCTAAGATGTTGCTATCACTTTTCTACGTACCATAGAAGAACAGATTTACTGGTTCTTAAAGAGAACCACATTTTCGTAAAAACAAACGAACCTATGCAATTCTTTTCTGTAAAAATGGTTGCCTTTCATCTACGGCTAATGGACTACTACGATTTCTGGTTAAAGAAAATTCCTATCTGAAACGGCTTACGGCTAATAACTCGATAACCACCACCTTTATCCGCCTAATGGAAAGTCCGATATGCAGCACACGTAGCGAGTACCAAGCTTTATTTCGTTTGCTTTTTGTTAGTAACTTATTACATATATGGCAGTACACATAGTATCAATAGATTCCTAAATGTAGTACAGTGCTTAAATGTTTAATATGACAAAAACAGTTACGCATACGTCAGAATTGATACGTTATTAATTATAGATAATTAATTAAGCTTTGAAACACTTTTTTGTTTGTTTTTCTGGCATTAATAATAAACCGGCTATGGACGATAAACTAACGTATTTCTAATGGCGTTTTTACATCAGCGTCCGTTTCCTTAGTACACTCTGATAAATAGAACAAGCTTATAGGCGAACTGTCATCTTTTTCCTGCCAGTTTGGCCACTCGATTTAGGAGGGTTTTCACTAACGATAGACAGCAAAACAAAATCGTGCATTTGGAGGACGTTTTATTTTGCAAGGGCCAATGCGTTCGGCGTCGCACAAGGTAAAGTCGTTGTCGTTTCATCCGCTTCATTGTAACGTAACATGATAACTTATTAAACTGTCTACCAAAGACGATTTACTGTAGCAAGTCGGATTCTCACAAGCATGTCTAAGCGTACCCTGTTTTGAAAAATTTTGAGGTCTTCTTTGGTAAACTACCATTCGTGATTCACTTAAAATCAGCCGCACACGTATCAGTTCTCTTTCTTGTTGTTAGGTTTTTGATTGATTCTATTAATTAGTTCATTAATCGTACAGATATTTATCGGCTAGCCTACAGTTTATACTGCAACAATAGACTGCTCTTTAATTGCCAATTTTCGTGTTTACTGCATATAGAACAAAAAATGCTTCTTCTGCGACTATGACTGTTTGGAATGTCTGATATGCGGGATCTCATTAAGAAAATAGCGTTGGAATCTACGAGACTGTAATTAAGGGCGGCGATGTCAGCAAGCTATGTTGACCGAAAAGTACGATCCGGAGGTTTCTGTCGTGTGCCCATGAAACTTCCCGGCTGATTGCTTTACCTTCTGAAAAATGGAAGCTGTCAAAAGGACTAGCTTCACGAATCGCGGGTTTCTCTTACAGTACAATCCATGGCGTTTCAAATAAGGCTGGCATTGAAAAAAATAAATAATTTTTGAACGATAACATACTATTTTTATTTCATAAGTTTACAGATACAAGATAGGAATTTACATTTGTATAACGGCCACAAGTTAGTAATGTCCACCGCTCTTCTGGGACGCTTGAGAAAGAGCAACATAGTGAGCACCCTTGGCTGAAGCGACGTCAGCAGTGTCGGCCAGAAATCCTGAGTTGAGGACAACTGGTGCTGCTAGTGGTCCGTGGTACGCGTTACCTCCTACGGCTGATGCGCCTGCGGAGAAAACTTTCGCGTTGCTTGATGAAAGGCCTGATCCGTAACCTGATGAGGCGTAGTGGCCATCGGAACTGAAAGAGTTTAGTCCGGCGTAGCCGTACTGTCCGTTGTAGACGTCAGAGGTACCTTCTCCGCCGCTGTACACTCCGTGAAGTGCTCCTTCGTAGCCAGCGTCGTAGTATTTGCCGGATGAACCGTCGTCGTAGTTCTGTGCTCCGTATCCGCTTGCAGACTGAGCTTTCAGGGTGGCAATCAGGTGTTGGCCTCTAGCGGCTGCTACCTCCACAGTGTCGGCCAAGTGTCCGTCCTTTTGTACTACCGGCTTAGCTATAGGTCCGTGGTGTCCGACGGGACCGTGCTTTGAAGTCGGGAAAGAAGACACTCCACTTCCTAAGGCTAACCGCGCCAAAACGGCCAACAATGACGTTGTTGCTAGCTGGAAACATACAATAAATTCAGGTAAATTCTTTGACAAAATAATATTGACACTCGCACAAGGTAAAGACGAGTCCACTTACCAGTGAGTGCATGTTGGTATTTTTTATCACGTCTGATGAGGGTACACGCGTTACACGCGTTTATATAGCATATAGGCATCCACAGCACATCCCCACTTTGATGGCTTTCACGTGCGCCCGGCATTGTGTAATTGGAATTTTTAGATTTTAGCAAGGCTGCTTCATTAGTTTATTCTCGCGACAAGCACTGCAGAAAATTAAACGTCAGTTGAATAGCACGCTGTACAATAATCAACGATTTTAGAAAATCCTTAAAACTTTTTATTTTCTAACAATTCACGGACAACCGTTCAGTCCGTAAATTATTTTATTACCTCGTACCAACCGATTAATAGTTTACGAGTCTAAGATGTTGCTATCACTTTTCTACGTACCAGAGAAGAACAGATTTACTGGTTCTTAAAGAGAACCACATTTTCGTAAAAACAAACGAACCTATGCAATGGTTTTCTGTAAAAATGGTTGCCTTTCATCTACGGCTAATTGACTACTACGATTTCTGGTTAAAGAAAATTTATATCTGAAACGGCTTACGGCTAATAACTCGATAACCACCACCTTTATCCGCCTAATGGAAAGTCCGATATGCAGCACACGTAGCGAGCACCAAGCTTTATTTCGTTTGCTTTTTGTTAGTAACTTATTACATATATGGCAGTACACATAGTATCAACAGATTCCTAAATGTAGTACAGTGCTTAAAAGTTTAATATGACAAAAACAGTTACGCATACGTCAGAATTAATACGTTATTAATTATAGATAATTAATTAAGCTTTGAAACACTTTTTTGTTTGTTTTTCTGGCACTAATAATAAACCGGCTATGCACGATAAACTAACGTATTTCTAATGGCGTTTTTACATCAGCGTCCGTTTCCTTAGTACACTCTGATAAATAGAACAAGCTTATAGGCGAACTGTCATCATTTTCCTGCCAGTTTGGCCACTCGATTTAGGAGGGTTTTTACTATCGATAGACAGCAAAATAAAATCGTGCATTTGGAGGACTTTTTATTTTGCAAGGGCCAATGGATTCG
This sequence comes from Magicicada septendecula, assembly GCA_034769895.1. Classification (NCBI taxonomy): domain Eukaryota; kingdom Metazoa; phylum Arthropoda; class Insecta; order Hemiptera; family Cicadidae; genus Magicicada; species Magicicada septendecula. The sequence continues at coordinate 44,540,748 of CM068373.1, read as the reverse complement.
GCGTCGCACAAGGTAAAGTCGTTGTCGTTTCGTCCGCTTCATTCTAACGTAACATGATAACTTATTAAACTGTCTACCAAAGAAAGTCAGGTACGACAAATAAACTAAACGCCAACATTAAAAACAGTCAGCTGAACTTCAAAGCCATCATTTTGCTACTTGGGTGCCAGCTCGAACAAACTGCGTATCTCACGAAGAGCGACCTTTCTGTTGTAAAACTGCGGGGCGATTTACTGTAGCAAGTCGGATTCTCACAAGCATGTCTAAGCGTACCCTGTTCGTGAAAAATTTTGAGGTCTTCTTTGGTAAACTACCATTCGTGATTCACTTAAAATCAGCCGCACACGTATCAGTTCTCTTACTTGTTGTTAGGTTTTTGATTGATTCTATTGATTAGTTCATTAATCGTACAGATATTTATCGGCTAGCCTACAGTTTATACTGCAACAATAGACTGCTCTTTAATTGCCAATTTTCGTGTTTAATGCATATCGAACACAAAATGCTTCTTCTGCGTGTATGAGTGTTTGGAATGTCTGATATGCGGGATCTCATGAAGAAAATAGCGTTGGAATCTACGAGACTGTAATTAAGGGTGGCGATGTGAGCAAGCTATGTTGACCGAAAAATACGATCCGGAGGTTTCTGTCGTGTGCCCATGAAACTTCCCGGCTGATTGCTTTACCTTCTGAAAAATGGAAGCTGTCAAAAGGACTAGCTTCACGAATCGCGGGTTTCTCTTACAGTACAATCCATGACGTTTCAAATAAGGCTGGCATTGAAAAAAATAAATAATTTTTGAACGATAACATACTATTTTTATTTCATAAGGTTACAGATACAAGACAGGAATTTACATTTGTATAACGGCCACAAATTAGTAATGTCCACCGCTCTTCTGGGACGCTTGAGAAAGAGCAACATAGTGAGCACCCTTGGCTGAAGCGACGTCAGCAGTGTCGGCCAGAAATCCTGAGTTGAGGACAACTGGTGCTGCTAGTGGTCCGTGGTACGCGTTACCTCCTACGGCTGATGCGCCTGCGGAGAAAACTTTCGCGTTGCTTGATGAAAGGCCTGATCCGGTACCTGATGAGGCGTAGTGGCCATCGGAACTGAAAGAGTTTAGTCCGGCGTAGCCGTACTGTCCGTTGTAGACGTCAGAGGTACCTTCTCCGCCGCTGTACACTCCGTGAAGTGCTCCTTCGTAGCCAGCGTCGTAGTATTTGCCGGATGAAGCGTCGTCGTAGTTCTGTGCTCCGTATCCGCTTGCAGACTGAGCTTTCAGGGTGGCAATCAGGTGTTGGCCTCTAGCGGCTGCTACCTCCACAGTGTCGGCCAAGTGTCCGTCCTTTTGTACTACCGGCTTCGCTAGAGGTCCGTGGTATCCGACGGGACCGTGCTTTGAAGTCGGGAAAGAAGACACTCCACTTCCTAAGGCTAACCGCGCCAAAACGGCCAACAATGACGTTGTTGCTAGCTGGAAACATACAATAAATTCAGGTAAATTCTTTGACAAAATAATATTGACACTCGCACAAGGTAAAGACGAGTCCACTTACCAGTGAGTGCATGTTGGTATTTTTTATCACGTCTGATGAGGGTACACGCGTTACACGCGTTTATATAGCATATAGGCATCCACAGCACATCCCCACTTTGATGGCTTTCACGTGCGCCCGGCATTGTGTAATTGGAATTTTTAGATTTTAGCAAAGCTGCTTCATTAGTTTATTCTCGCGACAAGCTCTGCAGAAAATTAAACATCAGTTGAATAGCACGCTGTACAATAATCAACGATTTTTGAAAATCCTTAAAACTTTTTATTTTCTAACAATTCACGGACAACCGTTCAGTCCGTAAATTATTTTATTACCTCGTACCAACCGATTAATAGTTTACGAGTCTAAGATGTTGCTATCACTTTTCTACGTACCATAGAAGAACAGATTTACTGGTTCTTAAAGAGAACCACATTTTCGTAAAAACAAACGAACCTATGCAATTCTTTTCTGTAAAAATGGTTGCCTTTCATCTACGGCTAATGGACTACTACGATTTCTGGTTAAAGAAAATTCCTATCTGAAACGGCTTACGGCTAATAACTCGATAACCACCACCTTTATCCGCCTAATGGAAAGTCCGATATGCAGCACACGTAGCGAGTACCAAGCTTTATTTCGTTTGCTTTTTGTTAGTAACTTATTACATATATGGCAGTACACATAGTATCAATAGATTCCTAAATGTAGTACAGTGCTTAAATGTTTAATATGACAAAAACAGTTACGCATACGTCAGAATTGATACGTTATTAATTATAGATAATTAATTAAGCTTTGAAACACTTTTTTGTTTGTTTTTCTGGCATTAATAATAAACCGGCTATGGACGATAAACTAACGTATTTCTAATGGCGTTTTTACATCAGCGTCCGTTTCCTTAGTACACTCTGATAAATAGAACAAGCTTATAGGCGAACTGTCATCTTTTTCCTGCCAGTTTGGCCACTCGATTTAGGAGGGTTTTCACTAACGATAGACAGCAAAACAAAATCGTGCATTTGGAGGACGTTTTATTTTGCAAGGGCCAATGCGTTCGGCGTCGCACAAGGTAAAGTCGTTGTCGTTTCATCCGCTTCATTGTAACGTAACATGATAACTTATTAAACTGTCTACCAAAGACGATTTACTGTAGCAAGTCGGATTCTCACAAGCATGTCTAAGCGTACCCTGTTCGTGAAAAATTTTGAGGTCTTCTTTGGTAAACTACCATTCGTGATTCACTTAAAATCAGCCGCACACGTATCAGTTCTCTTTCTTGTTGTTAGGTTTTTGATTGATTCTATTGATTAGTTCATTAATCGTACAGATATTTATCGGCTAGCCTACAGTTTATACTGCAACAATAGACTGCTCTTTAATTGCCAATTTTCGTGTTTACTGCATATAGAACAAAAAATGCTTCTTCTGCGACTATGACTGTTTGGAATGTCTGATATGCGGGATCTCATTAAGAAAATAGCGTTGGAATCTACGAGACTGTAATTAAGGGCGGCGATGTCAGCAAGCTATGTTGACCGAAAAGTACGATCCGGAGGTTTCTGTCGTGTGCCCATGAAACTTCCCGGCTGATTGCTTTACCTTCTGAAAAATGGAAGCTGTCAAAAGGACTAGCTTCACGAATCGCGGGTTTCTCTTACAGTACAATCCATGACGTTTCAAATAAGGCTGGCATTGAAAAAAATAAATAATTTTTGAACGATAACATACTATTTTTATTTCATAAGTTTACAGATACAAGATAGGAATTTACATTTGTATAACGGCCACAAGTTAGTAATGTCCACCGCTCTTCTGGGACGCTTGAGAAAGAGCAACATAGTGAGCACCCTTGGCTGAAGCGACGTCAGCAGTGTCGGCCAGAAATCCTGAGTTGAGGACAACTGGTGCTGCTAGTGGTCCGTGGTACGCGTTACCTCCTACGGCTGATGCGCCTGCGGAGAAAACTTTCGCGTTGCTTGATGAAAGGCCTGATCCGTAACCTGATGAGGCGTAGTGGCCATCGGAACTGAAAGAGTTTAGTCCGGCGTAGCCGTACTGTCCGTTGTAGACGTCAGAGGTACCTTCTCCGCCGCTGTACACTCCGTGAAGTGCTCCTTCGTAGCCAGCGTCGTAGTATTTGCCGGATGAACCGTCGTCGTAGTTCTGTGCTCCGTATCCGCTTGCAGACTGAGCTTTCAGGGTGGCAATCAGGTGTTGGCCTCTAGCGGCTGCTACCTCCACAGTGTCGGCCAAGTGTCCGTCCTTTTGTACTACCGGCTTAGCTATAGGTCCGTGGTGTCCGACGGGACCGTGCTTTGAAGTCGGGAAAGAAGACACTCCACTTCCTAAGGCTAACCGCGCCAAAACGGCCAACAATGACGTTGTTGCTAGCTGGAAACATACAATAAATTCAGGTAAATTCTTTGACAAAATAATATTGACACTCGCACAAGGTAAAGACGAGTCCACTTACCAGTGAGTGCATGTTGGTATTTTTTATCACGTCTGATGAGGGTACACGCGTTACACGCGTTTATATAGCATATAGGCATCCACAGCACATCCCCACTTTGATGGCTTTCACGTGCGCCCGGCATTGTGTAATTGGAATATTTAGATTTTAGCAAGGCTGCTTCATTAGTTTATTCTCGCGACAAGCACTGCAGAAAATTAAACGTCAGTTGAATAGCACGCTGTACAATAATCAACGATTTTAGAAAATCCTTAAAACTTTTTATTTTCTAACAATTCACGGACAACCGTTCAGTCCGTAAATTATTTTATTACCTCGTACCAACCGATTAATAGTTTACGAGTCTAAGATGTTGCTATCACTTTTCTACGTACCAGAGAAGAACAGATTTACTGGTTCTTAAAGAGAACCACATTTTCGTAAAAACAAACGAACCTATGCAATGGTTTTCTGTAAAAATGGTTGCCTTTCATCTACGGCTAATTGACTACTACGATTTCTGGTTAAAGAAAATTTATATCTGAAACGGCTTACGGCTAATAACTCGATAACCACCACCTTTATCCGCCTAATGGAAAGTCCGATATGCAGCACACGTAGCGAGCACCAAGCTTTATTTCGTTTGCTTTTTGTTAGTAACTTATTACATATATGGCAGTACACATAGTATCAACAGATTCCTAAATGTAGTACAGTGCTTAAAAGTTTAATATGACAAAAACAGTTACGCATACGTCAGAATTAATACGTTATTAATTATAGATAATTAATTAAGCTTTGAAACACTTTTTTGTTTGTTTTTCTGGCACTAATAATAAACCGGCTATGCACGATAAACTAACGTATTTCTAATGGCGTTTTTACATCAGCGTCCGTTTCCTTAGTACACTCTGATAAATAGAACAAGCTTATAGGCGAACTGTCATCATTTTCCTGCCAGTTTGGCCACTCGATTTAGGAGGGTTTTTACTATCGATAGACAGCAAAATAAAATCGTGCATTTGGAGGACTTTTTATTTTGCAAGGGCCAATGGATTCGGCGTCGCACAAGGTAAAGTCGTTATCGTTTCGTCCGCTTCATTCTAACGTAACATGATAACTTATTAAACTGTCTACCAAAGAAAGTCAGGTACGACAAATAAACTAAACGCCAACATTAAAAACAGTCAGCTGAACTTCAAAGCCATCATTTTGCTACTTGGGTGCCAGCTCGAACAAACTGCGTATCTCACGAAGAGCGACCTTTCTGTTGTAAAACTGCGGGGCGATTTACTGTAGCAAGTCGGATTCTCACAAGCATGTCTAAGCGTACCCTGTTCGTGAAAAATTTTGAGGTCTTCTTTGGTAAACTACCATTCGTGATTCACTTAAAATCAGCCGCACACGTATCAGTTCTCTTACTTGTTGTTAGGTTTTTGATTGATTCTATTGATTAGTTCATTAATCGTACAGATATTTATCGGCTAGCCTACAGTTTATACTGCAACAATAGACTGCTCTTTAATTGCCAATTTTCGTGTTTAATGCATATCGAACACAAAATGCTTCTTCTGCGTGTATGAGTGTTTGGAATGTCTGATATGCGGGATCTCATGAAGAAAATAGCGTTGGAATCTACGAGACTGTAATTAAGGGTGGCGATGTGAGCAAGCTATGTTGACCGAAAAATACGATCCGGAGGTTTCTGTCGTGTGCCCATGAAACTTCCCGGCTGATTGCTTTACCTTCTGAAAAATGGAAGCTGTCAAAAGGACTAGCTTCACGAATCGCGGGTTTCTCTTACAGTACAATCCATGACGTTTCAAATAAGGCTGGCTTTGAAGAAAATAAATAATTTTTGAACGATAACATACTATTTTTATTTCATAAGGTTACAGATACAAGACAGGAATTTACATTTGTATAACGGCCACAAATTAGTAATGTCCACCGCTCTTCTGGGACGCTTGAGAAAGAGCAACATAGTGAGCACCCTTGGCTGAAGCGACGTCAGCAGTGTCGGCCAGAAATCCTGACTTGAGGACAACTGGTGCTGCTAGTGGTCCGTGGTACGCGTTACCTCCTACGGCTGATCCTCCTGCGGAGAAAACTTTCGCGTTGCTTGATGAAAGGCCTGATCCGTAACCTGATGAGGCGTAGTGGCCATCGGAACTGAAAGAGTTTAGTCCGGCGTAGCCGTACTGTCCGTTGTAGACGTCAGAGGTACCTTCTCCGCCGCTGTACACTCCGTGAAGTGCTCCTTCGTAGCCAGCGTCGTAGTATTTGCCGGATGAACCGTCGTCGTAGTTCTGTGCTCCGTATCCGCTTGCAGACTGAGCTTTCAGGGTGGCAATCAGGTGTTGGCCTCTAGCGGCTGCTACCTCCACAGTGTCGGCCAAGTGTCCGTCCTATTGTACTACCGGCTTAGCTATAGGTCCGTGGTATCCGACGGGACCGTGCTTTGAAGTCGGGAAAGAAGACACTCCACTTCCTAAGGCTAACCGCGCCAAAACGGCCAACAATGACGTTGTTGCTAGCTGGAAACATACAATAAATTCAGGTAAATTCTTTGACAAAATATTATTGACACTCGCACAAGGTAAAGACGAGTCCACTTACTAGTGAGTGCATGTTGGTATTTTTTATCACGTCTGATGAGGGTACACGCGGTACACGCGTTTATATAGCATATAGGCATCCACAGCACATCCCCACTTTGATGGCTTTCACGTGCGCCCGGCATTGTGTAATTGGAATTTTTAGATTTTAGCAAGGCTGCTTCATTAGTTTATTCTCGTGACAAGCTCTGATGAAATTAAACGTCAGTTGAATAGCACGCTGTACAATAATCAACGATTTTAGAAAATCCTTAAAACTTTTTATTTTCTAACAATTCACGGACAACCGTTCAGTCCGTAAATTATTTTATTACCTCGTACCAACCGATTAATAGTTTACGAGTCTAAGATGTTGCTATCACTTTTCTACGTACCAGAGAAGAACAGATTTACTGGTTCTTAAAGAGAACCACATTTTGTAAAAACAAACGAACCTATGCAATTCTTTTCTGTAAAAATGGTTGCCTTTCATCTACGGCTAATGGACTACTACGATTTCTGGTTAAAGAAAATTCCTATCTGAAACGGCTTACGGCTAATAACTCGATAACCACCACCTTTATCCGCCTAATGGAAAGTCCGATATGCAGCACACGTAGCGAGTACCAAGCTTTATTTCGTTTGCTTTTTGTTAGTAACTTATTACATATATGGCAGTACACATAGTATCAATAGATTCCTAAATGTAGTACAGTGCTTAAATGTTTAATATGACAAAAACAGTTACGCATACGTCAGAATTAAGTGAGTGAGTGCATGTTCGTATTTCTTATCACGTCTGATGAGGGTACACGCGTTTATATAGCATATAGGCATCCACAGCGCATCCCCACTTTGGTGGCTTTCACGTGCGCCCTGCATTGCGTAATTGGATTTTTTGTTCATCGTTCTCTTTAAATGCAGCATACGCGCCGATCTTAATCGACTCGGCACACCCCCACCCCAAAAGGGCAACATAGTTGCCCCACACTTAAACAGAGGAGTACCCTGCAGTGTACCCCAATATTTTCTAGTAAAACGTAGGTGTTCATCGGTTTTTCCCAGTTGCCTTTGTTCTCAGGAGAGCAGTGGCTCAGAACAAAAACTCCTCTCAACTGCTACCATCCCCATGCGACCCTCTCCGCCATGCCAACTCCACGGGACCGCCCCCAACACGTCACCCTCTCTGGTGACCTCCACCTACTTCTACCAGTCCCACTCACATACCCGTCCGAAGACCAAACAAGGTATCACCCACCTTGGTATGTGAATGACCGTACTACTCCTCTCGTCCACCTCTCGGACCTACCAGCCACATGCATCAACAAGGCATCTCCATCCTTGCCTTATGGCTGGCCCACATCCCTACACTAGGGCGGACGGCCCCGCTAAGCCGGACAGAGAAAACCGCATAGAGGGCACGCGAACATCAATCCCTTCTCTTACCTTTTCAAATTCAGCGTAACTGTCGGGGGGGTTACTTCTCCACGGCATCGTCTAACTAACCACTCTCAACCCAAACAAAACATCAGGGGAATCAACCAGGGAATGCGGCATGGCCCCGACCCTACAATGATCAACAAACAAATTCCACCACTATTAACAACGAAACAACAGCACATAACTTCTCCATCTTAACTTTCAAAACAGGGGAAACCGACAATCTCCAGGACCACAATCTAACACTAACATCACTACACCTACCTAGTCACAACTCTTCCAACTAACTTCTTTTTTAACTACTTTCAGATATTTTTCTTTTTTCCTTTTTCTAATTATTTATTTATTTTTATTTTTTTTAGGGGGAGGGGTAGGATAATCGGGAAGATGAAACGGGGCAAGGATCATTAAAAGTTCAATAGCTAGGACTAAGGGTAAGGACATGGTTCCCTCCGAGAATAAGGATGGGTGGAGAAAACCAAGGCTCGCGCAGGCTGGGGCGCAACCCTGAAGTAGACGAACACCACTGGGACTGTGGGGAACATCTACCCGCTACCCGTCAACCGCTTCTTCTCACCTTTTTATGACGAACTTTAGGTACTCGTTCCTTTTGGACACCACTCTCTGAGAAACTATCTCGTGTTGAGCTGTACTGATTTGTTTCTTCTGAATTAGAATCAAGGCAACTTACCTGACTACTTTTACCCTGATTTGGATTATCCTCAACCTCTAACTCCTCTGCTTCTACCTCCCCTGGTTCTCTTTCTTCCACCTCTTCCTTTTCTTCCTCTACATAATCCAAATCACCATCACGACACTGCACATCTTCATCCTCTAGTTGCTCACCTGGTCCGCATGAAACTTCTTTCCATTCCTCGGAATCCTCCACACTACTTACAGAAAGCGTCTGCACATCTTCACACACTACATCATTCTCACTCACACACTCCACAACGCTGCCACCCAATTTCTCCTCAACTTCTACCTCATCTACTTCTACTACACTTGCAGCATGGACATCCCCTTGTCCATCCGCAACATCAGAAACACTTGCAGCCTCCCTAACACTTACACTTATACTCCCCTGCGCAGCATGTGCAGACCGCTCTTCTGCCTCTTCCTTCGATTCCTTTTCTTCACCATTTTCAGCAACTATAACGTCCTCAACATTTCCCACCCTGGAATCCAGCTGTCCAGGTCCATGTGCAATGTCTAAATTAAATTCTACTGACGATGGTAAAGCTCCACCATCAAGTGACTTCTCATCTCCCGGCGTAAGCGATGATGATGATACCGGATCTGGATCCGCCATGAACCGAGATAGAGATACCAGAACAAATTCTGCGGCATCTGGATTCAACCATGACGTCCTCTCAGAGTCCTGTAATTCAATATCAACAGACGTGTTCTTGTCGTCTTGTATTGATCCACAGAAGTTACTTCGCCTTTCTTCTTTCTCCTCACCTTCTTCATCCACTACTCTATTAGGCACTAGTAATTCCTCTGGAAGCTTTAAAGTTTCCTTTCTCTCCAAATAGGAATAAAGACTTCCTACAGGATCCCTACTTGCCGATGTATGTTCTCTAATGTAACTTCTTCTTTCCCTGTTAATTTCATACTTATTTCTTTTCTCTGCTGTAACCGTTGCTACCGTCTTCTCACTTGCTACCCCCTTGTAGCCTCCATTACTTCCGGAATATTCATTTTTTCTGACAGTCTCTTGTGTTCTTCTCCAACCGCCATGTTTGTCCTTTTTAGCTCTTCCTAACAGACCACTGGAGTATTGGACATCCGTAGCAGCTTTTCCCCGGGACTCGTCCCCTGCCTGGACAGTCTTAGAAACCACACACAACCGGTACAGATCCGCGAAACAACGTGGACGGTCTGCGAATATCAAACGCGATCTCTCTTGGGGATTCAGACCTTCCAGGATTGCTTGTATCACTTCCGTCTCGGGCAACCCTAATCTTAATACCCGGGCAGCTTTCCGTATGTCGTGCACGAAGTCCCCCAACGCCTCTCCGTTGGCCTGTAGGCGATAGAATAAATCTAACTTAAGCTGGGAACGTCGTCGATGGGGTATGAAGAAATCCAACACTTCCCCATGAAAAGCGTCGACACTGTCGCCCCGACGCAGAGTGTTGGTGACCAACCCTGCCAATGAATCCCGGCAATACGGGTATATAAGACACAAGACGTCCCCATCGGACACACCTGGGAAATCTGCCAACTGCAGGACATGATCCAAGAAGACCAGCAACCCGTCCTCATCTATTCCATCTACCACCGAAAATTTCTGGAGAACTCCTGAAAGGGGGTGGGGCAATTTCTGATAGCATACCGCCGCCAGAATTGCACAATTCACAACACACAATCAACAAAACATAAATTCCCACAAAACAGCTAACACCCTACAAAAATTGACCATAAAGAACACAGGAATACTTGAGTACTGTGCTTCCTTCAAGCAGACTGCGGGTCCCCCTACCGTTGCGAGGACCCAGCCCACTTACCTGAACTAGCTTTTAACAACACTACACACTAAGGAACGCAACACACACACACTAAAACACAACATGACAAAATTACCGACCAACGAACAACAACAAATTCTCATAATTTGCAATAACTTCGGCTCCCGTATCTCGGAGGGGACCGACTGCCGATCGGGCCATACCGCATAAATGAAAACGCCTTCCTTATTATTGGCAAAGTAATACGCGAACCATATCTCCACCTAGGCCCAGATCTGCGATAATTCGAGTTTCCAAGGAATTTCTCCCCTAAAATTTCACACCGCGTGGCGACCTACAGTTCAACGATACCAACAGGTGGGCAATGATACACACATATAATTAACAAAACCTTAAACCTAACAAGACATAGGTACTTATAGATATAGGGACTTCTAGAGATTATTCCAAGTCCGATTCGAACCCCATAAGGTTTCCTGAGTTTGCAAGCCCCATCACACCCAAAGGACCCAAGGGTTGACCCTAATCTCAACCACGCTCTGCTACCAAATGTAACCCCTCTTTAAGTATTGTATTGACTCATAAAAAAATGGGTTTTTTTTGAAAAAATTTTTTGTTTTTGTTTTTTGTTTTTTTTTTTTAAGAGGGGCCACAAGATAATTAAAACTAGGCCAAAGCCTAGAGAAGCCAAAAATGCGCTGGATCCAGTGAGACGGGACTTGCAATTAAATCTCACAAAATTAACAACCAATAAAATTGTTTTTATTATAAACAAACTTTAAATCTCTTTAACCCAACAAAATCACTGTATTCTCCTTTAAAATATTTTGCTTGAAAAATATTTATAAAATTTAAATTCTCCTTAAAAATGTTTTTGCTAAAAAATTTTACTTGAAAAAATTAATAAATATAAAAATTATATTCTCCTTAAAAATGTTTCTGCTTTTTAAAAATTTAAATATAAAATTTAAATTAAATTAATATAAAATGTTCTTTTCCAATCGGGGTTACTTTTCCCCACTTAGCCCTATACCTAACCCCCAAAAATACACATGAATCTACAATACATATAATGGACATATAAGGAAATATGTATACAATATACAACACATACACACGTTCCACATCACAGGACAATTACAACTTCCATCATTAAAATCTTGCCACACCTCTTTCACCCCATGAGGTACATAATTTACAATTCATAAATATCATTGCACGCAACACCTATTGCAAGGTCTTAATACCTAATAACTCAAGATATATGTGTGTAACACCAGTTCCCCCAGGGCATACTAAAATTCAGGAGTTGGCATAATACCTGATACTATTATAAAGTGCTCCCGCATTGAGCACTTAGACTTGGAGTAAATATATATATAATTAAGTAAACACACATGTGATCATAATCAATTAAAAAAAATTTAAACATGATAAATTTTGTGAAATCTTAAAAACAGTAAGGTGTCATAATGCTTTGTAACCTTTAAGAATTAATTTGGCCCTGTAACGAGCAGAAAATTTTAAAAATTTTAAATTTTCACCTCGGCAGAGTACGTTCACACGAGGCAGTGTCAACGACTTATAGTTGGCCCAATTAATAAGGAGTAATGAGAAGATGTCAGTGAGGCGTCGCAGACTTGACAATAGGAACACATTAAGTTAGATCCAACTATAGAAATTGGTGGCGTAAGATGACAGGGAAAGTTTCGTCCAGAATTATTGCTCTCTGCAGCTGTAACAAAGTAAGCGAGGACATTTACACCCGTACCGAGAACTGTAGCAGATGTTGACCATGTTACGTCAGTATACGATAAACGACAAAAACGAGTGAAACTACATATTTCAATGGGACGGATGCACTGCACCTTAAGAAACAATACAGTAAGATAGGCCTAACAAAGACTAAAGTCATGTTACGCAGCTGGAGTTATCGTCTAATTGACAGACAAGAATTTACGAAGGGAAAGTTGGGGTGACTTCACCAGCCGGCAGATGTTCAAAATTGTTAATAGCCAGAAAAAAGGGGTTAGAACTTGGAACAATGCGCCAGGAAGACTGAAAGTACAGATAATGGGAATCTATAGAAACACAGAGTTTGCTCAGACAATAGAGTGTGATCGACAAGTGTTTAATAGCCATAGTTTCGTCAAAACGGGTCAACGTTCGTCAGAGCGAAAATCGGGGAGACGTAAGGACCTATCAGATGCTCTCAGCCAGCGAGAAATTTGGTGGTAAGGAGTGTTTCCATAGCAACTGAAACGAAGGACCTATCGGAAGAACTATGACGTAGAATCTTGACATGGTGGGACAGTATTTTCCAAGAAAGCTAAAAACTGACCAATCTCGAAATGAAGTAGGCGTGAAGCGCGCCAGAGACAAAATTTTGAGTAGGGACGAATTAATAAAAACTATCTGCCCAAGACAGAGAAAGGCAGTAATACTCAATTTTTAGGCAGTAATACTCAATTTTTAAGCAGTGATACTCAATTTTTGAAACAAGTAAGAGTGAGCCAGTAATACTCAATTTTTTAGTCAGTGATACTCAATTTTTAGACTGTCTACATTCAATTTTTGAAACAAGTGATACTAAAGTTTTCAGACAGTTTTTACACTCAAATTTTCAAATAGTTTTAACTTCAAGTGCGAGAGACGGTATATCATAAACTTTCAACAGTTTATTCTAATCATTCGGATGAGATTTAACCAAAGTGCGAGGTAACAGACTTAGTTAAAATTATACAAAGTGAACAATCAGACCGTTACACCAACAGACATCATCACTTAACGATATATAAAACAGTTGAACTTAATATAGTGTACTACACATTATTACCAACATAATGAACACGGAATATTAAACAAATTAATGCACAATACGAATGTTTAATGAAGCAGCGACAAGTGGAACTAGACACGTATATTAACATTAAAACGAAATCACAGCACATACAGTAAGATGAAACATTCTATTGAACACTGAACTTTAATTATTCACATATACGAACGCCTACGCGAGTGACCGGAAGAGTAAGTGTTAAGTGATTGTGATAAAGCAGCATACGACGGAATGGGTCTACGAGCCATCTTCATCTCTGGAACTCGACTTCAACAACAACTAATGGATATTCAATAACCAAGTAACCATTATTATAATTATTTCTAATTAGTAACTTCTACTGACCTGGTTTCTTTCAAAGGATTCACACCTGAGAAAATTATTAAGAAAAGTAATAAATAAATCTGAATAAAAGTAATTAATGAATGAATTAACAAAAGCTTATTTGGGATTTAATGAACGCATTAAATAAGTAATATGAATTGTTATATTGTTTGATTTATATATGTATGTATGTTTTCTTTGTTTTCAGCATATATTGAAACATGTATTTGTTATTATAAAATATGTATGTATTTCAGGTAGAGCGACGTATCATATGTACAATTATAATGTATTATGAATGATAATTAAACTAGTACTTTAAGTTGATCATAAATATGCGTTCATTATTACCAAATGCAACCCAAATATTAACCTAAAGTTTAAAGGAATACAAATAGATTTTAAGAGTTTCATGTGTTCAAATAAAGTAAATGAATTGATAACGTTAATCTATTAAGTGATATCACGTATGTGTTGATGAGAATCAGAATAGTTATACATAATTTTTAAATGGCTGTTTCACACACGGCAATCACAGATTAATTAATTAAATCACGGTTAGCATAATAAATAATCCCCAATCATTTATTCAAGTTATAAATGGCGCCCATTCGCACGGCATGATACGTATTAACAAAGATTGTTTACCACGTATAGCTCTGGTAAAGAACAGGCAGTAGAAGTAGTAGAGAAAGTAGTGTCATAAAAATAGAAGTAAGATAAGTGTTATTAGTGTAAGTCAGTTTGAATGATTACGCGTAGTAGGGCAAAAATGGCGAGCAATTCAGACAGCGTAGAATTTGACATTAATAACCAATTAGGTACAGTGAATACAGAAGACAATACTACACCTAGCGAACCAAGTAGTGTTGTAGAGAGTCCAGAAGATAGGGCGCGAGGACAAACATCAAAACTAGAAGATGGTACTCTACAAATGTTGATGGAGTTCATCCGTCAACAGAACGAAAAACAAGAAGAGAATATTAACAGAAAACAAGAGGAAAGTATTAAATTAATTAGTGAAAAATTAGAGAAACAAGAAGAAAGTAACAAATTACTTAGTGAAAAATTCGACCAGCATAAAGAAGAAATGAAACGGGAGACAGCGGAACAGCTTACGCAAATAAGGTCCGAGATACGTGAATGCCAGCAGACCTGGGAAGGTAAGGTTAACGAACTACAGAAGAAGCAAGATGATATCGTGAGAGACTTGAGAGAAGAAGCCAATAAGAAGTACGTAGAAGTACAAGAAAAACAAGAAAATGATCGTCAAGAATGGATGGCAGCAATACACACTACCCAGACGACCGTTAAAAAGATTAATCACAAGTTCGATGTTCACGTCAAGGATTACAATAAGAAGCACGAAGAACTCAAGGCCGAGATACACGATACCATACTGCAGAAACAACAGGAGCAAGAAGGAACAAATAATAATATTATACAGAAGTTGGAAGAAGTTGACGGTAGACAACGTTCAACAGAACAGAAGTTGGACGAGACTACGAAAGAGAAGACAACGAGGATCGAAGAGTTAAAAGGACATTTAACTAAAGTGAAA
This sequence comes from Magicicada septendecula, assembly GCA_034769895.1. Classification (NCBI taxonomy): domain Eukaryota; kingdom Metazoa; phylum Arthropoda; class Insecta; order Hemiptera; family Cicadidae; genus Magicicada; species Magicicada septendecula. The sequence continues at coordinate 44,525,520 of CM068373.1, read as the reverse complement.
GAAAACCAGGAAAGACTGCAGCGACAGTTAATGGAAGGTGAGTGTGGTATAGTAAATCGAATTAACGGGCCTAACCACAATGACCTTAAATACAATGGCACGGACAGATTCCCTATGGAATTCCTCAAGGAATTGTCCGAAATCCAAGAGTTATACTATCCCGCTGACAATATCAAGTGGATTGGCAGACATCTGGAATTAGACGCAGGAATTTGGTGGCGAGTGATACGTAACCAAATATCAAATTTCGAAGAATTTAAGGAAGCGTTCTCTCTGAAATATTGGGGCCAAGAACGACAGGACAGTATCCGGGACCATTTGGAATACGGCAGGTTTGATTGGCGTGGACCAGTTACTGCTATTCAATATATTGAACGCATTTTGTTGGAGAGCAGGCAGTTAACACCTACTCTGTCTGACTATCAGTTAATACGTAAGATATCTCGTCACTTTGGGCGCGATATCCAGCTCGCGGTGGTCACAAGAGGGATTGTGACGATACCAAACTTTGAATCTTTGATCATCGAGTATACACAGATTCAACCGAGAAATAATAGAGAGTCGAACTATGTGGCGGCAAACGAGGGAAGAAATGCCTATAGGGAAAGTGAAAGCGGTCCGAACAAAGGAAGCGGAATACAGAAGAAAATATGGGGTGACAGACCGGCCATAAATAACCAGCACCGTAATGCGGACCGGCGCGCAGTCAACACAATAGAGTTTACAAACACGACAGCTGGCGCATCGGGCACTCAACCCAAAAGGAACCGTCAACAACAACAAGAAGAAAAAAAAATCCCTCCACTCATTAACGGAGATAGCCGACAAAACAAATGACTACCAGACGAATATAATCCTACCGGACTTACGAAGCGATTTATTATGTAATGATGATGATGAGATTAGGAAAATGTTGCGGTATGGGGTCATTGAGAGATGCAACAGCGCATATATCAACCCACTTGTGACTGTAATTAAGAAGGACGGTAGTGTACGGTTGTGTTTGGATGCGAGGAAGGTGAACAGCGTGACTATCCCAGACTACGAGGGTGCTCCTCCGATAAACGACATTTTGGCGAGATGTGGCGAGATGAAATATTTATCCACCGTAGACTTAACTAGCAGTTTCTGGCAAGTACCACTGAAGTTGGAGTGCCGGAACTTCACCGCTTTTACGTACGACGGCAAGTGTTATCGTTTTACAGTGACACCATTCGGACTGAGTACCAGTTCTGCTGCATTAACCAGGGGATTGGACGCAGTATTAGAAGATGACGTTAAAGAAAATACCATTATTTATGTCGACGATTGCCTGTGTTATTCAGAAGATTTAGAAACGCATTTGTTACATTTAGATTTATTATTATCCAATTTAAGAAGGGCAAATTTAACCATCAATTTGGAGAAGTCGCAATTCTTCAGACAAGAAATCGCGTACCTTGGGTATCGATTAACGACACAAGGAATACGAGCAACGGACGAGAAGATCGATGCCATTATGAAGTTCCCTACACCTCGGAACCAAAAACAATTAAAAGGTTTCCTGGGTTTGACAAATTTCTACAATCGTTTTACAGGCAAATACGCTGAAACCACTAAACCACTACTTGAATTGTTACGGAAGGGACAGAAATTTACTTGGACACAGGAGTTAAATGAATGTTTTCAGCAGGTTAAAAGGTTATTCGTGGAAACAGTCGTTTTAAAATTTCCCCGAATAAATCAAAGATATTATATGCAGTGTGACGCCAGCAACTTTGCATATGGCGGACAACTATATCAACTAGACGAGGAAGGAAAGATTGGAGTAATAGCTTTTACCAGCAAGACATTCAAGGGTGCAGAAATAAATTATTACACTACGGAGAAGGAGCTTTTGTGTATTGTACGATGTCTTGAGAGGTTCCGTATATACATACTAGGACAACCGTTAACTATCATTACTGATAATAAGGCACTGACTTTTATGAATAAATGTCACTTAAACAACTCGCGAATTACACGCTGGATCTTAAGTATCCAGGAGTACAAATTCGACATTGTCCATTGTAAAGGTAAGGACAATATTATTGCTGATCTGCTAAGCAGGAATCCAGAAGATGCCACGCTAGAAGAAATTAGTGACAATATTTCCGAATACTTAATTAACCACATGACAATCAAAATGAAGAAGGTAAGCAAAATCCTAATGGATATTGGAAAGTACCAAATTCAAGATAATAAGCTTAAGAATGTTATTGATAAGATTAGGGAAGAGTGTATAGATAAGGAATTAAATAAATTTTATAGATTCGTCGATGGGAAATTGTACAGATTACGTAGGAGGGAATGGAAACTGTACATACCGAACAGTGTGTCCGGCGAAATAATTGCTGAAATACACCGTATGTATGGTCATCCCGGTGCTAAGAGATGTATTAAATTATTGCAAGAGTATTTTACCATAGACGGTATGTTGAAAAGGGTGAAAAATTACGTACGGGCTTGTGACACCTGTCAACGGAAAAAAGATTCCGGCAACAAAAACTTGTTCGGAGGAACAAAAGCCATTATACCGTTACGCAAGGGTGACATAGTAAGCGCCGATTACTTTGGCCCGCTACCTGCTTTGTCCGCCGGTGTAAAATATTTGTTTATTATGGTTGACAACTTTACCAAATACGTACGACTTTTCACACTTCGAAGGGCAACGACCGCCGCTACATTGAGAAAAGTACACCAGTATTGTAAAGAACTGGGGTCTCCTAGAGTAATTATCACAGACAACGGAACGCAATTTTCATCTAAAAAATGGTTAAACGGGTTAACTGAACTAAATATTCAACCAAGATTTACCGCAATAAGGAACCCTTGTGCGAATCTGGCTGAAAGAATCAACAGACAGCTTGGGAACTTATTTAGGATCTTCGTTGGTGATCAACATACAAAGTGGTCGCGTTACGTACCAATCGTGGAGAGTTGTATTAACGAAACGTACCACGAGACGATAGAAGTAACACCGTACGAGGCACAGCACGGGAAGAAACCTACCAGAGCGTGGGAGAAATACATAAACAGGGACATGCTTCTAGTTAAAGGAGTGGACCATAACCAAATATTCATCAAAATGAAGGAGAAGAGGGAAAAACAATCGAAGTTATGTAATGAGACCAAGACCATTACAAAATTCAAAATTGGTGAAAAGGTGTTAATCAGAACATATCATCAATCGGACGCGGTCCAGAAAAGAATTGAAAAATTTTGCGAACTGTACTGCGGACCATATAAAGTGCATCAAATTCTCGGAGAAGCTACTTATCTACTAGTCGATTGCGATGATGACAAGAAGCTCCGCGGAAAATTTAATGTCAGACAATTAAAAAAATACCATGAACCAGAAAATTGAAGATGAAGGAACAGGAAGAAATTGAAGAAGATGTCATAAGAAGCTAGCTGATGCTGATGAATCATCTGTGTTAGGGTAATTGACGCGTTGATATCATTCAAGCTGGCTTAACCAAGAAAATTATGTACTTTAATTGTCAAAAATAACATAAAAGTGTATTTAGTTAATTAAGCACTAATTAAATGTTAGATACTGAGATAAATTAACATTTAGTGTGACATTTTATAAAAATATAGCAGTGAACGCAAAGGACATTTAATTGCTATCACTTGATTCACATAGTGATAAGATACTAGGACAAAGTGAAAGAAAGGAACACTTAAAATCAAATAAGTGATATTATTCAAAGAACTAGATCGTAAATGAACTTTATTAATGTGAGCGTATATAATTAATAGGCTAAGATTGTAAATGATGCTAGAATGAAGTAGGTAAATCATTAAAACAAAATGTATTACGTGTATGTAAATTATCCAAATAATTACGAATAACGTAGCAAATATGTTAATTAACAATCTAATTTTAAATAACCTTTTAAAAGATTTTATTGGTAAGATCATTAGTAATGCACAAAAATGTATATGTATAGGAGATTTTATTTGATGTCATGTAAAATGTTCCATGGAATCGATTGATTGTTTGATAATATCATGTGAATATGATATTTTAGAAAGTAAAATTTTATTCAATTGACTAAATTATTTAATTGCTCATTAAATTTATGATTTGTCTTATAATTATAAGGATAAGGTATTTATATGTCAATACGAAAATGTGAAATGCGTTCAGCTAACCCAAATAGCTAGCAATAAATTCAGAGAACCGAGTAAAACCAAAAGGGGTGTACCACTTGTAATGTGAGCCTTTAAGAATAGGTTATCATGTATTGCTTTCCCTTTTGAAGTAGATGAACACGGCGAGGCGACGTACAGGGCGCAGAATTTAGATTTGAGTTGTTCCCTGAGGTCACATCGTCAAATCAAAATTGAGGACACTGTAACGAGCAGAAAATTTTAAAAATTTTAAATTTTCACCTCGGCAGAGTACGTTCACACGAGGCAGTGTCAACGACTTATAGTTGGCGCAATAAATAAGGAGTAATGAGAAGATGTCAGTGAGGCGTCGCAGACTTGACAATAGGAACACATTAAGTTAGATCCAACTATAGAAATTGGTGGCGTAAGATGACAGGGAAAGTTTCGTCCAGAATTATTGCTCTCTGCAGCTGTAACAAAGTAAGCGAGGACATTCACACCCGTACCGAGAACTGTAGCAGATGTTGACCATGTTACGTCAGTATACGATAAACGACAAAAACGAGTGAAACTACATATTTCAATGGGACGGATGCACTGCACCTTAAGATACAGTAAGATAGGCCTAACAAAGACTAAAGTCATGTTACGCAGCTGGAGTTATCGTCTAATTGACAGACAAGAATTTACGAAGGGAAAGTTGGGGTGACTTCACCAGCCGGCAGATGTTCAAAATTGTTAATAGCCAGAAAAAAGGGGTTAGAACTTGGAACAATGCGCCAGGAAGACTGAAAGTACAGATAATGGGAATCTATAGAAACACAGAGTTTGCTCAGACAATAGAGTGATCGACAAGTGTTTAATAGCCATATTTTCGTCAAAACGGGTCAACGTTCGTCAGAGCGAAAATCGGGGAGACGTAAGGACCTATCAGATGCTCTCAGCCAGCGAGAAATTTGGTGGTAAGGAGTGTTTCCATAGCAACTGAAACGAAGGACCTATCGGAAGAACTATGACGTAGAATCTTGACATTGTGGGACAGTATTTTCCAAGAAAGCTAAAAACTGACCAATCTCGAAATGAAGTAGGCGTGAAGCGCGCCAGAGACAAAATTTTGAGTAGGGACGAATTAATAAAAACTATCTGCCCAAGACAGAGAAAGGCAGTAATACTCAATTTTTAGGCAGTAATACTCAATTTTTAAGCAGTGATACTCAATTTTTGAAACAAGTAAGAGTGAGCCAGTAATACTCAATTTTTTAGTCAGTGATACTCAATTTTTAGACAGTCTACATTCAATTTTTGAAACAAGTGATACTAAAGTTTTCAGACAGTTTTTACACTCAAATTTTCAAATAGTTTTAACTTCAAGTGCGAGAGACGGTATATCATAAACTTTCAACAGTTTATTCTAATCATTCGGATGAGATTTAACCAAAGTGCGAGGTAACAGACTTAGTTAAAATTATACAAAGTGAACAATCAGACCGTTACACCAACAGACATCATCACTTAACGATATATAAAACAGTTGAACTTAATATAGTGTACTACACATTATTACCAACATAATGAACACGGAATATTAAACAAATTAATGCACAATACGAATGTTTAATGAAGCAGCGACAAGTGGAACTAGACACGTATATTAACATTAAAACGAAATCACAGCACATACAGTAAGATGAAACATTCTATTGAACACTGAACTTTAATTATTCACATATACGAACGCCTACGCGAGTGACCGGAAGAGTAAGTGTTAAGTGATTGTGATAAAGCAGCATACGACGGAATGGGTCTACGAGCCATCTTCATCTCTGGAACTCGACTTCAACAACAACTAATGGATATTCAATAACCAAGTAACCATTATTATAATTATTTCTAATTAGTAACTTCTACTGACCTGGTTTCTTTCAAAGGATTCACACCCGAGAAAATTATTAAGAAAAGTAATAAATAAATCTGAATAAAAGTAATTAATGAATGAATTAACAAAAGCTTATTTGGGATTTAATGAACGCATTAAATAAGTAATATGAATTGTTATATTGTTTGATTTATATATGTATGTATGTTTTCTTTGTTTTCAGCATATATTGAAACATGTATTTGTTATTATAAAATATGTATGTATTTCAGGTAGAGCGACGTATCATATGTACAATTATAATGTATTATGAATGATAATTAAACTAGTACTTTAAGTTGATCATAAATATGCGTTCATTATTACCAAATGCAACCCAAATATTAACCTAAAGTTTGAAGGAATACAAATAGATTTTAAGAGTTTCATGTGTTCAAATAAAGTAAATGAATTGATAACGTTAATCTATTAAGTGATATCACGTATGTGTTGATGAGAATCAGAATAGTTATACATAATTTTTAAATGGCTGTTTCACACACGGCAATCACAGATTAATTAATTAAATCACGGTTAGCATAATAAATAATCCCCAATCATTTATTCAAGTTATAAAGCCCTAAGGCCGACATGTTCCTAGGCAAGATCGTGCATAACTAAACCTGTCCCAGGAGCATGTTCAAGTCTGCCTGAAAATCCGCCTATACAGGATAAAACTGGGGACCCGACTGAATCCACCAAAAGAAACTCCTATCCATTATATGACCCAAACTGAATATAAATATATGAAATTAATGCATTAATTGAAAACTAAATTTAACCTGTGAAATTACATGATGAATGATAGAATTACTAGCACTAAGGTAACCCTTTTACTGAAAACTAGAAAGAAATTTACATGCCTGAATGGTAATCAGCCACAGATACATGCCAACCTCTGGGCTCACATTTAATATATACAGAGTTACAAAATGTACAAAAGATTCGCCCCCAAGTCCGCGCACTATTCTGTCCCGTTAACCGGGGACCCAATTAAAATGTTTAAAGCTTAAAGTCATTGTATGTGGTGTAGCTATATGCCCACGAGTTCTAGTGGGTACATTCCCTTGTGTGAAAGTAATATGGTTTGGTGTCACCTGATTTATTCCGTGGTGTGAAGTTGGTGTTCTGGTCTACATTTTAGTGTGGGTGTGGCCTGTCCTCGCTGTTCTCCTCCGGCAGATGAAGTTGAGAGTCTAGATGGTCATTTGTTCAGGTTGGGGCTGTTCCTCGACTTGAAGCGAGGGACCCTATGCATACAAAATATTATCAGCGAGACGTTCCAACACTAATTCCCCCAGAAACCTCACACGCACCAAAATCCATTTATAATATTAAACACGGCTTTAGGCCTACTTGAAATGAAAGTTTGACACACTCTGCAACAGGTTATACGGGCATATGGCCCTATCTTGGAAAACATTTAGTTTAGTTAAACTACATATTATTCTGACTTTACATTATTCTCAATTCTATTAAAGTTTGTCACTTGTTTCCATTAAAACTTTATATTTTTACTATGACTCTCTTCCTTTAACATTCTCAATAAATTTGGGGTGACTTAATTATTCATACTAACTTGATTCACCACTTGGCATGTATACATTTATAAACTTTACCCCTCTGGGTTAACATTATTCAATTACGCTGCATTAGTTAAGACTTCATTTACTGTTATATAATTACTCAGTTTGTTATACAATTGCTATACAATTTACACATACTCTAATTTCCCACGTGGCGTGAATGTGATAGGTTACAATTTCATTCATTCCTGTACTTATTAAACAAAACTCCTTTTGCATTACTTCAAATTAATATATATAAGTATATTGCAGTCACTTACCGCAGATCTGTTTTAATTTAGCCTGCCATAGGTGGTAGATGGTACAATTAAAAAAAACTTCTCTTTGTCGGAGAACGCGGCGAGGTGTTTGGATGAGGACCAGAATAAGACAGGGCTTAGAATCGTTTATTCTGGCCTTTCTCAACTCGCGATCAGCGTCGACCGCCAGGTTGCAGCACCAATCAGGCGCAGCATTATTACCGTATTACAGTACGGTAGAACGCCACCGCTAAATACAGTACGGTATTTTTCTTCAGCGTTTTCGTTAAATGCAGCATACGCGCCGACCTTAATCGACTCGGCACAACAATAATTAGTAGAATAGAATATTTAGTCAGTAAGGATGTATATAGCATAAGCCTTACGGCATAATAACGAAATAATAACGAATGTTTTATGTCGACGTAAGTGCCATGTGCACAATTTTATTAATATCAAATAAATTTGAAATACCGTTACAAGTTACATAGAGTTCTTATTACAGATACACTTGAAACCCAAATTAAATGTCATATTGTTACATAATTTGTCGCTCTTGAACGTGAGGCCAGACACGCCTATTTTTATGTATAAAGTAACGTTGCATAAGAAATATCGCTTCCAACGTGGGGCATCACAAATTTATATTATATTTACTTATGCAGTGTAACCCCTCTTTCAAACTTTTAGTCTTTATAAAAAAAAACCTTCTTTTTTTTTTTTGAAAGAGGGGCCACTAGTTATTTAAAACTAGGCAAGAGCCTAGAGAAGCCAAAACTGCGCTGGGTTCAGTATGACGGGACTTGCAATTAAACTTGTTGTTAAGCAACAATAACAATTTTATTCAGCCATTTAAAATAACATGTAAGTATCACTCCCAGTATACAATATACTTTTATAGAATTGAAAAAACTTCGTTACAAACTTTTACTCCCCTCCCTGTCATTACAATCCTCTGAAAATATACACGTGTAATCTCATAAAATTAGAATATATGTAAACATCAGCATAATACTTTCTCCCAAATATACATAAATAGAACATCAATCAATATAGTTACATAAATACACAAAGCACAAACATATCTATATACACACACATATACTACACACATGTTCACCTGGCAGGCAGCCCATATACATTTCACCATGCCTCCGAAGAATACAATCCTCAGTATCTGTGACCTAGACCCCCATCCCAAACTACTGTAAAAGGGTAAAGTGCCCAGCCTCTATAAAAAACTTTTCATAAACCAATCCATTAACCCGTCCGGTTATGACTGCGTTGCAACCAATGAAATTATTACAAGTATTCAAATATTAGAAAGGTTCCCCCAGATAGGAATGTGCCATCGTCAGGTCAACATGGCTGCACGGCCGTACAAAATGTATAACAGAATTTATGATTGAAAGTAAGAATCAATAGTGTACTCATATTAACAATTGAACTAGTAGTACACTCGCTATGGCAGTAAAAGAAAATGAATGAAATTTCACTTATTACTGAATTATTACAGAGTTAATATAAATTTTATAAAATATATATAATAAGGTTTATGATTGAAAAGTAAGAACCAATATTGTGCTCATATTAACTACTGAACTAGTAATACACTGGCTATAGCAGTAAAAGAAAATGAATGAAATTTCACTTATTACTGAATTATTACAGAGTTAAGATAAATTTTATAAAATATATATAATAAGGTTTATGATTGAAAAGTAAGAACCAATAGTGTGCTCATATTAACAACTGAACTAGTAATACACTGGCTATGGCAGTAAAAGAAAATGAATGAAATTTCACTTATTACTGAATTATTACAGAGTTAAGATAAATTTTTATAAAATATATATATAATGACAATTTTAATGAAAAAAACTTCATAACATCAGCCCCTAAGAAAACACATTTGAGGTGTTCATACAGAATTGGCTTGGCCACAGGCGAGGCCATGCGCACCACCAGATCCAGCAAACTAAAACATGCTATAGACCTGTAGCTAACGGCACCAACAGGTGACGTCCACAGGTTACAGCACCTCCCCAAACCTTTAAATCTACTTTAAAAAAAACGAAACCCATTTAGAGCTATGAATACCCGTAATCAATGCAAGCATAATTCACCCCCCTATAAATCGGTAATCTTAAGTCACACACACTTTTACCCTAAAAGAAAATTTCGCAGCAAAATTCGGTAACGTATGACCCCGTCCGGGCTCACACTTACTCAGGGCTTACTAAGGCTTAAACCTTAGAAAAATACACTGACAAAATTTACAAGCACTAATTGCCTCGCTGGACTTGTGTACCAAACTTTAACTGGAGATGTTCCAGGAAGAGAATCAGATGTTCAACATTGTAGAGGCCAAAAATATATGTATATATGTGTTAAATGTCACCTGGTATAATCCGGCACAAAACCTGAGGTACTCATGATATACTGTCCATTTCTCCCTCCCGACGGCAGAGACGGAGAATCACTCGTTTTAATGCCATTGGTGGCAGATGTTCGGCCACCAGCCGAAGTGAATCGGGAATCGTCTTAGGTCGGGAACCCGGAGAGTCGCGTAGTCGTTTATCTAATCATGGTAGATTTAAGCAGACAAAAATTCAAACTGGTCGCCGCCGGGAGAGAGAATGGTTGATGCTGCGTTGGCTGCCTGGCGAATACTCCTCAGCGCAGTCACAGGAAAAATATTACGTATCGCGCCCGACAGAGCGCGCGCGCGGATCGGCAACAAAGCATGTAGATAACAGCATGGACCCCGCTCAGATAATTAATACACAAACCCCGCAATGACAGTCACATAATTAACTGGGAAATGGCCGAGTATTCCAAAACTCGGCACACCCCCACTCCAAAAGGGCAACATGGTTGCCCCAACTGGAACTCAGTGGTACCCAGCAGTGTACCACCCTTATATTCCAACTCGAGTTGATATCGGTTTTGGCTCTCAGGAGAACAGACCTACAACCCACAATCAAAATTTACAACAATCAACAACGAAACAACAGCACACTATCACTCTCCATCATAATTTTCAGAACAGGGGAAACTAACGATCTCCAACTCTCTAACTTTCTCCATGATAACCTTCCAGCACAGGGGAAACTGACAATTTCCAGGACAACAATTTAATCTCTTCCGGCAAATCTCTCTAAATCCTTTTTTTTTTTTTTTTTTTTAAGGGGAGGGATAGGAAAATCGGGAAGATGAAACGGGGCAAGGATTATTTGGCGGTCAATAGTTAGGACTAAAGGTAAGGACATGGTTCCCTCCGAAAAGGAGAATGACTGAAGAAAACCAAGGCTCGCGTGGGCAGGGGCGCAACCCTGAAGTAGACAACACCACTGGGAGTGTGGTGAACATCTACCCGCTACCCGTCAACCGCTTCTTCTCACCTTTCTATGGCGAACTTTAGGTACTCGTTCCTTTTGGACACCACTCTCTGAGAGATTATTTCGTGTTGAGCTGTACTGACTTGTTTCCTCGGAATCAGGATCAAGGCAACTTACCTCACTACTTTCACCCCGATTTGGATTATCCTCATCATCTAACTCCTCTGCTTCTGCCTTCCCTGCTTCTCTTTCTTCCACTTCTTCCTTTTCTTCCTCTTCCTCAATTTCCCCTTTTTCGTCCTCATAATCCAAATCAACCTCATGACACTGCACCTCCTCACCACCTTCCAGTTGCTCGCCTGATCCATCTTCCACCGCATCTTCTCCCAGCTCCTCACCGATTTCTTCATCACCCTCGTCACCAGCTCCTTCGCAAACTTCTTCACCAACTTCTTCTCCAATCTCCTTGACATCCTCCTTTTCATCAACACGTTCATCATCAACGTCATCGCCATCACGTCCACTACCACCATTCGAACACTGCACATCTTCATCATCTAGTTGCTCATCTGTTCCACCTGGAACTTCTTTCCATTCTTCGGAATCCTCAACACTACTTACAGAAGGCGTATGCACATCTTCACACACTACATCATTCTCACTCACACACTCCACAACGCTGCCACCAAATTTCTCCTCAACTTCTACCTCATCTCCTTCCACCATACTTGCAGCATGGACATCCCCTTGTCCATCCGCAAACTCAGAAACACTTGCAGCCTGGACATCCCCGGGTCCAGCCGCAAACTCAGACTCTTCAGTCTCTCTAACACCCACAACTATACTTCCCTGTGCAGCATCTGCAGACCGCTCTTCTGCCTCTTCCTTCGATTCCTCACCTTCACCACTCTCAGCAACTACAACATCCTCGACATTTTCCACCCTGGAATCCAGCTGTCCAGGTTCATGTGCAATGACTAAATTAATTTCTACTAGCGATGGTAAAGCGACACTCTCAAGTGACTTCTCACCTCCCTGCGTAGACGATGATGATGTCACAGGATCTGGATCCCTCACGAACCGAGATGGAGATACCGGAACAAATTCCACGGCATCTGGATTCAACCATCACGTCCTCACTGACGCAGTATTAACAGACGTTTTCTTGTCGTCTTGTATTAATCCAACGAAGTTATTCCGCTTTTCTTCTTTCTCTTGACCTGCTTCACCCACAACTCTATTAGGCACTGGTACTTCCTCTGGAACCTTTAAAGTTTCCTTACTCTCCAAATAGGAATAACTTGCTACCGGCTCCCTACTTGCCGATGTTTGTTTACTAACATAATTTCTTCTTCCCCTGTTAATTTCATACTTCTTTGTTTTCTGTGCTGTAGCTGCTGTTACCGTCTTCTCACTTGCCACCCCCTTGTAGCCTCCATTACTTCCGGAATATTCAGTTTTTCTGACTGTCTCTTGTGTTCTCCACCGACCACCATGTTTGTCCTTTTCGGCTCTTCCTAATAAACTACTTGAGTATTGGACATCTCTGGCAGCTCTTCCCAGGGACTCGTCATTCGCCTGGACAGTCCTGGCATGCGCATACCACCGGTCCAGGTCCGCAAAAGAACGTGGAGGATCTGCGAAAAGCAGCCGGGATCTCTCTTGGGGATTCAGACCTTCTCGTATTACCTGTATGACTTCCGTCTCAGGCAACCCCAGTCTTAATATACGGGCAGCTTTCCTTACATCGTGCACGAAGTCCCCCAATGCCTCTCCGTTGGCCTGTAGACGATAGAATAACTTAAACTTCAACTGGTCTTGTCGTCGACGGGGTACGAAGAAGTCCAACACCTCCGCATGGAACGTGTCGACACTGCAGCCCCGACGCAGAATGCTGGTGACCAGCCATGCCAATGAACCCCGGGAATACGGGTATATAAGGGACAAGACCTCCTCATCAGACACACCCGGGAAATCTGCCAACTGCAGGACCAGGTCCAAGAAGACCAGCAACCTGTCCTCATCTACTCCATCTAACACTGAAAGTTTCTGGAGAACTCCTGAAAGGGGGTGGGGCAGTTCCTGGTAGCATACCCCCGCCAGAATTGCACAATACACCAAACATAATTACCAAACATAATCAAAAAATCAGGAAAAAACTCAAGTACTATCCTTCCTTTGAGTGACCTCCGGGTTCCCTACGCTGCGAAAACCTGATCCACTCCAGAACCAACTCTCCGTCAGCCGCCAGACTCAAAGAAGAAACGACATCAGACACTAACACTAACATACAATCCACACCACCGAACAACTACCACAACATATAACAATTCAACAAGACATTTATTATAACATCCGCGACTAAGTCGGGTCAATGACAGTACCGACTTCCGGTCAGGCCATACCGCATCCAGTTAACCTCTCGCGCTATTACTTCATAACTATTTATATAAGGCAGCCCATTCCCCCCGTACTCTCCGGTAAGGTCCAATCTCAACAACAACAAACCTCAACTGAAACGCAAGCCACGTGGCGGCACCAGGTTTACAAGTCAAATCACATAGCAATAATTCATACCTAATACATATATACATACATACGATATCAAACCTGCCATTGCATCTACCTATTTTCATTTTCAAATATTTCTGATGTTTGATGTTCTTTCCAAACTATTTCCGAGTTTGCAAGCCCCGTCACGCCAAAGGACCCAAGGTTCGACCCTAGAATCGATCGCGCTCTGCTACCATTTGTGACCCCTCTTTCAACCTATTAGTCTTTATAAAAAAAAACCCTTTTTTTTTAAAGAGGGGCCACTAGTTATTTAAAACTAGGCAAGAGCCTAGAGAAGCCAAAACTGCGCTGGGTCCAGTATGACGGGACTTGCAATTAAACTCGTTGTTAAGCAACAATAACAATTTTATTCAGCCATTTAAAATAACATATAAGTATCACTCCCAGTATACAATATACTTTTATAGAATTGAAAAAACTTCGTTACAAACTTTTACTCCCCTCCCTGTCATTACAATCCTCTGAAAATATACACGTGTAATCTCATAAAATTAGAATATATGTAAACATCAGCATAATACTTTCTCCCAAATATACATAAATAGAACATCAATCAATATACTTACATAAATACACATAGCACACACATATCTATATACACACACATATAATACACACATGTTCACCTGGCAGGCAGCCCATATACATTTCACCATGCCTCCGAAGAATACAATCCTCAGTATCTGTGACCTAGAACCCCATCCCAAACTACTGTAAAAGGGTAAAGTGCCCAGCCTCCATAAAAAAACTTTTCATAAACCAATCCATTAACCCGTCCGGTTATGACTGCGTTGCAACCAATGAAATTATTACAAGTATTCAAATATTAGAAAGGTTCCCCCAGATAGGAATGTGCCATCGCCAGGTCAACATGGCTGCACGGCCGTACAAAATGTATAACAGAATTTATGATTGAAAGTAAGAATCAATTGTGTACTCATATTAACAACTGAACTAGTAGTACACTGGCTATGGCAGTAAAAGAAAATGAATGAAATTTTACTTATTACTGAATTATTACAGAGTTAAGATAATTTTTATAAAATATATATAATAAGGTTTATGATTGAAAAGTAAGAACCAATAGTGTGCTCATATTAACAACTGAACTAGTAATACACTGGCTATGGCAGTAAAAGAAAATGAATGAAATTTCACTTATTACTGAATTATTACGGAGTTAAGATAAATTTTTATAAAATACATATATATATAATGACAATTTTAATGAAAAAAACTTCATAACATCAGCCCCTAAGAAAACACATTTGAGGTGTTCATACAGAATTGGCTTGGCCACAGGCGAGGCCATGCGCACCACCAGATCCAGCAAACTAAAACATGGTATAGACCTGTAGCTAACGGCACCAACAGGTGACGTCCACAGGTTACAGCACCTCCCCAAACCTTTAAATCTACTTAAAAAAAAAAAAAAAACCCATTTAGAGCTATGAATACCCGTAATCAATGCAAGCATAATTCACCACCCTATAAATCAGTAATCTTAAGTCACACACACTTTTACCCTAAAAGAAAATTTCGCAGCAAAATTCGGTAACGCATGACCCCGTCCGGGCTCACACTTACTCAGGGGGGGCTTAAGCCTTAGTAAAATACACTGACAAAATTTACAGGCACTAATTGTCTCGCTGGACTTGTGTACCAAACTTTAACTGGTGATGTTCCAGGAAGAGAATCAGATGTTCAACATTGTAGAGGCCAAAAATATATATATAAATGGGTTAAATGTCACCTGGTATAATCCGGCACAAAACCTGAGGTACTCATGATGTATTGTCCATTTCTTCCTCCCGACGGCACAGACGGAGAATCACTCGTTTTAATGCCATTGGTGGCAGATGTTCGGCCACCAGCCGAAGTGAATCGGGAATCGTCTTAGGTCGGGAACCCGGAGAGTCGCGTAGTCGTTTATCTAATCATGGTAGATTTAAGCAGACAAAAATTCAAACTGGTCGCCGCCGGGAGAGAGAATGGTTGATGCTGCGTTGGCTGCCTGGCGAATACTCCTCAGCGCAGTCACAGGAAAAATATTACGTATCGCTCCCGACAGAGCGCGCGCGGATCGGCAACAAAGCATGTAGATAACAGCATAGACCCCGCTCAGATAATTAATACACAAACCCCGCAATGACAGTCACATAATTAACTGGGAAATGGCCGAGTATTCCAAAACTCGGCACAGCAGTTGTATCGTTGCATAAATTTGTCGCGCTGGACGGGGGGCACGACATGCCTAAATTTTGTGTACAAAAATTTGTTACATAAATTGTAGCACATGAACGTATGGCTAGATCCCCACCATTTAACTATTAAAATTTTTTATGTAAAATTTTTTATGTTTGCTCTACAATATAAAGAGTGTGTTAAATGAAAAATGTATAATGTATAATAATTATTTATATTAAACAGTAACTGAATGTAATGTTAATTGTTGTGTAATCACACAGCTGGCGCCCACGAATAATATTGTTTGTCTATGTAACAGGTGTAAGTGTAATGAGTATTAATAATAACTATTAATAAAAATAAATAAATAAATAAATAAGTAGGGAACGGTTATCAATAATAATTGTTAAAGAATTACTACTAAATAAATATTTTAATAATACTTCAACATGACGACTCCAGGAAATTTAGACGTACAAGCATTCCAGACGATGATGCGTGCCTGGGTCGATGAATTAAGCACAAAACAGACAGAAAATTTAAATAAACAGACAAAAAATTGAAATGCCAGAATAGACGAATTAAAAGAATCTAATAAGAAACAATTAAAAGAACAAACTGAAAATTTTAGACAAGACACCATAAACATTTCAGAAAGTCTAGAAGAGTTAAAAATTGATAATCTTGAAATAAAACAAAGTATAATTGACAGTAATGCACAATTAACCGAAAACATTGGTGACACCAACATACGTATTGATACTTTACAGAATAATTTTAAACAAGCCTTACACGAGCAAGTTGTACGGATTGAAAATAAACAAAAAGAATTTCGTCTCGAGTGGAGAAAAATTTAAAAGAAACACATAAACAAATAAATGATACTTTAACTACTATAACACGAGAACATGATGATAAAATTCAAACTATTAATAATTTATCGCAAACAAATACCAGTAAACTTAGAGAAACAGAAACACGTACTGTAGTTATCTATATATATAAAACAAAGTCGGGTTAGTTACACCATTTATAACTCAAGAACGGCTGGACCGACTTTTATGATCTTTGATTTGTTGGATTTGTCTCCGCCCCGAATAGCAGAATAACTATTAAAACATGGGAAAAATTCACGAAATCTGATGTTTTGGCAAGGAGACGATGGCTATCACTTCAATATCAAAATGATAAATCCATTGAGCGGTGAGTATCGATATCATAATTTTCATTTCAACATGACACTAATTTCACTGATTTCACTGATTTCACTGATTTCACTGATTTCACTGATTTCACTGATTTCACTGATTTCATTTCAGATGAGGAAACTACCAAGAAGGTTAGCTCGATGAATTATTACGCATATCGTTTGATGATTCGTCAAAATGCTGACAACAATTTGCTGCGATTTCGTCGATTGCTTCAGCAATATTGCGTCGACATGTACGTCAAAATCGAAACGGAGCGCCTCACTTTCATTCGGTTGAACCAAGCCAAACTGCGTTCGGAGGAGTATATTCATTTACGCGATGCAATCAGCACCGAAGGAGATGCAGCTAATGTTGGTCGATTGACTATTCTACCGGCGACGTACATTGGCAACCCGCGTCATATGCATGAATATGCGCAAGATGCAATGACATATGTTCGTCATTACAGTCGTCCAGATCTATTCATCACCTTTACGTGCAATCCGAAATGGATAGAAAGTGTTCAACTGCTGCTCCCCGGACAAACATCAAGTGATCGGCACGACATCACCGCACGTGTCTTCAAACAAAAAATCCGGTCGCTGATGAACTACATTGTTATGCATCACGTCTTTGGGGATACTCGATGCTGGATGTATTCGATTGAATGGCGAAAACGAGGCTTGCCGCATGCACACATTCTTATTTGGTTAGTCGAAAGAATTCGACCAGACCAAATAGATGACATCATATGTGTCGAGATTCCAGATCCCGAAACCCATCCAGACCTGCATGATGTTGTAATTACGAACATGATTCACGGACCGTGTGGCGCCATCAACCCCCAATCACCGTGCATGGTCGACGGCAAGTGTTCCAAGCGTTATCCACGAAATTTGACGGCGGAGACTATCACTGGCAACGATGGTTATCCACTGTATCGGCGTCGATCACCCGATGATAACGGTAGAACTATCACAACGAAAGTGAAAGGAAACGATTTCGTGGTCGACAACACTTGGATTGTTCCGTATTCGCCACTTCTTTCCAAAACATTCAAGGCGCATTGCAACGTGGAGTATTGCAATTCAGTGAAGTCCATCAAATACATCTGCACATATGTTACGAAAGGCAGCGATATCGCGGTTTTTGGCGTTCAAACTCCAAATACCAACGATGAAATCACGCACTACCAAGTTGGTCGATATGTGAGCTGCAATGAGGCGATTTGGCGTATATTCTCATTCCCCATTCATGAACGTCATCCCACTGTTGTACATTTGGCGGTGCATCTGGAGAATGGTCAACGAGTTTATTTCAACGCATCAAATGTTGCTCAACGTGCTGAAACACCTCCAGCGACAACATTGACAAGTTTCTTTTCGATTTGCCAAAGCGATCCGTTTGCACGAACGTTGCTCTACTCTGAGATGCTACGTTATTACACTTGGAACGCTTCATCGAAGAAATTTCAACGTCGGAAGCAAGGCGATGCGGTTCCTGATCATCCGGATGTGCGTTCTACTGATGCTCTTGGTCGCATTTACACAGTTCATCCGAAGAATGACGAATGCTTCTACTTGGGGTTGTTGCTGGTGAATGTTCGTGGGCCGACATCATTTGAATCACTTCGAACTGTCAATGGTGTAGTGTGCCCAACATTTCGTGCTGCATGTCAACAGCTCAATTTGCTTGAAAACGATACTCATTGGGACATGACAATCGCTGAAGCAATTGTTTCTGCGTCTCCAAGTCAGATACGCACATTATTTGCTATCATTATTTCGACATGCTTCCCACCGAATCCACGTGAACTGTGGAACAAGTACAAGGATGACATGTCAGAAGTCATTTTACATCGAGTTCGTGTCAGTTCAGGGAATCTCGATCTCGAGGTGAATGAGGAGATACATAACCAGGCTTTGCTCTTGATCGAAGACATGTTCATATGCAGACATGTTACCTCATGTGCGGCAGTTTGTTAGTAAAGTTAGGAATGCCAACGCCAAATCGTGGTATGAACGACGCTTTCAATCGAGAATTGGAACGTGAACGTGAATACGATCGAGATGCATTGAACGAATCAGTTCGAACGAATGTACCACTGTTGAACCCCCAACAGAAGGAAGTGTACGATACGTTAATGAAGGCAATTGATGATGGAAATGGTGGCTTATTTTTTCCTCGATGCGCCCGGTGGAACTGGGAAGACATTCCTCATGTCATTGATTTTGGCCACTGTTCGTGCGGGATCCGAAATTGCTGTAGCAGTTGCTTCTTCTGGGATAGCGGCCACGTTGCTAGAAGGATGCCTAACGGCTTATTCAGCGTTGAAACTGCCATTAAACCTTCAAACGACTGAAAAACCGACATGCGACATTGCGAAACACTCAGCAATCGCCAAGGTTTTGGTAGCAAGTAAAATCATCATATGGGATGAATGCACAATGGCGCACAAACGCGCATTGGAAGCACTCAATCGAACTATGAAAGATCTGCGTGATGACTCAAGATGTTTTGGAGGCGCAATGATTCTACTGTCTGGCGATTTCCGCCAAACACTACCAGTCATTCCAAGATCGACCGCTGCCGATGAAATAAACGCTTGCCTCAAATCATCGACTCTGTGGCGCTATGTGAAGAAACTTCAGCTGACGACAAACATGCGAGTTGCATTGCTAAACGATCCATCTGCCGAAGATTTCTCCAAGCAATTGCTGACTATCGGTAATGGCCGTGTTCCTGTCGACGAATCGAACGGATTGATTTCGTTTCCGCCGAATTTTTGCAATTTCGTCTCAACGAAGGACGAGCTCATTAACAAAGTGTTCCCGAACATCATTGCTAACCACAAAAATCACAATTGGTTGAGTGAACGAGCAATTCTCGCGGCAAAGAACAAAGATGTGGATCACTTAAACTTCACAATTCAAAATCAAATCGTTGGTCCACTGCATTCCTTAAAATCTATCGACACTGTAACAAACGAAGACGAAGCAACCAACTATCCAACTGAATTTTTAAACTCATTGGATCTGCCTGGCTTGCCACCGCACAATTTACAACTGAAAGTTGGCTCGGTAGTCATCATGCTTCGAAATCTGAACCAACCAAAACTATGTAACGGAACGCGTTTGGTGGTGAGAAAACTCATGGGCAATGTGATTCACGCGACGATACTCAAAGGAAAGTTCAAAGGTGAGGAAGTTCTCATTCCGAGAATTCCGATGATCCCAACCGATATGCCATTCGAGTTTAAACGAATACAATTTCCGATTCGTCTTGCATTCGCCATGACGATCAACAAATCACAAGGCCAATACTTGAGTGTTTATGGCCTGAATCTAGAAAATAAATGTTTCTCTCACGGTCAATTGTACGTAGCATGTTCACGTGTCGGCAAACCATCCGCTTTGTTCGTTCTCGCACCTGACAACAAAACGAAAAATGTCGTATATCACAAGGTGCTTCAATGAAGGGAATCGACCCGAGTGCAACCCATCCAGCAAATAGTTTAACAGAAAGTACTGCAACAATGCTACGCGAATCATTTCGATTCGCTTCAATAAAGCAAATCCCTTGCTGCCACGTGAATTGCATTCATTTCAATTTAATTAAAATACATTTCATTTTGATTTTTGTACATTTATGGAACTTAATTCATTTTGAGTACTCATTTTATCTTAATAAAAAACTGAATTTAATTCAGCTTTTCAATGTAATTAAATACATTTCATTTTGATTTTTGTACATTTATTGAACTTAATTCATTTTGAGTACTCATTTTATCTTAATAAAAAACTGAATTTAATTCAGCTAATAAGTTAACACAACATTTATTGATTCTGAGGCGGTACGAAGTTCGCCGGGTCAGCTAGTTGAGAATAAAATTGAAGAAACTACGAAGGACCGTTCGGGAGACGTATCACATATGAAAGAAGAAATTCAAGAGGAAATGAACCAGCTACGAAGTGAGTTAAGAAGACGACAGAACCAAGTGACCATATTTCCTACACCAACGGAAGAAAGGAGCAGACTTAACTTCTCTGGTGGTAAAGGGGAGAACAGTATGGAATTCCTAGCTAGAGTAGAGAAGGAAATAGAAAATTTGGGAGTGCAATAAATGACGACGAGAAGATAGACTTCGTCACGCGATATCTTAGAGATTCAGCCAGCCAATGGTACTCTATTATTAGAGATAAAGTCAGTACATATCAGCAGTTTCGTGAGGCATTCGAGAACCGATACTGGAATCTACATGCCCAACGACAAGTACGGGATCAACTCGAATATGGAAAGTTCAATGCACAAGGACAGCAGAGTATTGAACAATACACAATTACGCAAATAGAACGTGTAAAGCATCTTAAACCTAAATTCTTAGAATACGAAATTGTTTCAAAATTATGTTACCATTTTCAGCGAGATATCCAGTTAGCAGTTTATACGCAAGGAATTAAAACCATATAAGGATTTTTAATCCTTGTAACACAGTCAGAGAATTTCAATAAAGGTAAGAACACACAATACTGGGAACAAAAACACGCAAATCACCACCATAATTATCACAGAGATGACAAGAAAGCAATACAAAACACTACACCGCACCGTGATAATTATAAAATAAATTATTCGCCACCAATGTACAACACTACAACATGCACAGCTAAAGAGACTGAACAAAATAATACAGCTAAACGACAAGGAGTCGTTGTATGGTCGTCCAATCGTAAACAGTTTTCAAAACCAGCTGACAAACGCGTTGCCGCAGTACGAGGGTACGATGAGAAAAAATTGAAGAGAAATGGACGAGAAATGAATGAGATGGAGACAGTAACATTCCACAGCCGACCGTCTACATCAAAGGCGTCACAATGACTGAATAAACGGAAGCAAACGTATAAAATAAACAACATATACCCCTGCGATATTAGGGAGGAATTATTAAACAATGAACAGGATATAAAGCGAGACGCGCAGCAAACACAATGCCCTATTGTGACAGTGAGTATAAACAGGTGTAAAATACGGATGCTAATTGGCACTGGCAGCCAACTATCAGTTCTTAACGCTGCATGGGTTCAACGCAATAAGAAATATTTTTAAAATACTGCAATTTTGCCCGTAAATAATTTAAATATTACAACAGCTACCAATAAAAAAAGAGTTAAACAACAAGCATATGTAACTCTAACATATAAAAATCTAGAATTAGAACACCCCATGATAATTATGCATAAGTTGATTTATGATGGAATTTTAGGTATCGATATACTAAATGCAATAAATGCTAAGATTAATGTTAATGATAATACAATTGTGTGTAATTATAAAAATGTTCAATATGAATTAACTATGAACAGCGAGGAAGAAGAGTGCAAGGTAAGTGAAACACCTATTACTTTGTACAAGCCACAAATACAATATGGTCCAACTCGACATGTGAATGCGGTAGATGAAGGGATGACGACACAGGAAGAAGAGAAACTGCACGAATTAATAGAAGAATACAGTGATGTATTTTGTGAAGTACCGACGCAGACGACAGTATACGAGCACTCTATAGTTGTGTCAGACCCTACGAAAGTCATTAGGAAGACATACCCTATCCCAATGCGATATGAGGAAGAGGTTGAACTGGAAATTCGGCGTATGATCGAAAGTGGAGTCATAGAGCGATCGAACAGCAACTTCCTGAATCCTCTAGTGGTAGTGAAGAAGAAAAATGGTGAAATACGTCTATGCCTTGACATGAGGCAGCTGAACAGCATTGTATTAAAGGAGTATGACTGTGCACCAACTGCGGATGAATTATTTGCTAAGTGTGAAGGAGCAAGGTATCTGACGAAGCTAGATTTACGCTCAAGTTTCTGGCAGATTCCAATTCGTGAAGAGAATAGAAAGTACACTGCTTTCCTGTATAAAAATAAATGCTACCAACACAGGGTAGTACCCTTCGGATTAAGCACGAGTTTAGCAGCCATCGTAAAGTGTCTAGAAAGAGCCCTAGGACCTGAAGTGGAACCCTACACCATGATATTTGTAGATGATATCTTAGTTGTATCTAAAACGTTAGACGAACATATAAAACATCTAAGCACGATATTCCACAAGTTTAGGCAAGCGAACATATCCCTTAACCTAGACAAATGTGAATTTATCAAATCCTCTATCCAATTCCTAGGTCACATTATTTCATCCTCTGGTATTCAACCCCATCTTATCGAAATTTATAGCATAACTAATTTCCCTATACCCGGAAATCTCAAAGAGTTAAGAGCATTCTTAGGACTAACAGGATACTACAGAAGATTCTCACCGTTATTTGCAAGGTATACGCAACCGCTTCTAGAGCTGACGAAGAAAGACAAAAAATTGAAGTGGGAGAAGAAACATCAAGATGCCTTTAACCAAGTGAAAGAGTTGTTCATCGATAATATTAAGTTACATCATCCTCAACGAGAAGGAAAATTCGTAATATACTCCGATGCTAGTGACTACGCAGTAGGAAGTGTACTGTATCAACAAGATACTATGGGAGAGATACTGTATTCAAGATATTTTTTGAATTGAATCGATCAGATCCATCAGCGCATGAATATAAGTATATTGAAATTCCTTTGCATTATGTGTGGGAAGATTCCCGAAAAAAATGGAAGAAGAGAAGGCGTGGAGGTGATAAAATCATTACACGGATATATGTAGTATCACCAAAAGACATCGAACTTTTCCATTTACGATTGCTTTTATTACATGTCTGTGGTCCAAAATCATTTGAGGATGTTAGAACATACAATGGAATTATACACACTTGTTTTGTTGAAGCGTGCCATGCTCGCGGCATTGCTTCAAATGATAATGAATGGCGCGAATGTTTAAATGAAGCAAAAGAATTACATTCACCAAAACAAATGCGAAATTTATTTGGTTACATTTGTGCATTAAATGTGCCAGCCAATGCATTGGCGTTATGGAATGAATTTAAAGTATATCTTAGTGAAGATTTTTTGAGAGATTACAACGAAGAAGTATCCTTTAATACAGGTCTATTAGAAATTGAAGATATTTTGAATGTTCATAATTTGTCATGTCAAGAACTTGGTTTACCAGTTCCCACGTATTCGCAGAGCACAGACGAAGCAAATGCTATTGATCCAATAGAACAAGAGTTTCTGTTTTCTGAGCATTATGAAACTGCAAAATTGAACAGCGTAATCTAATTGATCGTGTGATTCGTGAAGTTTTGCATCATGATACTGGATCTAATGTTTTTTGTTTAACCCCTCATGCAGGTTGTGGAAAAACATTCACACAAACAGCAATCATTCACAAATTAAATTCGCTTAATCTTAGTTGCATTGCAACAGCGTTCAGTGGCATAGCTTCAACTCTATTACTTGGAGGTAGAACTTTACACAATGTGTTTAAATTGCCTATACCCATTTTGGAAAATTCTGTAGCGAATATTACCGCAAATAGTAGCTATGGACGTTACATAAATTCATCATCATTGATAATTATTGATGAAATTTCTATGTGCCCACTGCAAGTGTTGAAAATCATAGATAGATTATTGCAGGATCTATGCGATGAAAATGATAAACATAAACCATTTGGAGGGAAAACGATACTTCTGTGCGGTGATTTTCGGCAAATCTTACCAGTTCTTCCACATGGATCACGTGCAACTTTAATTGAAAATTGTGTCACGAGTTGGCATAAATTTGTTTATTTTCATAAAGTAACGTTTACTCAAAATATGAGAGCCTTACCAAGTGAAATGGAATTTGTCGAATTCTTGAAAAAAATTGGTAATGATGAAGCCCCACAATTCCCTCAGTTTGGTGAAAATATTATTGAAATACCTCAGCAATTAATAGGAGATGAAAATAATATTATTAATGAGGTGTATGGAAATATTTCCGAAAACATACTCTCAGATAACATATTGAAGTCAGTTATTTTAGCACCTAAAAATGATGATTGTACTTTTATTAATACTGATATACTTAATCGAATACCAGGTGAACAGAAAACATATCATAGCTACGATAAAATAATTTGTGATGATGACAATGAAATCACTAACTATCCAGTAGAGTTTTTGAATTCTTTGACTATTAGTGGTTTGCCACCACATAAGTTAGTATTGAAAGTTAATTGCATCGTTTTACTGATCAGAAACTTAAATACAAAGGAAGCATTAGTCATTGGAACAAGAATACGTATCAAGTGTATGCATCGTAATGCTATTGATTGCGAAGTTTTAACTGGAACCGCACGCAATAAGAGAATTTTGATTCCACGTATAAATTTAACATATTCCGGTACTGTTTTACCATTTAACTTTCAAAGAACTCAATTTCCAATTATACGTGCATTTGCGATGACAATAAATAAGTCTCAAGGACAAACATTCGAAAAAATTGGAATTTTATTGAAGCAGCCAGTTTTTACACATGGTCAATTGTACGTCGCAGCAAGTAGAGTTCGATCATTCGATGGTTTGAGATTTTATATTTCCGAATATAATGGCCAAGGGCATTTAGCAAATGATGAAAGAGTTTTTACAAAAAAACATCGTTTACACAGAAGTTCTGAATCATTAAATTCACTTTCAAACTATTTTAAGTTCAATGGACAACATTTATTTTTTTAACCGCCCGGTTTTTTGATTTAATGAAAAATATATGAAAATATCGGTATGGAGAACCATACATGACTTCCATATTCTAAGATTTATATTTAAAATCATTTTCGAAATGAAATATTACCATAGAAACTACTTCTTTCTACTTACTGCTTCAGCCTTAACCACAGTACTGTGGTCACTAACGTATACCACCTCACGTTATCGCACTCGATTTTCACTGATGATGGAATTCGATGGAATTGCCGAAACGTCTGGTTTTGTAGAAAAC
Organism: Magicicada septendecula; assembly: GCA_034769895.1. NCBI lineage: Eukaryota > Metazoa > Arthropoda > Insecta > Hemiptera > Cicadidae > Magicicada > Magicicada septendecula. Next base: position 44,499,427 of record CM068373.1, on the reverse strand, counting down.
ATTGGACTATGGCCAAATATCGGCAACAAAAAGGAGAAGAAGGAGCGCTCCGAAGTCACTCATGGACCCTCAGCATCTTGCAGAGGGTTCATTCCCTAAAGACGAAAAGTCTGTCTATGAATCGTTCCTCTGCAAACACGTGCAGTTACACTGCCCAGCGATCCACAGGAAGCAAATCGCTATCCACGCTGGACACTTTTTCGGCTTGCATGCGTTATGTTGGTATGGGTTCGGCACTTTCCATTTAAAAACCGTGCAAATGTAAGAAAATAAACGTGAATGAGGCCAGAAATAACGCGAATTGTGTGTGTGTGTGTGTGTGTGTGTGTGTGTGTGTGTGTGTGTGTGTGTGTGTGTGTGTGTGTGTGTGTGTGTCTTCCCTGCCTTTTTATTGCGGTAGTGATAATAATAAAATGGAAACGTAAACAGTACATAACTGAGATATGCTTGCCTGCCACGCACGATATATTTTCTCTTATACATGACTAGCAGAATACCCGTGCTTCGCTACGGAGTTTCACGTTGTACGTAATGAAAATGTTAGTTTAATTAATAAAGTTTAATTAAAGTAGGCTTCTTAGAAATAAATAGCTGTTGCCCACAACTTCGTTCGCGTGGTCTTCAATTTAATGCGATAATATATTTAGAACAGAATCTATTCTATTGGGTTGCCATAGTAACCAGATCGAATAGTTTTAAGACCGCAAAGGACCCCCCAGAGGATCGTATCGAAAAAACACCTGTCCTATGTTGGTTCTCCCGTTGCGTAAAATATTTGTGCCAAGTTTAGTTGAAATCGGTCCAATGCTTTAGGTGGAGACGTGGAAGACCCCAAAGGACCCCATCGAAAAAAAACACTTGTCCTATGTTGGTTCTCCCTTTGCGTAAAATATTTGTGCCAAGTTTGGTTGAAATCTGTCCAGTGGTTTAGGAGGCGATGTGGAAGACCCCAAAGAACCCCCAAAAGGATCCCATCGAAAAAACACCTATCCTATGTTGGTTCTCCCATTGCGTAAAATATTTGTGCCAAGTTTGGTTGAAATCGGTACAATGGTTTAGGAGGAGATGTGGAAGAAACCTTCGCGGACGTGCGCACAACTCACCGAAGTTTCATCGCAATCGGATGAATGGTATAGGAACGCATACGGGATACGGGACAAACAAAGAAACATTCATTTTTATATATAAGATGTAAACTATACCACTTACTTGACATAAACCGTGATAGCTAAGCTAATGTACAACATATATGTATTAATTATACACATAAATGTTCCTCGATAGACACTCTATCTATTGGCGAAAACTTGAATAAAATCCGTTCAGTACTTCCTGAGATTAGCGATTTCAAACACAGAGAGAAAACGGCCCGACTTTACTTTATACTATGTACAGATTTACATTAAAATGAAAAAATTATAATTTTATTGCCTGGCAACAAAATTATTTTATTTTTAACAATTACCATTGTTCCAAAAGTTTAAATCAATTTTCAAGTACTTTACTCTTGTTAAAACGTAAAAGGTTGCAGGTAAACTACCCCTTCCCCATAACCGATCTTCGCCAAAAACAATAGGTCTTGAGAACTCTACAATTCAGGGCTGTATACGTAACATTATTTAATTCTGTTTGAATTTGCGGCTGTTATCGTGTGCCAAAAAAAAAAATTTCCCTTGATAAAAAAAACCGTTACAGGTAAACTACCCCTTTCCCTCAACCGATCTTCACCAAAAACAATAGGTCGTGAGTACTCTACAAATCAGGGCTGTATGCAAAAAATTATTTGATTCTGTTTGAATTTGCGGCAGTTATCGTTTGCCATAGAAAAAAATCTACAGACAGACAGACACACACACAGACACACAGACACACGGACACACACACAGACACTTTTCGAAAAATGACTTTTTTTCATGTTTTAAGTGTAGTACAATCATATTCTGCAATAATCTCGAACAGGATTTTTTTTGCCATCACCATACTTCCATTTCCTTAAGGAACGTGGAAGTAAAATATCGGTATGGAGAACCATACATGACTTCCATATTCTAAGATTTATTTTTAAAATCATTTTCGAAATGAAATATTACCATAGAAACTACTTCTTTCTACTTACTGCTTCAGCCTTAACCACAGTACTGTGGTCACTAACATATACCACCTCACGTTATCGCACTCGATTTTCACTGATGATGGAAGTCAATGGCATTGCCGAAACGTCTGGTTTTGTAGAAAACATTGGACTACGGCCAAATATCCCGGGAAGGAATTTTAACAAAAACTACTTCTTTGTTGCCGATAACGTTGTACACATATATATAAAAAATATGCATAAAATTAATGGCTTGTATAAGTTAATGATTGATCTCCATTAAGTAGTGCTCAAGTTTCCAAAGTTTTAATATTATGATGTCCGTAATTAAAACATCAGAGAAGGTTTAGTGTGTATAAGGGTTCACCGTGGACAAAAATTTTCAACATTTCCTTTTGAGCGTTGCTTAGAATAAATCTGCGAATCTACAGTGTACGTTTCACAGAACAAACACGAGGAAAAGAAGGAGCGCTCCGAAGTCACTCATGGACCCTCAGCATCTTGCAGAGGGTTCATTCCCTAAAGACGGAAAGTCTGTCTATGAATCGTTCCTCTGCAAACACGTGCAGTTACACTGCCCAGCGATCCACAGGAAGCAAATCGCTATCCACGCTGGACACTTTTTCGGCTTGCATGCGTTATGTTGGTATGGGTTCGGCACTTTCCATTTAAAAACCGTGCAGATGTAAGAAAATAAACATGAACGAGGCCAGAAATAACGCGAATTGTGTGTGTGTGTGTGTGTGTGTGTGTGTGTGTGTGTGTGTTCCCTGCCTTTTTATTGCGGTAGTGATAATAATAAAATGGAAACGTAAACAGTACATAACTGAGATATGCTTGCCTGCCACGCACGATATATTTTCTCTTATACATGACTAGCAGAATACCCGTGCTTCGCTACGGAGTTTCACGTTGTACGTAATGAAAATGTTAGTTTAATTAATAAAGTTTTTTTAAAGTAGGCTTCTTAAAAATAAATAGCTGTTGCCCACAACTTCGTTCGCGTGGCCTTCAATTTAATGCGATAATATATTTAGAACAGAATCTATTCTATTGGGTTGCCATAGTAACCAGATCTAATAGTTTTTAAGACCGCAAAGGACCCCCCAGAGGATCGTATCGAAAAAACACTTGTCCTATGTTGTTCTCCCTTTGCGTAAAATATTTGTGCCAAGTTTGGTTGAAATCGGTCCAGTGGTTTAGGAGGCGATGTGGAAGACCCCAAAGAACCCCCAAAAGGACCCCATCGAAAAAAACACCTATCCTATGTTGGTTCTCCCGTTGCGTAAAATATTTGTTCCAAGTTTGGTTGAAATCGGTACAGTGGTTTAGGAGGAGATGTGGAAGAAACCTTCGCGGACGTGCGCACAACAACTCACCGAAGTTTCATCGCAATCGGATGAATGGTATAGGAACTTGTACGGGATACGGGACAAACAAAGAAACATTCATTTTTATATATAAGATGTAAACTATACCACTTACTTGACATAAACCGTGATAGCTAACCTAATGTACAACATATATGTATTAATTATACACATAAATGTTCCTCGATATACACTCTATCTATTGGCGAAAACTTGAATAAAATCCGTTCAGTACTTCCTGAGATTAGCGATTTCAAACACAGAGAGAAAACGGACCGACTTTACTTTATACTATGTACAGATTTACATTAAAATGAAAAAATTATAATTTTATTGCCTGGCAACAAAATTATTTTATTTTTAACAATTACCATTGTTCCAAAAGTTTAAATGAATTTTCAAGTACTTTACTCTTAATAAAACGTAAAAGGTTGCTGGTAAACTACCCCTTCCCCTTAACCGATCTTCACCAAAATCAAAAGGCCTTGAGACCTCTACAATTCAGGGACGTATGCAAAAAATTATTTGATTCTGTTTGAATTTGTGGCTGTTATCGTTTGCCATAAAAAATACGCTTGATAAAAAAACGTTGCTGGTAAACTATCCCTTCCCCTTAACCGATCTTCACCAACAACAATAGGTCTTGAGTACTCTACAAATCAGGGCTGTATGCAAAAAATTATTTGATTCTGTTTGAATTTGCGGCTGTTATCGTTTGCCATAGAAAATACCCTTGTTAAAAAAACGTTGCTGGTAAACTACCCCTTTCCCTTAACCGATCTTATCCAAAAACAATAGGTCTTGAGAACTCTACAATTTAGGGCTGTATGCAAATAATCTTTTGATTCTGTTTGAATTTGCGGCTGTTATCGTTTGCCATAGGAAATACCCCTGTTAAAACATAAAACGTTGCTGGTAAACTTCCCCTTTCCCTTAACCGATCTTCACCAAGAACAATAGGTCTTGAGAACTCTACAATTCAGGGCTGTATACGAAACATTATTTAATTCTGTTTGAATTTGCGGCTGTTATCGTTTGCCAAAAAAAAAAATTTCCCTTGATAAAAAAAACCGTTGCTGGTAAACTACCCCTTTCCCTCAACTGATCTTCACCAAAAACAATAGGTCGTGAGTACTCTACAAATCAGGGCTGTATACAAAAAATTATTTGATTCTGTTTGAATTTGCGGCAGTTATCGTGTGCCATAGAAAAAAAATCTACAGACAGACAGACAGACACATAGACACACAGACACACAGACACACACACAGACACTCTTCGGAAAACGACTTTTTTTCATGTTTTGAGTGTAGTACAATCAGAATCTGCAATAATCTCGAACACGATTTTTTTTGCCATCACCATCCTTCCATTCCTTAAGGAATATGGAAGTAAAATACGAGGCACGTATTTTTTATTTCATTTTTACTTCCATGTTCCTTAAGGAAATGGAAGTATGGTGATGGCAAAAAAATCGTGTTCGAGATTATTGCAGAATATGATTGTACTACACTCAAAACATGAAAAAAAATCATTTTTCGAAAAGTGTCTGTGTGTCTATGTGTCTATCTGTAGATTTTTTCTATGGCAAACGATAACAGCCGCAAATTCAAACAGAATCAAATAATTTTTTGCATACAGCCCTTATTTGTAGAGTACTCGCGACCTGTTGTTTTTGGTGAAGATCGATTGAGGGAAAGGGGTAGTTTACCTGCAACGGTTTTTTTTTATCAAGGGTAATTTTGTTTGTTTGGCAAACGATAACAGCCGCAAATTCAAACAGAATCAAATAATGTTTCGCATACAGCCCTGAATTGTAGGGTTCTCAAGATCCGTTGATTTTGGTAAAGATCGGTTAAGGGAAAGGGGTAGTTCACCAGCAACGTTTTATGTTTTAACAAGGGTATTTTCTATGGCAAACGATAACAGCCGCAAATTCAAACAAAATCATATAATATTTTGCATACAGCCCTGAATTGCAGAGTTCTCAAGACCTATCGTTCTTGGTGAAGCTCGGTTAAGGGAAAGGGGTAGTTTACCTGCAACGGTTTTTTATCAAGGGTAATTTTTTTTACTTTTTCTATGGTAAACGATAACAGCCGCAAATTCAAACAGAATCAAATAAGTTTTTCATACAGCCCTGATTTGTAGAGTACTCAAGACCTATTGTTTTTAGTGAAGATCGGTTAAGGGAAAGGGGTAGTTTACCTGCAACGTTTAATGTTTTAACAAGGGTATTTTCTATGGCAAACGATAACAGCCGCAAATTCTAACAGAATCAAATGATTATTTGCATTCAGCCCTAAATTGTAGAGATCTCAAGACCTATTGTTTTTGGTGAAGATCGGTTAACGGAAAGGGGTAGTTTACCTGCAACCTTTTATGTTTTAACAAGGGTATTTTTTCTGTGACGTACGATAACTGCCGTAAATTGAAAGAGAATCAACTAATGTTTTGCATACAGCCCTGAATTGTAGAGTTCTCAAGACCTATTGTTATTGGTGATGATCGGTTAATGGAATAGGGTAGTTTGCCAGCAACGTTTTATGTTTTATCAAGGGTGTTTTTTATGGCAAACGATAACAGCCGCAAATTCAAACAGAATCAAATAATTGTTTGCATACAAGCCTGAATTGTAGAGTACCCAAGACCTGTCGTTTTTGGTGAAGATCGCTTAAGGGAAAGGGGTAGTTTACCAGCAACGGTTTTTTTTTCAAGGGTAATTTTTTCCATAGTAAACGATAACAGCCGCAAATTCAAACAGAATCAAATGATGTTTTGCATACAGCTTTGTATTGTAGAGTTCTCAATACCTATTGGTGTTGGTGAAGATCGGTTAAGGGAAAGGGGTAGTTTACCAGCAACATTTTATGTTTTAACAAGGGTAATTTTTTATATGACGAACGATAACTGCCGTAAATTCAAACAGAATCAACTAGGTTTTTGCATACCTTTTTGAACTAAAGAGGACTCAAGGTCTGTTGATTTTGTTGAAGATCGGTTAAGGGAAGGGGTAGTTTATCAGCAACGTTTTATGTTTTAAAAAGGGTAATTTTTTTATGACGAACGATAACTGCCGAAAATTAAATGAGAATAAAATAATTTTTTGCACTGTTTCCTGAGTTGCAGAGAGCTCAAGGTCTATTGATTTTGGTGAAGATCAGTTAAGGGAAAGGGGTAGTTTACCTGCAACATTTTATGTTGTAACAAGAGAAATGTTTCCATGACGAACGATAACTGCCGCACATTCAAACAGAATCAAATATTTTTTTGCATGCTTCCCTGAATTGTAGAGGACGGAAGGTCTGTTGATTTTGGAGAAGATCGGTTAAGAGAAAGGGGTAGTTTACCTGAAACATTTTATGATTTAACAAGAGTAAAGTACTTAATTTTTATAAATAAAGTATCCTGATAAGAAGCTCATAGTAATCCACTGTAGGAAACGTAGATGAAATATCTATAAATGAAGAGGTTAGGTGAACGGGGTGGGGGTAATTTTCTATTATTAAAAATTATAATTGAAGGTGGAGGGCAGAATTTTTTATATGTGTACTACGTTATCGGCAACAAAGAAGTAGTTTTTTGTTAAAATTGCTTCCCGGGCTCTTTAGCCGTAGTTTAATGTTTTCTGCAAAACCAGACTTTTCGGCAGTGCCATCGACTGCCATCATCGGTGAAAATCGAGTGCGAAAACGTGAGGTGGTATACGTTAGTGACCACAGTACTGTGGTTAATGCTGAAGCAATAAGTAGAAAGACGTAGTTTCTATGGAAATATTTCATTTCGAATATGATTTTAAATATAAATCTTAGAACATGGAAGTCATGTATGGTTCTCCATACCGATATTTATTTTGTATTAATTTTTTATTTAAATTTTATATAATTCGAAAAAGATAGGCAAAATAACTGTGTAGCCTTGGCGAAACCTGGTCAGTATGGCAATAAAAAAAACCCAAGGAAATGTAAAAAAACGTCTTATTGCTTTTTAAATTTGGCTTAGCCAAGCTAAACCTCATTTTTCCTATCGTTCATATTTTTCAAATAACTCGAAAATTAATGCATAGAAAAAAAAAATTAAAAAATTATATAAGCTTTGTAGCAGATAATCTTCAAACTGTTTTCGAATTTTGTACCTTACCAAAAACGAAATGTGATCCACTGGAATTGAAAACAATGTATCTTATACTTATATGAATGTCAAGTCTCATTTTTATTAGCGTTTATTTGATTGAATAATAACATGAAAAAATTAAAACTGACAATGAATTATATCAAAAAATAAATACGAATACAAGCTGTAATTGTGTTTTTCTTCAACTGTTACTAACATTAAATTTTAAATTTCATAGGTATTGAAGGGAATTAAGGCAAACAACACACGCTAATGACGTATTTGTACACGCTCGCAGCTGACGTAATAGAACAAAATTCAAAAAAATTATATGCAATGATTATAGAGGTATACTCTTTGACAAAAGGACCTCAATAACGTTCAAACTTAAAAATTTAATGAATTACGGTCGAATTTCGACCACAGGGCGACCGCTAGTAGTTATAATTATCGTTCACTTTATATTTCTCGTGTGTATGCCTACCGTCATATTTACTAAAATTTTGTGTAGTGTTTCGTATAGATAATTTACTACGTTTCTCGTTAGGTCTACAGTGATATTTTTCTCCGTGAGTGTGGTGCCTTAAATGTTTCACCTGTGTCATCTTATGTGACTTACTAGTGTGTGTGTGTCTCACCGTTGGGATATCGCTATTAATAAGGTACATTTTATTAACCTTTATTTGCTTCTCTTCCTTAATGTTAATTACTTTTTTATATTTATCGTTAGTAATCACAACCGTATTTTTAACTAGTATGAATTATTCACATATTAGCTCCGTTTGTTTATCAATTATTCCACAGACATTTTCTGTGATCGTGTCAATACGTAAATTTGTATCAAAATTTTTTCTGTTCATTCTTCTAACTCTCAGATTTTTATGGTGTCCTGTTTAAAACTTTCAGCTGTTGTTCAAGTTTATTTTCTAAACTTTCTGTTTGGTTCTTATTAAATTCTTTTAATTCATCTATTCTAGCATTTAAACTTTCTGTCTGTTTATTTAAATTTTCTGTCTGTTTTGTGCTTAATTCATCGACCCAGGCACGCATCATTGTCTGAAATGCCTCCATGTCTAAATTTCCTGGAGTCGTCATGTTGAATTATTTTGTATTTAAATATTTATTTATAATTTATTATTATTAGTGAACCGTAAGCAAGCTTTTATTTATTTATTGTTGAACTGTTATTATTTATTTATTTTTATTTACTTATGTTACATTTACACCTGTTTATTTTGTTGAGCGCCAGTTGTGTTTTAGTACACAACAATTAACATAACATACAGTTAATGTTTACTATAAATAATTATTACATATAATATTAGTTATATGATATAACTCATCAAACATTGGTAATCATAGAGTATACATTAATTATTAAATGTAGGCGTTTCGCGTCCCACGTTCATGGGCGCCATTTTTTACAACAACTTTATTATATAATTTAAATTTGTGGAGCCCCACGATCTTGAAGTGCCATTTTATACAACGATACAATGTTATTAAATGTAAGCGTGTCATGCCATACGTCAAAGGCGACAAAAAATGTAACAAATTCTCTTTTCTGTGCAATTTAATTGGTACATTAATTGAAATCATACAGTTTATATAACATTACTAACAACATGTACGTGTATTTGGGGTTCAGGTGTAAATGAAATAAGAGTATTTTTATTATCAATATTAAAAACTCGTATTCATTATTTTTTCATTATTAAACTTTGTCATAAACATCATTAATTTGTCGGTCACGATATTGCTCCTTATTTAATGTTTATATCTTGCGATATGCAATATTACACATATTTAAAAAAAATTCTTATATCTAAACATATTAATCTTATATCTAAACATGTTAAATACATTTTATTACTTTATTATAAAATTAAAATATTCTTATATTGAAATAAATTGTCTTATCTCAGATCTGACCTCTACTAGCTCAGTCTATACCAATGTTTTTACTTCAATTTAAGTTTATATTAATTTCTTGTAGACTGGCTTTTGTTTTAATATTCAACTTTAAATTAATCTTTCTATAATTCCAATATCTAATTACTTTACTACTTATTTATATAATAAACTCTACTCTCTTTACTTTAAATTCTCTTTCATTTATTACTGCTTTTATGAATTGCGACCGCTCATTCGTACGACTAAACATTTATTTACATAGTAACATATTATTACTAAATATAAACTTTCTTTGTTTCAATTTACTGTCTTTTGAAATCGTCTTTATGAGCTCTTTTGTTTTTATAAATCATTTAAAAATGCATTAAGCATGTCACCTCGATTTCTGATGATCTTACGCCTGTTGTCCGGGTTTCCAGCGTTGTCTAGATTTAATTTTACACTCCTCTTGTCTTGGCGTGGTCCTGGATACGTCTAGGGTCCAGCCTCGATCTACGGCAGCTTCCCTGGATACGTCTAGAGTCCAGCGTCGATCTACGGCAACATCCCTGGATACGTCTAGAGTCCAGCGTCGATCTACGGCAGCTTCCCTGGATACGTCTAGAGTCCAGCTTCGATCTACGGCAGCTTCCCTGGATACGTCTAGAGTCCAGCGTCGATCTACGGCAGCTTCCCTGGATACGTCTAGAGTCCAGCGTCGATCTACGGCAGCTTTCCTGGATACGTCTAGAGTCCAGCATCGATCCACAGCATATTTCCTGGATATACTCTTGATAGACTAACTATTGCTGTATTTAATTTTCCCGTAATCTTGTCGTGACTTTAATAAACGTCATTTTGTTTGTTACTGTGACTTGTAATAGGATAAAAAATATAAACTGTTTTGCCGACGGACAGCATGTCCGGCTGCAACTGAGTCTTGAAATGAAGAGAAGCGTTTTTGGTCGAACCCTTAATTTATACCCTCTCGAGATTCCGCGCTGGTCGGCTCCAAAATCGTCCTGTCGATACCTGCGTATCTCGTGACAGCCCCCACTACCGAACCTTTTCATCTATTTGCAATTATTAGCAAATAGCACTGTTTTGCACAGAATCGAGATAGCACAAATCGTAGCTACTTCGATTAATCACTCACTATATTAATTTGAGCGTCTTAGGGTAATTTGCGTATTTTTTAGCACGTTTATTTTGCACTGTATTCGCATAACGTGTTCTATTAACGTCATCTTTTCACTGGGGATAACTATAATTTTTACCACACTTTGGTGCCTTTGGTTTGATCATACATTAATTAGTTTTCTCACAGTGAATTAAAACAATTATTTTATTAATCAGTTGGGGCTGGTTGCTGAGTTTCCTGTCTATGCCTGCTTCACTCACACACACAAGATACACGTGTAACACACATACAATTTAGCAGGTGTTCACTGCGTGTCGGAACACGTTAATTGCTACCCTAATCCAACAATGAAATATTTCTGCAATCTCAGACCTGTCCATTTACCCGTAACTTATACAAATTATACAAAATTTACATATATTTTAATTAATGCCTAATACAGCTGTGGCTGTATCGTTGCATTATTCCTCTGCCTGAGAGAAAAAAATTTAATAATTATTTATTACATTTTTGTCTATTTGTTCTACACAAATACAATAATGTTATGTTAACTTAACTTAAGTTTACATTGTTAAACAAACACATAATTATGAGTAAGTCAGCCTAACGTTCACCGTGGTGGTATGTAATATTTACCGCCCATTACACAGCTTATAACGTGTCGGCTACGTTATAATCCAGGGAACCCGTGATAATTGACTCTGGCCAATTACACAGGCTGCCTACGTTGTAACAAACTGAAAAGTAAACACATCACTAACAATAATTACAAGTACTCTAATAAAAGGAAACAGGGGAGGGAATTTTGCTGATTTATGCACTCACTTTAGTGTGTAACAAAGATGACGTCCCTTTATTTACGTATGATAGATAAAACATTACAAATAAAATTTTTACTTACACAGAAATTGTAAAGGGGTTTTCTGTATTAAAAATGATCATACAGATAGTGTATTTACCTCGGATCCGAGTCTCTTTAAACTAGTTAGGAATTTTCAAATTTACTCTACTTCTTTAGTCAGTTACATTATTCCTTAAAATACCATTTGAAGAATGGGTTCATTTAGTTGTGCGATGTTTCAAAGTTACATCACAACAGTTATGTTACAACGTATGATTTCTGAAATTACTTGTTACACCATAGTAATACTTAACGCTTAGAGATTGTCATTTAAAAGTCTTTTTCATTTATAATTGCTTATATTTTAAAATATACATTATTCACGGAAGACGAGCTTCCGCGTCACCTCTAGTTAAATGTTATCTGTCCATGTACTGCCGCGTGATTCTTCTGTACTCTCTTAGTCGTGGGTTGCATCGAGGTAGTCTTTCCAGTGGATGTCCTCGGAGTCAACTAATGATGAAGTGGATGTTATGGTGTCATCTAGCGTGAAGTCGTCCTGTTTCTCAGCGGTAGTGTAAATGCAGTTGAGGTCTTAGTCTTCACTATTCGCAGTTATTCACATCACACATGTAATAGCACAGTAGTATTGGAGTTTACATATTCGTTTCACATTATGTTGGAATTACACTTAACTTGAACCATATTTTATTTTTTTTTAATAGGAGATGTCACCTTACACACTTATTTACTTCTTTCACATCTTTGTTTTAAAAACACACTACATCTTAGTTACGTAGATCTAGATCTCCACACTGTTAGTGGAAGCTAACAATCAAATAAAATGAAAAATAATCATTTTGTGCAGAGCCCCGCTTGGAGCTGTTTACAGTTTGAAAGTCGCATCATAAGTCCTACATTGTTACAACAGGAAAATTGTAACGACGCGGAGTGAATACTCCGCCATAATATAGTTCCAACTTTTAATTAGTAATACAGTCTTACAGTTTGACAAAATAAACAATCGAGACTTTGCTTGTCTACAGAATTTATTACAACTACTACTAGTGACTTTGAATTATTAATTATTTACATTATAGTTTACAGGTAATTTTACTTCCATATTCCTTAAGGAATGGAAGTATGGTGATGGCAAAAAAAATCGTGTTCGAGATTATTGCAGATTCTGATTCTACTACACTCAAAACATGAAAAAAAGTCGTTTTCCGAAAAGTGTCTGTGTGTGTGACTGTGTATGTGTCTGTGTGTCTGTGTGTCTGTCTGTAGATTTTTTTCTTATGGCAAATGATAACAGCCGCAAATTCAAACAGAATCAAATAATTTTTTGCATACAGCCTTGATTTGTAGAGTACTCGCGATCTATTGTTTTTGGTGAAGATCGGTTAAGGGAAAGGGGTAGTTTACCTACAACGTTTTTTTAACAAGGGTATTTCCTATGGCAAACGATAACAGCCGCAAATTCAAACAGAATCAAATAATTTTCTGCATACAGCCCTGATTTGTAGAGTACTCAAGACCTATTGTTTTTGGTGAAGATCGGTTAAGGGGAAGGGGTAGTTTACCAGCAACCTTTTACGTTTTAACAAGAGTAAAGTACTTGAAAATTTATTTAAACTTTTTGAAACAATGGTAATTGTTAAAAATAAAATAATTTTGTTGCCAGGCAATAAAATTATAATTTTTTCATTTTAATGTAAATTATGTTTGAGTTAATATCTTTACATATACAGTGGAACTTGGTTATTACGGCCTCGGCTGTTACGTCAACTCGGGTGTAGCGTTATTTTGTCATAAGTCCAGTCAAACTGATATCTTTAACATTATAAAAATTCCCGTTTTTAACGTCACTAAATATTGTACTACTCTGTTATAGCGTCAAATATTTCTCAGATATTTTACTCTAAATTTCATATAAACGTATATATGTGCGCGCGCGCGCTAGCCCATGGCTACAGACATACATTGTATGCAAGCGATAAGCACTGTAACAGGACTGCCGGCGCCAGCCATTTTACGTGCTCCAACGGATGGCTAGATTGATTTAAGGCCCGACACTCGATTTCCTTTGGAAAAATTTGTGGTGAGGCAAAATGCGTAGATATGAACGTTACAGGCGATTGGGTGCGTAACACTTGGCCAGAAATTAGACGATCATATAAAGATGAAGACATCTTTAATGGACATGAAGCCGGAATTTTTTATAAATTAACTCCAGATAAGACTTTCAAATTTAAAAATGAAAAGTGCGTTGGTGGGAAGCTCTCTAAACAAAGAGTTACAGTTTTTGTTTGTGCGAACATGACGGGAACCGAAAAAAGGAAACTTTTAGTTATCGGGAAAAGTTTGCATCCTAGATGTTTTAAAAACATCAAAAAACTTCCTGTAAGTTACACTGCCAACATAAAAGCGTGGACGACTTCTAGTATTTTTGAAGATGACTTCTGTACGTGTGTATGTCACTGAACTCCTCCATGTATAAAATATTATATCGTTCGTGGCAGGTAAGCATATCTCAGTTATGTAATGTTTACGTTTCCATTTTATTATTATGCCTACAGCAATAAAAAGGCAGGTAAGACACACACACACACACACACACACACACACACACACACACACACAATTCACGTTATTTATGGCCTCACTCATGTTTATTTTCTTACATTTGCACGCTTTTTAAATGGAAAGTGCCGAAACCCACACCAACATAACGCGTGCAAGCCGAAAAAATGGACATCAATTTGCTTCCTGTGGATCGCTGGGCAATGTAACTGCACGTGTTTACAGAGGAACGATTCATAGACAGACTTTTCGTCTTTAGGGAATGAACCCTCTGCAAGATGCTGAGGGTCCATGAGTGACTTCGGAGCGCTCCTTCTTTTTCGCGTGTTTGTTCTGTGAAACGTACACTGTAGATTCGCAGCTTTACTCTAAGCAACGCTCAATAGGAAATGTTGAAAATTTTTGTCCACACTGTACCCTCATTCACACTAAACCTGCTCTGATGTTTTAATTACGGACATCATAATATTAAAACTTTGGAAACTTGAGCACTACTTAATGGAGATCAATCATTAACTTATACAAGCCATTAATTTTATGCATATATTTTATATATATGTGTACAACGTTATCGGCAACAAAGAAGTAGTTTTTTTTAAATTCCTTCCCGGGATATTTGGCCGTAGTCCAATGTTTTCTACAAAACCAGATGTTTCGGCAATGCCATCGACTTCCATCATCAGTGAAAATCGAGTGCGATAACGTGAGGTGGTATACGTTAGTGACCACAGTACTGTGGTTAAGGCTGAAGCAGTAAGTAGAAAGAAGTAGTTTCTATGGTAATATTTCATTTCGAAAATGATTTTAAAAATAAATCTTAGAATATGGAAGTCATGTATGGTTCTCCATACCGATATTTTATTTAATGCCGGATCGGTATGCAAGTTGGATCCGGTATACACAGGTCATAGCATGATAAATTTAATAAAGGGTTAACAGTTTTATTTTTGACTTTTGCTTTCTCAGTTTTAATTAATTATTTTAGTTAAATTCCATTTTTAATTCTCATTACTATTATGAGTTAGTTCAGGGGTATTTGGTTTAATAGTGCGATTTAAAGGTTTTCACTAACTTCTCATTTTATATTTTTATTATTATTATTTTTTTATTTTTTTAAAGTTTAAATCGTCACAAGCTGACCGGTGCGTTGACCTTGTCCTGCTTCAGTGGCCTTGTCCCACTTTTACTCTCTCTTCTCATTATTCATACGTAGAATTTCTTGAATGACGTCGCATGATATTTGCCAATGTCCTTATCCTTTCTCTCATCGTATACGATGAATCTCATCGTATATGATGTGTCTTCCTACGCGTTGTTTCCACGTATAAGGTCCGTTGTATAACCGGAAAAATTTCTTTGCTGTGTTGTCACTGCGTTTTCCTACAGGATTAGCTTTCAACAGAATTTGTTCTCCTACATCAAATCGTTGTAATTTATGTGTTCTATTGTATTTTACTATCCTCTTGTTACCTTGTTCTATGATGCGTTGTTTAGCATACTCCACCTTTACACTTAATGGAATAGGTACGTTTTGATTCTCTGGCTTGCTTACATATTTGGTCCAGAATCTGACAGGTTTCTTGCCTTCGTCTAGCTCGATTGGTGTATAGCTCGTTGCTTCGCTATAATTTTCATTTATTGCTTTCTCAAAGAATAGTAAGTACTCTGCCCATTTATTGTGTTGATCATGACAGTAGATTCGTAGATATTTACTCTTTCCGCCAGATTTCCCTGTGGGTGTCGTACTGATGTGAGTACAGGTTGGATTCCATTTTCACGAAGAGTTCTCCCCTATACTTCGCTTTGGAACTGTACTACTTGATCGCTAAGTACCGTCTTCATTTTACCATATGCAGGGATGTATTTCTGCAAGAGTTTTTTTAAAACAACATTAGTTGTGGGTCGCATAATTGGATACAGATGGACGGCTTTGGAAAATACATCTATACACACAAGTATGTGTTTCACCCTACGACTTGATCTCGGGAGTGGTCCAAGAAATTCCATTGCAATTAGCTCTCCCTTGTTCCCCTTCTGGATGCTCTTCATTTCTACGTATGTGTGTAAATTCGGTCCTTAATTTTACATTATCTTACTCATACATTCTTACCTTCGCTTCTAAACTTCCTTAAGTCTTTTCTTAACATGACATTACTTTATCTTACTTAACTTTTCTTATATAACTTATACAATACTTTAACATTTATTTCCTTTTATTTCATTTCTTTAACATTACCTTTCTGATCGCTACTACTTTCCTGAAATACACTTCCGTAACAGAATACTCTTTTAGCTTTGCAGTGTGTCGCATGATCGGTTACAGAGGAACTGTCTTGGGAAACAACGATATTTTTCTCGAAGTTCTTAATCCTAAGTAGTCTCTGCCCTTTTGACTTTTCACTCTTGCTTTCTTCTGTGTCATTGTATCTCCATTAAGTGTTCGCTTGATCAGCCGTTTTGACAATTATAGCATTGATTGCTCATCTCTAATCCTTTCTTTTTACCAGTAACAACACTAACATCTTTTACCATTACTTTCTTAAATATTTCTCTACTCTATCATTCCTTACCATTAATAATACATTTCTTAATTAACCCTTTAAAATAATATTCCTTTCATTTAGCATAACACTCCTTATTATTTAATTCCTTATTTCTTTTCATTATATTTCTTTTTATTTGCTTTCATATCCTCAATCAATAACATTTCTTAATTATACTCTCTTATCTTATTATTAATAATTAATAGTAATATTATTTTTCTCATTTAAAAGTAATTATTTATTTTCATTTGCCTTGAGTTCTGAGTTGCAGTGTCGTTAGATCTGACATCCCTCTTATAACCATTGTTTGTTGCACACAGGAAATTCATTGTACTCACCGTGTAAACAACGTCCGCATTCCATTCTATCGCTGCGACATCCGTTTTGATCGTATAAGTTACCTGTTCGCCGCTGCACTGAATTGTTGCTGCCTGTATCGCGTGATCCATTTGTCTATAGGGTGAAAACTTTATTCTCCGTCTCTTTCTCCCATTCTCTCCGCGTTGCTGCTCTTGACGAACGCATTTCTTAATAGTTCGTTTGCGTTTTACATTGGACCATTCTTTTGTGCGTCGTTTATGATAATATTCATCGTAATTACTATAATTATAGTTATAATTATCGTTCACTTTATATTTCTCGTGTGTATACCTACCGTCATATTTACTACAATTTTGTGTAGTGTTTCGTATAGATAATTTACTACGTTTCTCGTTAGGTCTACAGTGATATTTTTCTCCGTGAGTGTGGTGCCTTAAAGGTTTCACCTGTGTCATCTTATGTGACTTGCTAGTGTGTGTGTGTCTCACCGTTGGGATATCGCTATTAATAAGGTACGTTTTATTAACCTTTATTTGCTTCTCTTCCTTAATGTTAATTACCTTTTTATATTTATCGTTTGTAATCACAACCGTATTTTTAACTAGTATGAATTATTCACATATTAGCTCCGTTTGTTTATCAATTATTCCACAGACATTTTCTGTGATCGTGTCAATACGTAAATTTGTATCAAAATTTTTTCTGTTCATTCTTCTAACTCTCAGATTTGTATGGTGTCCTGTTTAAAACTTTCAGTCTGTTGTTCAAGTTTATTTTCTAAACTTTCTGTTTGGTTCTTATTAAATTCTTTTAATTCATCTATTCTAGCATTTAAACTTTCTGTCTGTTTATTTAAATTTTCTGTCTGTTTTGTGCTTAATTCATCGACCCAGGCACGCATCATTGTCTGAAATGCCTCCATGTCTAAATTTCCTGGAGTCGTCATGTTGAATTATTTTGTATTTAAATATATATTTAAAATTTATTATTATGAGTGAACCGTAAGCAAGCTTTTATTTATTTATTGTTGTACTGTTATTATTTATTTATTTTTATTTACTTATGTTACATTTACACCTGTTTATTTTGTTGAGCGCCAGTTGTGTTTTAGTACACAACAATTAACATAACATGCAGTTAATGTTTACTATAAATAATTATTACATATAATATTAGTTATATGATATAACTCATCAAACATTGGTAATCATAGAGTATACATTAATTATTAAATGTAGGCGTTTCGCGTCCCACGTTCATGGGCGCCATTTTTTACAACAAATTTATTATATAATTTAAATTTGTGGAGCCCCACGATCTTGAAGTGCCATTTTATACAACGATACAATGTTATTAAATGTAAGCGTGTCATGCCATACGTCAAAGGCGACAAAAAATGTAACAAATTCTCTTTTCTGTGCAATTTAATTGGTACATTAATTGAACTCATACACTTTATATAACATTACTAACAACATGTACGTGTATTTGGGGTTCAGGTGTAAATATAATAAGAGCATTTTTATTATCAATATTAAAAACTCGTATTTATTATTTTTTCATTATTAAAATTAGTCATAAACATCATTAATTTGTCGGTCACGATATTGCTCCTTATTTAATGATTATATCTTGCGATATGCAATATTACACATATTTAAAAAAAAATTCTTATATCTAAACATTTTAATCTTATATCTAAACATGTTAATTACATTTTATTAATTTATTATAAAATTAAAATATTCTTATATTGAAATAAATTGTCTTATCTCAGATCTGACCTCTACTAGCTCAGTCTATACCAATGTTTTTAATTCAATTGAACTTTATATTCATTTTTTGTAGACTGGCTTTTGTTTTAATATTCAACTTTAAATTAATCTTTCTATACTTCCAATATCTAATTACTTTACTACATATTTTGATAATAAACTCTAATCTCTTTACTTTAAATTCTCTTTCATTTATTACTGCTTTTATTTATATGCGATCACTAATTCGTAAGACTAAACATTTATTTACATAGTAACATATTATTACTAAATATAAAGTTTATTTGTTTCAATTTACTGTCTTTTGAAATCGTCTTTATGAGCTCTTTTGTTTTTATAAATCATTTAAAAATGCATTAAGTATGTCACCTCGATTTCTGATGATCTTACGCCTGTTGTCCTGGGTTCCAACGTTGTCTAGAGTTAATTTTCCATTCCTCTTGTCCTGGCGTGGTCCTGGATACGTCTAGGGTCCAGCGTCGATCTACGGCAGCTTCCCTGGAGACGTCTAGAGTCCAGCGTCGATCTACGGCAGCTTCCCTGGATACGTCTAGAGTCCAGCGTCGATCTACGGCAACATCCCTGGATACGTCTAGAGTCCAGCGTCGATCTACGGCAGCTTCCCTGAATACGTCTAGAGTCCAGCGTCGGTCTACGGCAGCTTCCCTGGATACGTCTAGAGTCCAGCGTCGATCTACGGCAGCTTCCCTGGATACGTCTAGAGTCCAGCGTCGATCTACAGCTTCCCTGGATACGTCTAGAGTCCAGCGTCGATCCACAGCATATTTCCTTGATATACTCTTGATAGATCAACTATTGCTGTATTTAATTTTCCCGTAATCTTGTCGTGACTTTAATAAACGTCATTTCGTTTGTTACTGCGACTTGTATAACGATAAAAATATAAACTGTTTTGCCGACGGACAGCATGTCCGGCTGCAACTGAGTCTTGAAATGAAGGGAAGGGTTTTTGGTCGAACCCTTAATTTATACCCTATCGAGATTCCGCGCTGGTCGGCTCCAGAATAGTCCTGTCGATACCTGCGTATCTCGTGACAGCCCCCACTACCGAACCTTTTCATCTATTTGCAATTATTAGATAATAGCACTGTTTTGCACAGAATCGAGATAGCACAAATCGTAGCTACTTCGATTAATCACTCACTATATTAATTTGAGCGTCTTAGAGTAATTTGCGTATTTTTTACCAAGTTTATTTTGCACTGTCTTCGCATAACGTGTTCTATTAACGTCATCTTTTCACTTTGGATAACTATAATTTTTACCCACACTTTGGTGCCTTTGGTTTGATCATACTTTAATTAGTTTTCTCACAGTGAATTAAAACATTTATTTTAATAATTACTTGGGGCGGGTTGCTGAGTTTCCTGTCTATGCCACACATGTCTTCACTCACACACACACACACACACACACACACAAGATACACGTGTAACACACATACAATTTAGCAGGTGTTCACTGCGTGTCAGAACAGGTTAATTGCTACCCTAATATAACAGTGAAATATTTCTGCAATCGCAAACCTGTACATTTACCCGTATCTTATACAAAATTTACATTTATTTTAATTAATGCCTAATACAGCTGTGGCTGTAGCGTTGCAATATATAAATATATATATACATATTGCAACTTTACTTATATGCGTTGTTGTTGTGTCGTGTTGTGTATGAGTACCTACTTGCTGTCCGATCTTGCGGATTCTTCCGACTAGGGCGTGTGGATTTTGGATTTGAAGTTCGCAAGCTAGTAATCTCAAATTTATTGCAACAACACACAAAATAAGTTACTTTAAAAGGGGTGAGTTTTGTGAGACTGGTAGGCTTTATCGTACAACAATAAAACACTGAAATATGGGGTAATAAAACGTTGTTTATTACTCCAACAACACACAAGAATAAAATGGTTATTATATTATCAATTTCTTACAGTCTAAACAATGAATCAATGTTGACCAATGTTTTACGATTGGTTAAGAATTGAAAAACAACTAAACTCGTTATTTGGCGAGTTAACTGCTATTGAAATTTTAATCAATTAATTGATTTGATTTAATTAAATTTCTTTAATTAAATTGAATTTAACTGTTAATAAAACAAAATATAAAAACTCTGAAGTTAAATTAGAATAATTTTCAAAAATAAATTAGACGTGACAGTCTAGTTCACGTTATTTCATTTCTAGTGATTTGACTTCTGTTATACTGCAGTATGAACTAATAATTAGATTGTTAGTTAAGATTTGTATAGCGCTTTTATGCTACTTCTATTTTCTTAACTACAGCTTACTAACGACTTAGACTGCTATACAGATTATCACAATGAATTTATTCTTAATTACTAGAGTCCTTGATTTTTTGTATGGCACCTGAATTGTTTGAATTACAATGTTTTAATTGAAAAGATATAAAATTTGATGTTGAAAAATAAATAAGTGGATTTTGCTTTCCTGTTATTGAAGAGGATGTTGTTCCGATTGTCCCTCATTGATCCCGGTCCGGTCGCTAGAGAAAGTAATCTGCTTAGAGCTGCTGGATTCGGTCGTTGAGTTCAAAATTCGGCAACACTCTGCTTCCTTGCTGTTGGCTGTATATTTTAACGTCTGCGGCTCTCTGCTGGAACTGGTTTCTGTCCCTCGTCGATTCGCACGTCGCACGTCAGCGTGTGTGTGTGTGTGTTTCGTTCGAGTGGTAGCTCTGCTCGTCAGCTGTTCACCAATGATTTAGACGGCCTCTCTGCTGTATTCTTGAAGTCTGGTCCTGAAGTCTGGTGGATCTCTTGCGTGCTTATGACCACAGTTTGCAGTACACAATAAGCTTGGTTGATGTAATGAAGAGTATCTCGCCTTTACGCAACAATTACGAGCTATACAGTTGATCTGTATTTAGTGTGTTCGTAATTGCGTGTGATGACCACGTAGAGTCTTCTGATTGATCTTCACCACTATGGTTACGAGAGGATCGAAAAACTACGTCTTTACTTCGTGAGTACTGGCAGAAGAGTGATGTTTCAGCCTGAAAACACCGCGCTGGTCGGGGTTTGCGTCAAATGATTTGATTGGCTGACACACTCTCCCTACTACATAAAATTTGAATTCCCTTGGTCCGTGAGAATGAAGTTAGATTCCCACAGACGGAGAATTAATATTATTTTTAATATTATTATCCGGCGGAACTAATTTGTCGGTCCGGATTTCCTGTGCTTATTTAATTTTGCAATAACTTGGTTGCAAACCAAGTTGTGCGAAATCTAAAATATACAATCTGTCAGAAATTATTATATCTATGACATATTCAAAGCTCATTAATGTAGCTCTATTTTTACAGGAGTTATTCAATTAATTTAATTAACTCTTTTATTTGTTAATTATATTGCGTAAAATTTGCACACGTCATTATTAACATTTCGGCAAACCTTTTGGCTATCTTGGATTTCGCCTTAATTTATTAGTTTCCGAGATATTAATAATTAACAGTTTGGGTGTGGCCCTTCCTTGTACAGCGAGCTGATTACATAACGGCCACGTGTGCGTCGCTTTCCAAAGCATTATTTTCAACGCTCTACATACAAATGGAGTTTTGACTGTTATAATTTACTTAAACATGATTTTATTATGCAGGCGACATATAACCCCAAATAATTAATATTGGGTGCTGTTATATATGCCCACACCCATTTAAAAAAAAAATGAATGTAATAATTACAGTTATTTTTTTTTTAATCATTACACACGTATTTTGTAATCACTATACTTATTACCTATACATTGGGTTACTTATTCTAAAGACACATACATAGGTGTTAATGTTATTGCATTATATACAATTTAACTCTAAATACATGTATTAAAATATTATATTTGCAAATTATTGTGTATCAATGTTTTTACAACGGGTATTAGCTAACTGCGGCGTTTAAAGGTTTGTTTGTAAACAGTGGCACACGCGCAAAGGAATTTGCTGACAGATTACATTCGTTATCGCCTGCCGCGTAGCACTAATTGCTTGACCTACTTTCAAATGTCGGTCGGCAGTTACCACGTGACGTAACTATTTCCTGCCGTGCGTTTGTTTTGTTGTACACGCGCGTTATTTTTTACCGCGTTATAAATGCGTTATTATTAATACACAAGCTATCTACAATTATTATTAATAATATAAAACACAAATAATTTATTTTAATTTTAATTATAATACAATTAAATTATTATTAATTCTAAATATTCTTTATTTTTTTAAAGTCTTATTATTTCGTCCCGACGCGCTTTGGAATGCCATGCTACTCAAAGTATTTTCTCAAAGGGCTCGCATGATATTTACCGATCGTTTTTGTTCGGTCGAGCGTCGTAACGATAAATGTGTGAGGCGCGAGTTGTTGAGCCAAAAGATATGGACCATTATATAAACGAAAAAACTTTGCGGCTACATTTATGTCTCTTCGGCCTACAGGATTCGCCTTGAGCAGTACTTTCTCACCTACTACAAAGTTAGTTAGTTTATGAGTCGTATTGAATTTGTCCGCCCTTTTTCGCCCTTTTTCAACTATTCTTTCCCTCACAAGTTGATTTTTACACTGCACCGGCAGAGGTAGATTATAAGTCTTTGGCCTGCTTAAATAATTATTCCAAAATCTCTCTGGCTTCGTTCCAGAGTCTAACTCTGCTGGTGTGTATTCCGTGGTATCGTGATAATTCTCGTTTATTGCCTTTTCGAAGAATGGTAGGAACTCGGGCCATTTACTTTGCTCCTTATAGCAATATATACGGAATATTTTACCGATTTCCCGATTCACCCTTTCGGCAAGGTTGCCCTGTGGTCGTCGTATCGAGATGAGGATTGCTTTGATACCGTTACGTTCCAGGGTTGCTGCCCAGTGTTTATTTTGGAATTGCTTTCCCTGGTCACTAAGTACGTTCCTTATTGGTCCATGCTGTGGGATATACTTGTTAAGTATAATATTTAAAACGGACTTTGTGGTGGGTCTAGGGATCGCGTAAAGGCTAACGTTTTTAGTAAACACATCGACACAAACTACCATGTGTTTTAGGTTTCTGGTAGCCTTGGGTAATGGTCCCAGAAAGTCGATGGCGATCATCTGTCCCTTACCTTCCGTTATCACATTTGCCATGGGAACGTAAGTGTGCAAGTTTGGTACTTTCGCAGTTTGACACGGATGACATGTTTTTAACAATTTCTTTACCCTACGATACATGTTTGCAATAGTAAAATCCTCCTGCAATATTTTTACACATTTTACAGGAGATGCGTGGGCCATTTTTATATTTAATGATTGTGTTACACACGCAAGCATCGCTGGAGACAATATCACCTTCCATTCGCCCTGTAACAATTTATACAATATATTGTCTTGTATAAGATAATGGGGATTCGGGTGAGCTGCTAACATTAGCTTTTTAGCACGGAGTGCGAGGTCATTGTCCTGCTCGCGTCCTAAGTTCTATAGCATATTGGTAGCTTCAGGCGCGACAGTGTATTGCATATTTAGCACTCTCAACTCGTCGTCAGCTGCTTCATATACCTCCTGCGTTTCTACGGGCGGATATCTACTTAGAGTGTCTGCGGTGGTATTCTCTGATCCTTTGCAATATTTAATAGTAAATGAGTACTCCTGAATAGCTAACGCCCATCGTGTGTGTCGGGAATTTGCTAATCGACATTTTAATATAAAAGATAACGCCTGATTATCTGTGTGGATCTCGAAATGGGTACCATATAGGTAGTGTCTGAATTTTCTGAGTGCGTTTATTATGGCGAGTATTTCTTTCTCAGAAGTACAACAGTGCAACTCAGCGCCTTTGAGCGTTCTATTGGCGTATGCTACAACATGAAGACTACCTTGTTCGTCTTCCTGGTGCAACACGGCGCCGATAGCATACTCGCTAGCGTCAGTGTACATTACGTACTTCCTACCCTGTTGTGGATGGAACAATTGTAAATTAGATTGGAACAGGCTCTTAACCCTCTTAAACGCATGGTTCTGTTCAGAACCCCATTTCCACTTTATATTTTTGCGTACCAGCTGTAGCAAGGGGACTGTATATTCGGCGTATTTGCTGGTGAATTTCCTGTAGTATCCCGTGAGTCCAAGGAATGCTCGTAGTGCTTTGAGGTTCTTGGGCACCGGGAACTCCACAATACTCCTGAGCTTCTCTGGGTCCGTACTGATACCTGTAGCTGAGAATATATGTCCCAGGAACTTCATTTGAGGCTTTACAAACTCGCACTTGTGTAGCTTGAGCTTGATGTTGGCTAACCTCAGCTTCTGGAAGACGCTCCTCAGATGCTCGAAGTGTTCCTCCAACGTGCGGGATATCACGAGGATGTCATCGACGAATATAACAGTGTATGGGTCTACCTCAGGTCCTAGAGCTCTCTCGAGGGATCTTACAATCGCAGCGAGACTCGTGCTAAGGCCAAAAGGTACCACCTTGTGCTGATAGCATTTGTTATTGAATATAAATGCTGTATACTTACGATCTTGCTCACACAGCGGGACCTGCCAGAAGCTTGCTGTTAGATCGAGCTTCGTGAGGTGCCTGGCTCCTTCACATTTAATGAAGAGGTCCTCCGCTGTCGGTGCGCAGTCAAACTCTTTTTCTACCAGACTGTTTAAGTTCCTCATATCCAGGCAGAGTCGGATTTCTCCAGTCTTCTTGCGGACGTCTAGCAGTGGGTTGAGGAAGCTGCTATTAGATCTTTCAATAATATCTTCCTCCAACATCCGCTGTATCTCCTGCTGGACCTCGGCCTGGTATTTTATAGGTACCTGGTAGATTCTCCTTATGAACTTCTCCGGCTCTGTGAGGTGGATTCTATGTTCATACACTGACGAGATTGAGTGCTCTTCACTGAAGATATCGCTGAACTCTTCTTGCAGCGACGACAATCTCCATTCAGTTCGGGAATCTAAGGTTGTCTCCCCCTCTTCACAGTCTTTATACTGAATCACTTGTTTTGGTGGCCGTGTGATTTTAATTGGGTCACCATGATTTTGTGTGTGTGTATGTGTGTTCAATTTAAAAGTGTAACTAACATTGTCAATGGTACATTTTAATAATTGTTCACTGGTGTTAATTTCCGCACGTATTTGTTCTAATACATCTACCCCCAATAACATATCATATATTAAATTGTTTATACCCACTACACACACTTCAAATTGCACTTTTTCTAGCATGATAGTTAGATAGTATTGAGTGTCAATTTTTTCTTTTGTATCGGTAGCGGTTCGTATATAAAATTGATTTATTGGGAGTGATGGGGCCGTACGAAAATATTTTTTGTTGGCACGCAGGAATCTTTCACTGACGCCGGAAACAACGCTGCCGGTGTCCAACAAAATTTGTGTGGGAACGCCGTTGACAAAGGCGTGTAACACCGGACACGCCGCGCTCACTGGCCTTTGTTGCGCGGGACCGGATTCTAGCAACGGATCCCTGACGTCCGGTGGGAACACATTATTAACGGGCACACAAGTTACATAATTAAAAGTACACATTTCACACAATATACGATCCTTATAATTAGCACGGTTACATTTACATAATTTTGCCGAATTTATAGCGCGTCCTTGCTGGATGCGCATTTTGGCACGTTTTTTGTAGATTGGTAATTTTTTGATTTATTGTTAGAGTCTTTATTGCTTTGGGAGTCGCTGTCTTTCGCAGTTGTATCAGCTTTGGCTAATTCGACCGTTTGAATCGCTCTAATTGGGGCCCCGTCGTTGCCCTTACCCTGCCCCTTTGGTCTACCAGTATTTTGTTTACCCTTGTACTCAAAGGTTTATTTGGCGGTTTTGACGGTGTCTGGGGTGGAGTAGAACTAGTACTCGGTCTCTGATCAGGTTGCTGATGATATTGTTCCCGTGTATTCTGCCCTTCATTATTTCGGCGAAAATCAGGGTTATAACGCCACCCACCAAAATCAAAAACTGTCTCGCTTTGGGACACTAGAATTAGGAGTTCATCAACCGTGCGTATACCCTGCGTAAACACGGCTACTCTTATGTTGTGATTAAAGTGATAGGCAAGTTTCGTGACTATGTCAATCTCCGAAAATGCTGGGGTTAAATGCTTCGCGCGTTCGACCTGCTGGATTATATAAATTTCCGCGGTAATACCCAGTTTCCTATCAAATCGGCCATACTCCAGATCATTGCGTAGAAGTCTTTGAGTATGCGAGTTCCAGTACCGGCTTTCAAATTTTTGTTTGAACTCCGCGTATGTGGACACTCTATCGTGTACAATGTTATACCACTTACGCGCCGAATCACGCATCGCGTTAACTACCCACTGTATTTTGTCTTGATCTTCTAGTCGGGAACCTACTCTAGCCATTTCACTCTCACACGCTAACAAAAATTCAATAGGGTTTTCGTTATTTTCCCCCGTAAAATACACGCGATTTTGCTCGTCAACAGGACCTTGTACCAAAATATTAGGAGCGGACCTCCTCCGTACCTCCTGTCGTACTTTCAAAATCTCGTCGTTTAACGCTTGTAAGACACTCTCTTTATTAGAGTCTATGTTAGATCGCGTCTCTACAATTGAAGCGTCTAATCTATCTACTCGTCGTTGCGTTTCGCTCGCGTCGGCTTGAATCTTTACCTCAAGAGAGTCGACTTTTCTCGCGACGTCTTGCGTTTGTTTTTCGCAGCGGCTAATATGCTCCTTGAACCGGCCCTCCATACGTGTGACTTGTTCAATAAACGATTTTTGCATAGTGGTCTCAAAAACCTTAAACCGTTCATTTATTTTAGTATCGACCGTATGTACTTTTTCAGCGATTTCAGCTACTTTAGCGGTTAATTCTTTAGTGCTTTGTTTAATTTCCGTATTTATATCGGCGTTGCTTTGTTCTAATGCTTCGGTTAGACTAACTCTTTGCGTCTCGATCTTAGACGTTAACTCTGCGTTATTCATCACAGCATTGGCTGTTATTTGTTCAAATTTCGCGTTCATATTCTCGGTCAAATCGCGTTTCATTTCCGCGTTCATTTGCTGTATTTGTTTAAGTATTTTATCCATATCCATTTTAAATACACAACAATTTCGAATATAAACAGTTTCAAATACACAAAATAATTTCACTGCTGTACGAGCACCAGTCACAAAACTCTTTGTAGGGATTGTTCAGTTGGACGCCAGCTGTTTTAAGAGTTAAAACAGCAAAGTTTGTTTTAACGTGAAAATTAAATTTGAATTGAATTTAATTTCTAGCCCCACGTGCAGGGCGACATATGCAACTTTGCTTATGTCGTTCTGAACGTGAATTTAATTTAATGTACGTTCGCGGGGCCCCACGTTGGCCGACATATGCAACTTTACTTATATGCGTTGTTGTTGTGTCGTGTTGTGTATGAGTACCTACCTGCTGTCCGATCTTGCGGATTCTTCCGACTAGGGCGTGTGGATTTTGGATTTGAAGTTCGCAAGCTAGTAATCTCAAATTTATTGCAACAACACACAAAATAAGTTACTTTAAAGGGGGTGAGTTTTGTGAGACTGGTAGGCTTTATCGTACAACAATAAAACACTGAAATATGGGGTAATAAAACGTTGTTTATTACTCCAACAACACACAAGAATAAAATGGTTATTATATTATCAATTTCTTACAGTCTAAACCAGGGGTTCTCAACCTTTTTGTGATTGAGAGCACCTTTCATACTCCGGGGCAAGTGGGAGAGCACCATGAAAATTTAATAATAATATTAATAATAATAATAATAATAATAATAATAATAATAAATACACTCACCAGGCTAATGAGATCCTTGGCCCTGAATGTTACTCAGAATTTCAATAATATCTAAGGAGAAGTCGCTTGCAGCCACACGTAAGCAGTCCTCCAAATGTGAGTCATTTAATCTTGATCGTGCTTTGTTCTTGATGTATTTCATTAATGAAAAACATTTTTCACACAGGTAGGTTGTCCCAAACATCGTCAAGCATTTGAGAGAAGCATTTCGCAATGTCGGAAATTTCATTGTATCATTTGCACCCTAGAAATCTGTGATCCTTTCCTTTTCGAAAAGATATTTTAAGGCTTGAGAGGACTGGAGCTCTAATAATTCAAGTTCCGCGCGAGCAAGTTTGTACTGTTGAATAATCTGAATTTTTCTGAGAGAGTCCACATTGAATTGAAATGGATTGAGCACCATATTAAACAAGGGCTCACTTTCTTCGAGTACATGAAAACGTGTAGCAAACTCTTTCAACAGATCTTGAATTGCCAGAACGACAATTTTAGGACACTCCGAGTGGGGACGACCAAGACTCGAGAGTGTATGTGCCAGTTCAGGAAAATGAAGTAAGTCATTTTTACTTGCCGTCCCGAGAAATCTTTGTAACTTTGATCGAAAGGAAAATATAATTTCTTTCAGTTCACAAATTGTGTTTTTCTGACCCTGAAGACGTTTGTTCAGCTCGGTGAGATATTGAAATAGGTCTACCATCAGCAAGATTGATCTTGAAATCATCCCCGAATATTTCTGGAAACTTAGTGACATAATCGTTGGCAGAAATAAATGCTTTGATTTTTTCGAAAACTTTCCAGACTCTTGTAATTGCTTACCCGCGACTTAGCCAACGAACATCCGCATGTAGGATTAGTTCTGAATGTGGCGCTGATAAATCATGCAAGAAGACTTTTAGTAAGCGTTTATTCAGGGGTTTAGAAACGAAAAAGTTGATCAACTTAACTATCAGTTTTAACTGTTCTGAAATTTCACGAACAGATATAAGATGACTGGCTAAGTTTTCAACGTAAATTAAACAATGATAGTGAACAAAGGGAGGAAAATGTTCATCATTTTTCAGAAGAGCGACAAATCCTTTATTTTTACCTACCATGGAAGGTGCGCCATCAGTAACCACACACACGAGCTTTGATAAGTCAATGCCATTAGGTTTCAGGAAATTCGCGACAGCGTTGTAAATGTCTTGCCCCGTAGTTGTACCCGGGAGCGGTAAAATTGTTAAAAAGAAATCTTCTACAATTCCCACATTATCTATACAACGTACAAAGCACGCCAATTGTGCTACAGAAGCAATGTCTGTTGATTCGTCAACAGCAAGAGAAAAATAACTACATTCAGAAAGTTTCTGGAGTGCTTTTTGTTTAATTTGAGCCGCGATGAGGTCAACGCGCCTGGCAACAGTGTCATTACTAAGTGGCACATTTTTTGCCGCATTAATCAAAACACTTCTGTATTTCTCAGGTATACTTTCAGCTAGAGTTGTCACTGCGGAAACTATGCACTCCTTCACAATTTCTCCACTTGTAAATGGCATCCCATGCTGAACAAGTTTATGAGACACAGATACAGACACTTCGGTTGAAAGTTTGTTAACAGAACTATTAACATTAAATGAAAAAACTTCTGTTGACGTTGGAGTTGTGATTTTAACTCTTTGATTTTATGTATCCTTGTATCTGATCCCGTGGGATATTGATCAGAAAACGCACTATGATGAGTTTCATAATGTCTTTGACAATTTGCTTTTCTGAAACCCGATAAAGGTGCATGACACAAAACGCAAATAACTCCGGTATTCTCGTCATTAGTGACCACCAAAAAATCTGTCTCCCAGTTACCTTGAAAAGAATACAGTTTCTTTCTTTTTGCTTCGCTACCTTTGTTGGAATCTTGGGTTGATGAAGAAGGTAACTTAGGTATCGATTCTTCACTACGTTTTCGTATTACAAATTTATCCATGTCTCTTTTTTAAGAACGTTCACAACACACTTCGAGGCGAAAGGAAAATTGCAAACTGACAATAATTACGCGTATTTCACAAATAACAGAACAGCAATACTACAACCAAAATACGTCACAAAACTGGTGTACACCGCTACACTATGTCACTCCAGTCACAAATGTCCCTCGTGTAAGTGGAAATGTCCACGCAGAAACATTCATTGGCAAATTTCGAAATTTCTATTTAAAATCTGAAAATTGATTGGTTGAGCTAAGTGTAAAATGCTACGTGACTATTTCTGTGAGAACGTGCTTAAAGCTGCCAAGTTTAGGGATTTCAGAGGCAATAAAATTAAAATATTTTGAATAACCCCTTCTTTTGAGGGTACTAGTACGTGTTTAACAGCCCATTTACAAGATGAGACAACCTGGCGCCTACAGTAATAAACCCCTCGTAGGCTGTCTCTGCCTTCTAAAGCTGCAAACAATAGAGTCGGTATCGGCTTGTAAACTACGGACAATTCCGGAAACCATTGCAAGTAGTGCTCTTAGAAGTAACAAAGGTTTCCAAACAGTATTCTGCTATACCCAGTTGTTGGTGGACAACAGCTGTACGGCCGGCTATATAGTTCATAATTGAAAATTAGGGGTCACTGTTGCTCGCGAGCACTTTTTTATACATCCATGATGAGCACCATTTTTAGTTACACGAGCACTACAGTGCTCGCGAGCACCAGGTTGAGAACGCCTGGTCTAAACAATGAATCAATGTTGAAAAATGTTTTTCGATTGGTTAAGAATTGAAAAACAACTAAACTCGTTATTTGGCGAGTTAATTGCTATTAAAATTTTAATCAATTAATTGATTTGATTTAATTAAATTTCTTTAATTAAATTGAATTTAACTGTTAATAAAACAAAATATAAAAACTCTGAAGTTAATTAGAATAATTTTCAAAAATAAATTAGACGTGACAGTCTAGTTCACGTTATTTCATTTCTAGTGATTTGACTTCTGTTATACTGCAGTATGAACTAATAATTAGATTGTTAGTTAAGATTTGTATAGCGCTTTTATACTACTTCTATTTTCTTAACTACAGCTTACTAATGACTTAGACTGCTATACAGATTATCACAATGAATTTATTCTTAATTACTAGAGTCCTTGATTTTTTGTATGGCACCTGAATTGTTTGAATTACAATGTTTTAATTGAAAAGATATAAAATTTGATGTTGAAAAATAAATAAGTGGATTTTGCTTTCCTGTTATTGAAGAGGATGTTGTTCCGATTGTCCCTCGTTGATCCCGGTCCGGTCGCTAGAGAAAGTAATCTGCTTAGAGCTGCTGGATTCGGTCGTTGAGTTCAAAACTCGGCAACACTCTGCTTCCTTGCTGTTGGCTGTATATTTTAACGTCTGCGGCTCTCTGCTGGAACTGGTTTCTGTCCCTCGTCGATTCGTACGTCGCACGTCAGCGTGTGTGTGTGTGTGTGTGTTTCGTTCGAGTGGTAGCTCTGCTCGTCAGCTGTTCACCAATGATTTAGACGGCCTCTCTGCTGTATTCTTGAAGTCTGGTCCTGAAGTGTCGTGGATCTCTTGCGTGCTTATGACCACAGCTTGCAGTACACAATAAGCTTGGTTGATGTAATGAAGAGTATCTCGCCTTTACGCAACAATTACGAGCTATACAGTTGATCTGTATTTAGTGTGTTCGTAATTGCGTGTGATGACCACGTAGAGTCTTCTGATTGATCTTCACCACTATGGTTACGAGAGGATCGAAGAACTACGTCTTTACTTCGTGAGTACTGGCAGAAGAGTTATGTTTCAGCCTGAAAACACCGCGCTGGTCGGGGTTTGCGTCAAATGATTTGATTGGCTGACACACTCTCCCTACTACATAAAATTTGAATTCCCTTGGTCCGTAAGAATGAAGTTAGATTCCCACAGACGGAGAATTAATATTATTTTTAATATTATTATCCGGCGGAACTAATTTGTCGGTCCGGATTTCCTGTGCTTATTTAATTTTGCAATAACTTGGTTGCAAACCAAGTTGTGCGAAATCTAAAATATACAATCTGTCAGAATTATTATATCTATGACATATTCAAAGCTCATTAATGTAGCTCTATTTTTACAGGAGTTATTCAATTTATTTATTTAACTCTTTTATTTGTTAATTATATTGCGTAAAATTTGCACACGTCATTATTAACATTTCGGCAAACCTTTTGGCTATCTTGGATTTCGCCTTAATTTATTAGTTTCCGAGATATTAATAATTAACAGTTTGGGTGTGGCCCTTCCTTGTACAGCGAGCTGATTACATAACGGCCACGTGTGCGTCGCTTTCCAAAGCATTATTTTCAACGCTCTACATACAAATGGAGTTTTGACTGTTATAATTTACTTAAACATGATTTTATTATGCAGGCGACATATAACCCCAAATAATTAATATTGGGTACTGTTATAATATATATATATATATATATATATATATATATATACAGTATATACTCGATAAACGATAAAATTAAACAAAATAAAAAAAACCGGATACAACACATAAATTGAATATGTGACTCGCGAATACCGAAGAAAGACAATTCAGTATAAGCCTCTTGAAAAACGAGATAGATGCAGACAATGAAAACGGTGACTGTGAAGACGGAAAAGGATGCAAGCCTAGTCCTTGAAGAAGAAGAAGAAGAAGAAGAAGAAGAAGAAGAAGAAGAAGAAGAAGAAGAAGAAGAAGAAGAAGAAGAAGAAGTAGGAGAAGAAGCAGAAGAAGAAGAAGAAGAAGAAGAAGAAGAAGAAGAAGAAGAAGAAGAAGAAGAAGAAGAAGAAGAAGAAGAAGAAGAAGAAGAACTGATGCTACTAAATTAATTTTCCACGGTATATTTCAACTAATAAAAAGAAGTTAGCTTTGTTTTACTGCTATCCGAAATCATCGCGCCGTATGTGACAAGGCAAGTGTTTATCCAATGACGACAGAATGCTTGCCAAATATTAGCAACCAGCGGACTGGCACCGCGAGCTGTGCTTCCTGCGACTGTAAAGTTACATAATGCGATCGTGCACAATGCGGCGTGACTACTTATGGCTGCCTCCGTGTAAAGCCAGTTTTTAAATAACGAAAACGACGAAATGGCTTTTGACACGATTTCTGAGAAAGGTTATAACAATTGGAAAAGCAGATTAAAAAATCAGTATGGAGAAACATACATGACTTCCATTTTCTAAGATTTATGTTTAAAATAATTTTGGAAATGAAATATTTCCATAGGAACTACTTCTTTCTGCAGCCTTAACCACAGTACTGTGGTCATTAGCGTATACCGCCTCACGTTAGCGCCTCGATTTTCACTGATGATGGCAGTCGATGGTACTGCCGAAACGTCTGGTTTTGCAGAAAACATTGGACCACGGCCAAACAGCACGGGAAGGAATTTTAACAACAAACTACTTCTTTGTTACCGTTAACGCAGTATACATATAAAAAATTATCCCCTCCCCTTTCAACTATAATTTTTATTTATAGAAAATTACCAATCCCCCTTCAACTACCCTTTCCATTTATAGATATTTCATAAGCCTTTCTACAGTGGATTATTATGACCTTCTTTTCAGGATACTTTATTTATGAAAATTAAGTACTTTACTCTTGTTTAAACATAACACGTTGCTGGTAAACTACCCCTTCCCCTTAACCGATCTTCGCTAAATTAATAGGCCTTGAGTCCTCTACAGATCAAGCATGTATGCAACAAATTATTTGATTCTGTTTGAATTTGCGGCAGTTATCGTTTGCCGTAAAAATTCCACACACACACACACACACACACACACACACACACACACACACACACACACACACACACACACACACACACACACACACACACACACACACACACACACACACACGCACACACACACATTTCGAAAAATGATTTTTCTTCATTTTTGAGTGTAGTATAATCAGAATCAGCCCTTATCTCGAACACGATTTTTTCGCCATCACCATACTTCCATTTCCTTATGGAACGTGGAAGTAAAATGGGCAAGAGACAGGCTACAGCCTAAAGGCGTAAGCAATGACATCACAAAATTGTACTGTTACCTGTACTGTTCCCCAAGTATGTTAGCGTACTGCTTGGTGTAGTTACCTTTTGCCACCGGCACGGAGGTTCCCTGCCTCGCAGGGAAAGACCGACACGGCTCAAGGGGTCTCCCTACTGGCCACGACGCGGGTGGCACCTGGCGTCCGTTTCGCCATCAAAGGCAGTGCTACCAAACAACATGAGACCTCAAAATGAACAAAATTATCGGTTAAAAATATCCGGCGCGTCTGCGGTTAACCGCGTTGGCGTGTCCTTCCCAGTTTTAGGCCCCTGACTTATGAAAGTCCAGCACTGTTATCATCTGGCGGCGATCGGGCAAGTCCCGGAAGCTGCAATTCAGCCATGGGTGCAAAGACGGTCCACTCCAGACACTTAATATTGATGCACATTCAAATTGGTCTTCATCCGTCGGCTACTATCTATATCTTGTTTTTTATATGAACGAAATTTAATTTATTGTGAAGACACTGAACTAACTGTCTCATTCTAACGTATTTTTACGAAGGTGGCAAAATCGTCGTATGGTAAACTGGAAACAAAATGCAGACACCAATGAGGTCACTAATAACCAGCTTTAATGAGTCACAAATAACAACTTGAAATCAAAAAGATACTCTCATAGAGTAATTGTAGTTTAATTTGTTCACACGCAATAATAATGTCAACCATTAGAGCTCCACACTAATTACAACATAATAACCACGTCGCCGCAATACTTCGATCCACACTTAAATACATCACCAGCTGTTGCATTTATATAGACTGCAAAACGTTCCAGAATAATTTTCTATGCCACCATAATTTGCGTGGTTAACAAGCACTCGAAGAGTCCAGAGGGAACTTGCTGCGCAGCCTTGACACGAACTTTGCACCTGCTCGGCTAGCAGAGAAACGTGTACAACGACAATCTCGACTGTTCGAGAGCGTTCTGTAACTGTCGTAACAGTAGTGTATTATTCAGGTCGTGTAACATGAATAAATTACCGTATATGACGTAATTGTGTATAACGAAGTTACTTTAGCGATGAAGAATGTTGGCGGGAATTTTACTTCATTGCTAAAGATTTTGTGCATTTTCAGTTTATAAGCTGGCAATCTGGAGAGTAACACAAATTTGTTTAATAATATAAGCTTAGTTAACAACTGCTTTACTATGTGCAGTCTCATTCTTTCTGTCTCTGTCTTTATTTCTCTCTCTCTCTCTCTCTCTTCCTACACACACGCTCGCGCGCGCGCGCGCACACACACACAAACAGACAATAAACTATCAAAACAGTTATGTATTTCAACAGACTAAACATTCACGTAATTTAATATATATTATTAAACTTTCACTTGTGAAACTTACTTTGTTTCCTCCCGTACGCGTTTCGGCGTGATGTGCGCCTTCATCAGAGGTTTGAGACAGACTCACGTAATATAATGCATTTATCTGATACAATTAATTTTAAATCGATTAAATTATTATCCGAGCTGTAAGGTCTTGGTCTTTCAAAATTTTGATGCCCATTAATGTTATTTGTGAAATCAGACGATTCGGCCTCACGTCTGGCTATCATCTTCAGTGAGAGGTTTTTGAAAATGCTGACAAGATGTAGCCTACGTCACTCAACCCAACCTCTGCCACAATAGAGGCAGAACATTCGCGTCTCGATGCGCAGTAGACAAACGGCTCGTTGCGAGGCTAACAAAATTTTCAGTCATTTCGCACTTGCGCATAAGTCTCGTACAGTGTTTCACATCGTGGCTGCAACAAGACTGGTGAGAACAATGAAAGCATGTGTGTGACAGGGACATAGGTAGCACATGAGTGAGACGGTGCACTGTTATCGCGTTGTCTCTCCTCTCCCATCTCTAGACAACTTAGCTATAGGTCTACCTGTTAGTGGGGGTATTTCATGTATTGCGCTGGCGCAGATGACTGTTCAGGAAACGTCGGGATTATACTGTGGTTGACTGACTCACATCTTGTCAGCATATTCAAAGACCTTTCACCGCAGATGGCCTTCAGAGGTGAGGTCCAAACGCTTGATTACACTAGTGACAGTAATATGCATGAACATTTTGAGAGACTACAGCCTTACAGCTCATGGATTTTAATTTAATAATTTAAATAATTATGACGTTGGCCATGAAAACCTAAGAAATAGAATTAACTTTAAAGTTAAATTGCAATATCTGTTAGTAACAACAACGTCTACTACAAATACGCGCGCGCGACACTCAAACACAGCGCGTGTGCACTTGTGCATGTAGTGTGTCGATATATAATATTTCAGCTAACTGTTTCATTCTTTCTTATTTTATATTTTTGTTGAAAATAATGAACAGACAGAGTAATGAAACATCAAAGATATTAACGTTAAGTGCCGGTCAACAAACGATAAGACAGCACGATTCCATGATATACAATTTTAAATTTTAGGATAACAACACAACAGATTATTACAAATTATAACATTTCGGACATCGTAAGTTAAAATTAATAAGCACGACTTTTCGACCTCTATTAAACCAGAGATCGTTGCCAGGCGTACAAAAATTAATGCAAAGATAAATCTATCATTAAAAAATAGATATCGTCTAAACTCCAAATCTTAGTTATGTATACAAATATAGTGCTAAAAGAACGTGGTTGTTTACGTTGCAACCACGGGAGGAATTCTTCTTTGATGGAATGGTGAGTACTGTTTTGTTATTATTATTATTGTTATTATTTTAGCTGAGATTGCTATGTTTATTGCTATATTATTTGTATAACTGAGATTTACAAGTGCTGAATCAGATTTTTTCCGATCTGACGATGAGCTGTGAAGCTTAAAAGCGCTAATCGGAATAATTTTTCCATAGTGGTGTGCAACAGTGATGATTCTGTTTGTGATTATTACCACCAACACACTAACACAACTTTGTTAATTAGATTTATCTTTGTAATCAATTTTTTTCGCTTGAAGGCGACCTCTGATTCTACAGTATATAGGTCGAAACGTCGTGTTTCTTAATTTTGACTTACGATGGCTAATGTCCGGAACCTTATAATTTCTAATGAGTATATTGCGCTTTCGAATAATAATAATTTTAAGAATCGCTTTACTTTCTAAGTTAATGATGTACAGTATATAATTTAAACTTACTTCTCACGGAGGGATAATGAAGTCAGGCGGTTAAAACCATACTGACGTCACGAGCAGTCATAACGGGAAGCAGTAATTAATTGAACTATAAAATAACGGAAACACACAGTCAAATTTAAATTAAAACTTTGGGCGTGGAGACGCGGTGAGAGAGAAAGAGCGACGGCGAGTGAGAGCAACATTGAAACTTCCTTCCGCTGCTAATGAATCATTCTGCTGTGCAGGTTCTTAATTATGGTGTTCTGGTAGTTTCCGGTTATCGGTAACACGCTGGTCCCTTCCTTGCGTATAAAATTTGTTTTGAAGAACATGCCCACGTGCACACATGTGTTTGTCTTATCACCATGCCCACGTGTAGGTGAGCTCGATTTAGTTAACAGCTAATTCGCCTTCACAAGTAAACCAAGAGGACGCTTAAAAAGACGCATTATCACTAATTTATCTTCTCTTTATTTTTAGTAGTTTATTTTAATGTTCCGTCCTTTTAAGTCCCCTTTTACGCATCCGATTTATAGCGTACGATAACCTACGACAAAAACCGGTACGACACGTAGAACAACAGAAACAAATCGGCCGTTTTATACATCGTCGTATGATAATAAATTGATCGTTCCGAACTCAAAAACCTATCATCGAGTCCTAGAAAACGTATCAGATAAAAAATCGGACGAGTTGTCTAGATACACGGGCCGTAACGGTTCCATTTGTGCACTCGGGTGAGTTTTGTATAGTATGACTTTCAGGCGTCAGTGTTACCAACGTTCCTGCCTAACGTCGCGATTCAGCTGTGCCAAGTAATCAGTTAGTATGCACGTGGTAGTGTGATTTTCTTAATTCCTATTGTAAATATCGCAGTATTACTAC
Organism: Magicicada septendecula; assembly: GCA_034769895.1. Lineage (NCBI taxonomy): Eukaryota > Metazoa > Arthropoda > Insecta > Hemiptera > Cicadidae > Magicicada > Magicicada septendecula. The sequence continues at coordinate 44,460,878 of CM068373.1, read as the reverse complement.
TGAAAGGCTCATTGACACAATCCGAAACAGGAGAGCACTATGGGATCCCGCTCCGAAGATTATAAAAACAGAAATTTGAAGAAGGATTAATGCTTAACTATAAATGAACTTTTTCATGTGAAAACTTACTGATTTTATTGGACGCGTTTCGGCTTAGTATCCGCCTTCTTCAGCTTTGGTAACAGACTGCCCGAGTAACCGGGCATTTTCATTTTTAACCGAGTAAAGTTCATTTTTAGTTAAGTGTTAGTGCTGTGAAAGAAGAGATGAATAATCAAGACAAGGATTAATGGATTGAAGCACTGTATACCTATCGTTCATAGTTAATAAGATGAACATCCCGTTTCCTTTTCCTTTTTCTCTTCAGAATACAACGTGCACGGATCACTGATGATGGTGACACAGAGTTTTCTCACACCCACTTCCGATATTTTTGACGTACGACAGAAATCGGAGTCAAATCGGATTCATAAAAGGGCCTAATTTCCCGTCACAAGTAAATCAAGAGGGCGCTTAAAAAGACATATTATCCTATTTTGTCGTATGCCTTCTGTTTTATTTTCAGTAGTTTATTTTAATGTTGGGCATTGTTTAAAAACATTTGCAGTTTAGATATAATTTAAAATGGAGTTCCGCGTTTCTTTCATACACACTCCATGCTCAAGCTATAAAATTTTCTAGTCACTGAATTATATACTAAAGTAGCTCATATATTTTCGATTGTTTCTTAGGCTTTCACAGCCAACGCCATAATAATTCAAATTATTATCCGGCCTGTAAGGCCGCGGTCTACGGAAATTCTCATGCTGATCCATGTTGATATCATAATCAGACGTTTCGACCTCACCTCTGGAGCCCATCTTCAGTGAAAGGTTTCTGAAACGACTGACAAGATGTGCGTCAGTAACCAACAGTACTCTAGCTAAGGCCCTTGAGCCTTTGCGTTTGAGCCTCGGCCCTAGCCACAGTACTGTGATTTATTGACCCACATCTTGTCAGTCGTTTCAGAAACCTTTCACTGAAGATGGGCTCCAGAAGTGAGGACGAAACTTCCGATTATAATAACAGCATCGATCACCATGAGAATTTTACTAGACTACGGCCTTACAGGCCGGATAATAATTTGAATAATAAATTATACTTTTATTTCTAGTACGTAGGCTTTCACGGCCGGTGTCACTATAATTGTTTACAACTTCCGGGCTGAAAAGCCGTGGTCGAATGCTTGATGTTATAGAGCTAGACGTTTCGGCCACACCACCGGTGGCCATCTTCAGTAGCAAAGAATGTTCGTAATAGATGGAATGCCGAACAATTCGCCCAGTAAAATGGGACAAGCAACGAATGCCGAACAATTCGCCCAGTGAAATGGGACAAGCAAATGTTGCTTGTAACATTTCACTGGGCGAATTGTTCGGCATTCCGTCTATTACGAACATTCTTTGTTACTGAAGATGGCCACCGGTGGTGTGGCCGAAACGTCTAGCTCTATACCATCAAGCATTCGACCACGGCCTTTCAGCCCGGAAGTTGTAAATAATTATATACTTTTGTTTATTAATAACTAGATTTCTAGAAAACAACAGTAATTTATCCATTCAATTTTAATCTTTACACATATTTATGAATTATTTTTATTCAACTGATCAAAATAATTGTTTATTTTCAGACCAAGCGAAATTATATTATTTTTGTTTGCATCGTAGGCCTATAGATACAGTGTTTATTTCACTGAGTCTTCACTTTCTAGTAAAATAAACACACTTCGGCTTCACTTTCTAGTAAAATAAACACACTTCGGTACTGAGTAACAGTGATTAATGTGTTATGCTGTAAGACTTAATTTAAGTATAATTAATTTGTGTACGGAGTATTACCAGTTTGTGTACAGACTCTAAAATTTAATCAAAGTTTACTTAAATCCATGCACATCATTTTAACTTTTACTGAATATCTTACATGCTTCTTTTATAATAGTTTATTTTAATAAAAATATTAGCCATCAAAATGCGTTGTAGCAAACGTACGTGGGTATGTTGTACGCTACGTCTCAGGTATGGTAATAGCAGTGTAATAAATAAACCTGCTCCCAACACAACTCAAATATACAGGAAAAGTATGTTGGTAATGTATTGTAGCAGACTCGTGTGGGGTTTCTTCTGCCCAAGTGTGGGTGTTTCGAAAGTATGCAATGCCAGTTCTAGTAAATTTTAACACTTTTCTGGCGCATTTTGGTCTGTATTATTTTTAATTATAGTGAAATTTCTCAAATTTTCACTTATTTAAATTGACAATATACATATCAATTTTCTCGTAATTAAATTCTCTGCAAAGTTATTTAGAAATGTTTAATTGTTTATTGGCAAATTAACGAAGTTTATTTAATCCCAAATGTAAAAATATACGTTTATCTACTGAAATTGTTTGTTTTACAAAGATTTTCTTAGAAACTAATTGAGATAGAGGTCTGGGACCTCTTTTATTCAATTTTTAAAGTCAAAGACCATACGAAACTACCATATTCACCCTTCACTTTATACCCTAAGACTTTCAGTATGGCGTCATTTTACCTTGGGAGCAGAAATCAGGGCGAACTGGTTCGCGAGCCGTGACTCGCTAAAGATCCGTTTTCGGACCTATGTTTATATGGACTTGTTTCTCATTTTTAGCTATAGAATCCGCTTCCGAGAGGTTTCCGTGCAATTTTGAATCACTCTGTATAATAAGCGTACTCAAATATAATTAAGCGCAGCATGATCTATAAAGAAAAGCGGGTATCAGATATTTAAAACATTTCAACGTAGTAGGCCTAAATCATGCACATTAGTATATAGGCCTAATTAAACACTTGTTAAAAAGTATTTAGCTAGAATAATAAATATTTAAAATTTTAAATACAAATATTCGTTTATAATGATCGTTTACGGCTTAGGCTAGTAACCTGTTCCAGCATCAATGGAAGTCAACCAACCATCACTTACGGGGTCTTCCCACACTTCTCTTCCTCCGTGGATGACAGTCAAGGGCTCTTCTAGAAAATCTAGTTGGATCCATTCTCTCTACCTGTAACCGCCACTCTTTTTTGTACCGGAACAGAAAGCTTAAACGAGAAAATCTCCCGGTACAAAGCGGAATAATTAATTAGAAGTTAATTTAATTAACAGCTAATTATTGAAGCCTGAGTCAATGACACCAGGTGTGACGTCACCATGTTTGCTTGAACAATACACCCTTGCTTAAGCCCGCTTATTAGTGCCGTAGTCTAGCCTGTAAGTAAAGGAAAGAGCTCGCCAATTGATAGATTTTTTTTTTATTAGCGGGGCTCCTACAGTCTATGCCGCATCCCGCATTTAGATCGCCATTTCTCCCTATCCTTCCAGTCGTCATCTTCAATAGCTCTCATGTTTTCCTAATTCCTGTTCTCCATTGTGTTGTTAGTCTTCCTTATCTTCTCTTGTTTTGTGGTGTGTAAGTCAATGCTTTCTTTGGCCATCGCTTCTCCTCCATCCTCATTATGTGACCATACCATAGCAACTGTCTGGATTCTATTATTTCTGCTGTTGTAAATACGTTGTTTTCCTTCTTATATCTTCGTTTCTAGCATGTTGCATTCTAGGAATATTACGCGCTTAAGAAGTCCATTTCCACAGTTTCTATCATCTTTTTCTCTTTATTTGAAAATTTCCAGCATTCGCAGCCATAAGTTAAAACGGGCTCGACAATAGTTGTGTAGATCGTCAGTTTAGTCTGCAGTTTAATTTTCTTCGACCAAAGTAACGAGTTTAGCAAACGAATAGCCTTTTTTCTCTGTTGTTGACATCCTATTTTTGATGTCATTTTTTTTTGTTCCATCTTCTGAAATAATGTTTCCCAAATATTTGAAATAAATGGAATTTCAAATCCTTAAAGACATAAATGATATAACTTTAGAACACAGTCTTAATAATACAGGTTAAGACTGCAGTCTTGTAAAACAGGCTAGTGACACTGCAGGTGGTATGGTTGGAAACGCCATCGTTGGGTATTTTTGTTTTGTTAACGAATTTTTATGTTTAGATCACGGCTATTAATCTACTTTTAAACACACTTAATGTAGGAAAATACAAAAGAACCTTGTTTATACTGATTAATGTTTTCAATTTTTTTGTAAAGAAGTTAAAGAATAATTTCACACGAGGTAGGTCCACGTTAAGAGAAGATTATGTGTCTTAAGCACAACTTACCTCACACAGAGGTCACGGCAGGTGATAAAAATTTAACAAGAACTTGTGTTTTGAAGAAAGTGTAGTGTAGCCGACTCACGAGTTATTAGAGAACCAGGTTTTACACACGAACGTTCGTTATTAATAGACAGAAACGCAGAAAAACACCGCAATGTTGTCAGAAGCCAACGTTGTACACAAGTTCAACGTGCGTTTCAAGGGCACGTTTACGAAGCTCTGACGATTAACATTTATTGACGTTTAACGCGTGCTGTGAAGGGTTGAAAGGGCTTTCGTTGATTCTGCTTCCCTCTATTTTTTATCGGTATAACTGTCTCATACTTGTGAACTGGCTTTTAATTTATTTTTATTCGAACTAAAATATTAGTATCTCTCATTGTGCACGTATTTGTATACGAACTGAGTTTGAGACTTACTAGAATTGTACAGTCGCTCATAGAATTAACAAAACGCGGAATATCAGATTGGAGCCTCTTATAAATTACGTAATCCAGTCATTAAAAAATTATTCGCAAAATTAAAAATGTAATTGTATGTAACATTTATTTAATTGTCGATGCGTTTACGAAAGCACGAATTTTAAGAGAAAATTGCCCATATAATTTATTTAATTTGTCTCACTAGTGTAACTTCCAATTGGCAAATTAGAAAAGGGTTACTGAAATATACATGCACAACAGAACGCATTGAATTTATCAGCGAAATCTGCCGCTGTTAATCTTGGACGTAATTAACAAAACACAGAATTATGTTTCCCACAATTCAGCAAACGAACGATTAAAATCTAGTGCTCTGTGAAAGTGGTCATAAGGTAGCTGCTTGAGGGGGAGGGAGAGAGGGCAACTTTTCCGACAATTTAATTTGCTATTTAAACGAATGTGATAGTGAAGCGTTTATCAATTCACATTGGAACTCTGAGCAGCATGAAGTGTCTGGTAAGTATTAATCTGTGCATATGTATTGTTGTGGTGTTGAAAACGTGAAAGTAAAATACTTTCTTATAGTCATTGTTTATAAATGCGAGCTACAGAAAAATTTATCAGAATCTAGTTCACCTCCATACACGGGTTTTCTTTACATTTACATAACATTTAAAACTGTTTATTTATGATTGCTTTGTTGAAATTTCTGTTATAAATGTATGTGCATTCCAATAGCGTGGCGTCCATTCAACCGCTGTTGCCGGCGGAAACAGGACTGGGAATAAAAGAAAATAATATTAATTATATCACAGAACAAATATTTTAGTAATTGAATAATTTAAAATCCGAACAATATTAGTAGGGAAACTTGAAGAAAAGAGTAGCAAGTAAAGAGTTGCTTTCGAACTGCTAGGCACTTGCATTGTCTTGTGTTGCCGCCTCAGACATCGGCAATGTTTTACTGCGTACGGTCATTTACCTCCTAGTAATTGTCACTGTATAAACTTTGGAGGGGGGACGTTTTCGTCTACCCAATGTGTTGCCGCTGTACAAACCGGCAAAATGCTCAGTAGTAGCTATGTTCGTTTTCAGAACTGGCGTGCAACAGATACTATGTAGATATTTGCGTTTTGTTCGTTTCTTCATGTGTTTCTCTGTTTGTCTTTAATTTTTTTTTAAATTGTCTTAAATCATTATTTTTAATTCGATTATTTGTGTTCTGACTTATTCGGTGTAAGTATAATGAGAGTCACATCCCGTTGAACCGCGACTCTCTTCTTCTCACAGCCAAAGATAGAAAATGCTCTAAAAAACCACTCGCTACAAGAAAAAATTCGAATTAATTTTTAGGTTAAGTTTAAACCTATCACAACCGGTAGCAGGTGTTATGTACCCCCGCCATGCCACTGGTGCATTCAAAGTAATCTGCTTCTGAACACATCCATCTCGTAGGCCTACGTGGAATTCCTGATCATCATCATCACCATCACGACACGGCACAGGCAAGGTGCTGCCTGTTCCGCCTTCAAAGATCTTCCAGCCTCCAGCCAGATCCTGGGCCTGCTCACACACCTATCACCTATAGGTTTGCATTTCCACACTTGTTTGGCCAGTCTGGATCTGACATTCCTCCTACGTGTTATTTACACAGTTGATTGTAATATTTTAATTTTTAATTCAAGTTAGAAACTTGTAACTCTTCTCTTATGGCCTCATTTCTTATACGGTTAAGTTTAGAACACTTTTTACTCCTCTTAAGAATGCCATTTCTGAGACATGTATTTTACTGTCTTGTTTCTTGGTTGTTGTCCATAATTGACACCCATAGGACAGTACAGGGACTGCCATAACTTTGTAGAACTTTTGTTTTGTATCTCGACATACCTTGTTTCTAATAATACGGTTGATTGTTCCACAGATCGTCTGGAACTTACCTAACGTAACATCAATGCTATAATTTCTATTATAGCCAATAAAATGTTCTAAATAATTAAAGTAGCTCATCTGTTCTAAAATTTACTTAATTAGTGATTCTTTGTCTAAAAACAAAACTAATCACTAATTATTTGTTTTGTTCGTATTGGTTCCTTACCTGGAAATGGCTTTACTTTTTTTTTATAGCGGAGATTTTCATATTATATTTTTTGCAAATTGATGAAGCTTAAAAACAGATTTTTTTCAAAACAGTTTCTGTATTTTGAAGTACGAGCAAGTCGTTAGCAAAGAACAACATATTCAAATATCTGTCTCGTGACAACTTAATACCAGGCTTCACTAGATTTTTCCACTTCCTTAGCAGACCGTCAATACAAAGAATTCCTTACCTGTTTGAGAGTAATAAACATTATCCAATGATTTATTGTTTGGTAGTCGTTAGTAGACAATATCAGCAGGTGGAAACTGTCGTTTACTGTAACTCTCATTTAACTAAATTTAAAGTAAGTTGAAACATAATAGACGCTCATCCCATATACACATTTTTACCTTTTCTACATGATTGTGTACCGTTTAGAATCAGATACACCACCGTCTGTGAAAGACGGGTCTATAAACCGAGATCACACCACGATCGTTTGGGATGACTTACGCCGTGGAAGTCGAAACGGTTGGTTCTTTCAACAGGAGATGGTAGGTCGGTTGCATAGCTCGTTAAATTCTACATGAAGCGATTGCTTATTGCTAAAATTGTACCGAGGAAGTGTTAGGCTGGACAAGCGATCCATTTAAGGGGGGGTGCAACTGGCTAATAAGTTAAGCCCTTATTTAATTTAAACCTAACAGTGACGTATTTACGAGGGTGGGACGGACGGTACCGGCTGCCACTCAGAGGAACGGAAAAGTTGACGAATTTTGTTAATCTCTTAATTTGTAGGCTAATATAGCAGTAACTATTTTTTAAGTATACAAACATATAACGTAGGCAGGTTTCAAGAACACATTTTAATAAAACAATCCTTTTGTTATAGTTGATTTTCGGACTTAATGTTTAAAGTAAATATTTTTACAGAAAGTCCATTAATAATCATCTTGTGAAAGGTTGCTATCAGCAGTTTAACCTCATCATCTTCAATTATAAAAATTAGTTTCAACTAAGACGTTATTCGAGCCGTTTAGATCGTCGTAATACCAAAGCATATGAGTTTCCCCATAGATTCAAGTGGCCGGTCTTGTGCCATTGAAATGATTTTGGGTAGGCACTGAGGCGTATTTACGGGGGGCGAGCGGGACCAGAGTCCTCCCCCCCCATAGGGTCGAAAAAGTTGAAAAATTTTTTTGTTCTCTTAATTTTTAAGCTTTTTTATTATTTTTCCACCTGTTTACGACAATATAGCAATAACTGTTTTTTTAAATACACAAACATATTTATTACACAATATTAGCGTATACGTTTGAAATATGGAATATAGGAAAATCAAGACAGTCAATAAGTATCTTGTTAACAATGTTTCAATAACGCGTATTTTTATTGTGTTATTACCGTTTACATTAATCAGATTGATTTCAGCCACTTTAAAAAATATCGGTATGGAGTACCATTCATGACTTCCATGTTCTAAGATTTATATTTAAAATCATTTTTGAAATGAAATATTTCCGTAGAAACTACTTCCGTCTTCAGCCTTAACCACAGTACTGCGGTCACTAACGTACACCACCACACATTAGCGTACTCGATTTCACTGATGATGGCAGTCGATAGCACTGCAGAAACGTCTGGTTTTGTAGAAAACATTGGACCCCGCCAAACAGCCCGGGAAGGAATTAACTACTTCTTTGTTGCCGATATCGTAGCACCCATATAAAAATTATCGCCTCCCCTTCAACTATCATTTTCATTTATAGAAAATTACCCCCTCCCATTCTTTTTCATTCATGGATATTTCATCTACCTTTTTTTAAGTGGATTATTATGACCTCCTTTTCAGCATACTTTATTTATCAAAATTAAATACTTTACTCCTGTTAAAACGTAAAACGTTGCAGATAAACCAGCCCTTCCCCACAACCGATCTTCACCAAAATCAAAAGGCTTTGAGTCCTTTAGAACACGGGGACATATGAAAAAAATTATTTGATTCTGTTTGAATGTGTGGCAGTTATCGTTTGCCATATAAGAAATTCAACATAGACACATAGACACTTTTCGAAAATGACTTTTCTTCATGTTTTCAGGTTAGTACAATCAGAATCAGCCTTTATGTCGAACACGATTATTTTCACCATTACCATACTTCCATTTTCTTATGGAACATGGGAGTAATTAAAAAAAATACACTACTGTTATTCTGTAAATAAAATATTCAAACAAAACGTTTTCAGTCAATCAAACAAAATAGTCAAGGAAAACTTGAAATCAATAAGACATCAATACCAATACAAAACCAATTTCTTACAATCGTTATAGCTTGGCCATAGTTAACCGAGTTCGTTTGTAGTACAGGTAACTGTTGTTACGAGCGCCACATCCGTTGTCATGAATTGCCGTGAATCCTTGATTGTCGTGTTACTTCGGGAATACTTGAGCTCGCACAGAACATAACACACATGTTTTCTTCAGAGTTACTTGAAAAGTCAACCTGTTTTAAATAAATATTGTTACTTCCTCGTTCCTTGAAGAAATGATAGTATCGTTATGGCGAAAAAAATCGTATTCGGGATAAGGGCTGGTTTGATTGTACTACCCGCAAAACGTAAAGAAAAGTCATTTTCTGAAAAGTGTCTATGTAGAATTTTTTTTGCGACCGATAACTACCCCATATTCAAACAGAATAAAATAATTTTTTGCACGTAAGCCCGAGTTGTAGAGGGCTCAAAGCCACTGTAGAAAAGTAGATGAAATATCAATAAATGAAAGGGGAAAGTATATGTAGTCCATCCTAGAAAGGTATGCCACTAACGTTTTTCTACCTCGTTTTTAAGCTGAGGGGAAATATAAAATATAAAGTATAAATAAAAGTAGGGTAGTTGAAAGGGGAAGTGGTAATTTTTTCACGTTTGGTATTGATTTAATGCATACACATCTGAGAATTCGCCTCTGACACACACACGCGCGCGCATGTATGCACAATTTTGTAAAGGATGGAATTACGTCTAGATGAACTCCTTATTTACCTTAAAACTAAAAGTGTATTCGGTGTGGAACTTAAAGTGAAGGTAAGATAAACGTACACCACCGCACTTTGCGCATATCTGTCTTCCGCGTTATTATTGCTGTGGATTTACCATAACGTTCAGTTTTTAATCTGTGTGTGATTATTGTAGTCGGTTCGCTTCCATATAAATCTTTGCGTGTTGTACTCAACAATTTAGCGTTATTTAATTACGACCTTGCTCGACTTGTCTCACTTTCTAATTGTTGTGTTTCGCACACAAAATTGTTGGAGGATAATTATTGAGGTTGTATAACGAACGAATCTGTATCACGGATGTTTTCCGAGAAGTAGAAGATCTTTGTTACCTACTTTTGCTGCTTACCTCGAAAACGAAATACGGAAACGTGTTGAGATCAAATAAAACACGTAACAGACCATTACTACATGTCGCGATTACTACGATTGCCTTGGACGTCTGTATACCTTAAACATTTTCAATTAGTAACTTTCTTCCGCATGATTGTGATTTACGTAAAATGATTAAAAGCAAATGAAATCATGCAATTTGTGTATATAGGTTAGTAGAAGCAGACATTAGGTAAACTGGAATCTATTGTGTTGTTGAAATTCATACCCGGACAGTTTGGCCGTCGTCCATTGTCAGACGTTTCGACAGTACCATCGACTGCCACCACCAGTGTAAAACTCGAGCTATGCTCAGTACTGTGTTCTCTAACGTCTACCCCACCCTACGTTAGCAAAGCTCGAATTTTACACTGATGATGGCAGTCGATGGTACTGTCGATACGTCTGTTTCAGTTGATAACAATGGACCACGGCCAAACAGCACGGTATGAATTTTAACAACATTGATTCCGGACGTGTAAGCCTACGAAGTATATTGGAATGTATTATGTAAATAAGAAAGTAAAATTTAAATACGAGTAACTTATGCTTGTATAGGAAGTACAGTTTTAAAAAAAAATTCATTTCATGTATTGTCGCTTATATTTTCTATATTGTTCCTAAGTTTTGAAAATATTATCGAAACATTAATTAGTAAATAGTATATTTACATGATTTATGTTTACTTACGGTGATTTATTTTATGTATAATTAAAACGTTACACGTTACATATAAAACATATATAAATGAAACACGACACCACTTAACCACATTAATCTAGTACATCTAATGTTAATTATTTATTCATAACTATTTGTTAAAAAAATACGTATCCACATATATGCAACTCACGCACAAACGCACATGCGTTTATGTGTAATATATCATAGGCAGTTGTATTATAAAAATCATACATAGGCAGTTGTATCATAGGCCTATTTAAAAATTTGTTACAAATATTATATGTATTTAAATATATATGTACGCATTTAGATAATGATAATCCGCAGTTAGACTTACTTCTACATTTATTTGCCACGTAGTGAAGACTATACTCACAAGTTTCTATTATTTTTTTGAATATCTTTATTACCGCTATTAAAGTTTACAATGTTTATTACATTCAGAGCACTAGAAATTACCTGCTCACCACATACTGTGAGCAGTGACAAGTTAAGGTTTATTAACGTCCTTGTTACATATGAAATTCAACGAAAACCAATAGGTTAAATTAGCTCTTATCGCCAAAAATTTAGTAACATATTTATTGTGCAGTCATTGAAACCTTATACAGACTATACTAAATTTGAACATATACTACAAAAATAGATCCTTAACATTTCAAAATTAACCCCAACTGAAATAATCATTTTTAGCCTTAATTCACATCACTGATTAAAACTAAGATATAGTGTTAATAATAATAGTGTTATAAAGTTATTAATAATATAAAATGATTACCGTAATATTTCGCAGTTATGACAATATTCGACATAAAATTAACACTTCAGATTCAATTAAATCTCATATAATCTTTACAAATAAATAAAATCATTATGATAATTATCAACAAATTCTGAAAACTTTTACATCACAACCAAATATAGCTATACTCTTTACAAATATAATACAAACACAAACTAAATTTTTTCTGTTAATGATAGCATCTCATTTGGTCAAAATTATTATTGACGTTGTGTAGGATAATAAAGGTATTCAACTGACCTTCTATTCATTAGCCAAGTTCTCAAATGTTTGAGAAAAATTGTTTTGTTTTATTTTTATTTGTTTATGTCGGCAGGTAAACGTTATAAAATCTAGTATAGAAAACATGAATAAACTTGTTATATATTTCCTTTTTAGCTAAAGGTATCAAACCTTAGTTGTCGAACGTTCATTTTCCCATAATCTCCACTTTTATTGAAATATAAAATTCTGTTCCGAATCCCTGAAGTATCTTCATGAATGCCAAAGCCATCGACTGAACGAATCAGTTTGTTCTTACTACACTCCGTAGTTTCTGGATATTTTAACGGCATAAGACTTACCTTTCTTGTACTGGCGTAGTGGACAACATAGATCCAATGTTAAGCGGGCCCTTTGATCGGTGTATTTCAAAACCCAGGAATCTTTTCAAATCAATTTTTGCAGCCACTTGATTAAAGAAAAAACTCTTTAGTGGCATATCCCTTACTTTCCAGATCTATTTTGTCTTAGATGTTTTACCCCGCGTGTCTGATTAAGCGCCTCAGGCATTGGTATTTCCTTCTGACACGGCTCCTTCAACCTTTGTGTACGTACGATTTAATACGTTTCATTGTTTACACAAAATTTTAATCAAATCCACAACAGTGACTACAAGAAACAATCATTGTTACGTTTGTTCGCAGTGGCTTCGAAATCAAATTACATAACGTCCATATATGTAATGCAAAATCTGAGTAAACAGAATAATTAATCCATTTCTTGTTAAAATTCCTTCCCGGGCTGTTTGGCCGTGGCCCATTGTTTTCTACAAAAGCAGACGTTTCGGCAGTGCCATCGACTGCCATCATCAGTGTAAATTCGAGCTTCCCTAACGTTGGGTGGTAGATGTTAGTACTGTGCTCACTATATTCTCAAACTACATAGACAATTCGAAATTATAGCTTTTGAACTTTAACCTGCGCAGTTGTTTACAAAAATGAATACGCCCTCGGTAAGGGGGATAAGGGGGGTAAGGGGGATACTGATCGTAGACAGTATATATTCTTCTTCTTCTATGGCATCACAGTTCGAAGTCGAACCTTAGTCTCCATAATCATCCGCCTCCATTTTTCCCTGTCCTTGGCGATAGATGTCCATCGTTTATTTTAAGTAAATTATCAGCATCCCTCGCCACTGCGTCAATCTAGCGTGTCTTGCGTCTTCCGACAGGCCTTCTACCCTCGATCCCTTCATAGGTATTCGGTTGTCTTCCATCCTAATGATGTGTCCTGCCCATTGCAATCTATGCGGTCGGATGGTGGTGGCCAGATCATTGTCTTTATACAGCTTGTAGAGCTCCTCATTGTGACGCGTTCTCCATATCCCGTTTACTTGGATTGATCCATATATTCTCCTCAAAATTCTCCTTTCAAAAGTATTGTTATGTTATGTTAACGGTTTCTTTGTTCAGAGTCCAATTCTCGTTGCCATATGTTATCACCGGTCTAATCTTAACTTTATATAACGTGACCTTGGACTGATGATGGATATTCCTTGTCTAGAATATAGATGTCAATGAAGCATATGTTTTATTTGCGGCCTGTATCCTTTTCCTTATTTCATTTACTTCTTCATTGTTTTCTGCCATCCAACATCCCAAATATTTAAACTGATTCACTGTTTCCAGGTTTAGTGGTTCAATTTCAAACTGTTCAGGTTTGCTGGTTTTCTTCCGAGTGGTGGTCATAACCTTTGTTTTATCTGTATTAACCTGCAATCCTATCTCTTCTGTTTCACCTTTGAGTTCCTGGAATGTCTCTTTTGCTCTTCCTTGGGATCTTGCCATACTATTGATATCATCTGCATATCCTACGAACTGGACGATTGTATGTTCTATTGTTAAACTCCTATCAATTGACAATTTTTTGAACACACATTCTAGTGCTAAGTTGAACAGGTTTGGTGCCAGCCCAGTGCCCTGTTTTAACCCTCTCGTGACATTAAAAGAATCTGTCATACCCGTTTGCAATTTGACTTTGGCTGTTGTCTGTATCATTGTCAATTTTGTCAGTTGTACTAATTTAATAGGTATTTGAAAGTACAGCATAATTTCAAAAAGAGATAGTATATAGGTATTGTTATATTATTGTTACTGTGTGTTTCCCATCTGAAGATGGGATCTCGGAGGATCGCTAAACGGCTCGGATGCGCTAATAGGAAATTGTCTATAGGCCTACAGTTGTGTGCAACCATTTATTCACTATGTCTCATGATTTGTATTTACCTCAAATAATACTCTAATTTCGAGACGATTAGAAGCCTAATCAATTACATAAGTATTATGGCAGAACAATGAGAATGTTATGCTCCAAAGCACAGCATATTTCTATGCTCTAACTCCATATATGACATTTATGCAAATACTTGCACAGTTGTAGTCGGACAATGGGGGGGGGGGGTATTATGAAATAATGTACATTCATAACGGATCGTAAAAAATCTTTTTGGTTTCAAGTAAAATTTAAAAATCAGGATCACTTAAAGATTTTATTTTATGAAATCATAGAACACATATCTCAAATTGCAATAAGTGTCAATACAGCTAAACACTATAAAACTGAAAAACTTTATACACACTGGAAAACGATTTTTCCTATTCCTATCGGTCATCTGAGGACCACATGCCAATTTAAATTCTTTATTCCTTGTTCTTTTCTTTTACTGGAAAACTTTATTATTTTATAGTTTCCAAACACCTTTATGCATCAACTGTTTCCTGTCAAATCTTTTTCAGGAAAATCTAATTTTCAGTTTTCTTGAACCTTATATTATACTGACTGTTCTAAGTCTTATAATTTCTGGCATAAGCTCTCTAACTCTTTGTTATTATCTAGCTCCTTAAATGACAACATAAACTTTGACACCACCATAGATACTTTGTAAAAAAGCCGTACGTGGAATCCCTCTGACTCGAAAAATAATTTAATAACCATATTATTTACAACAATACTTGATGTTATTAATAAGCATCAAATGTGTCAAAAAGAGTATAGTCTTTTAACTAATAAACATATTCGAAAACGTTCATCAATAGCAACATCAGGACAAGCGTTATTAACACATTATTACAAGGGTGTGCAGTATTTTAAAAACCTGTGAGTGGGCGGTGTACAAATTTCTGTTTTGTTGCTGTTAATCCACGATGTGGCGTGTTGACGGTTTACGCAAAACTATTTGAACTAAATTTAAATGCAGTGACAATTTTGTTCTCATTGATATGTTACTGAAAGCTCCTAGCTAATTATTCACAAAACTATTAGAAAACTTACTGTGAGTGATTAAATTTTGATGATTTTCATAAACCGGTTTCAAATTAAGCAAACTAACGACTACAACAGTAGCAAATACGTTAACACTGGAAAGTATTAAAACTACTCAGTTCTACTCTACCTTAAATGAAAAGACAGTCCGTTTTAATCATTAAATGATTCAAATTTTTGTTTGCCGCCACTTTTTATCTTTTTCCCGTTAAGTCATTATTTCAATGTTTGCATTAAAGGTAGTTTGTATTTATATATACAAAATTACGAATAAATTAAAGAAACTTATTTCGTCCTTCCCGAAAAATTTATGTTAAATAACTAATAACAGTTGTTTAATTATATCAAGTATATTTTATGTTATTCGTTATTCTCAACATATCCGTAAAAGTTTATCTAATATTTAATCATTAATTTCATGTCACATATAAAATTTTGTTTATAATTAAATAATTACCTTTTTCCAGGTCGTCCTAACAGCCTTATTCGCGCCATTTGCGATAGGCGGTATTGTTAGCACAGGCCACGCAGGAGGCGGTGGAGGAGGAGGCTATGGTGGAGGAGGCAGAGGTGGAGGTCATGGCGGAGGAGGTGGAGGATACGGAGGAGGAGGTGGTGGAGATCATGGTGGAGGAGGTGGAGGATACGGAGGCGGCGGCGGCGGAGGTCATGGTGGAGGAGGTGGAGGATACGGAGGAGGAGGCGGCGGCGGAGGTCATGGTGGAGGTGTTGGTGGATACGGAGGAGGAGGCGTTGGTGGTCACGGGGGTGGAGGAGTTGGAGTGTCTTCCTACCCTACATCCCATGGCGGCCCTGTAGGTTTTAAAGGTCCCCTTGCAAATCCTTTAGTACAAAAAGATGGATACCTTGGTGACACAAAGGAAGTAGCTGCTGTGAAAGCTCAACACTTGATAGCGTTATCAAAAGCCGGTGGTTATGGACATGGTGGGGGAGATGACGGTGGGCATGGTTATTGGTACGATGGTGGTTATGAAGGAGCGCTTCATGGAATTTTCAGCTATGGAGAAGGCACTAAAGATTTATACAAAGGCGAACACGGTTGGGCTGGCCTTTATTCAGTTTATACAGACCATGGACGACACGGAGGTGGAGGTGGCGCTGGAGTAGGAGGCAACGGCTATGGTAGCGGTGGTCACGGAGGTGATGCGGGTGGCGCTGGTTTCGGGGGTAGTCATGGAGGTAGCGGCAGTGGATTTGATGGTGGTTACGGAGGAGGACATGAAGGAGGAAGCTTTGGAAGTGAACTTGGAGGCGGCGGTGGACACGGAGGACTTGGAAGTGGTGGTCATGGAGGAGGAGGTGATGGCGGTTATGGAGGATCGGGGGTTGTTGGACATGGTGGAGGCGGCGGCGGTAGCGTTGGTGGTGGCTATGGAGGTTTTGGAGGCGCTGGTCATGGTGGAGGAAGCGATGATGGTCATGGTGGCTTTGGAGGTGGCAGTTATGGTGGAATACCCATCGGTGGATTTGGAGGTGGTGGCCATGGTGCAGGCGGCGGCGGTAGCGTTGGTGGTGGCTATGGAGGTTTTGGAGGCGCTGGTCATGGTGGAGGAAGCGATGGTGATCATGGTGGCAGTTATGGTGGAATAGCCATCGGTGGATTTGGAGGTGGTGGCCATGGTGGAGGCGGCGGTGGAGGAGGTGACGACAATAGCGCTGGTGGTGGACACGGTGGATTTGGAGACCCTGGTTATGGTGGAGGTGTCGGAGGCCACGGTGGTGCCGCTGGAGTCGGTGGTAGTCAAGGAGGGTTTGGAGGTGTCGGCCATGGTGGAGTAGCCGTCGTTGTTTATGGAAGTGGCGGCAATAATGGTGGAGGCGATCACAGTGGTAGCGCTGGTGGAGGATACGGAGGATCTGGCGGTGCCGGCCACGGTGGAGGTGGAGATGGTGGTTATGGAGGCTCTGGAAGTGGTGGCCATGGTGTAGGCAGTGGCGGTAACGGTGGAGGACACGGCGGTAGCGTTGGCGGCGGAGGAGGACATGGCGGAAGTGGTGGAGGTGGAGCTCTAGGTGGTGATGGTCACGCAACAATCGGCGGATACAGCTATCACGGACCTCTGGCGCAACCAGTTGTTTTAAAATCCGGGTATTTGGCTGACACTAAAGTCATAGCTGCTGCTAAGAACTTCCACCTCGGTGCTATCTCTCAGGCTAGTGCTCGTGGAGGTCACGGAGGTGGCGAAGATGGCGGCAGCGGTAAATATCATTAAATCTAACTAACCAAGACTGGGTATACATTGAGTACCTGCCATGAAGTACACGACCACCTCACAACGCACTAAGAATGTTACACATAGATTTGTAAATATTTTTTCATTGTATTTTGTGTTATTTTGTATAGTTTTGTTATTAAACAGCTGAAGTGCTGAGTAACTGTCGCCGCCTATTTATTTTATACCTAAACACACTTGCCGGTATTTAATCTTTAGTGTTCAGTTTTCTCAATATGAGTTATGATATGGGCTTTATGATGCTTTACTAATATTATCATCATCATCATCAGCCGTGGCTCTACAATTCTTGGTTGGTCTTGGCCTGCTCAAAGAGTCGCCTCAATTCTTCCTTATTGCGTGTCCTGGCTTTCCAGTTTCTTATGTTCAGTTTCTGAGGTCCTCCTCTATCTAATCTTTGAATCTTCCTCTGATTTTTGGGTTTCCCTACTGCTTTACTACCCATTAGTTTCTGGCGGAAGATATGTTTCGTATTCTGTCCTTCCTCCATTCTCTCTATGTGTCTAACACACCTTAGCCTGTATATTTTGATTATCCTGACAATGACCAGCTCTTTGTAAAGATAGTATGGTTCATAATTATAGCGCCTGCGCCACATTCCATTTTCTTGTAGTCCTCTGCATATTGTTCTTAGAATCCGTCTTTCAAAGCAACCTAGAAGTCTCTCGCTATGTTTTGTCATCGCCCAGGTTTCTGAAGCATGTATCAGCACTGGCCTGATAAGTGTTTTGGAAATATTGTACTAATATTACACAGATCGTTGTTAAACTTGCTTTAAAGTTAAAAACCCACTTTTGACAAAATGTATGTTTTTCCTATAGTAAAATAATCTATTTAACTCAAATTAGTCATATTTTTGAAATATTTTTTTAGAGACTTTGTTTGGTTACTCTGTTTTTAAGGTTTTACAATTTCTTTATTCATTTTGAGCATGATATGATCTATGTACTAAAGACTGTACTACTATATTGTTATTACGTTATGTTATGTGTTATTACGCCTGTTATTGAACATAATACTCAAACAAAACAACAGAAAATATAGTCCATAACGTAAGACTGCTAACTGCTTGTATACTCTTTGTATATTATATGCGGGCTATAAATAGTTATTCTATCACTAATCAAAGTTGCTTTGTATGTAAGAAGGGAATTTCAGAAATAATAATCTGAAATTATATTTATAATTAACATTATAAAACAGCGCATGTGATTTCTTGAGAAAATACTGAAAAAAATTGACTTTGTCAATAGAAAGACTAAACTATCTGTTATGCGGGGTCTCTTGGCATCAGGAGTCATTCTTAGTGTAGTAGTGACAGGAACTAGTACATGAAAGCTTTTGGAGGTTGGGTTTTGACTAGTCGCAAATCTAAAACTGTTGTGGCTACGTTTCGACAATATTTATTGTAGCATCAGGATCCGGTGTTACAGAATTTACTAATACAGAAATTACGCATATAGAATTTACAAAAACCAAAATACGATATTACGATAGTTTCGTCAATAAACACAGTACTGTGGCAAAGTTTCTTTGTGTAGAATCGTTTTACCACTTAAGGTGGCCCTTATAAGCAAGGCCCAAATGTCTGAAAATAATTTATTTGAAAATAACTTTAATAGACCTCGGACCAATAGCCCGGATTTTATTTTCAACAAAATGATAAAATTATTATATAAAAAGTAAATTAAAAAAAAAAAACTTGTGAAGCAGCTGAGAATGCTAAGGGACACAGAGAATGACGCAATTACGTACTTTGTATTGGTATTGTTAAAAAAAATTACTTAACATATCTGCAAGTAAGTTTGTGTTAAATTGTAGACATATGTTCCCAAAACGAATTTCTGTTACAGGTCAACCTGTTTTAAAATGAAACAATTTACACGTTGGTCATGAAATTAAATCCGTGTTTGTCGTCTTAGATTCAACTATACCACGAACCTCGTCCACTCACCCAATGTTGACAGCAGCTTGTTCATGTTCAACACTGTTGTTAATTGTTAACACACTCTCATATTGTATGAACAGGTACCATAAATTTCACACAAATTTAAAATAAACATTAAAAAATGTCTCCCTATTTCAATGTAATCTGCATCTCAGCAGTACTTAATATGGTTTCCTTACAAATCAGTTTCTCCATTTCCGACTATTTTGTTTCAGTTAATTCGGTCATGACTTGTTTACAATTATATATGGGGCGTCCAAAATAATTACAAAAAAATTGTTGTTTCTACGAAGTAGGCCTACGTTGTACATGTTATTAAATAAAGTTACATTAAACTAAAAGGAATGAGTTACACACGTGTTGAAAAAATCACAGCCGCAATTAAAAAAAGAATTACTTTCTACGGACATGTTGAAAGAATCAATCGTGACAGATTAACAGGGAAGCTTTTTGACAATTTCAGAAAGCTTAACATGTACAATACTTGGTTCAAAGAAACAGAAAAAACACAGAAGAACTCCACATTACTCAAGAAGACATTGAAGAATGCTTGCCACTCAAAAATAAATTTAAAAATGTCCAAGGTGTCCAGGTAAACCCCAAAAAGCGGATAGGTGCCATCCGGACTGGCGAAAGGGATAGACATCAATCAAGAATGAAAGAGATGTGGGAGAGGAGGAAGCAAGAGGAGAAGAAGGGGGGAACTAGTTGAATCAAACGTAGTCTACAGAGGCTCACACGCAAAGAAGGAATGAGTTACTTACTGAGCAAGAAAAATATTGAGTATTCATAGTTATGATAGTTATGAAAATTTTGTAATTTATTCTCGGATAAAAGATGTTCTTTCCTTCAAAAGGTAGACACAGACGTGTGGTTTAAGCATGTTTGCAAAGTCTATGTTGAAACGTTCAGTGATGAATACAAAACCTGGGCTCTTAGATGACCACACAGCGGGTCGAGTGGTGAGGGGCTCTACACTTGCTCAGGGTAAAGATTCGAGTAGTCCTAAAGGTATTTTATTACTAGAAACTGATACAGGGTGGTCCACAGGAATCTGACGATTTTAAAAACAAAATAAGTAATATTAATTGATGACTGGTTGGGCACTTGGTGAAACATATTAATACAAAAGATTTATATATATATATATATATATATATATATATATATATATATATATATATATAACACTTGGTACGTTTCACAGTTTTTATTTAACTCTGATAGCTGTTTTAACTTCTTCTAATT
The DNA here is from genome assembly GCA_034769895.1 of Magicicada septendecula. Lineage (NCBI taxonomy): Eukaryota > Metazoa > Arthropoda > Insecta > Hemiptera > Cicadidae > Magicicada > Magicicada septendecula. Next base: position 44,440,277 of record CM068373.1, on the reverse strand, counting down.
TCTAGAATTTCTAACAAATCCATTTGTTTACCTTTTTGTATGTTGCGTAGTAGTGTTGTGTTTTTTGTATCTATGAAGTGATTGTTTTGTAATCAATGATCTGCAAGACCTGTATTGGCTGTATTGGTTAAAATCGCCTTCTTATGTTCAGAAATGCGATGTTTCAGAGCACGGCCAAATTGTCCAATATAAATAGCATCGCATTATGCACAGTGTATTTTATAAACTCCATTTGTCTCTTAGTGTGTTTGATTTTTCATTATTGTTGACTAGTAATGAAAAGAGATTACGTTTGTTTACTGATACCATATTCAGACCATGCTTTTTTAACCTATTATTAATCCTATCTGTTATAAACGGAAGGTTTTTAAAAACCTTTAAAAATAAGTAATATAAAATATACTTTTTTACTTTGGTTTTATTATGTCATCAAAAAATTTGATGTCATTTACGGGTGTACATTTTTAACAAGACGTCTCTCAAATGTCTTCATTCAGTTTGAATGCACTGCTGTAGTCTGTCCCGTAGATTTCGCATAGTTGATTGTACCATGTTGTTTGCTGTGATGGTACGGTTGTGATTTCATCCTGTGTGGAGACCTTGGATTCGTTAATGTCGTTAGGTTTATTAAGAAACACTCTAGACTTGAGGTATCCCCAGAGAAAATAGTCACAGTCTGATAAATCTGGAGATCATGCCGGCCACGAAACATTTCCTTCTCTGGAAATCACGTGGCCTTAATTTGCACAAAATAATTTGCACAGCGCCCGATTTGCGTTGTCACGGTTATGTAACTCCTACACCACTAACATTTTATACGGATAAAAGTTAAAATCTTTGAGTAGAAGTCTTACGACACTGCTGCGGGATGAATAGAGGGATGCTGCGTGCTTTCTCGCTGAGCGTTGAGGGCTCCTTAACATCGCCTGTCTGACTCTGCCAATGTTTGGACCTGGTGGTTCGTTTGTCATCGCAGAAACAGTACTGTAATTTGGAAATAGTTTGTCCATAACTTTATTTTACTGTGGCTAGGAACAGCAATATGATATTAAAGCATCGACGTATACTATGTGGATCGCGTGCTGCATTCACTGAATTCGGTCCGACTGCTGCACCAATGGCAGGGGGACAAGACTAGTGCTTATGCTATACACTGTACCTGTACAAAGTTTGACTTTTCTGCTTTGTTATAGCTGTTGTTGCTTTAGCGGAGTATAATTTGCGTTAAATTGTATAGATATGTCATGTTTTAACATTAATTAATGACTCCAAAGTGGGAGGTTTTTAATCAGTTCTTTTCCAAAATAAACACATTTGTTTCACTGTAAGATTTCAGTATTCTGACACCTTATTTCAGTTTATCGCTAAGTTCTGTTGCGTTCATAAATACTTATTTCTGAACATTTAATCTTGAAGCCAGACGAATAAAGATTAAAAGTAAGGGAAACAAAGAATAAAAGACGTGAGCAGTAAACTTTAAAATGTTTATTCCGTAAAAGAAGCTAGTGTATACGCTTGCCATGGTCGTTAAAGTGTTTAATTAGCAATGCTAATTTACATTAAAACTTTTTATTTTATTTTATTAGTTACATATTAATTGTATAAAAATTGTTTACATTAAATATTACTAAGTAATACAAATTTATTTAATTTTAGAGGACACCAAGCAATGTCTCTAATTAATTTGACAAGTTTAACATATCTTCATAAAAATCATTGTTTGAAATATGTTTTCCAAACACTGTGATGGCAAAGTTTTTGCAAGCTGATATAATCATTTTTTTGGTATTAAGTCTACTGTCAGATATAATCAATAAAATATGCATAAATTTTACATAATTGTAAGGTATCAAAACAAGTGCATGACTGAATGACTCGTTTAGTACACATGTTAACTTAGCGCCAAACGCTTTATCCTCCCCCCTTGTGTGGAGAGGAAGCTGTACGTGTTTCGGAACGTCTTCTGCCGTTCGCTTTGTCTGTCAGCACGCGATCCATATAGTACACATCGATGAATTAAAGTGACAGGGGAATAATAGCTGCGTAATCACAACTGAATTACCATTTTTAAAAATATCGGTATGGAGAATCACACGTGACTTCCATGTTCTATGATTTATATACAAAATCATTTTCGAAATGAAATTTTTTCATAGAAACTACTCCTTTCTTCAGACTTAACCACAATACTGTGGCCACTAACGTATACCACCTCACGTTAGCACACTCGATTTTCACTGCCGAAGGCAGTCGATGGCACTACCGAAACGTCTGGTTTTGCAGAAAACATTGGATCACGGCCAAGCAGCTCGAGAAGGAATTTTTACAACAAACTACTTCTTTGTTGCTGATAACGTAGTACAAATATAAAAAAAATTATCCCCTCCCCTTCAACTATCATTTTCATTTACAGAAAATTACCCCATCCCCTTTAACTACCCTTTTCGTTTATAGATATTTCATCTACCTTTCTGCAGTGGATTATTATGACTTTCTTTTCAGGATACTTTATTATAAAAAATAAGTACTTTACTCTTGTTAAAACATAAAACGTTGCTGGTAAACTACCCCTTCCCCTTAACCGATTTTCACCAAAATCAACAGGCTTGATCTACAACTCGGGCTCATATGCAAAAAATTATTTTATTCTGTTTGAATTTACGGCAGTTGTCGTTCACCATAGAAAACATTCTACACACAGACACACAGAGACACTTTTCAGAAAATGACTTTTCTTCATGTTTTGAAGGTAGTACAATCAAAATCAGCCCTTATCTCGAACACATTTTATTTCGCCATCACCATACTTCCATTTCCTATGGAACATTGAAGTAATAAGTTTCCACTACGAACTCACAGCGTGCAGAAGTCCACTGCTCTGAAACGGCATCAGGTATGCAAGGCGACAGCCAGTTCGACACCCGCTTTCACGCCTTGGTTGCCAACCTATGTTGCTGTAATAATCGTCAGATCCCCATGTACCATTCAGCATAAACGAATACCTTTTGAATTATTTTAATACGTCCGCAAGTAGACATTTCAGTTTTCTCCTTGTGGTTAGTATTTAGAACAGAAACAGTGACGTAATTTGTTCAAAATGCGTAACAAAATAAATTACAGATCAGAGGATATGCGTAATAAAGTAAATTAAAATTCATAGGATGGTCGATGTGCTTCGTGTTAATCTAATTAGGCCTATAACGCTGTTATGTAAATATGCAAACTAACTTCTTCAAATTACGAAACGAATTCGTTTTCTACCTCTTTTCTCATCATTGCTATTGTACTTTCAATTATTACATTTTCTTATATTGAAAAGGTATATTAGTTTTCCATATGAGAATTCCTAAACAGCTACTTGCTATTTATCATCATCATCACTATCGGCTCGACAGTCCTTTGTGGGCCCTGGCATTCTTCATAGGATTTCGCCATTCTTCTCTCTTCATATCCATATTCTTCCAGTTTCTAATTCCATGAGTACCGATGTCTTAACTCATCCCGTCCCTCCGTCTCAGTTTTTGCGTTCCAACTTTCCTCTTACCTTCTGCCTTTGCAGTAAATATCTTCTTAATAACTCTCCTTTCACAAGCACGTATAAAATGTTCAGCCCATTCTAACCTTTTTAATTTGATAAAGGTAACCACATACAAAAAAGGTTTATCATACAAATTATAGAGCTCTAAATTATACCTTTTAGTCCAGGGCCCCCTGTTCCACTGGGAAAATATTTGCCTGAAGATTCTCCTTTTAAGTATATTTAGTTACCTCTTATCTGATCTAGGTAGCGTGAATGTCTCTGGTGTATAAGTTAGTACTGGGCTCACTAGGAACTTAAAAATCAATACCTTGGTTTTCCTTTGTATTAACTGATACTTTAGGTGTTTTCTGAGGCCCTGCACACACCTATTTGCTGACAAAATACGCTTTCGGATTTCCAACTAATATTATTTTTATAGTTAACTTCTGAACCGATATTGGTAAAGCATATACTCTGTCGAATTTATAACATCCTATCTCTAAATTGTTAGGGCCCACACAACAGTCTTTTCTTGTCACTGACATATACTTTGTGTTCCCTTGATTGACCTGCAGATGCGTTCCTGCTGCAGCTTTTACCAATTTCACAAAGGCTTCCACCATAGCTGTTTTTGTTGTTCCTATATTGTCGATGGCATCTTCATAAAACAGAATTTGAACTGACTTATTAAAAATGTTCCTTTTTGTGTTAATACCTGCTTCTCTAATACCTACTTGCTACTACCATTTCGTCATTCTGGATCTGTGTTGGTAGCAGTAAGATACTGTAGCGACTCTCAGCTAAAGTGTAGTCTTTGCCTCAATGACATCTGTTTGAGCCCGATTACTGACAGCAAGGTTTAGTGATTATTCACCATGTAGCCCTATGACTGGTAGGTTTGAGAGGTGAAGCCCTACAAATAGGATGATATGATGTCGTAACATCAGGGAGAAAGGATTCAGTAATTGTTTACTGATGCTACCAGAATAAGAAGACAAACTAAAACTTTTCCGTGGCGGCGCGGAGCAAGTAGCGTATAACGGAATGATACCTGATTCCGATTCAACGCAATTGCTACACTAAGTTTGGCACGAAAAACTCAAATTTTCAGTCACTGGCTAGTAGCGATTCCTGGAAACCACATTTTCTGCGATAAAAGAATGAGTTAGAATTAAAAATGAATATCAAGAAGAATGCTAGAAGAAAACAAAATGTAAGAAATAATGGAATTTTGCTCAAAAAAGTTTATATTATATTGTGATATTGTTAAATATATTTTCTTCTTTATATTTATAAAGACAATAACAATAATTTATTATTTTTAAAGAACAAACTCAAACAAAAACCAAAGAAGATGATCAATTTAAAATTATAAATTTATTAAACTAAATAAAAATAAATATATACATTAAATATTTCCAATATAACCGACAAAACAGCTGCTTAAGAAAATCAAATTTAAACAATAGTTAACTAATCAACTTAAATCGATTATCCGTTATTTGACATTAAAGTCGAAGCAAATTCGATTATTCGTTAGTTTCTATATTAACATAGAATAATTTCAGTTTCTGTGTTAACATAGAGTTATTTTGATTGTTATTGATTTACTTACAAACCTCTGATGATGCTGACTTTTTTCAGTGAAACGTGCTTAAGGTATTCAAACGACAAAAACGCAGTACACTACTTGCAGAAGAAACTATATTGGATAAAATCACATATTATACAATTGCTGCAAGAAACTTTGAGTTACGTATATAGAAAAAAGTTTATGCTGGGGCTTCGTATTGATGGTGGTGAACATTCTTGAGTGGTCGACTTGGACGAGAAGATGGAACTCAAATCGTTTACACGGGGACATACAGGGGTCAGCGCTGAGAACGGTTTCAGGTACCTTGTCGGAAAGGGTAAAAATCTCAATGTACCAATCGAGTTAAACACATTATTGATTATCCAGAGGGCCATTGGCAGGGAACGGAAGGTTAGAGAAAAAATCCTCCAGACAGGGGCGTATTTATGGAAGGACGCACGGGACCGGAATTTCCCCAGAGGGGCGAAAAAAATTGACGAACTTAATTTTTATAGACTATCTTATTACTTTTTCATATGTCTAGTCTAATATAGTGGTAACTATTTTTAAATACACAAATAGGTTTATCACACAGTACTTGCATATACGTATGAAATATGAAATACTCTGTAGGAAAATCAATTCACTCAATAAGTATTTTCTAACAATGTTTCATAACGAGTATTTTTATAGTGTTATTGCTGTTCTCTTTAGCAGGATTGATTTCAGAATGTTATCACACGTTATTCTACCACTTTAAAGATAGTAATTTTGTTTAGTCTTAACTTCTTTCTTGTTTTGTATGAAGCCGACTCGACCGGACCCCCCCCTCACAACATAACACCAGGACCAAATTTTTAGATACGCCACTGCAACTCTATAGTTATTAGTGAACGACAAAAGAGAACATCATACGTGTTCCGCATGTGGAAACGGACTAAGAAGTAATAGGAGGACGGTGACGCAGAGTTAGGGATACAAGTAAGGCAGCTAGGGGGTTGCAACGCATAAGCACGGTAGACTGTTTGGCATGGACTCGGCGAACGTTGTTGTCCGACTTTGCCTTCTCGTCACTTTGATGCTATTCTAATATTACGTAATTTAAGTTTTGGCGTTTTTTGCAGGCGGGGAACCGTGTGTTGGTAATCATTAACCGCAGTGTTTTGTGGTGTATGAATCGTTTTGACAAATGATTATGTCATACCCACCTTAATCGTTTATTCGCAAAAAAAGTTTAATTGACTTTACAAAATGCAGTTTCAGTTCGCACAATAATGTTTCACATTATTGAGCTTTAATTGCTATTCTGAAAGTGAACTACAAATTATCTTCAGTTCATATATAAAGTGAGTTTCAAAAGGTTGGTTAAAAATAATTAATTCCAGTGCATAGTGCTTACATTTTATCATCATACTTTAAAATATTAAATGCATGCGTCTAATGTAAAATTATTATACAGTGTTGTTGTTATATAATATAACAATATATATTATAACAATAAGAATGATGCAGGTAGTTAGGAGCAAGGTTTCGTCGGATTTTTACATTACCTATATACCTATAGAGTAGATGTATTAATGGTATTAAATTGTTTGTAAATGGCATTTTGTTTCCACAGGATGTTCTCTTCTAACTGACAACATGCCTAACTCCTTCGTGATGTCTTTATTTCCCTTGTACATCCCTCTCTTGCGCTTACCCGTGTCTGTATTGTAGGCTGCAGTCACTAACTACGAGGAAGTTTGAAAAGTTTCCGGACTAACAAGGAAGGGGGGGCAGGTAGACCAATAGAAGTATCAATTTGTTCAACGTATTCACCTTGGACTTCAATACACTTCCGACAACGGTTCTGCAACAACTGTAACACTTGGAGAAAAAATTATTTGTCTTTGTCCTGAAGATGACAGCATCGATGACAATATCGTTATTTGGAAAATGTGTCCTTTCAAGACAATTTTCACACTCAAGAACAGATAAAAGTCCATCGGAGCTACGTCCGGAGAATAAGTGGGGTGGTCAATTACTCCATAACCAGCTGGTGCAATTTCTGCATCGTGATAAGCGGCTTGTAACATGGAGCGCTGCCCTGAACAAACATGATGCTTTTCGTCAGCTTTTCCCCCCGTGTCTGTTGGATGGCTGCATACAATTTATACAGAACACCGCAATGGTAGGTGGGATTCATTGTGGACAGTCGCTGAACATATTCTATGTGGATGATTCCTTCCGCAACCCAAAACACAATCCCCATCACTACAGCAGAGGATTTCTGCTGTCAAAATTTCTTGTGCCTTGGTGAACCCGTGTGTTGCCACTGCATTGACTGCTGTTTGGTTTCTGGACTTTGTTCATCCATACTATCGTGTAATTCATCGTTAATCTCCTTGGCATTCATGTCCTTAGAAAAAAGATACTTGATCACTGCCCTCTTTTGGGACAGTGATCAGTATGGTGAATTCCATATTTTGCTGCGCCATCGCTCACTCAACCACCAACAATAGAAAGAGTATTCACACTACAGTGTTTAAATTGCTACTGAAGTACGTACAAGAATCACTTTATCACATACTCCATTTGTACTAATCTATCTGGCCCCTTCCATGTTAGACCGGAAACCTTTCAACCCCGTCCCCCTTGTATGTCTCTATTTGGAGGTGTGTTGTTGCAGCCAAACGAGAGCGTCAGCGTGTTCTGTCTGTGCGACCGGATCGAGTGTCTGCGGCTGCTAGAGGAAGAGGACGTGATGATCAACTGAACGCAGGAATCTTCCTCAACTTCAAGCACACTGAAATAATGGACTGGTTGGAGAGCTTCTACTCGTCGATGTAATATAACAATATACATTATAAAGTATTCAACAGACGTGACATATTATCCTAGGCTTACACATTGCTATATCTAATAAACGATATTCCATGTCTACTTTTAATGTAATTTTTTAAAATACTTATGAATGAAGACTGACTAACTGGAAAGGGAAATTATTATATACGAGCGCACACTGAGAGTCAAAATTAATGTTCAAGGTTATTCGTTGTACCGGATAGATTGTGCATCCCTATCATGTGGATCGATCTGTTGTGAATAAGACTAATTACCTATATACAGTATATAAAACTTAAAGTCTGAAGATTTATATGTACTGGATACAAATCCACACTGTTACACCGATTGCCACCAAAGTTTGCACAGGTAACATTTGACACAAGGCAAAAAACACTGCCTAACTTGGAATTTGATATTTCGCAAGAATTAGACCCTTTTAATTATGCCTTTTCTTTGACGGGTATAAAGATGTCAACAACACTCTGGAGAACAGAATTAATTACCATAGTAACAAGTAAATAAACAAATGATATTTAGCGGCATCGGAACTGTACCTTTATCCGTTCCTGCAGTTTTATTAATTTTAATATGCGATTGTATCGATATATTTTATAATTTTGTATACAAATACGTCTATATATTTTGTAATTGTCTTAAACGATTATCAAATTTATGTTTATACGTATTTCTGATGATGCAATGAATAAGTAATGAAATATATTAAATACCACTACTACAGATGTCAACCACACCATGGAGACCTTGAATTAATTAGCATAGTAACAATTAAATAAACAATAGCTATTTAGCGGCATCGGAACTGTACATTTATCCATTCCTGCAGTGGATTTTCAGTGTTTTATATAATATGTGTTTGTATCGATAAATTACGATGTGGAAAAGAAGAAGTTTACTAATTGTAAATTGTCCTATTACTTAATGCAAAGAGAAAATACGTGTTGTTTTCATTTGTGAGGTTAGGGGACAACGGTTTTTGATTTTAAGTTTACTGCTGAAATACATAAAAGCCATGGTTGAGGAAAACTTAACGTTTAATGTGTTATACAGTGCTTCTAACATAATAACACTTAAAATAAAGAATTTAGAGTTTTTGATTTAACAAGTACTTTATAAATATCTCCAAAGGCTTCATGAACGGGTACTTTTAAATCTCCAAATGCTGTTGCACCAACATAATAATTTATTGCAAGTTAAAATAGTACACGTGTTGAAAACAGCTTTGGAGAGAATTTGACTAATGAGTACAAAATTGTTATACGAGCTAACAGAACGCCATATAGTCATAAACAATAAAAATTATATTAAAAGTCACATATTCGCGTGCGACGCCGCGGGCAGCAGATAGTTTATTATAATAAAGGGGTATAACAGTACACAACTATAAAGTATAAGACTCAGATTAAAATATAAGAAAATTCTATACGTATTGTTATTAACGAACATTTATAATAAAAAATGCTTACATTTTACAAGAATATATTTCTTAATATTTTTACTAAGATGTTCCGACAGTTTTGTATACGCACTGTCACGTGTCGAAAGATACACTACGTAATGAATGTCTCTAGGTTAGGGCCATTTGAGGCCCACGTAATTTCATCGCTACGCGCAGTGGTAAATAAAGAGTAGCCTACTATTCGAACATTTTACGCCAATTGTATGAAGCTATTCGTAGAAAACGGCCAGATTTACGGAAGAATAATTTATGAAAATTGCAGCCTGATACTGCGCCTGGACGCACGTCATTGCTTGTTAATACTTTTGCCAGGCTAGGCAAAAGAAAACGTCATAATGATGACACGGCAACTGCCGTATTCACCAGATGTGTACCAGCGCGATCTTTTCTCCTCCCAATAGTGATAATTTCCACTAAAGGACAACGTTTCGCGACCGCTGAAGACGTAAAACGAAAATCGCTAAGCTAGCTCAAGGGTGTATCAATAAGTGCATGCTGAAAATATTTTTTAAGCCTGCAAAACGGCTGGCTTAATCGTGTTACATTCGACTGAGGCTATTTTGAAGGCGGGCAGTATAATTGTCGATGAATGAAGGTATTATTTTTTAATAAACAAGAAGTGCATGAATTTTTTACGAAACCTGGTATGTATGTTAATGCTGACATATTTTACAGTTATTATTGTTGTACTAATTGAAAACACGGGTTGGTTATGTTTCCTAATCTACTGTTTACATTTGTACAAACGTAAAAACTTTAAATTGTTGTTTAAATTATTTCCCGCGCTGTTTAGCCGTGGGCCATTGTTTTCTACAGAAACGACGTTTCGTTGAAACAGTACTGTGGTCACTACCGTACACCGCCTCACGTTAGCGTAAACTCGATTTTACACTGATGATGGCAGTCGACGACACTGCCGAAACGTCTGTTTTAGTAGAAAACGCTGGTCCACTGCCAAACAGCCCGGAAAAGAATTTTAACAACATTGACTCGGACCGTGTAAGCCTACGAAGTACATAATTTTAAATTATTGGTCTGAAGAAATTCGAGGTAATTTTTTACAGTTATGTGTAAAATGTACAAAATATTTCTGAAGTAATTGCATAATTTTGTTGTTATATTCACTTCAGTGTAACGCTAATTAGAACCGCTCACGCAATGTGACGGCTACAGGTTAATAATAATGAAACATTTGCAAAACTCTGGATTGGAACACCTGAAACGCATTTTACGTAAGCCCGTACGGAAAACAATTTTAATTCTTGTTGCGGTATATAATGTAATTCACATTATTCTATGTGAACGCCTTTATGTCGCAAGAAACTGATAACGAATATTGTATACCATGAGCTCACTGCACTGTTCATTTTGTGAAAGCTCTTCTTTCAGGCGTTCCAGTTCACATAGTTATAGAATAATAACTTAACACCATCCAGAATTAATTTGTGGAAGACGGCTATAGATACATTAAATGGAATACTGTAGGATAAGCAAATTAGAGCAGAAACTAAAACCAAAATCTTTAACACCAATGTCGGAAGTATCATAACTTATGGCACAGAAGTTTGGACTACTAATAAACACACAAGAAAAAAAATTAATGACAGCAGAGATTAAGGTACTGGACAGACACCAACTGGAACTTAATAAATTTTGTTACTTGTTAAAAGAGTGTTGATTGCAAATCCTGTCACTCTGTTTGGGCTCCAGCACACTTTTCGCTGCCTCTAGGTTTACTAACCCAGTCTTAAATTTTACGTAGCGGCCTTGCGACCAGAGCCGCTACAGAATGTTGAGTTGTATATATATTACTCAGAGAGTGTTGTGGAGCGATTGATTTGAGACATACCACACGGCATGAACTCTTATCATTCTCATTAGCTTAGATGTACATCTAACGTATTTGAATAATATCTACGTTAGACGTGCTGGCGCATTCCCCCAATTTGAAATTTTGGATAAGGTATAAGTTCCTTATATTCGGAGTTTGATATAATGGTCGTAAAGCGGCTGCAATCAAATTGTGGTCACTACAAATGACTTTTGTTTCAGCGTTTACGACATCATAAGTAAAGTATGCGCTCGAGTTATGTAGAAGTTTTTTTTTTGAGTCCGGTCCGTATTTGGGCCTGACTCGGGCTGTGGTCTGGGGCAAGCCTCCTTCAGCCAGATGGTATGGGAATTGTAGGGAGACGTACACCAATCCTGACCGGCCGCTGAGACGGTGGAGGCACGTAGATGGTAGTTTGGGTTTACTGTGTGGATCTGTAGGTGGTAGTCAGGTGTGAAAGGAAGAGGTAGATGGAGGCGCCCTTCAAGGGTGTTTTTTATTTATTTATTCATTAATTTTTCTGTTGTATGGCGGCCAAGACAGGGACGTGTAACGCAGGTCGCCAAGGCTGGTGGGTGGTGTCAATGTAGGCGGAGGACACGTAATAGTGGATTAAAGAGCCGGGAAGTGGGTGATAGGAAGTATTATTGTGTGTGTTCAAGAAGAGATCGATGATAGAGTTTAGAGTTTAGAGTTTAGATAAAGTTAGTATAGTGTTGGGTTTTTAAACTGCTTGCGTTACGAGTCTCTGACGCTGGGGATTAGTCGAGAGGCATATTAGAGAGAAGCTAAGAAATATTGAGTGAAACTGTAGAAGTATTAATGTAGAATGAATGTAGAAGTAATAACGTAGAATTACTAAAATGTTGTGTGTTTCATTTGATGTTCCGCTTGAACAAACAAACACAACTGAAAATTTAGACTAATTACGTGCATACTGCTTTGTTGCGTTTACATAGGACTACTTGTACGTAACGCTTGGTGAAAGAGTACACAACGTTTTGTTTGTAACTGTGCACGTGATTATACAGTTGTATAGGAAGTAGACATTACGCGTAAGGATATGAACTAATTCGCGCGTGGCGTAAATAACAGACTTTACAGTGCAAGCGAATTATCACTAGGAACAAAACCCATTGACAACATTCAATACTTTGTGGAGTACTTCAACAGTATGTTTTAAAATATAGTCAAATAATACTGTCCTTTTTAGATTTGATCTTTTCCTAATGTTACCAAAAGTCGTGATTCAAAATATGGTGTAATACAGAAGCGTATTCTTTCATTTCAAGAAAAAAGAAAACAAAAAAAGGACTATAACGAATAAGTAAGGTCATATTCTTATCAATAAAACGTGTCAGTATTGGAAAGCACGTATTGTAGCGCGTATTTCTGACATAAATAACAGCCAGATTTAAGCGCACGTTATCTGATTATCGCTTGTGGTTAGGCAGATTTCCTCCCGGTCACTACCAGAGTAAGACACGTTAACGACGTGTTGGACAATGGCAGCACATAAAATCTGGGAACAGTTTTACACGTTTAGTTTCCAGCAGTCGTGTTTTGCTGATCAGATCACGTAGCCCAATTTAAATAAGCGATTGTAAAGTACGGAACTTCCCTTGTAAAACGTACTTGTACTGCAGGCGGAATGAACATCTAGATTAACCGGTGATCGAGTTGACTGTGTCACTAAAGCGAACATGTTTGTGTTGTAGAAAAATATGAAGCGCAATACGAGCACTATTACGTGTCCGTAATACTTGTCCAACTTATAGCAAGAACTTAGCTGTAGCGTTGAGGTGGTCAACAGAACTACAACGACGTATAAAAATATTTAGTATATTTAAGATTATGTACACAATACAAATTAATGGTGTCCTCCTTGTTGGGACTGAGAAAGGGCAACGTAGTGAGCACCTTTAGCGGCAGCGACGTCGTGCGTGTCGGCGAGGTATCCTGAATTGAGGACAATAGGAGCGGCGAGTGGTCCATGGTATGCGGATCCTCCTTCGTGACCGGCAGCTTTATAACTGGCAGCTTCAACAGCGTAACCTGCACCTGCAGAATGGCCACTGTCGCCGCCGGCTCCAGCTCCAGCGTCTCCGTCACCGTAGCCGTGGTCAGTGCTGAACGACTGAAGATCGGCGTAACCGTATTCGCCCTTGTAGATATCGCCGGTTGCCGGTCCGTAGCTGTAGATGCCGTGAAGAGCTCCTTCGTAGCGTGGGTCGGAAATACTACCGTGACCGGATGAGCCGCTACAGTAATCGTCACCTCCGTAACCTGCCGCTGCCGCGGAATGCGCTTTGGCGACTGCGATTAGATGTTCTCCTCTGGTAGCGGCAACTTCCAGTGTGTCTGCTAAGTGTCCGTCTTCCTGTACCACTGGTTTTGCAAGTGGTCCATGGTAGCCGTAGGTCCGTGCTTTGACACTGGAAATGAAGAAATCTCTGCAGAATGGCCTCCTGCTTAAGTCGCTATAGTGAGATCAGTTACCGCGGCTACCAAAGCCGTTGCTGCTCCCTGAAATATTGTGACAATTATGCTGTAGACAATGCAAACACACTGCGATTCTTAGACATTTTTTTAGACTATGGTTTTTTTTAAGACTCGATCTTGCGAAGTATAAGTCACCTATTAACGTTCACGTTTTTCGAAGTTTAATAAACATTCTTCTTTATACAAATTAATACACGTTGCTATTTCGTCCGTATTATTTTTATTTGGTATTCCCGAGAAAACAGAATAGTGTCGTTTATACTTTTACTTACCCAAGCGTTCATTTCCTTTTGTTGTTCAAGGGGCGCTTGATGAACCGATTCTCGCTTCAGGCACTTAAATAGTCGTCACGTCGTAACCAATCCCCCCACAGACTTTCACACATAGCATATAGCGTTATACAACGTGCTTAAGTAACATCGCGAAACAGACACGCTTACAAGAAGATTTATTATCAGTCCCACTCCTGACTTGTGCACTTGCACTTGCCGGTAGGTCGCGGCCTTAGTTGGTGGGCTGCGCGAGACCGTCTTCTTGGTAGCGAAACGATCCCCATCAAACGGCCTGTATAATAACAAATGTATTTTACTGTACAACACAACGCAGAAAAATAAATGAGACTGAAATTCAAAATGCTTACGATCGAGTTTACAATACACTTTAACTCCTCTTCATAAGAGTTAAATATTAAATGTGACTTGAAATTGTTTACGAAATTTATTATTTCTGTTTTAAATTACGTTTCACGTACAACTGTGTTTAGTAGGCCCAACATTCTCTGTTTCGTCGGTTCTGGACTTCAGATAGTTGTAAATTTTAAGTTCACGAAGTATCATTAAATTGTTTAGCAAGTTCTAGGCAAAAATGTTCTGATTGGCTATGATGTTGTTAATGTGGCAAAAGAGTCTAAGAACAACTACCGGGCTTGTTTTGCTAGAAATTTAATGTCAGAAGTTTTTGAACCTTCTTGAGGTAATTGCATTCGGGTCTTCTCAGCTTTTGTTGTGTGCACTTTTACAAGAAAAACTAACACTGAATCACCTTGTATTGGATTGTAACACTCACCGTTCAGATTTTCGAGGTACAATGTAATTTTGAATCAAGTTAGTAAGGAATTTAAAACATCCACTCAGAAAATTCCATCAAACATTTAATAAACAATACAACAAAGTTTAGATTTACAATTTAATTTTACCATATATCGAGGCGTCACATGTATTTCAATCAAAGATTGTTGATGTGTGTCTCAGTACTTGATCTATGAAAACTGTATGAGAATTGTCAGATACGAGATTATTGTCGAGCCAACCTAAAAATTAAAATACAAATGTAACTTAAGTAGATTGAAAGTTATTTTAATAGATGCACTGTAATACTTAATACTTTTAGAGATCATTAAAAGCTAAGATTGTTTAGTTATTATTATTATAATGTTTAAAACATAGTCATTAACTTTTTTGTGTATTACTTCAAGAGCTGACGAACGTTTCCTAGATACTTGTCGGGTACTTTGACATTTTAACACGTTTTAACTGTAATATTAGTAAGCCTGACAATATTAACAATAATTTTGGTACTTGAAGGCTGAAAATGTCTCTTAGGTTTATGTCAGGTACACTGACATTCTAAAACGCCATCATTATCATCACCACTCCAAGGACTAGGCTTTTGACTTGTTCCGGAACCCAACTCCACCTCGGTCTACCGACATCTATCTTCCAAGTAGGGTGATAATCCACAGATAGACAGATATCGGAGATCCTTTTCAAGTGTTCACACCATCTCCTTCTGTGGTATTCAGTCTTCTGGTGCAATGATACAATGTTTAAATCGCGTCTAATATCGTCGTTCCTTTCCGATCCAAGAGAGAACAACCTTGCCTCTGTCTCAGAAAATTCATTTCGGCCTTTTACCAAGAGATCATGTCTCACTAGCATACAGGAATGTGGGGACAGCCACAGTTTTATAAAATTGTATTCGGGTATCCTTCCATGCTTATTTTTCAGGCACCTATGAATCCGCATTTCCAAACAACTCTGGAACTATAACCCGAAGGGACGGAGAGTTGTGGGATGTCCGAGGAAGCGCTGGAGTGACCAGCACTAATCTTTGCCTATTAGAGACCAGAACAAAACAGCATTGGTTTAATCCGTGAAGATGATGATGATGATGATGACTTATGAATCATTAAACAGATGCGTCTAAATTTTAATAACTTACTATTCCAATCAATATAATTATTATTCTAAACGTTTTAACAATAATATTCGTAAGTCTGCCATTATTAACAATAATATTTGTATTGAAAACCTGCGTTCTTTAACAATAATAGATTTAATGTCATCTAGTATAAGTGTAGTTTTTACAGTTAGTTAAGATTTACAGTTAATTTGGTTGACAGAGTGGAAATTTTGTTGTCTGGTCTGCTATCGCTACCGAGCCGTGTGCTATTAGGCATACATTCACTCTTCAGAGGATGAGGTCAGCGATATCTTGCAACAATCTATATGTATTGGACAAAAAGTGCGAGAAAAAGAAGAACCAATGCGGTCACTACCTGATTAGTCCGTGGTCGGACCGCACATGAGACCGTCAAAAATTGAGTCCCTACATGCCAGACAAAAGCTGAAACCCAGCAAAACCGAACAAAGCAGAAATATGACGCCCATCCCGTGTTACAAAGACTCTAATCGCACCGGACTTTACATAAAACTTATTTAATATTATGGCAATATAAATATTCATAATTATTATCCTCATATTCACAAGGACTTAAACCAAAAGTGGGGTGTTCCGGTCGCAAGCGTACAGACTAGAGTTTGTCACTCCAACGCTGCTTCGGACGCCCAACAACTCTCCGCCCTTTTCGCCGCTTATAAAATCCCACAGTTGTTTGGGGATTCGGTTAAGATGTTCCTCGCATTTTAGCCGATATCAGGCAATTCTGTCTAGTATACTAATAATATTCAGCTCGCGCCGTACATCGGCATTTCTTTTTTGTGACCTTCAATAATATGTCCTGCTACGTGACTGAGAAACCTCATTCCGGCCGCTTGAACACGACTGGCCTGACACTTCGTTGAAGTGAAATTCTCAGATCCATAGAGAATTATGGGGAGAGCCATCAGGGTGTAGTAGTTTAGGCGTGTTTCTTCCCTCATTGGTTTTAGAGATCTCCCGATGGTGCCGCACGTATAGTTGAAGTGCTACAGCTTCTTCACCACATCATTTTTTGTAATGTAATATACATTATAGCACACATATTCAAAATTACTGACCATAACAAGAATTACACAAATTTTAAGTTTCAGTTGTGTAATCTTCATTCTGTTTTCTGCAGGAGTGAGGAGGGTTATGTGCGTGTCTGAGCATGCGCGCTTACGTAGCTGCCCCAAAGTTTTAAGTACATTATGTAATATTGTATTATGTATTATTCAATATGTTTATTCTGCAAATAGTGTTTATTTAATTTTTACACAAACAGACTAGCCGTGTACCATGCGAATATCATTTCCCTTTCTTCTCCTGCCAGAAGGCCCCCATTCTCACATTATGCGCCGCCTTTCTTTCTAGTGTCCAGCAGTTTCTCGTCTTCTTCTCACTGCAGAGAACCTCAAGATTTTGAATGTATTTCTATCAACACAGTCGTTCAAAGAGATACACAGTGTCATCATTCCCTCCTTGATATGTTTGGTGTATCTGTTCAGACTGGAAAGATACCAAATATAGTTGAAAATTTGTTTATTTTATCTGGGCCGATTCGTCCGAAGCATCTGTCCAAGGAATCTCAGTCTTTTCCTTCGGAAAGCCGTTACCAGATCTTCCAGATCCCTGTACAGCTCTTCATTGGGTCTATGACTGTACCAATTTTCGGTGTTCTTGTTATAAATTTTTCGGAAAATTCTTCGTTCAATTCTAAGAAGAGGTTCAAAATTTTGAAAGCACATTGTTTCCACTCCACACATGATCACCGGCCTGATCACAGTGCTATAATGGCGGACTTTTGCACTTCTGGAAAGGATTTTCTTTCCGTACAGTTCCCAGGTTAGCGTAAAGGCCTTTGCTAATTTGATTCTTTATCTTAAAGGATTCTTTGTCTGAGGCGTTTCGGGATGTGTTTTATTTTCACTTTTTATTTTATATTAAAATTGAAAGAAATTCAATTATTCGTTAGTTTCTATATTAACATACAATTATTTCGATTGTTATTGATTTTCTTAAAAACCTCTGATATTTTTCAATAAAATGTGCGTCAGATGTTAAAACGATAAAAATGCAATACACTACTTGCAGAAGAAACTACACTGAACAATATAACAATATTATATAATTGCTGCAAGAAACTTTGAGTTACGTATATAGAAAATAAGTACATTATGTACAGTACAATAAGTAACTTACTTTGGATCCCATACTTACAGAAAGAATCAGGCGCGTGTCTACTTTGAACAGTCCAAGTGGAAACAGTTCCAGTTTCGAATGGCCGAGTTCCAGTAAAAATAAGTATAACTGAAAAGAAATAGGAAAGGCAAGTAAAAATTTCTTTGAAGAATAGTGAAGTAAATCCATTAACGGTAATGCGACTTATGTACCCAAACTATCAACTATGCGTGTATTGCTCCAACTTAAGAAATGTTTTCGTGAAAATTATACGTAAGTAAATACATTCGTACATTGATTACTGTAAACATACAATATTAAAATGATTAGCACTAATTTTACATAATTTGTGTCAGTCAATTTACCTTTCATGTCTAATAAAGAAAGTTTATTTACTCCACATTATTTAAAACGGCATCGACATTCGACAAATGAAAAATAAAGAATAATCAAATTGTATCTTTATTCCCATTTAATGTGTATGTGCTGAATTAATTTATTTGTATCTCTGTAATGGTGTTTGCGTAATCAGCAGTTTTGATGGCTACATCGACATTCCAACCGTGTATTCTTGTATTTCGTTGTTCATGACGTGTCCGTTACTTAACTAAATATAATTAATTCACTACCGTACGGTTGGGTGAATTAATTATATTCAACCAATCGTGTATATTCCGGCTCAGAAAAATTTTTATTTTTATTCAGGGTCGAAACATTCTACGACGTTGTCCGATGCCATTGTTGACTGTCGTTGCAGTCCTCGTCGTTTAGTCCTGTATCCCTCATTGATATCCTCATGGCCTCTATCCATGTTTTCTTGGGTCTTCCATTCTTTCTGTACGCTCTACGTATCCACCTCATTGTTTTCTTTGGTAAACGGCCTGGTCCCACTCTTTTTTTTTTACGTGTCCGTACCAGATTAGTTGTTTTTCTTCAATGCAGTCGATGATTGATTTTTTTACGCCCAATTCTTCTTTGATCGTTTTGTTACGTATTCGCTCTAGCCTTGAAGTTCTAGCAGTTCGTCTCAAAGCATCAATTTCTGTAGTTTCTAACTTTCTTTTTATTGGGTCCTTTATTCTCCATATTTTGGATTAGTGCAACAACAACAATTTAACCATACTATCGTACATTCTTTTCTTCTTTTCTTTTCCAACTTCTGTGCTTCACAAAATCCCACTCTTTGATCTAATTATTTGTTTTGTTTTAATTATTCTTGTTTTTGTCAACATCATCTGTTCCTTCTTCATTAAAATTTATTCCTAAGTATTTGTAGCTATTGTATTTTTTATACGTTTATCGTTTTCTAAGATTAAAACTGTTGTTTCTTCTTCGATACACAGATACTTTGTTTGACCTCAGAATCCTCAGGATAACCTCCTCAGAATAATAACTATTACCATTTTAATGTTCTTATTAAATCATCTTGTTTCACTTCATCGGTTTGCTGTTTTATAACGTGTAATTTGTTTATAATTACACTGTTGTTTTTATTGTTTATGTGCATATAAAAGGTTTCCCAAAATATTTACTTGTTAGTTTTTTGTACATCTTATTTTATTTCACGTTTTGAAGTTACCAAAGAAAAGAAAATTGATGTTTAGGCCTACTATTTGTTGCTCGTATAAGTAAATTACATTCACAGACATGTGGTTTGAAGTGAGCATTTCTGTGTTGGGGGAGCCTGTTCGATAGTTTTTCTTTCGCCTGTCCAACATGAAATTTACTGCAAGGCTAACGTACAAATTCCGTAGTTTCCTATTTAAATTTAAATGTGAGATATACGTTTACAAATATTTTATAAAAGAATTTATTACCTATGTTATAAAATTAATTAAAAACAAAATATATGTATGCTACCAACAAACTAGCACTAAACCAAACCCTTCAAAACCTTGAAAAAGGCATAAAAATTATAGAAGCAGTAAAGAGTTTATATATCTTGCCTTCCAGGTAAACAGCACTAACGACACCAACACTGAAATAAGGAAACATATAACTCGCAAAGAAAACATAGTATGGATTAAAAAAGCACCTGACATCTAGCTTCATCTCAAGAAGAACAAAATCCAAAATTCATTAGCCGCAAAAGTGTATAGGTGTTCATAATCGTGTTTTTACTTTTTGAATAAGACTATTTTGTTTGGGGAGTTTTTATATATTTACATTTTCTAGTTTGTCAACTGTGTTTGACCACTGTGCATTCCTGTTTGCATAATAATGTTCCTTTCTTTTTCCTTCTTGTATCACTTAAGGGACTTAGCCTACCCAACATTAAAAGCTGCTGAACTAAAAAAAAACTACTTACGTGGTTACTGTCGATATAAGTTCCTTGGAATGTAATTAACTTCTCAATTAAATCTCTCAGCCGCTTCACCTGTAAATGTTCAATATACTTAAATTGTTAAAAGCTACGTTAACTATATTATCATGCATTAATTTATATTCTTGAGTGCATTTGTTTTATAGGGAAATATGTTTGGTTGATGCTGGATACGAAGTAAACGCAACTATCATAAACCACCGGTTGCAAACTATTTCTAAGCATCTTACTTTGGAAGAGCAAAACGGCTTCAGGAACGAGAGAAGATCTTGTACAGGCAATGCTTTATTATTACACAAATCACTGAGAAGCATCACGAGTTCAATAAAGAAACACATGTAGCTTTCATTGACTTTGAGAAAGTCTTTGATAGAGTAGACAGAAATTTGCTGTGGCAAAATATTAGAAGAAAGGGGATACCCGCAACAAGTTTTAAGGACTACACAAGGCCTATATAATGGAAGAAAAATAGCTGTTAAAAATAATTGTCGGATGTCTCAAGAAATATCTGTCAATCAAGGTGTTAGACAAGGATGGAGTATAGGCTATCACCTACTCGTTTTAACACTTAAGCTATATTGACGATCTGGTAAGGAAATGGAAACATCTAGTGAATCCTGCTATTAATTTATCATGAGACATATATTTGAATTTTTTTTTTTTTTTGCTGACGACTTGGTTGTATTTTAAAACAAAGAATCTGATTTTGCAAAAATCTGTTTTTACACTTCATCAGATTTGCCAAGAATACAATATGAAAATCTCCACTATAGAAACAATGATTAATGACCAAATTCTGGAACAGGTGAGCTATTTTAATTATTAGGGAAATGATATTGGCTTTGATAGAAATTATGATATTAATGTTAAGTTAGGTAAGTTCCAAAAGATCTGTGGGACAATAAGCCGTATTTTTAGAAACAAGGTACGTCGAGATACAAAATTAAAGTTTTACAAAGTCATGGCAGAATCTGTATTGTCCTGTATGTGTGAATTGTGGACAGCAACCTAAAAAAAGACAGTAAAATATATGCCTAAAAAATGGCGTTCTGACGAGGAGTCAAAAGGTATTCTAAACTTTACCGTATGAAGATTGAGGTCATGTTACAAATTTCTAACTTGAATACAAAATTGAAAGATTACAAACAATGGTAGAAAGGACATTTAGGAAGAATGTCAAATTGCAGACTGGCCAAACAAGTGTGGCTATAGAAAACTGTAGGATACAGATGTGTGGCTAGAACCAGGAAGAGATCGTTGGAGGATCTTTGGAGGCGAAACAGGCAGGATCTTGCGTATGCCGTGTTGTGAAGTTGATGATGATGGAGTGCATTAGTTTTTAATAAAATAAAATTACTTCGCGCATCTAGAGAGGAAGGGTGAATTCAAACACTGCAATAGTCTTGTTCAGTAGTAAGAATATTTCACTTGAATTATTGCATGACTGTACATTGTTGATTACAAATTGTTATTTTTGACTAATTAATGCTGGTAATTGGTAACTTCACTGGTGTCTGTGTTTTGTTTTCACTGTACTATACGACGATCAGTGAGACCGTCGTAAAAATATTATATGACACTACAAAGAGAAAATATCGGTATGGAGAACCATACATGACTTCCATGTTATATGATATTTATTTTAAATCATTTTGAAAAGTAATATTTCCATAGAAACTACTTCTTTCTTCAGCCTTAACCACAGTACTAACGTATACAACCTCATGTTAACGCACTCGATTTTCACTGATGGTGGAAGTCGATGGCACTGCCGAAACGCCAGGTTTTGCAGAAAACATTGCACCACGGCCAAACAAGCCCGGGAACGAATTTTAACAACAAACTACTTCTTTGTTGCCGATAACGCAGTACACATCAAAAATTATCCCCTCCAACCTTAAACTATTATTTTCATTTATACAACTATTATAGAAAATTACCTCCTCCCCCTTCAAATACCCTTTTCATTTATAGGTATTTCATCAACCTTTCTGCAGTGGATTATTATGACCTTCTTTTCACGATACTTTATTTATCAAAATTAAGTACTTCACTCTTGTTAAAACGTAAAACTTTGCAGGTAAACTACGCCTTGCGCTTAACCGATCTTCACCAAAATCAACAGGCCTTGAGCTCTCGACAATATGGACACACATGCAAAATATTATGTAATTCTGTTTAAATTTGCGGCAGTTATGGGTTCGGAATAGAAAAAATTCTACACACAGACAGACACACAAACACACACACACACACTGACACTTTTTGGAAAATGACTTTTCTTCATATTTTAAGACTAGTACAATCAGAATCAGCCCTTACCTGGAACACGATTTTTTCGCCATCACCATACTTACATTTCCTTATGGAACATGGAAGTAAAATTATCCCCACCCCTTCAACTATTATTTTTATTTATAGAAAATTACCCCCTCCCCTTAAATTACCCTTTACATTTATAGACATTTCATCTATATTTCCACAGTGGATTATTATGACCTTCTTTTCAGAATACTTTATTTATCAAAATTATGTACTTTATTCTTGTTAAAACATAAAACGTTGCTGGTAAACTACCCCTTTCCCTGAACGGATCTTCACCAAAATCAACAAACCTTGAGGCCTATCCGAATCTGACCCATATGCAAAAAATTATTTGATTCTGTTTACATTTGCGGCAGTTATCGTTCGATATATAAAAAATTCTACACAGATACTTTTCGGAAAATGACTTTTTTCATGTTTTAAGAGTAGTACAATCAGAATCAGCCCATACCTCGAAAACAATTTTGTTCGCCATCACCATACTTCAATTACCTTACGGAACATGGAAGTAAAATTAGTTCAGGACTGTTATCGTCGAAAACATGAAACGTTTAAACTTTTGAAGAGATCACTATATCTAGTGCTCACTCACCTTCCTGTTAGCCGACTGGCTAATCATAGTGATTACTACAAGACCGAAAAGGTCGTTGATTACTCCAGACGACCTTAGGAATTTGTTTACGTTAAGAGGCTGTTTCTGTTTTGCGAAGAAGTACCAAACCTTGTAAGAGTATTTTGTAAAACGGTATATAATGATCAAGACGTTGAGTCCAATTGTTACGCCGTATTGTTGATTGATAAGTATGTACTTGTTTGAAACTTGTCTGAAAGCGCGAATAACATCCTCCATTCTTCTCGTAAACAAGCGCTGATGACTGAGAGGAACACTGTTTCGGTCACACTCTTCGAAATTATTTGCGAAGGACATATTATTATGATTGTCGCTTATCTCGACTACGACTTTGAATATTTTAGACACTTCTGCGTCCAAGTTGCACGTAAGTAAACACCACTGATTAGCGATCGTGTACACCACGATTTGACGCATCATGGAAAATATCACAGTCAAGCTGGCTGTGTATACGGACATCACGGTAAAACATAGGACGGTAAGGAGTTGGAATAACAAGTGTGCGACGAGAACCAGGGTGTTGGTAGCGACGACTTCATCGCTAAAAGGACTCGTCAAACAGTTATTTACTAAACTGCCTGGTCTACGAATCGACTCAACGAATTTTCGGAAGTTGCTGTTCAGTCGACTGTGTGTGAAAAGATTTACGCACATTTCGAATAGGTAACAGAAACGCAAAAGATTTGTGATTTCCGTGACGACATGCAGATCCGGTAATCGGCTTTGATGCAGTGCGTAAATTATCACTGAAAAAGTGACCAGTATATAAACATAAGGACATATCCAGAAATACTGTTTCCGTGACGCGCGATTTTTAAAGAACGGCGAACCCACACCCAACAGCTTGCACAGGATACGGTCCTGTCTCAGATATACCTTGGTAATGTTCATTGGTAGCTCGAAGCCGGGGTCCTCGGTTAGTTATAGAGTTTTATATCAGAGACTCACGTTTAACGACAACTGTTTGGAAACTGTTACCATAGCAACCCTCACTACTCGTCGAGTATTCCACGTTTCAAACTGCTATTGATATCGATTGTTTGCTGTTGAACATTGTAGTTCCCATGACAATAGTGCCATTGTTAACACACTGTATAAACATATCTGTACTTTCATGATTAAACGTGAAGTAGATTTTGTTATTCGTAACAGGAAGTGAGACATTGTTAACTGTATAAACTAAACGGAAGGGAATTGGAATTTCTGAATAAAAATTCCATTACTAAAGTAACAGAAAAAAAAACATAAATTATATTCCGAATGAAATGTACTTTTAATCGCGGTGAGCGAGGCCACCATGCGTCGAATCGCAGAAAAGGACCTGAGATACACGTCTTATGTGCTCAAGGTACGACAAATGCTGTCTAAGGCTGCCAAGGTCAGGAGAGTTGCCCGCTGCAATTTGCTTCTTTGTTCATTGAAGCACGAAGCTCCGGGTCGCCTCAGGTTTTTATCTGATGAAAAGATTTTTACTCTTGATGCAAAAGTGAACCGAAGAAACGACCGTTGGCTCGCGCATGATCCCGAGGATGTCCCTGTAGTAGCCAGGACGAAGTTTCCGGCCAGTGTTCACGTCTTAAGCGTCGTCTCCAGTGAGGGTGACGTCATGCCGCCACATTTCTTTAAAAAGGGAAAAACCATCACGATGGACGTTTACCTCCAGATTCTGAGAACTGTAGTGAAGACATGGATGGAGACTGTTGCCTCCGGGAGACCGTACATCTTTCAACAGGACGGTGTACCTGCTCACACAAGCCATTTAGTGCAGAACTGGGTTTCCGATAACGTGGACGCATTCTGGTCTAAGGAATTCCGGCCTCCCAATAGTCCTGATTTAAATCCCCTTGATTATTACGTCTGGGGCGTTATTGGAAGGGTGTCTAACAAGTTCAGGCACCCCAACGTGGCAACCCTTCAGGCCAGTATTGAGGCAGCATTCCGCGGATTTAGACAAGGAGTTAAGTTCCACTTACAAACACCCTTATCAGCAAGTTTATTTCACAATATTTAATTAATTTCCTACTTGCGCTCACCATAAAAGCATAGCAGTAGTCCAAAACAATTAGCCGGTACTGCTCAGTTTTGATTTACAAAGCGCTTAATATATTTTGTATTTGTGACTAGAGTGCCATTCTCACTCATGCTAAATTTAATGATATTAGGTATTCTAAACTTATATGAAAACTATTAAACCTAGTTCTCTGAATTTGCTAGATTACCGCCAGGAGATAGTAAGTAACGCGGGTGCCTACATTACTCTTGTCGTCTTATGTTTAAAATAAAGTGTACTTTTTTTCTTAATTAGCCTTCTGTCCTACACTCGACAACAGTCAAAGAGTCAAAGCAAATGATAACTGGTAAAAACTATAAATCACTACGAAATTTAACTCGTGTCATCGACAACGTATATTATACTTACTGTACCGTTAGTTGAAAACCGCTGAAAAAGCTTTTCTTTATCTGTCGCCTCTGATAAAGTAGCTCTGCATGTAACTTCTAGCCTTGGATTGCTATTCTCTTCTTGCAAGCAGCAGAGGCGTAGCTAAAGGGGGCCCAAGGGGGCAGCCGCATCGGGCGGCATAGCCAGGAGAGCGGCAAAGTGAACACAAACTTGGAAAAAATTGTTTTCAGTTTATAAAATTACAAACAACTTGTTTGTTTGATATGACTATTCCTTTCATAAAGAAGCATAACATATTTAATATTTTTTGCGACTTTGTAGTGAGTTGTTGTGCTGGAAAAGAGAACTGATAATCATACTATATTAGCTTTCTATAGATAATCCTGAGTGTCAAAATATTACAAGGGATCAACTTGCGATCATAAAATGGATGTTATTAGCGACGAGGCTGTTGATAAATACAGTAAAGTTAACGACGTGAATACTTCAAACTGTGAAAATGTCAAAGTACAGTTACAAGATTCACTTTGTTCTAGTACCATGGGTGTCGTTGCATCATGCAGTCTTGAAATTATAGGCGATGAAGGACAGAACATTGCTAGCAACAATGTAGACAGTGTTCCCGGTGCTGCCCTACAAGATGTAGAGGTTGGCCAATCAAGATATCTCAATCATTCAGAGATATAATGGTGAATAGAGGAACATATCAGTTGCAGAACAAGGACAGCCATTTTCCTGAAGATGAAGCTGGACGATCCTTAAACAAGTATTGGTTTGATAAAACCTTACAAAATGGCAGAAAGGTAAATAGCACGTGAATGTGTTTTTTCTCCAACTAAAAAATCTCTATTTTGATTTTGTTGCACTTTATTTCGACAAAAAAACTATAACAGAAGCCATTTTAATAGTAAAAATTAGTCTTCATCGTGGCGAAAGTTTCAAATCCCTGTATTCAGGATCATGAAAATAGTCATCCTTATCGCTCTGGGTTTTTGGAATGGAAGGAATTGGAACGTTCTTTAAACAAAGGGGGATTTATTGGTGACCTACTTCAGGAATAAATAAGTAAAGCAGCTAAGACATAGAAAGATATCCTCGAACGGGCATTGGCACAGTACAAACTCTTGCATAACAAAATCTGTTACTGAAAGGACATTGAGAGTTAATTACTAATTATCAAAATCCTGGAAACTTTCTGGCTTTGTTAAAACACTTGGCTAAGTATGACCCTGTCATGAGATCTCATTTGGATTTAGTATCTCATAATTCTGGGTGCATATCATATGTTTCGCCAACTATTCAAAATGAAATAATAAGCCTGTTAGGAGAACGAATGCGCTAATATATTATTACTGCTTATAAGAAGGTGACGTACTTTAGTATTATATTTGACACAATACCAGGTGCTGCACATGTTGAACAAACGTCTCAACAGACGTTTTATAAGGTTTGTTAAATTAAGTGCAATTCTGTTGATATGAAGGAAGCTTTCATAGACTTTATTCCTTTAGAAGTGAAAACAGCGGAGGCAGTTACAAGTAAAGTTGAGAGAGATAGATTGAATCTTAGCGATTACAGAGGTCAGTCATATGAGAATCAAGCAACAATTGCTGGAATCCATTTACGAGTTCTGAAGAGAAAATTGGATTTTAATCCACTAGCTATTTTTGTTCCCTGTGACAACTATTCACTCAAATTGGTTGGAATTCATGCAGGTCAAGTAAATGTTCGGGAAGCGACTTTTTTGGGGACAGTAGAACGTCTATTCACCTTCTTTTCCTGTTCTACTCACAGACGTTAATTGCCACCATGGCGAGCGTATACGCCAGCTCCTTTTACGCAATAAACATTTTAAAGTTTACGGCTGACGTCTTTTATTCTTTGTTTCCCTTATTATTATCTTTATTCGTCTGGCTTCAACATTAAATCTTAGTAAATAAGAACGCAACAGAACTAGAGGTAAAGTGAAATAATGTGTCAGAATACTGAAATCTTACAGTAAAACAAATGTGTTTATTTTGGAAAAGAACTTGTTAAGAACCTCCCACTTTGGAGTCATTAATTAATGTTAAAACATGACATATCTATACCATTTAACGCTAAGTATGCTCCTCTAAGGTATCAAAAGCTATACCAAACCAGAAAAGTCAGACTTTGTACAGGTACAGTATATAGCATACGCAGTATTCTTGCCTTCCCTACTGGGCAGCAGTCGGACCGAATTCAGTGAATGCAGCACGCGATCCACATAGTTATACTTCGATGGGAAACAGTTGTTAGAATTTACACATTCCAACTGTAGTTGTTATTGCTTTATTCAGGGTAGGATTAGAAGCGCGTGGTGCCCTATGCTGCCATCCGACTGGTGCCCCCCTCCGATTCAAAATTAATAAATGGCCCACACAGTTTCGAAAGTTAACAATCATTTTATTAAACTCTCAAATTACAACAAATAAGCTTATTTAGCTAAATAGTGATTACAATTACCATAGTAGTACTTAAGCTTAGAAAATACTAATCGGTCCATTTTTTTTCTTGATTTTGCCTTAACGAAGTATTGTATAATTTCTTCTAAATCGAGCAATTAAAGTATCTTACATTCAATATTCAACCTTGCTAACGACGATAAACTCTCAACTCAACATATGTTTAATGCGTTCTAATACAGAAAAGTATCTTTCAGATTCGCAGTTAACTATTGGAATCGTAAAAAGCAGACGATAAGCAATGTATATATTCAGAAATACATCAATCATTTTACAATCAATAATCCAGTTTAACACTTAAAGCGGACAAACTGTAGTATCATGGAATCTATCATCTTCATTTGAATGATTTGAAAAAACCTCTGTCTTGCAGTTTTACTCGTGGCACAAAGTGCTTCAATTCTATTAGAAGATCGTTATTCCAATCATTCGAGTGAACGTCTATAAGAGCTTTTGCTTGCTTTTCCAACTCGACACTCACCATGGTTAATAACTACGACAGAAAGCCAAACAACTGCGTAATGTGACCATAAGCTTTGCTTCGCTTAGTCCATTCAGTTGGATGGTGCCCCCTCTGACAGCTGAGGCCCTGGTGACCGGTGCTGCAGCATACACTAGCGTTATGGATAATACGCCACTGGATTTAGTCTACGGTTTTTTATGTTTTCATTTTCAGTATGAATTTTATTGAAACGACGAAAGATAAACCGTGTGTTTTATACAGTGGCTATTCGTATAGAAAGTTACGAGAGAGTCAAGGAGGTTCAGTAACATGCGTCTGTTTAAAACACAAGAAAAAAGCGGTATAAAGAAAAATGTTTTTCCCAGAACAATGTAGAGATGACAGTGACTAACCACGAGAGTATTCCGAACGAAGTGGACCCGAATGTAGAAGGTAGTGTTTCGAGCAAAACAACGAGGACGCTAGGACTACAACGCAGCTATACCTCAGATATTTATACCTCAGGATTTTTAATATCCATATCAAACCTACATAGTAGTAGCACAGCCCTGGTATTTGAAGAAGTTTACATGTTTTAGGTAAACTCCATATAAACATTCAAACATCTTGAAATGATAAAAAGGGGAATAAACGTAAAAATGTAAAACCACAAAAAGAGACAATTATTATTTTTGTTGCACGCTATATACATGGTCTCAGATTGTATTCTTCAAATTAAGTTGCAGTAAGTTGGAGAGTATTTGAAAACTGTGTTTTTTGTTTTCTTTTTTTTAATACAAACGTCAATTTCAACGAATTGTTCCAGAAATTTATACACCCCAATGAAACACAAAAATAATTTACAACTAGTTATTATACAGAATGAAAGGAAGAATAATAAACTTGTACATTTTTAGTAAACACACCCATACACACGCATACCAACACTACAGTAAGAGACGGTTTTATGTACCTTTGTTTATGTATGTATCACGATCTAAAAGTGATTTTCTAATGGGCCTACATTTAAGATTTATAAATTATTTCTTTTTAGACAAAATTATTTAATTAAACCGTTTATCAGATACAGACACGGAAGTATTTGTTTATGATACGACAAAATTCTTTTACAGAGATATACCAATTACAATTAATGGTACGTTAAGTAGATTTTCTTTCTGTAGTAGGCCTACGTATGCAACACAATATAGGATTCTCTTAATTTAAAAATTATCGTCTGAAAGGATTAAACTAAGGATGGTTTGTTCCGTTTTAAAACAGCAAAGTCTAGAGCTGGTCACTCTAGCGCTTCCTCGTATGTCCCACACTTCTCAGTCTCTTCGGCGTATGGGTCCACAGTTGTTTAGGGATGCGACAGTCATCCATTCGCCATTCGGCGACAAATTCAGCCGATAATGGGCAATCCTGTCGAGTACACTCATAATATTCCTGCCGTATATCTGCGATTCTTCTTTGACCATGGAGAGTATACCGTGCCACGTGCCTGAGAAATTTCATTTCAGCCGCTTGGATACGACTGACGTGGCCTTTTCTTAAAGTCGAGTTTTCAGATCCATAAAGAAGTGTGGGAAGGGCCATCACCTTGTAGAATGTTGGGCGTGTTTCTTTATTTGCTGACTTAAGAGTCCGTCTGATGGTCCCGCACATAAGGTTGAACTTATCCAAATTCTTCACAACGTCGTTGCTTGTATGACACACTGTAGCCCAAGTATTCAAAAATTAATCGCTTAACAAATTACAGAGCGAAAATTACTTGTTTATTTTTACGTTTTTAGTTAATTACAGCAGACAAAAAAATGTTCAATATCAGTGTTTGTAACTTCCGGACCAGTCGTCAGCGCCTCCGTGGCCGTTCGCTACAGACGCGAGACCAGAGTAACCGTATTGTCCACTGTAGACGTCACCAGTGCCTGGTCCATAGCTGTACACGCCGTAGCTACCGCCTCCTAGACCTCCAGCACCACCGTAAGCTCCACCATAGCCTCCAGCTCCGTGGGCAGCTGATGCCAGCCCAGCATATCCATATTGTCCGCTGTAGACGTCACCAGTGCCTGGTCCATAGCTGTACACGCCGTGGCTACCGCCCCCTAGACCTCCAGCACCACCGTAAGCTCCACCATAGCCTCCAGCTCCGTGGGCAGCTGATGCCAGCCCAGCATATCCATATTGTCCGCTGTAGACGTCACCTGTACCTGGACCATAGCTGTACACGCCGTAGCTTCCGCCTCCTACTCCTCCAGCACCACCGTAAGCTCCACCATAGCCTCCAGCTCCGTGAGCAGCTGATGCGAGTCCAGCATAACCATACTGACCACGATACACGTCAGCAGTTCCAGGTCCGTAACTGTAAATTCCAGAACCACCATGAACTCCACCCAGTGCTCCACCGAGTCCACCACCGTAGCCACCTCCGTAACCACCACCATATCCGCCACCGTATCCACCGCTTCCGTATCCTGAGATGGCTCTCTCTTTGGCAAGGGCGATCAAGTGCACTCCTCTGGCTGCTGCAACTTCCACAGTATCAGCGATGTGTCCATCACCTTGTATTACAGGATGAGCGAGAGGTGCGTGGTAACCGACGGGTCCGTGCTGAGACGTTGGGAATGAGGAGACGCCGCCATGTGACACTGTTGCTGAGGCAAGGCTGCCGACGGCAACCAAGAGAACAATCTGTAAAATTTTAAAATACGATCATTTAATTTGCTTTCTATCAAAATGAATTCCTTAATTAAACTTAAAATTACCCCTTTTATACAACTGACAGAGTTTTCGATGGCTGATGTGGGTTTGGATACATTGGATTATCTGTAACCAATGGTAAACCGTATCTTAGTGTAATGAACCTTAGTTTCACGTTAAATTTGGTGTATAATAATGGTAGCATTACATTTAAGCTGACATTAACTATCCTGGCTTATACGATCTCATGGGTACCGGTAATGATCCTGAGACTGGATTTACATTGTGTTAAGAGGCGTATAATGAAACCAATTCATCAGGATGACATCCTGACTTCGAACCAAGTACTCTGACCACTAGTTTCCCGGACTCCCGATGTCTCTTCATTAATATATTATATATGTTTGTGTACATTGTTAACGGTACAAAACCCCGATTTCTGTAAACAGTAGGCTGTTTAGACACGCTTCGTGCGTAATACAGTATACAAACATGCATACCAGGTTACTATCCTAATAGAAATATAGCTCGTACTAGAAGACTTTTGTATTATAGAATTCCTTAGGCTTTCCCGGCCGGCGTCAACATTGTTGGAATTACAATTTGCTGGGATGTTAGGAAATACTATTGGCCGTGGTCTACTACTTGAACCGTCAGGCCGTACTCTCTACGTCAGCAGTGGGGTAATTGGCGGACTCCCAGCCAATTGTTTGGGACATTGAAGATAGAATCTGATGGTGGGGCGAAACCTCTGACTAGAACACAATCAGTAGACCACGGCCTAACAGCCCAGCACATAATATTTCTACACTTTTGTATTACATTAGGTACTAGCTGTTATCCGCGGCTTTGCAGGCGAATGTTTGACTTTTAATAAGTATATTTTAAAATAATTTTATTGTCTATGTGTATATGGCGTTCTGTCAGTTCGTATAACAATTTTATACTCATTAGTCAAATTCACTCCAAAGCTGTTTTCAACACTTGTACTATTTTAACTTGTACTAAATTATTGTGTTGGTGTAACAGCCTTTGGAGATTTAAAAGTAGGCCTACCCTTTTATAAAGGCTTTGGAGATGTTTATAAAATACCTGTTAAATCAAAAACCCTAAATTCTTTAAGTGTTACTGTGTTAGAAGCATTGTATAACACATTAAATATTATGTTTTCCTCACCCATGGCTTTTATTTGTTTCAGCAGTAAACTGAATACCAAAAACCATTGTCACCTAACCTCACAAATGAAACAACACGTATTTTCGCTTTACATTAAGTAATAGGACAATTAGTACACTCTTCTCTTCCACATCATAATATATCAATTCAATCGCACATTATATAAAACATCAAAAATCTACCGCAGGAATGGATAAATGTACAGTTCCATGCCGCTAAAGAGATTTTGTTTATTTACATGTGACTATAGTAATTAATTCTGGTCTCCATGGTGTTGTTGACATCCTTAGTAGTATTATTTAATATATTTCATTACTTATTCATTGCATCATCAGAAATACGTATAAATATAAATTGTATAATCGGTTAAGACAATTACAAAATATATAGACGTATCTGTATACAAAATTACAAAATATGTCGATATAATCGCATATTAAAAACATTAAAAATCTGCAGGGACGGATAAAGGTACAGTTCCGATGCCGCTAAATATCATTTGTTTATTTACTTGTTACTATGGTAATTAATTTTGGTCTCCATAGGGTTGTTGACATCTTTATACGCGTGAACGAAAAGGCATAATTAAAAGAGCCTAAATCGTGTGAATGGGGTAAAATATCAAATTCCAAGTTAGAGAGTATTTTTTGCCTTGTGCCAAAGGTTACCTGTGCAAAGTTTGGTGGCAATCCATGTAACGGCGTGGATTTGTATTCAGTACCCATACATCCTCAGACTTTGACTTTAGATATATATATATATATATATATATATATATATATTTCAATCACTTTCTGCTACAGTCCGTTTCTTGATGTATATAATACTATAATACTTATAACTAATTTACCTCAAGATATACTTTTTCCCTTTAGGAACATGTTTCGGGAGATCTTGTTCTCCCATCTTCAGCCTTCGCCATCTTGTTTCTGGTGAAGTATTTGTGTGTTGGCTTCTGGATGTTATTAAGGTAGTTTGTTGGTCTTTGGTCCTTCAAAGTTGCATTATTGTGTGTGGTTGTGGTATCTGTTTTTGTATTTTGTGTATTTTCGATGTTGAGTGCTTTGAACATGACACAATATTCAAAGCACTCAACATCGAAAATACACAAAATACAAAAACAGATACCACAACCACACACAATAATGCAACTTTGAAGGACCAAAGACCAACAAACTACCTTAATAACATCCAGAAGCCAACACACAAATACTTCACCAGAAACAAGATGGCGAAGGCTGAAGATGGGAGAACAAGATCTCCCGAAACATGTTCCTAAAGGAAAAAAGTATATCTTGAGGTAAATTAGTTATAAGTATTATAGTAATATATATATATATATATATATATATAGATGTATTCTTTCTGATAGCCTACTCTAACCAATACCTCTAAAATACCAGAACATGAGGACCTATATAAACGTGGCTAATACATTATTTTAGGTTGTGAACTCGGGCGCGCGCGCGCGCGCACACACACACACACACTTACACACGCTTACTATCCTACGAAGGTTACTAGTTTGTTTAGATTTTCCATTAAAGTTTTTATAGATCGCCATAATCGATGCGAGTCTCGTACATTACACATCCTATATCTTTGCTGTTACGCTCAATAAGATTACTAAATGCAGATAAAGGGAATCACGTCGCTCCACTGCTGTCTCCAGGACCTACAATCGTCGTATGTGCACGCAAACTTGTATACTAACAACCATACAAAAATTTAAACGTTTTTAATTTAGACATAGAACATAAAAGCACTAACAAACCGAAGGGGGTTTTAAATATTATACACTTCAGAGTTTAAAATTATCTTCGTTTGGCCATGGCGAACATTTTATATTAACATATAATCTATGTTCGCCATTATCATATTGATGTTAAGTTAGGGATGTTCCACAATCGTATTTTGTGGAACAATCGATCGTATTTTTAGAAACAAAGTACGTCGAGATACAGAATTAAAATTTCTCGACGTTATGGCGATCCCTGTATTGTCCTATAGGTGTAAGTTATGTAGAACAAAACAATAAAATACAGGCCTCGGAAATGGCGTTGTTAAGAGAAATTAGAAAGTGTTATAAGCTAGAGACCGTATAAAGTATGAGGCCATAAGAGGAAAGTTACAAGTTTTAACTTTAATGACAAACTACAAGATTACAAAAACGGTGGAATGAAAACTTATGAAGAACGTCAAATTCCATACCAGCCAAACAAGTCTGGAATACAAACCTATAGGACGCAGTATGTGGGTAGATCTAAGAAGAGATGGCTGGAGGATCTCCAGCCTGAAGAGATGGATCAGTTTTATGAAAAACTCGAATCACTTTTGTGCTGAAACGAGTTGACCGATTTAAAAAACATTTGCTTCAGATATTAACACGTACACACTGATTAAGATAAAGTTTTAACAAATTCGTACGAAACGTTTATCACTGTCGGATGGCTGCAGCAGACTGGGGAAAATTTCATTCAGTTTACTGAAACCGTTTACCTCTGCATAATATAAAATGCTATCTCTGTTGAGTCATGATTTTCTTAAATTTTAGATAGGTTATAATGTAAGCATTATGTTTTAACACTTACCTTCGTCAAAATAAAAAGCAGGCGATCAGTTCCTTCCTATTAATTTTTGTATTTTTGTTTAGGAAAATCTAAAACCCTCTTAGTGCCACCCAATATGAAAATTCTGGCTTCGCCACTGCATAAGTTTATAATAATTTATTATATTGATTATGTTTATTCTGCACAAGCCTGATGAAGAATTGTCTTGAATTTTTTTTCAAGAATATATAAAGGTTTTATGCTTTGTTAATTATACTTTTGTTAAACTCATACTAGTAATAATAATAATAATAATAATAATAACAACAACAATAACAATAATAATAATAATAAAGTAGCAGCAGTAGTAGTAGTAGTAGTAGTAGTAGTAGTAGGTTTTGTGATGGAAATTGTTTTGTCGTTGTTTGTTTTTTTGTTATGTTATTATTGTTAACAAAGTCCTTAAATTAATAATGACTGTCAATCAATAAATGTTTAGGGATTAAATATTTAGCGGTGATCAATCAATAAGAATAGTCACACTGTAACTAAATAATTACAAATTAAAATAAAATAAAATAAAATAGCGCAAAATTTCTCTCTATTCTTATTGACCGATCCTTTCTAAACCTTCCATTGCTAAAGATCAGTTTATTATTTTTAAATGAAGTTTTTAGTTTCAATTGCATAAAATTACACAAGCACGTTCTATCGCATCATATTCTTCCCACCTAATATGATGATATAGAATTTAATTATGGAACCGCCGGTCAGGCAGTGGAGACCTAAACTGTACTGCTTCATGAAAAGAAAATAATTAAAGTAATTTTATATTTATGCTAGTGATAATAGTGTGATATTATTCAATATAGTTTCTTCTGCAATTACTGTATTGCGTTTTTGTCGTTTCAACACCTGACGCACGTTTAAATGAAAAACATCAGTATAATCAGAGGTTTGTAAGTAAATCACTAACAATCGAAATAATTCTCTGTCAATACAGAAGCTAATGAATAATCGAATTTGCTTCAGTTAAAATGTAAAACTTTGGATAATCGATTTAAGTCCATTGTTTTAATGGTTATTTACTCAAGCAGCTTAAGTAATTAAATTTATTTAAATAAATTTATAATTTTAAATAGATGATCTTCTTTTATTTGTATTTGAGTGTGTTCATTATTTAAAAAATTACTTAATAAATTAATAAATAAATAAAATATAAACTTTAAATATTTCCAATATAACCGCTAAAACACTTCTTAAGTAAATAATCATTAAAACAATCGTTAACTAATCGAATTAAATCGATTATCCAAAGTTTTACGTTTAAATCGAAACGAATTCGATTATTTGTTAATTTCTGTATTGACATAGAATTATTTCTATTGTTATTGATTTACTTACAAACCTCTGATTATGCTGATGTTTTTTATTTAAACGTGCGTCAGGTATTGAAGCGACGAAATCGCAATACATTACTTGCAGAAGGAACTATAGTGAATAATATCACGATATTGTATAATTGCTGCCAGAAAAGTAGAAAATTGCTTTGAGTTAAGTAGAAAATTGCGTTCGTAAATATAATAGTAGTAAATTAAAGTCTACTTGGAGTATATAAAGTAATATTTGTCCCGTCAAAACACATATCCAACATACGGTACTAAGATACGGTTACTACTTACCAGAGACTTCATGGTAGGTGTTAGCGGTTCAGGTACAATATGATGCTACAATATTCAGGAACTCGATTATATACTGTGCGTAACCCGGAGGGCGGAGGCCTTGGCTTCCTTGCACTTTCACATCGCTGACATTGAACAAATTTGTTCTATATTTTGAAAAAAAACAGTACGCAATGCACAGTTTGACCTGGGGCATTTTAATATTTCCTTTAATGTTTTCATTAGGCCTACATCTAATTCCGTCAGTAAGTTTTACATTGGCCTAAATACCAGCCTTTCCTTTCCCTTAATTACTGTGTTCGTTGTGTTGCATAGGCTGATCAATCATAGGCTAAAGCTGGGAATTTCTTCTTGTTGACGTTAAATATTACACAGAATGGTAGCTAATATCCAACACGTCATGGGTCCTGTTACGCCGAGTAATCCACTCCAAGGTTGTGGTAACCAATCCCTTCGGCGGAGTGGATCGGTAAGCAAAACGAGAAATGGGGGTTCTGTTAGGGCAATCTGGGGGTATTCTGGGTCCTGGCCTGGCAGGATGGTGTACATCGAGAGTAGGGTGTGCATCTAGTGTGGAGACGGAGGAGGCTACAGTAGCCCAACGCCTGCACACATGGGCCGAGTCAGTTAGCCTACTGTGACCGGGCAGAGAGAGCTCGTCAGCTGATGTGAAAGCAACTCTCTATGCGAAGAGCACCGCAAAATCAAAATTCCTGGTCCCCCAAGTTGGGGGTTAGATCGGAGATTTCACATATCTCATCTGTCAACCTCTTTTATGTGCAGAAACCTATCAGTTTATCAGCCGGTCAGTTATATCCTAGGGACCCGGAACTAGAGAGCAGCTGCACTTGACCGGGACAACTGGCGGAGGCTGTTAAAGGAGGCCTTGACTCAGTAATGGGTTGTCAAACCGCTGATGAAGAAGAAGAAGAAGAAGAAGAAGGAGAAGAAGAAGAAGAAGAAGAAGGTAGCTAATTCCACGTTAACATTAGTATTCCTGTCACAAGTGTGTGAAGTATCTAAAAATAACGAAGACTAAATAGTTTGAAAGTGTCATTATGCTACCAGTAATATAAGGAAAACTTTCTTAGTTACTTTCCAGTATTCATGTATGTTCCTGGTATTAGTTTAATAATGTCTCACAAATATTGACATTGAATGTAATTACGATTCCCCTAATGATATCGTAACCCTGTAGTCATGTGTCTTGTTACTTGAAGGTTCTTACGGGTAAATCCTCTATTCGGACTGCTTCCATCGTAATGTTTTGTCGATCCCTGGAATCTTGGATCGTCCTCAGAAGCTGTGAGTGGCGGTTAAAAGGCCTTGTTGAAAGACCTAACAAAGAAGGTCTCAGGTCAAGTTGAAAGGTTTCAACCGCCACTCACAGCTTCTGAGGATTATCTCAGATTACAGGGATCGAAAAGTCAAACGACAAAAAAATTACGATGGGAGAAGTCCCAATGGAGGATTTACCCTTAAGAAACCAACCATCGCTTAGAGGTTTTAAATAACTGGACATTCTTGTGATACCAACAGGCAATATATATATATATATATACACACACACACACAGACTAAAATCAGGATTCGTATCTTATAAAGTAAAATCATTTCACGACTACAATTCTGTTATTATTAATTACCTAAATAAGCATTTTTTTAAATAAATTTTTAAGCCAACAATATTTGCATAATGGTAATCCACTGAGAGAAGCATAAGAAAGAATACAGTAAGGAAATTAACAATCAGCACCAATAACATTGATTACAATGATCAGAAAAGACGTAATCGAAAGCGAGAAGTCGTAATCAAAAATCTGGATAAAACGTATCATAAAAAATTATTGTGGACACTTGTAGGCTTCTTATGTTAAGATCACGCTTTACTGTGAAACATTTGAATTACTATTTAATTGTAATTACCTTTTTCCGATAGGCTAAAGTCTGACTCATCAAGGGAAGTTAAAAATCATGCATTTGCATTTATTCGAAAATTTAGCGGGATGTTATCTGGCGTTCTTAGAACATTCTAGAAGCTCTGATTATAATTTTTTCTTGTACTTAACGGGGTATTTAAGTACTAATGTCCGTAGACAGCAAGGCAGAATTGGCGTTAGACATCAGTGTATTCTTCGTTTGAGTGCTCTGTTCATCTTCAGTGAGCACAATAAAACGTTTGATTTCTTGTGTTAACAGTGTCACGTTTCTCTTCCACCTGTTACTTGTTTACTGTTGTACGTTCTGAAAATCGCCTTCACTTAATCTAATTTAAATTTCGTACTTAGCCGTAGGTACCGTTGATTTGTATACTCTTTCTTATTTTTTGTATTAAATTAAATCGTTACTGAGTGTACCAGGAAAGACAAGATACGGTAAGTTGCCAAACGACAGTATAAGAGAAACATGTAATGTAACAGATATTAATTCTTGGATTGCGGAAAGAAGAAGGATATGGAATGAACACATATCGAGAATGGATGACACAAGGCTAGTGAAAAAGGCAAGAGATAGCCAATCAAACACCAAGAGGAGCATTGGTCGACTAAGGAAGAGCATGGAGTGACTGCATGTAGGACAGTTGTTGAAGGACAGAGTCATAGCAAGGGAGTTAAAGAAGAAGAGGAAGAAGAAGAAATTAATTCGTCCTAGTCCGTTCGTGCTTTCTGCGTTCAAGGTTAACCTTGAGACATAAGATAAAGTAAATATTGACTATGCTTAAATCTAATAGATTAATTAAGAAAAATTATCTATTAGGCTATTTCGGAATA
This sequence comes from Magicicada septendecula, assembly GCA_034769895.1. Classification (NCBI taxonomy): domain Eukaryota; kingdom Metazoa; phylum Arthropoda; class Insecta; order Hemiptera; family Cicadidae; genus Magicicada; species Magicicada septendecula. The sequence continues at coordinate 44,400,679 of CM068373.1, read as the reverse complement.
GTACATGTAATGTAGTTTTGAAACTTGACAAATAGATGGGGAAGTTGATGATTGTGTATAAGCAGCTCCAGAGGGTGCAATTTTAATGTGCTATATCAGAATCAAATAAAAAAATTAACAGCACGCTACTAATAAATCATGAAACTGGTTAAATGTTATTTTGTAAGAAGATGTGGTAAAATATTCTAAGACTTCACGGTAATTGAATCAAAGGGCTCATCAAACAATGGTCTCATAGAAGCCTACGTTAGACTTGTGTGATTTTTTTAAGGGCGTAGTATTTTATAGTGAATTTATTTATTTAATTATTTATAAATAAGTACTAATATATACCAATTTATTTATACTTGCAGACTGTTGTTTCATTTATGTAATACTTTAGTACTAAGAAATATCTCTTTAGGATATTTGTATACTAAATCGTTGTTAAAATTTCAAAAGGTAACAGTTAGTAATACAACATTATTAATTTGAAGCACACACACGCGTGCGCGGAAACACGGACACACATATGAGTAAAAATATTTAAAATACTTTAAGTTGTACGATTTGTTGTTTTAGAGTTAATTAACTTGTTGAAAATGAATTCATGAATCGTGACTAATTAGTTGAAATTCTGGGAAGCTGAGTTTCAAGAATTGGTTGACGCGCACAACGTGGTTACACGTTAATCAAAATACACCTGATAATTGATTGTTTTTTTTCTTTAATTTTTCAATTCCACGAACTAAACACATTCTGAAATAAGACGAAAAATTACAGAACACTGTTATTTAATTGTTACCCAAATCTTCTATTCTCCAAATGCAGTTAGAAACAAAACAAGTAGAATCCGAGTTATATCCTGTTAATGACAAAATTTTATTCGACCTAATAAATAAATTAATGATTTACATTCATTATTTGGTAAATTAGTCTTCCTTCGTCTTAAAATTGTACAGTAAATATTAACTACTCCACTGTGTATATCATCAACATTTTCCGCACAATACGTATTATAAAAAAAGTAATGTAGACATTTGTATCATTTGTATTATTTTAAGGTCACCCTTTTGTAACGAAACATTTGAATTACTATTTAAGTGTAAATCTCTGTTTTTCAAAAGGCTAAACTTTAGCTCATCAAGGGAAGTTAAAAATCACGCATTTGTTTTTATTCAAAAATTTTAACGGAATGTTATTTGCGTTCTTAGAACATTCTAGAAGCTCTAAATATCATTTTTTTTCTTGTAAACGATTTTATGACTAGTTGTTATATCGTTAAATTCATTCGTGTTGTAAATTCTTCTTTTAGTAAATGTGTACGATTAATACCATAGGAATGGACTAATTAATACGATCCGTATCTATTGCCTAATAAGTCCAATTCTCTGACCCATAAATAAGTGTGGGAAGATCCATCAACTTGTAGAATTTTAGGAGTGTTTCTTTACTTGCTGACTTAAGGGTTCGCCTAATGGTCCCTCACATAATGTTGAACTTATGCAACTTATTTACAACGTCTTTGCTTGCATTATAAGGCACACTGTACCCCAGGTATTCAAAACTTGTTTCAAGAATATTTTAACATAATTATTTAATTATATTATTCAATTATTAAATTAATTATTTAATTATATAAATATATAAATTTAAGATTTTTATATTATTATTAAAATATAAAAATACTTTTAAATATATAATAACATATACTCCAAGTGTTCATATATATGAATTGTCTACTATTCATTAGATTTATTAACTGGTTAGAAAATATGTCTATTCTGCGTTTTGCTGACGACAGTTTGTGGCAGTTACACTACTGCTTGTAAACTCGCACGTCACTGTACACGGAGTCATAGCTCGAGGCCAGTGAGATTACTTTCCTTGCACTTTCACGTGGCTGGCATGGAATTATTATTTTTTTCTTGAAAAAATCGTTTTAAACTGTACACATGAATTAACTTCTCAGATATTTTAATTTTTTATATAATCAAACATACTGTTGAATTTACGGATTGCAATTAAAACGGGCCAGTTTCCTGGATTGGTCGACCCAAATATATGTTTACTTTCAACCAAGGTCGAAGATAAGGATCTGTAATTGTCCGCTAATAGCCTGTCCATTTGTGTGTGCGCACGCGCGCGTGTGCGCGTGTGCGCATGTGCGCGTGTTCACACCTCAATAAACATCTTCTTCTTCTTCTTCTTCTGATAGTTCCTATCCGATTCGGATGTTGGATATCATACAGCCTATTTTAACTTTCTGCACTTCTGCACGGAATAAGTCAGCTGTATTCAAGCCAAACCAGGTCCTTAAATTTAAGGATATTAAAGCCGTGATATTCTCGGTAGCCCCCTCTTTCCAAGTACTTTTCCCAGTAGTATGGATTTCAATAAGTAAAATTTCTGTTCATTTCGCATGAGATGTCCCTGATACTGAAGTTATCTTACCTTCACTGTGTTAATATCTTCCCTATATTTCTTCATCCTTCTATGAACTTCAACGTTAGTTTAATGTGCTGTCCATGAAATGGTCAGGTTTCTACGGTAAAGACACATTTCGGATGATTCCAATTTTTTAGTTGTGCCTTCATCACAGTCCAAGATTCTACACCGTAGAAGAGTACGGAGAATTCGTAGCAGATTAAAAGTCTTGTCTTTGTGTTTATTGTTAAATTGTGATTTTTGAATAAACTGCTCATTCTAGTGTACACTGCTCTTGCCTTTTTCTATTCTGCTCTTTATTTCTTGAGAGTGGTCCCATTGTTCATTGACTATAGAACCAAGATATGTAAATTTGCTTACACGTTCAACTGGCCTTTGGTTTATAATAAGGGTGCAGATTATTCTCAAATAAAAATTTGAGAAATTTTACTTCAATTAAAAACAAAACAGACAAAAAGTGTTACAATTTTAAAGAGAACAAAGGTTTTTATTCTATTGTGCCGTAAACGTTTTACAACAAATGTAATTGTAAACCAATAAAAACATATTATTAAAAATTCCCTTTAAAGCAGCTGTTCTATGTGGCCATATTGTTGAATGCAAAATTCATCTCGGCGAATCCACGGTATGATTATAGCATCAAGATTATTCTTAACGGTAGCTCCGTATTCTATTTTGCGATGTCTCAATTCTTCTTGTGTGCCAACACAAGCGGAATAAACTAACGACCTCATCCAACCCCAATGGAAAAGGTCTGCTGGCGTGAGATCAGGAGATCGAGGTGGCCATTTTACTGGCCCGTTTCGACCAATCCATCGCTTACCGAATGTATTATTTAAATGGTTCATCAAATGACGATATTCAAAAACCACATCTGTACTCTATCTGCAAGTAGAATATCTTCCAAGATTTCCATCAGATTCGTTTGCAAAAAAAGTAAGTACTGTCTTCCATTAAGCCGTGTAAGAAAACATGGCCTAACAGATTATCACTAAGTAGACTGCACCACATATTACATGAAAAAGTATGTTGGTCATGTCTTGTAGAAGTTCATGTGGGTTTTTATTCTTTACAAGTGTGGGTGTTTCGAAAGTTTACAATGCCATTTCTTGAAAATTTTAACACTTGTTTTCTTATATTTAGCTATAGAATCAGCTTCGAAGAGATTGCCGTGTAATTCTGAATTACTCAGTATAGACGATGTCATACACAATTGGCAGATGAACGTTCCAAAGTTTATGTTCTGTAACTCTGCAAATTGACACATTGTTACTTGCATATATATATATATATATATATATTATAATTTAATATTTATAAATAAATTTACCTCAAGATATACTTTTTTCCTTATTAGGAACATGTTTCGAGAGCTCCCGTGCTCTCATCTTCAGCCTTCGCGATCTTGCGTCTGGTGAAGTATTTGTGTGTTGGCTGGATGCTATTAAGGTTGTTGTTGGTCTCTGGTACTTTATAGTTGTATTATTGTGTGTGATTGTGGTATATGTATTTGTATTTTGTGTATTTTCGATGTTGAGTGCTTTGAATATTGCGTCATGTTTTGTATTGATTTGTATTTGTTCAGGTATTAGTTTGTTTTGTGTTTTATGTTTGTATATTTGTAAATTTTCCCAACTGTTCATTATGGTGCCTTTGTGCGGTATACGTTTTATAAGTGTCACACTGGTTATGTCTGGGAATTCATGTCCTGTGTTTATTGCATGTGTGGCTATATTGGATTTATATATTTCTGGTTTTTTGTATGCGTTTAGGTGTTCAAAATAATTGTATAATAATACAACTTTAAAATACCAGAGACCGACAAACAACCTTAATAACATCCAGCCAACACACAAATACTTCACCAGACGCAAGATCGCGAAGGCTGAAGATGAGAGCACGGGAGCTCTCGAAACATGTTCCTAATAAGGAAAAAAAGTATATCTTGAGGTAAATTTATTTATAAATATTAAATGTATTATATACATCAAGAAACGGACTGTAGCAGAAAATGACTGAATATATATAACTTTATATATATATATATATATATATATATAAAACAGGCTATCCTTTCGAAGTCGGAAAGCGGCTTCCAGATGGCTGTACACGTGTTGAGTCAAATCTGCAGGGATTTCAGATAACAGCCTTCCACACAGAAGGCCGAGGTGATAGCATTTCATGGAGCAAAAATCATTGTAGATGGTATTGTTCTAGGGGAGGTCAGTAATTTTGTTTATCTGGGCTCTAATGTACCTTACATTACAAAAACATGATGTAGACAAGAAGCTGCACTAGTTCAACCATATGTGCGCCACCACCAGGAGAACTGTAAAATAAACGAGGAAGGAAACATCATGCCACAATTTCTACAAGGTGATGGGCCTCCCCACACTTATTTATGGTTTTGAGAATTGGATACTAACGACATCCCAGGCCAGTCGTATACAAGCGGCCGAAATGCGTTTTCTCAGCTATGCGGCAGGTTATAGTCTTTAGTATCGTTAAAACAATGTCGATGTACGGTAGAAACTAAATGTTACTAGTATACTTGATAGGATTGCCCAATATCGGCTGAGATGGTTGAAACAATTTAACCGAATGATTGCCCGCCGTATTCCCACACAGTTATTGAATTATAAGCCAAACAGGCGGAGTGGTGTGAGACGTCCGATGATGCGTCAAAGTGACCAGATCTAATCTATCCGCTTGAGACCGGAACAGATCATTTTTGGTTTAATCCTTGCGCAAGATGATTTAAATTCAGTATTTATTCACAATTTACATACGTTCACCATGTATTTACAATAATAATTAATGGGCGCAACCTGCTATAAAATTAGAGGCTATAATGTGTTCAAGAGTACGAGACGCAAGGACAACAGGTTTAGTTAAAATGTTTGTTCGTACAAAATGTTTTTAATAAAAAATAATATAGTTTACGGCTTAAAAGTAAGCTTTAGGACACTGTTTTTCATCATCATGATCATCGTTCACAAGGATTAAACCAAGGATGGTTTCTTCCGTTGTGAAACAGGCAAATTCTAGAGCTGGTCACACCAGCGCTTTCCCGGGCGTTTCGCAGCTCTCCGTCCCTTCGGCGTATAGTACCATAGTTGTTTGGGGATGAGAAAGTGATACAAAGGTGTTCCCACCAGCCGATACTGGGCAATCCTGTCCAGCATACTGCTAATATCCAATTCCTGTCGTATATCTGTGTTTCTTCTACGATCATGCAGAGTATACCCTGCCACATGCCTGAGAAATCCCATTTCAGCCGCTTGGATGCGTCTGGCCTGGCCTTTCGTTAAAGTCCAATTCTCAGACCCATAAAGAAGTCTGGGAAGGCATGTAGAATTTTAGGCGTGTTCCTTTACTTGCTGACTTAAGGGTTCGCCTAATGGTCCCGCTCATGAGGTTGAACTTATGCAACTTATTCACAACGTCATTGCTTGTATTATAAGAAACCTGTAGCCCATTTATTCAAAATAATGATTTTTTAACTGAGAAAATCCTCGTAACTTTAAGAAAGATACTAACTCAATTTAATTATAGAGTAAGAGCATCAGTACGATTTAAATTTCACTCACTACGCTAATGTAAAATTACAGTCAGTCATGCTAAAAACCAATAGTAAAATTTCAGACGGAAGTGAACAAGTGATAAATGAATAATAACGTCGTTAACGAAGATAGAAATCTTAAACCCAGAGTAATTTTCCTTGGACGTGATGGCCTAAAGTATTTATTCACAACAAAATAACAGTCGATAGACATAATGACTAATAGTTATTGTACCAGTGTGTAATTGATTGTTACCTTGGTGGATGATGGATTACAAACATTAACATTGTGTTGTCTTTTCGGACACTCGTACGGAACAACCCGGATCCCATGCTGCCAGTTATTGCGCCATTGCAAGGTAAACCAGACAAATCACTTTGGGACTAAAATTAATCTACATTTAATATAAGTTTCCCACGTTATTTTATAATATGTTTTGCCAGAAGTATTTGAGATGTCTCTAAACAAATGATGTGAAACATTAATATATATTGGCTTACACATACGTTTGGATTTTTATACAAAACGAATTCAGCTGGATCTCTCAGCATGTGAGTATATTTTTTATTATCATAATTAAAAGTACAGAGTTATGGAGAGTCTTTATGTGGAGAATATAATTTTAACTGAAACAGGGTAACCAAGAATAGCATCTAGAGCTGGCCTGATTAATTGTGGAGTACGACAAGAGTGTCTATTATCATCTTCTGTTTTCAATTTATGTATTGACGATGTTAGAAAAAACTTGCAGATGCGTCTTCCAAAGCATTTTATGATTGATCACTCTACAGTATTGACACTTTTTTGTTTGCGGACGATTCTGTCGCCCACTGAAAGCAGGTTGCAGATGGGTATACATTTGTTAAATCGAATCTGCAAAGACTCTGGATTACAGATATCCACACTTAAGACCAAGGTGATGGCTTTCGGTGGAACTGAACCCACACGGGCAAAAAGTGTTATTGATACGACATTACAGAACAATCTACGTGTTTATCGAGTTCCAGAGAGATCCAGAACGTTCAAGTGTGGCGTACGTGCTTGTCGACGCATTTGCTAGACGCTGCGAGAATTCGCCGGCCGCTCTCACTGTGTCAAGGGCACAAGCAATTACGTCATAGTTCAACTGTCATGGCTGCCTATGTAGTCCAACGGCATCTGAAACTTGGGCGTAGCAGCACAGTCGCTTTACGTACTTATTATAGGTTACGTTATGCATTGCATGCTTAGGTTAGAAACGCACGTTGTTGTATTTGTATCAGTTACAAGTATAACGGTGCTGATAATTTTGTTGAATTTATTCTGAATTATTATTGGGTTCAGGTGCTGTGTTCCGAATTGTCGCGGAAACTATGACAATGGACCTAAAGTTTCTGTTTTTTCGTTCCCAAAGGGGAAGAAATCGAAGCAAAAATGGATAAATGCAATTCATCGAAAGAATTTTCAACCATCTCCCTGTTCCAAGGTATGTGTTATCAAAACTTTTTTGTTTAAATCATATATTTTTCACTAATTTATTTCCTGCAAATACAAACAATTTTTTAAAGTTAATTAAGCTAATTAAAGTTAATTAAGTTAACTTTTAAGTTAGTTAGGCCTACTAAGCCGTAATTAATGAATATATTCATATTTTATTAGAATATCAAAAAAGGTTACATTCCGGTTTTCAAAATTTTTATTAGACTTACAAAAAATATAAAATTGCAAATAAGAAAAATTATTTTCTACTAAGCACTAAATTCTATGTCTATGTATCTGTTTTATTGTATTTATACAATATCAAGTACTTTTATTTGTATTTATTAAATTTATTAAACTGTGCACAACTTTCTATGGTGAAACTAACTTAATAATTTATATTCATTTTTCAGTAGACTAGTATTCCGAGTCACAGATATAAATAATATTAAAATATATAACTTTCAATGTAAATGTAAATAACGCAAGAACGAAGTCACACAACGGATGTTAGGTTATATATTTTAATATTATTAATCATTTACCTTCTCTTTATATTATTTTCTCATGAACTGTAATAACCTTGTTATTTCTATTACAGGTCTGTGAAGTTCATTTCAGCCCAGAATACGTGCAAAGGACTGTGGACTTTTTCGACCACACAGGAAAAAAGTTGGAGGTGCCTTTAAAAAGGATAAAATTAAGAGAGGGTGCTATTCCAACAATACTTCCAAATTGTCCTCAATATCTGTCTGTTCCATCATCATCCAGAGAAAGTACTGACGAAAGGAGAACAACAAAAGAAAATAACAGTCTGCTCCTGGCAATTCAGCAAAGCATTACAGCTAAAAGTGAATATGATGAGAGTCATGTGTTTAATAATTTTTGTGAGTTAGTGAAGTGTTTGCAAATTTTCAAAACTCCCAGTGAGTGGACATATAATGTTAAAGAAGACAGGTATGTACTATTTTTTTATATAATAGAAAATCCTATCCCAAGTGTTCCAATATTAGCCAGAATTAATAATAATTTACAACTTAGTATTTTTATTAATTCAGTAGAACTTAAGCAACTAGGCAAAGAAAGTTTGCCTCTAGCTTTAAACAATTTAAATAGATTAAGCGATATTTTAGAAAGCCTCAAAAATATATACTTGAATGAGGAGACACAAATATCAACAGAGCTTGTCAACTGTATCAAGGCTATGTTAGACAAAGTTGGAACCTCACCTAAATGTGAAATCCAGGAGAAAGTTCAGTTTTTAAAGGAGCAGGTGAGTTTGTTACCAATGAGTAAGGAATGCTATAGATATTCACCTGAATTCTTAGTATTCTGTAGTATTTTGTACACTATATCTCCACACTGCAACAAATTTTTCAGAAATTCTGGTTATGTCACAGTACCACATCCCAATTCGATTAATAAAGTGTGTTCCATTTATCAGACGAACCCAAACATTGAACAAAATGATATCAACTTCTTGATGCATGTAAAGCAAAAGTTCAATTTATTAAAAAGGGAAGATCACATTGTCACATTAATGATAGATGAAATTCACATCAAACCATACATGGACTTCTCTGGTGGGAAAATTTTAGGCTCAGCCCACAATAGTGAGAGTACCGCTACTTCTGCTCATGTGTTCATGGTGCAGAGTTTGCGGTCAAATTTCAAAGAGGTGGATCACATCCTGCCAATTCATACAATTAAGGCAGAATATTTATTTAATTTCATTAAGAGGGTTATTATAGGGCTGCATAATATTGGATTCAGTATCATTTGTGTGGTGAGCGACAATAATGCCATAAATCGTAAAGCCATGTCCTTTTTTTCATCTCCACCAAAACTTAGCATAGCTTATCCTCATCCATGCAACAGCTTATCTCCTTTATTTTTTCCTTTGATACTGTGCATTTATTAAAATGTATTAGAAATAACTGGCTTAACCAGAAAGATGACAAACAAACACTGCAATATCCACCATTTAATAATTCAACCTGTAATCAGAATATTTCTTTGTTGAGCGCTTCATTTCCCTGTTTAAAAAAAATTCATCTATTAGAAAATAATTCTAACAATCTTGTAAAATTTTCATATAGATTACATTTAAAAGCCCTCAGTCCTACTAATTTTGAAAGACAAAATGTCAAGTATGTTTTAGATGTTTTCAATGAACACGTTATACAGGGCTTGTTAACGCTTGGCAATGTGCACAGTATTGCCAATCATCAAAGTACTGCTGAATTTATTAGAATTATTTCGAATTGGTGGAATATTGTGAGTGTAAAGTCATTGTTCAAGGATGAGCGATTTAAGAATCCCATGTTTAGAACTCTTGCACCAGGTCAAGAAAATTTTTTATATTTAGAAAAGTTTTTAACGTTGTTGGATTGTTGGAATGATTTTAAAATAGTCTCTAATAAGTTAACGAAAGAGACTCAGCTAGCATTGTCTCATTCCACTCATGCTCTTATAGAGCTAACTAAATATTGTATCGAGGAGTTACATTTTAATTACATTTTGCCTGGTAAAATCCAAACTGACTCTCTTGAAGCACGTTTTGGAAAATATAGGACTATGGCAGGTTCTCAGTACTTGGTATCCCTTAGGCAAATATTTGAGGTGGAGTCAAAAATTAGAATCCAAAATCTGCTCCCTTTAACCCTAAATTCCAATAGTCTTGGTAAGGTGCCAGTACCTCTTTTGGATAGCAGGATAACGGAAACTATTAACACAGTCAATCTGGATAACAGATCCAGTAACATTAATGGTTTCCCTGAATTTGATATTCAGTTGACTGATGAAGATTTTTCCAAAGCTGGTGATTACCTTCCTGTTTTTACTTATTTGGCTGGGTATTGTGGCAGGGGGGTTTTGAAAAGGAGCAGGTGTGATATTTGCTGTAAGTTTATAGTTCTTGACAAATCATTCTGTATTGATGAGGGAACTTCTCAAAACAGTCTAATAAAAAAATATTGACATAGGTGGACTTCTCTATCCACATTCTGACATTGACAGTGTAGATATTTTGAATTATTTGACAGTCCAAAAATTAATCAATAGTGTAAATGAAAAAGGATTTTTAAGCTGCAGTCAGCAAAGGGATGTAGTCATCCATTATACTGAAGCGGTGGTGAAAAGACACAACTTTTTTTTAACAGATTTCTTCTGCCCGGCCCACGACCGAGATCTTATATTATATAATTTAGTGAAAGTCTTCACCAATATATTAATTAGTAATTATGTGAAAATTAGAAATGACAACTTTTCAAGAAAATCAAACAAGAAAAGGAAACTATCCACTGTCAAAAATTAACTGCATTTAAAGGAAAAATTCAGTAGACTGTTGACTGTATTAAAAAAATATTAGCTGTATGTTTTGATTATGTAGATTTCATAGAATAAAAATATAGGTTGGATAATCTGGTAGGACTATTTGTTATATTAGTAACAATATAAGAATATGTAGAATTTTATTTGTGTATTCTAACATTGTAGCTTCTGCTGAAAATCACTGTTATGAAAAATATGTATAGACATTATTGAATGTTTTATCAATTTTGTAATCTAGTTTGAATAAGTTTTATTTAGTCTTAATTACCAGTCCTATATCTATATAATATAAATATATCATTGTATATACTGTATCTGTAAAATGAAAATTAAACTTTCTTCTAATTAATTTTTGTTTTGTTATTTAATCCTGTCACACATACTTAACACAGCCCAGCCTTGTCAATTATCTTTTTATAAAATATCTCAAATCAGAGTTATGTTAATTGATATGTAATATGAAAAATTTGTAAATTTAACCACGACATTGTCAATTTCGCTCATGGGCTCTAAATGGTTAAAAAAATTGGTTTAGTTATTTTCGATAATAAACAAAAACAAAACAATTATTTTTTTCGATATAAACAAAAATGGAACAACCAAATTGTTTTATTTTGTCTATTATCTAAGAAATTGCATTAAGATTATTAATTATCTGAGAAATACTTTAAAAGTACGTTTTATCTACTTAAGGCGATGAGCGAAATTATTGACAATATTACCGTTAAATTTATAGATTTTTCGTGTAACATTCAGTGATTTTGTTGAGAAATTTTTATACATATATTCGACATTTAATTCCGATTGCTTGTGTTGTAATTTTATTCTGTAACTGGATAACTCGGAATACTGTACTGCTGGCCGTGAAGTCGGTCTACATACGATGACGTCACGGATCAGTTGTGAGGCCTGCTATATCAGTAGGTTTTGGTCAAGGGCGCAAGCAATTACGTCATAGTTTACAGGTAATACGTAATATGTAGAAACGTCTAGATTTTCGGCTTGCTGTAATTACCAGTACTCAACGACGATTAGTTCAGTATAGTGGCAAATATTTACATTGCGGTACGAGAGTTATTCCAGGGCAATATTACTGTGCGCGTTCAAGTGGTTATTAGTAAAGTGTTGTGTATTATAATCGGGCGGTATAATTGTAATAAAATTGTGTTTAATATTAGTTAACATTTTATTGCGTGTGAACAATTTTTAAAGCTACAATGTTTACCAGGATTCATAGTAACACTCTGCGGAACTTATAACTTTTTCTAACGGAATTTTCACTCTTTCACACAACTACAGATAATTATTATTCCGATTAGCGCTTTTAAGATTCACAGCTCTTCGTCAGATCGGAAAATCTGGTCAAATGTTGTGAAAGAGTAATATAATTTGGCCTACACAAACGTTTTGATTTTTATACTAAAAATGCTGGATCTCTCAGCATGTGACTTCATTTTCTATTATCATATTTAAAATTATTTTTAATACGTTTATGTTTTTTGTTGTAACACTCTATAAACGTTCAGAATATGCTCATAAATTTTTCGATCTGACGAGATGAGCTGTGAAGCCTGACAGCGCTAATCGGAATAATTTTTCTATAGTGGTGTGCATCAGTGATAATTATATTTTGTGATTATAACCACTAACACAACTTTCTTAATTAAATTTATAACCCTTTCTTTTCATTTTTAATAATTTTTCGTTGTTTTGTAAGTTGTCTTGTAACTTTTGAAAAAATTAGTTTATCATATGCTAATTAAATATTATCGATACGACATTTGAAATATATATTCTGTTTTATATATACATTTTCTGAAATATATTTTGTGTTATTCTGTTGTAAATACTTTCATCTGAAACCCTCATTTTACGTGATTGATATCGATAACACGTAGGAGTTTTAATACACAGGATGATGCACGGGAATAGGACGTTTTTGAACTGCACAGTACTGAATGCATGATGATGCGAGAAGGTTGTGGTGGGGCTCTTTCTCCTTCCAACGAGACGCCATTTTATTAGCAACGGAGCAGTGGAACTTGCAACATCGGCTGTGCGCGTATGACAGTTTTGTTCGAAGTGGTGAGTCTATCACAGCTACGCAGCGACTCTTTCGCTGTCAATTCAATGTTGGTCGACGAGGGGCGGTTCCGAGACGGAAGACAATACTTAGATGGGTGGAAAATTGTAGATCAACAGGGCACATTATGAAAAAGAAGCCGTCAGGCCCTAGACGCAGTGTAACGACACCGGACAACGTAGGAAGGGTTAGAGCACATAGGAACCTAGGAAGCACTGATTAGGAGCTGAAGACGATCGGCTAGACGACATGGAAGTGAGTTAGGCGTGAAACTGTCAGGCGAAATTTACACAACTGCGACGACGACGAATTCCGTTGAAAAATGTCTGGTTTCAACATGATGGTGCTATGGCACACACCGCGAACGATTCACTGAATGTTCTTCAACGCATGTTTCGTGGACTCCTCATTTCAAGTTTTCGCGATGTTCCGTGGCCTCCAAGATCTCCCGATTTGTCAATGTGTGACTGTCCTGTGAGGGTACCTCAAAAGCCGTGTACCCTTACCCTTACGCTAACAAACCCCGCAATTTGGATCAGTTGAAGAATACCATCATTCCAGAAATTGCTGCCATCCCTTAAGAGATGATGGCCCGTGTGATGGAGGATTTCCAGCGGAGACTTGAAACTGGATTCAAGAAGATGGGCGTCACCTCGCCGACATTATTTTTTACAATTACGGCAGGCCTTAACACAACTCAAATGGCATGTATTAAGCTATATTTTTGTGTCAATAAACCCACTTGAAGTTTAAAGTTTACTGAGTATTGTTTGGTTATCGGACACGGGAAAACTGTCCGATGCCCGTGTGTCAACCTGTACATCTAAACACATTTCTTTCTACTTCCGAGTCCTTCAGTGCTACTTCTGGGAATTTCACAAAGTACTGGCTGTATATAAATTGGCATAACAGCTTCTATCCAAGTCAATTCAAAGTTCCTTTTATCTGAACCAATAGTTACTTAATAGGTAATGCGTACAATTCCTAGAGCCCATCAGTCTAGGAGATTTAAAGTCTAGAGCCCATAAAGTCTAATAAAAAAATGTAAGAATAAAATGTGTGAGACTATAGAAGAAAGGATTCATAAGATGGAAAGGGCATATGGTATAACTAAAGATATTTGTAATAAAAAGTGCATATACAAAAATGCGAAAATAAGGCATTACAGTACAGTAGTGAAGCCAGAATGCCTATACGCAAGGGAATGTCTAGCGTTGAATTTTAATTTAGAATAACTAGAAATATTGGAAAGACAAATTATTAGGAAAATATTAGGCCCATGAAAAACTTCAGTAGGTTGTAAATTAAGAAGTAATGAAATTAAGGAAGGAAATTAAGAAATATATCAAAGTATAGAAAATACAACAGAAACAATTAGAAAAAAAAGACTTATTTTTTGGACATTTATATAGAATGGACGACAATAGGTTAACAAAGCAGATCTTCAAATATCTGTGGGGAAAGAAGTCAACTTCAAGTTGGATTAAAGAAGTCCTAAACGATTTAGAAAAAAAATAATATACACGCAGAAGAAGCAATTGAAGCATAAGGTTTTCTGGCAAAAGTGTTAAAAATGGAAGGAGTCCAAGATAGGAGAGAGAAAAACGCAGGATAAAAGTGGACTGAACACAGGAAGAAGAAACACAGTGAAAGAATGAAAGAATATTGTAGAAAAAGGAAATAACAAAGAATAAACAATTGAAATTATTGTGCTTAGATGGCCGATACAACAAGAACAAAATTGTAATCAGCCTTACTCATAGAAGTGGGAACTTACACCTTAAAGAAGGTGTATTCGTAAACGGAGATACATGTGCACATACACTGCAATCGGAATTCTATACAGAGTTGTTCCGATGTGACGAAATATTAGTATTCTGTTGGTCAAACGTCTCTGATATTATACAATTAGGCGATACCTGTGGATGGTACTCATTTGCGATTATTTTTGTTTTTTATGTTGCTTAGCATAGATACACTGAGCAAACTGACAACTACAATGTGTTTGAATGTAATGTGTTAAGGGAAACTTAGAAATATTAGAAACTGATTTTTCTTAGAAAATTTTTTTTAAAATTAATATGCACTTTCGCCAACTATGTTACACGTTTTCTACATTACTCAAAATTAAATTACGTCAGGTATTATCAGTCTGAAGCAGCAACAATGTAGGTGATTAGTGTTTGTAACTTGCAGCCCAGTCGCCAGCACCGCCGTGGTCGGACGCTACAGAACTTAGACCAGCGTAACCGTATTGCCCACTGTAGACGTCACCAGTGCCTGGTCCGTAGCTGTATGCACCGTTACTACCGCCTCCCAAACTGCCAGCACCACCGTAAGCTCCACCTCCGTATGATCCACCGTATCCACCACCGTAGCCACCGCCGTATTTAGAGATAGCTGCTTGCTTAGACACGGCGACCAGGTGTGCTCCTCGGGCAGCGGCGACTTCTATGGTATCTGCAATGTGTCCGTCACCCTGTACTATGGTATGAGCTAGAGGTCCGTGGTAGCCGACGGGTCCATGTCGAGCAGTCGGGAATGATGAGACTCCACCGTGTGTTCCTCCCAGACCGCCTCCATAACTGCCACCGTAACCTCCACCATTTCCACCCCCGTATCCTCCTCCGTAACCACCTCCGTATCCAGAGATAGCTGCTTGTTTGGCAACGGCTACAAGATGAGCTCCTCTGGCAGCGGCGACTTCTACGGTGTCAGCAATGTGTCCGTCGGCCTGTACTACTGGGTGAGATAATGGCCCGTGGTACCCGACAGGTCCGTGCTGAGACGTCGGGTAGGAGGACACGCCGCCGTGTGAGACAGTGGCAGAGGTCAGGCTGGCTACAGCAGCCAATACAAGCAGCTAAAAGTAAAAAAAAATAAAAAATAAAAAATCATTAATTAAAAACATTTAACAGAAACTGTGAGAAAAGGAAGACTATTATTTTTTGAACATTTATATAGAATGGGCGACAATCGGTTACCAAAACTGAACTTCAAATATCTGTGGGGAAAGAAGTCAACATCATGTTGGATTAAACAAGTAAAACGGATTTAGAAAAAATAATATAAACGCAGAATAAGCAATTGAAAGAGAAGTTTTTTGGGCAAAAATATTAAAAATGGAAGGATCTAGGGAAGGTAAGAGAAAAACGCAGGTTTAAAGTGGACTGAAGACAGGAAGAAGAGACATAGTGAAAAGATGAAAGAATGTTGGAGAAAAAGAAAAGAACAAGGAATAAAGAATTGAAATTAGCGTGTGGTTCTTAAGGTGGCTGATACAAATAGAAAAAAAAAACAAATTTTTACTTTCTGTTTTTCATGTCATGAGGATGGAACGTCTAAAATAACAAACGTTCTGTACAGTAAAAGATTTAATAGATAAGGAAGTAAAAAACTCATATATTAGGTTTGAATATTGTTCACTTAGGAGGATCATTCTTACACCGTTTAGGGGGAAAAGGATGTAGAGACATTTTGCTTAACAACGTAGGCCTCATTACTTTCTGTTAATGTTAAGTCACACTTTCATATCAAATGCGACACGAAGACGACAGTAGAATAAGAGTGAATATTACATACACACTCACACACACGTGCGTACGTACAAACAAATACAAATATATAAGCAGTTTTACAGTTTTCGAGGCTAAGCATATTTCATTAATTTGTAGTAAAGGTTTATTCATGTTTATCATAATTTAATAATATACAAATTGTTCATCTTAGAGGTATATTATGTATTAAATAACTATTATTTTCTTAGATTTCATCTCCTGTATCAAGTTAGATTAGGAATGTATCTAAATTTTTGTATTATTAAGTAGTTTATTCAACCAAAACAGTACTTATGTAAATTGTTCTAATTTGTACTTACCGCTGCGTTCATGCTGGAGCGTAAGGATGTATTGAAGCAGGTACTGTACAATGATGCCTCTAGATTCGCACACACGGTTTATATAAGCCGCGTTAGGCGAGGGCGGTGCCGTCGCTTCCTTGCACTTTCACATCGCTGACATTGAACGCATTTCTTGTTCAGAAATTCTGTTCACATTTTTACACAACAATTAATGAATCGGACATTTTTTTAAAGTATCTGTGTGTATGAAGAAAACACACGGTAGATTTGAGGAACAAGATTCAAGGTTCAGAAAATTATGCAGTTATCCTAAATTACGGCAGTCTTTGAAATATAATTTACATACTTGTAGAGGATACGGCTTTGTTTATATGTACATATAAATTGACCGTCTCTTGATTTAACATATTCTGGCTTACTTTAAGTAAATGGATAGTATAGTATACATTCCTGTATGCTTCTTTGTGGCGGGGGAGGAAAAATGCATTATGCACCATCAGGAGACACCCGACTGGTCTCCCGGTGTGTGGGACTCGCACCCACCAGAAAACCTCCACTTTACTGGCAGGGAACCCTCCCCCCCCCGGGACAACTATTCGTATGTCTTCAGGGTGGCACCTCATATTGCGCCTACTAGGCTCCTACAGCTTTGTCTATATCATCGACTTCTGAGAGGGTCCAGTTCAGGCTTCTTCTGCCGTAGGACCATCCTCACGAAGGTCACAACCATGTCCCAGTTCTCTTTGCTGTTGAGCATGATGCCTATGCTAATGGGGCCAATCTCTGATTCCAGTCCTCGCCTCTCCACCACCCACCGTTGACACTCGAAGAAAGATTCCTGTATGCTAGTATTATACGTACATGCACGCATTGTCTGTCTGAACATTGTACTGCTGTAAATTCAACAGTACATAGACCCTGCCAAAATAAGTTGATTTATAAATATTATGAAGGTTTTTTTTTACAAAAGTGGCAACCATATTGTATTCTGAAAGGTATCAAATTGAAATGTATTTAGAAGTTTCATTTAAAGTAATAGTATTGGCAATGTTAAAGTAACAAATGTATATTAAAAAATGTATATTAATCCATTCAAAATATACGTACAAATTATAAAACTTAAAATTCTGTAAATTATGATTTAAATAATGTGACAGTAATTAGTAAAATATAGAATTGGAAACATAGAATAATCAAGTTGTCATACGGTTTATGTAAAACTAGGTGTTATAATAAATTGTATAATAAATTGTACTATTAATTGAAAAACCACAAAATATTCTGAATTACTGAGAAAGAAGTGTCGTTAAATTTGATGCCAATGTAAAATAAGTGTATAATATAGGAAATTGAAAATACAAAAATATTATAATTTAAAACCAAACAGGAGAAAAGAAGAAAACTATAGCTTCAACAATGCAACAATTGATCACTCCTTCCTAAACAAGAAAAATTAGTTGTAACCTTTTGTTTCAAATACAGAAAAATTAATTTGTTACATTATTTTGTATTACTCACATTATTTTGTGTGTGTTTGTATGTGCTAGCCCTAAGATTAAAGTATGTTAATTTCATCCAATAAAAAAACCTATTTGTATTGACCATATTTTTTTGTTGTCTACTTCTGAAAGAAAATAAGTAGCAACACAATATACCTGGCAATACGGTCGTGTAGTTAAAGATCATGGCTTCACTTAAAAATTCAAACGTCACATTCATGAATTGAGAAACCTAGATAAGTGACCACATGTCTGCCCGTTGGCCGCACATTACTACACTCGAAAAGGTAGACAGAGATGATAGTATTATATTACATACGCGCGCCTGCTGTCGAAATACATGTGAAATCATTACACTAACATGAGCTTGGCAACTCAGTGCTAATGACTCCCACAAGTGATTCAATCAGAACAAACCTTTTCCGGGTCCATCGTATTATAGTTTATTTATATTATAGTTTCTTTTTAGGTAGACGCACATCCCTTGTTCTTAAACGTGGTCACACTATCTTAATTTCTTTAAACTTTTATTTTCTAAATCTATAAATTTCATCGTCATTCGTTGCATTGTTATTACTGGCAAAGTCCCTTTACATTTTGTTTGTCGGTAGCAAAGACTCATCCCATTTAATTCCGTAGTTTTATCTCTGAGGTTTTCACTGTATATATCGCAAGGTTATTGGTAAAGTTAACCAACTCCACTACACGAATTTACTAAGAACTGAAATTAAAAGTTTGCGGGTGCAATGATAAATTATAAAATTATTAAACCGATATTCAAGATTAATTTTTATTATTAATAGACTTGTTTCTTGATTAAATTGCTTCTGTAAAATGAAAAGAAAAATAGAATTTAATAAAAAGGAGTAAAATGTCTTTTTTGATTAGGGTAGTTTTACCACTAAACAGTCCGATATTTGGACTGTATGAGAATATCCAAGTGGTAGGTAACGGAATGTACGCAGCTAAAGCTGTATTTTTCTAACGTTCACTTCTTATTATCACGTTAGTATTAGCTATCAACAAATTCTAGTCTCTCTATTTCTCCCCAGAATCTCCCTTTATCTATCTCCCTCTCACTCCCTCTCTCTCTTTCTCTCGGTCTTTCCCACTCTCCCTCTCACCCTCACTCTCACTCTCACTTGCTCATTCTCAAACACACGCGCGCTCGCATCCGTTTACCCACAAATGATCTGAACATATAGTAAATATTTTAACATGCAATTTCGCCTAGTTATAAAATTAAATAGATACAACACATGTTAAAATTCAAAAATTCAATACCTGAAACAAGGCACCCATTTTCTGTGCAAAATACTCCTACGTGTACAAAAATTAGAAACGTTAATTTGCTCTTACCTCCTAAATAAAATGTATGCTTTAACTTTAATAAACGTTATGAAACCGGCCAAATTCAACAGGCCTTTAGTGTGGCTTCAATTCTAAAATTATCTATACCCTTTATTGCTCACATGCATTATTAGCAATTATAATGCAACTATGCCAGGTAACTAAATACAATAGAAAGAGTTACACTGAAAAAAGTTTTCTGTCACTTTTTTCTGGAATTCGCTCATTAACCATTACTTTTGTTCTTATTTGTTGTTTGCCTCAAAATGCCAACACCACTGCATCAAAATGCAATCTCTCACCTTTATAGTGGGGATTTTCTCTTTGTAATGCTTTTGATTCGTATGGAAATTGGAGGAAGCAGTAAGATATAAAGGTGTGTCTCCAAATTATGGAAAAACGTCATCTTAATTTAAGGGAACTGAATAATAACAACAAAATTATAATCACATTTGGACAGCATCTTTAAGAGGAATGTGTCGTAAAGAAATTTCTGCGACATGCTTATTGTAGTCAGACACTGCGGAAGCAATGGAGAGAACAATGCGATAGGCTGATGATAATCCATTCACTGCTCATATCACTGAAACTGATAATATTACTCGCTTGTAATTTAACAAAATGACACAGTGGAAATGTGTCTGACCTTGAACTGCGTGAAGAGAGTTTCCAATCAGTTACCGTCAGTTTGTAATTTAGTCCTACTTGGTATATCTACCGTCTGCTATTACCTTACAACTGTCGGACTTAAAATACAGAAATCTTAAACACATACTAAACTTTAAAAAAGGAACATTGTATGTTTGATCTATTTAAAGGAACATCCCTTAAATACGATTAACTTCAAATAGATTGCAACTAAGCCATATTAATATTTTAGATAATGACATAAGAAACTATTTCGTCAGGAATATAATTTATTTATTAGACCACATTTTAATTTTTTGACTGCATTAAGCGATTTCATTGTCAGTGAATTGTCATAGGCGCGAGTATTGTTAGAGTATAGTCGAGAATTCTTAGGGTATTTTTATACTTATAGGCCTATACGAATATAAGTAATTTAGTTTTACTTATATACTATTAAAATACAATTGAGTAATACACATTTCCTATACCATATGAGTAACATTGTGTAATTACATAACTTATAATGAATTAGACATTTACATTAAAATATTTGTACGATACTTAACTAAGATAAATTATGACAACGCAATATCCTTGTTAGTAATGCTGTAAAGGATTGATCTTACCACCATAATACGTACAGTTTCTTAACATCTTCATTGTGGATATCTTAACTCAACGTTAATTGTCACCATGAAGAAGATATCAAGACAGGATGAACTGTCATCAAGATTTCTATTTTTAAATATCACGAAGATAATTATTTTACTTGCTAACCATAGTGGTTGTCGTATAGGTGAATTGTTGGTTCAGCGGAGCCAAAGTTTTGAAGGTGACGGTCAAATCTTTGGCACATCAAACGAATGAAAATTATACAAAAGTTTGTTGTGATAAGAAACATTGTTGTGCCTAAACGTTTTGACGACATTATGATGAGTTATCATAGGTAAATTAAATAAGACATTTTCCTCTTTTGAGACTCATTGAAAGCCAACATAAAATATTTGCGTTATGTGGTAAAGGAAAGGTGAGAGAAAATATTTCAATTATATTTTATAAAAAACTAAATATATTGATATATATTCACATTATGTATGTTACATAGTTTTTGCATTACATAAAATTAATGTACGTCAGGTATTATCAGTCTGTAGCAACAATGTAGGAGATTAGTGTTTGTAACTTGTAGCCCAATCGCCGTGGCCGGACGCTACAGAGCTGAGACCAGCGTAACCGTATTGTCCTGTGTAGGCGTCACCAGTGCCTGGTCCGTAGCTGTAAGCACCGTGGCTACCGCCTCCTAGACCTCCAGTACCACCGTAAGCTCCACCTCCGTTAGATCCACCGTATTCTCCTCCGTAACCACCTCCGTATCCGGAGATAGCTGCTTGCTTAACAACGGCGACCAGATGTGCTCCTCTGGCAGCGGCGACTTCGACGGTGTCGGCAATGTGTCCGTCAGCCTGGACTATGGTATGAGCTAGAGGTCCGTGGTAGCCAACGGGTCCATGTCCAGCAGTCGGGAATGATGAGACTCCAGCGTGTGCTCCTCCCAGACCACCTCCATATCCACCACCATAACTACCAACAAGTCCACCATCGTATCCGCCACCGTAACCTCCGCCATATCCTCCGTCATTACCACCTCCGTATCCAGAGACAGCTGCTTCTTTGGCTACGGCTATGAGGTGAGCTCCTCTGGCAGCGGCGACTTCTACGGTGTCAGCAATGTGTCCATCAGCCTGCACTACTGAATGAGCTAATGGTCCGTGGTATCCGACAGGTCCGTGATGAGACGTCGGGTAGGAGGACACGCCGCCGTGTGAGACAGTGCCAGAGGTTAGGCTGGCTACAGCGGCCAATACAAGAAGCTGAAATTAAAAAAAAAACATATATATAAAATATTTTATTGAGTTTATTTTTATCAATGAAAATACGACGTAATAAAATTGGACCACGTAAGGTATGAAGTGACAAAGAAACAGATAAAGCAAAACATTTTTATGATTTTGTTTCACCAAGAAATTTTGTTTCTAAGTATGACTTGACTCTCTTTACCCAGCTCTAAACTGGAAGTTAGATAAAGAAGCCTGATAGATGGCAACAACACCTACAAGTACCTATTTTACTTGTATTAATGTATAGTGTTGTGACGGTGCTATTTGAAAACTGATGATGGTCACAGAAGTTGAATAGTTGGTTAAAGTATATTTCAGCGATAAAAGTTTGAGAGTTATCCACAGTAAGCTGTTCCAGCACATCCTGCTTTCAATTTTCACACCGTGTTTAGAGATCGGTTCATTCTGTGGGCGCGATTTCACAGGCCCCGCTTCATTCCGGTTTTATGGGCCTTATGTAACATTGGCAAAAAGACGAACCTTGTGGCGCCTTAAAATCGGTACATTGCTGCTAAAAATGATAACATCCTACAGACAAATTCTGGTCCTTCATATAATGGGAGGTTTCGGAAATAAAGCAGTATCACCTATTCCACAAATATATAAATATGCTCTCGAAATAAACAGGAAGATCTCAGATTAATTTGAGAAAATTATGCAGCACTTTACACAGTGGCTAACGAACAAAGCTCTGCTAAACGAAGATGACATCCAAATGGAAAAATCGAATTTAATCAGAAAAAAGAAAAGATTAAGCTCTGGGACCAGGAGTAACCTGAGAATTCGGGGGGTTTAGTTTAAATTAACTAACCTCAGTAACATTAGACATAGGTTACGTTTATGATATATCATTAATTAACGCACATTATAACTTAAGAATAAATTTTCCGAAGTAGAGAAATGGAAAAAAAATAGAAATAGAGACAAAGAGGTCTGTACGCATTTGTTATACATATATGGTCTGTTTGGTATATGTAAGTTTAAATGTGTAAGTCTATATTTCTTAGATATTTGTACCGATTTCATTCAGTCACGCGCTTTGCTAAGGCAATTGCCGCAGCCAGCATCAATATTTGAATTATTCAACTGAGTGAAATCAACTGTAAACAATATCCGCATACACGTATATTTATTATAATCACTTAGAAAAAAGTGATAACACAAATTAAAATACAAGCAACATACGATATAAAAATAACAGGGAAACATTTAATTTGCAATAACAATAAAACTAAGTATATAAAACGTGCACATAGAACAATGACAGCAACACAATTTGTGTAACTAAATAAAAAATACTAACATTAATTAAAAGAAGTAATTAAACTCAATGAAATGTGAACAAATATTGTTAACAACAACTCAAGTAATTTTTTTTTTAATTACTGAAATTGCATTAAAGAGAACTATTTTCAATGCGCCTGCTAATCATGTAAAAAGATGGAGAATTATAAATAAGTAGTTTAAATGCAGCAGAATTTTATTGACCAATCAGATCTATTCTTATACATTTAAGCCCGGTTTTTTAGAGCAAAATGGTAGTTATTAATCAGAAATAATGTTGGCGTTGGTGACGGTTACTGTTTGGAAAATAACGGAGGTTTTGTCCATTTAGTCCTTAGGGAGAAGCGACAGTATTCGATTGTAGATTGTTTCGGATTCATTCGTTTAAAGTTAATAGTAGTAGAGACAATGTGAAATAAAATCAAGCTATAATAATGTAATAAAGTAAGTTTAAATATTTAGGTGTTATTATTAATATAATTAATCGCCAACTTAAAAAAACCGCTTATAAAGTTAATCCACTATTGTCTCCTGAAATTGAAAGTTTTACATTCGAATTGTAAATACTATTTATTAAATAAAGATATAGTAAAACATCTACATGTACATCAAAACAAGGTAACGACATCCAGTTTCTACTTCCTACTTTTACGGTCGCTTTCTAAAAATAGTAATGTTCATTGCATACCTGTATCTTCGCTATGTTTTGATTTAAATTTAAAGTAAAATAAGTCTCTAATTTTTGGTACTTATTTTTTAGAAGCCATTACCAACTAATCCGCAATTTATTTTAAGATTGAGTATATCAGTTTTTACATTATATTTCTTATACCTCTATAATATCAATCATTTAAAACATTTAGTTATTGTAATATACTTCGCTAATTCGCTACGTAATTGGAACGTTAATTTACAAAAACACAATGCAGTCCTACAGTAGGTCTAAGGGTATAAAACTATTTTCGTTTCTATAAGATGGCCTATAACATCCGAAGCAAATATTTCTCAATGATATAAAATTCAATAAAAGTCACATAATAAAAAACTGAAATATCTGTGTGTGTGTTTACAAGTGCTCGCGTGTCCTTTAGTATGTATCATTCAATTCACTTATAACATCTATAGATGCAAACGCTTCTTGCTACGGCCAATTTTTTCATACATAAATTACTTAAAATTCATTACTATTTTATGGTCGGGAGTTATGTTTAGAACATGTTTGGAAGACGTTTTTTTAATCCCATCGTCCCATCCCACACACAATAATACCACTTTAAACTATCAAAAGCCAACAAAAAGCTGTAGCAACAACAACTGTGTATAAAAATTTTCCACAACATTAAAAACTCAGAAGGATGAGGATGGGAAACGTATCTAATTCCCGAAACATGTTCCAAGTAAGGAAAGAATACATCTTGGTTGTAAAACAGTAATAAATATTAAATATCTATAGAGTAATAGATGTTATCTAGTAATCTAAAGTGTACATATTCTGTAAGTAATAACCTTTCATATATTACTTAATCGTGGATATTCTGTTACAATTTAAACGTTATGAATTTAACAAATATTTCTTGTTTTCATCTACCAAAATGTAGATTTAACCGTTGTCGCATTTCAGCAGTTATTTTGTTTATATAATCCAAGTCTCTACACTGGTATAGTGTCAACTTACCGCTGCGTTCATGTTGGGAAGCGTAAGGATGTACTGTAACAGGTACTGTACAATGATGCCCCCTAGATTCGCACACACGGTTTATATAAGCCGCGTTAGGCGAGGGCGGTGACGTCGCTTACTTGCACTTTCACATCTTTGACATTGAACGCATTCCTTGTGCAGAAATTATGTTCACATTTCATTTTATACGCAAGTAACTTATCACTTAGGGGAAGCTGGGGAGGCTTGAGACACTTTTTAGAATTTTATTTTTTGTAGAATATTAGCTAAATAAAAAAAGGTGCTGATAATTTGGTAATGAATAATAATCACGTCATTTATTGTATTTCATATTAAGTTTTGTACTATTGCATTTAAAAAAATATATAAACCCCTTTTTATTTATGCTTGCAATATGTATCAAGCCTCCCATGTTAAGGGAGCCTTGAGACATGTTCAGGGAGGCTCGAGACAGAACATGTCTCAAGGCTCCCATAATATGGGTGGCTTGAGATGCATTTAAATAATATTAAAAGCCATTCAAGTTTCAAACAAAATTTAATTTATTTAAGAGTAGGCAAAATTTACAATGAAAATTCTGTTATATGAAACAAAAATGTTTTTTTTACAACTTAAGAGACCAGAGTCTATAAACATAGTAGGCTATTTAACATAACCTTGATTTACACATGACTTACAACACTATTCACTATTTTGATATTAACAATATTTCTACTAATACATGTAGCTACTAATAGGCTTACCTATACGCCTACACCTAGTTGAAATAATCAACAGTGCTTATCTACTAACAAAAATCAAATAATTTTAAAAATGAAATTACAGAGTCATATTCAGCAAACGGTATACAAATATGGGCTTCCAAAAATGATAGATTATGACTGTTAATAACAATATTGAACTATTAAAACAAATTAAGAAACTAATAATAATAATAGTAAAATGGAAAAAACAAAGTTTAGCCTATAAAAAATATAATAAAAAAATAACTTTTAATCAAATGAATTTTCAAAATTATTAAAAGGCAACACAATTATTATTGTTATCTCTCATTATGCCGAGTTACTGATTTTGTTCTTCTTTCATCAACAATTAACATATGTTTTCAAACTTTCCTGATGAAAAGTCAACAGGAAAGATCAACTTATCCCTTGATCGCTCAGTGCCTCCAATATTGACTGGTGGAGGAATCTTCTGGATATCTTCATTTGGAACCATACTAATGTCTTCCACATCAGGTTCACAAAACCCATTTCCTTTTTTTCTGAAAAATTTCACTTCAGTCTCCTCCAGAGTTTCATCTTTGTTCACAATTTTACCCACATAATGATAACTGTTACTTTTTGTAGCAAATTTCACAATAACATAGTCTCCCACGTTAAGCACTGTGTTGTCCCCGGAAAAATAATTATTATTAGTATTATGTTCATCTGCTTCTCTTGTCAGGCGTTCCAAATTACATTCTTCTTCACTTTCAAGATGAATAGAAATGTCACTATCACTAGATGATGAGTCTCTGTTCTTCTTCTTTTTACTTGGCTCTCTTTGACTGACAGGAGGCTGTTTGGAACGCAATGAGAATTTCGGTTTCTTTCTTAATCTCTCTTCAAAGTGCTTCTCTATTTCTTTCCTAACAGGAGTGCTTGTTACAATTCTTGTTTTAACAGGCCTTTTCCCCCCTCTTTCCTTACGGGGTTGGGCTTTTGGATATGGTCTAATCTGTTCTGGCGTAACCGTTGTAGGTCTATATTCAATTCCATCATTGCTTGGCACTTCTGATGTTGATTGCAAAGGTACTGTAGTGGGCTGGGCTCACTGGGTGTAGAGGTAGGCCTACTGGGTGTAGGCTCACTGTCTACATCAACTTCCGGATTTGGTCGATTAGTTACCTCAGCACACAAAAAGTCACTTTCTGAGAATATCGATGGATTAAATGGGAAAATGCCTGTGTTCAAAAATCCATTCTGTATGTTCAAGGAATTAACTGCACGTGGAAATGCTTTACCAATTAACTGTGGTATGTCATAAATTGAAATGGGCTGACCAGGATGGTTAATGATCCACTCATCACAACTTTGATTGTAATAACTCTTCAACGGACCAAAAACTGTCCTGTCAAGAGGTTGAAGGCGATGGCTGGTGTGAGGAGGTAATGTCAGTAGAACTATACCACTGTCCTTACAAAACTGGATCCCTTTAGGAGAAATGTGGCTTTCGTGGTTGTCCATGACAAGAAGAACTTTTCTCTCCAAATTGCAATTCGAATATCTGGCGAAATGTTGGAGAAAAAGATCAAAATTTTCAGTTGTCATCCAACCAGACGGATGAGCAGCAACTTCTGTCCCTGGTGGTGCTCCTAACTTCCTGTGTTCTTTCACCCTAACCCTAGGAAACACTAAAAATGGTGGAATAGCTGTTCCCATAGCCGAGACACAACAACAGAGAGTAACTAAAGTTCCCCTTTCTCCAGATGTCATCTTTGCTACTTGCTTTTCTCCCCGTTCAGCAATAATTTTGCATGGCTTATGGACTGTTGTTAAAGCAGTTTCATCCACATTATAAATTGCTTCTGGTCCAAATTTATTCTCCTCCATAACAATTATTAAATTAGGAAAGAACTCTGATACGTTAGTTGTATTAAATGCTGTGGATCTGCTCAAACTAGCGCTCTCAGGAGTTCGAAGAGATAAAGTTTTGTGCCTATTCATAAAGCCATGAATACCACCAGTCATGCACCAGTCATGTGTTGCACATTGTTTGTTATGCCATACATATGGAAGGCTTTTATTATTCAATACGCCAAACTGATACACTAACTGTCCGGTATTTTTTTATGTTAAGCCAGAGTTCAATTTAGAAGATTTCAGCAAATATTCTTCTAAAAGTTCCTCTTCAGCATTTGCGAATAGTTGAGAAGAATTATAACAAGGAGTAAAAGATATGTTTGTTTTGCCATTTTCATCTGTATCTTTATACTTCCTTACGTAGCGGCTCAGCGTTTCCTTGTCTATCTGGAACTTTGAAGCTGTGGCACGTATCCCTTGATTTTTCTCGGTGACTTCTAGAACGGCTGCTTTCATAATATCTGGAGGGGTGGATTTTTGGATTTTACGCAAACACTGCTCGTTCTAGACGTTCACGCAACTCATTTTTAATTACTTCCATCCAGGTTTTCTTAGTTCTACTCCATTTTTATTAGGTACTTAGTTTTTCCGTTATAGTTTCTTTTTACGTAGATGCTCATCCCTTGTTCTTAAACGTGGTCACACTATCTTAATTTGTTTAAACTTTTATTTTCTAAATCTATAAATTTCATCGTCATTCGTTGCATTGTTATTACTAGCAAAGTCCCTTTACATTTTGTTTGCCGGTAGCAAAGACTCATCCCATTTAATTCCGTAGTTTTTATGTCTGAGGTTTTCAATGTATATATCGCGAAGTTATTGGTAAAGTTACCCAACTCCACTACGCGAATTTACCAAGAACTGAAATTAAAAGTTTGTGGATGCAATGATAAATTATAAAATTATTAAACCGATATTCAAGATTAATTTTTATTATTAATAGACTTGTTCTTGATTAAATTGCTTCTGTAAAATTAAAAGAAAAATATAATTTAATAAAAGTGAGTAAAATGACTTTTTTGACTCTGGTAGTTTTACCACTAACCCCTCGATATATGGACTGTATGAGAATATCCAAGTGGTAGGTTACGAATGTACGCAGCTAAAGCTGTATTTTTCTAATGTTCACTTCTTATTATCACGTTAGTTTCAGCTATAAACAAATTCTAGTCTCTCTATTTCTCCCCAGAATCTCCCTTTATCTATCTCCCTCTCGCTCTCTCCCCCTCTCCCTTTCTCTCTCTCTCTCTCCCTCTCTCTCCCTCTCTCCCTCTCTCTCACTTGCTCATTCTCAAACACACGCGCGCTCGCATCCGTTTACACACAAATGAACTGAACAAATAGTAATTACTTTAACATGCAATTTTGCCTAATTATAACACATGTTAAAATTTAAAAATTCAGTAGCTGAAACAAGGCACCCATTTACGGTGCAAAATACTCCTACGTGTACGTGAATTACAAACGTTAATTTTCTCTTACCTCTTAAATATAATGTATGTTTTAACTGTAATAAACGTAATGAAACCGGCCATATTCAACAGTCCTTTAGTGTGGAATATGGCCTCAATTCACAAAATTATCTAAACCGTTTATTGCTCACATACATTATTAGCAATTATAATCCAACTATGCCAGGTAACTAAATACAACAGAAAGAGTTACACTGAAAAAAATGTCTGTCACTTTTTTCTAGAATTCGCTCATTAATCATTATTTTTGTTCTTATTTGCTCTTTGCCTCAAAATGCCAATAACATTGCATCAGAACGCAATCTCTCACATCCATAGTGGTGATTTCCTCTTTGTAATGCTTTTGATTCGTATGGAAATTGGAGGAAGCAGTAAGATATAAAGTTGTGTCTCCATATTATGGTAAAACGTCATCTTAATTTAAGGGAACTGAATAATAACAAGAAAATTATATTAACATTTGGACTGTGCCGTACCTAGGTGTACGGCAAGTAGTGGCTATACGGATTCCGGGCGATATTTTCATGCATTTGGGTAGTCCGCCGTGGACAGTGGTCACTTCGCTATTTATGAGACGTTACGGCGACTGTTTGTTATTTCGAATCTTACGCCATCTAGGAGACGTTACGGTAACTTCGAACTAAGGTATCTTTCGTTCCGTCCGCTGGAGGGAGTCTGCTGAACTTCGTCGTGATTTGTAGGCGCCTTTGGGAAATCTGTGAGCTGTGGAGTGAGATTGTTTCGGACTCAAGTAGTGGTTGGCCTATGGTTTTCTTTTCGTTGAGTGGAGAGTTGCGTTTTTGACTCGATGGGTTGGTTCCGGTCAGCTGTTCTCATCAGGAGCTGATCACGACCACGTGTTGGGCTGATTGTAGAGAGCTGAATAGTCTTGTGATTTTTTTTTATGCCGGCGTTTTTTTTGAAATGATTATGTCCGGCTGAGGGGACAGTGTGCCATAGGGGTCGCTGGGGGCCGGCGTCCGTGATCATGTGAAGACCGGGATGTTAAATTGTGTGATATACGTGTGTAAGTATTGAGGGACACAGCACGCGTGATTATGCACGCACTATGAACAGGTATGGAGAAATAAAATTTATTATATTTTGCCCTGGGACTTTATGGGTGGAGTGGAGGTCTGGCTGATTTTTTAACACTACCAGAAAAAAAAAGAAAAAACATTTTTTTTCCCTACAAAAAAAAAGAGAAAACAAAAAAAAACACAAAACTGAAACTTAAGAAAATGTGTTAGTTATTGGCCAAGGTGTTCATTTGGCCTAGTGGGGCAAAATTCAGCTGAGTTACTTAAATGCTCTTATTCCGTGTGTGCATGTAATTGTCTTGTGTTGTCCACATACGCATGCAATGTTGAGTACAGTTTTTCCTTGTAATCTGTGTGGAACTTATATTGGTGGCTGTTTTAATTGGAACGTGTAAATCTGCTTGTGAAAAGAGTTTCAGTCCACCTACTGCTGTAACAACACATTCTCTTGTGCTAGAACAGTAATTCCTGTGTTGCCACAGATTTATAATACGGCATAGATTTATAATAAATAAAATGTTTAACTGTGAACCTGTTAAAACTATTTGCAAAAATCTATTGGAAACTGTTATACTATTACTTTTATAATTGTTTAAATTGTTGTGGCTTTACTGAGGTTGTACGATAGAATTGCTTGTGACAGGGTTTAGAAAGTTGTTTATATTATTGAAAGCTGCATGTTAATGGTGATCAGTATGCCCTGTGAGAGATTTTAAATGTTTTATATATTTTGTATAGTATGCCATGTAAGAGATTTTAAATGATATATATATTTGTATGGTTTGCATGGAATATTTCTTGAATATTGAATATTGAATAATTTTACATTTTAAATTTTGAATACCCTGTCATAGTTTTTAAATATTTACACATTTTCCATAATTCTAATGGAATAACTTACAGGCTGTGTTTTTCTATGAAATTTCATTGTCAAAAAAAAAAAAAAAAAAAAGATAGTCTCAATAAACTTGTTATTTTTGAAATTGTAAAATTGAGGTCACCTCATTCGTCCAATTCCCCAATGGACCTAGCATGTGGATATTCTTCCACTAGGAGGCTTCTCCTAGTTTAGTGAAATGGTGAGCCGGTCATCAAGGTAAGTTGTAGTTCTTTTTGAAATTTTCTTTTGGATTGCAACTTAGAAATTTTAAATTTTGTCGTGACGTCATGGGGGATGAGCGGCTCACAAATGGTAGCAGAGCGTGGTTGGACGTAGTCCTGGCCACCTCTGAAGCAAAAATTGGAAATGGATGAGGTGACCTCCATATCTTAGTGGGATATGTTATGTTAAGTATGATATGTTATTAGTGTTGTAAATCTTGGTCTTTGTGTGTGGTTGCCGGTCCGGGACCCCTAGGGGGGGTTGCGCTCTGCCTGGCGATTTCTGATTGTATCTTGGGGGTTCTTAAGTGTTTATCTGTTTGTTTGTGTTCTTGTGTGGTCATTGTTGTCTTGGTTGTCTTATCGCACTTCATCTTGGTCTTCATTGTCCTCGGGGACCCTGAGGCACCTTGATTGTCAGCTCTTGTTGGATTCAGTCTCTTGTTGTTGGATACTATGGCGGAGCAGGGGCAGAGTAGGAGTCGTGAAGGCCGCGGTCTGGTGCCCGAATATTTCACGAAGGACGAACTCCTGTTCGAGATACGTTTGCGGGGTGGGGTTCCCCAGAGGGACGTGGCGTCCTTGCGGCGTCAACTGCGGGAACTGCTGGTGGGTGACGCTCCCACCCGGAGAGTCGAAATCGAGGATTTGGAGGAGCAGCTGACCGTGTGTGAGGAGAAGTGGACCGAGTTCTCCACCCTGATGGAGGACTCGGAATATATGGGGAGTTCCACCCGTGTTTGGCAGCGGGTGACCCAAAGGATGCACCACTTGTCCGCCCGCCTGAGTAATTTGCTGTTGGAGGATGATCTGGAGGAGGAGGGTAGGCGGACGGCGTCGGCCCTCCAGTCAAAGATTGGTCTGCCTGGGGAGGCTCCCGAAAGCCCTAGTAACCTTAAGGAGATGCCCATGCGCCAGACCGTGGCCCCTGAGCGGGTGGGTCTCCTGGGGGAGTCTTGTAGCGCTCTGGTGGAGGAACGTCCGTCTATTTCGGTGGGCAGTCGCCCCCAGGGATTTCAGGGGGAGCATGTGGAAGTCCCTCGAGGGTTGGATACAGCCCTTGCTAGTGTTAAGAACGAATCGTTGCCGAACCCCATTTATGACCTCCTCCGTCGGTTTCCAGTGGTCGACGGTTTGGATCTTGACCAGCTTGTCAAATTCCTTGAAGGGGTTTTCGGCATTTTTGATGTCCCTGGGGTGACCGGCGTTGCCCTGTTAAATTTGATTTACCCGTATTGTCGGGCGCCCCTGCTGGATTGTGTGGTCTGGCATCTGGGTGCGGGCGGGGATTTTGAGGCGTTCCACAAAGATGTTTTGGAACTGTTTATGCCCGGGAGGCTGCGTGACCGGATGCGGCAGCGATTATTCTACAGAGTTCAGGGGCAAGGGGAACAGTTGAACGTATTTATAAACTCGATCAAAAGTGCTGCCCGTGTGCTGCGGGTGGATGTGTCGGAGGCTGAGGTGGTGCGGGTTATCTTGGAGGGCCTTAATCCGCAGGAGAGGTCAAGGTTGGTGTTTTTGGAGCGACCGCGCAGCTTCGCTGATCTTAGCGGAGCTTGTGTCTTCGCCCGCACCATCCAGATGAACTATGAGGCTCGCTCCGGCCGTTCCGATTTCCCTGTCCCCTGTTCCTCATCTGGTCAGCAGCGGCCTACCCGGGAGCAACGTGGTGGCAACCCTTGGAAAGAGCAACGTGGTAGCGACTCTGAGAGGCGGGAAGTCCGCTGCTATTCCTGTGGGAAGATGGGGCACTTGGCCCGGAATTGCCCTCTCAAACGATCGGAGGTCTCGCGGGAAAACCGTCCTTCAAAAAACGGCCTGCGTGGGGGGGATTGAGGGGACGCCGGTCCCTCCCCACGTTTGGTAGCGATGTCGCATCCCAGGTCCCGTTATGTGCAGTTGAGACGGGACACCCATCCGGGGAGGCCGATCCCAGGCCGATTCGTCCGGGTCTCTCCGTGTGTCCATTTTTGGAGCTGGAGGTTGTGAAGGGCCGGGTTAGGGCCCTGGTGGACTCCGGATCGGCACGGTGTCTTATCTCCTACCGTGTTTACCAGCAGTTGGTCCGGGAGTCATTGATCCGGTCGAATACTCCTTCGTCGGTGGTATGTTGGACGGCCTCGAGGGAGGTTTTGCCGACCTCCAAATTGGTGGCTTTTAAATTTAAAATAAACTATTTTTCGTGGGTTTGGGAGTTTCTTGTGGCTCCGAACTTGAGCGTGGACTGTATTGTAGGTGCGGATTTTATTGTGCAAAGTGGCATGGTTCTCGATATCCAGGGGCACGTATGTTTCTTTAAGTTCAACCGTGCCGTACGCATCCCCTTTCTTGGACATCGGGATGAGGCGGGGGAAGGTCTTGAAGAACTTCAACCCCCGGCGTACATTAATAATTTAAGCCCATCTCTACAGACCACTTTCCGTAAATTGTGTGACGAGTTCCCCGAGGTGCTGACCGCCAACCTCGGACTCACTCACAATTTGGAGTATCGGATCCGTCTGTGCGACTCCGCGGTTGTCCGTTCGCACCCGTATAAATTCGCTCCGCCTAAAATGACCATCTTGCGTGAGAAGGTGCAGGAATTGTTGGACCAGGGGGTTATTAAACCTTCCACGTCGGCCTATGCCAGTCCAGCATTCCTGGTGCCTAAACCGGGAGGGAAGCATAGGCTGGTCATCGATTATCGAAAATTGAATCAGAATATTGAAGTTGAGTCGGTGCCCCTCCGGGACCTGCATTCGGCCTTTGACTGGTTTTCGCAGGCCCGATATTTCACCATTTTCGACTTGAATTCAGCATACCACCAGATACCCTTACAGAAGTATTCTCGGCCGTTCACTGCCTTTTGCGTGCCGTGGAACTTGTACCAATACAAGAGAGTCCCCATGGAACTGGCGGTTGGTGCGCAGACGTTAACCCGTCTATTAGACTCTGTGTTCCACGACATTAAATTTAAGTATGTGTTTAATTATCTGGACGATCTGCTCATTTACAGCTCCACTCTAGAAGAACATATTGACCATCTCCGTGAGGTGTTGTGTCGCTTGAGGCGCGCGGGGCTTACGGTGAATCCCGACAAGGTGAAATTTGCCCAGGAGCAAATTTCCTTCCTCGGTCACCTTGTCTCTCGTAAAGGGGTCACGGTTGATCCAGAGAGGACGCAGGCAATCCGGGATTTTCCTCCTTCTCGGGATGCTAAAGGGGTGGCCCGCTTCGTGGGGATGGTGAATTTTTACCGGCGGATCATCCCGGGGGCTGCTGAGATTGCGGCTCCCCTAAATTCCTTAAGGAGAAAAGGGGCCAAATTCGTGTGGGGAGACGTGCAGCAACGTGCCTTCGAGTCCCTAAAGGAGTCCATTTTGTCGCCTCCCGTGCTTCGGATGCCCGATTTCACGAAGCCTTTCATTGTGCAATCCGACGCCAGCTCTGTGGCGATCGGGGCCGTGCTCTCTCAGGAGGTGGATGGTGCTCGGCAGCCAGTTGCATTTGTATCCAGGACCCTTACCAACCCTGAAAAGAAATCCTCGGTATACGAGTTAGAGTGTTTGGCGGTAGTCTTCGCCCTTGACAAGTTTAGGAGGTATTTGGAACACGCTGAGTTCCTATTAGAGACGGACAATCAGTCTCTCTCGTGGCTTCTGGCGCACCCCCGTCAACTGGGTAAACTTGGCCGCTGGGTGGTCAAGATCTCTTCTTTTAAGTTTCGGGCACAACATATAAGGGGGACCCAAAATGTTGTTGCCGACGCTCTGTCCCGTATGTATCACCTACCCAGTGAGGAGCCAATAAATGAACCCTGCGCCGTACTCCTGGAGTTCCCCCTCGCCGTCACGGAAGTTATCCCTCATCAGCTTGATGATGAGGTGTTGGGTCCTATCATCGATAAAATCAAATCAGGCGAGATGAAGGCTCCATATCATCTGTCCAAGGGCGTCCTCTGCTGCAGGGAACGTAGAGGACGGGTCCCTAAGATAGTGCTGCCGAACAAGTTGGTGTGCCAATGGTCTTCCAATATTACCATGATTCCCCGGTTGGAGGCCATTTGGGTGTTTCAAAGACCATCGCCGCGATCAGGAAAAACTTCATCTGGAAAGGCATGGACCGGGACATCGCCACCCGGGTGAAGTGTTGTCATCTGTGCAGTCTGAGCAAGCCCGCTCAGAACACCAAGTTGGGGTTGCTGTCTTCTGAGGTGGCTGGCAGACCGATGGAGAAGGTTTTCATCGACTACGTGGGTCCTTTCCCGCGTAGCAAGGCCGGGAATTCGTTCCTCCTTGTTTGTGTCGACGCCTTCTCCAAGTATGTCTGGCTACTTCCCTTGCGTCAGGCTAGTACTGCCAATACCATCGTAGCCCTTCAGACCAGTATTTTTCAGCATTTCGGGCTTCCCTCCATCATTGTCTCAGACAATGGCCCGCAATTCATCTCGAGGCAATTCCGAAACATGTGTTTCAGGCACGGCATCCGGCATGTAACCACTTCCCCCTACCACCCGCAACCTTCCCACGCTGAGCGATTCAACCGCAATCTGAGATCCGCTCTTATCGCCTATCACGCGGAGCAGCAGAATACGTGGGACCAGAATCTCCAGTGGTTGCAGATGGCGTTCAACTCGTCCCTTCATGAAAGCCATCGTGCCGTGCCTTTTGAGGTCATGTTTGGTTTCTCCCCCGCTCATCCCCTTGATAATTTGTGGAAACTGGAGAATCTTCTCCCGGATTTGCCTAACGAAGTGGTCGTTCACAGGTGGAAAGATGTGAGGAGAGCCCTGCTCCGATCCCACGAGCGCGTGCGGCGTCGCTATAATGCTGGGAGAGTCCCCAACCCTTTTAAAGTGGGCCAGCTGGTTTATTGCAGGAGCCACCCGCTCAGCTCTAAGGTGGAGGGTCGCGCTGCCAAGCTCTGCTATAGATGGTTGGGACCCTTCCGGATTTCTGAGTTTGTCTCGCCCGTCACTGCCAGCCTGGTGGATCCGGAGGATGGGATGAAGGTGAGGGTGGCCCACGTGTCCCATTTGAAGGCGTGTGCGCAGATGGAGCTTCCGTGAGAGGTAAATTGGTATTGTTCACCCCAGTTAGATTTAGTTACGGTCCTCGGTTTGGATTTTGGGGGGCTTCGCTGGAGGGATTGTGTTTTATGGTTTTACTTTTTAGCGTTTTATTGTTTTAAAGTTATATCGGTGTTTTAGCTCCTCTCCTTTCCTTTCCTCTTTCTCTTCCTTTAGGCCGCGGCCGCTCACACTCCCCGTATCTTCTACACTCACACACACCCAACTACACACACACACACACACCCCTTGTCCTTCCTTCTGGTGTCCTTTCGTTTTCAACTTCCGCCTGGTTTTATCTTTTTATTGGTTTTTAGTCAGTCCCCGCTTTTCCTCCGGTGGTGGCAGTCCCGGTGTCGTCCAACCCGTTGGACTCTTTTTGTTGTGGGGGTGTGCCGTACCTAGGTGTGCGGCAAGTAGTGGCTATACGGATTCCGGGCGATATTTTCATGCATTTGGGTAGTCCGCCGTGGACAGTGGTCACTTCGCTATTTATGAGACGTTACGGCGGCTGTTTGTTATTTCGAATCTTACGCCATCTAGGAGACGTTACGGTAACTTCGAACTAAGGTATCTTTCGTTCCGTCTGCTGGAGGGAGTCTGCTGAACTTCGTCGTGATTTGTAGGCGCCTTTGGGAAATCTGTGAGCTGTGGAGTGAGATTGTTTCGGACTCAAGTAGTGGTTGGCCTATGGTTTTCTTTTCGTTGAGTGGAGAGTTGCGTTTTTGACTCGATGGGTTGGTTCCGGTCAGCTGTTCTCATCAGGAGCTGATCACGACCACGTGTTGGGCTGATTGTAGAGAGCTGAATAGTCTTGTGATTTTTTTTTATGCCGGCGTTTTTTTTGAAATGATTATGTCCGGCTGAGGGGACAGTGTGCCATGGGGGTCGCTGGGGGCCGGCGTCCGTGATCATGTGAAGACCGGGATGTTAAATTGTGTGATATACGTGTGTAAGTATTGAGGGACACAGCACGCGTGATTATGCACGCACTATGAACAGGTATGGAGAAATAAAATTTATTATATTTTGCCCTGGGACTTTATGGGTCGAGTGGGGGTCTGGCTGATTTTTTAACACTACCAGAAAAAAAAGAAAAAACATTTTTTTTCCCTACAAAAAAAAAGAGAAAACAAAAAAAAACACAAAACTGAAACTTAAGAAAATGTGTTAGTTATTGGCCAAGGTGTTCATTTGGCCTAGTGGGGCAAAATTCAGCTGAGTTACTTAAATGCTCTTATTCCGTGTGTGCATGTAATTGTCTTGTGTTGTCCACAAACGCATGCAATGTTGAGTACAGTTTTTCCTTGTAATCTGTGTGGAACTTATATTGGTGGCTGTTTTAATTGGAACGTGTAAATCTGCTTGTGAAAAGAGTTTCAGTCCACCTACTGCTGTAACAACACATTCTCTTGTGCTAGAACAGTAATTCCTGTGTTGCCACAGATTTATAATATGGCATAGATTTATAATACCATTACATCTCAATGAATAATGATATTGTTTTATAAAAATAAAAGTCCATACAAAAAAAAAAAAAAAAAAAGAAGAAAACTTGGGAGTTTTACACTAAACAAACATTGTGATTTTTATAATATTTAAATTATTATGAATTGTTGATATATACTTTATTTAGTAAAATTTATTTATTTTTAATGAATATGTTAAAGCGTGTAATATATTTTTAAAACTGTGAACCTGTTAAAACTATTTGCAAAAATCTATTGGAAACTGTTATACTATTACTTTTATAATTGTTTAAATTGTTGTGGCTTTACTGAGGTTGTACGATAGAATTGCTTGTGACAGGGTTTAGAAAGTTGTTTATATTATTGAAAGCTGCATGTTAATGGTGATCAGTATGCCCTGTGAGAGATTTTAAATGTTTTATATATTTTGTATAGTATGCCATGAAAGAGATTTTAAATGATATATATATTTGTATGGTTTGCATGGAATATTTCTTGAATATTGAATATTGAATACTTTTACATTTTAAATTTTGAATACCCTGTCATAGTTTTTAAATATTTACACATTTTCCATAATTCTAATGGAATAACTTACAGGCTGTGTTTTGTATGAAATTTCATTGTCAAAAAAAAAAAAAAAAAAAAAGATAGTCTCAATAAACTTGTTATTTTTGAAATTGTAAAATTGAGGTCACCTCATTCGTCCAATTCCCCAATGGACCTAGCATGTGGATATTCTTCCACTAGGAGGCTTCTCCTAGTTTAGTGAAATGGTGAGCCGGTCATCAAGGTAAGTTGTAGTTCTTTTTGAAATTTTCTTTTGGATTGCAACTTAGAAATTTTAAATTTTGTCGTGACGTCATGGGGGATGAGCGGCTCACAAATGGTAGCAGAGCGTGGTTGGACGTAGTCCTGGCCACCTCTGAAGCAAAAATTGGAAATGGATGAGGTGACCTCCATATCTTAGTGGGATATGTTATGTTAAGTATGATATGTTATTAGTGTTGTAAATCTTGGTCTTTGGGTGTGGTTGCCGGTCCGGGACCCCTAGGGGGGGTTGCGCTCTGCCTGGCGATTTCTGATCGTATCTTGGGGGTTCTTAAGTGTTTATCTGTTTGTTTGTGTTCTTGTGTGGTCATTGTTGTCTTGGTTGTCCTATCGCACTTCATCTTGGTCTTCATTGTCCTCGGGGACCCTGAGGCACCTTGATTGTCAGCTCTTGTTGGATTCAGTCTCTTGTTGTTGGATACTATGGCGGAGCAGGGGCAGAGTAGGAGTCGTGAAGGCCGCGGTCTGGTGCCCGAATATTTCACGAAGGACGAACTCCTGTTCGAGATACGTTTGCGGGGTGGGGTTCCCCAGAGGGACGTGGCGTCCTTGCGGCGTCAACTGCGGGAACTGCTGGTGGGTGACGCTCCCACCCGGAGAGTCGAAATCGAGGATTTGGAGGAGCAGCTGACCGTGTGTGAGGAGAAGTGGACCGAGTTCTCCACCCTGATGGAGGACTCGGAATATATGGGGAGTTCCACCCGTGTTTGGCAGCGGGTGACCCAAAGGATGCACCACTTGTCCGCCCGCCTGAGTAATTTGCTGTTGGAGGATGATCTGGAGGAGGAGGGTAGGCGGACGGGGTCGGCCCTCCAGTCAAAGATTGGTCTGCCTGGGGAGGCTCCCGAAAGCCCTAGTAACCTTAAGGAGATGCCCATGCGCCAGACCGTGGCCCCTGAGCGGGTGGGTCTCCTGGGGGAGTCTTGTAGCGCTCTGGTGGAGGAACGTCCGTCTATTTCGGTGGGCAGTCGCCCCCAGGGATTTCAGGGGGAGCATGTGGAAGTCCCTCGAGGGTTGGGTACAGCCCTTGCTAGTGTTAAGTATGAATCGTTGCCGAACCCCATTTATGACCTCCTCCGTCGGTTTCCAGTGGTCGACGGTTTGGATCTTGACCAGCTTGTCAAATTCCTTGAAGGGGTTTTCGGCATTTTTGATGTCCCTGGGGTGACCGGCGTTGCCCTGTTAAATTTGATTTACCCGTATTGTCGGGCGCCCCTGCTGGATTGTGTGGTCTGGCATCTGGGTGCGGGCGGGGATTTTGAGGCGTTCCACAAAGATGTTTTGGAACTGTTTATGCCCGGGAGGCTGCGTGACCGGATGCGGCAGCGATTATTCTACAGAGTTCAGGGGCAAGGGGAACAGTTGAACGTATTTATAAACTCGATCAAAAGTGCTGCCCGTGTGCTGCGGGTGGATGTGTCGGAGGCTGAGGTGGTGCGGGTTATCTTGGAGGGCCTTAATCCGCAGGAGAGGTCAAGGTTGGTGTTTTTGGAGCGACCGCGCAGCTTCGCTGATCTTAGCGGAGCTTGTGTCTTCGCCCGCACCATCCAGATGAACTATGAGGCTCGCTCCGGCCGTTCCGATTTCCCTGTCCCCTGTTCCTCATCTGGTCAGCAGCGGCCTACCCGGGAGCAACGTGGTGGCAACCCTTGGAAAGAGCAACGTGGTAGCGACTCTGAGAGGCGGGAAGTCCGCTGCTATTCCTGTGGGAAGATGGGGCACTTGGCCCGGAATTGCCCTCTCAAACGATCGGAGGTCTCGCGGGAAAACCGTCCTTCAAAAAACGGCCTGCGTGGGGGGGATTGAGGGGACGCCGGTCCCTCCCCACGTTTGGTAGCGATGTCGCATCCCAGGTCCCGTTATGTGCAGTTGAGACGGGACACCCATCCGGGGAGGCCGATCCCAGGCCGATTCGTCCGGGTCTCTCCGTGTGTCCATTTTTGGAGCTGGAGGTTGTGAAGGGCCGGGTTAGGGCCCTGGTGGACTCCGGATCGGCACGGTGTCTTATCTCCTACCGTGTTTACCAGCAGTTGGTCCGGGAGTCATTGATCCGGTCGAATACTCCTTCGTCGGTGGTATGTTGGACGGCCTCGAGGGAGGTTTTGCCGACCTCCAAATTGGTGTCTTTTAAATTTAAAATAAACTATTTTTCGTGGGTTTGGGAGTTTCTTGTGGCTCCGAACTTGAGCGTGGACTGTATTGTAGGTGCGGATTTTATTGTGCAAAGTGGCATGGTTCTCGATATCCAGGGGCACGTATGCTTCTTTAAGTTCAACCGTGCCGTACGCATCCCCTTTCTTGGACATCGGGATGAGGCGGGGGAAGGTCTTGAAGAACTTCAACCCCCGGCGTACATTAATAATTTAAGCCCATCTCTACAGACCACTTTCCGTAAATTGTGTGACGAGTTCCCCGAGGTGCTGACCGCCAACCTCGGACTCACTCACAATTTGGAGTATCGGATCCGTCTGTGCGACTCCGCGGTTGTCCGTTCGCACCCGTATAAATTCGCTCCGCCTAAAATGACCATCTTGCGTGAGAAGGTGCAGGAATTGTTGGACCAGGGGGTTATTAAACCTTCCACGTCGGCCTATGCCAGTCCAGCATTCCTGGTGCCTAAACCGGGAGGGAAGCATAGGCTGGTCATCGATTATCGAAAATTGAATCAGAATATTGAAGTTGAGTCGGTGCCCCTCCGGGACATGCATTCGGCCTTTGACTGGTTTTCGCAGGCCCGATATTTCACCATTTTCGACTTGAATTCAGCATACCACCAGATACCCTTACAGAAGTATTCTCGGCCGTTCACTGCCTTTTGCGTGCCGTGGAACTTGTACCAATACAAGAGAGTCCCCATGGAACTGG
The DNA here is from genome assembly GCA_034769895.1 of Magicicada septendecula. Classification (NCBI taxonomy): domain Eukaryota; kingdom Metazoa; phylum Arthropoda; class Insecta; order Hemiptera; family Cicadidae; genus Magicicada; species Magicicada septendecula. The sequence goes on along the minus strand of CM068373.1, from coordinate 44,359,165 downwards.
CGGTTGGTGCGCAGACGTTAACCCGTCTATTAGACTCTGTGTTCCACGACATTAAATTTAAGTATGTGTTTAATTATCTGGACGATCTGCTCATTTACAGCTCCACTCTAGAAGAACATATTGACCATCTCCGTGAGGTGTTGTGTCGCTTGAGGCGCGCGGGGCTTACGGTGAATCCCGACAAGGTGAAATTTGCCCAGGAGCAAATTTCCTTCCTCGGTCACCTTGTCTCTCGTAAAGGGGTCACGGTTGATCCAGAGAGGACGCAGGCAATCCGGGATTTTCCTCCTTCTCGGGATGCTAAAGGGGTGGCCCGCTTCGTGGGGATGGTGAATTTTTACCGGCGGATCATCCCGGGGGCTGCTGAGATTGCGGCTCCCCTAAATTCCTTAAGGAGAAAAGGGGCCAAATTCGTGTGGGGAGACGTGCAGCAACGTGCCTTCGAGTCCCTAAAGGAGTCCATTTTGTCGCCTCCCGTGCTTCGGATGCCCGATTTCACGAAGCCTTTCATTGTGCAATCCGACGCCAGCTCTGTGGCGATCGGGGCCGTGCTCTCTCAGGAGGTGGATGGTGCTCGGCAGCCAGTTGCATTTGTATCCAGGACCCTTACCAACCCTGAAAAGAAATCCTCGGTATACGAGTTAGAGTGTTTGGCGGTAGTCTTCGCCCTTGACAAGTTTAGGAGGTATTTGGAACACGCTGAGTTCCTATTAGAGACGGACAATCAGTCTCTCTCGTGGCTTCTGGCGCACCCCCGTCAACTGGGTAAACTTGGCCGCTGGGTGGTCAAGATCTCTTCTTTTAAGTTTCGGGCACAACATATAAGGGGGACCCAAAATGTTGTTGCCGACGCTCTGTCCCGTATGTATCACCTACCCAGTGAGGAGCCAATAAATGAACCCTGCGCCGTACTCCTGGAGTTCACCCTCGCCGTCACGGAAGTTATCCCTCATCAGCTTGATGATGAGGTGTTGGGTCCTATCATCGATAAAATCAAATCAGGCGAGATGAAGGCTCCATATCATCTGTCCAAGGGCGTCCTCTGCTGCAGGGAACGTAGAGGACGGGTCCCTAAGATAGTGCTGCCGAACAAGTTGGTGTGCCAATGGTCTTCCAATATTACCATGATTCCCCGGTTGGAGGCCATTTGGGTGTTTCAAAGACCATCGCCGCGATCAGGAAAAACTTCATCTGGAAAGGCATGGACCGGGACATCGCCACCCGGGTGAAGTGTTGTCATCTGTGCAGTCTGAGCAAGCCCGCTCAGAACACCAAGTTGGGGTTGCTGTCTTCTGAGGTGGCTGGCAGACCGATGGAGAAGGTTTTCATCGACTACGTGGGTCCTTTCCCGCGTAGCAAGGCCGGGAATTCGTTCCTCCTTGTTTGTGTCGACGCCTTCTCCAAGTATGTCTGGCTACTTCCCTTGCGTCAGGCTAGTACTGCCAATACCATCGTAGCCCTTCAGACCAGTATTTTTCAGCATTTCGGGCTTCCCTCCATCATTGTCTCAGACAATGGCCCGCAATTCATCTCGAGGCAATTCCGAAACATGTGTTTCAGGCACGGCATCCGGCATGTAACCACTTCCCCCTACCACCCGCAACCTTCCCACGCTGAGCGATTCAACCGCAATCTGAGATCCGCTCTTATCGCCTATCACGCGGAGCAGCAGAATACGTGGGACCAGAATCTCCAGTGGTTGCAGATGGCGTTCAACTCGTCCCTTCATGAAAGCCATCGTGCCGTGCCTTTTGAGGTCATGTTTGGTTTCTCCCCCGCTCATCCCCTTGATAATTTGTGGAAACTGGAGAATCTTCTCCCGGATTTGCCTAACGAAGTGGTCGTTCACAGGTGGAAAGATGTGAGGAGAGCCCTGCTCCGATCCCACGAGCGCGTGCGGCGTCGCTATAATGCTGGGAGAGTCCCCAACCCTTTTAAAGTGGGCCAGCTGGTTTATTGCAGGAGCCACCCGCTCAGCTCTAAGGTGGAGGGTCGCGCTGCCAAGCTCTGCTATAGATGGTTGGGACCCTTCCGGATTTCTGAGTTTGTCTCGCCCGTCACTGCCAGCCTGGTGGATCCGGAGGATGGGATGAAGGTGAGGGTGGCCCACGTGTCCCATTTGAAGGCGTGTGCGCAGATGGAGCTTCCGTGAGAGGTAAATTGGTATTGTTCACCCCAGTTAGATTTAGTTACGGTCCTCGGTTTGGATTTTGGGGGGCTTCGCTGGAGGGATTGTGTTTTATGGTTTTACTTTTTAGCGTTTTATTGTTTTAAAGTTATATCGGTGTTTTAGCTCCTCTCCTTTCCTTTCCTCTTTCTCTTCCTTTAGGCCGCGGCCGCTCACACTCCCCGTATCTTCTACACTCACACACACCCAACTACACACACACACACACACACCCCTTGTCCTTCCTTCTGGTGTCCTTTCGTTTTCAACTTCCGCCTGGTTTTATCTTTTTATTGGTTTTTAGTCAGTCCCCGCTTTTCCTCCGGTGGTGGCAGTCCCGGTGTCGTCCAACCCGTTGGACTCTTTTTGTTGTGGGGGTGTGCCGTACCTAGGTGTGCGGCAAGTAGTGGCTATACGGATTCCGGGCGATATTTTCATGCATTTGGGTAGTCCGCCGTGGACAGTGGTCACTTCGCTATTTATGAGACGTTACGGCGGCTGTTTGTTATTTCGAATCTTACGCCATCTAGGAGACGTTACGGTAACTTCGAACTAAGGTATCTTTCGTTCCGTCTGCTGGAGGGAGTCTGCTGAACTTCGTCGTGATTTGTAGGCGCCTTTGGGAAATCTGTGAGCTGTGGAGTGAGATTGTTTCGGACTCAAGTAGTGGTTGGCCTATGGTTTTCTTTTCGTTGAGTGGAGAGTTGCGTTTTTGACTCGATGGGTTGGTTCCGGTCAGCTGTTCTCATCAGGAGCTGATCACGACCACGTGTTGGGCTGATTGTAGAGAGCTGAATAGTCTTGTGATTTTTTTTTATGCCGGCGTTTTTTTTGAAATGATTATGTCCGGCTGAGGGGACAGTGTGCCATGGGGGTCGCTGGGGGCCGGCGTCCGTGATCATGTGAAGACCGGGATGTTAAATTGTGTGATATACGTGTGTAAGTATTGAGGGACACAGCACGCGTGATTATGCACGCACTATGAACAGGTATGGAGAAATAAAATTTATTATATTTTGCCCTGGGACTTTATGGGTCGAGTGGGGGTCTGGCTGATTTTTTAACACTACCAGAAAAAAAAGAAAAAACATTTTTTTTCCCTACAAAAAAAAAGAGAAAACAAAAAAAAACACAAAACTGAAACTTAAGAAAATGTGTTAGTTATTGGCCAAGGTGTTCATTTGGCCTAGTGGGGCAAAATTCAGCTGAGTTACTTAAATGCTCTTATTCCGTGTGTGCATGTAATTGTCTTGTGTTGTCCACATACGCATGCAATGTTGAGTACAGTTTTTCCTTGTAATCTGTGTGGAACTTATATTGGTGGCTGTTTTAATTGGAACGTGTAAATCTGCTTGTGAAAAGAGTTTCAGTCCACCTACTGCTGTAACAACACATTCTCTTGTGCTAGAACAGTAATTCCTGTGTTGCCACAGATTTATAATATGGCATAGATTTATAATACCATTACATCTCAATGAATAATGATATTGTTTTATAAAAATAAAAGTCCATACAAAAAAAAAAAAAAAAAAAAAAAGAAGAAAACTTGGGAGTTTTACACTAAACAAACATTGTGATTTTTATAATATTTAAATTATTATGAATTGTTGATATATACTTTATTTAGTAAAATTTATTTATTTTTAATGAATATGTTAAAGCGTGTAATATATTTTTAAAACTGTGAACCTGTTAAAACTATTTGCAAAAATCTATTGGAAACTGTTATACTATTACTTTTATAATTGTTTAAATTGTTGTGGCTTTACTGAGGTTGTACGATAGAATTGCTTGTGACAGGGTTTAGAAAGTTGTTTATATTATTGAAAGCTGCATGTTAATGGTGATCAGTATGCCCTGTGAGAGATTTTAAATGTTTTATATATTTTGTATAGTATGCCATGAAAGAGATTTTAAATGATATATATATTTGTATGGTTTGCATGGAATATTTCTTGAATATTGAATATTGAATACTTTTACATTTTAAATTTTGAGTACCCTGTCATAGTTTTTAAATATTTACACATTTTCCATAATTCTAATGGAATAACTTACAGGCTGTGTTTTTGTATGAAATTTCATTGTCAAAAAAAAAAAAAAAGATAGCCTCAATAAACTTGTTATTTTTGAAATTGTAAAATTGAGGTCACCTCATTCGTCCAATTCCCCAATGAACCTAGCATGTGGATATTCTTCCACTAGGAGGCCTCTCCTAGTTTAGTGAAATGGTGAGCCGGTCATCAAGGTAAGTTGTAGTTCTTTTTGAAATTTTCTTTTGGATGTCAACTTAGAAATTTTAAATTTTGTCGTGACGTCATGGGGGATGAGCGGCTCACAAATGGTAGCAGAGCGTGGTTGGACGTAGTCCTGGCCACCTCTGAAGCAAAAATTGGAAATGGATGAGGTGACCTCCATATCTTAGTGGGATATGTTATGTTAAGTATGATATGTTATTAGTGTTGTAAATCTTGGTCTTTGGGTGTGGTTGCCGGTCCGGGACCCCTAGGGGGGTTGCGCTCTGCCTGGCGATTTCTGATTGTATCTTGGGGGTTCTTAAGTGTTTATCTGTTTGTTTGTGTTCTTGTGTGGTCATTGTTGTCTTGGTTGTCTTATCGCACTTCATCTTGGTCTTCATTGTCCTCGGGGACCCTGAGGCACCTTGATTGTCAGCTCTTGTTGGATTCAGTCTCTTGTTGTTGGATACTATGGCGGAGCAGGGGCAGAGTAGGAGTCGTGAAGGCCGCGGTCTGGTGCCCGAATATTTCACGAAGGACGAACTCCTGTTCGAGATACGTTTGCGGGGTGGGGTTCCCCAGAGGGACGTGGCGTCCTTGCGGCGTCAACTGCGGGAACTGCTGGTGGGTGACGCTCCCACCCGGAGAGTCGAAATCGAGGATTTGGAGGAGCAGCTGACCGTGTGTGAGGAGAAGTGGACCGAGTTCTCCACCCTGATGGAGGACTCGGAATATATGGGGAGTTCCACCCGTGTTTGGCAGCGGGTGACCCAAAGGATGCACCACTTGTCCGCCCGCCTGAGTAATTTGCTGTTGGAGGATGATCTGGAGGAGGAGGGTAGGCGGACGGTGTCGGCCCTCCAGTCAAAGATTGGTCTGCCTGGGGAGGCTCCCGAAAGCCCTAGTAACCTTAAGGAGATGCCCATGCGCCAGACCGTGGCCCCTGAGCGGGTGGGTCTCCTGGGGGAGTCTTGTAGCGCTCTGGTGGAGGAACGTCCGTCTATTTCGGTGGGCAGTCGCCCCCAGGGATTTCAGGGGGAGCATGTGGAAGTCCCTCGAGGGTTGGATACAGCCCTTGCTAGTGTTAAGTACGAATCGTTGCCGAACCCCATTTATGACCTCCTCCGTCGGTTTCCAGTGGTCGACGGTTTGGATCTTGACCAGCTTGTCAAATTCCTTGAAGGGGTTTTCGGCATTTTTGATGTCCCTGGGGTGACCGGCGTTGCCCTGTTAAATTTGATTTACCCGTATTGTCGGGCGCCCCTGCTGGATTGTGTGGTCTGGCATCTGGGTGCGGGCGGGGATTTTGAGGCGTTCCACAAAGATGTTTTGGAACTGTTTATGTCCGGGAGGCTGCGTGACCGGATGCGGCAGCGATTATTCTACAGAGTTCAGGGGCAAGGGGAACAGTTGAACGTATTTATAAACTCGATCAAAAGTGCTGCCCGTGTGCTGCGGGTGGATGTGTCGGAGGCTGAGGTGGTGCGGGTTATCTTGGAGGGCCTTAATCCGCAGGAGAGGTCAAGGTTGGTGTTTTTAGAGCGACCGCGCAGCTTCGCTGATCTTAGCGGAGCTTGTGTCTTCGCCCGCACCATCCAGATGAACTATGAGGCTCGCTCCGGCCGTTCCGATTTCCCTGTCCCCTGTTCCTCATCTGGTCAGCAGCGGCCTACCCGGGAGCAACGTGGTGGCAACCCTTGGAAAGAGCAACGTGGTAGCGACTCTGAGAGGCGGGAAGTCCGCTGCTATTCCTGTGGGAAGATGAGGCACTTGGCCCGGAATTGCCCTCTCAAACGATCGGAGGTCTCGCGGGAAAACCGTCCTTCAAAAAACGGCCTGCGTGGGGGGGATTGAGGGGACGCCGGTCCCTCCCCACGTTTGGTAGCGATGTCGCATCCCAGGTCCCGTTATGTGCAGATGAGACGGGACACCCATCCGGGGAGGCCGATCCCAGGCCGATTCGTCCGGGTCTCTCCGTGTGTCCATTTTTGGAGCTGGAGGTTGTGAAGGGCCGGGTTAGGGCCCTGGTGGACTCCGGATCGGCACGGTGTCTTATCTCCTACCGTGTTTACCAGCAGTTGGTCCGGGAGTCATTGATCCGGTCGAATACTCCTTCGTCGGTGGTATGTTGGACGGCCTCGAGGGAGGTTTTGCCGACCTCCAAATTGGTGGCTTTTAAATTTAAAATAAACTATTTTTCGTGGGTTTGGGAGTTTCTTGTGGCTCCGAACTTGAGCGTGGACTGTATTGTAGGTGCGGATTTTATTGTGCAAAGTGGCATGGTTCTCGATATCCAGGGGCACGTATGCTTCTTTAAGTTCAACCGTGCCGTACGCATCCCCTTTCTTGGACATCGGGATGAGGCGGGGGAAGGTCTTGAAGAACTTCAACCCCCGGCGTACATTAATAATTTAAGCCCATCTCTACAGACCACTTTCCGTAAATTGTGTGATGAGTTCCCCGAGGTGCTGACCGCCAACCTCGGACTCACTCACAATTTGGAGTATCGGATCCGTCTGTGCGACTCCGCGGTTGTCCGTTCGCACCCGTATAAATTCGCTCCGCCTAAAATGACCAACTTGCGTGAGAAGGTGCAGGAATTGTTGGACCAGGGGGTTATTAAACCTTCCACGTCGGCCTATGCCAGTCCAGCATTCCTGGTGCCTAAACCGGGAGGGAAGCATAGGCTGGTCATCGATTATCGAAAATTGAATCAGAATATTGAAGTTGAGTCGGTGCCCCTCCGGGACCTGCATTCGGCCTTTGACTGGTTTTCGCAGGCCCGATATTTCACCATTTTCGACTTGAATTCAGCATACCACCAGATACCCTTACAGAAGTATTCTCGGCCGTTCACTGCCTTTTGCGTGCCGTGGAACTTGTACCAATACAAGAGAGTCCCCATGGGACTGGCGGTTGGTGCGCAGACGTTAACCCGTCTATTAGACTCTGTGTTCCACGACATTAAATTTAAGTATGTGTTTAATTATCTGGACGATCTGCTCATTTACAGCTCCACTCTAGAAGAACATATTGACCATCTCCGTGAGGTGTTGTGTCGCTTGAGGCGCGCGGGGCTTACGGTGAATCCCGACAAGGTGAAATTTGCCCAGGAGCAAATTTCCTTCCTCGGTCACCTTGTCTCTCGTAAAGGGGTTACGGTTGATCCAGAGAGGACGCAGGCAATCCGGGATTTTCCTCCTTCTCGGGATGCTAAAGGGGTGGCCCGCTTCGTGGGGATGGTGAATTTTTACCGGCGGTTCATCCCGGGGACTGCTGAGATTGCGGCTCCCCTAAATTCCTTAAGAAGAAAAGGGGCCAAATTCGTGTGGGGAGACGTGCAGCAACGTGCCTTCGAGTCCCTAAAGGAGTCCATTTTGTCGCCTCCCGTGCTTCGGATGCCCGATTTCACGAAGCCTTTCATTGTGCAATCCGACGCCAGCTCTGTGGCGATCGGGGCCGTGCTCTCTCAGGAGGTGGATGGTGCTCGGCAGCCAGTTGCATTTGTATCCAGGACCCTTACCAACCCTGAAAAGAAATCCTCGGTATACGAGTTAGAGTGTTTGGCGGTAGTCTTCGCCCTTGACAAGTTTAGGAGGTATTTGGAACACGCTGAGTTCCTATTAGAGACGGACAATCAGTCTCTCTCGTGGCTTCTGGCGCACCCCCGTCAACTGGGTAAACTTGGCCGCTGGGTGGTCAAGATCTCTTCTTTTAAGTTTCGGGCACAACATATAAGGGGGACCCAAAATGTTGTTGCCGACGCTCTGTCCCGTATGTATCACCTACCCAGTGAGGAGCCAATAAATGAACCCTGCGCCGTACTCCTGGAGTTCACCCTCGCCGTCACGGAAGTTATCCCTCATCAGCTTGATGATGAGGTGTTGGGTCCTATCATCGATAAAATCAAATCAGGCGAGATGAAGGCTCCATATCATCTGTCCAAGGGCGTCCTCTGCTGCAGGGAACGTAGAGGACGGGTCCCTAAGATAGTGCTGCCGAACAAGTTGGTGTGCCAATGGTCTTCCAATATTACCATGATTCCCCGGTTGGAGGCCATTTGGGTGTTTCAAAGACCATCGCCGCGATCAGGAAAAACTTCATCTGGAAAGGCATGGACCGGGACATCGCCACCCGGGTGAAGTGTTGTCATCTGTGCAGTCTGAGCAAGCCCGCTCAGAACACCAAGTTGGGGTTGCTGTCTTCTGAGGTGGCTGGCAGACCGATGGAGAAGGTTTTCATCGACTACGTGGGTCCTTTCCCGCGTAGCAAGGCCGGGAATTCGTTCCTCCTTGTTTGTGTCGACGCCTTCTCCAAGTATGTCTGGCTACTTCCCTTGCGTCAGGCTAGTACTGCCAATACCATCGTAGCCCTTCAGACCAGTATTTTTCAGCATTTCGGGCTTCCCTCCATCATTGTCTCAGACAATGGCCCGCAATTCATCTCGAGGCAATTCCGAAACATGTGTTTCAGGCACGGCATCCGGCATGTAACCACTTCCCCCTACCACCCGCAACCTTCCCACGCTGAGCGATTCAACCGCAATCTGAGATCCGCTCTTATCGCCTATCACGCGGAGCAGCAGAATACGTGGGACCAGAATCTCCAGTGGTTGCAGATGGCGTTCAACTCGTCCCTTCATGAAAGCCATCGTGCCGTGCCTTTTGAGGTCATGTTTGGTTTCTCCCCCGCTCATCCCCTTGATAATTTGTGGAAACTGGAGAATCTTCTCCCGGATTTGCCTAACGAAGTGGTCGTTCACAGGTGGAAAGATGTGAGGAGAGCCCTGCTCCGATCCCACGACCGCGTGCGGCGTCGCTATAATGCTGGGAGAGTCCCCAACCCTTTTAAGGTGGGCCAGCTGGTTTATTGCAGGAGCCACCCGCTCAGCTCTAAGGTGGAGGGTCGCGCTGCCAAGCTCTGCTATAGATGGTTGGGACCCTTCCGGATTTCTGAGTTTGTCTCGCCCGTCACTGCCAGCCTGGTGGATCCGGAGGATGGGATGAAGGTGAGGGTGGCCCACGTGTCCCATTTGAAGGCGTGTGCGCAGATGGAGCTTCCGTGAGAGGTAAATTGGTATTGTTCACCCCAGTTAGATTTAGTTACGGTCCTCGGTTTGGTTTTTGGGGGGCTTCGCTGGAGGGATTGTGTTTTATGGTTTTACTTTTTAGCGTTTTATTGTTTTAAAGTTATATCGGTGTTTTAGCTCCTCTCCTTTCCTTTCCTCTTTCTCTTCCTTTAGGCCGCGGCCGCTCACACTCCCCGTATCTTCTACACTTACACACACCCAACTACACACACACACACACACACACCCCTTGTCCTTCCTTCTGGTGTCCTTTCGTTTTCAACTTCCGCCTGGTTTTATCTTTTTATTTATTTTTAGTCAGTCCCCGCTTTTCCTCCGGTGGTGGCAGTCCCGGTGTCGTCCAACCCGTTGGACTCCTTTTGTTGTGAGGGTGTGCCGTACCTAGGTGTACGGCAAGTAGTGGCTATACGGATTCCGGGCGATATTTTCATGCATTTGGGTAGTCCGCCGTGGACAGTGGTCACTTTGCTATTTATGAGACGTTACGGCGACTGTTTGTTATTTCGAATCTTACGCCATCTAGGAGACGTTACGGTAACTTCGAACTAAGGTATCTTTCGTTCCGTCTGCTGGAGGGAGTCTGGTGAACTTCGTCGTGATTTGTAGGCGCCTTTGGGAAATCTGTGAGCTGTGGAGTGAGATTGTTTCGGACTCAAGTAGTGGTTGGCCTATGGTTTTCTTTTCGTTGAGTGGAGAGTTGCGTTTTTGACTCGATGGGTTGGTTCCGGTCAGCTGTTCTCATCAGGAGCTGATCACGACCACGTGTTGGGCTGATTGTAGAGAGCTGAATAGTCTTGTGATTTTTTTTTATGCCGGCGTTTTTTTTGAAATGATTATGTCCGGCTGAGGGGACAGTGTGCCATGGGGGTCGCTGGGGGCCGGCGTCCGTGATCATGTGAAGACCGGGATGTTAAATTGTGTGATATACGTGTGTAAGTATTGAGGGACACAGCACGCGTGATTATGCACGCACTATGAACAGGTATGGAGAAATAAAATTTATTATATTTTGCCCTGGGACTTTATGGGTCGAGTGGGGGTCTGGCTGATTTTTTAACACTACCAGAAAAAAAAGAAAAAACATTTTTTTCCCTACAAAAAAAAGAGAAAACAAAAAAAAAACACAAAACTAAAACTTAAGAAAATGTGTTAGTTATTGGCCAAGGTGTTCATTTGGCCTAGTGGGGTAAAATTCAGCTGTGTTACTTAAATGCTCTTATTCCGTGTGTGTGCATGTAATTGTCTTGTGTTGTCCACATACGCATGCAATGTTGAGTACAGTTTTTCCTTGTAATCTGTGTGGAACTTATATTGGTGGCTGTTTTAATTGGAACGTGTAAATCTGCTTGTGAAAAGAGTTTCAGTCCACCTACTGCTGTAACAACACATTCTCTTGTGCTAGAACAGTAATTCCTGTGTTGCCACAGATTTATAATATGGCATAGATTTATAATACCATTACATCTCAATGAATAATGTTATTGTTTTATAAAAATAAAAGTCCATACAAAAAAAAAAAAAAAAAAAAAAAAAAGAAAGAAGAAAACTTGGGAGTTTTACACTAAACAAACATTGTGATTTTTATAATATTTAAATTATTATGAAAACACAATAACAATATTGTTGATATATACTTTATTTAGTAAAATTTATTTATTTTTAATGAATATGTTGAAGGGTGTAATATATTTTTAAAACTGTGAACCTGTTAAAACTATTTGCAAAAATCTATTGGAAACTGTTATTCTATTACTTTTATAATTGTTTAAATTGTTGTGGCTTTACTGAGGTTGTACGATAGAATTGCTTGTGACAGGGTTTAGAAAGTTGTTTATATTATTGAAAGCTGCATGTTAATGGTGATCAGTATGCCCTGTGAGAGATTTTAAATGTTTTATATATTTTGTATAGTATGCCATGTAAGAGATTTTAAATGATATATATATTTGTATGGTTTGCATGGAATATTTCTTGAATATTGAATATTGAATACTTTTACATTTTAAATTTTGAATACCCTGTCATAGTTTTTAAATATTTACACATTTTCCATAATTCTAATGGAATAACTTACAGGCTGTGTTTTTGTATGAAATTTCATTGTCAAAAAAAAAAAAAGATAGCCTCAATAAACTTGTTATTTTTGAAATTGTAAAATTGAGGTCACCTCATTCGTCCAATTCCCCAATGGACCTAGCATGTGGATATTCTTCCACTAGGAGGCCTCTCCTAGTTCAGTGAAATGGTGAGCCGGTCATCAAGGTAAGTTGTGGTTTTTTGAAATTTATTTTTCGGTTGTCAGTTTTGGAAAGTTTAAAAATTGTTGTGACGTCATGGGTGATGAGCGGTTCAGGACAACATCTTTAAGAGGAATGTGTCGTAAAGACATTTCTGCGACATGCTTATTGTAGTCAGACACTGCGGAAGCAATGGAGAGCCCAATGCGATAGGCTGATGATAATCCATTCATGCTCATATCACTGGCACTGGTAATATTACTCGCCTAATGTGTCTGACCTTGAGCTGCGTGAAGAGAGTTTCCAATCAGTTACCGTCAGTTTGTATTTAGTCCTATTTGATATATCTACCGTCTGCTATTATCTTACAACAGTCGGACTTAAAATACAGAAATCTTAAACAAATACTAAACTTTGAAAAAGGAACATTGTATGTTCGATGTATTAAAAGGAACATCCCTTAAATACGATTAACTTCAAATAGATTGCCACTAAGCCTTATTAATATTTTAGACAATGACATAAGAAACTATTTTGTCAGGAATATAATTTATTTATTAGACCTTATTTTAAGTTTTTGACTGCACTAAGCGATTTCACTTTCAGTGAATTGCCATAGACGCGAGAATTGTTAGAGTGTAGGCGAGTATTCTTAGTGTATTTTTATATTTATAGGCCTATACACATATAAATAATTTAGTTTTACTTATATACTATTAAAATACAATTGAGTAATAATCATTTCTATACCATATGAGTAACATTGTGTAATTACATAACTCATAATTAATAATACATTTACATTAAAATATTTATACGATACTTAACTAAGATAAATTGTGACAACAACGCAATATCCTTGTTAGTAGTGCTGTGAAGGATTGATCTTCCCACCATAATACGTACAGTTTCTTAACAGCTTCATTGTGGATATCATAAACACAACGTTAATTGTCACCATGAAGAAGATAAGACAGAATGAACTGTTCATAAAGATTTCAATTTTTAAATATCTTGAAGATAATTATTTTACCTGCTAACCATAGTGGTTGGCGTATAGGTGAATTGTTGGTTCAGCAGAGCAAAAGGGTTGAAGGTGACGGTCAAATCTTTGACACATCAAACGAATGAAAATTATACAAACGTTTGTTGTGATAAGAAACATTGTTGTGCCTAAACGTTTTGACGACATTATGGTTGGTTATCATAAGTAAATTAAATAAGACATTTTCCTCTTTTGAGACTCATTGAAAGCCAACATAAAATATTTGCGTTATGTGGTAAAGGAAAGGTGAGGGAAAATATTTCATTTATATTTTATAAAAAACTAAATATATTGATATATATATTCACATTATGTATGTTACATAGTTTTTATATTGCATAAAGTTAATGTACGTCAGGTATTATCAGTCTATAGGAACAATGTAGAAGATTAGTGTTTGTAACTTGTAGCCCAATCGCCGTGGCCGGACGCTACAGAGCTGAGACCAGCGTAACCGTATTGTCCTGTGTAGACGTCACCAGTGCCTGGTCCGTAGCTGTATGCAACGTGGCTACCGCCTCCTAGACCTCCAGCACCACCGTAAGCTCCACCTCCGTATGATCCACCGTAGCCACCTCCGTATCCTCCTCCGTAACCACCTCCGTATCCGGAGATAGCTGCTTGCTTAACAACGGCGACCAGATGTGCTCCTCTGGCAGCGGCGACTTCGACGGTGTCGGCAATGTGTCCGTCAGCCTGGACTATGGTATGAGCTAGAGGTCCGTGGTAACCAACCGGTCCATGTCCAGCAGTCGGGAATGATGAGACCCCGCCGTGTGCTCCTCCCAGACCACCTCCATATCCACCACCATAACTACCAACAAGCCCACCAGCGTATCCGCCACCGTAACCTCCGCCATATCCTCCGCCGTAGCCACCTCCTTATCCTCCTCCGTAACCACCTCCGTATCCGGAGATAGCTGATTGCTTAGCAACGGCGACCAGATGTGCTCCTCTGGCAGCGGCGACTTCGACGGTGTCGGCAATGTGTCCGTCAGCCTGGACTATGGTATGAGCTAGAGGTCCGTGGTAGCCAACAGGTCCATGTCCAGCAGTCGGGAATGATGAGACTCCACCGTGTGCTCCTCCCAGACCACCTCCATATCCACCACCATAACTACCAACAAGCCCACCAGCGTATCCGCCACCGTACCCTCCGCCATATCCTCCGCCGTAACCACCTCCGTATCCAGAGACAGCTGCTTCTTTGGCTACGGCTATGAGGTGAACTCCTCTGGCAGCGGCGACTTCTACGGTGTCAGCAATGTGCCCATCACCCTGTACTACTGGATGAGCTAATGGTCCGTGGTATCCGACAGGTCCGTGCTGAGACGTCGGGTAGGAGGACACGCCGCCGTCTGAGACAGTGCCAGAGGTCAGGCTGGCTACAGCGGCCAATACGAGAACCTAAAATTAAAAAAGAAAAACATATGTATATATAAAATATTTTATTGTGTTTATTTGTATCAATGAACATGCGACGTAATAAAATTGGCGCAAGTAAGGTATGCAGTGACAAGGAAACAGATAAAGCAAAACATTTTTATGATTTTGTTTCACCAAGAAATTTTCTATCTAAGTATGACCTGACTCTCTTTAGCCAGCTGTAAACTGGAAGTTAGATAAAGAAGCCTGATAGATCGCAACAACACCTACAAGTACCTATTTTACTTGTATTAATTTGTAGCGTCGTGACGGTGCTACTGAAAACTGATGAGGGTCACAGGGGTTGAATAAATGGTCAACGTATATTTCAGCGACAAAATCTTGAGAGGTATCCACAGTAAGCTGTTCCAGCAAATCCTGATTTCAATTTCCACACCATTTTTAGAGATCGCTTCATTCTGTGGGCGCGATTTCACAGGCCCCGCTTCATTCCGGTAATATAGGCGTTATGTAACAGTTAAAAAAATTTACAGGCATTGCACAAATGCAATGCACAGAGAAGGGCATTGAAAATGCTTCAATAAAACTAAAATATATATATATATATATATATATATATATATATATATATATATTTATGTTCATTCACCAATCAACGAATTCATTCTTCATTCACCAATCAATGAATTCATTCTTCATTTACCAATGTACAGATTATAAGTTAAATGTAGTCGCATTCATGAGCGAAGTTTTATATGTGTACTACGTTATTGACAACAAAGAAGTAGTTTCTATGGAAACTCACCGGTTCCTATTTTCGATCACGCACCAGCGATCGGCCGCAAATGTGCGACACGTCCTTATAAACATTTTCAATGTTAAAAGACGAAGGTTGACCTTGTGGCGCCTTAAAATCGGTACATTGCTGCTAAAAATGATAACATCCTACAGACGAATTCTGGTGCTTCATATAATGGGAGATTTCGGAAAGAAAGCAGTATCACATATTTCACAAGTAACTTAAAAATGACAAGGAAGATCTCAGATTAATTTGAGAAAATTATGCAGCACTTTGCACAGTGGCGAACGAACAAAGCTCTGCTAAACGAAGATGACATCCAAATTGAAAAATTGAATTAAATCAGAAAAAAGGAAAGATTAAGCTCTGGGACCAGGAGTAACTGTGAGCTGAGAATTCGGCCGGTTTAGTTTAAATTATCTAACCTTAGTAACATTAGACATAAGTTATATGTTTATGATACTATATCGGTAATTAACGCACATTATAACTTAGAAATAAATTGTCCGAAGTAGAGAAATGGAAAAAAAATTGAAATAGAGACAAAGAGGTCTGTACGCATTTGTTATACAGATATTGTGTCTTGTATATGTAAGTTTATATGTGTAAGTCTATATTTCTTAGATATTTGTACCGATTTCATTCAGTCACGCTTTGCTAAGGTAATTGCCACTGCCAGCATCAACATTTGAATTATTCAACTGAGTGAAATCAACTGTAAACCATATCCGCATACACGTATATTTATTATAATCACTTATAAGAAAGTGATAACAAAAATTAAAGTACAAGCAACATACGATTAAAAATAATATGGAAAATTTTAATTTGCAATAAACAATTAAACTAAATACATAAAACGTAAACATAGAACAATGACAGCAACACAATTTGTGTAATTAAATAAAAAATACTATCATTAATTAAAACAAGTAACTAATCTGACGAAATGTAAGCGAATATTGTTAACAACAACTCAAGTAATTTGTGTTTTTAATTATTAAAATTGCATTAAAGAGAACAATTTTCAATGCGCCTGCTTTGAATCATGGAAAAAGATAGAGAATTATAAATAAATAGTTTAAATGCAGCAGAATTTTATTGACCAATCAGATCTATTCTTATACATTTAAGCCCGGTTTGTTAGAGCAAATTGGTAATTATTAATCAGAAATAATGTTGGCGTTGGTGACGGTTACTGTTTGGAAAATAAAGGAGGTTTTGTCCATTTAGTCCTTAGGGAGAAGCGACAGTATTCGATTGTCGATTGTTTCGGATTCATTCGCTTAAAGTTAATAGTAGTAGAGATAATGTGACATAAAATCAAGCTATAATAATGTGATAAAGTAAGTTTAAATATTTAGGTGTTATTATTGATATAATTAATCGCCAACTTAAAAAACCGCCTATAAAGTTAATCCACTATTGTGTCCTGAAATTGAAAATTTTACATTCGAATCGTAAATTCTATTTATTAAATAAAGATATAGTATAACATCTACATGTACATCAAAACAAGGTAACGACATCCAGTTTCTACTTCGTACTTTTACGGTCGCTTTCAAAATAGTTTTGTTTTTTGCATACCTGTATCTTCGCTATGTTTTCATTTAAATTTAATGTAAAGTAAATCTCTCATTTTTGGTACTTATTTTTTATAAACCATTACCAATGAATCCGCAATTTATTTTAAGATTGAGTATATCAGTTTTTACATTATATTTCTTATACCTCTATAATATCAATCATTTAAAACATTTAGTTATTGTAATATACTTCGCTAATTCGCTACGTAATTGGAACGTTAATTTACAAAAACACAATGCAGACCGACATGGAGTAGGTCTATTAGTATGCAAATATTTTCGTTTCTATAACAGTTTAACGCTAATTTGATTTATTATTATTGAATCCACATTACTACACTTATATTAGTTTCATAATGAAATTAAAATAATTGTAAATTTAAAATTAATTAGATTAATTATTATTTAACAGCTGCTATTATTGAGTTTGTCGATACCATGTATTAATTATTTCAGATATGTTTACACTTCTTCACCCCTCGTCATAGGAGCGCTGACTAGAAAATAAATTATTCTCTTTAATAAATACGTCATTTGCGTCCATTTCAAAGGACATAATTAAAAAAACTAAGAAAACTGAAATTTTAAATTACATAATAAAACACTCTTAGTTAAGTCGATATTATAATTTCTGAAATTGTACTCACTGGTTTATTATATTTTCTTGCAAAAAGATGGTCTATAACATATATATAAATCGGTTCATACCGTTATCCTACGTTTCCCGATCCCTAGTCTATAACATCAGAAGCAAATATTCCTCAATGATATAAAATTCAATAAAAGTCACATAATAAAAAACTGAAATATCTGTGTGTGTGTTTACAAGGGCTTGCGTGTCCTTTAGTATGTATCATTCAATTCACCTATAACATCTATAGATGCAAACGCTTCTTGTTACTGTCAGTTTTTTCATACATAAATTATTTAATATTTATTACTATTTTAAAATCAAAATATATTGTTTCCTTACTTGGAACATGTTTCAGGAGTTATGTTTGGAAGATGTTTGGAAAATGTTTTTTAATCCCATCGTCCCATCCCACACACAATACCACTTTAAACTACCAAAAGCCAACAAAAAGCTGTAACAACAACAACTGTGTATACAAATTTTCTACAAGATTAAAAACTCAGAAGTCTGAGGATGGGAAAACTATCTAATTCCCGAAACATGTTCCGAGTAATGAAAGAATACATGTTGATTGTAAAACAGTAATAAATATTAAATATCTATAGAGTAATAGACGTTGTCTACTAATCTAAAGTGTACATATTCTGTAAGTAATAACCTTTCATATATCACTTAATCGTGAATATTCTGCATCTACCAAAATGTAGATTTATCCGTTGTCGCATTTCAGCAGTTATTTTGCTTATATAATCCAAGTCTCTACACTGGTATAGTAGTCTCAACTTACCGCTGCGTTCATGTTGCGAAGCGTAAGGCTTGTACTGTAGCAGGTGCTGTACAATGATGCCCCTTAGATTCGCACACACGGTTTATATAAGCCGCGTTAGGCGAGGGCGGTGACGTCGCTTACTTGCACTTTCACATCATTGACATTGAATGCATTCCTTGTGCAGAAATTATGTTCACATTTCTTTATATACGCTATTACTGTATCACTTATATCAAAAATTTGTAATATTTTTGTGTTGAGGAATACGTTACTGTAGGCTTCAGTTAATGTGACTCGAACTCCAGAAAGTAATTAAAACTTACCAAATTTACATGGATATGGATATGGTAAATATGGATCTTTAATTTACTTTTATTGTGATTTACCTGTACATACAGCTACTTTCATATCTCTAGCACTAGAGAAATACTTCTTCCAGTGATTCTGAAGTGATTTCACATTGAAGAAATATTTTTCGTTTCACTGTGATATAAGTCGTCAGGCTGTTCCAGAATTATTCTTACAGGTCTCGTCGTCGAACGAAGAGACGAATTCTGTGTCGTCGAAGTGTCTTTAAATCTGTTAGCTGTTAGGGTAGTAAAATTTGTCTTCAATACCTACCATCTTCTTGCGTAAACAAACCTCCTGATCTCTTACAATTATTTGCATTATCGGTTCAAAGGTATTTAGCATTCCTTCCTGCTTACGCTCAACCGCTTCTTATTCCTACAAATCCTTCATAATTCCTTGGACTAAATAGTTCTTTCATATTTTATAATCATTTTTTTCCTTAGCTGTTACAATTGTAACCTCCGCTTCAACTGACGTTCTTACCGTAGTTTGTAAAACTTTGTTTCTAATTTTGCACCTTAATTCTATAATTTCATCATCGTCATCTTCAGAACACCGCACAGGCAAGGTGCTGCCTGTTCTGCCTTCAAACAAAACCCCCAGCCATCTCTTCCTGGGTCTACCCACACACCTGTGTCCTATAGGTTTTTATTTCCACACTTCCACGTTTCAGATTACGTTCAACGTTTGTGATCTGACAGTCTTTCTAACTGTTCTTTCCTCCGTTGTTTGTAATTTTTTACCTTTTCATTCAAGTTAGAAACTTGTAACTCTTCTCTTATGGCCTCATTTCTTATACGGTCAATTTTAGAACTCCTTCTAACTCCTTTTAAGAACGCCATTTCGGAGGCCTGTACGTATTTTAGTGTGTTGGTTTTATTGTTGTTGGCCATAATTCACATCCAGAGGACAGCACCAGTTGCCATAACTTTGTAGAACTTTTGTAACTCGAAGTACCCCGTTTCTAACAATACGGCTGATTGTCCCACAGATCGTCTGGAACTTACCTAACCTAACATTAATATCATAATTTTTATCACAGTCAATAAAATAACCCAAGCAATTGTATAACTTTACCTTCTATCAAATTGTTTTCTCGTCTCCTTTCCTTACTGTCAATAAAGTGAAATCCACTCGGCACTACGCAGTTTCTGTATCACTACTGTGATTCCTCTATAATCTGTAAGCCATCGAATCAAGCACGATTTAAAACTTTGAATTATATGCAACAACGATATTATTATTTTCATAATCCCGTGCTGGCTGCAGAAATGACATCAGCGAACTGAAAATAATATCTGCACGTACGTACGAGGTATATAAATTAAGTACTGGGACAAATCATGTAGTAGTCAATATGGCAACACTGTAATTTTTCCACTAACACAGATTGTTAGATAAAAAGCTGATTGATATTGAGTGTTAATATTCATTGTCTATTTGTTGCCAGATGAAACGTTAACAAGCTTTTCGTGTAGTGAGTTTTTATTGTGCGATACAAAAATAAGTGACATCAATTATGAGCAACGTTCTGCAATTAAGTTTTATGATTAACTCGGGCACAATATTTAACTGAGACTTTTACAAAATTGACGGAGGCGTGTGGAAATGAAGCTTCGTCAAAAGCACAGGCTTTCATATGGTTTAAAGCATTCTCAGATTGCTGGGAATCAATTAAGAATGATCCACGCTCTGGAAGACCGTCAATGTCAAGAACTGACGACAGTGTTGATCGAATTAGGGACTCAGTTCGAGCTGACCGTCAGAATCATACAAGATTCAAGGTGATACAAGGTGACCTGTTGTTCCTCAGCCACCTTAATCACTGACTTGAGTCCTGTGACTACTTTATCTTCCCAAGATTTAAAAAAATGTCTCAAAGAACACCATTTTTGGACGATAGACAACATTTAGACAAATGTAATCGACCAGTTGAAGGAGATTCCAGTTTCTGAGTTCCAGCACTGCTAGACGAGTGGAAAACCCGTCTGAAGCGCTGTTGTGGCTTCCCGAGGGAACTATTTTGAATGCGATAGAGTGTAGGTCTAGTTGATTTGTAAATAAAAGGTTTTACTGAATTAGTCTCGTTACTTAATTTACAGACCTCGTATATTTAGGGTTAAACAATTAAATGTGAAAACTTCTAATAGACATTTTGCCGTCCCTGTTTTTCTGAATTATCTATAAAATTCGTGTCGTCTTTCTGCTTCCGAGACTGCATAGCGTTCCTGTTTCCCTGATTCCAAGACCGGCGTGGACTCTTCTTTTCCTTCGCCATGTAGGTTTCTACTGAAGCCTTAATATTCTAGCATTCTTAGCACGTGTGTAGGCGTTTTATCATCACATCTCGCACGTCCTACCACGGTTTTCCTTACACCATCGATGTTCTTAATTTTTCGCTACTAGTGTTTATTACGTCGCAAGTGATCCACTTCTTCTTCTTCTTCTTCTTCTTCTTCTTCTTCTTCTTCTTCTTCTTCTTCTTCTTCTTCTTCTTCTTCTTCTTCTTCTTCTTCTTCTTCTTCTTCTTCTTCCTCTTCCTCTTCCTCTTCTTCTTCTTCTTCTTCTTCTTCTTCTTCTTCTTCTTCTCCTCCTCCTCCTCCTCCTCCTCCTCCTCCTCCTCCTCCTCCTCCTCCTCCTCCTCCTCTTCTTCTTCTTCTTCTTCTCCGATTCGGATGTTGGATATCATGCAGACTATTTTAACTGTCTGCACTGCTGCACGAAATAAGTCAGTTGTATTCATCCCAAACCACATCCTTAAATTTCTCACCCATGATATTCTCGGTCGCCCAACTCCTCTCTTTCCAAGTACTTTTCACTGTAGTATGGACTGCTATAAGTAAAATCTCTGTTCATTTCTCATGAGATGTCCCAGATACTGAAGCTTCCTTATCTTCACTGTGTTAATAACTGTCCTATCTTTCTTCATCTTTCGAAGAATTCAACATTATATATGCTGTCCAATATATGGTCAGTATTCTACTGTAGAGCCACATTTCGAAAGATTCCAGTCGTGGCTGCTAAATGAAGACACTACAATGCTTTGTAGCTTTGTAGCAAAGCGGCTGCCAGCTCTGGATTCAACGACAGTGAAGATGGATCCTACAAACATTATTAAGTACAGTCTGTGATGTTCTTTGTGAGAAGGAATATTAAAATATAAGTAAAGAATTTAAGATATATTTTCTTCTCTCTATTAATTTTAAGTTAATTTCTGTTCTAATAGTTATATGTGTTGTCTATGAAATGCTCAGTATTCTACGGTAGAGCCACACTTCGAAAGATTCCAGTCGCGGCTGCTAAGGGAAGACACTACAATGCTTTGTAGCTTTGTAACAAAGCGGCTGCCAGCTCTGGATTCAACGACGGTGAAGATGGATCCTACAAACATTATTAAGTACAGTCTGTGATGTTCGTGGTAAGAAGGAATATTAAAATATAAGTAAAGAATTTGTAATACACTTCTAGATAAGCCTTTGTAAGAGAGTTAATTTATTTATTTAAAATTATGTTGGCCTACGAGCATGTGAGAAATAAGAACACAAAGTACCTTGATCAAATATGATATTAATAATTTATATAATAGTTTATGGTACTTATTCCAGTGTACCGACTCTTGATTTACCTCAAGGCGCCAGTAATAATAAACACAAATTAAAGTATGTTAATCAACTTTTAATGAACCATTTGCATTTATACTTTACAAAAATTTCTTTATATGACTTGAATTGTTTATCTTACAAATTGAATATTATTAGTTAGCAATGAGTCCTTTATGACAGATTGAATCACTATATTGAATACAACATAAATATTTATCAACAACATAGAATTAAATGTTCATTATTCGTTACTTGCGTAAGATTCCTTCCAAAGTGCGTGGTCCTGAAGCTGTTGTAGATCGGTGAGTCGTCAGCAGCCGTCGTCGTGTGTTAATCCTGGTTAAAACAGCACAATTCACTTTATCACAGGTGCACTACACTGACATATAGATTATACGTATAACTATGTTGTATAATTACACTCTGGACACAAAGATTACTGAATCGACCTTAAGTGCATTTAACTCAGTTCACGTCGCGTTTGGCTCAACTAATTCACAACTTTACTTCGAAGTCTTTCGCCTTCTTCCGCGATTTACCGCTACGTATTGAATTAATAGAACTTCGTATGTATTATTATTTCTTATTGTTTATTATATCTCCGATCATCCACTCTTTGACTTATTACGATTTATTGAAACTTTATTTATAACTCTAGTATTAGTAATTATCGCGTTCCCGTACTTTGTTACTTCTGAGAAATTTACTGATTCTTTATGTTATTTATTAAAGTAAATAATTGACGCAAAAACAACGTACGCGAGTCTCTTCGTATAATTCCGTCGATACAAAGAAGACTGACTTTATTTCTCTCTAAGTTCACAATATATACATGCCTCGAGTCTCTCTTACTTACGATCTACAGGAAAACGTTCCTATAGGTTCAAACTACCGCTAAATACAAATTCGCCCAATCTGCTTAACTAAAACCTCCCGCGCAGTACATGACGCTTTTTCTGATTCGCTCAACGTTTTTCCGTGTGCCATGTGCTAAAAAAACTAGCGTCTATAGTTATTTCTGTCACACAACGCTCTCTCTCATCTAACGTTAACTATTGTTATATGCACTTAAGTTTACAACGTTTGGCAAACACCCTTACTATCTGAGCACATAATACATTTTATGACAGTAGTGTCCCAAATCGTGCCTTAACATGAAAGTACATTCACTATTTTCGTCAGCCCCAGCGCCGCCGGCGTTATTAACTTACCGCTTTACTCTACAGGCTTTTTACAAGTAGTTTTCTTTCAACTATTGCCGCCTACGGTTCTGGCGTCTCAATGCCTCCCCGCTTTCTAAAACACACCCTTCTTTCTGCTTTCATCATAGTTTATTTAGTAAAATTATCAATTGATCAAATTTCCGTTATAAATTTAAGATATATTTTCTTCTCTCTATTAATTTAAAGTTAATTTCTGTTCTAATAGTTATATGTGTTGTCCATGAAATGCTCAGTAAACCACATTTCGAAAGATTCCAGTTTTTTAGTTGTAGCTTCAGTCAAAGTCCAAGATTCTACACCGTAGAAGAGGACCGAGAATACGTAGCAGCGTAGAAGTCTCATCTTTGTGTTTATTTTTAAACCATGAATTTTCAATAAACTGCTCATTCTAGTTTACACTACTCTTGCCTTTTCAATTCTACTCTTTATTTCTTGAGAGTGGTCCCATTGTTCACTGACTATAGTACCAAGATATGCAAATTGGCTTACACGTTCAACTGGCCTTTGGTGTATATTAAGAGAGCAGTTTGTGAACTTATGCTTAGATACAATCATTAGCTTCGTTTTATTAACATTGATGTCTAGACCATATCTACGGCTGCTTTCTGTCACTATTTATTTGTTGTTGCAGCCCCTCTAAGCTATCTGCGAATATAACGATATCATCCTCATAACGTATGTTATTTATTCTTTCACCGTTCAGAGGATAAACGGTGTGTGTGTGTGTGTGTGTGTGTGTTTCACCACATCACATACATTTAAAGCTTTTATAAAGTAGCCTACCTTCCGAGTAGATGCTGAATGAAAGCAGAGACAACTCCTAAAGCAGAGAAAGAGATACTAATAAATCCTTGATCAATTCTTACTCATTCGATATTATATTTAAACGCGCATTTAGAGCCCATAGATACAAATTAAGAAGTGGTTTAGGATTTGGTAATGGTGGAGACACTAAAAGGTATTGTCCGAAGCATAAGAGGTAGCAGTTTAGCAAATAAGCAACACAGAGTTGGTATTCACTTTCAGTCGACCAAACGTGAATAGATGCGCAACTACTGACGCGTATACAGTGCAAGTGATTTAGATTTTTAACCGATAACGACATCATACGAGGGATCTGATGGATATGCTTTGAAATCCGTCATCTGTATATAACAGAAAGTCACAAGACGGATTGAAAAAAATTTTAGTTTGTCTATTCATACAAGTGACTTGGATACCATTTCAAACATGCATGGTAACCAATGGCGGCTGGCGGTTGCAAATTTTGGTGGTTGCAGTAGTTGGTTTAGTGTATGGGAAATCGGTTAAAAGTCATTAAACTATCATAATCACAGTTATACAAAATTGTTAATATAATTTTATAACCTCAAACAACGGATAACGTTTACCTTGAACCAACTTAAACACTAAACCTGACATAACTTATAAATCAAGAAGGCTGTACTGATTTCATGACACAAAGTTGCGCTACAGGGCTACTAGTGGAGCGTTGCAGAACACTTTGCAACCGCCTAGCTAACATTGGGAACATAGGGCAGTTGTGAAGAGTAGCGCACGTCCTCCCATATGTTCGTGTAGTAAGCTCTGCTATATACTGTTCAAGTTGCAAACGGCTTACAACCACCAGCCTGCGCGCCACATTTGAATTGTACGCGAACATTACCGCGTAGGATCTAATATGATTTTTCTAAATTATAATCTAAATGTTTCAAATCTAGGATCTAATTTCAACTTTTCTCCGTTGCAATTTCTAACGCTTATAGCTGCTTAATGTTTTCGTACATTATTTTGTAGTTTAGTTATTATATATTGGTGGCTGTGCAACGCTGCAACCATAACACCAGCCGCCAGTGATGTTAACATAATGAAACGGGTTACGTTTAATTTCGTAAACATGATTATAAGATAAATTATCAGGTAATTTAAAAATTCAAATACAAAAGTTGAGAAACGAACGAACAGAAACAATAATAATCATACTCTAAACAATGGAATTAAAAAAATGAAAAGATTGCAAGAAATGTTACACAGACCACAAAATAAATATCAAGTAACGCTATTATACATTCAAGACATTACTTTGAACATTTAAATGCGTCGTAATAAGCAAAATATTCACAAACTAATTTAGCGATTTATGGCATGAATACATTTCATGGATACTGAGACGTTAGAGAGAAATATAGCATGTGCCATTCAAAGTCATTACTTGGTTGTTGGTTAGCCTTACATAACTAAATAAAGGTACAAGACTATTGAGCAGGATTCGAGAAAGGGACAACATTTTTGTTAGGTGTAAGTACCCTACGATATTGTATTCATCGTTTAGTGAAATCGACGTTGAACTGCGTGATTTGTTTTTATTTTACTTCACTGTAACTAGTTACAAACTATCTA
Organism: Magicicada septendecula; assembly: GCA_034769895.1. NCBI lineage: Eukaryota > Metazoa > Arthropoda > Insecta > Hemiptera > Cicadidae > Magicicada > Magicicada septendecula. The sequence goes on along the minus strand of CM068373.1, from coordinate 44,333,640 downwards.
GTAATTTTATTGTAATACATAAGTTAACAGTATGTAGGATAAACTCTAATTGGAGCATTCCACAGTACAGTTACACTTTGTTCATGTGCTGAGAATTACTGTACATATTTAGTTCACTAGTTAAAATGGCTTTACCGTAGAATACTGAACATTTCATCGACAGCAAATATAACTAATGTTGAAGTTATTAGAAAGTTGATGAAAGGTATGGAAGTTATTAACACAGTGAAGATAAAAAAGCTTCAGTATCTGGAACGTCTCACGAGAAATGAAAAGAGGTGTTGCTTATTGCAGTCCATACTACAGGGAAAAGTACTCGGAAAGAGAGAAGTTGGGCGACCGAGAATCTCATTGCTGAGAAATTTAAGGACCTGGTTTGGCATGAATAGAACTGACATATTACGTGCAGCAGTGCAGAAAGTTAAAACAGTCTGTATGATATCCAACATCCGAAACGGATAGGAACTCTCAGAGGAAGATGGTGCATCACCAATACTGCGAAGAACCTTATTTTGAAAAGTTTGAATATTAGATTTCTTAGTAAAACCACAAAACTGTACACCATAGCCTACACCCAAACTGCTTTCAAGACTTGTTTGTATAACAACAGATTCTTATGCAGCGGCAGCACAGAGTGTCTTCCAAACACTCATTATATTTTCTTCAATTTTAATCCGAGTTCTTCCGTTTCTTCATAACATGCTGTTTCCACCTAAGTTTTTCATCCAGATTCATGCCCAAATACTTGCGCTTGGAATTCTTTTCAGATCGATTACGATTGGTAAAAAATCTTTTTCCGGTTGGCGAAATTGATATAAATAGGACTGGGTGCACCATTTTTTTGTCCATCTAGTGACGTACTCAACTGCTGTTTGTGGACCCGCTGTTGCTGCTTCAATACTAACACCAGTAGCTACCAAAGCAGTGACATCAGCGAATGTAGGTGTTGTCACGCCATCACATTTAGGAAAAACTCCTGTATACAACAAATACAGAATAGGTCCAAGGACCCTGCCTTGTAGTATACCAGCTGAAATATTCTTTAAATTGGAATAATCGTCACCACACTTAACTCTAAATTGACATTCTGAGATAGATTATTTAAGAAGTTGGCTCATCTGTTTGGGCAGGTTTACTTTCACCTTGTATTCCAGCCCCATTATGCCACACTTTATCAAATGCTTGGGCCACATCCAACAATACTGCGGAGCACGAGAGTCCATCTGTTTACTGTCGCTTTATACGAGATGGGTATCCTTAGCGCTGTTTTGATTCGGTTGCATGTGGTCGAACGCATAAACACAGTAGCTTAGTAAAAGTAACGCAGTCACCTTAAAAACAAATGGGGGCACGATGTCCGACATCTGTAAATGCTAGACTACTATTTGAGACTATTGAGGCAGAAAACTATTTAAAAAAAATATAGTGTAACTTTTTATTGGTTCCTAATTTCAGTATATCCCGGCATTACGCGAGTTTAATATTAGCAACTTTTCACAGTGCAACATAACTATCGTTAGAGGCTACTGGCCTTTCTTATGTTAACGTTAATATATTTTATATAGAACAATAATTAGGCTATATTATTAGTAATAATAATAAATAAGGGAGTTTTATTGAATATAATTATCTAAATCACAATTGACTCGTAGTGGCGTAGGTCATAGTAAAATCATAGTGACCTATGTAGTGTCTACTTACTTTTGTGCAAACTAATGTTTCTCGCACTGGCCCATGAAAAATACATGTGTCAAATGTAAAGTAATACTTTTGCCATTCTGCTGTATAAAGTTTCCTAGAGTAACACAGTTTTTGTCTCTCTGCAGTCTTAGAATAACTATTAAAATTCAATTTTGAAAATGTTGACTTACTTTTCTATCATCCTAAGCGGCTCATTTATAATCATATTAGATCTACACATTGCTTAATGATAAAATACATAGACACACATTGTTTTACACAATATTATTACTTCCATGTTCCATAAGGAAATGGAAGTATGGTGATGGCGAAACAAATCTTGTTCGAGATAAGGGCTGATTGTACTACCCTCAAAACATGAAGAAAAGTCATCTTCCGAAAAGTGTCTGGGTTTGTGTCTGTATGTGTGTCTGTGTGTAGAAGTTTTTGTATGGCAAACGATAACTGCCGCAAATTCAACCACAATAAAATAATTTCTTGTATATTTGCCTGAGTTGTAGCGACTCAAGGTCCATTCATTTTAGTGAAGATCGGTTAAGGTACAGGGGTAGTTTACCATACCAGCAACATTTTATGTTTTGACGACAGTAATTTTTCTATGACGAACGATAGCTGCCGTAAATTCAAATAGAATAGAATAATCTTTTGCATATATACCTGAGTTGTAGAGGAATCAAGGCTCTTTGAATTTGGTGAAGATCGGTTAAGGGAAAGGGGTAGTTTACCTGCAACGTTTTATGTTTTAACAAGAGTAAAGTACTTAATTTTGATAAACAAAGTATCCTGAAAAGTAAGTCGTAATAATCCACTGTAGAAATGTAGATAAAATATCTATAAATGAAAAGGCTAGTTGAAGGGAGAGGGGACAATTTTTTATAAGTGTACTACGTTATCGGCAACAAAGAAGTAGTTTGTTGTTAAAATCCTTTCCCGGGCTGTTTGGCCGTGGTCCATTGTTTTCTGCAAAACCAGACGTTTCAGCAGTGCCATCGACTGTCATCATCAGTGAAAATAGTGTGCACTAACGTGAGGTGGTATACGTTCATACCCACAGTACTGAGGTTAAGGCTGAAGAAAGAAAGTAGAAAGAAGTAGTTTCTATCGAAATATTTCATTTCGAAAATGATTTTAAATATAAACATAGAACATGGAAGTCATGTATTGTTCTCCATACCGATATTTTTATTAAGAGAATATGACAATGTTAACATTAGTAGAATAATTATGAATATTAGTATTAGTAAAATGTTAAAGGTTCGTCTATTCAGTATATCATATAACCAGTTTGATAGTACGTGTCTGAAAATAAACGGAAATACAGCCATAAAATGAGATCAAAATAACTATATACAGACTTCCTGTTCTTGATCATTCTATGAACTCTTGACTCACTGAAGCCAGCTGGTTAGGTTTTTAAGCAAAGCCTTTAAGGTACGGTGAATGAGATGTATGAACATTATAACAGCTTAAAGTCAGTAGGAAGACACTCGTATTCACACTAAATTTACACTGTCAATTATACAGAGTTTTCACGTTACCATTAATGTACTCTTTATTATTGTAGCCAAAGGTTTGAACTTTACTATTATGACAAGACATAAGAATGATGTAATTTATGAAACACAATTAGAGAATAGAATTAGTCTCTACCATCATAGATAGAATATTCTCTACCATTTCAGTTAGAAATTGGATAATTCCTGAAAAAAGAGTTCTTTGAAGGCTCCATTCCTAGCCAAACCCAATTAGAGATTACAATTTGTCTCCGCTATCACATACAGAAAATTTCCTAAAACTGAAATTAGAAAATAGATAGTTTCTTTAAAGAAGATTTACTCGAAGGCCTTATTCCTAGACGAATAGAAATAATCTACCTCTGTATAGTAAAAGCAAGGTGACGAAATATTTCAAATTTTTAATAAAAAAACTGAATATATTTTGATAAATTCTCATTATATATGTTACACATTTTGTACATTAGAAGCAACAACAATGATGTCTGAAGCAACAACCTAGGAGATTAATGTTTGTAACTTGCAGCCCAGTCGCCAGCACTGCCGTGGCCGGACGCGACGAAACTGAGACCAGCGTAACCGTATTGTCCACTGTAGACGTCACCCGTGCCTGGTCCGTAGCTGTAAGCACCGTGGCTGCCGCCTCCTAGACCGCCAGCACCACCGTAAGCTCCACCTCCGTATGATCCACCGTATCCACCACCGTAGCCACCGCCGTATCCCGATATAGCTGCTTGCTTAGCAACGGCGACCAGATGTGCTCCTCTGGCAGCGGCAACTTCGACGGTATCGGCAATGTGTCCGTCAGCCTGCACTATGGTATGAGCTAGAGGTCCGTGGTAGCCGACGGGTCCATGTCGAGCAGTCGGGAATGATGAGACTCCACCTTGTGCTCCTCCAAGTCCACCTCCGTATGCACCACCGTACCCGCCGCCATATCCTCCGCCGTAACCTCCACCATTTCCACCCCCGTATCCTCCACCGTAACCACCTCCGTATCCAGAGATAGCTGCTTGTTTGGCAGCGGCCACGAGGTGAGCTCCTCTAGCAGCGGCAACTTCGACGGTGTCAGCAATGTGTCCATCAGCCTGTACTACTGGATGAGCTAATGGTCCGTGGTACCCGACAGGTCCATGCTGAGACGTCGGGTAGGAGGACACGCCGCCGTGTGAGACAGTGGCAGAGGCCAGGCTGGCTACAGCGGCCAGTACGAGCAGCTGAAATACAAAAAGAACATTTATAAAACATTCAGTTATTTTTATTCTAAAAAATTTTAAATAAGGATATTGTGTATGTTAAAGGATGAATAGATCTGAAGAGTAGGGCAAACTACCAACGTGTTTATTTCATAAGATATCCTGGATAAGTGGCAAGTATCAGTTAACACCTGTATGTGTAACAGTTCTCAATTAAACACTTATTAATCACATATTTCGTGCACGTATCTTAATTGTTATCATTTTTGCTTTAGAGTATTGTGTTTATTTTTTTATACTTCCACCTTGGTTTAAGTTCAGTAAATTTTGTGTATGCTTTTTGAGAGTGCTTTTATATGGATTATTTTCATTATTTGTCCTAATAAAACCTGGCCTTTGATCGTAAATATATATTACTCAATTCTATAAATTTGAGTATCGTTTATTTAATGGAATGTGTTTTTGTCAGTACCTTAATAATTTATCTTATCGTTTATAATGATGAAAGTTGTTTGTCCTAAAAAACAAAGTAACGAAAGTTTTGGTGATCTTTGTAATTTTCCCATTGTAAATTGCTTATACTATAACGATTTATGTAAGCTGAAAAAAACAGCAAGCCTCAGTTTCTTCAGTTGGTCAAAATAAAATTTTTATCGTACCTCTATACGCTTGCGTACTGATTTCTCTGAAGGTAAAAGCAAAGTAACCATCTGAGGTTTTTTTACCATTACAAAAATGTTACATTTTATAAGAAAGAAAATCAAAAAATTAATAAATATAGGTTCTTTATATCTGTATTTTAATAATTTATTGATTAAATATGGCTGTATAAAGCTCCATGTATATTATTGAGAGACATACAAGAAATGTTAGTAGAGAAACGTTTTTATGTACTTAAGTATAATCTTTATTTTGAAAGAAACTCTTATACATTTCTTGCAGTTTTCCATAGTACAAAATGTTCTTGAAATATTAACTACTTCTGCAAAGTAAAATTATTATTATATTTATCCCTTGACGGACGTTCCACTCATGACTTTAGTATCATCAGAGGGTTAAAAATGAATTAATAAACATTTGAATTTGTTTCGATTTCAATATAAAAATAACAAATACGATGTCGTGAAATTCTAAAGCGTGGCAAGGTAAAATCTTCTTTTTATCATTAAAATGTGAAATTATTTATTATTTATTTTTCATTTTATCTAAAATACACAAATTTATTTCAGAAATAAATATAAGTATTTCATTGTTAACATGTACCGTGAAAGAAGGTGAAGCGTACGGTTTTCAAAAATAAATTAATGAAATGAATCAGTCTGAGAGTGCGCGTGCCCCCCCCCACACACACACAGACACATACGCACGCGCTTTCGTATTTAATTTGTATACTCATATTCTCATACGCGTCCGCGTATATACAGTTTAAATTCATAAGTGTTTTTCCTTAATTTTTTTCAAATAAATAAATTTATTATTATTTAAAAGAACCTTTTATTTTTTAACAGTCTATTACATATAAGAGATTATATCATGACAGATTAAAAACAGTACTGTATATATTTATACAACAGAAATATTGTGTATATTAATATTAATAATAAATATAACTTTTCTTACAAGAAAATATGTTTTGTATTTTTTTAATATAACACTGTTTCGATAGTATAAACTATCATGTTGGTAATAGTTTTATTATTATTTATTATATTATATTGTATTTTATATTATTATTAATACAAACACTTTTGTTGCAGTATATATCTTGATGCACATGTATATAATACATTTAAATTTTATAATTATTTTACGTCAAGTTTTTTTCCCTTATTTGGGACATGTTTTATTAATAATAATATAAAATGATGTACAAGAATAACTGATCAAATATGAATGTAACAGAAATATTATACACTTACATTACAAATAACCATATAATAATCTTATAGATGTTATAATGATAGTAATGTTATCGAACCAATTTATAAGAGTCGGTTTTAATTTCACGTTTAATTATTAAATTTATATGCCCCTCTTTATTTTTCATAATTACTTTAATTATTTTACTTTTTAATTTAACCACCATTGTTTTGTTGTAAATATGCTTACTTTATAAAGTGTTATAATTTACTTGGTACAATCGAACTTACCCAACGTGTAGCCTCAGTCTGTATAAACCAATTACATACAAACACGATATTGGGTGTTCGCCCAATTACCACTGAGCGAACACGACCGTCTTAGTCTTTACCAATTAGTATAGTGTCTACTTACCGCTGCGTTCATGCTGGAGCGTAAGGATGTACTGTAGCAGGTGCTGCACAATGATGCCTCTAGATTAGCACACACGGTTTATATAAGCCGCGTTAGGCAAGGGCGGTGCCATCGCTTCCTTGCACTTTCACATCTTTGACATTGAACGCATTTCTTGTTCAGAAATTCTGTTCACATTTCTATACACGAATTAGTGTGTCAGCTATTTTATGTGAAAAAATAACCTTAAAACTGGTAAACAGAAAGCGTTATTCCGCTTTGGAAGAAGGGTGAGGTAAGTAACTGTGAGAATTACTGGCGTATTAACGTATAAAGTAGTACATATAAGATATATTGTCGGATAATCAACAATAGACTCAGGGTTATAGCAGGGAACATTATTTGTGAAGAACAGGTGGGGTTTAGGAAGGGTCGCTCTACAATCGATGTCATTTTTGTATTTAAGCAGGTGATTGCGAAGAGACGGGAATTTAATTTTATAAACTCATATGACCTTTATTGACTTTCAAAAGGTACAGATAGTCTGGATAAGGATGTCTTGTGGAAGATCATAATAAGAAGAGGTTTTCCTTCGCATCTTGTCAGGTTAATTAGAAGTCCCTATGAGAACACCTCTGATGTCATTGATACGGGAAAACGATTGACAGTGCCAGTTGAGACAAATAAACGAGTTAGACAAGGTTGCAACAATTTTTAATATTTAATTGGACGATATATTTATGGATCACTATGATCGAATTTTTTGAAAGTAATTCACGTTTCCTAACTTATGGTAGTCTTTTAACATTTAGTTACTTTTATTATGTGTATTTACATATTATCTTACTACTACTTTTGCTGCTTCTTCTACACAACCTCTTATATTCCTCCATTTTGTTTCTATGTTCTTGTCTGTTTCTACTTACTGTAACTGCTGATTTAAATTATTTTAATAAAAGTTTTTAATACCGTTATCCTGGAGTAGGTATATTTTAAATACCTCCTCATTTGACTTGATACAAGGTCCTCTTCCATTGAGCGAACACGACAGTCTTAGAAAAAAGAACATAATGAACTGAATATAATGACCGGAATTACGTACACATGTAGATCTTGAATTTGCTGCCTAATTTTTTTTAATTTGTCAGAACGTAACCAATTATAGTCTTATCCCCTCTAGCGCACCAGTTCATTACTGGCAGAAAATTTTATAAGCGAGTCCCCATTACTATTTCTATGTTGTTCTTCGAATACTCTAACTGTCCCTGATAATGAATTATTTCCAACTCGAGCATTAAAATTCCCACTTAAAATGAGGTGGTCTGTTCTGTTCCACTCATAAATTTGTTCCTCTAAAGTTTCGTAGAGTTCCTCAGATTCTTCTTCCCGCCCCTCTTTAGGAGCATAAACTCCTATCACTGTTAGGTAATTGTGACAGGTTAGGTGAATGTACAGTTAGTGTTCCCTAGCTGACAATAGCTGACAATCCCTAGTATATGTACAGCTTTAAACTCTCGATTTCCATTTCTGATATATCAATATTGCTACTCCACTGCTCGGACGTTTTTGTCAGTCAACTCCACTATAGATCATTGTGAATCCATTGAGGTTTTCATTTCCTCTTAATTTCTTCTTTGTTTCTGAAATTATGGCAATATTAATACTCCTTTCTTTTAATTTCCTGCACAGTTCTTCTTCTTTTTTAATAATACTATGTACCTTCCATGTCGGCAAACTTAATCTTTCATTTATACCAAATTTCTTGTTTTCTTTGGGTTGCAGTCGTTTTCCATTATCTCCGCTGCACGGCTGTGTTCTGTGAAAGTTCTGATTAGATTAATAGGGTACCAACCTATAGACGGGGTTGCCCCCTTACGGACCATGACTAGGTAACCTATAGGGTACCAATCTTGTGGCGGGGCTGCCCCCTTACGGACCATGACTTCCGGTAATTTTTATTCACGGTTGTCTTCCCCTAGCCCTTGGTGATCCCAACACTCAACTTCAAGGCAGCAGCAAAGTATAATCCTATAACAATCCTAGGACGCAGTATTTTAGCCGACTAAAGACAACTAGATTCCCGACTGCAATATTCCAAAGGTAAACCGGTCTAGGATCATTTCTGTTACACCCTAACTTGGTACTGGTGGTTACTGCCCCTTTCACCAGGAATATTTTCTATCTTCCTGTACAGCTCCGTATTACTAATGATAATGTGATGTATTTATAATATACACACACTTAAGACAAGGGTGTTGCCTGTAACCATTACTATTTAAACTTTACCTACATGAACTCCTAAAAAATGGAAAGAATAATACTTTAAAGATATTAAAATCCACCGAAATATAAGCTTGAAAATCATTCTCTTCGCGGATGACTAAGCTGTGTTCGCCACTTCAGAAGACGATTTCCAGAGAGTAATATAAATCTTACATAAAATAGGAAAAGTCAACACATCAATAGAATGGAAGAGAGTAGAATACCAAAGAAGTCGTAAAATTACAACCCTAGAGACAGAAGAAAATTTTGTAGACCTAAGTAAAGGTGGAATGTGGAATAGGAGCAGACCGCTGACGCCTAAAACCGTAAAGAAGAAGATGATGACACAAAACACTTATTGCTTACTAGTGGTACCTATAATCTCAATCTTTTATTGTAGTGTATTCATTGTTCATATGAATACACTACAATAGAAGCTCCATATTGTTCTGTATCAACAGGTTCACCTCTTTTAGGATATAGCACTTCATCAGGCAATACGGTCTTAGCTATAGAGAGGCAAACAGCTCTTTTGGGAGCTAACATGACTTCATCCAAACTTGGGAAATTGTGAGGACCAGTTGTAACGGCCACTTAGGCCGTTACGTAAATATTTAAAAACTAGACCGCTTGGCCTAGACGGAGCGAAAAATGTGCTGGAGCCTAGAGTGATAGGACTTGCAATAAAACACTCATGTAACCATTAACAACTTTGATTAGTGTTTTCTTTTATTTATAACATGTTGATTTAATCTTGAAAATGAGTTCTAATTTGGTTCATTTAAATTTACAAAGACTTTCACATTTAAGTTTAAATCATTCACCTAATTTAAATTTACAAGATTGGTTACAATATTACTTTTTTGAAACACCTTGAGCTTCTGATACCCCTTGAGTAGAACATGTCTTTACATTTACATATAACGTCCATTACTCTTGATTTTAAAAATAAAATACGAAGTTGTTGTTGAGTGTTTAATAACTGGAAAGCTCCCACCTGTACTTAGAAGAACTGGAATGATACAGGTAGAGCCGTGGCGATGCGTATTTGTGATGATTCCCGGAAAAATCCCTAAGCTAGAGCTCATCTCATACTGGCCTGCTGTCCCTTAATGTGCAGAATAAGATGTTGTTCAGGGCCTGACGACGTTAGGGAGCATCCGGGTGCAGTGTTCTGCAGATGGTGACAGTTGTTGGTGCCACCATCTCCGCATTCCCCTCTCTCCAGGCTGTACGGGGACCTGTAACATTTTTTTATTTGTAGTTGGCTGTCTGAAAACCCAGCTACCCCTTACACTTACTCGCCTCGGAACACACATACTACCCGCACTGTCATAATTATTCTTTTTACACTCTAACGTTTTATTTAATTGATTATTAACAAACAAACATTTAAGCATATTACATTGTTTTTGGGGATTATGTTTTAATACAAGGCACCCAAATCTTCACTACAGTTGTAAGAGTGGCTTACAACTTAGTGCTTTAACAATCTTTGAGCAAGTGATGATCAATGAATATATTCAGTTATAGAAAAGTTAATGGTTACAAATAGTCAGCATCAAAACTGTAGGAAAGTACATGACAACGTACGAAATTACTTCTTAAACTAAATAATTCATTTATGGCTAAATGCAAAGTAGACCGGAAGTAACGTGTGATTCCCTTTTACAGTACACTTTACAACGATCACACACATACACAAGCGCAACACATATAACCCATTATTAATTTAATATCGAGCTTAACCTTGAATAAATAATTAACTCTCATCTCAGACGCTTTAGAGTTTTACGAAGTCACATAGAGTTGATCACGTACTTATTCACCCTGCCGTCAGACCACAAGTTCTCTGTCAGAAGGATGGCGATGAAATGAGAGAGGACAATGTATTCTGCGATCCCACATGCTGTAGAAATTTAACTTGTTTCGAACGGTCATACCTTAACCTTCGGCCACTAACGAGTCAGCTGTTACCGTTGGCTCGCCTACTTGATCGCATGGATGTAGGGCGGACACATCCTTGCTAATTGTTTAGCGGTCTCGTCCTGCGGCCACGCGCTTTGACGGCGCCCACCGTTCAAATTACGCCGGGAAAATTCAAACTCCGGCACACAGTGCCCAGTTAACCTCGTACAAAGGTGCAACTTCTCCAGATTCTGTAGACCCCAAAAATTTATTCCTGCGTTAAAATTTTAACAAGAAAAAATGACACAAAATCCATTTTATTAACGGATATCTTCTCGTCCCCTTACTATTGGGCGGGAAACATAACCATTTGAAATTACATTTTTGCCTTCAAAAATCAACTCACTAGTTCAGTCCCTCAATTAATCGGTAACAGAAATATTCAAGTGATGTTATCACCAACGTTTCCTGTTGTCTACTTTATGAAACAGTGACGAACGTGGCACTCACCGCACCGTCACAGAATATTAAGGAAGTAAGTAAGTAAATATGAAAGACGTGATATACTACAAAAAGACCATGTTGAGGAAGATATTTCCAACGAAACCCAGGATATGAAATAATGCTCAGGATTCCTAAGTGTGTAGATGTCACAAAAGAGATAATGAAGAATGAGTTAATAATGGGGAAAGGAGTTTATAAACGCAGAAATTGAAACGCAATTGATGGAAAAAAATTTGCCAGTGAAAACGGAAGACCCGTCTAATGAAGGAAAATTAACTTTCCGTATTTCACATGCAGACGAATTGGCCACCCAAAGCTCAAGAATCCGATTTAATTTTATTAAAAAGATGAAAACACATCGCAGCGATGAAAAGAGGGAGTATTACTCAAAATCAAACAATCATCCCAAACTTTGTAAAAAAATACTAAGTTTTTTTAGTCAATTTGATACCGCATTGATGTATAATTAAATATATAATTTTCTTAGTGTCCTTTTTGTTTTTTGTATTTATTTTAAACTGTATGCCTACTAGTTTACGACGTTTCAAATGTATAATATTTTATTGACAAATAAACATGATAAACTAATTTTTCTTATTTTTCCCCGATATGTAACCAACGTTGTTGTGGTTCACATTAACTCGGATAATACGGCCTCCTCTGTACATTCGCTACTCTTACTTATAGAATTCCTCTTACTCTTAATACCGTAGAATTTCTTGACAGTAACGACGTTACTACTAAGGAAATATATAAAAATGATTTCCTTCCTCTTTTTTAAGCTGCAGTGAATATTTTTTGTCTGTGCACACTCTTCAAAAGATCTTTCTCTACTTTCAGCTTCCCAATGATTTTTACTTTTTCGAATGAGGATACATTTTTCTATTCTGACACTTGCATGAACAAACAAGTACTAAAATGTTAAAAACAAAATAATCTAACGCTACGTAATTTAAATGCAAAAATTGTAAAATTCATATCATAACTACTCGTCATCTGACTTAGTGTAACTTATAGCTAATCGATTTTATATGCTTCATAAAGTCAACGTTTCATGCCTAATCAGTGTATTATGCTTCTTAAAGTCAGCGTAACTGGCCGTGTTTAAAAAGGAGAAATGTCCGGGTAAAACGCGGAAGGTTGGTAAACATAGATAACGCTATGTAGTGAACAGGCAAATCTTCTGCAGTTCTCTTAATAGGGAAATAAACAACCGATGTCTCATATCCTCTCTCGGCGGTTTGATCTTCGAAATCTATAGCCGCCCTCGTAATTACACTTCAAATTACGTAACTTAAGTTATAAACGTGGTTCTTTTAAGTGTTCCTACTTACTGTACAGTACACTTATGAAGGCGATTTAGATAGCATGGAATTGTTATACGTATTAAGCAAATAATTGGATTTCTGGGACCATAGGCTATAAGCATTAATACAAATGTTTGCCGTTGTATGAATGAAATATGTAAACAGTATTGCACAGATAAGTTTGATCGTAAACATTTCGACACATGTTTGCATGCGCACGTACATACCAAATGAATATCTTACCCTACACAATTCTATCTCGACAAGGTTGATTTCTATTACTATAGCTGAATGTTTCCACTGTATTACGATTTGGAATCATGAGTGGGAAACAGTTTAACTTAGACGAAACATATGTGCTCCAAAGAACATTCACAAAAACTTATAAGTAAACCGTTGTTTACGTCATTGTCTGAAAACATTGATAAAAGTCAATTCTTCAATCGTGTTAAGAAAATCTATAGTGTCTGCATTTTGTTGTTAAGGAAAGTTGAAAAAAATTGCCACGTATATAAAAAACTAAATATATATTGAGATATTCGCAGAAAATATGTTTGTACATTAGATCAAAGTAAATTACATGAAGCGTCAATAGTTCTGGCCACAGTATGTGAGTGTATTAGTGTTTGTAACTTCCAGCCCAGTCGCCAGCACCACCGTGGCCGGACGCTACAGAACTGAGACCAGCGTAACCGTATTGTCCTGTGTAGACGTCACCAGTGCCTGGTCCGTAGCTGTATGCACCGTGGCTACCGCCTCCTAGACCGCCAGCACCACCATAAGCTCCGCCTCCGTAGCCACCTCCGTATCCTCCACCGTATCCTCCGCCGTATCCACCCCCGTATCCACCTCCGTAGCCACCTCCGTATCCGGAGATAGCTGCTTGCTTGGCAACGGCGATCAGATGTGCTCCTCTGGCAGCGGCGACTTCGACGGTATCTGCAATATGTCCATCAGCCTGCACTATGGTATGAGCTAGTGGTCCGTGATAGCCAACGGGTCCATGTCGAGCAGTTGGGAATGATGAGACTCCACCATGTCCTCCTCCTAGACCACCTCCATATCCACCTCCATAACTACCACCAAGTCCACCAGCGGAACCTCCGCCATATCCTCCCCCGTATCCACCGCCATAACCACCTCCGTATCCAGAGATAGCTGCTTGCTTAGCAACGGCCACGAGGTGAGCTCCTCTGGCAGCGGCAACTTCTACGGTGTCAGCAATGTGTCCGTCGGCCTGCACTACTGGATGAGCTAATGGTCCGTGGTATCCGACAGGTCCGTGCTGAGACGTCGGGTAAGAGGACACGCCGCCGTGTGAGACAGTGGCAGAGGCCAGGTTGGCTACAGCGGCCAATAGGAGCAGCTAAAAAAATTAAAAAGATTTATACATTGTAAGTTTATAAACACCGTGCTGTTATATCAATGGGTATGCATAGTAAATGTTTGTACAAATGAAAGAAAGAATAAAAAACGACAAAAGAAAGTGAGATATAGTTATGATTTTGTTTCCCAGAAGATTTCTTACTATTTGCTTGAGTAACATACTAAGTGTATGTGTAGTGATAGAGGAGAATAATTAAAATGTACTGGTAGAGAAAAATTATCAAAATGTCATGTACGCTGGGAGTAAATGTTTTACTAATATGTTGGAACTGTTATTTATATTGCTGGAGTTTCACTATATTACTGTTAATTATACCGCATATCATCATCGTTGTCAGTGTACTTCGTTGTAGAAGATGGTAGATAAATTTAAAATTTTTCAGGTTCTTTGGACAGTCTGGTATTTTATGTTATACACAATTTTATTAATTAACTTACTACATTTGTTTCTACGTTAATTATCAAGTGGCGATTGAATATGAGAACGTAAGATAAATAATATGTAATACAAACAAATTTGCATTTAACTGAAATGTCTCGTCATCCATTGTTCCTAGCGGAGCCGTCAGTACTTTGATATTTCAATTATTGATAACAAGAACCTAACCTAACCTAACCTAGCCTAAACTTTCTTCTAGGTTAGCAGCCCATAGGTTGGTTGGCAGCAGCTCGAAATTCTTCACGCTTCTCTGCTTTTCTTTTCAACTCACAATACGATTAGTAGAATTATCACTATTGCACACCACTATAGAAAAATTATTTTATAGTGGTGTGCAACAGTGATAATTCTGTTTGTGATTATAACCACTAACACAACTTTCTTAATTAAATTCACAATATGATGTGCATTCGTATCGACCATAAGCTGTTTCATCTGGTCAAAACGGTTTAATCCTATGTGATTGTTCCCTTCAATTCTTCCTTCTATTATTCGCTTAACCAACCCAGTGTGTCGTAGTATATGCTTTATAAATTCAGCTCTTTTGCCTTTTAAATTTCTTAGAAAGCTCTTCTCCTCCTAAGCTCTTCTAAAGACTTCCTCATTCGCTATCTTTTCCCTCCAGCTTATCTTGAATATTCTTCTGTAGCTAAAGGTCTCAAATGCTTGGAGACATTTCTTGTCACTTTCTCCAATTGTCCAAGATTCACTCCCCTATACGGAAAACCTAACCTAACCTAACGAAAACTTGATATGTTACATGAATATAGAATTTTATAAACTTTTGTTGTAATTATTAGTGAAGCTAGTAGATATGAAGCTGAGGCTAACCTTAAACGTAAGAAAATTTGTCATGTACTATTATTTTTTACTGTTTCCACCCAAGCAATTGAATTCTCATGCGTATTCGCAACATTTGTTAATCACAATGTTTGGTTCACAGAAATATAAATGTGTAATACTAAAAAGTTTGAAGATACATTTTGATAGTGGAATATATTAAACACAGAGTACAGTATTCTTATAAATATATTATATTTAATATTTATAATGAATTTACCTCAAGATATTTTCTCCTCATTTTCTCCTTAAATATATAAATAATGAATATGTCTTCAAATAATACA
Source organism: Magicicada septendecula (assembly GCA_034769895.1). NCBI lineage: Eukaryota > Metazoa > Arthropoda > Insecta > Hemiptera > Cicadidae > Magicicada > Magicicada septendecula. Next base: position 44,318,043 of record CM068373.1, on the reverse strand, counting down.
TACTTCTGCAAGTAAAATTTATTGTATTTTCACCTGATGCAAGTTTCACGGAAATTATTCTGTACGTTCAGAGGTTTATAATGAATTAGCGTGTATTCGAATAGTTTCGATTACAATAAAAATTAAGGAATAACCGATTTTAATTCTATTTAAATTTTTATTATTGTAATATTTACTTATGACGTCAGTTCTTTATTAAATAACTAATATTTTATTTTCATTATTTTAATAAATGTATAATATTAAATAAATCATCTTGTTTTGTTTTTATTTGAATTTGTTCTTTTATTGATAAATTATTAAGATTATTCCGTGTATCCATTTTGCTACTTTTCTGTACGTTTTGACATTATGAATGTCTGAAAATTCATGTTTATTAATTAAACAGCGTGTGGCTATATTTTCACTTGCAAATATTAAGTTTTTATATTATTTTTTTAAGTTTATATAGATTTTATTTTGTATACATTATTTATTGTTATTTGTTTGATAATATTTCTTTCGATGTTTCTTTTTTTTCATTGAATAGGATTTAATACACAATTATATTAATGAATTGAGTGCTGCCATTTATGTTGAGGAGGACGATTAGACTTATTTTGAATTAGTTTTGAGATCGTTTTCTATATATTGAATATTCAAAATATTGAGTACATTCATTACATAGGAAACCTCCAAGAAACTCAGCGAGTTATTTACAAAAGAAATGTATAAATAATACGTATAAATAATTTTGAAAATATATATAATATTAGGATACACACACACACGCACGCACACACACAAACACACGCGCGTATAAATGTGTTTAATAATATATCTTCCATAAATATTTTAAAAAGATTTACACCAAAAATTTTGTTTTACGAGTTTGGTGCTGTTTGTTTACAACATTGGAGTCTCACATTGCTATAACATAACGACAAAATATAAATTTTAAAAATTAATATAACTCAGATTTTTCTGATAATTACTTTTACTTTTACGATCAGGTGAAAATTATATAATATAATTTGTTTTTCACATGTATATATTTGCTATTTGATTTCATTTATCGTAAACATTTGTGATTTTTCTTACTTATAAAGAACATTTTAAGTTTATCAAATCAACAATTTTGACAATTTGTGCTAACAAAGAATTTGAAACTTAACATTTTGTTCTAATGTATTGCCCTCTTTTATTTTATTTGTGGCCACGTAATATCCCATAAATAATATTTAAAAGTTTCTACTGCAAGTTAGTAAAACAACGTACCTATGCATTAGATATAATTAATCATTTTATTTTGATTAATTATAAATCACCTCATAATAGAAATTAATTATTCTTTTAAACGAATCAGTCAATGGTGTGTATCTCGAAGAAATAATGCTTTAGCGTGTTACACTACGTTGTCCTCGAATTCTAAGTTAAGGCAGGAAAAAATTCTGCCCAAATTATAAACACTTCATTAATTTGTTTAATTTTTTGTATATTTTTTTAATTTTATGCATGGGTTTGTTTAATATAATGCTGTTTCTTCGTCTCTGTAAAACACAGGCCTTCTATCATTCAGGAATAAAAATTGTGTGACACTTTAAAACAAATTCATTACACAAACCAGTCTAATAAACAATACACTCACATTCAAACACAACACACACAAAATTTAATAAAAATATGCATATTGATGTTCAATATTATTATACATAATCAAATTATATTGTTTCTGCAAGTTGTTGATATTATTTTAATTGTCCGTTTCACTGATAGTATCCGTATCTTCAGAGGTCATAAACGAATTAAAAATAATTGAAATGATTCGTTTTAATATAAAAAAGCTAACGAATAGTTTAATTTGTTTTAATCTTAAAATAAAATAACGAATAATCGAATTAATTGTTATTTAACTATCGATTGTTTGTTTATTTAATTAATCAGCTGTTGTATCGATTATTGTTAAATTCATTTATAACCTCTGAAGGTACTGAATCTATCAGCAGAACGCACGTCAGCATAGTCAGCATAATTAAAGTAACATCAACAACTTGCGAAAGTAATATAATTTGTTAATGTATAACAATAGTGTAAGATCGTGTCGAGTTACCTATTAACATATATATTTATATTTGTATCTGCAGGTATGCCTTACTCTGTTTCATAGTAATGTAATGTATTTATGTTGTAAATTTTATTGTATTTTTAATAAGTTAAAAATATTTGTGTAGCCATTTAGCGTAGTACTATTTTGTACAAATTATTTATGTGAATATCAATTTTGTTATAAATTAATAGTACGTGTATACTGAATATGTACACATATTTATATTTCGTAATTTATCTTTAAATAATTTAAAATTTATTAATTCTATTTAATAATTCTATTTTTTATTTAATAATTTCTTTTAATTTATTTAGAAATTCTTGGATTTAACCTGCATTATATTGTTGTAAATATATTTATTTTATAAAGTATAATACACTTGGTGTCAAACTTAACCCAACGTGTAGCCTCAGTTTACATAAACCAATTAGTATAGTGTTTACTTACCGCTGCGTTCATGCTGAAGCGTAAGGCTATACTGTAGCAGGTACTGTACAATGATGCCCACAGATTCGCACACACGGTTTATATAAGCCGCGTTAGGCGAAGGCGGTGCCGTCGCTTCCTTGCACTTTCACATCTTTGACATTGAACGCATTTTTTTTCAGAAATTCAGTTCACATTTTTATACGCGAAATAATGTACTAAATAATTTACAGTTCGTTTTAAGTAGGCCTATACGCATTATGTAGGAAAACCTATTACAGACCTTGAAGACTATTATTCAACCTTCAGGTAGGATTTCAGTTTTCAAAATTATGGTAGAGCTTGATTTCTCATCATCATCATCATCATCATCATCATCATCACCACCACTCCAAGGACTAGGCCTTAGACCTGTTTCAGACCCATCTCCTCTTCGCTCACCGACATCTCTCTTCCCAGTATAGTGTGATAACCTGAGGGAGCCACAGGTAGACGGATTTCAGGCATCCGATTCAAGTGTTCACACCGCCTCCTTCTGTGCTCTTTAATCGTCTGGTGCAATGATATAATATTTAAATTGTGTGTAATATCCTCGGCCTGTCTCCGATCCAAGAGAGAACAATCTTGCGTTCCTCTTAGAAATTTCATTTCGGCTGTCTGAATCCTCTGCACGTCCCTTTTACCAAAAGCCCACGTCTCAGTAACGTGGGGACAGCCAAAGTTTTATAAAATTTCATTTAATTATCCTCCCGTGTTTTATTTTTTAAATACCTATGAATCGTTCTACAGATGCGTCTAAATTTTATTAGCTTACTATCTGAATCAATAGCTTGATTTCTAAGGTACATTCTTGTGGACACAAGCCTGCACATAAAGTCATCATCAGCATCATCACGATCATGAAGAGCATCGCCGTTAACACGCGCCTGCTCATTATTGAGCGATTTATTTCTCAGACGTCACCAAGTAATTTAATCAAAACAAATTCTTGTCCAGTGCAGTATAATGCGCCACAATATTTCAACAGATTAGCTCTATTTTTTCCCGAGTGATGACATCGTAATCTTTTCGTCTTTTAGCCTCAGTCTAGCAATCCTCTTGACTATTTTCGATCTTTCCACCTGTCAAATATTATGCTCACTTACATGTCTATGAAATTCACCAACAGATAAGTAGATCCCGTAAGGGTTTAAATTAATGGGATGGAAGTGCCATATGCTAACACAGCAAAGTATCTAGATATGACGCGGGATACAAAGCTTAAATGGAAAGAGGATGTAAAAAAAGAAAGGAGGAGCTCAACATAAAATACATAAATATGTACTGGCTGTTTTGAGAAACTCGCAACTAACAGTTGAAAACAAATTGCTGTTGTACAAACAGGTTTTGAAGCCTATGTGAACTTACGGAATTCAGCTGTGGGGTTGTACAAAGAAAACAAACATAGAGAAGATACAAACCTTTCAGAACAGAGTACTCAAAAGCATAGTAATTGCCCCTTGGTATATCAACTTATTGTAGAGATCTCAATGTAGAATATGTCAGCGAAAATATGCAGGAAAACATGATCAGAAGATTCAGATCCGCGATAACTCAACAATGCGACACGTGATGGAAGAAGCTCCACACGTACTAAGGCGACTCAAAAGACAGAAGCCACATAATTTGGTATCGCAATAGAAAGCAGTTAATATGTATAGGTTCATAAAACTCAACGTGAGAGAAAGACAGTGAGAGTTATTTTCTCTCAACTTCAAATCGGTTCAAAAACGCCCTTCGTCGCCATCCGGTACCCAGTCTAGTGCTTTATCTAACCACTGACATTGTTCCAAACCCCCTTTACTTACTTCTCACTGATAATTCCTTTCATCCAATTCAAACTTGGTCTACCTCGTTTTTCTTCCCCTGTTGTTTCTGTAGGATCCAGTTTAGCAGACATCCTTTGTACTCGGTCATACCAGCTCAAGTAAACTTTAATCGCCATTTTATGTAAAATATATTTTCTTCATTCTGTAAATTGTATCTCATATTACAATTGTTTTCTTCTCCCCCCCTCCTCCTCCTCCTCCTCCCCCTCCTCCCCTCCCCCTCCTCCTCCTCCTCCTCCTCCTCCTCCTCCTCCTCCTCCTCCTCCTCCTCCTCCTCCTCCTCCTCCTCCTCCTCCTTCTTCTTCTTCTTCTTCTTCTTCTTCTTCTTATCTTCTTCTTCTTCTACGCTGCAAGGAGTGGACCACCTTAACTGTTAGCCGTCTCTTTGCCGGATACCCCATAACTCTTCTTTATTTAGGTCTGTAGGCCTACGCATTAATAGCTTAGGCAATCTATTTTTCGCCTTTCGTTGCAAGTACTGATGCCATGTTTATTTTTATTATTTAGGATTGTTGTATGGACTCCTTACGACCCTAAGTCTTTCCTTATATCTTTATTTCTTCGTCTGCAGTAGAGAGCTCCTTTCGGCACTTTGAATTTTACTGTAGACTTTCCACCATATTATACAGGCTTCAGTGCTAAACAACCACGTGCGCTGTATAAGAAGTTATTAGTCCCAGAATTATTAGTCATTAGTTATTGAGCTGTGATGAGCTGATATTGATCTGATGATGAGCTGTGAAGCATAAATTTTCTATAGTGGTGTGCAACAGTGTTTGTTCTGTTTGTCATTAGTTATTAGTTATTGGATTTCATTAGGCAACCGATTGATTGACATTGGTATAATAACTCTGGTTAAAAAATTACCTCAAGAGGAAGAGTCGAGTGGTTAGAAGAATAACGTTAAATGATGTGAGTGACAATTCCAAATAAATTGAGTGACACACACACACACATACACTCATTTTGTGAAAGTTAGTTTTAGCTATTTGTATCCTTACGAAGAATCTCAACAAAACTAGTATCGTATACATTTCTACTATTATAATTCTTCATTACTTTTAATTGTCAGTGCTTTCAACTGCTGAATCTGAAAACTATATTAATTTGAATATAACTAATTTATTTGAATATTAACTAGTAATTTATTTCCCATTTCAATCATATCTCTGTAATTTGTGTTTCAGTAATATATTCAGCCTGTCCACGTAAATTATAAGTAACTTACAATTTTTTCACTACTTTTCTAAAATGTTGTATTTCCACGTTAGCAGGGTTCAACTATAAAACCGCTTTATATGGTATTATCTGTCACAGACGTCTAATGTATTAGCCATATTGGATGCATAGATTGGATCTAACAGCTAAGTGAGCATGTTGGTGTATTGTCTTAGCGTTTTTTTAACATTCTACAACGCAAATCGAGGAAATTACATGACAACATCATGCGGCCGAGCGCAAACGCACGAATAGACACAAAAACTCACATTATAGGCCTAAACGTGTGGCGACAATTACGCTAAGAACGCTCTGGCTTAGAAAATAATTTACTTTAATTTTGTAACCAGTTTAGTTACAGAAAAACTGTAATTTTAAAAGTGTAACTTTATGTCATTCCAACTGTAATTTTCGTTTATTCACATAATGTGAGTATTAATTTAATATCTACAGCCGGTTCGGAAAACAGAAACAATGGCGCATTCTTCCAACTCGTTTAATCGACGCGTTAATGGTCTCTGTATGTAGGTCAAATTGTGCCAACTAGAAGTATATTGTACATAGGCCTACTAATTTAAAATCATTATAACGAGAGACATCTTCTTCTTCTTCTTCTTCTTCTTCTTCTTCTTCTTCTTCTTCTTCTTCTTCTTCTTCTTCTTCTTCTTCTTCACGGTTTAGACTGATTTGTCTGTTCCGGCTCCAAACTAATCGGACCATCTCTTCTTGGGTCTTCCCAGGCTTCTCTTCCCCTTCGGCTGATACAATAAGGCTACCTTGCGGAACCTGTCACTGCCCATTCTGCTAAGGTGTTTTTTCCAGCATTATCTATGCTTATTGACGATTCCGTTTATTTCTTAAACTTTCCGTTTACTTATTTCTTCCTCTCTTATCTGATTGTTTCTTTTCATATAAAAGTTTGTGTTCCCAGCTATGGAACACACTTTTTTTTCATTAGCCTGAATTCTTGATATTTGTCTAGCAGGCATTGTCTGCGTTTTTAAGCCATAAGTGAGGATAGGAAGTGCCATGGATTTGTATAATTTTATTGTGGGGTCTTTCTTCGCGTTGTGTTTTTTAAAGCACGTTGGAGAGTTCCTGTCATCTGGTTAAATTTATTAATTTTCGCATTAATATCTTCTTCGGTTTCATGAGACCTCAGAGCTTAAATAGTTCAATTCTGAGACGTTGTATAATTTTATTATACAAAATAATTTTAGATCTAACTGACCATGTTCCTTTAAAAGCCATACATTTGTTGTCAGATATTTGTTCAGATATTTCGATATTATATTCTTTCGCAATGTTATTTAAGGAATGGATCGTCCTTAGCAAGTCATCTTCATTTGTGGCCAATAAAATCTGATCATCAGCAAACAATAGAGTCTTAACCATTTAGCCCGCAACTCTCATTTCCCCATTTACACTTTCAAACCAAATCCTAACAATTTAGCGGAAACAAATAATAAGATGCTGTAAATTTAAAAGGATGTTACTGGATTTTACTGTAACAATACGTTTAATTGAAAACAAATAATAATGGATGTTATCCAGTGGACGACTGGTGTTAAAAATTAGTCTTCAAAAGTTGTTAAATACACAAATTCTTAAAAGAAGGCTGTAAATATTATTTAAAAAGTGTGTTCAAAAAAAGGTTAACTTTTAAACGACTGATAAAAATAAATACGTGTATCTAAGGGTTTGAAAGGCATAATGTATCGTTTAGTTATAGATTTTCATAGATACCAAACGTGTGATATGAAAACTAAACACAAAATAATTTTCGGTAACAACAGATGTAAGGATGTCTCAAGCTCTCGCGGCCGCCGTCAACTCTGTTAAAGTCGTAAGTCCTTACCGGGCTATTAGGCCGTGCTCTAATGTTGTTTATTACAACAGATATTTCGGCTCTACCATTGTTAACTACGTAACAATGAATGTTTTATACGAATAAAAGTTTTAACTGGCAAAGCGTCCACCAGTTTCTACAATACTGTGATAAAGAATGCTATCTTTACTGTGGTACTATCTTTACCACAGTACTGTAGGAACTGGTGGACACCTTGCCAGTTAAAATTTTAATCGTGCAACATCGAATATGACCTCCAGTGGTGAGGCCGAATCGTCTGTAGTAATAATAAACATTAGACAATGACCTAGTAGCCCGGGAAGGAATTACAACTTTAACAACAGATGTAAGGTTAATGATTTAAAAATTTTCCATATCTTGTCAGAATACCAACTACCGTATGCTAATTTGTTGTATTACTACTTTAGACTTTTCCGATTTCTGATTCACAGTTTAAAATTTCAAACAGGACCTAAGGCTAATAAGCAAGGAAGGGAAAGAGTATGGAATCATGAGTGACAACACACAACACGAACTTCGTACTGTAAGTTATCGTATATGTGACAGATTTTAATTTATTTTCAAAACGTGCAGAAAACATTAACTGATTCTTAATGGTCGATATTTAATGGACATTTATTTCAGACTACATACGAGGTATTCACTTGATAAATGAAGACATTAATTACTTGCTGTAACAGTGGGCATGTCGGGCACCCCGTACCCTACAAGCCGGATTTAGTGTTGTCCGTTACCTTAACGCTGTCAGCACAAGGTCAGTAAAATAATGAGTAACAATTATTCAACTCCTTCATGTACCTGCCTGTTGCTGTTTTATAGCGTGTGCTGTTGGAGGCTCTATTGAAAAGGATTTAAGGCTTTTAGTAAGATGTTAGGCAAATTTTCTTCGAGACGTATTCTCCAAACAAGTAAATAAAGGGAAGAACAATTTAATATAATTTCAATAAACCCATTCTAAGGCTTGTCTTTGTGTAGTACAGACCAAAGTAATGAACGGGAATGTAAAATTTTCAAAAACTACCGTATTTTTGCGTGTATAATGCACACTATATATAATGCGCACCGCCATTTTATAGTAACATTTCGCAGAAAAAAATGTAATTCGTGTATATTCATCCATGCATTCATATTTCTAATAAGAAATAGTCAAACAAGTTTATTAGAACGCATAAAAATATACATTGTTTGAATATTCGACTGTGCAGAAAGAGCGTTTCATAAAAAATAGTAGAAAAAAGTGTACTTACCATGCCTATTTGTAAACACAAAGCAGAAATATTAAAATCATATAAAATTTAACCAACTTCAAACTTACACACCTCATAGTTATTCTGTAGTATGCAATATTTTTAGTTTTCACTAGCACATAGTATTTACATTAATTAACGTCTTCATCTGTTTCTGAAGAAAGCAATATTGAATTACTCTCGTCTTCTGATTCACCTTTGTTTGTCGTGTCCTGTTGACCTGACGGGTGCAGATTTCGCACCTTTTTCCTACTGCAGTCACAAGTAGTAACACTTGATTTTCATTTTCGTTTTCCATTCCTGAACATTAGATTTCGTTACGTCAGATACACGCGATACCGCGCGATTACCATTTTCTTTTCTGAATTTTATTACTGATAATTTAAAGTGAGCCGCAAGGACGATAAAGATGTTCTTTTACTCGTTATGACTATACAGTGTGTTTCTTGACAACATACGCAATGCAGGCATTGAACGACTGTAAAAACAAGTGACTAACGACGACAAACAAGTACAGTAACAGAACGCTACAACAGAGTACTGTTATAAGTCTACAACGTGAACAAATAACTGATGGAGAAGGGATGAAATTGCGAACCAAATTACCAACCAAATTATCGGTAAATTTCATTGTAATATTACTAGACTGAAGCCTACCAGCTTTAAGCGATGTTGCCAACTCTACCATGCACAATCAGAACCATACATATGCATGTAAATTAGTATATTATTGGTGTATAATACGCACCACCATATTTTGGAGAAAAGGAAAAAATCTGGGAAAATAGTGGGCATTATACACGAGAAAATACGTTACTTAATTAAAATCCCCGCGAGCACAGAAACAACTTGATTGAATTCGTAAAAAAATTATGAATACTTGAGTGCCATATTTGTCGGAGATTTGAAACAACTTTGCTTTCAGTGGTGATGTTTTGGCACACCAGATGTTACACGACTTCATAAGACGTAACAAATCTCATCAAGACTTAGTAGTAATATTCTAGGATGAACTAGTGTGTAACAGCAAAAAAAAAAAAACAGTTACTGTTTTTCTCCCCCGTTCAAAATATAATTCATCATAGCAAATCTATTATGAATACCATAGGATAACAAAGAGGTAGAGGTTGGAACGGTTAGGGACGATAGTAGGACTGGCAGCCAAGAAAATACCTCTATCTTTATTGTGCTTCAAACGTTTACCCACTTTGCGGGAAAATTACATATGTACGTTCCGTCAGTTACTCAGGATAAATTAGTGTTCAAAGATATAAACTATTTCCTGTGTCTTGTAAGCCAAAAGTAGATGAACAAATTTACGTAGTTGTTAATATCACTGTTTACCTGGATATCAGGCTGTGTTCCGATGTTACTACACACAAACGTTTCAGGCACTCCATCGGTGGCCATCTTCAGTGTTTAGAGGACTGATACACTGACACAGGTCTACAGTCAGTAAACCACAGTACTGTGTAGAGCTGTCTCAGTCCTCAAAACACTGAAGATGGCCACCGATGGAGTGGCTGAAACGTTTCCCTGTAATAACATCGGACCACGGCCTGATAGCAGCGGCAAACAGTAATATTAACAACTGCGACGCCGACCATGAAAGCCTTAGACAACAAATTTACAAGGGCAGTCCGAACTCCATTTAAACTCAATGTTAACTAGATGTCAGATATATCAAAAACTATAATACCTAGAACCTTGCAGTTTATTTTATTATGGAAAGGAACCCTTTTGATAGTTCCGTACACAAGCTTTTTTATTTTAGTACACGATTAAAATATTTGTGATTTTTTTTTGTTTTACATGTTTTTATACCAACAAATAAACTGAAAAAAAATTACTATATAGTCTGTAATATAAATATTTTGAATTACCTGTGTAAGGAACTAGCATTTTATACAATTGAGCTAAAATAAAAATTTGGTAAACATATCTTTAACGGTTATTCAAATATCTGACATCTAATCTTAAAAAAGTCAATTTTCGGAAAACGAACAAAAACGGTTGGAATATGTGATGTCAGTCTACTTACAATTTGAATAGTACCCAGCACTGTAAGAAGGATTGTCTGCGTCCTCCTCTTTTTGATATAAGTATTCCAGTTTCCTTTTTATTAAACTTCTTGAGTGTTTGATTTTTTTTTTCAAGATCAGTAACTGCTTTTTCAGCTGTTCGGATGCGGACAATGTCAAGTCGTTTCATTGCTTCAAGCAGATTTCGCCCCACTTCTATTCCTAAGTGTTCTAAAATTATTAGTTTTGTTACATTGTACGATAAAACTGCCTCAAATAAACCTAATTTTAATGTTTCAATGGAAATAAAGTTGTTTTTTTTTGGTATGCGTGACCATATCAAATTATTAAGAGACTCATTTGGATTTTGTGATTTGCTTTTCAAACATTTTACATTTTGAATTTTCTTCATGAAACTTCAGGCAAGTGAAAATGTTTTGTGTGATCATAAACTTCATTTATTAGTTGAGATCTGTTATACTTGCACCATGTATCCAGATCTTTTAGACATAGTTGGGCGTCAGAAGGTTGATCCCAACGCACTGCAAGGTGATAGAAAAGAATTTTTTACACCAACAAATAATTTTGTTACTATCAAGTGTTATATACCGTTTTATAGAGCAGATTCTAGTGAATAATATTAGACTAAAACCCAGAAATCGATAAATTGTTTTTTGCCGTTTGGACTGTCCTAATGCTGATGTCGTAAACCCCATTTGAAATGTTTTCTCAAATTGTTTGCTTTATTGTTTTCTCTCATTATTCTTGGTAGAAACGAACTGCAAATTAAAACAAACAAATGGTTTAGTTGGAAGGTAATTGAGTGGAAACGAAATTTTTATGATACAAAATAAAAAGTGGTGTCAGCCTCTAATCGAGGGATTGAAGATGAGTTACCGATTTAAAATGTATTGTATAGTTAATATATTGTGGGTAAAACATTTATTTCAAATAAAAAAAATCAAATATTACCAGTTAATTCCCAGATAACCAAAAAAACCCATAAAGGAATGCAATCATAACGGCGAAGGGGGGAAAATCTGAAAGATAATAGAAACAAGGGATAAAGGGTTTACATCAAAGTGATGGCACGGTAGTGTTCACTGTAGCCTTTAAGCTGATCAGCACTGTATCAAACGTGTGACGATTTACGATTAACTACAAAAATGGTTAAATTAGCCTTTAAATTATAAAATTTAATAATATTGTTACGACGGTCTCACTAATCGTCGTACGGTACAGTGGAAAACAAAATACAAGACACCAATCAAGCCATTGATCACCAGCTGTAATTAATCTCAATGAACAGTTTGAAATGAACAAGTTATTCAATAAGATTACACTTGTACAACAATTCGAGCAAATCTCCCTACACAAATAATAATGTCAACTATAAAGAATTCCGCACGACAATCACTAATACACCACTTGAGACGCACTGTGTAAATTGCCCGAAAATAACTGAAACTAAACGTCTCTGAATGCGTATATTTATGTCCTGCTGAGATTCCAGAATAATCTGTCACTTTGTATGATGTGTACACGTACCGTGCCATAGCGGTACGTGGTATCACCCGGTGGCCGACTGGGTCTCCCCAAAAGCTTTGGAGGAGAAAACTTTCCCTCGACGCCACGGTACCGCTCGGCAATGATCAATTGCAGCCGTTAGGGACCGCTCGGGCACCAAACAAACGTCTGGCACACTTAGCCTGTTTTTTTTTTTTTTTTTTTTTTTTTTTTTTTTTTTTTTTTTTTTTTTTTTTTTAATAAAAAAAATCATTTGTTAGATTGCAAAAACAATTTTATTTTTTAATGTTTTATTGGTTTCAACAGTAAAAGGACATTTTATTCACTAGTTTTGTTTTTTACAATTTTTATTCAAATGCAAACATAAAATGATATATAATGATATAATACTATTTATGGTTCTCATTATAACATGGTAAACAATAAAAGGGTTCTCCTGGGAAAATCGGGCAATATGTCACAATTTTTTTTTTGATTTTTCGTTATTTTGCCCTCGATTTTTTTCAGTTTACACCCCTTACAGCCTGTTCGAACTTTTCTGTTTTCTCCTTCTTTCCTTTGGAGAGAATGTCGTGGTCGCTGAGGTTGTAATGTCACTGGTGAAGGCCTATCAACTGCTACGGGGTCACTTTGAAGAAGAATGAATTCTACGATTTCTTCTTTGAAACGCGTTATCGTAATATTTTTTTTCGTCACTAATTTGTACAATATGTGGTCTCTTCAAAGTGAGTCACATAGCCTTCCCTACACAGCGGTACCGCATACCAACCACTACCCCGTTCCCCACGCGAGTCTTTCACACTGTCCCCCGCCGGTAAACGGTACCGCTGATTGAAATCTCATTACAAACGGATGTAAATACATTCAGAAACATTAGGGTTGTATAAAATGTCATTTTGTAATATTATTAAGTTATATTATTGAGAAAAAAAGTTTGGCAAAAAACTAAAGGCATCATTTCTTGTCGCATATTTCTGGGCACGATACGTGTTTTAAACAAACAGGCGCTTCGAATCCACTAGAAACAGTGTCCTTGAACACAGTACGCTGGCCGCGCGGTCTGGAATAGTCTCGATAGTTGACGCATGGTCACGTAATCGTCTTTAATCACAAAGCAGCAGCAAATATGTTACGCACGCACGTACATTACAGCTGGGCTCTGCTGGGATAGCCGAGATACTTGTAGAACGTTCCGTCTTACGTAACATTTATTATATGAAATTTTTACTTGTGTTATTATATTGTGAACATCAAACCGATTTCTGGAACATACAAATTCATATTATGAAATGTGTGTGTGTTTTTTTTTAATGTGTTCTGGGCCTCGGGAACTAAGGATTTTAGCCCAACGACGTCTACCAGGAGTGCTGCTCGATTGGATGTTTTTTTCTCACCTACATTTCAATTGTTTCAACGACAATGGAAATTTGTTCACATTAAGAGGCAAAACGACATTTTCAAAGCCTATACAGTAACACTGCATCTTTTAGGACGGGTAGAGTTTTGTCTATCGCTAACTGTTCGTTTGCGAGGTCTTATTTCACGTCACCTTTCACTCTGTGTCTCTGGGTCAGTTGTGCAAGAGCACTCCAGTCTTCAATTATATGTTTCACTGTACCGAAAGTGCAAACGGGTCGTTCTTGTTCTTGCAGGAATTACGAAGACGTAAAGTTCTTGTGCCCAATGCGGAGTCTCTGGTGGAGCGCATCAATTGAAAACGCATTAATTTGTTATTATTTCATAATATTGAAGAATGCAGAACGCTAAATAAACTCATCGTCATAATCACATCTATTTCATATGATAAAATATATTTTAATATTTTATACTTATATTATATGTATATAACATTCATTATTAAAATTTATATAATATATTTAATCTTTATAATTACTTTACCTGAAGATGTTTTTCCCTTATTTGGGACATGTTTTCGGAATCCTATTGTTTGTTCCCATCCTCAACCACTGGGATTTGTATTTGTTCAGGTATTAGTTGTTTTGTGTACAAATCAATCAATCAACAAATCAATACAAAACATGACACAATTTTGAAAACACTCAACATCGAAATTACAAATAAAAGCTAATATATACACCACAATCACACAAAATAATACCAGTTTAAAATACCATAAACCAACAGGAAACCATAACAACAACCAACCAAAACACAAGTACTCTACAAGATTCAAAATTAAGAAGGCTGAGAATGGGAACAATAGGATTCCCGAAACATTTCCCAAATTAGGGAAAAAAATCTTGAGGTAAAGTAATTATAAATATTAAATATACTATTTATGCATCATGAAATAGAATGTAGCAAGAAGTAGTAAATTTTTACTGTAGTAAGTAGTAAATTTATATGTACACAGTATTTAATATAATTATATATAATATAATATATAAAATTATTATATTTGCTGCCTATTTATACTTAAAATAGAAACTTGTTTGCTAGTAGTCTTCCAAGTAATCACTTGTCTCTTAGTTTTTTATCAGTATTTATAGACATTTGTTGCCCCGCCCTTTCCGTTTATTGAAAATTCTTTTGAGTTGTTTTTGGACAACTCTTCTTTTTGTTGGTCCCTCATATAAACTTATGAGCTATTTTCAATGAGCTCTGTTTCAATTACAAGAGTGGCAAAAGAGTACTCACTGAGAATTTCAGTAAAAAGACCGTAAAGCATGGCCTTTAAAAGTAAATATCCAGTGATGACTAAGATTATTATAAACAACAGATAGAACAAGTGAGCCGTTTCAAATATCTCGGCTGTGCAGTAAGCTATGCATCTGAATATGATACAAGAGCGAAGATAAATAAATTTAGGAATATTTGTGGTACGAAATCTTAGAAATAAAACAAGACGCAGCAGTGGAATTACATTTTATAAGACAATTGCAATACCCACGTTGATTTATACAAGTGAGGCGTGGGTCATGACAAAAAAGGAATGCGGCAAGATTCAGAGAGCTGAAATACAGTTTCTTCGAAATATTTTAAATTGTGCATTGCAAGATAGAACAAGGATTGAAGATATAAGAGCAGAACTCGATGTAAAGGACATAAATGAAATTACTGCAATTTACAGAAGACAATGGTGGAACCATATGCAAAGGATGACAGAGGATCGATTGCCAAACACGGCACTGAACTATAAAGTCATTGGCTAGAAAAGACGTGGGTCTTCCGAGGATGAGACGTCTGCCGGAACCGGTTTATATAACCTAATCCTTGAAGTGGAGAAGAAAAAGAGATAAACCTATGAACAATTTCATCGTCAAAAGTAAGGATGCGCGTTCTAGACATCATCTCATCTTTAAGTTTTTCGAGGCTCGTTGACACCAATCAGCCATTCCACGGTTATAACACATTCTTGATGTGGAATAGCATACACCGCCGGCCTGAAATAGAGGATGCGTAACACAATCAAGAGAGAAATTACGCAAGCAAAAGGAAGGAGAGAACTGGTATTCAGAGCGGTACAACGGACGGTACAGATAAGATAATATAAGAATACATTAAAAGTGAAGCGTCAAAAGATCGCTGATAAACGGTGAAGCGTACAAAAGAATTGAAACAATTCGCATAAAATTAATAACGCGTTCAATGTCAGCGATGTGAAAGTGCAAAAAGGCTGAGCTGAGCTGGCCGCCCTCCGGGTTACGCGTACTATATAACCGACTGTGTGAACAGTGTGTAACATCACTAGACCTGAACCGAACTGATCGTGATCTAGCATGAAGTCCCTGGTAAGCCTCCACATATAATTATACTTTTAATAATATTTTATTGATATTATATGCTCAAATTTTTCTTGTGTTTATATTATGTTTAATGATAAAAAAATTTAACAAGATTATATTTTTCATTTCGTAAAAACAAATGTTTTGATAATAATATAACTATTATCATCAGACGTAATCCTATCTGATTTACAAGCAGAATTATCTGACGATGAGCTGTGAAGCTTGAAAGCGCTAAGCGGAATAATTTTTATATAGTGGTGTGCAACAGTGATAATTCTGCTTGTGATTTTAACCACTAACACAACTTTCTTCATTAAACTATCTGATTTAGTTAATAACTATAAAATAATTACATCAGATATAATCATCAGATATAACTATCAATTATAGGTCTATCTGTTGATGATACTATCGAAACATTTGGAATTTACAAAATTAAAATATTCTTTTTTAAAAGTTTTTTATTATTAATAATAATAATATTTTAGTAATAGGTCAAAAATATTTGTTAGTTTTTAGAATTATATGTGTTATCATACTGATGTTAAGTTAGGTGAGTTTCACACGATCTGAGAAAAACTCGACCGTATTTATAAGAAACAAGCTACGTCGAGATACAAAATTAAAGTTTTAGAAAGTTATGGCAGTCACTGTACTGTCCTATGGGTGTCAATTATAGACAACAACCAAAAAACAAGACAATAAAAAACAGGCCTCGGAAATGTCGTTCTGAGAGACAGAGAGAGAGAGAGAGAGAGAGAGAGAGAGTGAGAGCGAGCGGGCGAGAGAAGACAGATAGACTGTGTGTGTGTGTGTGTGTGTGTGTGTGTGTGTGTGTGTGTGCTCGCGCGCGCGCGCGTGTTCATATGTAGGCCTGTATTTATTCACATGCGACAGCTACTAGATTCTTTTTACGCATTAAAGAAAGCACAATGCCAAGAAATTGCGTATCGTTTATTCATACATATTCATAAGTTGCGTGTATTTAAAACGTACATTAATAGTTTTTTTTAACATGAATTACAAAGAAAATGAGAAACTATCTACGCCTACTTACAGATATTATATATATTACTTGTAGATTTCACGGTGTGTTAAAAGGTGTTACACAGATGTTTAGAATTTTGAGGTTTTGAAATATTTGTTGTAGGCCAGTAAACGATTTTTGTTGTTGTTGTTTTTTATATTAAAACTGTCGTGTCTTAATGTTATGTAACAACTACATAGTTGAGAGACATGTGACGTTAGGCAGTAGTCTTTTCACCACACACACACACACACACACACACACACACACACACACACACACACACACACACACACACACACACACACACACACACACACACACACACACACACACACACACACACACACACACACACACACACACACAGACAAAGATAGAAATGCATGATTATATGGTATTGATAAAGCATGTACGTGAGGCCATAACACACTCGAAATTATTCTTAGGTTTGTATTGATTTTGAATTAATAAATTATAAAAGGTACTATTAAATCCAGTCTTCAAAACATTCGTGCCGACGTTACGAGAAAAAAAAATTCATTGACACAAACAGGACTTATTTGTAAGCAATACAGAAATCAATAGTGCTTTCCCCTGACATAATGTTTTTTGTGTGAATAATTTCTGTATTAATTTTTCAATTAAAAAATAATTACAGATTGTCGTCTTGGCTGCGGTCGCCAGCCTTGCCTCAGCAACAGTGTCACATGGAGGCGTCTCCTCATACCCAACGTCTCAGCATGGACCCGTCGGCTACCACGGACCTCTTGCCCATCCTGTAGTACAAGCTGACGGACACATCGCTGATACTGTGGAAGTTGGAGCAGCCAGAGAAGCGCACTTGCTCGCCCTTGCCAAAGAGACAGCAACCTCTGGATACGGAAGCGGTGGATACGGTGGCGGATATGGTGGTGGTTACGGAGGTGGCTACGGTGGTGGACTCGGTGGTGGACTCGGTGGTGGACTTGGTGGAGCCCATGGAGGCGCTGGAATTTACAGTTACGGACCTGGAACTGGTGACATGTATCGTGGTCAGTATGGTTATGCTGGACTCGCATCAGCTGCCCACGGCGCTGGAGGCTATGGCGGTGCGGGGGGTCTAGGAGGCGGTAGCTACGGCGTATACAGCTATGGACCAGGTACTGGTGACGTCTACCGGGGACAATATGGATATGCTGGGCTGGCATCAGCTGCCCACGGAGCTGGAGGCTATGGTGGAGCTTACGGTGGTGCTGGAGGTCTAGGGGGCGGTAGCCACGGCGTGTACAGCTATGGACCAGGCACTGGTGACGTCTACAGCGGACAATATGGATATGCTGGGCTGGCATCAGTTGCCCACGGAGCTGGAGGCTATGGTGGAGCTTACGGTGGTGCTGGAGGTCTAGGAGGCGGTAGCCACGGCCTGTACAGCTATGGACCAGGCACTGGTGACGTCTACAGAGGACAATACGGTTACTCTGGTCTTGCTTCTGTAGCGGGCGGTTACGGTGGCGCTGGCGACTGGTCCGGAAGTTACAAACACTAGATATAGGCCTACCTCAATTCTGCTTTAAAATTGTACCGAAGAGTAAAAATAAAAAAAAAATTTTATTTTTTACTAACTTTAATAGTGTATATTATTGTTTTACTAAAATGATAAAAACTTATTATATTTCCTGGAATGTATGAATTTCAGTTAGAATAGTACATTTTTAAAATACGCGTTCAGCATTTTTCTACGTATTGGACACTGGCGAATTTTGGGGGGGGGGGCGAACCAGATCCGATCCGCCCACAGACGGTCGAAAACAGTTCACGAATTTTGTTATTCTCTTAATTTTTAGACTATTTTGTTATGTATGCAGCTGTGTATGCTAGTATAGCTGTAACTCTTTTTTTTAAAGGTTTATTATTCGGCATTTGGTTATACCTGTTAAATATGAAATATACAAAAAATAAATTCAGACAATAAGTATCTTTTGAACACAGAACCTAGATAACACGTTTTCCAAGCACCTTAAAGATAGTAATGTTGATAAGTTTTCACTTAATTTTTCTTTTGTATGAAGCCGATTTGACCGCCCCAACCAAAAAAACATATTTATACGCCACTGGTAATGCTGTCTTTAAATGCGGTGGAACATTTATTATATATGGTTGCGCGCGCACTTTAAAGGTCGTCATCACATCGTCAACATTATCATCATCATCATTGGAATATTGTTAGAACTGTTCGTTATTAATAAGCCTACAAGAGTGTAGTAAAGTAGTATTTAAAATCTGACTCCCCACTACCAGTCGAATTCTCCGCAGATGTTCTCTGTGTTTTCTTTCAGAACATATTTTATCCAATTTCACAGTACTAGGCTCCACGAGTCATTATCACGCCTTTTGGAGCGTGTCATCCGACCGATCTGTAGCTGCTATATTTGTGTAACTCGATCTCTAATCAAATAACACATGTGATAATCATTCCACATAGTAAATGTCTTTGTTAGTTGATTTTATTTTTCTAAATGTGTTAATCATGTCAACTATTTTTGTTTCTGTGCGGAGCAATCCAATTATTTTCTTTATGTTTCTAAAATAATTATTTACTTGGTTATCATCTGTGTAGCCGGCAGTTTAAAATTCTGTTTCTTGTCCATATCTGTTATCAACAGGTCATTGCAGGAAGTTTGCATGAGCCCTTGAAAGAATGAATGATACATAAATTTGAGGTGAACTTTAGTGATCATAGAAAAACAGCCCTGCCTTCGCTCTATTTTCTAGGTAAAACTCAACAGTTCTATAGGCCTATATTTTATTGCGGTGTAGCAACAGTAAAAAAAGTCTGACATCTGGCCGTTACAAAACTGAAGAAACTGGTTCAGAACATGAATTAAAAAATTAAAAATCACATTCTAATTATATAGACTTTAATTTACAGTAATACGTGAATTTTTAAATATTAAATTAATACTTGTGCAGTATTAAGTAATATGGTTCAATACGATTTTAAACAAATTGTTTAAGCAATTACATAAAGTGTTATTGAAACAATCTTGTTCACGCTTCTATCATTATTTATTAGACAGTTTGCATTTTATTTTTCTTCTATCTTAGTTTTATTAGTAAGAGTTAAGATACAATGAGGTAAGACAATAGCATGTATCCCAGAAAGATAAAGTAAGTTTTGTTTAAAGTAAGTTGGGAAAATATTTAAAAATAAATAAAAGTAAGAGGAAATTGGTATATATTTGTAGTAAGTTGACCACTTGTATTTTTAGCCCAAACACAATAAATAATTTTTTCAATTATTTGGTGAAAGTTTTGTATTTCAAATGCATAATTATTGACTTATAAATCAATATTTATGCACTTGCAATTATCATTTTGCATTAGTGGTGAATCAGTAATGCTTTAAAGGGCTCTCGTAAATGAAAGACAAATCTTCGAATTTTGAAATATCTGTGCACAAAACAACGGAATATAAATAGAACATTAATTTACTATAAATGGTGTGCGTATTTGCGGAGACAAAAAGATCACTCCATATTCAGAAATCCATTCATATCTGAATTTCACACTTTAATATAGCTCAGACTTTTATTAAAACTCAGTTCTACTCTTATAAAAATATTTGATGGTTCAAAAAGTGACTTAAAGAAATATGTAGTGATTGTTTGAGATCTTATTGATAATTAGCTTAAAATATGTTTTAACATTTTACAGTTCACTATGAGTTCAATGAATTAAAATAATAAATGGGGCACAAGTAACAAAACACTTTAAATAAAAAAATCGTGAGCCACATAGTTCAATTAACATGTTGGGCATGTACATAAATATATGTAATCCATCATATAAGTAACTCGACGAGTTTCTTGCAGTATATTGTATAATATTATATATGTATATTATAAAATATAATTACTTATGCCAGTAGTGGTAATGGGGAGGTCCGATTTCTCTAGGCGTCAAACGGCCATGGGCTCGTTGCCCACCGTTTCTCTGGAAACGTTCCCCTCACCATTTAAATAATACAAAGTGAATTGGAACAATAAAATTACAGCTACTCGAAAAGTAACTATATTTGATAATATCATTGTGTTATTGGTAAAACTACCCTAGTCCACTCATGTCAATTTACGGAAAAACGAAATTAAAAGTTTTCAGGTGCAATGATAAATCACAAAGCTGATTTTCAAGGTTAATTTTTATTATTAATAGAGCTTTTTTGATTACATAGCTGTTAAAATAAAAATAAAAAAGGGGAAATTCTTAAAATATTTTGTTTTTGAAACATCTTGAAAAATCATTAAAACTTGGATTTTAGTATTTTTACCACTAACCCCTCGACATATTACATATATATAATTATATCCTTTTTATGTAACTATATGTTCTTCGTATATGTGGGATAATAGAAGACAAATGTATTTATAATTTAACGTAAACATGAAGGTTAACTTTAGAGAGATTAACGTGTTTTAAAACATATTTGTGGCAACAAATTTTGGTATCACATAAATGTGATATTTACAACATTTGAAATTTTAGTTTCTGATCATACAAAAATTTAATTTCCACTCACCGTCTTCAGAGTAGCATTTGACCACAAAATCAATTGGTTATTATTTCATATAACAGCAGTTTACTCACGTTATTGGACATACGATATTACATAATAAAAACTTACCTTAAGCTATATGTTTATAAACGAGGACAATTCGTAAAAATCAACTTTTTTCGGATAAACTATACCTTGACAGTGGTACAACGAAATTATTATTGCCCATTTATCCTATCAACATTTCATATTAGTTTGAATAGATTATGCTTTCTATTGGGTTTTATTATCAGTGTTGGGCTTATTATAACTTTAATAAATCATGAAATAAATTAATTTGGATACAAGATGTAAATATTGGTGTCTGTCATGCACTTCACAGAATCATGTTTTACATAATGAAAGACTCGTGAATTAAATTGTTAGTACATTGCACTAAATTAAATTAAATTGCATTAAATTGTTACCCACTACACTATATTTTCAGTATAGTTTCAGTATTGTAATACATATTCTTCTTCTTCTTCATTCCAGGATTAGGTGGCATCACCTGTTCCGATCTCTATTTTTAAGCTGTCTTTTTCGTGGTCTTCCCAGACTTTCCACATCTCTTTTCCCTTTAGGCGCTTATTGTAAAATTTCTTGAGGTAGCCTTTTCGCTTCCACTCTACCTATATGTTCAAACCATCTCAGCTTACATTCCTCGATTCTTGCATTCACAGAGAATACACCCAATTCATGTCTTATCATCACATCGTTTCTAATTCTATCGTTTCGGGTACATCCCTTTACTTATCTAAAGAAATTTATCTCTACATCTCTTGTATACGACTTGTAGCTTTGTTAGATAATACCCATGTTTCGAAAGCGTACAAAAAAGTGGGAACCGGCGTAACAAGTTTCCTTCTTGTTTTTATAATACATATTATTTTATAAAAATATTAAAAAAGGGAAAATTACCAAGAACGTCGAAGGAAAAGGTGCCTTTCGGAGCAGTCTCCACAGACAAATCAGTATTAGAAGAATAACGTAGCAGGGACACGTGGGCGTGCGAGCACACACACACACACACACACACACACACACATACACAAGTACTGTCACACATAAAATGTTTTACGTAATTTTATAGTTATGCTCTGGATATACCATATACAGTGCTACCATAGTACCATATACAGTATCTTATAGTAAACAAAGTAAAACATTTAATACGTGTTTGGAATATAATTTTAAATGTATAAACTACTAAAATATAACTTTTTTTAATTGTATGGTAGATATACACTAGAAATCGTACAGAGTCACGTTGTGTAAAAAACCCTATCGGTTATAATGAACAAAATCCTATTTGGACAGTTATACTGTATGATGTAAAATAGTATAGTTTATAATGACATCATATTCAGTGACATACCGGTTGCAGTAATCAGTTCTTTTGTAGTTGATGAGAATATTATTTCGTCCTAATTGATCACTCGGAAAATATGCTTCTGCCACCACGGTATCATTTTTAGCCATCGTTAATTATGACAAGGAATCGTCCAGCTTAATTGTTCTGTTAGAAGAAGCTTAATCAATAACAGAAGTAACTGAATATGACAAGTAACTAGTAAAACCTACGCAGGTTATATTTCGAAGCACGGAAACCAATTTTATACAAGTGAATTTGCCTGTCTTATTGCCTGCAGATCAAGGAGGCAATAAATGAGGACATTGTACATTGTCCTGTGAAATTTAAATAGTGCTCATTACGTTTAAAAAAGACTTCTAAGAAGGAAGAAGAAAAATTAAAAACTTTTATTAAGAAGAAATAAAGAGAATATGCTCGTTTTTATACTTCTGTTACTCTGAATATCATGTTATATAAAATTATATACAACATTATAACATTATATTACTATGTATTATATCATATTAAGAAATTCTAATATAATTACAGTACTGCTACATTCGCTATAAAAATATGATTCCATTCAAGTTATTTTAAAGTAATTATGAAATGCTTCACTATAAACAATATACATTAAACATTTATGGTTAAACGTCGATTACGTCAATTAAAAAGTCAGATTCATGTTTTCATTATCAGTTACATAACCGATTCCTATTCTGCAAAATGTATTAATTGTTGCTTACCTATTCTATAGTCTGCAGAAATTGCAATTCTGTGAAAAATGTATGTGTTTCTCAAGGAAATCCCTACTCTTAGTTTGACAGATAATTGCATTACATTCTTCATGACTTGATCGGTCTTAACACAATTAGGCGTTTACGAAATAATGAATCAATGGAAAGCACATGTTCTGATTCTAAGTTCATTTTTACGTGTAGCAAAGAAGCTTTTTTTATGCTTAGTACTGTATGCTTCAAAAGCCTGGACCATGACTTCAGCCCAAGAAGATATTGATCATAAGATGGGAAAGAAATATTCTGAGGAGGATATATGGAGGCGTACTGGACGCCGAAACGTGGCGTTTCAGTAATAACCGGAACCGAAGGTACTAAGGTAAGGAACCGGACATCGTCACAGTAATAAAACAAGGTAGAATTAAATGGGCAGAACACAGTACAAAGAATGGCAGAGGAAAGGGTAGTGAAGAAAGTATTCATTGGAGGACCAGGAGAAAGAAGAGCAAGAGGGAGATCAATAGGAAGATGAATGGACGATATAGATGAAGACTTGAGAAGACTGGGGTCAGAAGGTAGCGAACAGTCGCACAGGATGCAGAGGAGTAGAGGCACGTCATCGTGGAGGCCAGAGTTCTTTATGAGCTGTAACCGCGTGGAGTAAGAAAGTAAGAGAGCTTTTTACATGCTATTTACATATATTTAGTTTAAATATGCGTATTGTCTTTCCAGTTTGATCATCATTTAACTTCTAGTAAGTCATTTCTAATAACCTCGGGATCAACTGAACATAATACGGATTGAAACAAAATGTGCACAAAAGTGAATGCCGTTATTTCATCACTTAGAAGGTTTTTGACGTGTTGTTAATAACAACACTACGTAGTAAATAGTTTGAACGGAAATAAGTTGACACGTATGTTAAGTTGATAATTATTTGTTTATTTTTTAATTTTTTTTTAAGAAAATTTTAAACATAAGCCAATGTGTGTATATTGTAAAATTAGTATTTGTAACTTCCCGACCAGTCTCCAGCACCGCCATAGCCACCGGCGCCGCCGTAGCCTCCAGCACCACCGTACGCGCCTCCGTAGCTTCCAGCACCACCGTAAGCCCCACCATAGCCACCGGCACCACCGTAAGCTCCACCGTAGCCTGCAGAGCCGTGTCCAGCAGCTAACTCAAGGCCAGCGTATCCGTGTTGACCGCGATAAACGTCACCGGTTCCAGGTCCATAACTGTACACTCCGGCACCACCGTGGGCTCCACCGTATCCGCCTCCGATTCCACCACCGTATCCACCATCGGATCCACCTCCGTATCCTCCGTCGTATCCACCACCATATCCACCTCCGTATCCGCCACCGTATCCGCCACCAGTTTGCCCGACGAGAGCTCTCTGCTTTGCAACAGCTGTCAGATGCGCTTTCCTGGCAGTCGCAACTTCGACAGTGTCTGCGATGTGCCCGTCAGCTTGCACGATTGTTTTCGCGAGAGGTCCGTGATAACCGACAGGTCCGTGTTTAGCTGTTGGAAATGATGAAACACCACCTCCTAGTCCGCCTCCGTAACCGCCTCCTAGTCCACTTCCATAACCTCCGCCATATCCGCCTCCGTAACCGCCTCCTAGTCCACCTCCATAACCTCCGCCATATCCGCCTTCATAGCCTCCTCCATATCCACCGCCGCCATGCGAGAAAGTAGCGGAAGCAAGGCCAGCTGCGGCAGCCAGTAGGACAACCTAGAAAACATAAGTGATATGGGAAGGAAATTAAATAGATTATTATACATTACCATCTTCAGTTTTGTTGATTTAGGAACACAAGTATATCCAACTTTGTCGTGTGCTTACTAGCTGAACTGCTACCTGTATTGCTTCGGACGAGGCCTTCCAGTGTCTCCACCATTATCAAGTTCTAAACCTTTCGGTCATAGTTTATGACTTGATGGTGGTGGAGACACTGAAAGCCCTCGTCTGAAACAAGACAGCTAGTAAGCACACGACAAAGTTAGAATTAAAGAGACTGCTAATTCAAATAACAAGATAAATAAGTAAGCTGTAACTTTAGAACAAACCGTTAAAGCTCTCACATTCATCACACCTTAATACTCGTATTTCTTTTTAAACATGTACAAAATAATATTTTATTAGTTTTGTATATAATTATGAATACACATTGGTATTTGTAAATGTTAATCTTGATTACAGATGATTATTGCTCTGTAGTAAAGTGTTTGCACCTACTTTAATGTTTAAAATGTGGAGGTTCTTTATGGTTTAAATTGTTTTCTCTATGGTTCTTATTAAGGGTGTGGCTCAATTTTGTATGTTATTTACTACTACATGATGATGTAATGTAGACGAGATCATATAAGAAATGAATAGATTAGAAGTGGTTTACATATTTTTGCAGTAAATGAAAGGATTAAAGAATACAGAAGAAAATGGATTCAACACATCAATAGAATGGAAGAAAGTAGAACACCGAAGATGGTGAAGGATTATAACCCTAGAGGCAGAACAAAAGTTGGTAGACCTAAGAAAAGGTGTACTGTGGAATAGGAACAGGCCGCTAAAACCTAAAATCGTTAAGAAGAAGAAGATGATGATGATTATGTGGTGTGGTGTGGTTGTGGTGTTTAATATGTTGTTTATTGATAGCTCGTGAATTTAGGCTAATAACTACAGAACTAAGGTCATCGCTGTCATTTATCGCTAATATTAAGTTGCTGTCGTTAATAAGAAATTAAGAGCACCACTACACAAATACAGAACATGTAATAACATAAAAATACCTTAAATAATAAAACTAAAGCCAACGGTAAAGACCGGGGCGGATTTAGGCCTACACAGTTATGTTTGCTCATTCAATTGCAAAACAGCAACGCATAAATCTAATGTAACAACATGTGTTTAGTTGATGTTCTTTCAGAACTACTGTGAAAGCGTGACTCTGTATAAATATTGCCGTTAACTGCTACAGTAGTTCCCATTGTATATTTTCACGTAGGGTCCGCGGACGGTGTCCGTTATGTCTTTGAAGTCTTCTCCCGGTCTTGGACTGCGTCAAAAATGTCTTGTATGACAACGTTTCACTCATATTACAATGAGTATCCTCAGGTCTATGTTGTCATACATATGAACGTTGTTATACATTTCTGGCACCGTCCATACAGGAAGAAGAGTTTGAAAATAATTTTAATAATTTTCTTGCTACTTACAAATTTAGTGTACAAAATATTTTAAGGAGTATTTTCACAACGCCATTATAAAATTTACATAATAACACTTTAACTAACTTAAGATATATCAAAGTTACCTTAATTTTTTATGTAAGTAAAAAATTCGGCATGTTTCCTACCGTGTGTCCAGTGAAGTAATTCAAAATCGCAGTTACATTAATGAAATCGTTGATAAAAATTAATAAAAGAATATTCAAAAGAAGCCTCAAGATCATTGTTAAAATGGTTTGAACCAATTTTTCAAACAATTTTTCTACATAAATTAGCTATTAATTTTCAAAATACGTATCTTATTAATGTTTTACGGTAAACATGTACATTATTCTATGTTCAAATATAAACAGTTTTGCTCTAGCCTTACATATTAACAAATACAAAGGTTTTTTAAAAATATATAAACACTTGGTACGTTTCACAGTATTTTTATTTAACTCTGACAACTGAGCTCTTTGACAATGGCTTAAGTAAGTCGAAACAGCTGTCAGAGTTAAATAAAATATTATGAAACGTACCAAGTGTTTATATATTTTTAAAACCTTTGTATTAATATGTTTCTCCAAGTGCCCAACGAGTCATCAATTAATATCATATTAACAAATGTTTGTGAGAAAAAATTACGAACGAATGAACACACTGGGCACTTTCGAATGTGTATCACTGTTATCAGACTTTCTCATGGCTGGCTCTGATAATTAGGTAAGCTAAACGAGGTACTCCATTGTTTGGGCAGTCGTGTGAGCCTTTGCGGATGAGAAACCGTAATGCAGGCGGCCACGTGTGACGTAATAGTACGTTTGTCCACGAGTCGAGTTACTCAACGTGAACGTGTAACGTAACAAGTCTGATTGATGGCCAATACATAGACACTGTGCCTACAAACTTTAAAAGTTAAATTAAGTTTTGTTCAATTACGTAGCTAGACACAGTTAAGCTGTACATAGAAATACTCTACTGTTTTACGTAATTTGGCTGATAGTCGTCGATCTCTCAAATAAACATAGAGAGAAAAAGATGATTTAAACTATGGAAGTGGACTTCTTAAGAAGAGCGTGTCATATTTCTAGAATGAAACATGTTAGAAACGAAGATATAAGAAGGAAAACAGGGTGCGTATTTACAACAGCAGAAAGAGTAGAGACCGTTGCTATGGTATGGACACGTAATGAGGATGGAGGAGAAGCGATGGGCAAAGAAAGCATTGACTTACACACCACAAAACAGGAGAAGAAAAGGAAGACTGACAACACAATGGAGAACAGGAATTAGGAAAAGCATGAGGATCCAGCTATTGAAGATGATGACTGGAATTATATGGATAAATAGCGATCGAAATGCGGGATGCGGCATAGACTGTAGAACCCCCGCTTATGAAAAAAAGAACTAATCTACTGTTTTACATAATTTGGCGGATAGTCGTCGACCTCTCAATTAAACTGTAACACACGCGGTTTAATCGACTGCGGAACATTTAATGAAAAAAATGTAATACTAAATCACACTGGAATGTAACTAGTACAGTAATGCCTCGTTATAACGGACCCCGCTTATAACTGATAACCATAAGAAACGTGGAATGTTGAACAATAAAGACAATCAGGCTTAGAAATGGCAGCGCTGGACAATGTGAGCGAAGCAAAAAGACCACTTGAACGTTGGTCACTGAGTATGTTCAACAATCAAAAAATTGAAAACAGATCGCCTTATTATGATTATCTGCGACACTTTCGCGACTTACTGATTACAGAAATTAACTCTAATCAATCAGAAAAAATTAGTATTTTTTTTAACCATTAGTATGGAAAATTGATTCTGACACATAACTATCTTGTTTTTAAACAGTATAGTTATACTGTACTACAATGTTTCTACTTTATATGTGTAAAGTATGAACTATTCTTTACAATGGACTAAGTTGGTAACACAGTTATGTATACAGTATTTTGTATAAGATGTAACTGTTTTTTACTGCTGTAGTGTCTAATCTATTTTATATATAAATACAGTAAAATAAATAGTTTCTGTTTTTATCCACGTAGTTTAAATGTGTCAGATCGATATTATTATAAGGCCTACTTGCTATACACAGTTACAATGGACTTTCAATATAACAGAAACCTCAGAACCCCTGTTAGTTCCTTATAAAGGAGATTGGAGATTACTGTATTTAAAATAGAATTTAATACATAGTGGCTTGAACAAGAAAATAAAATAAATTACGGTGTAAACCCTAACATACGAGCATAATTTGAGTTAAATTAGACGATACATTAGAATGATCGGATACATACGGGTTCAATACAATTTCAATTACTAATAGATATATATTTTGACGTCATAGATATGTGATTTATGTATTACCTACGCAACAGCTCCTGTAAATGTGTGTATAACAATACCGTTTAAGTAATTTTGTTGTCTCATTAATGATACAAGGCTCTTAAAATTTGTTTACCGATTTAAACACTAAATCCAATACCATCAGGATACGATAGGGGGTACAAATATTTGCTAGCAAATGTTTACGCAGCGACTCCTATAAGAAACACTAGCCGTATCACCCTAACTTGAGTACTGTCTGGGTTACAAGTTGTAGTGTGGTCTACATTGACCGTGAACACTGTTAAGTAAACTCCATTAATCACTCCATTCTGTGTGATGAGCATGCAAGTGTTAACTTCAAATACGTTCGTCTCATTGTGTGTGTGTGTGTGTGCGTGTGTAACTCGCATGCGTGGTGGATACGTATATCATAACACAAATTTTAATAAGTAATTATTTCACTCATATAAGTAATAGGTACTTAGTAATATAAGTAATTTCACTTTTGTAATCAGGTACTTAGTTTCTAATCAGTTTATGTTAATTTTTTAAAATTTACTTTAAATAAACTACTTCAGAATTTAATTCACAATCATAATAAGTATACCATATTTAATACACATATCTTACATACTATATCGTTCTAATCTATATATTTAGCCACACACACACACACACACACACACACTGACACACACTTTTCATTTTGTTGTAGTATTGAGTTACTTTGCAGGTTTTCTCCTAATGAAGAGTTTAACAACCCTGATGTATCAAGAAATTACATTAGACAATACAAAAACACAACTAACCCTATAATAACCCAATATTAAAAGAAAATAGAAGTGTTTATAAACGAAAGGCAGGTCAAATGATAAGTAAAACCACACGCGCGCACGCGCACACACATTACATTATATACAAATCTATATGTGTGTGCGCGCCGCTAACAGTGATGTGTAATCTCAGACTTAAATTTGTGAGTTTCTTGCAGGTTTTTTAATTATTATAAAATAATATTATTTTCTAATACAAGTGTAGCTAAATTTTGTGTGTATCAGACAAGAGTCTGTTGTTTGTTTCAGGAGTCTTCATCTGTGTCACGAGAATGATTTATTAACGAACGACACCAACTTTGTCGTGTTTACTTCCTGAACAGCTACTTGTCATGTTCTTGACGAAGCTTTTCAGTGTTTCCACCATTTTTAAGTTCTAGGTTTAGGACAAGTCCTAGGGTCGTGATTTAGGACTTGAAAATGGTGGAAACACTGAAAGGCCTCGTCCGGAACATGACAAGTAACAGTTCAGCAAGTAAACACGTCAAAGTTGGAATTACAGAGACTGCTAATTCAAATAACAAGATGAATAACGAACAATGGTTTGGTCTTTCGATCAAAAATGGTCTCAGTTGATGCAGAAATCCATTCATATAGTAGGCTACGTTATACTATATAAAAATTAACTGTTTGTCAAGCGCGTACACACAGACTCGCTTTTGTAATTAGGTACTTAGTTTCTAATCAGTTTATGTTCACTTTTTAAAATTTACTTTAAATAAACTACTTCAGAATTTAATTCACAATCATAGGCTATATAATTCTAGATTTTGCAGTAATCTCTAAAAAAAATCACTTTGACAATTAGGCCTATCTGTATTGTGCGAGGCAAAATTATTTTCTATATAATCTTCAAGCTAGTAGAGTAGTCACTTACCAGAGACTTCATGTTGGAACAAGAACAGGTACAATAACTTGTAGGAACAAGAGCTTGTTCATGTTAGGTTCAATTAGTTTATATTAACTTTTTTAAATTGACTTTAAATAAACTACTGCAGAATTTAATTCAAATTCGTAGACTGTATAATTCTAGATTTTGTAATAATCCCTAGGATAAATTTACTTCAACAATTAGGCCTATGTGTATTGTGTAAGACAAAGTTATTTTCTATATAATCGTTAAGCTAGCAGAGTAGTCACTTACCAGAGACTTCATGTTGGAACAAGAGCAGGTACTGTGATGCTCCCATTTTCCGGCATTGCGTTTATATACTACGTTTGCCCTGAGGGCGGAGCAGATCGCCGTCTCGCACTTTCACGTCGCTGACATTGAACGAAATACTTTTTTTTTGCAATAACAAAGTAGTTTGTATTCCTTATAGATAATGTGGGAAATTTATTTTGAAATCACAAATGAATTGCATCCTATTCACGGGATTACAAACGTAGTAAGTGAATCCTATAATTTTTTTATAAAATTTCTTTAAAGTTATTTTAAGAACATTAATCAGTGACATAATAATTAAAACAGTAATTAAATGGTAATCTGTATGTGTTTATTATAAATGTGTTGTTCTTTAAGTACCGTTTTCTGATGGTTCTCCAAGGAATGCAGTCTGGTCAATGTAAAGACTGTTCTGAGAACCGTTATGAAATTACAAAACGAATTATTTATTGTATTTAGAAAACGTGTTTCAGTTATAGAATTTTAATTACATCTTGATTTACAGTGTATTAAACAAATACAGGAAGGTTTAGTAAGTAGGAAGAAAAATAATTTAATGTTAATATTATTAACTCTTGTAAATTTTTTATTTTTTGTTTCATCTTCGTAGCAATTTGGTATAGAACAATCTCGTTTATCACACCTTAATATTTCGTATATGTAATATTATTAATTTCTAGTTTAATAAATTACATTTCGATGAAATTTATATCATTTTATCATCATCGTCATCATCATTATCATCTTCAAGGATTAAACCACGAATCGTATGTTCCGGTCTCAATCAGACAAAGATTAGAGCTGTGTTTCTTTTATGGTCGTAGATAGTATACCCTGACACGTGCATGAGAATAAAATATATAATTTTATTAAAACCAAATATACTTTAGTATTACGCATTCTCAGCACAATATTTTTTCCAAATAATATTAGTAGAAACAATAACTTCTTTGTACCAATGTAAGTACAGTCTTTTATGGCGCCGGCCGTGACAGCCTCAGGCATAAAATAAGTACAGTGTATTCCGGTTAATAGGGCCATTATGAACGACCACTTTATTGGGCCAATATTCAAAATACAAAACAAAACAGGGTTGGACATAGAATGTTGCATAACATTACATGTCCGGATCGATGGTTATTGATGACTTAGTTTTTCTCTTCTTAAATTGAAGTAATGTCTTATAGTGCAAGCAACGACGTAGTGAATAAGTTGCATGAGTTCAATATTATGTGCGGGACCATTAAGTCAGAAAGTAAAGGAACACGCCTAAAATTCTACAAGGTGATGCCTCTTCCCACACTTCTTTATGAGTCTGAGATATGTACTTTAACGAAAGGCCAGGCCATCCGCATCCAAGCAGCTGAAATGGGATTGCTCAGGCACGTGTCAGGGTATACTATCCATGATCATAGAAGAAACACAGATATACGGCAGGAACTGAATATTATGAGTATACTCGAAATGATCGCCCATTATCGGCTGAATTGGTGGGAACACATTTGCCGAATGGATGACTGCCGCATCCCTAAACAACAATGGAACTATAAGCCGAGGGGACGGAGAGGTGTGGGACGTCCGAGGAAGGGCTGGAGTGACCAGCTGTAATATTTGCCTATTTGAGACCGGAACAAACCATCCTTGCTTTAAACCTTGAAGATGAAAAAATAGAAGTAAAAAGCCTTTTTTTTTGGTGGCCGTAATTTACATGAATACACAAGTGAGGGTGATAAACCATAACAATATAGTAAATTATTAACAACAACCCGACGACATGTGTTCGGTTTCCGAATTCCTGTGTTTGTCCTTGGCGACATACCATAAACCAACTACAGGCACCAACAGGACCTCCAGGATTGTTCAAAATAGACCTACTCATACAATTTTATTATACTGTAATTATAAGACAATGTAAGTATTATTATCAATACTGTAAGTACTATTATATATTTATTGTATTTTCTTAGACGTACTTCGTCAGTAACAAATCTTATAATTGCATGTTTACTGTAGTTAATTAACTGTAGTTAATTAACTGTAGTTAATTAACTGTAGTTAGTGTAACTAGTGTTTAAGTAATTAAGTACTGTAGTTACGTTTGATTTTCCCTTATTATGAAATTTCTGTTTATAAGGCTTATTAGCTTACTTTTTTTTAAAAATTTTGGAGAGTAGGGCCATCCGCTTAACTTGATATAGTCCGACGTGTTCCGATAAAGCGTAATCAACTGTAACCTTTAATGATTTTTATTAATTATTAATAATTAGTATAAGGAGCATGATTTTATAGTTTTAATTGTATTGTCGTTTCTCTCATATTCACTAGCTTTAAATTACTGTACTTCTTGAATTTACAGAACTTAACGTGAACAGATGTCTTCACTATACATGTTTGAAATGTATGCATCAATATAATAAAAAATTTACAGGCATTGCACGAATGCAATGCACAGAGAAGGGCATTGAAAATGCTTCAATAAATCTAAAAAATATATATATATTTATGTTCATTCACCAATCAATAAATTCATTCTTCATTCACAAATCAATAAATTCATTCTTCATTCACCAATCAATGAATTCATTCTTCATTTACCAATGTACAGATTATAAGTTAAATGTAGTCGCATTCATAAGCGAAGTTTAAAATGTGTACTACGTTATTGACAACAAAGAATTAGTTTCTATGTAAACTCACCGGTTCCCATTTTCGATCACGCACCAGCGATCGAAATTATTTTATATATAATCTTCAAGCTAGTAGAGTAGTCACTTACCAGAGACTTCATGTTGGAACAAGAACAGGCACTATAACTTGTAGGAACTATAGCTTGTTCATGTTAGGTTCAATTAGTTTATGTTATCTTTTTTAAATTTACTTTAAATAAACTACTGCGGAATTTAATTCATAATTGTAGACTGTATAATTCTATATTTTGTAATAATCCCTAAGATGATAACTTTACTCCAACAATTAGGCCTATGTGTATTGTGTGAGACAAAATTATTTTCTATATATACTTTAAGCTAGCAGAGTAGTCACTTACCAGAGACTTCATGTTGGAACAAGAGCAGGAAAATTTCGTGTAAACATAAACCCGCAAAACTTCTCGTTTTTCAACTGGTCACAATTTTGCGTTTTTAAGGAATAATTTATATCTCAAAAAGAGCTTGACATACCTTTAGTTGGCCAAATCTTTAGTGGATTCTCTTCCTTGTCGTAATTTATTGCACCATTCAACCACTGCCGTATGAGAATAACTAAATAACTATAGTCACCCTATACAGCTTTCATTCTCGTATAAATTTTCATTGGCTGACGCCTATCAGTGGCCAAAAATTGAATAACGGCACGCAGATTACCTTTGGACGGATTTTCCATCATAGATGCCATTTTTAAGACCAGTCATAACGCTTAGGAAAGAGCACACAGGAAATATTTTTCACAGACGCGTCACTACTACTTAAAGAGTCAATACAAACAAATGATATTCGTTGCCATGGCGACGAAGTCACGGCTGCGCAGACCAAAAGTGATTCTATTGAACAATCCTCGCATGTGCGTACAGGGGAAACGAAAGACGTCTTTTTATCACAGCTATTTTGCGTACAGTTTAAATTCTGATATCGTGTTGCAATGAGTCCGTAACTGGCGAAGAATGGAGCACAGTTATCACTACAATACTCCCATATGTAAGAGCAGTAGAGATTAGAAATAATTTATGATAAAATTCAAACTTTGATAAGCACGATACCTTCTCGTCTACTATCGGCTCGCTGTCAGCTTCTGCTTTATGACTTTCATGGACAGCACAGTATTACAAGCGACAGTCACCACAAACACTCGTCTTACTGAAATTTTAAATACCTGTATTGTTTTTACTTATTACTTATTTTAAACGGATACGAAAGAAAATTAATTAATCTACAGACCTCTATAAACGACAGCTCAGTATGAATTTATTTTACCGATTTCGTAATATCAGTATTGTTTTGCACGATATTTTATTTGATTAGCTGATCATGACGTGAGTCACATTTCGGCAATGTCTTCTAAATGTCTTTGGTAAAATAAGCAGTTTGTATGAAAGAAGGGTAAAATTCACTTTAGCATTCCATACCCTTTAATTGAACGTTGAATACCATAGATTTACAATATTTCAAGTAACTAGCTATTACTTGTTATCTGGGCATGAGCGTAGAGTAACTAGGTCAGTGACAATCGCTTTAACAATTTTCTCATAAGTGTCAATTATACAGTGACACACAAGTTGTACATTCTGTGCCGGTACACTTCCGAAATCGTTTGTACGCAACTTTATACCTTTCACAGATTGACTTAGCAGACAGACAAAATTCACTTTAGCATTCCGTTTTATAGTACGCTTAAACAGAAAGTTGAATACGATTGCTTTACAGTATTTCAACAATCGCTATATCAATTTTCTCATAAGTGTCAATTGTACAGAGTGACACATACGTTGTACATTCTGTGTAGGTACACTTCCGAAATCGTTTGTAGACAACTTTATACCTTTCACAAACTGACTGAAGGGGTTTGACGGGAATTGGATTTGTAAGAAGGTGTAGAAAACACAAAATTGAGTGTGAAATTATGATCGTTTATTGAACATATATTGTGCAAGTGACTGACCATATTTTAGATTGTTTGTATTACTTTCGGTCAGTGCTTGTACCTTCCGGCACCGCCGCCGCCGTAGACAGACGTTGCAGAAGACAGACCAGCATAACCGTTTTGTCCGCCGTAGACATCAGCAGTGCCTGGTCCGTAGCTGTACGCACCACCAGCCAGGGCTCCGGCACCGGCACCGCCGTTTGATTAGTTGATCATGCGCGAGTCACATCTCCGGAACTTTCTTCTTCATGTCATTAGTAAAAGAGGCAGTTCGTAGGAATGAAGGGAAAAATTCACTTTAGCATTTTGTTTTACAGTACACTTTAATTTAATGTTGAAAACGATTGCTTTACAACATTTCAAGTCCAACTAGGTATTTCTTGTTATCTGGGCCTTAGCGTGTAGTAAGTACGTCTGTGACAATAGGTTTAACGATTTTCTGACAAGCGTCAGTTTTGCAAAATAACTTTTACCTTCTGTCCCTATACACTCCGGAAATCGTTTGTAGGCAAATCTCTAAATTTCCCACACTGACTTTAAAGAGTTTGGCGGGATTGGATTTACCAGCTGGCGTAACGAACACAAAGTTTGAGTAGTGTGAAAATTTGAACGTTTATTGAAAATATATCGTGCTGAGAAAAATTAGTTTGTTTTTATTAATTTCGTTCAGTGCTTATAGTTTCCGGCACCGCCGGTGCCGTGGCCAGACGCTGCAGAAGACAGACCAGCATAACCGTTTTGTCCGCGGTAGACATCAGCAGTGCCTGGTCCGTAGCTGTACGCACCACCAGCCAGGGCTCCTGCTCCGGCACCGCCGTAAGCTCCTCCGAAACCGCCGTCTCCTTTTCCAGCAGCAGAATCCAATCCCGCGTATCCGTTCTGTCCTCTGTTTACGTTAGCGGTTCCAGGGCCATAACTGAAAGCTCCAGCACCGCCAAAGGCTGCTCCAAGTGCACCTCCGTGTCCTGCGCTTGCAGAGCCGTCGTCATAGTTACCTCCCGCTTGTGCAGAAAGGATTCTCTCTTTAGCGACGGTAACCAGATGTGCTCCCCTGGCAGCCGCAACTTCAACAGTATCGGCGAGGTGTCCGTCACCTTGAACTACTGGGTTAGCAAGGGGTCCTTGGTATCCGACAGGTCCGAGCTGAGCTGCGCCGAATTGTGATAAACCTCCGTGAGACAAAGTGGCGGAAGCCAGGCAGCATGTAGCAGCCACAAGGACGATCTGCAATACAGTCAAAGACAACTGTGAATGCGTTTATTCTATTCTGCAAGGTTTTTTAAAAATTTTGTCTGCTATGTCTACTTGCAGTTTACACCACATAGCATTGTACATTTGTCCGCTAGGAATAGTGTTAATTAGTGTACGAATGAAAGCGACACGGGCTTTTAAAAATATTTCGTGATATTAGCAATTTGTCGGATTTCCTAGTAAATGTTTAGAGTAAGAATGAACGGTGTTTCTAGGAAGAAGACAAAGAGTTTATCTAATTCTTGGGCTGATAAAGGTTTGCCGAATGTACTGACTGAACGTGTTTCGTTAAAAGTGAATCATATCATGATTTGGTTTAGTTGCCTCACATATTACCGCAGCTTAATTTAAAGTCTGGTAATTTATTCTCTACGAGAAGTGTCTTACCTGGAACTTCATCATGCTGACGGACACTCTGATTACAATGATGATCATCGATCTGATTCTCAGTTTATATAAACAGTCTCGCCCCGTGGCCGGTGGCGCTTGTTTCCTTGGACTTTCACATTGCCGACAATGACCGCATCGCTGAATTATGACGAAAAGCGTTTACTTTGTACACGCACCCTGAATGCAACGACGCTCATCCAGCTTAGAGCAGACTTTTCGCAAGTTACAATTTTTCTTTGAATCCGAATCAGGCACAAGTAACGTCGACGATGGAAACGCCTCCTCAGTCACTACATGTTACTGTTGCAAAGATGCACTCTATTGTTACGTAGGAAACAGAACGCTTAATGTCTGCAACTAGACAATTTACCTTACGTTACGTATAAAATACCTAAAATAGGTCTGCGTCGAAGTTAAACAATTCTAGACGCTGGTTGATGACGGAATAAATGAGGTTTTAATTTATGCATATAACTTGATAGTAGTTAATGGCTTGACCATTCACACTGCCATGATAGAAAACATGTATATGCCACGAGAGGAGGAGCAGCTATAGGAACGGCATGCTTAGATTCGATTGTTATTTAAGGGGTAGTGTATTGTGTAAGTGATGTCTAGCTTGCCGTCAAAGTTCTTCAGCAAGTTGTACAACTTTTCTTACCACATGGCCAAAATCTGAAGGCTAGTGAGTAGTATATTGAAACATGACGTTGCAAGCAATTTAAATTTGATTTCATAAATGTCGGTGTGGAGAACCAAACATGACTTTCATATTCTAAGATTTATTTTTAAAATCATTTTCGAAATTAAATATTACCATAGAAACTACTTCTTTCTACTTACTGCTTCAGCCTTAACCACAGTACTGTGGTCACTAACATATACCACCTCACGTTATCGCACTCGATTTTCACTGATGATGGAAGTCAATGGCATTGCCGAAACGTCTGGTTTTGTAGAAAACATTGGACTACGGCCAAATATCCCGGGAAGGAATTTTAACAAAAACTACTTCTTTGTTGCCAATAACGTTGTACACATATATATAAAAAATATGCCTAAAATTAAAGGCTTTTATAAGTTAATGTTTGATCTCCATTAAGTACTGCTCAAGTTTCCAAAGTTTTAATATTATGATGTCCGTAATTAAAACATCAGGGCAAGTTTAGTGTGTATGAGGGTTCACCGTGGACAAAAATTTTCAACATTTCCTATTGAGCGTTGCTTAGAATAAATCTGCGAATCTACAGTGTACGTTTCACAAAACAAACACGAGGAAAAGAAGGAGCGCTCCGAAGTCACTCATGGACCCTCAGCATCTTGCAGAGGGTTCATTCCCTAAAGACGAAAAGTCTGTCTATGAATCGTTCCTCTGTAAAAACGTGCAGTTACACTGCCCAGCGATCCACAGGAAGCAAATCACTATCCACGCTGGACACTTTTTCGGCTTGCATGCGTTATGTTGGTATGGGTTCGGCACTTTCCTTTTAAAAGCCGTGCAAATGTAAGAAAATAAACACGAATGAGGCCAGAAATAACGCGAATTGTGTGTGTGTGTGTGTGTGTGTGTCTTCCCTGCCTTTTTATTGCGGTAGTGATAATAATAAAATGGAAACGTAAACAGTACATAACTGAGATATGCTTGCCTGCCACGCACGATATATTTTCTCTTATACATGACTAGCAGAATACCCGTGTTTCGCTACGGAGTTTCACGTTGTACGTAATGAAAATGTTAGTTTAATTAATAAAGTTTAATTAAAGTAGGCTTCTTAAAAATAAATAGCTGTTGCCCACAACCTCGTTCGCGTGGTCTTCAATTTAATGCGATAATATATTTAGAACAGAATCTATTCTATTGGGTTGCCATAGCAACCAGATCTAATAGTTTTTTAAGACCGCAAAGGACCCCCCAGAGGATCGTATCGAAAAAAACACCTGTCCTATGTTGGTTCTCCCGTTGCGTAAAATATTCGTGCCAAGTTTTGTTGAAATCGGTCCAATGGTTTAGGTGGAGACGTGGAAGACCCCAAAGGATCGTATCGAAAAAACACTTGTCCTATTTTGGTTCTCCCTTTGCGTAAAATATTTGTGCCAAGTTTGGTTGAAATCGGTCCAGTGGTTTAGGAGGCGAAGTTGAAGACCCCAAAGAACCCCCAAAAGGACCCCATCGAAAAAACACCTATCCTATGTTGGTTCTCCCGTTGCGTAAAATATTTGTGCCAAGTTTGGTTGAAATCGGTACAGTGGTTTAGGAGGAGATCTGGAAGAAACCTTCGCGGACGTGCCACAACAACTCACCGAAGTTTCATCGCAATCGGATGAATGGTATAGGAACGCATACGGGATACGGGACAAACAAAGAAACATTCATTTTTATATATAAGATGTAAACTATACCACTTACTTGACATAAACCGTGATAGCTAAGCTAATGTACAACATATATGTATTAATTATACACATAAATGTTCCTCGATAGACACTCTATCTATTGGCGAAAACTTGAATAAAATCCGTTCAGTACTTCCTGAAATTAGCGATTTCAAGCACAGAGAGAAAACGGACCGACTTTACTTTATACTATGTACAGATTTACATTAAAATGAAAAAATTATAATTTTATTGCCTGGCAACAAAATTATTTTATTTTTAACAATTACCATTGTTTGAAAAAGTTTAAATGAATTTTCAAGTAGTTTACTCTTGTTAAAACGTAAAATGTTGCTGGTAAACTACCCCTTCCCCTTAACCGATCTTCACCAAAATCAAAAGGCCTTGAGTACTCTACAATTCAGTGACGTATGCAAAATATCGGTATGGAGAACCATACATGACTTCCATATTCTAAGATTTATATTTAAATCTTAATATCGCCTGCCAAGCGCGATATATTTTCTCTTATACATGATTTACATTAAAATGAAAAAATTTTAATTTTATTGCCTGGCAACAAAATTATTTTATTTTTAACAATTACCATTGTTTGAAAAAGTTTAAATAAATTTTCAAGTACTTTACTCTTGTTAAAACGTAAAAGGTTGCAGGTAAACTACCCCTTCCCCTTAACCGATCTTCACCAAAATTGAAAATCCTTGAGACCTCTGCAATTCAGGGACGTATGCAAAAAATTATTTGATTCTGTTTGAATTTGCGGCAGTTATCGTTTGCCATAGAAAATACGCTTGATAAAAAAACGTTGCAGGTAAACTACCCCTTCCCCTTAACCGATCTTCACCAAAAACAATAGATCTTGAGAACTCTACAATTTAGGGCTGTATGCAAATAATCTTTTGATTCTGTTTGAATTTACGGCTGTTATCGTTTGCCATAGGAAATACCCTTGTTTAAATAAATTTTCAAGTACTTTACTCTTGTTAAAACATAAAACGTTACAGGTAAACTACCCCTTTCCCTCAACCGATCTTCACCAAAAACAATAGGTCGTGAGTACTCTACAAACTAGGGCAGTATGCAAAAAATTATTTGATTCTGTTTGAATTTGCGGCAGTTATCGTTTGCCATAGAAAAAAAATCTATAGACACACAGACACCACACACACAGACACACAGACAGACACACACACAGACACTTTTCGGAAAACGACTTTTTTTCATGTTTTGAGCGTAGTAGAATCAGAATCTGCAATAATCTCGAACACGATTTTTTTTGCCATCACCATACTTCCATCCATACTTCCATTCCTTAAGGAATATGGAAGTAAAAAACACATACAAAGGACAAAACAAATTCAATCTACATGGTGTTTACAAACTAATCTGCTCAAATTGCAACAGATTATACATAGGCCAGACAGGACGCAGCTTCAAACAAAGATACATTTTTGAACACACAAAGGGACTACACTCCACTACAGAATCCACCTTTGCAAACCACCTCATTGAAGCAAACCACACATACAATAAAGGCCTTGAGTCCTCTACAATTCACTGACGTATGCAAAAAAAATTTTAATTTGATTCTGTTTGAATTTGCGGCAGTTATCGTTTGCCATAGAAAATACGCTTGATAAAAAACGTTGCAGGTAAACTACCCCTTCCCCTCAACGGATCTTCACCAAAAACAACAGGTCTTAAGTACTCTACAAA
Organism: Magicicada septendecula; assembly: GCA_034769895.1. NCBI lineage: Eukaryota > Metazoa > Arthropoda > Insecta > Hemiptera > Cicadidae > Magicicada > Magicicada septendecula. The sequence goes on along the minus strand of CM068373.1, from coordinate 44,276,394 downwards.
TCAGGGCTGTATGCAGAAAATTATTTGATTCTGTTTGAATTTGCGGCTGTTATAGTTTGCCATAGAAAATACCCTTGTTAAAAAAACGTTGTAGGTAAACTACCCCTTTCCCTTAACCGATCTTCACCAAAAACAATAGATCTTGAGAACTCTACAATTTAGGGCTGTATGCAAATAATCTTTTGATTCTGTTTGAATTTGTGGCTGTTATCGTTTGCCATAGGAAATACCCTTGTTAAAACATAAACCGTTGCCGGTAAACTACCCCTTTCCCTCAACCGATCTTCACCAAAACCAATAGGTAGCGAATACTCTACAAATCAGGGCTGTATGCAAAAAATTATTTGATTCTGTTTGAATTTGCGGCAGTTATCGTTTGCCATAGAAAATACGCTTGATAAAAAACGTTGCTGGTAAACTACCCCTTCCCCTCAACCGATCTTCACGAAAAACAATAGGCCTTGAGTACTCTACAAATCAAGGCTGTATGCAAAAAATTATTTGATTCTGTTTGAATTTGCGGCTGTTATCGTTTGCCATAGAAAATACCCTTGTTAAAAAAACGCTGCAGGTAAACTACCCCTTTCCCTTAACCGATCTTCACCAAAAACAACAGGTCTTGAGAACTCTGCAATTTAGGGCTGCATGCAAATAATCTTTTGATTCTGTTTGAATTTGCGGCTGTTATCGTTTGCCATAGGAAATACCCTTGTTAAAACATAAAACGTTACAGGTAAACTACCCCTTTCCCTTAACCGATCTTCACCAAAAACAACAGCTCTTGAAAACTCTACAATTCAGGGCTGTATACGAAACATTATTTGATTCTGTTTGAATTTGCGGCTGTTATCGTTTGCCAAAAAAAAAAAATTTCCCTTGATAAAAAAAACCGTTGCTGGTAAACTACCCCTTTTCTTCAACCGATCTTCACCAAAAACAATAGGTCGTGAGTACTCTATAAATCAGGGCTGTATGCAAAAAATTATTTGATTCTGTTTGAATTTGCGGCAGTTATCGTTTGCCATAGAAAAAACCTATTGACACACACATAGACACACAGACAGACACACACACAGACACTTTTCGGAAAACGACTTTTTTTCATGTTTTGAGTGTAGTACAATCAGAATCTGCAATAATCTCGAACACGATTTTTTTTGCCATCACCATACTTCCATTCCTTAAGGAATATGGAAGTAATAAATTTGATTTCATAATAAAATGGAATACACTGTGCTGCATCGACGAGTACGGTGTTTTCACGCGTCGTACAAACCTAGTTAATGCGTACCGAATTCAAGAAACGTCTGACCTCCATCTGTATGTATGTGAAGTCTGGTACATCAGCATATGCGTACAGGGAATTGAAAGACGTTGCTCTATCCGTACATTGTTTTTTCAGAAAACCTGTTGCAATGAGTCCGAATAAAGGGAGTCTGACGTCCCATTTAAAGCAATGTTAAATTTCGATTTTTCAGGTACCATTTTCTCAGAAACCATTTGAAATAACACTTTCAAATTTTCACAGCTAATAAACAGGACCTTTACCTTTACTGAAAACCACTTTTTATCACATTTTGTAACATATACATTGATTTATATTTTATAAAACAATAGATGTAAGAAACACAATTTTTAATAATTTTGTTTTAATAATTTTTTTATTGTAGGTACTTTCAAACTCTTTAAAAAGTTTTTAACATCGCTGAGGATAGTGTAACACATACGTGTACAAATTTGCAAGTATCTATCTTGTATGGTTTTGATGAAAAATGTACCTATATATGGAAAAAGTTAATTCTGAGAAAAACAGCATTAAAGTTCAGTCACCACTACCTTTTGACAGACTCATCAATTTTTCTTTCTTCCGGGCCCATAAACTTCCTCTTCATTTTCTTCATCTTCTTCCAGCTTCCTTTCCTTGTTTTTTTGAACCATTCTTGCCTTTTTCTCTAATTCTTCAGCCTGTTTACCTACTCTTCGGAGCCGCTGCTTATCGAGCACTTTTAGTCAAACAACACAATTTGGACCTGCATCACCAGTAAGATCCTCCAGCACTTTGACTCTTCCTATGTAACCAGAGTTATATGTTACAACTGCATCCCAAACACCTATTTTTAATGTGTCTATCCCTACGAAAACACGTTTTGGAATACGTGACCAGACAGCATTGTTGAAGGATTCATTAGGATTCTGTGTCTTACCATGAAGACACCTGCGTAATAACATTGGATTAGACAGGTCCCTAAAAATTGGCTTTATTTTATTCATGACAGCTGCTGGGAGTGAGTTTTTATGGATAAATTTTTCTTTAGTAATCAGTGAACGTTTATATTTGCACCAGGAATCAACACCATCAGGGCAAAGTACATGCTGCGGGTTTTCATCAGTGGACAACTTATGGAAATACGTTGCCCACACTGCTTTCAACATTTTGTCTAGACTGTCCACGTTCCTTCCTATAGCCAAACCATAGTAGTTTTGTATAAGTTCTATTTCGTTTATAGTAAGTCTGCCTTTACCTGATAATGTTTTACCATCCTCAAGTCTTTCTCCTTTTTTGTAGTATCACGCAGCTTGCGGAGTCTGGCACCCATCCTCTTCTGTACATGTCCTATGCACTCTAGTTTCTCTATATTAATATTTTCACCATAAGGCATTGAGTCTGCCACAGTTTTAAATGCCTTACCGTCACCATCTCACAGTTATTTTGTATACCTCACACCATTTTGTTTCAGTGACCTTTCAAAAATTGCAGCGACTCCGGCTAATTCCATCCCCCCGCTACTGCCAGCATAATTTGATTTGCACAGATGTTGCCGCGTTTTATTATCCTTTGTTTGTACATTACATCCATGACAATATTTTGATGTGCACTCTAAATCCATGACTTTGCCATTCACCATGTTAGTTACAGAAACTATACCACTTTTTGACGTATGCCCTCTTTTTTGCCAGCTACCATCAAAAGCCGCGCAAATATTTTCATCTCCATTATTATCAACAATTGTTTCATGTGCTGCAATCCTCATTGATTCAACAGCAACTTTTTCAGTAGATTTGGCTATTTGCTTGTTGTAAATCTGAAATCTTCTTGGTGGCCTAGGCAGATTCATAACAGAGCAAAAGGCTTCAGCAGCAATCTGACCTTTTCCGATAGTTCGCATTCCGTAAGCCATTCTTATATTTACGTCATATATGCCATTATTATCTTGCAATTTCTTACTAGAGAAAAAAGTTGTGTTGTATTTACAATACTTACAGGATAGTTCTAAGTTAGTTGATAGACCTTTCCTTTCATCAGTCAGTTCACAAATCTGCGTTACATTAGACTGATTACAGTTTTTGCACTGCACGTTTTGTTGTAATACTTCATTTAGAATAGATAAATCAATTACAATGTTACCCTTTTGATTCCTTTTGGTAAAAAGAAGCTGTCACTAGCTGTCATGTGTAGATATTTTAATTTTGTTCTTGATGTTGATGGACGGGTAGGTGTAGGCCTAACCTCACTATCAGCATCGGTACTAACACTTTTACAAACAAGTAAATTACTAGCAATTTTCCCACTTTCGATGGCGTACTGGTCACCTTTAAATCAGTTTCTTCCAAATTTGTTTATTCTTCCCATTATTTTGTGACTCAACAAAACTCAAACTCAAAGAAAACACAAACTTTCACAAAACAAAATATACCAAGCAAAACAACAATTTATGGTTATTTAATTGATCAGATGATTTGTTCAACAATATACTCAATGCTGCCAACATTAGAATTAGGAATCAAATTATAAAACACACATCTGTTGTATATAACCAAAATAATCTAAAAAGTTAATAACAGTGTAAAGTAATGTTGATAATCTAACCATGGGTCCAAGCGCACTGCACTGACAGGCCAAGCGGGAGTGCAGTGTTAAATAAACAATTAATTTCATAATCAAAACGCATACCAATTTCTATGTATTATATATCAAAATATTCAGAATGAACCATAGATTAATTTAACAACAAAAACAGTAAATCTTAATTTTTTCAGAAAATTGACGTCAGACTCCACATCTGAAGAAGGATTGTTCGCAGAATTCATACTGTATGCTATGTCTAATGGCTGCAGAGCGGAGAAATATTATTTTGCGTAATCAAAACTTTGTTAACCTCGTATAACATCGGCTCGCTGTCGACGTATACTCTTCTGCAAGAAGCTTCATGTCTTTCATGTGCAGGGCGATTAATTTTTCACATTATCTCCGACCAGAGGCTGGTTCAGAAATAACTGTATAGGTGTTTACTAGTTCGTCGACAGGATTTCGTTAATTTCAATTATCTTGCCAGACTACGTTCTGATTATACACAACGAATACAACAGAAAATTCACTAATCCTTACATCCTGACAAACGAAAGCTCAGTGTGAATTCGTTGTACCGATTTCATATAGTCTGTATTGTATTACAAGCGCTTTTGTTTGATAAGTTGATAATGCGCGAGTCACATCTCCGGAACTTTCTTCTTCATGTCTTCAGTAAAAGAGGCAGTTCGTAGGAATAAAGGGAAAAATTCACTTTAGCATTTTGTTTTACAGTAAACTTTAATTTAATGTTGAAAACGATTGCTTTACAACATTTCAAGTCCAACTAGCTATTTCTTGTTATCTGAGCATGAGCGTGTAGTAAGTACGTCTGTGACAATAGGTTTAACGATTTTCTGACAAGCGTCAGTTTGAACTACTGGGTTAGCAAGGGGTCCTTGGTATCCGACAGGTCCGAGCTGAGCTGCGCCGAATTGTGATGAACCTCCGTGAGACAAAGTGGCGGAAGCCAGGCAGCATGTAGCAGCCACAAGGACGATCTGCAATACAGTCAAAGACAACTGTGAATGCGTTTATTCTATTCTGCAAGGTGTTTTAAAAATTTTTACTGCTATGTCTACTTGCAGTTTAGACCACATAGCATTGAACACTTGACCGCTAGGAATAGTGTTAATTAGTGTACGAATGAAAGCGACACGGGGCTTTTAAAAATATTTCGTGATATTAGCATCGTCTAGTCGGATTTCCTAGTAAATGTTTAGAGTAAGAATGAACGGTGTTTCGCTAGTAAGAAGAATGCGAGTTTATCTAATTCTTGGCTGATAAAGGTTTGCCGAATGTACTGACTGAACGTGTTTCGTTAAAAGTGAATCATATCATGATTTGGTTTTGTTGCCTCACATATTACCGCAGCTTAATTTAAACTCTGGTAATTTATTCTCTACGAGAAGTGTCTTACCTGGAACTTCATCATGCTGACGTACACTGTGATTACAATGATGATCATCGATCTGATTCTCAGTTTATATACACAGTCTCGCCCCGTGGCCGATGGCGCTTGTTTCCTTGGACTTTCACATTGCCGACATTGACGGCATCGCTGAATTATGACGAAAAGCGTTTATTTTGTAAAGGCACTCAGGATGCAACGACGCTCATCCAGCTTAGAGTAGACTTTTCGCAAGTTACAATTTTTCTTTGAATCCGAACCAGGCACAAGTATCGTCGACGATGTAAACGTCTCCTCAGTCACTACAGGTTACTGTTGCAAAGATGCACTCTATTGTTACGTAGGAAAGAGAACGCTCAATGTCTGCAACAAGCCAATATATATTACGTTACGTATAAAATACCTAAAATAGGTCTCCGTCGAAGTTAAACAATTCTAGACGCTGGTTGATTACGGAAATAAATGAGGTTTTAATTTATGCATAAAACTTGATAGTAGCTAACGGCTTGACCATTCACACTGCCATCATAAGAAACATGTATATGCCACGAGAGGAGGAGCAGCTATAGGAACGGCATGCATAGATTCGATTGTTATTTAAGGGGTAGTGTATTGTGTAAGTGATGTCTAGCTTGCCGTCAAAGTTCTTCTGCAAGGTGTACAACTTTTCTTACCACATGGCTAAAATCTGAAGGCTAGTGAGTAGTATATTGAAACATGACGTCGCAAGCAAATTAAATTTGATTTCATAATAAAATGGAATACACTGAGCTGCATCGACGAGTACGGTGTTTCACTCGTCGTCCAAACCTAGTTAATGCGTACCGAAGTCAAAAAACGTCTGACCTCCATCTGTATGTATGTGACGTCTGGAACATCAGCATATGCGTACAGGGAACTGAAAGACGTCGCTCTATCCGTACATTGCTTTTACAGAAAACCTGTTGCAATGAGTCCGACTTAACTGAAGAAGGATTGTTCGCAGAATTCACTACTGTATGCTTATGTCTAATGGCTGTAGAGCGGAGAAATATTATTTTGCGTAATCCAAACTTTGTGAACCTCGTCTAACATCGGCTCGCTGTCGATGTATACTCTTCTGCAAGAACCTTCATGTCTTTCATTTGCAGGGCGATCAATCTTTCACCGTATCTCCGACCAGCGACTGGTTCAGAAATAACTGTATAGGTGTTTACTTGTTCGTCGACAGGATTTCGTTAATTTCAATTATCTTGCCAGACTACGTTCTGATGATACACAACGAATACAACACAGAATTCACTAATACTTAAATCCCGACAAACGAAAGTTCTGCGTGAATTCGTTGAACCGATTTCATATAGTCTGTATTGTATTACAAGCGCTTTTGTTTGATAAGTTGATAATGCGCGAGTCACATCTCCGGGACTTTCTTCTTCATGTCTTCAGTAAAAGAGGCAGTTCGTAGGAATAAAGGGAAAAATTCACTTTAGCATTTTGTTTTACAGTAAACTTTAATTTAATGTTGAAAACGATTGCTTTACAACATTTCAAGTCCAACTAGCTATTTCTTGTTATCTGAGCATGAGCGTGCAGTAAGTACGTCTGTGACAATAGGTTTAACGATTTTCTGACAAGCGTCAGTTTTGCAGAATTCCTTTTACTTTCTGTGCATATACACTTCGGAAATCGTCTGTAGGAAAATATCTAAATTTCCCAGACTGACTTTAAAGAGTTTGGCGGGATTGGATTTACAAGCTGGCGTAACGAAAACAAAGTTTGAGTAGTGTGAAAATTTCAACTTTTATTGAAAATATATCGTGCTGACAAAAATTAGTTTGTTTTTATTAATTTCGTTCAGTGCTTATAGCTTCCGGCACCGCCGGCGCCGTGGCCAGACGCTGCAGAAGACAGACCAGCATAACCGTTTTGTCCGCGGTAGACATCAGCAGTGCCTGGACCGTAGCTGTACGCACCACCAGCCAGGGCTCCGGCTCCGGCACCGCCGTAAGCTCCTCCGAAACCGCCGTCTCCTTTTCCAGCAGCAGAATTCAATCCCGCGTATCCGTTCTGTCCTCTGTATACGTCAGCGGTTCCAGGGCCATAACTGAAAGCTCCAGCACCGCCAAAGGATGCTCCAAGTGCACCTCCGTGTCCTGCGCTTGCAGAGCCGTCGTCATAGTTACCTCCCGCTTGTGCAGAAAGGATTCTCTCTTTAGCGACGGCAACCAGATGTGCTCCCCTGGCAGCCGCAACTTCAACAGTATCGGCGATGTGTCCGTCACCTTGAACTACTGGGTTAGCAAGGGGTCCTTGGTATCCGACAGGTCCGAGCTGAGCTGCGCCGAATTGTGATGAACCTCCGTGAGACAAAGTGGCGGAAGCCAGGCAGCATGTAGCAGCCACAAGGACGATCTGCAATACAGTCAAAGACAACTGTGAATGCGTTTATTCTATTCTGCAAGGTGTTTTAAAAATTTTTACTGCTATGTCTACTTGCAGTTTAGACCACATAGCATTGAACACTTGACCGCTAGGAATAGTGTTAATTAGTGTACGAATGAAAGCGACACGGGGCTTTTAAAAATATTTCGTGATATTAGCATTCTCTAGACGGACTTCCTAGTCCATGTTTAGAGTAAGAATGGACGGTGTTTCCCTAGTAAGAAGAAAGCGAGTTTATCTAATTCTTGGGCAGATAAAGGTTTGCCGAATGTACTGACTGAACGTGTTTCGTGAAAAGTGAATCATATCATGATTTGGTTTAGTTGCCTCACATATTACCGCAGCTTAATTTAAAGTCTGGTAATTTATTCTCTACGAGAAGTGTCTTACCTGGAACTTCATCATGCTGACGGACACTGTGATTACAATGATAATCATCGAACTGATTCTCAGTTTATATACACAGTCTCGCCCCGTGGCCGGTGGCGCTTGTTTCCTTGGACTTTCACATTGCCGACATTGACCGCATCGCTGAATTATTACGAAAAGCGTTTATTTTGTAAACGCACTCTGGATGCAACGACGCTCATCCAGATTAGAGTAGACTTTTCGCAAGTTACAATTTTTCTTTGAATCCGAAGCAGGCATAAGTAACGTCGACGATGGAAACGCCTCCTCAGTCACTACAGGTTACTGTTGCAAAGATGCACTCTATTGTTACGTAGGAAACAGAACGCTTAATCTCTGCAACTAGACAATTTACATTACGTTACGTACAAAATACCTAAAATAGGTCTCCGTCGAAGTTAAACAATTCCAGACGCTCGTTGATGACGGAAATAAATGAGGTTTTAATTTATGCATAAAACTTGATAGTAGCTAACGGCTTGACCATTCACACTGCCATCATAAAAAACATGTATATGCCACGAGATGAGGTACAGCAATAGGAACGGCATGCATAGATTCGATTGTTATTTAAGGGGTAGTGTATTGTGTAAGTGATGTCTAGCTTGCCGTCAAAGTTCTTCTGCAAGGTGTACAACTTTTCTTACCACATGGACAAAATCTGAAGGCCAGTGAGTAGTATATTGAGACATGACGTCGCAAGCAATTTAAATTTGATTTCATAATAAAATGGAATACACTGTGCTGCATCGACGAGTACGGTGTTTTCACGCGTCGTACAAACCTAGTTAATGCGTACCGAAGTCAAGAAACGTCTGACCTCTATTTGTATGTATGTGACGTCTGGTACATCAGCATATGCGTACAGGGAACTGAAAGACGTCGCTCTATCCGTACATTGCTTTTACACAAAACCTGTTGCAATGAGTCCGACTAAACTGAAGAAGGATTGTTCGCAGAATTCACGACTGTATGCTTATATCTAATGGCTGTAGAGCGGAGAAATATTATTTTGCGTAATCAAAACTTTGTTAACCTCGTCTACCATCGGGTCGCTGTCGACGTGTACTCTTCTGCAAGAAGCTTCATGTCTTTCATGTGCAGGGCGATCAATCTTTCACCGTATCTCCGACCAGCGGCTGGTTCAGAAATAACTGTATAGGTGTTTACTTGTTCGTCGATAGGATTTCGTTAATTTCAATTATCTTGCCAGACTAATTTCTGATGATGCACATCGAATACGACAGAAAATTCACTAATCCTTACATCCCGACAAATAAGCTCTGTGTGAATTCGTTGTACCGATTTCATATAGTCTGTATTGAATTACAAGCGCTTTTGTTTGATAAGTTGATCATGCGCGAGTCACATCTCCGGAACTTTCTTCTTCATGTCTTCAGTAAAAGAGGCAGTTCGTAGGAATGAAGGGAAAAATTCACTTTAGCATTTTGTTTTACAGTACACTTTAATTTAATGTTGAAAACGAATGCTTTACAACATTTCAAGTCCAACTAGCTATTTCTTGTTATTTGGTCATGAGCGTGTAGTAAGTACGTCTGTGACAATAGGTTTAACGATTTTCTGACAAGCGTCAGTTTTGCAGAATACCTTTTACTTTGTGTGCATACACACTTGGGAAATCGTCTGTAGGCAAATGTCTAAATTTCCCAGACTGACTTTAAAGAGTTTGGCAGGATTGGATTTACAAGCTGGCGTAACGAACACAAAGTTTGAGTAGTGTGAAAATTTCAACTTTTATTGAAAATATATCGTGCTGACAAAAATTAGTTTGTTTTTATTAATTTCGTTCAGTGCTTACAGCTTCCGGCACCGCCGGCGCCGTGGCCAGACGCTGCATAAGACAGACCAGCATAACCGTTTTGTCCGCGGTAGACATCAGCAGTGCCTGGTCCGTAGCTGTACGCACCACCAGCCAGGGCTCCGGCTCCGGCACCGCCGTAAGCTCCTCCGAAACCGCCGTCTCCTTTTCCAGCAGCAGAATTCAATCCCGCGTATCCGTTCTGTCCTCTGTATACGTCAGCGGTTCCAGGGCCATAAGTGAAAGCTCCAGCACCGCCAAAGGCTGCTCCAAGTGCACCTCCGTGTCCTGCGCTTGCAGAGCCGTCGTCATAGTTATTTGCGGCTTGTGCAGAAAGGATTCTCTCTTTAGCGACGGCAACCAGATGTGCTCCCCTGGCAGCCGCAACTTCAACAGTATCGGCGAGGTGTCCGTCACATTGAACTACTGGGTTAGCAAGGGGTCCTTGGTATCCGACAGTTCCGAGCTGAGCTGCGCCGAATTGTGATGAACCTCCGTGAGACAAAGTGGCGGAAGCCAGGCAGCATGTAGCAGCCACAAGGACGATCTGCAATACAGTCAAAGACAACTGTGAATGGGTTTATTTTATTCTGCAAGGTGTTTTAAAAATTTTTTCTGCTATGTTTTCTTGCAGTTTAGACCACATAGCATTGAACACTCGGCCGCTAGGAATAGTGTTAATTAGTGTACGAATGAAAGCGACACGGGGCTTTTAAAAATATTTCGTGACATTCTCTAGTCGGATTTCCTAGTCAATGTTTAGAGTAAGAATGAACGGTGTTTCCCTAGTAAGAAGAAAGCGAGTTTATCTAATTCTTGGGCTGATAAAGGTTTGCCGAATGTACTGACTGAACGTGTTTCGTTAAAAGTGAATCATATCATGATTTGGTTTAGTTGCCTCACATATTACCGCAGCTTAATTTAAAGTCTGGTAATTTATTCTCTACGAGAAGTGTCTTACCTGGAACTTCATCATGCTGACGGACACTGTGATTACAATGATAATCATCGATCTGATTCTCAGTTTATATACACAGTCTCGCCCCGTGGCCGTTGGCGCTTGTTTCCTTGGACTTTCACATTGCCGACATTGACCGCATCGCTGAATTATGACGAAAAGCGTTCATTTTGTAAACGCACTCTGGATGCAACGACGCTCAACCAGCTTAGAGTAGACTTTTCGCAAGTTACAATTTTCTTTGAATCCGAAGCAGGCACAAGTAACGTCGACGATGGAAACGCCTCCTCAGTCACTACAGGTTACTGTTGCAAAGATGCACTCTATTGTTACGTAGGAAACAGAACGCTCAATGTCTGCAACTAGACAATTTACCTTACGTTACGTATAAAATACCTAAAATAGGTCTCCGTCGAAGTTAAACAATTCTAGACGCTGGTTGATTACGGAAATAAATGAGGTTTTAATTTATGCATAAAACTTGATAGTAGCTAACGGCTTGACCATTCACTCTGCCATCATAAAAAACATGTATATGCCACGAGAGGAGGAGCAGCTATAGGAACGGCATGCTTAGATTCAATTGTTATTTAAGGGGTAGTGTATTGTGTAAGTGATGTCTAGCTTGCCGTCAAAGTTCTTCTGCAAAGTGTACAACTTTTCTTACCACATGGCCAAAATCTGAAGGCTAGTGAGTAGTATATTGAAACATGCCGTCGCAAGCAATTTAAATTTGATTTCATAATAAAATGGAATACACTGTGCTGCATCGACGAGTACGGTGTTTTCACGCGTCGTACAAATCTAGTTAATGCGTACCGAAGTCAAGAAACGTCTGACCTCCATTTGTATGTATGTGACGTCTGGTAGATCAGCATATGCGTACTGGGAACTGAAAGAAGACGTCGCTCTATCCGTACATTGCTTTTACAGAAAACCTGTTGCAATGAGTCTTACTTAACTGAAGAAGGATTGTTCGCAGAATTCACTACTGTATGCTTATGTCTAATGGCTGTAGAGCGGAGAAATATTATTTTGCGTAATCAAAACTTTTTTAACCTCGTCTAACATCGGCTCGCTGTCGACGTATACTCTTCTGCAAGAAGCTTCATGTCTTTCATGTGCAGGGCGATCAATCTTTCACCGTATCTCCGACCAGCGGCTGGTTCAGAAATAACTGTATAGGTGTTTACTTGTTCGTCGATAAGATTTCGTTAATTTCAATTATCTTGCAGACTAAGTTCTGATGATGCACAACGAATACGACAGAAAATTCACTAATCCTTACATCCCGACAAACGAAAGCTTTGTGTGAATTCGTTGTACCGATTTCATATAGTCTGTATTGTATTACAAGCGCTTTTGTTTGATAAGTTGATCATGCGCGTGTCACATCTCCGGATCTTTCTTCTTCATGTCTTCATTAAAAGAGGCAGTTCGTAGGAATGAAGGGAAAAATTCACTTTAGCATTTTGTTTTACAGTAGACTTTAATTTAATGTTGAAAACGATTGCTTTACAACATTTCAAGTCCAACTAGCTATTTCTTGTTATCTGGTCATGAGCGTGTAGTAAACACGTCTGTGACAATACGTTTAACGATTTTCTGACAAGCGTCAGTTTTGCGGGATTGGGTTTACAAGCTGGCGTAACGAACACAAAGTTTGAGTAGTGTGAAAATTTCAACTTTTTTAAAAATATATCGTGCTGACAAAAATTAGTTTGTTTTTATTAATTTCGATCAGTGCTTATAGCTTCCGACACCGCCGGCGCCGTGGCCAGACGCTGCAGAAGACAGACCAGCATAACCGTTTTGTCCGCGGTAGACATCAGCAGTGCCTGGTCCGTAGGTGTACGCACCACCAGCCAGGGCTCCGGCTCCGGCACCGCCGTAAGCTCCTCCGAAACCGCCGTCTCTTTTTCCATCATCAGAATTCAATCCCGCGTATCCGTTCTGTCCTCTGTATACGTCAGCGGTTCCAGGGCCATAACTGAAAGCTCCAGCACCGCCAAAGGCTGCTCCAAGTGCACCTCTGTGTCCTGCGCTTGCAGAGCCGTCGTCATAGTTACCTCCCGCTTGTGCAGAAAGGATTCTCTCTTTAGCGACGGCAACCAGATGTGCTCCTCTGGCAGCCGCAACTTCAACAGTATCGGCGAGGTGTCCGTCACCTTGAACTACTGGGTTAGCAAGGGGTCCTTGGTACCCGACAGGTCCGAGCTGAGCTGCGCCGAATTGTGATGAACCTCCGTGAGACAAAGTGGCGGAAGCCAGGCAGCATGTAGCAGCCACAAGGACGATCTGCAATACAGTCAAAGACAACTGTGAATGGGTTTATTCTATTCTGCAAGGTGTTTTAAAAATTTTTTCTGCTATGTCTTCTTGCAGTTTAGACCACATAGCATTGAACACTCGGCCGCTAGGAGTAGTGTTAATTAGTGTACGAATGAATGCGACACGGGGCTTTTAAAAATATTTCGTGATATTAGCATCCTCTAGTCGGATTTCCTAGTAAATATTTAGAGTAAGAATGAACGGTGTTTCCCTAGTAAGAAGAAAGCGAGTTTATCTAATTCTTGGGCTGATAAAGGTTTGCCGAATGTACTGACTGAACGTGTTTCGTTAAAAGTGAATCATATCATGATTTGGTTTATTTGCCTCACATATTACCGCAGCTTAATTTAAAGTCTGGTAATTTATTCTCTACGAGAAGTGTCTTACCTGGAACTTCATCATGCTGACGGACACTGTGATTACAATGATGATCATCGATCTGATTCTCAGTTTATATACACAGTCTCGCAACGTCGCCGGTGGCGCTTGTTTCCTTGGACTTTCACATTGCCGACATTGACCGCATCGCTGAATTATGACGAAAAGCGTTTATTTTGTAAACGCACTCTGGATGTAACGACGCTCAGCCAGCTTAGAGTAGACTTTTGGCAAGTTACAATTTTTCTTTGAATCCGAAGCAGGCACAAGTAACGTCGACGATGGAAACGCCTCCTCAGTCACTACAGGTTACTGTTGCAAAGATGCACTCTATTGTTACGTAGGAATCAGAACGCTCAATGTCTGCAACTAGACAATTTACCTTACGTTACGTATAAAATACCTAAAATAGGTCTCCGTGGAAGTTAAACAATTCTAGACGCTGGTTGATTACGGAAATAAATGAGGTTTTAAGGGACTATGTACCCGAAATTTTTTAAAAATTTCACTTTTTCTGTTTTTCAAATTTTCAGAAACTACAGTTAATTCTGAAAAAAATGATATAAAATGTGTTTACCTATGAGAAATAAAAGTTACAAAAATAAATAAATAAAAGTACACAATTTTGTGTTGTGCGCTTGCATTTTCAGGCTTGGAAACTTTTAATATATTTGTTTTTTTTTCACATACAAAAGGGAATTTTTGTGTTATAGGTTAGGTTGGCTACTCTGTCATTATTACATGTGAGGAATACAAACATGAGCATTCACTGCCTTTACCTGAGCTTCATAAAATAAAACATATTCAGGGACCTAAGCAATGAAACTTTACTGATCAAGTGCCTTTTTGGTAAAACACAAAACCCGAATGAATCGTTCAATGCCCTAATTTGGAAAAGGTTACCAAGGACAATTTATGTTGGGATAAATACAATTAAAGTGGGAGTGTATGATGCAGTGCTTGCTTTCAACAGCGGAGCTTACAGCAAATGTACTGTGATGTAGAATCTGGTAAGTGAGTCTTGTCGGGCACGGTTGAGACCAATCGATGAGAGGAGAGTAAAGGAAGCTGATAAGAAAATGACAGAGCAAAGTAAGGTAGAAGGTAAAATAAAAAGGCAAGAAAACAAGAAGAAATCAGAAGAAAATGAGGAAGACCCACAGTATGGCGCAGGACTATTTTAAATGTAGCTTTGTTGTGTAACTATGGTAACATTGACAATAAAGTAAGTTTTCTCAAAAAATGACTTTTTACCATACTTATGTACCTTTTTCTCAGCTTCTGTTAAAGATAGAAACACGATTCTTTTTTTTAAGTTGTAGGGCTAATTACAGTGTATCTACTGAACCTCAAAAACAGAAGAAGAAAGTAACCAAAAAATTATAAAAAATTATTAACTCTTTAAAAAAATTAAAATATTTAGACAATTATTCAAAAAATTAATTAAATAAATGTGAGATAATAAAACGTAATTTTTTTAGTTCAGATGGTTACAATACCTTCCCAGAATATGCTGACCAAACCTCAAGTTTGTACCTTGAACAGGTCTTGAGAAAAAGGTACATAAATTTGATTAATTTAACATGGGGAAGATAGGCGGGTACATGGTCCCCTTAATTTATGCATAAAACTTGATAGTAGCTAACGGCTTGACCATTCACACTGCCATCATAAAAAACATGTATATGCCACGAGAGGAGGAGCAGCTATAGGAACGGCATGCTTAGATTCGATTGTTATTTAAGGGGTAGTGTATTGTGTAAGTGATGTCTAGCTTGCCGTCAAAGTTCTTCTGCAAGGTGTACAACTTGTCTTACCACATGGCCAAAATCTGAACGCTAGTGAGTAGTATATTGAAACATGACGTCGCAAGCAATTAAAATTTGATTTCATAATAAAATGGAATACACTGTGCTGCATCGACGAGTACGGTGTTTTCACGCGTCGTACAAACCTAGTTAATGCGTACCGAAGTCACGAAACGTCTGACCTCCATTTGTATGTATGTGACGTCTGGTACATCAGCATATGCGTACAGGGAACTGAAAGACGTCGCTCTATCCGTACATTGATTTTACAGAAAACCTGTGCAATGAGTCCGACTTAACTGAAGAAAGATTGTTCGCAGAATTCACTACCGTATGCTTATGTCTAATGGCTGTAGAGCGGAGAAATATTATTTTGCGTAGTCAAAACTTTGTTAAACTCGTCTAACATCGGCTCGCTGTCGACGTATACGCTTCTGCAAGAAGCTTCATGTCTTTCATGTGCAGGGCGATCAATCTTTCACCGTATCTCCGACCAGCGGCTGGTTCAGAAATAACTGTATAGGTGTTTACTTGTTCGTCGATAGGATTTCGTTAATTTCAATTATCTTGCCAGACTAAGTTCTGATGATGCACAACGAATACGACAGAAAATTCACTAATCCTTACATCCCGACAAACGAAAGCTCTGTGTGAATTCGTTGTACCGATTTCATATAGTCTGTATTGTATTACAAGCGCTTTTGTTTGATAAGTTGATCATACGCGTGTCACATCTCCGGATCTTTCTTCTTCATGTCTTCATTAAAAGAGGCAGTTCGTAGGAATGAAGGGAAAAATTCACTTTAGCATTTTGTTTTACAGTAGACTTTAATTTAATGTTGAAAACGATTGCTTTACAACATTTCAAGTCCAACTAGCTATTTCTTGTTATCTGGTCATGAGCGTGTAGTAAGCACGTCTGTGACAATACGTTTAACGATTTTCTGACAAGCGTCAGTTTTGCAGAATACCTTTTACTTTCTGTGCATATACACTTGGGAAATCGTCTGTAGGCAAATGTCTAAATTTCCCAGACTGACTTTAAAGAGTTTGGCGGGATTGGGTTTACAAGCTGGCGTAACGAACACAAAGTTTGAGTAGTGTGAAAATTTCAACTTTTATTGAAAATATATCGTGCTGACAAAAATTAGTGTGTTTTTAATAATTTCGTTCAGTGCTTATAGCTTCCGGCACCGCCGGCGCCGTGGCCAGACGCTGCTGGAGACAGACCAGCATAACCGTTTTGTCCGCGGTAGACATCAGCAGTGCCTGGTCCGTAGCTGTACGCACCACCAGCCAGGGCTCCGGCTCCGGCACCGCCATAAGCTCCTCCGAAACCGCCGTCTCCTTTTCCAGCAGCAGAATTCAATCCCGCGTATCCGTTCTGTCCTCTGTATACGTCAGCGGTTCCAGGGCCATAACTGAAAGCTCCAGCACCGCCAAAGGCTGCTCCAAGTGCACCTCCGTGTCCTGCGCTTGCAGAGCCGTCGTCATAGTTACCTCCCGCTTGTGCAGAAAGGATTCTCTCTTTAGCGACGGCAACCAGATGTGCTCCCCTGGCAGCCGCAACTTCAACAGTATCGGCGAGGTGTCCGTCACCTTGAACTACTGGGTTAGCAAGGGGTCCTTGGTATCCGACAGGTCCGAGCTGAGCTGCGCCGATTGTGATGAACCTCCGTGAGACAAAGTGGCGGAAGCCAAGCAGCATGTAGCAGCTACAAGGACGATCTGCAATACAGTCAAAGACAACTGTGAATGGGTTTATTCTATTCTGCAAGGTGTTTTAAAAATTTTTTCTGCTATGTCTTCTTGCAGTTTAGACCACATAGCATTGAACACTTGACCGCTAGGATTGGTGTTAATTAGTGTACGAATGAAAGCGACACGGGGCTTTTAAAAATATTTCGTGATATTAGCATCCTCTAGTCGGATTTCCTAGTAAATGTTTAGAGTAAGAATGAACGGTGTTTCCCTAGTAAGAAGAAATCGAGTTTATCTAATTCTTGGGCTGATAAAGGTTTGCCGAATGTACGGACTGAACGTGTTTCGTTAAAAGTGAATCATATCATGATTTGGTTTAGTTGCCTCACATATTACCGCAGCTTAATTTAAAGTATGGTAATTTATTCTCTACGAGAAGTGTCTTACCTGGAACTTCATCATGCTGACGGACACTGTGATTACAATAATGATCATCGATCTGATTCTCAGTTTATATACACAGTCTCGCCCCGTGGCCGGTGGCGCTTGTTTCCTTGCACTTTCACATTGCCCACATTGACCGCATCGCTGAATTATGACGAAAAGCGTTTATTTTGTAAACGCACTCTGGATGCAACGACGCTCATCCAGCTTAGAGTAGACTTTTAGCAAGTTACAATTTTTCTTTGAATCCGAAGCAGGCACAAGTAACGTCGACGATGGAAACGCCTCCTCAGTCACTACAGGTTACTGTTGCAAAGATGCACTCTATTGTTACGTAGAAAACAGAACGCTCAATGTCTGCAACTAGACAATTTACCTTACGTTACGTATAAAATACCTAAAATAGGTCTCCGTCGAAGTTAAACAATTCTAGACGCTGGTTGATTACGGAAATAAATGAGGTTTTAAGGGGACTATGTACCCGAAATTTTTTTAAAATTTTACTTTTTCTGTTTTTCAAATTTTCAGAAACTACAGTTAATTCTGAAAAAAATGATATAAAATGTGTTTACCTATGAGAAATAAAAGTTACAAAAATAAATAAATAAAAAGTACACAATTTTGTGTTGTGCGCTTGCATTTTCAGGCTTGGAAACTTTTAATATATTTGTTTTTTTTTCACATACAAAAGGGAATTTTTGTGTTATAGGTTAGGTTGGCTACTCTGTCATTATTACATGTGAGGAATACAAACATGAGCATTCACTGCCTTTACCTGAGCTTCATAAAATAAAACATGTTCAGGGACCTAAGCAATGAAACTTTACTGATCAAGTGCCTTTTTGGTAAAACACAAAACCCGAATGAATCGTTCAATGCCCTAATTTGGAAAAGGTTACCAAGGACAATTTATGTTGGGATAAATACAATTAAAGTGGGAGTGTATGATGCAGTGCTTGCTTTCAACAGCGGAGCTTACAGCAAATGTACTGTGATGTAGAATCTGGTAAGTGAGTCTTGTCGGGCACGGTTGAGACCAATCGATGAGAGGAGAGTAAAGGAAGCTGATAAGAAAATGACAGAGCAAAGTAAGGTAGAAGGTAAAATAAAAAGGCAAGAAAACAAGAAGAAATCAGAAGAAAATGAGGAAGACCCACAGTATGGCGCAGGACTATTTTAAATGTAGCTTTGTTGTGTAACTATGGTAACATTGACAATAAAGTAAGTTTTCTCAAAAAATGACTTTTTACCATACTTATGTACCTTTTTCTCAGCTTCTGTTAAAGATAGAAACACGATTCTTTTTTTTAAGTTGTAGGGCTAATTACAGTGTATCTACTGAACCTCAAAAACAGAAGAAGAAAGTAACCAAAAAATTATAAAAAATTATTAACTCTTTAAAAGAATTAAAATATTTAGACAATTATTCAAAAAATTAATTAAATAAATGTGAGATAATAAAACATAATTTTTTTAGTTCAGATGGTTACAATACCTTCCCAGAATATGCTGACCAAACCTCAAGTTTGTACCTTAAACAGGTCTTGAGAAAAAGGTACATAAAGTTGATTAATTTAACATGGGGAAGATAGGCAGGTACATGGTCCCCTTAATTTATGCATAAAACTTGATAGTAGCTAACGGCTTGACCATTCACACTGCCATCATAAAAAACATGTATATGCCACGAGAGGAGGAGCAGCTATAGGAACGGCATGCTTAGATTCGATTGTTATTTAAGGGGTAGTGTATTGTGTAAGTGATGTCTAGCTTGCCGTCAAAGTTCTTCTGCAAGGTGTACAACTTGTCTTACTACATGGCCAAAATCTGAACGCTAGTGAGTAGTATATTGAAACATGACGTCGCAAGCAATTAAAATTTGATTTCATAATAAAATGGAATACACTGTGCTGCATCGACGAGTACGGTGTTTTCACGCGTCGTACAAACCTAGTTAATGCGTACCGAAGTCACGAAACGTCTGACCTCCATTTGTATGTATGTGACGTCTGGTACATCAGCATATGCGTACAGGGAACTGAAAGACGTCGCTCTATCCGTACATTGATTTTACAGAAAACCTGTGCAATGAGTCCGACTTAACTGAAGAAAGATTGTTCGCAGAATTCACTACCGTATGCTTATGTCTAATGGCTGTAGAGCGGAGAAATATTATTTTGCGTAGTCAAAACTTTGTTAAACTCGTCTAACATCGGCTCGCTGTCGACGTATACGCTTCTGCAAGAAGTTTCATGTCTTTCATGTGCAGGGCGATCAATCTTTCACCGTATCTCCGACCAGCGGCTGGTTCAGAAATAACTGTATAGGTGTTTACTTGTTCGTCGATAGGATTTCGTTAATTTCAATTATCTTGCCAGACTAAGTTCTGATGATGCACAACGAATACGACAGAAAATTCACTAATCCTTACATCCCGACAAACGAAAGCTCTGTGTGAATTCGTTGTACCGATTTCATATAGTCTGTATTGTATTACAAGCGCTTTTGTTTGATAAGTTGATCATACGCGTGTCACATCTCCGGATCTTTCTTCTTCATGTCTTCATTAAAAGAGGCAGTTCGTAGGAATGAAGGGAAAAATTCACTTTAGCATTTTGTTTTACAGTAGACTTTAATTTAATGTTGAAAACGATTGCTTTACAACATTTCAAGTCCAACTAGCTATTTCTTGTTATCTGGTCATGAGCGTGTAGTAAGCACGTCTGTGACAATACGTTTAACGATTTTCTGACAAGCGTCAGTTTTGCAGAATACCTTTTACTTTCTGTGCATATACACTTGGGAAATCGTCTGTAGGCAAATGTCTAAATTTCCCAGACTGACTTTAAAGAGTTTGGCGGGATTGGGTTTACAAGCTGGCGTAACGAACACAAAGTTTGAGTAGTGTGAAAATTTCAACTTTTATTGAAAATATATCGTGCTGACAAAAATTAGTGTGTTTTTAATAATTTCGTTCAGTGCTTATAGCTTCCGGCACCGCCGGCGCCGTGGCCAGACGCTGCTGGAGACAGACCAGCATAACCGTTTTGTCCGCGGTAGACATCAGCAGTGCCTGGTCCGTAGCTGTACGCACCACCAGCCAGGGCTCCGGCTCCGGCACCGCCATAAGCTCCTCCGAAACCGCCGTCTCCTTTTCCAGCAGCAGAATTCAATCCCGCGTATCCGTTCTGTCCTCTGTATACGTCAGCGGTTCCAGGGCCATAACTGAAAGCTCCAGCACCGCCAAAGGCTGCTCCAAGTGCACCTCCGTATCCTGCGCTTGCAGAGCCGTCGTCATAGTTACCTCCCGCTTGTGCAGAAAGGATTCTCTCTTTAGCGACGGCAACCAGATGTGCTCCCCTGGCAGCCGCAACTTCAACAGTATCGGCGAGGTGTCCGTCACCTTGAACTACTGGGTTAGCAAGGGGTCCTTGGTATCCGACAGGTCCGAGCTGAGCTGCGCCGATTGTGATGAACCTCCGTGAGACAAAGTGGCGGAAGCCAAGCAGCATGTAGCAGCTACAAGGACGATCTGCAATACAGTCAAAGACAACTGTGAATGGGTTTATTCTATTCTGCAAGGTGTTTTAAAAATTTTTTCTGCTATGTCTTCTTGCAGTTTAGACCACATAGCATTGAACACTTGACCGCTAGGATTGGTGTTAATTAGTGTACGAATGAAAGCGACACGGGGCTTTTAAAAATATTTCGTGATATTAGCATCCTCTAGTCGGATTTCCTAGTAAATGTTTAGAGTAAGAATGAACGGTGTTTACCTAGTAAGAAGAAATCGAGTTTATCTAATTCTTGGGCTGATAAAGGTTTGCCGAATGTACGGACTGAACGTGTTTCGTTAAAAGTGAATCATATCATGATTTGGTTTAGTTGCCTCACATATTACCGCAGCTTAATTTAAAGTCTGGTAATTTATTCTCTACGAGAAGTGTCTTACCTGGAACTTCATCATGCTGACGGACACTGTGATTACAATAATGATCATCGATCTGATTCTCAGTTTATATACACAGTCTCGCCCCGTGGCCGGTGGCGCTTGTTTCCTTGCACTTTCACATTGCCCACATTGACCGCATCGCTGAATTATGACGAAAAGCGTTTATTTTGTAAACGCACTCTGGATGCAACGACGCTCATCCAGCTTAGAGTAGACTTTTAGCAAGTTACAATTTTTCTTTGAATCCGAAGCAGGCACAAGTAACGTCGACGATGGAAACGCCTCCTCAGTCACTACAGGTTACTGTTGCAAAGATGCACTCTATTGTTACGTAGAAAACAGAACGCTCAATGTCTGCAACTAGACAATTTACCTTACGTTACGTATAAAATACCTAAAATAGGTCTCCGTCGAAGTTAAACAATTCTAGACGCTGGTTGATTACGGAAATAAATGAGGTTTTAAGGGGACTATGTACCCGAAATTTTTTAAAAATTTCACTTTTTCTGTTTTTCAAATTTTCAGAAACTACAGTTAATTCTGAAAAAAATGATATAAAATGTGTTTACCTATGAGAAATAAAAGTTACAAAAATAAATAAATAAAATGTACACAATTTTGTGTTGTGCGCTTGCATTTTCAGGCTTGGAAACTTTTAATATATTTGTTTTTTTTTCACATACAAAAGGGAATTTTTGTGTTATAGGTTAGGTTGGCTACTCTGTCATTATTACATGTGAGGAATACAAACATGAGCATTCACTGCCTTTACCTGAGCTTCATAAAATAAAACATATTCAGGGACCTAAGCAATGAAACTTTACTGATCAAGTGCCTTTTTGGTAAAACACAAAACCCGAATGAATCGTTCAATGCCCTAATTTGGAAAAGGTTACCAAGGACAATTTATGTTGGGATAAATACAATTAAAGTGGGAGTGTATGATGCAGTGCTTGCTTTCAACAGCGGAGCTTACAGCAAATGTACTGTGATGTAGAATCTGGTAAGTGAGTCTTGTCGGCCACGGTTGAGACCAATCGATGAGAGGAGAGTAAAGGAAGCTGATAAGAAAATGACAGAGCAAAGTAAGGTAGAAGGTAAAATAAAAAGGCAAGAAAACAAGAAGAAATCAGAAGAAAATGAGGAAGACCCACAGTATGGCGCAGGACTATTTTAAATGTAGCTTTGTTGTGTAACTATGGTAACATTGACAATAAAGTAAGTTTTCTCAAAAAATGACTTTTTACCATATTTATGTACCTTTTTCTCAGCTTCTGTTAAAGATAGAAATACGATTCTTTTTTTTAAGTTGTAGGGCTAATTACAGTGTATCTACTGAACCTCAAAAACAGAAGAAGAAAGTAACCAAAAAATTATAAAAAATTATTAACTCTTTAAAAAAATTAAAATATTTAGACCATTATTCAAAAAATTAATTAAATAAATGTGAGATAATAAAACGTAATTTTTTTAGTTCAGATGGTTACAATACCTTCCCAGAATATGCTGACCAAACCTCAAGTTTGTACCTTGAACAGGTCTTGAGAAAAAGGTACATAAAGTTGATTAATTTAACATGGGGAAGATAGGCGGGTACATGGTCCCCTTAATTTATGCATAAAACTTGATAGTAGCTAACGGCTTGACCATTCACACTGCCATCATAAAAAACATGTATATGCCACGAGAGGAGGAGCAGCTATAGGAACGGCATGCATAGATTCGATTGTTATTTAAGGGGTAGTGTATTGTGTAAGTGATGTCTAGCTTGCCGTCAAAGTTCTTCTGCAAGGTGTACAACTTGTCTTACCACATGGCCAAAATCTGAACGCTAGTGAGTAGTATATTGAAACATGACGTCGCAAGCAATTAAAATTTGATTTCATAATAAAATGGAATACACTGTGCTGCATCGACGAGTACGGTGTTTTCACGCGTCGTACAAACCTAGTTAATGCGTACCGAAGTCACGAAACGTCTGACCTCCATTTGTATGTATGTGACGTCTGGTACATCAGCATATGCGTACAGGGAACTGAAAGACGTCGCTCTATCCGTACATTGATTTTACAGAAAACCTGTGCAATGAGTCCGACTTAACTGAAGAAAGATTGTTCGCAGAATTCACTACCGTATGCTTATGTCTAATGGCTGTAGAGCGGAGAAATATTATTTTGCGTAGTCAAAACTTTGTTAAACTCGTCTAACATCGGCTCGCTGTCGACGTATACGCTTCTGCAAGAAGCTTCATGTCTTTCATGTGCAGGGCGATCAATCTTTCACCGTATCTCCGACCAGCGGCTGGTTCAGAAATAACTGTATAGGTGTTTACTTGTTCGTCGATAGGATTTCGTTAATTTCAATTATCTTGCCAGACTAAGTTCTGATGATGCACAACGAATACGACAGAAAATTCACTAATCCTTACATCCCGACAAACGAAAGCTCTGTGTGAATTCGTTGTACCGATTTCATATAGTCTGTATTGTATTACAAGCGCTTTTGTTTGATAAGTTGATCATACGCGTGTCACATCTCCGGATCTTTCTTCTTCATGTCTTCATTAAAAGAGGCAGTTCGTAGGAATGAAGGGAAAAATTCACTTTAGCATTTTGTTTTACAGTAGACTTTAATTTAATGTTGAAAACGATTGCTTTACAACATTTCAAGTCCAACTAGCTATTTCTTGTTATCTGGTCATGAGCGTGTAGTAAGCACGTCTGTGACAATACGTTTAACGATTTTCTGACAAGCGTCAGTTTTGCAGAATACCTTTTACTTTCTGTGCATATACACTTGGGAAATCGTCTGTAGGCAAATGTCTAAATTTCCCAGACTGACTTTAAAGAGTTTGGCGGGATTGGGTTTACAAGCTGGCGTAACGAACACAAAGTTTGAGTAGTGTGAAAATTTCAACTTTTATTGAAAATATATCGTGCTGACAAAAATTAGTGTGTTTTTAATAATTTCGTTCAGTGCTTATAGCTTCCGGCACCGCCGGCGCCGTGGCCAGACGCTGCTGGAGACAGACCAGCATAACCGTTTTGTCCGCGGTAGACATCAGCAGTGCCTGGTCCGTAGCTGTACGCACCACCAGCCAGGGCTCCGGCTCCGGCACCGCCATAAGCTCCTCCGAAACCGCCGTCTCCTTTTCCAGCAGCAGAATTCAATCCCGCGTATCCGTTCTGTCCTCTGTATACGTCAGCGGTTCCAGGGCCATAACTGAAAGCTCCAGCACCGCCAAAGGCTGCTCCAAGTGCACCTCCGTGTCCTGCGCTTGCAGAGCCGTCGTCATAGTTACCTCCCGCTTGTGCAGAAAGGATTCTCTCTTTAGCGACGGCAACCAGATGTGCTCCCCTGGCAGCCGCAACTTCAACAGTATCGGCGAGGTGTCCGTCACCTTGAACTACTGGGTTAGCAAGGGGTCCTTGGTATCCGACAGGTCCGAGCTGAGCTGCGCCGATTGTGATGAACCTCCGTGAGACAAAGTGGCGGAAGCCAAGCAGCATGTAGCAGCTACAAGGACGATCTGCAATACAGTCAAAGACAACTGTGAATGGGTTTATTCTATTCTGCAAGGTGTTTTAAAAATTTTTTCTGCTATGTCTTCTTGCAGTTTAGACCACATAGCATTGAACACTTGACCGCTAGGATTGGTGTTAATTAGTGTACGAATGAAAGCGACACGGGGCTTTTAAAAATATTTCGTGATATTAGCATCCTCTAGTCGGATTTCCTAGTAAATGTTTAGAGTAAGAATGAACGGTGTTTCCCTAGTAAGAAGAAATCGAGTTTATCTAATTCTTGGGCTGATAAAGGTTTGCCGAATGTACGGACTGAACGTGTTTCGTTAAAAGTGAATCATATCATGATTTGGTTTAGTTGCCTCACATATTACCGCAGCTTAATTTAAAGTCTGGTAATTTATTCTCTACGAGAAGTGTCTTACCTGGAACTTCATCATGCTGACGGACACTGTGATTACAATAATGATCATCGATCTGATTCTCAGTTTATATACACAGTCTCGCCCCGTGGCCGGTGGCGCTTGTTTCCTTGCACTTTCACATTGCCCACATTGACCGCATCGCTGAATTATGACGAAAAGCGTTTATTTTGTAAACGCACTCTGGATGCAACGACGCTCATCCAGCTTAGAGTAGACTTTTAGCAAGTTACAATTTTTCTTTGAATCCGAAGCAGGCACAAGTAACGTCGACGATGGAAACGCCTCCTCAGTCACTACAGGTTACTGTTGCAAAGATGCACTCTATTGTTACGTAGAAAACAGAACGCTCAATGTCTGCAACTAGACAATTTACCTTACGTTACGTATAAAATACCTAAAATAGGTCTCCGTCGAAGTTAAACAATTCTAGACGCTGGTTGATTACGGAAATAAATGAGGTTTTAAGGGGACTATGTACCCGAAATTTTTTTAAAATTTTACTTTTTCTGTTTTTCAAATTTTCAGAAACTACAGTTAATTCTGAAAAAAATGATATAAAATGTGTTTACCTATGAGAAATAAAAGTTACAAAAATAAATAAATAAAAAGTACACAATTTTGTGTTGTGCGCTTGCATTTTCAGGCTTGGAAACTTTTAATATATTTGTTTTTTTTCACATACAAAAGGGAATTTTTGTGTTATAGGTTAGGTTGGCTACTCTGTCATTATTACATGTGAGGAATACAAACATGAGCATTCACTGCCTTTACCTGAGCTTCATAAAATAAAACATGTTCAGGGACCTAAGCAATGAAACTTTACTGATCAAGTGCCTTTTTGGTAAAACACAAAACCCGAATGAATCGTTCAATGCCCTAATTTGGAAAAGGTTACCAAGGACAATTTATGTTGGGATAAATACAATTAAAGTGGGAGTGTATGATGCAGTGCTTGCTTTCAACAGCGGAGCTTACAGCAAATGTACTGTGATGTAGAATCTGGTAAGTGAGTCTTGTCGGGCACGGTTGAGACCAATCGATGAGAGGAGAGTAAAGGAAGCTGATAAGAAAATGACAGAGCAAAGTAAGGTAGAAGGTAAAATAAAAAGGCAAGAAAACAAGAAGAAATCAGAAGAAAATGAGGAAGACCCACAGTATGGCGCAGGACTATTTTAAATGTAGCTTTGTTGTGTAACTATGGTAACATTGACAATAAAGTAAGTTTTCTCAAAAAATGACTTTTTACCATACTTATGTGCCTTTTTCTCAGCTTCTGTTAAAGATAGAAACACGATTCTTTTTTTTAAGTTGTAGGGCTAATTACAGTGTATCTACTGAACCTCAAAAACAGAAGAATAAAGTAACCAAAAAATTATAAAAAATTATTAACTCTTTAAAAGAATTAAAATATTTAGACAATTATTCAAAAAATTAATTAAATAAATGTGAGATAATAAAACATAATTTTTTTAGTTCAGATGGTTACAATATCTTCCCAGAATATGCTGACCAAACCTCAAGTTTGTACCTTGAACAGGTCTTGAGAAAAAGGTACATAAAGTTGATTAATTTAACATGGGGAAGATAGGCAGGTACATGGTCCCCTTAATTTATGCATAAAACTTGATAGTAGCTAACGGCTTGACCATTCACACTGCCATCATAAAAAACATGTATATGCCACGAGAGGAGGAGCAGCTATAGGAACGGCATGCTTAGATTCGATTGTTATTTAAGGGGTAGTGTATTGTGTAAGTGATGTCTAGCTTGCCGTCAAAGTTCTTCTGCAAGGTGTACAACTTGTCTTACTACATGGCCAAAATCTGAACGCTAGTGAGTAGTATATTGAAACATGACGTCGCAAGCAATTAAAATTTGATTTCATAATAAAATGGAATACACTGTGCTGCATCGACGAGTACGGTGTTTTCACGCGTCGTACAAACCTAGTTAATGCGTACCGAAGTCACGAAACGTCTGACCTCCATTTGTATGTATGTGACGTCTGGTACATCAGCATATGCGTACAGGGAACTGAAAGACGTCGCTCTATCCGTACATTGATTTTACAGAAAACCTGTGCAATGAGTCCGACTTAACTGAAGAAAGATTGTTCGCAGAATTCACTACCGTATGCTTATGTCTAATGGCTGTAGAGCGGAGAAATATTATTTTGCGTAGTCAAAACTTTGTTAAACTCGTCTAACATCGGCTCGCTGTCGACGTATACGCTTCTGCAAGAAGTTTCATGTCTTTCATGTGCAGGGCGATCAATCTTTCACCGTATCTCCGACCAGCGGCTGGTTCAGAAATAACTGTATAGGTGTTTACTTGTTCGTCGATAGGATTTCGTTAATTTCAATTATCTTGCCAGACTAAGTTCTGATGATGCACAACGAATACGACAGAAAATTCACTAATCCTTACATCCCGACAAACGAAAGCTCTGTGTGAATTCGTTGTACCGATTTCATATAGTCTGTATTGTATTACAAGCGCTTTTGTTTGATAAGTTGATCATACGCGTGTCACATCTCCGGATCTTTCTTCTTCATGTCTTCTTTAAAAGAGGCAGTTCGTAGGAATGAAGGGAAAAATTCACTTTAGCATTTTGTTTTACAGTAGACTTTAATTTAATGTTGAAAACGATTGCTTTACAACATTTCAAGTCCAACTAGCTATTTCTTGTTATCTGGTCATGAGCGTGTAGTAAGCACGTCTGTGACAATACGTTTAACGATTTTCTGACAAGCGTCAGTTTTGCAGAATACCTTTTACTTTCTGTGCATATACACTTGGGAAATCGTCTGTAGGCAAATGTCTAAATTTCCCAGACTGACTTTAAAGAGTTTGGCGGGATTGGGTTTACAAGCTGGCGTAACGAACACAAAGTTTGAGTAGTGTGAAAATTTCAACTTTTATTGAAAATATATCGTGCTGACAAAAATTAGTGTGTTTTTAATAATTTCGTTCAGTGCTTATAGCTTCCGGCACCGCCGGCGCCGTGGCCAGACGCTGCTGGAGACAGACCAGCATAACCGTTTTGTCCGCGGTAGACATCAGCAGTGCCTGGTCCGTAGCTGTACGCACCACCAGCCAGGGCTCCGGCTCCGGCACCGCCATAAGCTCCTCCGAAACCGCCGTCTCCTTTTCCAGCAGCAGAATTCAATCCCGCGTATCCGTTCTGTCCTCTGTATACGTCAGCGGTTCCAGGGCCATAACTGAAAGCTCCAGCACCGCCAAAGGCTGCTCCAAGTGCACCTCCGTGTCCTGCGCTTGCAGAGCCGTCGTCATAGTTACCTCCCGCTTGTGCAGAAAGGATTCTCTCTTTAGCGACGGCAACCAGATGTGCTCCCCTGGCAGCCGCAACTTCAACAGTATCGGCGAGGTGTCCGTCACCTTGAACTACTGGGTTAGCAAGGGGTCCTTGGTATCCGACAGGTCCGAGCTGAGCTGCGCCGATTGTGATGAACCTCCGTGAGACAAAGTGGCGGAAGCCAAGCAGCATGTAGCAGCTACAAGGACGATCTGCAATACAGTCAAATACAACTGTGAATGGGTTTATTCTATTCTGCAAGGTGTTTTAAAAATTTTTTCTGCTATGTCTTCTTGCAGTTTAGACCACATAGCATTGAACACTTGACCGCTAGGATTGGTGTTAATTAGTGTACGAATGAAAGCGACACTGGGCTTTTAAAAATATTTCGTGATATTAGCATCCTCTAGTCGGATTTCCTAGTAAATGTTTAGAGTAAGAATGAACGGTGTTTACCTAGTAAGAAGAAATCGAGTTTATCTAATTCTTGGGCTGATAAAGGTTTGCCGAATGTACGGACTGAACGTGTTTCGTTAAAAGTGAATCATATCATGATTTGGTTTAGTTGCCTCACATATTACCGCAGCTTAATTTAAAGTCTGGTAATTTATTCTCTACGAGAAGTGTCTTACCTGGAACTTCATCATGCTGACGGACACTGTGATTACAATAATGATCATCGATCTGATTCTCAGTTTATATACACAGTCTCGCCCCGTGGCCGGTGGCGCTTGTTTCCTTGCACTTTCACATTGCCCACATTGACCGCATCGCTGAATTATGACGAAAAGCGTTTATTTTGTAAACGCACTCTGGATGCAACGACGCTCATCCAGCTTAGAGTAGACTTTTAGCAAGTTACAATTTTTCTTTGAATCCGAAGCAGGCACAAGTAACGTCGACGATGGAAACGCCTCCTCAGTCACTACAGGTTACTGTTGCAAAGATGCACTCTATTGTTACGTAGAAAACAGAACGCTCAATGTCTGCAACTAGACAATTTACCTTACGTTACGTATAAAATACCTAAAATAGGTCTCCGTCGAAGTTAAACAATTCTAGACGCTGGTTGATTACGGAAATAAATGAGGTTTTAAGGGGACTATGTACCCGAAATTTTTTAAAAATTTCACTTTTTCTGTTTTTCAAATTTTCAGAAACTACAGTTAATTCTGAAAAAAATGATATAAAATGTGTTTACCTATGAGAAATAAAAGTTACAAAAATAAATAAATAAAAAGTACACAATTTTGTGTTGTGCGCTTGCATTTTCAGGCTTGGAAACTTTTAATATATTTGTTTTTTTTTCACATACAAAAGGGAATTTTTGTGTTATAGGTTAGGTTGGCTACTCTGTCATTATTACATGTGAGGAATACAAACATGAGCATTCACTGCCTTTACCTGAGCTTCATAAAATAAAACATATTCAGGGACCTAAGCAATGAAACTTTACTGATCAAGTGCCTTTTTGGTAAAACACAAAACCCGAATGAATCGTTCAATGCCCTAATTTGGAAAAGGTTACCAAGGACAATTTATGTTGGGATAAATACAATTAAAGTGGGAGTGTATGATGCAGTGCTTGCTTTCAACAGCGGAGCTTACAGCAAATGTACTGTGATGTAGAATCTGGTAAGTGAGTCTTGTCGGCCACGGTTGAGACCAATCGATGAGAGGAGAGTAAAGGAAGCTGATAAGAAAATGACAGAGCAAAGTAAGGTAGAAGGTAAAATAAAAAGGCAAGAAAACAAGAAGAAATCAGAAGAAAATGAGGAAGACCCACAGTATGGCGCAGGACTATTTTAAATGTAGCTTTGTTGTGTAACTATGGTAACATTGACAATAAAGTAAGTTTTCTCAAAAAATGACTTTTTACCATAATTATGTACCTTTTTCTCAGCTTCTGTTAAAGATAGAAACACGATTCTTTTTTTTAAGTTGTAGGGCTAATTACAGTGTATCTACTGAACCTCAAAAACAGAAGAAGAAAGTAACCAAAAAATTATAAAAAATTATTAACTCTTTAAAAAAATTAAAATATTTAGACCATTATTCAAAAAATTAATTAAATAAATGTGAGATAATAAAACGTAATTTTTTTAGTTCAGATGGTTACAATTCCTTCCCAGAATATGCTGACCAAACCTCAAGTTTGTACCTTGAACAGGTCTTGAGAAAAAGGTACATAAAGTTGATTAATTTAACATGGGGAAGATAGGCAGGTACATGGTCCCCTTAATTTATGCATAAACTTGATAGTAGCTAACGGCTTGACCATTCACACTGCCATCATAAAAAACATGTATATGCCACGAGAGGAGGAGCAGCTATAGGAACGGCATGCATAGATTCGATTGTTATTTAAGGGGTAGTGTATTGTGTAAGTGATGTCTAGCTTGCCGTCAAAGTTCTTCTGCAAGGTGTACAACTTGTCTTACCACATGGCCAAAATCTGAACGCTAGTGAGTAGTATATTGAAACATGACGTCGCAAGCAATTAAAATTTGATTTCATAATAAAATGGAATACACTGTGCTGCATCGACGAGTACGGTGTTTTCACGCGTCGTACAAACCTAGTTAATGCGTACCGAAGTCACGAAACGTCTGACCTCCATTTGTATGTATGTGACGTCTGGTACATCAGCATATGCGTACAGGGAACTGAAAGACGTCGCTCTATCCGTACATTGATTTTACAGAAAACCTGTGCAATGAGTCCGACTTAACTGAAGAAAGATTGTTCGCAGAATTCACTACCGTATGCTTATGTCTAATGGCTGTAGAGCGGAGAAATATTATTTTGCGTAGTCAAAACTTTGTTAAACTCGTCTAACATCGGCTCGCTGTCGACGTATACGCTTCTGCAAGAAGCTTCATGTCTTTCATGTGCAGGGCGATCAATCTTTCACCGTATCTCCGACCAGCGGCTGGTTCAGAAATAACTGTATAGGTGTTTACTTGTTCGTCGATAGGATTTCGTTAATTTCAATTATCTTGCCAGACTAAGTTCTGATGATGCACAACGAATACGACAGAAAATTCACTAATCCTTACATCCCGACAAACGAAAGCTCTGTGTGAATTCGTTGTACCGATTTCATATAGTCTGTATTGTATTACAAGCGCTTTTGTTTGATAAGTTGATCATACGCGTGTCACATCTCCGGATCTTTCTTCTTCATGTCTTCATTAAAAGAGGCAGTTCGTAGGAATGAAGGGAAAAATTCACTTTAGCATTTTGTTTTACAGTAGACTTTAATTTAATGTTGAAAACGATTGCTTTACAACATTTCAAGTCCAACTAGCTATTTCTTGTTATCTGGTCATGAGCGTGTAGTAAGCACGTCTGTGACAATACGTTTAACGATTTTCTGACAAGCGTCAGTTTTGCAGAATACCTTTTACTTTCTGTGCATATACACTTGGGAAATCGTCTGTAGGCAAATGTCTAAATTTCCCAGACTGACTTTAAAGAGTTTGGCGGGATTGGGTTTACAAGCTGGCGTAACGAACACAAAGTTTGAGTAGTGTGAAAATTTCAACTTTTATTGAAAATATATCGTGCTGACAAAAATTAGTGTGTTTTTAATAATTTCGTTCAGTGCTTATAGCTTCCGGCACCGCCGGCGCCGTGGCCAGACGCTGCTGGAGACAGACCAGCATAACCGTTTTGTCCGCGGTAGACATCAGCAGTGCCTGGTCCGTAGCTGTACGCACCACCAGCCAGGGCTCCGGCTCCGGCACCGCCATAAGCTCCTCCGAAACCGCCGTCTCCTTTTCCAGCAGCAGAATTCAATCCCGCGTATCCGTTCTGTCCTCTGTATACGTCAGCGGTTCCAGGGCCATAACTGAAAGCTCCAGCACCGCCAAAGGCTGCTCCAAGTGCACCTCCGTGTCCTGCGCTTGCAGAGCCGTCGTCATAGTTACCTCCCGCTTGTGCAGAAAGGATTCTCTCTTTAGCGACGGCAACCAGATGTGCTCCCCTGGCAGCCGCAACTTCAACAGTATCGGCGAGGTGTCCGTCACCTTGAACTACTGGGTTAGCAAGGGGTCCTTGGTATCCGACAGGTCCGAGCTGAGCTGCGCCGATTGTGATGAACCTCCGTGAGACAAAGTGGCGGAAGCCAAGCAGCATGTAGCAGCTACAAGGACGATCTGCAATACAGTCAAAGACAACTGTGAATGGGTTTATTCTATTCTGCAAGGTGTTTTAAAAATTTTTTCTGCTATGTCTTCTTGCAGTTTAGACCACATAGCATTGAACACTTGACCGCTAGGATTGGTGTTAATTAGTGTACGAATGAAAGCGACACGGGGCTTTTAAAAATATTTCGTGATATTAGCATCCTCTAGTCGGATTTCCTAGTAAATGTTTAGAGTAAGAATGAACGGTGTTTCCCTAGTAAGAAGAAATCGAGTTTATCTAATTCTTGGGCTGATAAAGGTTTGCCGAATGTACGGACTGAACGTGTTTCGTTAAAAGTGAATCATATCATGATTTGGTTTAGTTGCCTCACATATTACCGCAGCTTAATTTAAAGTCTGGTAATTTATTCTCTACGAGAAGTGTCTTACCTGGAACTTCATCATGCTGACGGACACTGTGATTACAATAATGATCATCGATCTGATTCTCAGTTTATATACACAGTCTCGCCCCGTGGCCGGTGGCGCTTGTTTCCTTGCACTTTCACATTGCCCACATTGACCGCATCGCTGAATTATGACGAAAAGCGTTTATTTTGTAAACGCACTCTGGATGCAACGACGCTCATCCAGCTTAGAGTAGACTTTTAGCAAGTTACAATTTTTCTTTGAATCCGAAGCAGGCACAAGTAACGTCGACGATGGAAACGCCTCCTCAGTCACTACAGGTTACTGTTGCAAAGATGCACTCTATTGTTACGTAGAAAACAGAACGCTCAATGTCTGCAACTAGACAATTTACCTTACGTTACGTATAAAATACCTAAAATAGGTCTCCGTCGAAGTTAAACAATTCTAGACGCTGGTTGATTACGGAAATAAATGAGGTTTTAAGGGGACTATGTACCCGAAATTTTTTTTAAATTTTACTTTTTCTGTTTTTCAAATTTTCAGAAACTACAGTTAATTCTGAAAAAAATGATATAAAATGTGTTTACCTATGAGAAATAAAAGTTACAAAAATAAATAAATAAAACGTACACAATTTTGTGTTGTGCG
Organism: Magicicada septendecula; assembly: GCA_034769895.1. Classification (NCBI taxonomy): domain Eukaryota; kingdom Metazoa; phylum Arthropoda; class Insecta; order Hemiptera; family Cicadidae; genus Magicicada; species Magicicada septendecula. The sequence goes on along the minus strand of CM068373.1, from coordinate 44,242,438 downwards.
CTTGCATTTTCAGGCTTGGAAACTTTTAATATATTTGTTTTTTTTTCACATACAAAAGGGAATTTTTGTGTTATAGGTTAGGTTGGCTACTCTGTCATTATTACATGTGAGGAATACAAACATGAGCATTCATTGCCTTTACCTGAGCTTCATACAATAAAACATGTTCAGGGACCTAAGCAATGAAACTTTACTGATCAAGTGCCTTTTTGGTAAAACACAAAACCCGAATGAATCGTTCAATGCCCTAATTTGGAAAAGGTTACCAAGGACAATTTATGTTGGGATAAATACAATTAAAGTGGGAGTGTATGATGCAGTGCTTGCTTTCAACAGCGGAGCTTACAGCAAATGTACTGTGATGTAGAATCTGGTAAGTGAGTCTTGTCGGGCACGGTTGAGACCAATCGATGAGAGGAGAGTAAAGGAAGCTGATAAGAAAATGACAGAGCAAAGTAAGGTAGAAGGTAAAATAAAAAGGCAAGAAAACAAGAAGAAATCAGAAGAAAATGAGGAAGACCCACAGTATGGCGCAGGACTATTTTAAATGTAGCTTTGTTGTGTAACTATGGTAACATTGACAATAAAGTAAGTTTTCTCAAAAAATGACTTTTTACCATACTTATGTACCTTTTTCTCAGCTTCTGTTAAAGATAGAAACACGATTCTTTTTTTTAAGTTGTAGGGCTAATTACAGTGTATCTACTGAACCTCAAAAACAGAAGAAGAAAGTAACCAAAAAATTATAAAAATTATTAACTCTTTAAAAGAATTAAAATATTTAGACAATTATTCAAAAAATTAATTAAATAAATGTGAGATAATAAAACATAATTTTTTTAGTTCAGATGGTTACAATACCTTCCCAGAATATGCTGACCAAACCTCAAGTTTGTACCTTGAACAGGTCTTGAGAAAAAGGTACATAAAGTTGATTAATTTAACATGGGGAAGATAGGCAGGTACATGGTCCCCTTAATTTATGCATAAAACTTGATAGTAGCTAACGGCTTGACCATTCACACTGCCATCATAAAAAACATTTATATGCCACGAGAGGAGGAGCAGCTATAGGAACGGCATGCATAGATTCGATTGTTATTTAAGGGGTAGTGTATTGTGTAAGTGATGTCTAGCTTGCCGTCAAAGTTCTTCTGCAAGGTGTACAACTTGTCTTACCACATGGCCAAAATCTGAACGCTAGTGAGTAGTATATTGAAACATGACGTCGCAAGCAATTAAAATTTGATTTCATAATAAAATGGAATACACTGTGCTGCATCGACGAGTACGGTGTTTTCACGCGTCGTACAAACCTAGTTAATGCGTACCGAAGTCACGAAACGTCTGACCTCCATTTGTATGTATGTGACGTCTGGTACATCAGCATATGCGTACAGGGAACTGAAAGACGTCGCTCTATCCGTACATTGATTTTACAGAAAACCTGTGCAATGAGTCCGACTTAACTGAAGAAAGATTGTTCGCAGAATTCACTACCGTATGCTTATGTCTAATGGCTGTAGAGCGGAGAAATATTATTTTGCGTAGTCAAAACTTTGTTAAACTCGTCTAACATCGGCTCGCTGTCGACGTATACGCTTCTGCAAGAAGCTTCATGTCTTTCATGTGCAGGGCGATCAATCTTTCACCGTATCTCCGACCAGCGGCTGGTTCAGAAATAACTGTATAGGTGTTTACTTGTTCGTCGATAGGATTTCGTTAATTTCAATTATCTTGCCAGACTAAGTTCTGATGATGCACAACGAATACGACAGAAAATTCACTAATCCTTACATCCCGACAAACGAAAGCTCTGTGTGAATTCGTTGTACCGATTTCATATAGTCTGTATTGTATTACAAGCGCTTTTGTTTGATAAGTTGATCATACGCGTGTCACATCTCCGGATCTTTCTTCTTCATGTCTTCATTAAAAGAGGCAGTTCGTAGGAATGAAGGGAAAAATTCACTTTAGCATTTTGTTTTACAGTAGACTTTAATTTAATGTTGAAAACGATTGCTTTACAACATTTCAAGTCCAACTAGCTATTTCTTGTTATCTGGTCATGAGCGTGTAGTAAGCACGTCTGTGACAATACGTTTAACGATTTTCTGACAAGCGTCAGTTTTGCAGAATACCTTTTACTTTCTGTGCATATACACTTGGGAAATCGTCTGTAGGCAAATGTCTAAATTTCCCAGACTGACTTTAAAGAGTTTGGCGGGATTGGGTTTACAAGCTGGCGTAACGAACACAAAGTTTGAGTAGTGTGAAAATTTCAACTTTTATTGAAAATATATCGTGCTGACAAAAATTAGTGTGTTTTTAATAATTTCGTTCAGTGCTTATAGCTTCCGACACCGCCGGCGCCGTGGCCAGACGCTGCTGGAGACAGACCAGCATAACCGTTTTGTCCGCGGTAGACATCAGCAGTGCCTGGTCCGTAGCTGTACGCACCACCAGCCAGGGCTCCGGCTCCGGCACCGCCATAAGCTCCTCCGAAACCGCCGTCTCCTTTTCCAGCAGCAGAATTCAATCCCGCGTATCCGTTCTGTCCTCTGTATACGTCAGCGGTTCCAGGGCCATAACTGAAAGCTCCAGCACCGCCAAAGGCTGCTCCAAGTGCACCTCCGTGTCCTGCGCTTGCAGAGCCGTCGTCATAGTTACCTCCCGCTTGTGCAGAAAGGATTCTCTCTTTAGCGACGGCAACCAGATGTGCTCCCCTGGCAGCCGCAACTTCAACAGTATCGGCGAGGTGTCCGTCACCTTGAACTACTGGGTTAGCAAGGGGTCCTTGGTATCCGACAGGTCCGAGCTGAGCTGCGCCGATTGTGATGAACCTCCGTGAGACAAAGTGGCGGAAGCCAAGCAGCATGTAGCAGCTACAAGGACGATCTGCAATACAGTCAAAGACAACTGTGAATGGGTTTATTCTATTCTGCAAGGTGTTTTAAAAATTTTTTCTGCTATGTCTTCTTGCAGTTTAGACCACATAGCATTGAACACTTGACCGCTAGGATTGGTGTTAATTAGTGTACGAATGAAAGCGACACGGGGCTTTTAAAAATATTTCGTGATATTAGCATCCTCTAGTCGGATTTCCTAGTAAATGTTTAGAGTAAGAATGAACGGTGTTTCCCTAGTAAGAAGAAATCGAGTTTATCTAATTCTTGGGCTGATAAAGGTTTGCCGAATGTACGGACTGAACGTGTTTCGTTAAAAGTGAATCATATCATGATTTGGTTTAGTTGCCTCACATATTACCGCAGCTTAATTTAAAGTCTGGTAATTTATTCTCTACGAGAAGTGTCTTACCTGGAACTTCATCATGCTGACGGACACTGTGATTACAATAATGATCATCGATCTGATTCTCAGTTTATATACACAGTCTCGCCCCGTGGCCGGTGGCGCTTGTTTCCTTGCACTTTCACATTGCCCACATTGACCGCATCGCTGAATTATGACGAAAAGCGTTTATTTTGTAAACGCACTCTGGATGCAACGACGCTCATCCAGCTTAGAGTAGACTTTTAGCAAGTTACAATTTTTCTTTGAATCCGAAGCAGGCACAAGTAACGTCGACGATGGAAACGCCTCCTCAGTCACTACAGGTTACTGTTGCAAAGATGCACTCTATTGTTACGTAGAAAACAGAACGCTCAATGTCTGCAACTAGACAATTTACCTTACGTTACGTATAAAATACCTAAAATAGGTCTCCGTCGAAGTTAAACAATTCTAGACGCTGGTTGATTACGGAAATAAATGAGGTTTTAAGGGGACTATGTACCCGAAATTTTTTTTAAATTTTACTTTTTCTGTTTTTCAAATTTTCAGAAACTACAGTTAATTCTGAAAAAAATGATATAAAATGTGTTTACCTATGAGAAATAAAAGTTACAAAAATAAATAAATAAAACGTACACAATTTTGTGTTGTGCGCTTGCATTTTCAGGCTTGGAAACTTTTAATATATTTGTTTTTTTTTCACATACAAAAGGGAATTTTTGTGTTATAGGTTAGGTTGGCTACTCTGTCATTATTACATGTGAGGAATACAAACATGAGCATTCATTGCCTTTACCTGAGCTTCATACAATAAAACATGTTCAGGGACCTAAGCAATGAAACTTTACTGATCAAGTGCCTTTTTGGTAAAACACAAAACCCGAATGAATCGTTCAATGCCCTAATTTGGAAAAGGTTACCAAGGACAATTTATGTTGGGATAAATACAATTAAAGTGGGAGTGTATGATGCAGTGCTTGCTTTCAACAGCGGAGCTTACAGCAAATGTACTGTGATGTAGAATCTGGTAAGTGAGTCTTGTCGGGCACGGTTGAGACCAATCGATGAGAGGAGAGTAAAGGAAGCTGATAAGAAAATGACAGAGCAAAGTAAGGTAGAAGGTAAAATAAAAAGGCAAGAAAACAAGAAGAAATCAGAAGAAAATGAGGAAGACCCACAGTATGGCGCAGGACTATTTTAAATGTAGCTTTGTTGTGTAACTATGGTAACATTGACAATAAAGTAAGTTTTCTCAAAAAATGACTTTTTACCATACTTATGTACCTTTTTCTCAGCTTCTGTTAAAGATAGAAACACGATTCTTTTTTTTAAGTTGTAGGGCTAATTACAGTGTATCTACTGAACCTCAAAAACAGAAGAAGAAAGTAACCAAAAAATTATAAAAATTATTAACTCTTTAAAAGAATTAAAATATTTAGACAATTATTCAAAAAATTAATTAAATAAATGTGAGATAATAAAACATAATTTTTTTAGTTCAGATGGTTACAATACCTTCCCAGAATATGCTGACAAACCTCAAGTTTGTACCTTGAACAGGTCTTGAGAAAAAGGTACATAAAGTTGATTAATTTAACATGGGGAAGATAGGCAGGTACATGGTCCCCTTAATTTATGCATAAAACTTGATAGTAGCTAACGGCTTGACCATTCACACTGCCATCATAAAAAACATGTATATGCCACGAGAGGAGGAGCAGCTATAGGAACGGCATGCTTAGATTCGATTGTTATTTAAGGGGTAGTGTATTGTGTAAGTGATGTCTAGCTTGCCGTCAAAGTTCTTCTGCAAGGTGTACAACTTGTCTTACTACATGGCCAAAATCTGAACGCTAGTGAGTAGTATATTGAAACATGACGTCGCAAGCAATTAAAATTTGATTTCATAATAAAATGGAATACACTGTGCTGCATCGACGAGTACGGTGTTTTCACGCGTCGTACAAACCTAGTTAATGCGTACCGAAGTCACGAAACGTCTGACCTCCATTTGTATGTATGTGACGTCTGGTACATCAGCATATGCGTACAGGGAACTGAAAGACGTCGCTCTATCCGTACATTGATTTTACAGAAAACCTGTGCAATGAGTCCGACTTAACTGAAGAAAGATTGTTCGCAGAATTCACTACCGTATGCTTATGTCTAATGGCTGTAGAGCGGAGAAATATTATTTTGCGTAGTCAAAACTTTGTTAAACTCGTCTAACATCGGCTCGCTGTCGACGTATACGCTTCTGCAAGAAGTTTCATGTCTTTCATGTGCAGGGCGATCAATCTTTCACCGTATCTCCGACCAGCGGCTGGTTCAGAAATAACTGTATAGGTGTTTACTTGTTCGTCGATAGGATTTCGTTAATTTCAATTATCTTGCCAGACTAAGTTCTGATGATGCACAACGAATACGACAGAAAATTCACTAATCCTTACATCCCGACAAACGAAAGCTCTGTGTGAATTCGTTGTACCGATTTCATATAGTCTGTATTGTATTACAAGCGCTTTTGTTTGATAAGTTGATCATACGCGTGTCACATCTCCGGATCTTTCTTCTTCATGTCTTCATTAAAAGAGGCAGTTCGTAGGAATGAAGGGAAAAATTCACTTTAGCATTTTGTTTTACAGTAGACTTTAATTTAATGTTGAAAACGATTGCTTTACAACATTTCAAGTCCAACTAGCTATTTCTTGTTATCTGGTCATGAGCGTGTAGTAAGCACGTCTGTGACAATACGTTTAACGATTTTCTGACAAGCGTCAGTTTTGCAGAATACCTTTTACTTTCTGTGCATATACACTTGGGAAATCGTCTGTAGGCAAATGTCTAAATTTCCCAGACTGACTTTAAAGAGTTTGGCGGGATTGGGTTTACAAGCTGGCGTAACGAACACAAAGTTTGAGCAGTGTGAAAATTTCAACTTTTATTGAAAATATATCGTGCTGACAAAAATTAGTGTGTTTTTAATAATTTCGTTCAGTGCTTATAGCTTCCGGCACCGCCGGCGCCGTGGCCAGACGCTGCTGGAGACAGACCAGCATAACCGTTTTGTCCGCGGTAGACATCAGCAGTGCCTGGTCCGTAGCTGTACGCACCACCAGCCAGGGCTCCGGCTCCGGCACCGCCATAAGCTCCTCCGAAACCGCCGTCTCCTTTTCCAGCAGCAGAATTCAATCCCGCGTATCCGTTCTGTCCTCTGTATACGTCAGCGGTTCCAGGGCCATAACTGAAAGCTCCAGCACCGCCAAAGGCTGCTCCAAGTGCACCTCCGTGTCCTGCGCTTGCAGAGCCGTCGTCATAGTTACCTCCCGCTTGTGCAGAAAGGATTCTCTCTTTAGCGACGGCAACCAGATGTGCTCCCCTGGCAGCCACAACTTCAACAGTATCGGCGAGGTGTCCGTCACCTTGAACTACTGGGTTAGCAAGGGGTCCTTGGTATCCGACAGGTCCGAGCTGAGCTGCGCCGATTGTGATGAACCTCCGTGAGACAAAGTGGCGGAAGCCAAGCAGCATGTAGCAGCTACAAGGACGATCTGCAATACAGTCAAATACAACTGTGAATGGGTTTATTCTATTCTGCAAGGTGTTTTAAAAATTTTTTCTGCTATGTCTTCTTGCAGTTTAGACCACATAGCATTGAACACTTGACCGCTAGGATTGGTGTTAATTAGTGTACGAATGAAAGCGACACGGGGCTTTTAAAAATATTTCGTGATATTAGCATCCTCTAGTCGGATTTCCTAGTAAATGTTTAGAGTAAGAATGAACGGTGTTTACCTAGTAAGAAGAAATCGAGTTTATCTAATTCTTGGGCTGATAAAGGTTTGCCGAATGTACGGACTGAACGTGTTTCGTTAAAAGTGAATCATATCATGATTTGGTTTAGTTGCCTCACATATTACCGCAGCTTAATTTAAAGTCTGGTAATTTATTCTCTACGAGAAGTGTCTTACCTGGAACTTCATCATGCTGACGGACACTGTGATTACAATAATGATCATCGATCTGATTCTCAGTTTATATACACAGTCTCGCCCCGTGGCCGGTGGCGCTTGTTTCCTTGCACTTTCACATTGCCCACATTGACCGCATCGCTGAATTATGACGAAAAGCGTTTATTTTGTAAACGCACTCTGGATGCAACGACGCTCATCCAGCTTAGAGTAGACTTTTAGCAAGTTACAATTTTTCTTTGAATCCGAAGCAGGCACAAGTAACGTCGACGATGGAAACGCCTCCTCAGTCACTACAGGTTACTGTTGCAAAGATGCACTCTATTGTTACGTAGAAAACAGAACGCTCAATGTCTGCAACTAGACAATTTACCTTACGTTACGTATAAAATACCTAAAATAGGTCTCCGTCGAAGTTAAACAATTCTAGACGCTGGTTGATTACGGAAATAAATGAGGTTTTAAGGGGACTATGTACCCGAAATTTTTTAAAAATTTCACTTTTTCTGTTTTTCAAATTTTCAGAAACTACAGTTAATTCTGAAAAAAATGATATAAAATGTGTTTACCTATGAGAAATAAAAGTTACAAAAATAAATAAATAAAAAGTACACAATTTTGTGTTGTGCGCTTGCATTTTCAGGCTTGGAAACTTTTAATATATTTGTTTTTTTTTCACATACAAAAGGGAATTTTTGTGTTATAGGTTAGGTTGGCTACTCTGTCATTATTACATGTGAGGAATACAAACATGAGCATTCACTGCCTTTACCTGAGCTTCATAAAATAAAACATATTCAGGGACCTAAGCAATGAAACTTTACTGATCAAGTGCCTTTTTGGTAAAACACAAAACCCGAATGAATCGTTCAATGCCCTAATTTGGAAAAGGTTACCAAGGACAATTTATGTTGGGATAAATACAATTAAAGTGGGAGTGTATGATGCAGTGCTTGCTTTCAACAGCGGAGCTTACAGCAAATGTACTGTGATGTAGAATCTGGTAAGTGAGTCTTGTCGGGCACGGTTGAGACCAATCGATGAGAGGAGAGTAAAGGAAGCTGATAAGAAAATGACAGAGCAAAGTAAGGTAGAAGGTAAAATAAAAAGGCAAGAAAACAAGAAGAAATCAGAAGAAAATGAGGAAGACCCACAGTATGGCGCAGGACTATTTTAAATGTAGCTTTGTTGTGTAACTATGGTAACATTGACAATAAAGTAAGTTTTCTCAAAAAATGACTTTTTACCATACTTATGTACCTTTTTCTCAGCTTCTGTTAAAGATAGAAACACGATTCTTTTTTTTAAGTTGTAGGGCTAATTACAGTGTATCTACTGAACCTCAAAAACAGAAGAAGAAAGTAACCAAAAAATTATAAAAAATTATTAACTCTTTAAAAAATTAAAATATTTAGACAATTATTCAAAAAATTAATTAAATAAATGTGAGATAATAAAACGTAATTTTTTTAGTTCAGATGGTTACAATACCTTCCCAGAATATGCTGACCAAACCTCAAGTTTGTACCTTGAACAGGTCTTGAGAAAAAGGTACATAAAGTTGATTAATTTAACATGGGGAAGATAGGCGGGTACATGGTCCCCTTAATTTATGCATAAAACTTGATAGTAGCTAACGGCTTGACCATTCACACTGCCATCATAAAAAACATGTATATGCCACGAGAGGAGGAGCAGCTATAGGAACGGCATGCTTAGATTCGATTGTTATTTAAGGGGTAGTGTATTGTGTAAGTGATGTCTAGCTTGCCGTCAAAGTTCTTCTGCAAGGTGTACAACTTGTCTTACCACATGGCCAAAATCTGAACGCTAGTGAGTAGTATATTGAAACATGACGTCGCAAGCAATTAAAATTTGATTTCATAATAAAATGGAATACACTGTGCTGCATCGACGAGTACGGTGTTTTCACGCGTCGTACAAACCTAGTTAATGCGTAACGAAGTCACGAAACGTCTGACCTCCATTTGTATGTATGTGACGTCTGGTACATCAGCATATGCGTACAGGGAACTGAAAGACGTCGCTCTATCCGTACATTGCATTTACAGAAAAACCTGTGCAATGAGTCCGACTTAACTGAAGAAAGATTGTTCGCAGAATTCACTACCGTATGCTTATGTCTAATGGCTGTAGAGCGGAGAAATATTATTTTGCGTAGTCAAAACTTTGTTAAACTCGTCTAACATCGGCTCGCTGTCGACGTATACGCTTCTGCAAGAAGCTTCATGTCTTTCATGTGCAGGGCGATTAATCTTTCACCGTATCTCCGAACAGCGGCTGGTTCAGAAATAACTGTATAGGTGTTTACTTGTTCGTCGATAGGATTTCGTTAATTTCAATTATCTTGCCAGACTAAGTTCTGATGATGCACAACGAATACGACAGAAAATTCACTAATCCTTACATCCCGACAAACGAAAGCTCTGTATGAATTCGTTGTACCGATTTCATATAGTCTGTATTGTATTACAAGCGCTTTTGTTTGATAAGTTGATCATACGCGTGTCACATCTCCGGATCTTTCTTCTTCATGTCTTCATTAAAAGAGGCAGTTCGTAGGAATGAAGGGAAAAATTCACTTTAGCATTTTGTTTTACAGTAGACTTTAATTTAATGTTGAAAACGATTGCTTTACAACATTTCAAGTCCAACTAGCTATTTCTTGTTATCTGGTCATGAGCGTGTAGTAAGCACGTCTGTGACAATACGTTTAACGATTTTCTGACAAGCGTCAGTTTTGCAGAATACCTTTTACTTTCTGTGCATATACACTTGGGAAATCGTCTGTAGGCAAATGTCTAAATTTCCCAGACTGACTTTAAAGAGTTTGGCGGGATTGGGTTTACAAGCTGGCGTAACGAACACAAAGTTTAAGTAGTGTAAAAATTTCAACTTTTATTGAAAATATATCGTGCTGACAAAAATTAGTGTGTTTTTAATAATTTCGTTCAGTGCTTATAGCTTCCGGCACCGCCGGCGCCGTGGCCAGACGCTGCAGAAGACAGACCAGCATAACCGTTTTGTCCGCGGTAGACATCAGCAGTGCCTGGTCCGTAGCTGTACGCACCACCAGCCAGGGCTCCGGCTCCGGCACCGCCGTAAGCTCCTCCGAAACCGCCGTCTCCTTTTCCAGCAGCAGAATTCAATCCCGCGTATCCGTTCTGTCCTCTGTATACGTCAGCGGTTCCAGGGCCATAACTGAAAGCTCCAGCACCGCCAAAGGCTGCTCCAAGTGCACCTCCGTGTCCTGCGCTTGCAGAGCCGTCGTCATAGTTACCTCCCGCTTGTGCAGAAAGGATTCTCTCTTTAGCGACGGCAACAAGATGTGCTCCCCTGGCAGCCGCAACTTCAACAGTATCGGCGAGGTGTCCGTCACCTTGAACTACTGGGTTAGCAAGGGGTCCTTGGTATCCGACAGGTCCGAGCTGAGCTGCGCCGATTGTGATGAACCTCCGTGAGACAAAGTGGCGGAAGCCAAGCAGCATGTAGCAGCTACAAGGACGATCTGCAATACAGTCAAATACAACTGTGAATGGGTTTATTCTATTCTGCAAGGTGTTTTAAAAATTTTTTCTGCTATGTCTTCTTGCAGTTTAGACCACATAGCATTGAACACTTGACCGCTAGGATTGGTGTTAATAAGTGTACGAATGAAAGCGACACGGGGCTTTTAAAAATATTTCGTGATATTAGCATCCTCTAGTCGGATTTCCTAGTAAATGTTTAGAGTAAGAATGAACGGTGTTTACCTAGTAAGAAGAAATCGAGTTTATCTAATTCTTGGGCTGATAAAGGTTTGCCGAATGTACGGACTGAACGTGTTTCGTTAAAAGTGAATCATATCATGATTTGGTTTAGTTGCCTCACATATTACCGCAGCTTAATTTAAAGTCTGGTAATTTATTCTCTACGAGAAGTGTCTTACCTGGAACTTCATCATGCTGACGGACACTGTGATTACAATAATGATCATCGATCTGATTCTCAGTTTATATACACAGTCTCGCCCCGTGGCCGGTGGCGCTTGTTTCCTTGCACTTTCACATTGCCCACATTGACCGCATCGCTGAATTATGACGAAAAGCGTTTATTTTGTAAACGCACTCTGGATGCAACGACGCTCATCCAGCTTAGAGTAGACTTTTAGCAAGTTACAATTTTTCTTTGAATCCGAAGCAGGCACAAGTAACGTCGACGATGGAAACGCCTCCTCAGTCACTACAGGTTACTGTTGCAAAGATGCACTCTATTGTTACGTAGAAAACAGAACGCTCAATGTCTGCAACTAGACAATTTACCTTACGTTACGTATAAAATACCTAAAATAGGTCTCCGTCGAAGTTAAACAATTCTAGACGCTGGTTGATTACGGAAATAAATGAGGTTTTAAGGGGACTATGTACCCGAAATTTTTTAAAAATTTCACTTTTTCTGTTTTTCAAATTTTCAGAAACTACAGTTAATTCTGAAAAAAATGATATAAAATGTGTTTACCTATGAGAAATAAAAGTTACAAAAATAAATAAATAAAAAGTACACAATTTTGTGTTGTGCGCTTGCATTTTCAGGCTTGGAAACTTTTAATATATTTGTTTTTTTTTCACATACAAAAGGGAATTTTTGTGTTATAGGTTAGGTTGGCTACTCTGTCATTATTACATGTGAGGAATACAAACATGAGCATTCACTGCCTTTACCTGAGCTTCATAAAATAAAACATATTCAGGGACCTAAGCAATGAAACTTTACTGATCAAGTGCCTTTTTGGTAAAACACAAAACCCGAATGAATCGTTCAATGCCCTAATTTGGAAAAGGTTACCAAGGACAATTTATGTTGGGATAAATACAATTAAAGTGGGAGTGTATGATGCAGTGCTTGCTTTCAACAGCGGAGCTTACAGCAAATGTACTGTGATGTAGAATCTGGTAAGTGAGTCTTGTCGGGCACGGTTGAGACCAATCGATGAGAGGAGAGTAAAGGAAGCTGATAAGAAAATGACAGAGCAAAGTAAGGTAGAAGGTAAAATAAAAAGGCAAGAAAACAAGAAGAAATCAGAAGAAAATGAGGAAGACCCACAGTATGGCGCAGGACTATTTTAAATGTAGCTTTGTTGTGTAACTATGGTAACATTGACAATAAAGTAAGTTTTCTCAAAAAATGACTTTTTACCATACTTATGTACCTTTTTCTCAGCTTCTGTTAAAGATAGAAACACGATTCTTTTTTTTAAGTTGTAGGGCTAATTACAGTGTATCTACTGAACCTCAAAAACAGAAGAAGAAAGTAACCAAAAAATTATAAAAAATTATTAACTCTTTAAAAAATTAAAATATTTAGACAATTATTCAAAAAATTAATTAAATAAATGTGAGATAATAAAACGTAATTTTTTTAGTTCAGATGGTTACAATACCTTCCCAGAATATGCTGACCAAACCTCAAGTTTGTACCTTGAACAGGTCTTGAGAAAAAGGTACATAAAGTTGATTAATTTAACATGGGGAAGATAGGCGGGTACATGGTCCCCTTAATTTATGCATAAAACTTGATAGTAGCTAACGGCTTGACCATTCACACTGCCATCATAAAAAACATGTATATGCCACGAGAGGAGGAGCAGCTATAGGAACGGCATGCTTAGATTCGATTGTTATTTAAGGGGTAGTGTATTGTGTAAGTGATGTCTAGCTTGCCGTCAAAGTTCTTCTGCAAGGTGTACAACTTGTCTTACCACATGGCCAAAATCTGAACGCTAGTGAGTAGTATATTGAAACATGACGTCGCAAGCAATTAAAATTTGATTTCATAATAAAATGGAATACACTGTGCTGCATCGACGAGTACGGTGTTTTCACGCGTCGTACAAACCTAGTTAATGCGTAACGAAGTCACGAAACGTCTGACCTCCATTTGTATGTATGTGACGTCTGGTACATCAGCATATGCGTACAGGGAACTGAAAGACGTCGCTCTATCCGTACATTGCATTTACAGAAAAACCTGTGCAATGAGTCCGACTTAACTGAAGAAAGATTGTTCGCAGAATTCACTACCGTATGCTTATGTCTAATGGCTGTAGAGCGGAGAAATATTATTTTGCGTAGTCAAAACTTTGTTAAACTCGTCTAACATCGGCTCGCTGTCGACGTATACGCTTCTGCAAGAAGCTTCATGTCTTTCATGTGCAGGGCGATCAATCTTTCACCGTATCTCCGACCAGCGGCTGGTTCAGAAATAACTGTATAGGTGTTTACTTGTTCGTCGATAGGATTTCGTTAATTTCAATTATCTTGCCAGACTAAGTTCTGATGATGCACAACGAATACGACAGAAAATTCACTAATCCTTACATCCCGACAAACGAAAGCTCTGTATGAATTCGTTGTACCGATTTTATATAGTCTGTATTGTATTACAAGCGCTTTTGTTTGATAAGTTGATCATACGCGTGTCACATCTCCGGATCTTTCTTCTTCATGTCTTCATTAAAAGAGGCAGTTCGTAGGAATGAAGGGAAAAATTCACTTTAGCATTTTGTTTTACAGTAGACTTTAATTTAATGTTGAAAACGATTGCTTTACAACATTTCAAGTCCAACTAGCTATTTCTTGTTATCTGGTCATGAGCGTGTAGTAAGCACGTCTGTGACAATACGTTTAACGATTTTCTGACAAGCGTCAGTTTTGCAGAATACCTTTTACTTTCTGTGCATATACACTTGGGAAATCGTCTGTAGGCAAATGTCTAAATTTCCCAGACTGACTTTAAAGAGTTTGGCGGGATTGGGTTTACAAGCTGGCGTAACGAACACAAAGTTTAAGTAGTGTAAAAATTTCAACTTTTATTGAAAATATATCGTGCTGACAAAAATTAGTGTGTTTTTAATAATTTCGTTCAGTGCTTATAGCTTCCGGCACCGCCGGCGCCGTGGCCAGACGCTGCAGAAGACAGACCAGCATAACCGTTTTGTCCGCGGTAGACATCAGCAGTGCCTGGTCCGTAGCTGTACGCACCACCAGCCAGGGCTCCGGCTCCGGCACCGCCGTAAGCTCCTCCGAAACCGCCGTCTCCTTTTCCAGCAGCAGAATTCAATCCCGCGTATCCGTTCTGTCCTCTGTATACGTCAGCGGTTCCAGGGCCATAACTGAAAGCTCCAGCACCGCCAAAGGCTGCTCCAAGTGCACCTCCGTGTCCTGCGCTTGCAGAGCCGTCGTCATAGTTACCTCCCGCTTGTGCAGAAAGGATTCTCTCTTTAGCGACGGTAACAAGATGTGCTCCCCTGGCAGCCGCAACTTCAACAGTATCGGCGAGGTGTCCGTCACCTTGAACTACTGGGTTAGCAAGGGGTCCTTGGTATCCGACAGGTCCGAGCTGAGCTGCTCCGATTGTGATGAACCTCCGTGAGACAAAGTGGCGGAAGCCAAGCAGCATGTAGCAGCTACAAGGACGATCTGCAATACAGTCAAATACAACTGTGAATGGGTTTATTCTATTCTGCAAGGTGTTTTAAAAATTTTTTCTGCTATGTCTTCTTGCAGTTTAGACCACATAGCATTGAACACTTGACCGCTAGGATTGGTGTTAATTAGTGTACGAATGAAAGCGACACGGGGCTTTTAAAAATATTTCGTGATATTAGCATCCTCTAGTCGGATTTCCTAGTAAATGTTTAGAGTAAGAATGAACGGTGTTTACCTAGTAAGAAGAAATCGAGTTTATCTAATTCTTGGGCTGATAAAGGTTTGCCGAATGTACGGACTGAACGTGTTTCGTTAAAAGTGAATCATATCATGATTTGGTTTAGTTGCCTCACATATTACCGCAGCTTAATTTAAAGTCTGGTAATTTATTCTCTACGAGAAGTGTCTTACCTGGAACTTCATCATGCTGACGGACACTGTGATTACAATAATGATCATCGATCTGATTCTCAGTTTATATACACAGTCTCGCCCCGTGGCCGGTGGCGCTTGTTTCCTTGCACTTTCACATTGCCCACATTGACCGCATCGCTGAATTATGACGAAAAGCGTTTATTTTGTAAACGCACTCTGGATGCAACGACGCTCATCCAGCTTAGAGTAGACTTTTAGCAAGTTACAATTTTTCTTTGAATCCGAAGCAGGCACAAGTAACGTCGACGATGGAAACGCCTCCTCAGTCACTACAGGTTACTGTTGCAAAGATGCACTCTATTGTTACGTAGAAAACAGAACGCTCAATGTCTGCAACTAGACAATTTACCTTACGTTACGTATAAAATACCTAAAATAGGTCTCCGTCGAAGTTAAACAATTCTAGACGCTGGTTGATTACGGAAATAAATGAGGTTTTAAGGGGACTATGTACCCGAAATTTTTTAAAAATTTCACTTTTTCTGTTTTTCAAATTTTCAGAAACTACAGTTAATTCTGAAAAAAATGATATAAAATGTGTTTACCTATGAGAAATAAAAGTTACAAAAATAAACAAATAAATAGTACACAATTTTGTGTTGTGCGCTTGCATTTTCAGGCTTGGAAACTTTTAATATATTTTTTTTTTTTTCACATAAAAAAGGGAATTTTTGTGTTATAGGTTAGGTTGGCTACTCTGTCATTATTACATGTGAGGAATACAAACATGAGCATTCACTGCCTTTACCTGAGCTTCATAAAATAAAACATATTCAGGGACCTAAGCAATGAAACTTTACTGATCAAGTGCCTTTTGGTAAAACACAAAACCCGAATGAATCGTTCAATGCCCTAATTTGGAAAAGGTTACCAAGGACAATTTATGTTGGGATAAATACAATTAAAGTGGGAGTGTATGATGCAGTGCTTGCTTTCAACAGCGGAGCTTACAGCAAATGTACTGTGATGTAGAATCTGGTAAGTGAGTCTTGTCGGGCACGGTTGAGACCAATCGATGAGAGGAGAGTAAAGGAAGCTGATAAGAAAATGACAGAGCAAAGTAAGGTAGAAGGTAAAATAAAAAGGCAAGAAAACAAGAAGAAATCAGAAGAAAATGAGGAAGACCCACAGTATGGCGCAGGACTATTTTAAATGTAGCTTTGTTGTGTAACTATGGTAACATTGACAATAAAGTAAGCTTTCTCAAAAAATGACTTTTTACCATACTTATGTACCTTTTTCTCAGCTTCTGTTAAAGATAGAAACACGATTCTTTTTTTTAAGTTGTAGGGCTAATTACAGTGTATCTACTGAACCTCAAAAACAGAAGAAGAAAGTAACCAAAAAATTATAAAAAATTATTAACTCTTTAAAAAAATTAAAATATTTAGACAATTATTCAAAAAATTAATTAAATAAATGTGAGACAATAAAACGTAATTTTTTTAGTTCAGATGGTTACAATACCTTCCCAGAATATGCTGACCAAACCTCAAGTTTGTACCTTGAACAGGTCTTGAGAAAAAGGTACATAAAGTTGATTAATTTAACATGGGGAAGATAGGCGGGTACATGGTCCCCTTAATTTATGCATAAAACTTGATAGTAGCTAACGGCTTGACCATTCACACTGCCATCATAAAAAACATGTATATGCCACGAGAGGAGGAGCAGCTATAGGAACGGCATGCTTAGATTCGATTGTTATTTAAGGGGTAGTGTATTGTGTAAGTGATGTCTAGCTTGCCGTCAAAGTTCTTCTGCAAGGTGTACAACTTGTCTTACCACATGGCCAAAATCTGAACGCTAGTGAGTAGTATATTGAAACATGACGTCGCAAGCAATTAAAATTTGATTTCATAATAAAATGGAATACACTGTGCTGCATCGACGAGTACGGTGTTTTCACGCGTCGTACAAACCTAGTTAATGCGTACCGAAGTCACGAAACGTCTGACCTCCATTTGTATGTATGTGACGTCTGGTACATCAGCATATGCGTACAGGGAACTGAAAGACGTCGCTCTATCCGTACATTGCTTTTACAGAAAACCTGTGCAATGAGTCCGACTTAACTGAAGAAAGATTGTTCGCAGAATTCACTACCGTATGCTTATGTCTAATGGCTGTAGAGCGGAGAAATATTATTTTGCGTAGTCAAAACTTTGTTAAACTCGTCTAACATCGGCTCGCTGTCGACGTATACGCTTCTGCAAGAAGCTTCATGTCTTTCATGTGCAGGGCGATCAATCTTTCACCGTATCTCCGACCAGCGGCTGGTTCAGAAATAACTGTATAGGTGTTTACTTGTTCGTCGATAGGATTTCGTTAATTTCAATTATCTTGCCAGACTAAGTTCTGATGATGCACAACGAATACGACAGAAAATTCACTAATCCTTACATCCCGACAAACGAAAGCTCTGTGTGAATTCGTTGTACCGATTTCATATAGTCTGTATTGTATTACAAGCGCTTTTGTTTGATAAGTTGATCATACGCGTGTCACATCTCCGGATCTTTCTTCTTCATGTCTTCATTAAAAGAGGCAGTTCGTAGGAATGAAGGGAAAAATTCACTTTAGCATTTTGTTTTACAGTAGACTTTAATTTAATGTTGAAAACGATTGCTTTACAACATTTCAAGTCCAACTAGCTATTTCTTGTTATCTGGTCATGAGCGTGTAGTAAGCACGTCTGTGACAATACGTTTAACGATTTTCTGACAAGCGTCAGTTTTGCAGAATACCTTTTACTTTCTGTGCATATACACTTGGGAAATCGTCTGTAGGCAAATGTCTAAATTTCCCAGACTGACTTTAAAGAGTTTGGCGGGATTGGGTTTACAAGCTGGCGTAACGAACACAAAGTTTGAGTAGTGTGAAAATTTCAACTTTTATTGAAAATATATCGTGCTGACAAAAATTAGTGTGTTCTTAATAATTTCGTTCAGTGCTTATAGCTTCCGGCACCGCCGGCGCCGTGGCCAGACGCTGCAGAAGACAGACCAGCATAACCGTTTTGTCCGCGGTAGACATCAGCAGTGACTGGTCCGTAGCTGTACGCACCACCAGCCAGGGCTCCGGCTCCGGCACCGCCGTAAGCTCCTCCGAAACCGCCGTCTCCTTTTCCAGCAGCAGAACTCAATCCCGCGTATCCGTTCTGTCCTCTGTATACGTCAGCGGTTCCAGGGCCATAACTGAAAGCTCCAGCACCGCCAAAGGCTGCTCCAAGTGCACCTCCGTGTCCTGCGCTTGCAGAGCCGTCGTCATAGTTACCTCCCGCTTGTGCAGAAAGGATTCTCTCTTCAGCGACGGCAACCAGATGTGCTCCCCTGGCAGCCGCAACTTCAACAGTATCGGCGAGGTGTCCGTCACCTTGAACTACTGGGTTAGCAAGGGGTCCTTGGTATCCGACAGGTCCGAGCTGAGCTGCGCCGATTGTGATGAACCTCCGTGAGACAAAGTGGCGGAAGCCAGGCAGCATGTAGCAGCTACAAGGACGATCTGCAATACAGTCAAAGACAACTGTGAATGGGTTTATTCTATTCTGCAAGGTGTTTAAAAATTTTTTCTGCTATGTCTTCTTGCAGTTTAGACCACATAGCATTGAACACTTGACCGCTAGGATTGGTGTTAATTAGTGTACGAATGAAAGCGACACGGGGCTTTTAAAAATATTTCGTGATATTAGCATCCTCTAGACGGATTTCCTAGTAAATGTTTAGAGTAATAATGAACGGTGTTTCCCTAGTAAGAAGAAAGCGAGTTTATCTAATTCTTGGGTTGATAAAGGTTTGCCGAATGTACTGACTGAACGTGTTTCGTTAAAAGTGAATCATATCATGATTTGGTTTAGTTGCCTCACATATTACCGCAGCTTAATTTAAAGTCTGGTAATTTATTCTCTACGAGAAGTGTCTTACCTGGAACTTCATCATGCTGACGGACACTGTGATTACAATGATGATCATCGATCTGATTCTCAGTTTATATACACAGTCTCGCCCCGTGGCCGGTGGCGCTTGTTTCCTTGCACTTTCACATTGCCGACATTGACCGCATCGCTGAATTATGACGAAAAGCGTTTATTTTGTAAACGCACTCTGGATGCAACGACGCTCATCCAGCTTAGAGTAGACTTTTCGCAAGTTACAATTTTTCTTTGAATCCGAAGCCGGCACAAGTAACGTCGACGATGGAAACGCCCCCTCAGTCACTACAGGTTACTGTTGCAAAGATGCACTCTATTGTTACGTAGAAAACAGAACGCTCAATGTCTGCAACTAGACAATTTACCTTACGTTACGTATAAAATACCTAAAATAGGTCTCCGTCGAAGTTAAACAATTCTAGACGCTGGTTGATTACGGAAATAAATGAGGTTTTAAGGGGACTATGTACCCGAAATTTTTTAAAAATTTCACTTTTTCTGTTTTTCAAATTTTTAGAAACTACAGTTAATTCTGAAAAAAATGATATAAAATGTGTTTACCTATGAGAAATAAAAGTTACAAAAATAAATAAATAAAAAGTACACAATTTTGTGTTGTGCGCTTGCATTTTCAGGCTTGGAAACTTTTAATATATTTGTTTTTTTTTCACATACAAAAGGGAATTTTTGTGTTATAGGTTAGGTTGGCTACTCTGTCATTATTACATGTGAGGAATACAAACATGAGCATTCACTGCCTTTACCTGAGCTTCATAAAATAAAACATATTCAGGGACCTAAGCAATGAAACTTTACTGATCAAGTGCCTTTTTGGTAAAACACAAAACCCGAATGAATCGTTCAATGCCCTAATTTGGAAAAGGTTACCAAGGACAGTTTATGTTGGGATAAATACAATTAAAGTGGGAGTGTTTGATGCAGTGCTTGCTTTCAACAGCGGAGCTTACAGCAAATGTACTGTGATGTAGAAACTGGTAAGTGAGTCTTGTCGGGCACGGTTGAGACCAATCGATGAGAGGAGAGTAAAAGAAGCTGATAAGAAAATGACAGAGCAAAGTAAGGTAGAAGGTAAAATAAAAATGCAAGAAAACAAGAAGAAATCAGAAGAAAATGAGGAAGACCCACAGTATGGCGCAGGAATATTTTAAATGTAGCTTTGTTGTGTAACTATGGTAACATTGACAATAAAGTAAGTTTTCTCAAAAAATGAATTTTTACCATACGTACGTACCTTTTTCTCAGCTTCTGTTAAAGATAGAAACACGATTCTTTTTTTTAAGTTGTAGGGCTAATTACAGTGTATCTACTGAACCTCAAAAACAGAAGAAGAAAGTAACCAAAAAATTATAAAAAATTATTAACTCTTTAAAAAAATTAAAATATTTAGACAATTATTCAAAAAATTAATTAAATAAATGTGAGATAATAAAACGTAATTTTTTTAGTTCAGATGGTTACAATACCTTCCCAGAATATGCTGACCAAACCTCAAGTTTGTACCTTGAACAGGTCTTGAGAAAAAGGTACATAAAGTTGATTAATTTAACATGGGGAAGATAGGCGGGTACATGGTCCCCTTAATTTATGCATAAAACTTGATAGTAGCTAACGGCTTGACCATTCACACTGCCATCATAAAAAACATGTATATGCCACGAGAGGAGGAGCAGCTATAGGAACGGCATGCTTAGATTCGATTGTTATTTAAGGGGTAGTGTATTGTGTAAGTGATGTCTAGCTTGCCGTCAAAGTTCTTCTGAAAGGTGTACAACTTTTCTTACCACATGGCCAAAATCTGAACGCTAGTGAGTAGTATATTGAAACATGACGTCGCAAGCAATTAAAACTTGATTTCATAATAAAATGGAATACACTGTGCTGCATCGACGAGTACGGTGTTTTCACGCGTCGTACAAACCTAGTTAATGCGTACCGAAGTCACGAAACGTCTGACCTCCATTTGTATGTATGTGACGTCTGGTACATCAGCATATGTGTACAGGGAACTGAAAGACGTCGCTCTATCCGTACATTGCTTTTACAGAAAACCTGTGCAATGAGTCCGACTTAACTGAAGAAGGATTGTTCGCAGAATTCACTACCGTATGCTTATGTCTAATGGCTGTAGAGCGGAGAAATATTATTTTGCGTAGTCAAAACTTTGTTAACCTCGTCTAACATCGGCTCGCTGTCGACGTATACGCTTCTGCAAGAAGCTTCATGTCTTTCATGTGCAGGGCGATCAATCTTTCACCGTATCTCCGACCAGCGGCTGGTTCAGAAATAACTGTATAGGTGTTTACTTGTTCGTCGATAGGATTTCGTTAATTTCAATTATCTTGCCAGACTAAGTTCTGGTGATGCACAACGAATACGACAGAAAATTCACTAATCCTTACATCCAGACAAACGAAAGCTCTGTGTGAATTCGTTGTACCGATTTCAAATAGTCTGTATTGTATTACAAGCGCTTTTGTTTGATAAGTTGATCATGCGCGAGTCACATCTCCGGAACTTTCTTCTTCATGTCTTCAGTAAAAGAGGCAGTTCGTAGGAATGAAGGGAAAAATTCACTTTAGCATTTTGTTTTACAGTACACTTTAATTTAATGTTGAAAACGATTGCTTTACAACATTTCAAGTCCAACTAGCTATTTCTTGTTATCTGGTCATGAGCGTGTAGTAAGTACGTCTGTGACAATAGGTTTAACGATTTTCTGACAAGCGTCAGTTTTCAGAATACCTTTTACTTTCTGTGCATATACACTTGGGAAATCGTCTGTAGGCAAATGTCTAAATTTCCCAGACTGACTTTAAAGAGTTTGGCGGGATTGGATTTACAAGCTGGCGTAACGAACACAAAGTTTGAGTAGTGTGAAAATTTCAACTTTTATTGAAAATATATCGTGCTGACAAAAATTAGTTTGATTTTATTAATTTCGTTCAGTGCTTATAGCTTCCGGCACCGCCGGCGCCGTGGCCAGACGCTGCAGAAGACAGTCCAGCATAACCGTTTTGTCCGCGGTAGACATCAGCAGTGCCTGGTCCGTAGCTGTACGCACCACCAGCCAGGGCTCCGGCTCCGGCACCGCCGTAAGCTCCTCCGAAACCGCCGTCTCCTTTTCCAGCAGCAGAATTCAATCCCGCGTATCCGTTCTGTCCTCTGTATACGTCAGCGGTTCCAGGGCCATAACTGAAAGCTCCAGCACCGCCAAAGGCTGCTCCAAGTGCACCTCCGTGTCCTGCGCTTGCAGAGCCGTCGTCATAGTTACCTTCCGCTTGTGCAGAGAGGATTCTCTCTTTAGCGACGGCAACCAGATGTGCTCCCCTGGCAGCCGCAACTTCAACAGTATCGGCGAGGTGTCCGTCACCTTGAACTACTGGGTTAGCAAGGGGTCCTTGGTATCCGACAGGTCCGAGCTGAGCTGCGCCGAATTGTGATGAACCTCCGTGAGACAAAGTGGCGGAAGCCAGGCAGCATGTAGCAGCCACAAGGACGATCTGCAATACAGTCAAAGACAACTGTGAATGGGTTTATTCTATTCTGCAAGGTGTTTTAAAAATTTTTTCTGCTATGTCTTCTTGCAGTTTAGACCACATAGCATTGAACACTTGACCGCTAGGAATAGTGTTAATTAGTGTACGAATGAAAGCGACACGGGGCTTTTAAAAATATTTCGTGATATTAGCATCCTCTAGTCGGATTTCCTAGTAAATGTTTAGAGTAAGAATTAACGGTGTTTCCCTAGTAAGAAGACAGCGAATTTATCTAATTCTTGGGTTGATAAAGGTTTGCCGAATGTACTGACTGAACGTGTTTCGTTAAAAGTGAATCATATCATGATTTGGATTAGTTTCCTCACATATTACCGCAGCTTAATTTAAAGTCTGGTAATTTATTCTCTACGAGAAGTGTCTTACCTGGAACTTCATCATGCTGACGGACACTGTGATTACAATGATGATCATCGATCTGATTCTCAGTTTATATACACAGTCTCGCCCCGTGGCCGGTGGCGCTTGTTTCCTTGGACTTTCACATTGCCGACATTGACCGCATCGCTGAATTATGACGAAAAGCGTTTATTTTGTAAACGTACTATGGATGCAACGACGCTCATCCAGCTTAGAGTAGACTTTTCGCAAGTTACAATTTTTCTTTGAATCCGAAGCAGGCACAAGTAACGTCGACGATGGAAACGCCTGCTCAGTCACTACAGGTTACTGTTGCAAAGATGCACTCTATTTTTACGTAGGAAACAGAACGCTCAATGTCTGCAACTAGACAATTTACCTTACGTTACGTATAAAATACCTAAAATAGGTCTCCGTCGAAGTTAAACAATTCTAGACGCTGGTTGATTACGGAAATAAATGAGGTTTTAAGGGGACCATGTACCCGAAATTTTTTAAATATTTAACTTTTTCTGTTTTTCAAATTTTCAGAAACTACAGTTAATTCTGAAAAAAATGATATAAAATTTGTTTACCTATGAGAAATAAAAGTTACAAAAATAAATAAAAAAAGTACACAATTTTGTGTTGAGCGCTTGCATTTTCAGGCTTGGAAACTTTTGATATATTTGTTTTTTTTCACATACAAAAGTGAATTTTTGTGTTATAGATTAGGTTGGCTACTCTGTCATTATTACATGTGAGGAATACAAACATGAGCATTCACTGCCTTTACCTGAGCTTCATAAAATAAAACATATTCAGGGACCTAAGCAATGAAACTTTACTGATCAAGTGCCTTTTTGGTAAAACACAAAACCCGAATGAATCGTTCAATGCCCTAATTTGGAAAAGGTTACCAAGGACAATTTATGTTGGGATAAATACAATTAAAGTGGGAGTGTATGATGCAGAGCTTGCTTTCAACAGCGGAGCTTACAGCGAATGTACTGTGATTAAGAAACTGGTAAGTGAGTCTTGTCGGGCACGGTTGAGACCAATCGATGAGAGGAGAGTAAAAGAAGCTGATAAGAAAATGACAGAGCAAAGTAAGGTAGAAGGTAAAATAAAAAGGCAAGAAAACAAGAAGAAATCAGAAGAAAATGAGGAAGACCCACAGTATGGCGCAGGACTATTTTAAATGTAGCTTTGTTGTGTAACTATGGTAACATTGACAATAAAGTAGGTTTTCTCAAAAAATGACTTTTTACCATATTTATGTACCTTTTTCTCAGCTTCTGTTAAAGATAGAAACATGATTCTTTTTTTTAAGTTGTAGGGCTAATTACAGTGTATCTACTGAACCTCAAAAACAGAAGAAGAAAGTAACCAAAAAAATATTAACTCTTTAAAAATATTAAAATATTTAGACAATTATTCAAAAAACTATTTAAATAAATGTGAGATAATAAAACGTAATTTTTTTGGTTCATATGGTTAAAATACCTTCCCAGAATATGCTGACCAAACCTCAAGTTTGTACCTTGAACAGGTTTTGAGAAAAAGGTACATAAAGTTGATTAATTTAACATGGGGAAGATAGGCGGGTACATGGTCCCCTTAATTTATGCATAAAACTTGATAGTAGCTAACGGCTTGACCATTCACACGCCATCATAAAAAACATGCATATGCCATGAAAGGAGGAGCAGCTATAGGAACGGCATGCTTAGATTCGATTGTTATTTAAGGGGTAGTGTATTGTGTAAGTGATGTCTAGCTTGCCGTCAAAGGTCTTCTGCAAGGTGTACAACTTTTCTTACCACATGGCCAAAATCTGAAAGCTAGTGAGTAGTATATTGAAACATGATGTCGCAAGCGATTTAAATTTGATTTCATAATAAAATGGAATACACTGTGCTGCATCGACAAGTACGGTGTTTTCACGCGTCGTACAAACCTAGTTAATGCGTACCGAAGTCAAGAAACGTCTGACCTACATTTGTATGTATGTGACGTCTGGTACATCAGCATATGCGTACAGGGAACTGAAAGACGTCGCTCTATCCGTACATTGCTTTTACAGAAAACCTGTGCAATGAGTCCGACTTAACTGAAGAAGGATTGTTCGCAGAATTCACTACCGTCTGCTTAGGTCTAATGGCTGTAGAGCTGAGAAATGTTATTTTGCGTAATCAAAACTTTGTTAACCTCGTCTAACATCGGCTCGCTGTCGACGTATACGCTTCTGGAAGAAGCTTCATGTCTTTCATGTGCAGGGCGATCAATCTTTCATCGTATCTCCGACCAGCGGCTGGTTCAGAAATAACTGTATAGGTGTTTACTTGTTCGTCGATAGGATTTCGTTAATTTCAATTATCTTGCCAGACTAAGTTCTGATGATGCACAACGAATACGACAGAAAATTCACTAATCCTTACATCCCGAAAAACGAAAGCTCTGTGTGAATTCGTTGTACCGATTTCATATAGTCTGTATTGTATTACAAGCGCTTTTGTTTGATAAGTTGATCATGCGCGAGTCACATCTCCGGAACTTTCTTCTTCATGTCTTCAGTAAAAGAGGCAGTGCGTAGGAATGAAGGGAAAAATTCACTTTAGCATTTTGTTTTACAGTACACTTTAATTTAATGTTGAAAACGATTGCTTTACAACATTTCAAGTCCAACTAGCTATTTCTTGTTATCTGAGCATGAGCGTGTAGTAAGTACGTCTGTGACAATAGGTTTAACGATTTTCTGACAAGCGTCAGTTTTGCAGAATTCCTTTTACTTTCTGTGCATATACACTTCGGAAAACGTCTGTAGGAAAATATCTAAATTTCCCAGACTGACTTTAAAGAGTTCGGCGGGATTGGATTTACAAGCTGGCGTAAGGAACACAAAGTTTGAGTAGTGTGAAAATTTCAACTTTTATTGAAAATATATCGTGCTGACAAAAATTAGTTTGTTTTTATTAATTTCGTTCAGTGCTTATAGCTTCCGGCACCGCCGGCGCCGTGGCCAGACGCTGCAGAAGACAGACCAGCATAACCGTTTTGTCCGCGGTAGACATCAGCAGTGCCTGGTCCGTAGCTGTACGCACCACCAGCCAGGGCTCCGGCTCCGGCACCGCCGTAAGCTCCTCCGAAACCGCCGTCTCCTTTTCCAGCAGCAGAATTCAATCCCGCGTATCCGTTCTGTCCTCTGTATACGTCAGCGGTTCCAGGGCCATAACTGAAAGCTCCAGCACCGCCAAAGGCTGCTCCAAGTGCACCTCCGTGTCCTGCGCTTGCAGAGCCGTCGTCATAGTTACCTCAAGCTTCTGCAGAAAGGATTCTCTCTTTAGCGACGGCAACCAGATGTGCTCCCCTGGCAGCCGCAACTTCAACAGTATCGGCGAGGTGTCCGTCACCTTGAACTACTGGGTTAGCAAGGGGTCCTTGGTATCCGACAGGTCCGAGCTGAGCTGCGCCGAATTGTGATGAACCTCCGTGAGACAAAGTGGCGGAAGCCAGGCAGCATGTAGCAGCCACAAGGACGATCTGCAATACAGTCAAAGACAACTATGAATGGGATTATTCTATTCTGCAAGGTGTTTTAAAAATTTTTTCTGCTATGTCTTCTTGCAGTTTAGACCACATAGCATTGAACACTTGACCGCTAGGAATAGTGTTAATTAGTGTACGAATGAAAGCGACACGGGGCTTTTAAAAATATTTCGTGATATTAGCATCCTCTAGTCGGATTTCATAGTAAATGTTTAGAGTAAGAATGAACGGTGTTTCCCTAGTAAGAAGAAAGCGAGTTTATCTAATTCTTGGGCTGATAAAGGTTTGCCGAATGTACTGACTGAACGTGTTTCGTTAAAAGTTAATCTTATCATGATTTGGATTAGTTGCCTCACATATTACCGCAGCTTAATTTAAAGTCTGGTAATTTATTCTCTACGAGAAGTGTCTTACCTGGAACTTCATCATGCTGACGGACACTGTGATTACAATGATGATCATCGATCTGATTCTCAGTTTATATACACAGTCTCGCCCCGTGGCCGGTGGCGCTTGTTTCCTTGGACTTTCACATTGCCGACATTGACCGCATCGCTGAATTATGACGAAAAGCGTTTATTTTGTAAGCGCACTCTGGATGCAACGACGCTCATCCAGCTTAGAGTAGACTTTTCGCAAGTTACAATTTTTCTTTGAATCCGAAGCAGGCACAAGTAACGTCGACGATGGAAACGCCTGCTCAGTCACTACAGGTTACTGTTGCAAAGATGCACTCTATTGTTACGTAGGAAACAGAACGCTCAATGTCTGCAACTAGACAATTTACCTTACGTTACGTATAAAATACCTAAAATAGGTCTCCGTCGAAGTTAAACAATTCTAGACGCTGGTTGATTACGGAAATAAATGAGGTTTTAAGGGGACCATGTACCCGAAATTTTTTTAAAATTTCACTTTTTCTGTTTTTCAAATTTTCAGAAACTACAGTTAATTCTGAAAAAAATGATATAAAATTTGTTTACCTATGAGAAATAAAAGTTACAAAAATAAATAAATAAAAAGTACACAATTTTGTGTTGAGCGCTTGCATTTTCAGGCTTGGAAACTTTTGATATATTTGTTTTTTTTTCACATACAAAAGGGAATTTTTGTGTTATAGGTTAGATTGGCTACTCTGTCATTATTAAATGTGAGGAATGCAAACATGAGCATTCACTGCCTTTACCTGAGCTTCATAAAATAAAACATATTCAGGGACCTAAGCAATGAAACTTTACTGATCAAGTGCCTTTTTGGTAAAACACAAAACCCTAATGAATCGTTCAATGCCCTAATTTGGAAAAGGTTACCAAGGACAATTTATGTTGGGATAAATACAATTAAAGTGGGAGTGTATGATGCAGAGCTTGCTTTCAACAGCGGAGCTTACAGCGAATGTACTGTGATGTAGAAACTGGTAAGTGAGTCTTGTCGGGCACGGTTGAGACCAATCGATGAGAGGAGAGTAAAAGAAGCTGATAAGAAAATGACAGAGCAAAGTAAGGTAGAAGGTAAAATAAAAAGGCAAGAAAACAAGAAGAAATCAGAAGAAAATGAGGAAGACCCACAGTATGGCGCAGGACTATTTTAAATGTAGCTTTGTTGTGTAACTATGGTAACATTGACAATAAAGTAGGTTTTCTCAAAAAATGACTTTTTACCATATTTATGTACCTTTTTCTCAGCTTCTGTTAAAGATAGAAACATGATTCTTTTTTTTAAGTTGTAGGGCTAATTACAGTGTATCTACTGAACCTCAAAAACAGAAGAAGAAAGTAACCAAAAAAATATTAACTCTTTAAAAAATTAAAATATTTAGACAATTATTCAAAAAACTATTTAAATAAATGTGAGATAATAAAACGTAATTTTTTTGGTTCAGATGGTTAAAATACCTTCCCAGAATATGCTGACCAAACCTCAAGTTTGTACCTTGAACAGGTTTTGAGAAAAAGGTACATAAAGTTGATTAATTTAACATGGGGAAGATAGGCGGGTACATGGTCCCCTTAATTTATGCATAAAACTTGATAGTAGCTAACGGCTTGACCATTCACACGCCATCATAAAAAACATGCATATGCCACGAAAGGAGGAGCAGCTATAGGAACGGCATGCTTAGATTCGATTGTTATTTAAGGGGTAGTGTATTGTGTAAGTGATGTCTAGCTTGCCGTCAAAGGTCTTCTGCAAGGTGTACAACTTTTCTTACCACATGGCCAAAATCTGAAAGCTAGTGAGTAGTATATTGAAACATGATGTCGCAAGCAATTTAAATTTGATTTCATAATAAAATGGAATACACTGTGCTGCATCGACGAGTACGGTGTTTTCACGCGTCGTACAAACCTAGTTAATGCGTACCGAAGTCAAGAAACGTCTGACCTACATTTGTATGTATGTGACGTCTGGTACATCAGCATATGCGTACAGGGAACTGAAAGACGTCGCTCTATCCGTACATTGCTTTTACAGAAAACCTGTGCAATGAGTCCGACTTAACTGAAGAAGGATTGTTCGCAGAATTCACTACCGTATGCTTATGTCTAATGGCTGTAGAGCTGAGAAATATTATTTTGCGTAATCAAAACTTTGTTAACCTCGTCTAACATCGGCTCGCTGTCGACGTATACGCTTCTGCAAGAAGCTTCATGTCTTTCATGTGCAGGGCGATCAATCTTTCACCGTATCTCCGACCAGCGGCTGGTTCAGAATTAACTCTATAGGTGTTTACTTGTTTGTCGATAGGATTTCGTTAATTTCAATTATCTTGCCAGACTAAGTTCTGATGATGCACAACGAATACGACAGAAAATTCACTAATCCTTACATCCCGACAAACGAAAGCTCTGTGTGAATTCGTTGTACCGATTTCATATAGTCTGTATTGTATTACAAGCGCTTTTGTTTGATAAGTTGATCATGCGCGAGTCACATCTCCGGAACTTTCTTCTTCATGTCTTCAGTAAAAGAGGCAGTTCGTAGGAATGAAGGGAAAAATTCACTTTAGCATTTTGTTTTACAGTACACTTTAATTTAATGTTGAAAACGATTGCTTTACAACATTTCAAGTCCAACTAGCTATTTCTTGTTATCTGAGCATGAGCGTGTAGTAAGTACGTCTGTGACAATAGGTTTAACGATTTTCTGACAAGCGTCAGTTTTGCAGAATTCCTTTTACTTTCTGTGCATATACACTTCGGAAAACGTCTGTAGGAAAATATCTAAATTTCCCAGACTGACTTTAAAGAGTTCGGCGGGATTGGATTTACAAGCTGGCGTAAGGAACACAAAGTTTGAGTAGTGTGAAAATTTCAACTTTTATTGAAAATATATCGTGCTGACAAAAATTAGTTTGTTTTTATTAATTTCGTTCAGTGCTTATAGCTTCCGGCACCGCCGGCGCCGTGGCCAGACGCTGCAGAAGACAGACCAGCATAACCGTTTTGTCCGCGGTAGACATCAGCAGTGCCTGGTCCGTAGCTGTACGCACCACCAGCCAGGGCTCCGGCTCCGGCACCGCCGTAAGCTCCTCCGAAACCGCCGTCTCCTTTTCCAGCAGCAGAATTCAATCCCGCGTATCCGTTCTGTCCTCTGTATACGTCAGCGGTTCCAGGGCCATAACTGAAAGCTCCAGCACCGCCAAAGGCTGCTCCAAGTGCACCTCCGTCTCCTGCGCTTGCAGAGCCGTCGTCATAGTTACCTCCCGCTTGTGCAGAAAGGATACTCTCTTTAGCGACGGCAACCAGATGTGCTCCCCTGGCAGCCGCAACTTCAACAGTATCGGCGAGGTGTCCGTCACCTTGAACTACTGGGTTAGCAAGGGGTCCTTGGTATCCGACAGGTCCGAGCTGAGCTGCGCCGAATTGTGATGAACCTCCGTGAGACAAAGTGGCGGAAGCCAGGCAGCATGTAGCAGCCACAAGGACGATCTGCAATACAGTCAAAGACAACTATGAATGGGATTATTCTATTCTGCAAGGTGTTTTAAAAATTTTTTCTGCTATGTCTTCTTGCAGTTTAGACCACATAGCATTGAACACTTGACCGCTAGGAATAGTGTTAATTAGTGTACGAATGAAAGCGACACGGGGCTTTTAAAAATATTTCGTGATATTAGCATCCTCTAGTCGGATTTCATAGTAAATGTTTAGAGTAAGAATGAACGGTGTTTCCCTAGTAAGAAGAAAGCGAGTTTATCTAATTCTTGGGCTGATAAAGGTTTGCCGAATGTACTGACTGAACGTGTTTCGTTAAAAGTTAATCTTATCATGATTTGGTTTAGTTGCCTCACATATTACCGCAGCTTAATTTAAAGTCTGGTAATTTATTCTCTACGAGAAGTGTCTTACCTGGAACTTCATCATGCTGACGGACACTGTGATTACAATGATGATCATCGATCTGATTCTCAGTTTATATACACAGTCTCGCCCCGTGGCCGGTGGCGCTTGTTTCCTTGGACTTTCACATTGCCGACATTGACCGCATCGCTGAATTATGACGAAAAGCGTTTATTTTGTAAGCGCACTCTGGATGCAACGACGCTCATCCAGCTTAGAGTAGACTTTTCGCAAATTACAATTTTTCTTTGAATCCGAAGCAGGCACAAGTAACGTCGACGATGGAAACGCCTGCTCAGTCACTACAGGTTACTGTTGCAAAGATGCACTCTATTGTTACGTAGGAAACAGAACGCTCAATGTCTGCAACTAGACAATTTACCTTACGTTACGTATAAAATACCTAAAATAGGTCTCCGTCGAAGTTAAACAATTCTAGACGCTGGTTGATTACGGAAATAAATGAGGTTTTAAGGGGACCATGTACCCGAAATTTTTTAAAAATTTCACTTTTTCTGTTTTTCAAATTTTCAGAAACTACAGTTAATTCTGAAAAAAATGATATAAAATTTGTTTACCTATGAGAAATAAAAGTTACAAAAATAAATAAATAAAAAGTACACAATTTTGTGTTGAGCGCTTGCATTTTCAGGCTTGGAAACTTTTGATATATTTGTTTTTTTTTCACATACAAAAGGGAATTTTTGTGTTATAGGTTAGATTGGCTACTCTGTCATTATTACATGTGAGGAATGCAAACATGAGCATTCACTGCCTTTACCTGAGCTTCATAAAATAAAACATATTCAGGGACCTAAGCAATGAAACTTTACTGATCAAGTGCCTTTTTGGTAAAACACAAAACCCTAATGAATCGTTCAATGCCCTAATTTGGAAAAGGTTACCAAGGACAATTTATGTTGGGATAAATACAATTAAAGTGGGAGTGTATGATGCAGAGCTTGCTTTCAACAGCGGAGCTTACAGCGAATGTACTGTGATGTAGAAACTGGTAAGTGAGTCTTGTCGGGCACGGTTGAGACCAATCGATGAGAGGAGAGTAAAAGAAGCTGATAAGAAAATGACAGAGCAAAGTAAGGTAGAAGGTAAAATAAAAATGCAAGAAAACAAGAAGAAATCAGAAGAAAATGAGGAAGACCCACAGTATGGCGCAGGACTATTTTAAATGTAGCTTTGTTGTGTAACTATGGTAACATTGACAATAAAGTAGGTTTTCTCAAAAAATGACTTTTTACCATATTTATGTACCTTTTTCTCAGCTTCTGTTAAAGATAGAAACATGATTCTTTTTTTTAAGTTGTAGGGCTAATTACAGTGTATCTACTGAACCTCAAAAACAGAAGAAGAAAGTAACCAAAAAAATATTAACTCTTTAAAAAATTAAAATATTTAGACAATTATTCAAAAAACTATTTAAATAAATGTGAGATAATAAAACGTAATTTTTTTGGTTCAGATGGTTAAAATACCTTCCCAGAATATGCTGACCAAACCTCAAGTTTGTACCTTGAACAGGTTTTGAGAAAAAGGTACATAAAGTTGATTAATTTAACATGGGGAAGATAGGCGGGTACATGGTCCCCTTAATTTATGCATAAAACTTGATAGTAGCTAACGGCTTGACCATTCACACGCCATCATAAAAAACATGCATATGCCACGAAAGGAGGAGCAGCTATAGGAACGGCATGCTTAGATTCGATTGTTATTTAAGGGGTAGTGTATTGTGTAAGTGATGTCTAGCTTGCCGTCAAAGGTCTTCTGCAAGGTGTACAACTTTTCTTACCACATGGCCAAAATCTGAAAGCTAGTGAGTAGTATATTGAAACATGATGTCGCAAGCAATTTAAATTTGATTTCATAATAAAATGGAATACACTGTGCTGCATCGACGAGTACGGTGTTTTCACGCGTCGTACAAACCTAGTTAATGCGTACCGAAGCCAAGAAACGTCTGACCTACATTTGTATGTATGTGACGTCTGGTACATCAGCATATGCGTACAGGGAACTGAAAGACGTCGCTCTATCCGTACATTGCTTTTACAGAAAACCTGTGCAATGAGTCCGACTTAACTGAAGAAGGATTGTTCGCAGAATTCACTACCGTATGCTTATGTCTAATGGCTGTAGAGCTGAGAAATATTATTTTGCGTAATCAAAACTTTGTTAACCTCGTCTAACATCGGCTCGCTGTCGACGTATACGCTTCTGCAAGAAGCTTCATGTCTTTCATGTGCAGGGCGATCAATCTTTCACCGTATCTCCGACCAGCGGCTGGTTCAGAATTAACTCTATAGGTGTTTACTTGTTCGTCGATAGGATTTCGTTAATTTCAATTATCTTGCCAGACTAAGTTCTGATGATGCACAACGAATACGACAGAAAATTCACTAATCCTTACATCCCGACAAACGAAAGCTCTGTGTGAATTCGTTGTACCGATTTCATATAGTCTGTATTGTATTACAAGCGCTTTTGTTTGATAAGTTGATCATGCGCGAGTCACATCTCCGGAACTTTCTTCTTCATGTCTTCAGTAAAAGAGGCAGTTCGTAGGAATGAAGGGAAAAATTCACTTTAGCATTTTGTTTTACAGTACACTTTAATTTAATGTTGAAAACGATTGCTTTACAACATTTCAAGTCCAACTAGCTATTTCTTGTTATCTGAGCATGAGCGTGTAGTAAGTACGTCTGTGACAATAGGTTTAACGATTTTCTGACAAGCGTCAGTTTTGCAGAATTCCTTTTACTTTCTGTGCATATACACTTCGGAAAACGTCTGTAGGAAAATATCTAAATTTCCCAGACTGACTTTAAAGAGTTCGGCGGGATTGGATTTACAAGCTGGCGTAAGGAACACAAAGTTTGAGTAGTGTGAAAATTTCAACTTTTATTGAAAATATATCGTGCTGACAAAAATTAGTTTGTTTTTATTAATTTCGTTCAGTGCTTATAGCTTCCGGCACCGCCGGCGCCGTGGCCAGACGCTGCAGAAGACAGACCAGCATAACCGTTTTGTCCGCGGTAGACATCAGCAGTGCCTGGTCCGTAGCTGTACGCACCACCAGCCAGGGCTCCGGCTCCGGCACCGCCGTAAGCTCCTCCGAAACCGCCGTCTCCTTTTCCAGCAGCAGAATTCAATCCCGCGTATCCGTTCTGTCCTCTGTATACGTCAGCGGTTCCAGGGCCATAACTGAAAGCTCCAGCACCGCCAAAGGCTGCTCCAAGTGCACCTCCGTCTCCTGCGCTTGCAGAGCCGTCGTCATAGTTACCTCCCGCTTGTGCAGAAAGGATACTCTCTTTAGCGACGGCAACCAGATGTGCTCCCCTGGCAGCCGCAACTTCAACAGTATCGGCGAGGTGTCCGTCACCTTGAACTACTGGGTTAGCAAGGGGTCCTTGGTATCCGACAGGTCCGAGCTGAGCTGCGCCGAATTGTGATGAACCTCCGTGAGACAAAGTGGCGGAAGCCAGGCAGCATGTAGCAGCCACAAGGACGATCTGCAATACAGTCAAAGACAACTATGAATGGGATTATTCTATTCTGCAAGGTGTTTTAAAAATTTTTTCTGCTATGTCTTCTTGCAGTTTAGACCACATAGCATTGAACACTTGACCGCTAGGAATAGTGTTAATTAGTGTACGAATGAAAGCGACACGGGGCTTTTAAAAATATTTCGTGATATTAGCATCCTCTAGTCGGATTTCATAGTAAATGTTTAGAGTAAGAATGAACGGTGTTTCCCTAGTAAGAAGAAAGCGAGTTTATCTAATTCTTGGGCTGATAAAGGTTTGCCGAATGTACTGACTGAACGTGTTTCGTTAAAAGTTAATCTTATCATGATTTGGTTTAGTTGCCTCACATATTACCGCAGCTTAATTTAAAGTCTGGTAATTTATTCTCTACGAGAAGTGTCTTACCTGGAACTTCATCATGCTGACGGACACTGTGATTACAATGATGATCATCGATCTGATTCTCAGTTTATATACACAGTCTCGCCCCGTGGCCGGTGGCGCTTGTTTCCTTGGACTTTCACATTGCCGACATTGACCGCATCGCTGAATTATGACGAAAAGCGTTTATTTTGTAAGCGCACTCTGGATGCAACGACGCTCATCCAGCTTAGAGTAGACTTTTCGCAAATTACAATTTTTCTTTGAATCCGAAGCAGGCACAAGTAACGTCGACGATGGAAACGCCTGCTCAGTCACTACAGGTTACTGTTGCAAAGATGCACTCTATTGTTACGTAGGAAACAGAACGCTCAATGTCTGCAACTAGACAATTTACCTTACGTTACGTATAAAATACCTAAAATAGGTCTCCGTCGAAGTTAAACAATTCTAGACGCTGGTTGATTACGGAAATAAATGAGGTTTTAAGGGGACCATGTACCCGAAATTTTTTAAAAATTTCACTTTTTCTGTTTTTCAAATTTTCAGAAACTACAGTTAATTCTGAAAAAAATGATATAAAATTTGTTTACCTATGAGAAATAAAAGTTACAAAAATAAATAAATAAAAAGTACACAATTTTGTGTTGAGCGCTTGCATTTTCAGGCTTGGAAACTTTTGATATATTTGTTTTTTTTTCACATACAAAAGGGAATTTTTGTGTTATAGGTTAGATTGGCTACTCTGTCATTATTACATGTGAGGAATGCAAACATGAGCATTCACTGCCTTTACCTGAGCTTCATAAAATAAAACATATTCAGGGACCTAAGCAATGAAACTTTACTGATCAAGTGCCTTTTTGGTAAAACACAAAACCCGAATGAATCGTTCAATGCCCTAATTTGGAAAAGGTTACCAAGGACAATTTATGTTGGGATAAATACAATTAAAGTGGGAGTGTATGATGCAGAGCTTGCTTTCAACAGCGGAGCTTACAGCGAATGTACTGTGATGTAGAAACTGGTAAGTGAGTCTTGTCGGGCACGGTTGAGACCAATCGATGAGAGGAGAGTAAAAGAAGCTGATAAGAAAATGACAGAGCAAAGTAAGGTAGAAGGTAAAATAAAAAGGCAAGAAAACAAGAAGAAATCAGAAGAAAATGAGGAAGACCCACAGTACGGCGCAGGACTATTTTAAATGTAGCTTTGTTGTGTAACTATGGTAACATTGACAATAAAGTAGGTTTTCTCAAAAAATGACTTTTTACCATATTTATGTACCTTTTTCTCAGCTTCTGTTAAAGATAGAAACATGATTCTTTTTTTTAAGTTGTAGGGCTAATTACAGTGTATCTACTGAACCTCAAAAACAGAAGAAGAAAGTAACCAAAAAAATATTAACTCTTTAAAAAATTAAAATATTTAGACAATTATTCAAAAAACTATTTAAATAAATGTGAGATAATAAAACGTAATTTTTTTGGTTCAGATGGTTAAAATACCTTCCCAGAATATGCTGACCAAACCTCAAGTTTGTACCTTGAACAGGTTTTGAGAAAAAGGTACATAAAGTTGATTAATTTAACATGGGGAAGATAGGCGGGTACATGGTCCCCTTAATTTATGCATAAAACTTGATAGTAGCTAACGGCTTGACCATTCACACGCCATCATAAAAAACATGCATATGCCACGAAAGGAGGAGCAGCTATAGGAACGGCATGCTTAGATTCGATTGTTATTTAAGGGGTAGTGTATTGTGTAAGTGATGTCTAGCTTGCCGTCAAAGGTCTTCTGCAAGGTGTACAACTTTTCTTACCACATGGCCAAAATCTGAAAGCTAGTGAGTAGTATATTGAAACATGATGTCGCAAGCAATTTAAATTTGATTTCATAATAAAATGGAATACACTGTGCTGCATCGACGAGTACGGTGTTTTCACGCGTCGTACAAACCTAGTTAATGCGTACCGAAGTCAAGAAACGTCTGACCTACATTTGTATGTATGTGACGTCTGGTACATCAGCATATGCGTACAGGGAACTGAAAGACGTCGCTCTATCCGTACATTGCTTTTACAGAAAACCTGTGCAATGAGTCCGACTTAACTGAAGAAGGATTGTTCGCAGAATTCACTACCGTATGCTTATGTCTAATGGCTGTAGAGCTGAGAAATATTATTTTGCGTAATCAAAACTTTGTTAACCTCGTCTAACATCGGCTCGCTGTCGACGTATACGCTTCTGCAAGAAGCATGTGCAGGGCGATCAATCTTTCACCGTATCTCCGACCAGCGGCTGGTTCAGAATTAACTCTATAGGTGTTTACTTGTTCGTCGATAGGATTTCGTTAATTTCAATTATCTTGCCAGACTAAGTTCTGATGATGCACAACGAATACGACAGAAAATTCACTAATCCTTACATCCCGACAAACGAAAGCTCTGTGTGAATTCGTTGTACCGATTTCATATAGTCTGTATTGTATTACAAGCGCTTTTGTTTGATAAGTTGATCATGCGCGAGTCACATCTCCGGAACTTTCTTCTTCATGTCTTCAGTAAAAGAGGCAGTTCGTAGGAATGAAGGGAAAAATTCACTTTAGCATTTTGTTTTACAGTACACTTTAATTTAATGTTGAAAACGATTGCTTTACAACATTTCAAGTCCAACTAGCTATTTCTTGTTATCTGAGCATGAGCGTGTAGTAAGTACGTCTGTGACAATAGGTTTAACGATTTTCTGACAAGCGTCAGTTTTGCAGAATTCCTTTTACTTTCTGTGCATATACACTTCGGAAAACGTCTGTAGGAAAATATCTAAATTTCCCAGACTGACTTTAAAGAGTTCGGCGGGATTGGATTTACAAGCTGGCGTAAGGAACACAAAGTTTGAGTAGTGTGAAAATTTCAACTTTTATTGAAAATATATCGTGCTGACAAAAATTAGTTTGTTTTTATTAATTTCGTTCAGTGCTTATAGCTTCCGGCACCGCCGGCGCCGTGGCCAGACGCTGCAGAAAACAGACCAGCATAACCGTTTTGTCCGCGGTAGACATCAGCAGTGCCTGGTCCGTAGCTGTACGCACCACCAGCCAGGGCTCCGGCTCCGGCTCCGGCACCGCCGTAAGCTCCTCCGAAACCGCCGTCTCCTTTTCCAGCAGCAGAATTCAATCCCGCGTATCCGTTCTGTCCTCTGTATACGTCAGCGGTTCCAGGGCCATAACTGAAAGCTCCAGCACCGCCAAAGGCTGCTCCAAGTGCACCTCCGTGTCCTGCGCTTGCAGAGCCGTCGTCATAGTTACCTCAAGCTTCTGCAGAAAGGATTCTCTCTTTAGCGACGGCAACCAGATGTGCTCCCCTGGCAGCCGCAACTTCAACAGTATCGGCGAGGTGTCCGTCACCTTGAACTACTGGGTTAGCAAGGGGTCCTTGGTATCCGACAGGTCCGAGCTGAGCTGCGCCGAATTGTGATGAACCTCCGTGAGACAAAGTGTCGGAAGCCAGGCAGCATGTAGCAGCCACAAGGACGATCTGCAATACAGTCAAAGACAACTATGAATGGGTTTATTCTATTCTGCAAGGTGTTTTAAAAATTTTTTCTGCTATGTCTTCTTGCAGTTTAGACCACATAGCATTGAACACTTGACCGCTAGGAATAGTGTTAATTAGTGTACGAATGAAAGCGACACGGGGCTTTTAAAAATATTTCGTGATATTAGCATCCTCTAGTCGGACTTCCTAGTAAATGTTTAGAGTAAGAATGAACGGTGTTTCCCTAGTAAGAAGAAAGCGAGTTTATCTAATTCTTGGGCTGATAAAGGTTTGCCGAATGTTCTGACTGAACGTGTTTCGTTAAAAGTTAATCTTATCATGATTTGGGTTAGTTGCCTCACATATTACCGCAGCTTAATTTAAAGTCTGGTAATTTATTCTCTACGAGAAGTGTCTTACCTGGAACTTCATCATGCTGACGGACACTGTGATTACAATGATGATCATCGATCTGATTCTCAGTTTATATACACAGTCTCGCCCCGTGGCCGGTGGCGCTTGTTTCCTTGGACTTTCACATTGCCGACATTGACCGCATCGCTGAATTATGACGAAAAGCGTTTATTTTGTAAACGCACTCTGGATGCAACGACGCTCATCCAGCTTAGAGTAGACTTTTCGCAAGTTACAATTTTTCTTTGAATCCGAAGCAGGCACAAGTAACGTCGACGATGGAAACGCCTGCTCAGTCACTACAGGTTACTGTTGCAAAGATGCACTCTATTGTTACGTAGGAAACAGAACGCTCAATGTCTGCAACTAGACAATTTACCTTACGTTACGTATAAAATACCTAAAATAGGTCTCCGTCGAAGTTAAACAATTCTAGACGCTGGTTGATTACGGAAATAAATGAGGTTTTAAGGGGACCATGTACCCGAAATTTTTTAAAAATTTCACTTTTTCTGTTTTTCAAATTTTCAGAAACTACAGTTAATTCTGAAAAAAATGATATAAAATTTGTTTACCTATGAGAAATAAAAGTTACAAAAATAAATAAATAAAAAGTATACAATTTTGTGCTGAGCGCTTGCATTTTCAGGCTTGGAAACTTTTGATATATTTGTTTTTTTTTTCACATACAAAAGGGAATTTTTGTGTTATAGGTTAGGTTGGCTACTCTGTCATTATTACTTGTGAGGAATACAAACATGAGCATTCACTGCCTTTACCTGAGCTTCATAAAATAAAACATATTCAGGGACCTAAGCAATGAAACTTTACTGATCAAGTGCCTTTTTGGTAAAACACAAAACCCGAATGAATCGTTCAATGCCCTAATTTGGAAAAGGTTACCAAGGACATTTTATGTTGGGATAAATACAATTAAAGTGGGAGTGTATGATGCAGAGCTTGCTTTCAACAGCGGAGTTTACAGCGAATGTACTGTGATGTAGAAACTGGTAAGTGAGTCTTGTCGGGCACGGTTGAGACCAATCGATGAGAGGAGAGTAAAAGAAGCTGATAAGAAAATGACAGAGCAAAGTAAGGTAGAAGGTAAAATAAAAAGGCAAGAAAACAAGAAGAAATCAGAAGAAAATAAGGAAGACCCACAGTATGGCGCAGGACTATTTTAAATGTAGCTTTGTTGTGTAACTATGGTAACATTGACAATAAAGTAGGTTTTCTCAAAAAATGACTTTTTACCATATTTATGTACCTTTTTCTCAGCTTCTGTTAAAGATAGAAACATGATTCTTTTTTTTAAGTTGTAGGGCTAATTACAGTGTATCTACTGAACCTCAAAAACAGAAGAAGAAAGTAACCAAAAAAATATTAACTCTTTAAAAAATTAAAATATTTAGACAATTATTCAAAAAACTATTTAAATAAATGTGAGATAATAAAACGTAATTTTTTTGGTTCAGATGGTTAAAATACCTTCCCAGAATATGCTGACCAAAACTCAAGTTTGTACCTTGAACAGGTTTTGAGAAAAAGGTACATAAATTTGATTAATTTAACATGGGGAAGATAGGCGGGTACATGGTCCCCTTAATTTATGCATAAAACTTGATAGTAGCTAACGGCTTGACCATTCACACGCCATCATAAAAAACATGCATATGCCACGAAAGGAGGAGCAGCTATAGGAACGGCATGCTTAGATTCGATTGTTATTTAAGGGGTAGTGTATTGTGTAAGTGATGTCTAGCTTGCCGTCAAAGGTCTTCTGCAAGGTGTACAACTTTTCTTACCACATGGCCAAAATCTGAAAGCTAGTGAGTAGTATATTGAAACATGACGTCGCAAGCAATTTAAATTTGATTTCATAATAAAATGGAATACACTGTGCTGCATCGACGAGTACGGTGTTTTCACGCGTCGTACAAACCTAGTTAATGCGTACCGAAGTC
This sequence comes from Magicicada septendecula, assembly GCA_034769895.1. NCBI lineage: Eukaryota > Metazoa > Arthropoda > Insecta > Hemiptera > Cicadidae > Magicicada > Magicicada septendecula. The sequence continues at coordinate 44,201,677 of CM068373.1, read as the reverse complement.
AAGAAACGTCTGACCTACATTTGTATGTATGTGACGTCTGGTACATCAGCATATGCGTACAGGGAACTGAAAGACGTCGCTCTATCCGTACATTGCTTTTACAGAAAACCTGTGCAATGAGTCCGACTTAACTGAAGAAGGATTGTTCGCAGAATTCACTACCGTATGCTTATGTCTAATGGCTGTAGAGCTGAGAAATATTATTTTGCGTAATCAAAACTTTGTTAACCTCGTCTAACATCGGCTCGCTGTCGACGTATACGCTTCTGCAAGAAGCTTCATGTCTTTCGTGTGCAGGGCGATCAATCTTTCACCGTATCTCCGACCAGCGGCTTGTTCAGAAATAACTGTATAGGTGTTTTCTTGTTCGTCGATAGGATTTCGTTAATTTCAATTATCTTGCCAGTCTAAGTTCTGATGATGCACAACGAATACGACAGAAAATTCACTAATCCTTACATCCCGACAAACGAAAGCTCTGTGTGAATTCGTTGTACCGATTTCATATAGTCTGTATTGTATTACAAGCGCTTTTGTTTGATAAGTTGATCATGCGCGAGTCACATCTCCGGAACTTTCTTCTTCATGTCTTCAGTAAAAGAGGCAGTTCGTAGGAATGAAGGGAAAAATTCACTTTAGCATTTTGTTTTACAGTACACTTTAATTTAATGTTGAAAACGATTGCTTTACAACATTTCAAGTCCAACTAGCTATTTCTTGTTATCTGGTCATGAGCGTGTAGTAAGTACGTCTGTGACAATAGGTTTAACGATTTTCTGACAAGCGTCAGTTTTGCAGAATACCTTTTACTTTCTGTGCATATACACTTGGGAAATCGTCTGTAGGCAAATGTCTAAATTTCCCAGACTGACTTTAAAGAGTTTGTCGGGATTGGATTTACAAACTGGCGTAACGAACTCAAAGTTTGAGTAGTGTGAAAATTTCAACTTTTATTGAAAATAATCGTGCTGACAAAAATTAGTTTGTTTTTATTAATTTCGTTCAGTGCTTATAGCTTCCGGCACCGCCGGCGCCGTGGCCAGACGCTGCAGCAGACAGACCAGCATAACCGTTTTGTCCGCGGTAGACATCAGCAGTGCCTGGTCCGTAGCTGTACGCACCACCAGCCAGGGCTCCGGCTCCGGCACCGCCGTAAGCTCCTCCGAAACCGCCGTCTCCTTTTCCAGCAGCAGAATTCAATCCCGCGTATCCGTTCTGTCCTCTGTATACGTCAGCGGTTCCAGGGCCATAACTGAAAGCTCCAGCACCGCCAAAGGCTGCTCCAAGTGCACCTCCGTGTCCTGCGCTTACAGAGCCGTCGTCATAGTTACCTCCCGCTTGTGCAGAAAGGATTCTCTCTTTAGCGACGGCAACCAGATGTGCTCCCCTGGCAGCCGCAACTTCAACAGTATCGGCGAGGTGTCCGTCACCTTGAACTACTGGGTTAGCAAGGGGTCCTTGGTATCCGACAGGTCCGAGCTGAGCTGCGCCGAATTGTGATGAACCTCCGTGAGACAAAGTGGCGGAAGCCAGGCAGCATGTAGCAGCTACAAGGACGATCTGCAATACAGTCAAAGACAACTATGAATGGGTTTATTCTATTCTGCAAGGTGTTTTAAAAATTTTTTCTGCTATGTCTTCTTGCAGTTTAGACCACATAGCATTGAACACTTGACCGCTAGGAATAGTGTTAATTAGTGTACGAATGAAAGCGACACGGGGCTTTTAAAAATATTTCGTGATATTAGCATCCTCTAGTCGGATTTCCTAGTAAATGTTTAGAGTAAGAATGAACGGTGTTTCCCTAGTAAGAAGAAAGCGAGTTTATCTAATTCTTGGGCTGATAAAGGTTTGCCGAATGTACTGACTGAACGTGTTTCGTTGAAAGTTAATCTTATCATGATTTGGTTTAGTTGCCTCACATATTACCGCAGCTTAATTTAAAGTCTGGTAATTTATTCTCTACGAGAAGTGTCTTACCTGGAACTTCATCATGCTGACGGACACTGTGATTACAATGATGATCATCGATCTGATTCTCAGTTTATATACACAGTCTCGCCCCGTGGCCGGTGGCGCTTGTTTCCTTGGACTTTCACAATGCCGACATTGACCGCATCGCTGAATTATGACGAAAAGCGTTTATTTTGTAAACGCACTCTGGATGCAACGACGCTCATCCAGCTTAGAGTAGACTTTTCTCAAGTTACTATTTTTCTTTGAATCCGAAGCAGGCACAAGTAACGTCGACGATGGAAACGCCTGCTCAGTCACTACAGGTTACTGTTGCAAAGATGCACTCTATTGTTACGTAGGAAACAGAACGCTCAATGTCTGCAACTAGACAATTTACCTTACGTTACGTATAAAATACCTAAAATAGGTCTCCGTCGAAGTTAAACAATTCTAGACGCTGGTTGATTACGGAAATAAATGAGGTTTTAAGGGGACCATGTACCCGAAATTTTTTAAAAATTTCACTTTTTCTGTTTTTCAAATTTTCAGAAACTACAGTTAATTCTGAAAAAAATGATATAAAATTTGTTTACCTATGAGAAATAAAAGTTACAAAAATAAATAAATAAAAAGTACACAATTTTGTGTTGAGCGCTTGCATTTTCAGGCTTGGAAACTTTTGATATATTTGTTTTTTTTTCACATACAAAAGGGAATTTTTGTGTTATAGGTTAGGTTGGCTACTCTGTCATTATTACATGTGAGGAATACAAACATGAGCATTCACTGCCTTTACCTGAGCTTCATAAAATAAAACATATTCACGGACCTAAGCAATGAAACTTTACAAATCAAGTGCCTTTTTGGTAAAACACAAAACCCGAATGAATCGTTCAATGCCCTAATTTGGAAAAGGTTACCAAGGGCAATTTATGTTGGGATAAATACAATGAAAGTGGGAGTGTATGATGCAGAGCTTGCTTTCAACAGCGGAGCTTACAGCGAATGTACTGTGATGTAGAAACTGGTAAGTGAGTCTTGTCGGGCACGGTTGAGACCAATCGATGAGAGGAGAGTAAAAGAAGCTGATAAGAAAATGACAGAGCAAAGTAAGGTAGAAGGTAAAATAAAAAGGCAAGAAAACAAGAAGAAATCAGAAGAAAATGAGGAAGACCCACAGTATGGCGCAGGACTATTTTAAATGTAGCTTTGTTCTGTAACTATGGTAACATTGACAATAAAGTAGGTTTTCTCAAAAAATGACTTTTTACCATATTTATGTACCTTTTTCTCAGCTTCTGTTAAAGATAGAATCGTGATTCTTTTTTTTTAGTTGTAGGGCTAATTACAGTGTATCTACTGAACCTCAAAAACAGAAGAAGAAAGTAACCAAAAAAATATTAACTCTTTAAAAATATTAAAATATTTAGACAATTATTCAAAAAACTATTTAAATAAATGTGAGATAATAAAACGTAATTTTTTTGGTTCAGATGGTTAAAATACCTTCCCAGAATATGCTGACCAAACCTCAAGTTTGTACCTTGAACAGGTTTTGAGAAAAAGGTACATAAATTTGATTAATTTAACATGGGGAAGATAGGCGGGTACATGGTCCCCTTAATTTATGCATAAAACTTGATAGTAGCTAACGGCTTGACCATTCACACGCCATCATAAAAAACATGCATATGCCACGAAAGGAGGAGCTGCTATAGGAACGGCATGCTTAGATTCGATTGTTATTTAAGGGGTAGTGTATTGTGTAAGTGATGTCTAGCTTGCCGTCAAAGGTCTTCTGCGAGGTGTACAACTTTTCTTACCACATGGCCAAAATCTGAAAGCTAATGAGTAGTATATTGAAACATGACGTCGCAAGCAATTTAAATTTGATTTCATAATAAAATGGAATACACTGTGCTGCATCGACGAGTACGGTGTTTTCACGCGTCGTACAAACCTAGTTAATGCGTACCGAAGTCAAGAAACGTCTGACCTTCATTTGTATGTATGTGACGTCTGGTACATCAGCATATGCGTACAGGGAACTGAAAGACGTCGCTCTATCCGTACATTGCTTTTACAGAAAACCTGTGCAATGAGTCCGACTTAACTGAAGAAGGAATGTTCGCAGAATTCACTACCGTATGCTTATGTCTAATGGCTGTAGAGCTGAGAAATATTATTTTGCGTAATCAAAACTTTGTTAACCTCGTCTAACATCGGCTCGCTGTCGACGTATACGCTTCTGCAAGAAGCTTCATGTCTTTCATGTGCAGGGCGATCAATCTTTCACCGGAACTCCGACCAGCGGCTTGTTCAGAAATAACTGTATAGGTGTTTACTTGTTCGTCGATAGGATTTCGTTAATTTCAATTATCTTGCCAGACTAAGTTCTGATGATGCACAACGAATACGACAGAAAATTCACTAATCCTTACATCCCGACAAACGAAAGCTCTGTGTGAATTCGTTGTACCGATTTCATATAGTCTGTATTGTATTACAAGCGCTTTTGTTTGATAAGTTGATCATGCACGAGTCACATCTCCGGAACTTTCTTCTTCATGTCTTCAGTAAAAGAGGCAGTTCGTAGGAATGAAGGGAAAAATTCAATTTAGCATTTTGTTTTACAGTACACTTTATTTTAATGTTGAAAACGATTGCTTTACAACATTTCAAGTCCAACTAGCTATTTCTTGTTATCTGGTCATGAGCGTGTAGTAAGTACGTCTGTGACAATAGGTTTAACGATTTTCTGACAAGCGTCAGTTTTGCAGAATACCTTTTACTTTCTGTGCATATACACTTGGGAAATCGTCTGTAGGCAAATGTCTAAATTTCCCAGACTGACTTTAAAGAGTTTGGCGGGATTGGATTTACAAGCTGGCGTAACGAACACAAAGTTTGAGTAGTGTGAAAATTTCAACTTTTATTGAAAATATATCGTGCTGACAAAAATTAGTTTGTTTTTATTAATTTCGTTCAGTGCTTATAGCTTCCGGCACCGCCGGCGCCGTGTCCAGACGCTGCAGAAGACAGACCAGCATAACCGTTTTGTCCGCGGTAGACATCAGCAGTGCCTGGTTCGTAGCTGTACGCACCACCAGCCAGGGCTCCGGCTCCGGCACCGCCGTAAGCTCCTCCGAAACCGCCGTCTCCTTTTCCAGCAGCAGAATTCAATCCCGCGTATCCGTTCTGTCCTCTGTATACGTCAGCGGTTCCAGGGCCATAACTGAAAGCTCCAGCACCGCCAAAGGCTGCTCCAAGTGCACCTCCGTGTCCTGCGCTTGCAGAGCCGTCGTCATAGTTACCTCCCGCTTGTGCAGAAAGGATTCTCTCTTTAGCGACGGCAACCAGATGTGCTCCCCTGGCAGCCGCAACTTCAACAGTATCGGCGAGGTGTCCGTCACCTTGAACTACGGGGTTAGCAAGGGGTCCTTGGTATCCGACAGGTCCGAGCTGACCTGCGCCGAATTGTGATGAACCTCCGTGAGACAAAGTGGCGGAAACCAGGCAGCATGTAGCAGCCACAAGGACGATCTGCAATACAGTCAAAGACAACTGTGAATTGATTTATTCTATTCTGCAAGGTGTTTTAAAAATTTTTTCTGCTATGTCTTCTTGCAGTTTAGACCACATAGCATTGAACACTTGACCGCTAGGAATAGTGTTAATTAGTGTACGAATGAAAGCGACACGGGGCTTTTAAAAATATTTCGTGATATTAGCATCCTCTAGTCGGATTTCCTAGTAAATGTTTAGAGTAAGAATGAACGGTGTTTCCCTAGTAAGAAGAAAGCGAGTTTATCTAATTCTTGGGCTGATAAAGGTTTGCCGAATGTACTGACTGAACGTGTTTCGTTAAAAGTTAATCTTAACGTGATTTGGTTTAGTTGCCTCACATATTACCGCAGCTTAATTTAAAGTCTGGTAATTTATTCTCTACGAGAAGTGTCTTACCTGGAACTTCATCATGCTGACGGACACTGTGATTACAATGATGATCATCGATCTGATTCTCAGTTTATGTACACAGTCTCGCCCCGTGGCCGGTGGCGCTTGTTTCCTTGGACTTTCACATTGCCGACATTGACCGCATCGCTGAATTATGACGAAAAGCGTTTATTTTGTAAACGCACTCTGGATGCAACGACGCTCATCCAGCTTAGAGTAGACTTTTCGCAAGTTACAATTTTTCTTTGAATCCGAAGCAGGCACAAGTAACGTCGACGATGGAAACGCCTGCTCAGTCACTACAGGTTACTGTTGCAAAGATGCACTCTATTGTTACGTAGGAAACAGAACGCTCAATGTCTGCAACTAGACAATTTACCTTACGTTACGTATAAAATACCTAAAATAGGTCTCCGTCGAAGTTAAACAATTCTAGACGCTGGTTGATTACGGAAATAAATGAGGTTTTAAGGGGACCATGTACCCGAAATTTTTTAAAAATTTCACTTTTTCTGTTTTTCAAATTTTCAGAAACTACAGTTAATTCTGAAAAAAATGATATAAAATTTGTTTACCTATGAGAAATAAAAGTTACAAAAATAAATAAATAAAAAGTACACAATTTTGTGTTGAGCGCTTGCATTTTCAGGCTTGGAAACTTTTGATATATTTGTTTTTTTTTTCACATACAAAAGGGAATTTTTGTGTTATAGGTTAGGTTGGCTACTCTGTCATTATTACTTGTGAGGAATACAAACATGAGCATTCATTGCCTTTACCTGAGCTTCATAAAATAAAACATATTCAGGGACCTAAGCAATGAAACTTTACTGATCAAGTGCCTTTTTGGTAAAACACAAAACCCGAATGAATCGTTCAATGCCCTAATTTGGAAAAGGTTACCAAGGACATTTTATGTTGGGATAAATACAATTAAAGTGGGAGTGTATGATGCAGAGCTTGCTTTCAACAGCGGAGCTTACAGCGAATGTACTGTGATGTAGAAACTGGTAAGTGAGTCTTGTCGGGCACGGTTGAGACCAATCGATGAGAGGAGAGTAAAAGAAGCTGATAAGAAAATGACAGAGCAAAGTAAGGTAGAAGGTAAAATAAAAAGGCAAGAAAACAAGAAGAAATCAGAAGAAAATGAGGAAGACCCACAGTATGGCGCAGGACTATTTTAAATGTAGCTTTGTTGTGTAACTATGGTAACATTGACAATAAAGTAGGTTTTCTCGAAAAATGACTTTTTACCATATTTATGTACCTTTTTCTCAGCTTCTGTTAAAGATAGAAACATGATTCTTTTTTTAAGTTGTAGGGCTAATTACAGTGTATCTACTGAACCTCAAAAACAGAAGAAGAAAGTAACCAAAAAAATATTAACTCTTTAAAAAAATTAAAATACTTAGACAATTATTCAAAAAACTATTTAAATAAATGTGAGATAATAAAACGTAATTTTTTTGGTTCAGATGGTTAAAATACCTTCCCAGAATATGCTGACCAAACCTCAAGTTTGTACCTTGAACAGGTTTTGAGAAAAAGGTACATAAAGTTGATTAATTTAACATGGGGAAGATAGGCGGGTACATGGTCCCCTTAATTTATGCATAAAACTTGATAGTAGCTAACGGCTTGACCATTCACACGCCATCATAAAAAACATGTATATGCCACGAGAGGAGGAGCAGCTATAGGAACGGCATGTTTAGATTCGATTGTTATTTAAGGGGTAGTGTATTGTGTAAGTGATGTCTAGGTTGCCGTCAAAGGTCTTCTGCAAGGTGTACAACTTTTCTTACCACATGGCCAAAATCTGAAAGCTAGTGAGTAGTATATTGAAACATGACGTCGCAAGCAATTTAAATTTGATTTCATAATAAAATGGAATACACTGTGCTGCATCGACGAGTACGGTGTTTTCACGCGTCGTACTTTGCTTTTACAGAAAACCTGTGCAATGAGTCCGACTTAACTGAAGAAGGATTGTTCGCAGAATTCACTACCGTATGCTTATGTCTAATGGCTGTAGAGCGGAGAAATATTATTTTGCGTAATCAAAACTTTGTTAACCTCGTCTCACATCGGCTCGCTGTCGACGTATACGCTTCTGCAAGAAGCTCCATGTCTTTCATGTGCAGGGCGATCAATCTTTCACCGGATCTCCGACCAGCGGCTGGTTCAGAAATAACTTTATAGGTGTTTACTTGTTCGTCGATAGGATTTCGTTAATTTCAATTATCTTGCCAGATTAAGTTCTGATGATGCACAACGAATACGACAGAAAATTCACTAATCCTTACATCCCGACAAACGAAAGCTCTGTGTGAATTCGTTGTACTGATTTCATATAGTCTGTATTGTATTACAAGCGCTTTTGTTTGATAAGTTGATCATGCGCGAGTCACATCTCCGGAACTTTCTTCTTCATGTCTTCAGTAAAAGAGGCAGTTCGTAGGAATGAAGGGAAAAATTCACTTTAGCATTTTGTTTTACAGTACACTTTAATTTAATGTTGAAAACGATTGCTTTACAACATTTCAAGTCCAACTAGCTATTTCTTGTTATCTGGTCATGAGCGTGTAGTAAGTACGTCTGTGACAATAGGTTTAACGATTTTTTGACAAGCGTCAGTTTTGCAGAATACCTTTTACTTTCTGTGCATATACACTTGGGAAATCGTCTGTAGGCAAATGTCTAAATTTCCCAGACTGACTTTAAAGAGTTTGGCGGGATTGGATTTACAAGCTAGCGTAACGAACACAAAGTTTGAGTAGTGTGAAAATTTTAACTTTTATTGAAAATATATCGTGCTGACAAAAATTAGTTTGTTTTTATTAATTTCGTTCAGTGCTTATAGCTTCCGGCACCGCCGGCGCCGTGGCCAGACGCTGCAGAAGACAGACCAGCATAACCGTTTTGTCCGCGGTAGACATCAGCAGTGCCTGGTCCGTAGCTGTACGCACCACCAGCCAGGGCTCCGGCTCCGGCACCGCCGTAAGCTCCTCCGAAACCGCCGTCTCTTTTCCAGCAGCAGAATTCAATCCCGCGTATCCGTTCTGTCCTCTGTATACGTCAGCGGTTCCAGGGCCATAACTGAAAGCTCCAGCACCGCCAAAGGCTGCTCCAAGTGCACCTCCGTGTCCTGCGCTTGCAGAGCCGTCGTCATAGTTACCTCCCGCTTGTGCAGAAAGGATTCTCTCTTTAGCGACGGCAACCAGATGTGCTCCCCTGGCAGCCGCAACTTCAACAGTATCGGCGAGGTGTCCGTCACCTTGAACTACTGGGTTAGCAAGGGGTCCTTGGTATCCGACAGGTCCGAGCTGAGCTGCGCCGAATTGTGATGAACCTCCGTGAGACAAAGTGGCGGAAGCCAGGCAGCATGTAGCAGCCACAAGGACGATCTGTAATACAGTCAAAGACAACTGTGAATGGCTTTATTCTATTCTGCAAGGTGTTTTAAAAATTTTTTCTGCTATGTCTTCTTGCAGTTTAGACCACATAGCATTGAACACTTGACCGCTAGGAATAGTGTTAATTAGTGTACGAATGAAAGCGACACGGGGCTTTTAAAAATATTTCGTGATATTAGCATCCTCTAGTCGGATTTCCTAGTAAATGTTTAGAGTAAGAATGAACGGTGTTTCCCTAGTAAGAAGAAAGCGAGTTTATCTAATTCTTGGGCTGATAAAGGTTTGCCGAATGTACTGACTGAACGTGTTTCGTTAAAAGTGAATCATATCATGATTTGGTTCAGTTGCCTCACATATTACCGCAGCTTAATTTAAAGTCTGGTAATTTATTCTCTACGAGAAGTGTCTTACCTGGAACTTCATCATGCTGACGGACACTGTGATTACAATGATGATCATCGATCTGATTCTCAGTTTATATACACAGTCTCGCCCCGTGGCCGGTGGCGCTTGTTTCCTTGGACTTTCACATTGCCGACATTGACCGCATAGCTGAATTATGACGAAAAGCGTTTATTTTGTAAACGCACTCTGGATGCAACGACGCTCATCCAGCTTAGAGTAGGCTTTTCGCAAGTTACAATTTTTCTTTGAATCCGAAGCAGGCACAAGTAACGTCGACGATGGAAACGCCTGCTCAGTCACTACAGGTTACTGTTGCAAAGATGCACTCTATTGTTACGTAGGAAACAGAACGCTCAATGTCTGCAACTAGACAATTTACCTTACGTTACGTATAAAATACCTAAAATAGGTCTCCGTCGAAGTTAAACAATTCTAGACGCTGGTTGATTACGGAAATAAATGAGGTTTTAAGGGGACCATGTACCCGAAATTTTTTAAAAATTTCACTTTTTCTGTTTTTCAAATTTTCAGAAACTACAGTTAATTCTGAAAAAAATGATATAAAATTTGTTTACCTATGAGAAATAAAAGTTACAAAAATAAATAAATAAAAAGTACACAATTTTGTGTTGAGCGCTTGCATTTTCAGGCTTGGAAACTTTTAATATATTTGTTTTTTTTTCACATACAAAAGGGAATTTTTGTGTTATAGGTTAGGTTGGCTACTCTGTCATTATTACATGTGAGGAATACAAACATGAGCATTCACTGCCTTTACCTGAGCTTCATAAAATAAAACATATTCAGGGACCTAAGCAATGAAACTTTACTGATCAAGTGCCTTTTTGGTAAAACACAAAACCCGAATGAATCGTTCAATGCCCTAATTTGGAAAAGGTTACCAAGGACAATTTATGTTGGGATAAATACAATTAAAGTGGGAGTGTATGATGCAGAGCTTGCTTTCAACAGCGGAGCTTACAGCGAATGTACTGTGATGTAGAAACTGGTAAGTGAGTCTTGTCGGGCACGGTTGAGACCAATCGATGAGAGGAGAGTAAAAGAAGCTGATAAGAAAATGACAGAGCAAAGTAAGGTAGAAGGTAAAATAAAAAGGCAAGAAACAAGAAGAAATCAGAAGAAAATGAGGAAGACCCACAGTATGGCGCAGGACTATTTTAAATGTAGCTTTGTTGTGTAACTATGGTAACATTGACAATAAAGTAGGTTTTCTCAAAAAATGACTTTTTACCATATTTATGTACCTTTTTCTCAGCTTCTGTTAAAGATAGAAACATGATTCTTTTTTTTAAGTTGTAGGGCTAATTACAGTGTATCTACTGAACCTCAAAAACAGAAGAAGAAAGTAACCAAAAAAATATTAACTCTTTAAAAATATTAAAATATTTAGACAATTATTCAAAAAAATATTTAAATAAATGTGAGATAATAAAACGTAATTTTTTTGGTTCAGATGGTTAAAATACCTTCCCAGAATATGCTGACCAAACCTCAAGTTTGTACCTTGAACAGGTTTTGAGAAAAAGGTACATAAAGTTGATTAATTTAACATGGGGAAGATAGGCGGGTACATGGTCCCCTTAATTTATGCTTAAAACTTGATAGTAGCTAACGGCTTGACCATTCACACTGCCATCATAAAAAACATGTATATGCCACGAGAGGAGGAGCAGCTATAGGAACGGCATGCTTAGATTCGATTGTTATTTAAGGGGTAGTGTATTGTGTAAGTGATGTCTAGCTTGCCGTCAAAGTTCTTCTGCAAGGTGTACAACTTTTCTTACCACATGGCCAAAATCTGAAGGCTAGTGAGTAGTATATTGAAACATGACGTCGCAAGCAATTTAAATTTGATTTCATAATAAAATGGAATACACTGTGCTGCATCGACGAGTACGGTGTTTTCACGCGTCGTACATTGCTTTTACAGAAAACCTGTGCAATGAGTCCGACTTAACTGAAGAAGGATTGTTCGCAGAATTCACTACCGTCTGCTTATGTCTAATGGCTGTAGAGCTGAGAAATATTATTTTGCGTAATCAAAACTTTGTTAACCTCGTCTAACATCGGCTCGCTGTCGACGTATACGCTTCTGCAAGAAGCTCCATGTCTTTCATGTGCAGGGCGATCAATCTTTCACCGTATCTCCGACCAGCGGCTGGTTCAGAAATAACTGAATAGGTGTTTACTTGTTCGTCGATAGGATTTCGTTAATTTCAATTATCTTGCCAGACTAAGTTCTGATGATGCACAACGAATACGACAGAAAATTCACTAATCCTTACATCCCGACAAACGAAAGCTCTGTGTGAATTCGTTGTACCGATTTCATATAGTCTGTATTGTATTACAAGCGCTTTTGTTTGATAAGTTGATCATGCGCGAGTCACATCTCCGGAACTTTCTTCTTCATTTCTTCAGTAAAAGAGGCAGTTCGTAGGAATGAAGGGAAAAATTCACTTTAGCATTTTGTTTTACAGTACACTTTAATTTAATGTTGAAAACGATTGCTTTACAACATTTCAAGTCCAACTAGCTATTTCTTGTTATCTGGTCATGAGCGTGTAGTAAGTACGTCTGTGACAATAGGTTTAACGATTTTCTGACAAGCGTCAGTTTTGCAGAATACCTTTTACTTTCTGTGCATATACACTTGGGAAATCGTCTGTAGGCAAATGTCTAAATTTCCCAGACTGACTTTAAAGAGTTTGTCGGGATTGGATTTACAAGCTGGCGTAACGAACACAAAGTTTGAGTAGTGTGAAAATTTCAACTTTTATTGAAAATATATCGTGCTGACAAAAATTAGTTTGTTTTTATTAATTTCGTTCAGTGCTTATAGCTTCCGGCACCGCCGGCGCCGTGGCCAGACGCTGCAGAAGACAGACCAGCATAACCGTTTTGTCCGCGGTAGACATCAGCAGTGCCTGGTCCGTAGCTGTACGCACCACCAGCCAGGGCTCCGGCTCCGGCACCGCCGTAAGCTCCTCCGAAACCGCCGTCTCCTTTTCCAGCAGCAGAATTCAATCCCGCGTATCCGTTCTGTCCTCTGTATACGTCAGCGGTTCCAGGGCCATAACTGAAAGCTCCAGCACCGCCAAAGGCTGCTCCAAGTGCACCTCCGTGTCCTGCGCTTGCAGAGCCGTCGTCATAGTTACCTCCCGCTTGTGCAGAAAGGATTCTCTCTTTAGCGACGGCAACCAGATGTGCTCCCCTGGCAGCCGCAACTTCAACAGTATCGGCGAGGTGTCCGTCACCTTGAACTACTGGGTTAGCAAGGGGTCCTTGGTATCCGACAGGTCCGAGCTGAGCTGCGCCGAATTGTGATGAACCTCCGTGAGACAAAGTGGCGGAAGCCAGGCAGCATGTAGCAGCCACAAGGACGATCTGCAATACAGTCAAAGACAACTGTGAATGGGTTTATTCTATTCTGCAAGGTGTTTTAAAAATTTTTTCTGCTATGTCTTCTTGCAGTTTAGACCACATAGCATTGAACACTTGACCGCTAGGAATAGTGTTAATTAGTGTACGAATGAAAGCGACACGGGGCTTTTAAAAATATTTCGTGATATTAGCATCCTCTAGTCGGATTTCCTAGTAAATGTTTAGAGTAAGAATGAACGGTGTTTCCCTAGTAAGAAGAAAGCGAGTTTATCTAATTCTTGGGCTGATAAAGGTTTGCCGAATGTACTGACTGAACGTGTTTCGTTAAAAGTGAATCATATCATGATTTGGTTTAGTTGCCTCACATATTACCGCAGCTTAATTTAAAGTCTGGTAATTTATTCTCTACGAGAAGTGTCTTACCTGGAACTTCATCATGCTGACGGACACTGTGATTACAATGATGATCATCGATCTGATTCTCAGTTTATATACACAGTCTCGCCCCGTGGCCGGTGGCGCTTGTTTCCTTGGACTTTCACATTGCCGACATTGACCGCATCGCTGAATTATGACGAAAAGCGTTTATTTTGTAAACGCACTCTGGATGCAACGACGCTCATCCAGCTTAGAGTAGACTTTTCGCAAGTTACAATTTTTCTTTGAATCCGAAGCAGGCACAAGTAACGTCGACGATGGAAACGCCTGCTCAGTCACTACAGGTTACTGTTGCAAAGATGCACTCTATTGTTACGTAGGAAACAGAACGCTCAATGTCTGCAACTAGACAATTTACCTTACGTTACGTATAAAATACCTAAAATAGGTCTCCGTCGAAGTTAAACAATTCTAGACGCTGGTTGATTACGGAAATAAATGAGGTTTTAAGGGGACCATGTACCCGAAATTTTTTAAAAATTTCACTTTTTCTGTTTTCAAATTTTAAGAAACTACAGTTAATTGTGAAAAAAATTATATAAAATTTGTTTACCTATGAGAAATAATAGTTACAAATATAAATAAATAAAAAGTACACAATTTTGTGTTGAGCGCTTGCATTTTCAGGCTTGGAAACTTTTAATATATTTGTTTTTTTTTTCACATACAAAAGGGAATTTTTGTGTTATAGGTTAGGTTGGCTACTCTGTCATTATTACATGTGAGGAATACAAACATGAGCATTCACTGCCTTTACCTGAGCTTCATAAAATAAAACATATTCAGGGACCTAAGCAATGAAACTTTACTGATCAAGTGCCTTTTTGGTAAAACACAAAACCCGAATGAATCGTTCAATGCCCTAATTTGGAAAAGGTTACCAAGGACAATTTATGTTGGGATAAATACAATTAAAGTGGGAGTGTATGATGCAGAGCTTGCTTTCAACAGCGGAGCTTACAGCGAATGTACTGTGATGTAGAAACTGGTAAGTGAGTCTTGTCGGGCACGGTTGAGACCAATCGATGAGAGGAGAGTAAAAGAAGCTGATAAGAAAATGACAGAGCAAAGTAAGGTAGAAGGTAAAATAAAAAGGCAAGAAAACAAGAAGAAATCAGAAGAAAATGAGGAAGACCCACAGTACGGCGCAGGACTATTTTAAATGTAGCTTTGTTGTGTAACTATGGTAACATTGACAATAAAGTAGGTTTTCTCAAAAAATGACTTTTTACCATATTTATGTACCTTTTTCTCAGCGTCTGTTAAAGATAGAAACATGATTCTTTTTTTTAAGTTGTAGGGCTAATTACAGTGTATCTACTGAACCTCAAAAACAGAAGAAGAAAGTAACCAAAAAAATATTAACTCTTTAAAAAAATTAAAATATTTAGACAATTATTCAAAAAAATATTTAAATAAATGTGAGATAATAAAACGTAATTTTTTTGGTTCAGATGGTTAAAATACCTTCCCAGAATATGCTGACCAAACCTCAAGTTTGTACCTTGAACAGGTTTTGAGAAAAAGGTACATAAATTTGATTAATTTAACATGGGGAAGATAGGCGGGTACATGGTCCCCTTAATTTATGCATAAAACTTGATAGTAGCTAACGGCTTGACCATTCACACTGCCATCATAAAAAACATGTATATGCCACGTGAGGAGGAGCAGCTATAGGAACGGCATGCTTAGATTCGATTGTTATTTAAGGGGTAGTGTATTGTGTAAGTGATGTCTAGCTTGCCGTCAAAGTTCTTCTGCAAGGTGTACAACTTTTCTTACCACATGGCCAAAATCTGAAGGCTAGTGAGTAGTATATTGAAACATGACGTCGCAAGCAATTTAAATTTGATTTCATAATAAAATGGAATACACTGTGCTGCATCGACGAGTACGGTGTTTTCACGCGTCGTACATTGCTTTTACAGAAAACCTGTGCAATGAGTCCGACTTAACTGAAGAAGGATTGTTCGCAGAATTCACTACCGTATGCTTATGTCTAATGGCTGTAGAGCGGAGAAATATTATTTTGCGTAATCAAAACTTTGTTAACCTCGTCTAACATCGGCTCGCTGTCGACGTATACGCTTCTGCAAGAAGCTCCATGTCTTTCATGTGCAGGGCGATCAATCTTTCACCGTATCTCCGACCAGCGGCTGGTTCAGAAATAACTGTATAGGTGTTTACTTGTTCGTCGATAGGATTTCGTTAATTTCAATTATCTTGCCAGACTAAGTTCTGATGATGCACAACGAATACGACAGAAAATTCACTAATCCTTACATCCCGACAAACGAAAGCTCTGTGTGAATTCGTTGTACCGATTTCATATAGTCTGTATTGTATTACAAGCGCTTTTGTTTGATAAGTTGATCATGCGCGAGTCACATCTCCGGAACTTTCTTCTTCATGTCTTCAGTAAAAGAGGCAGTTCGTAGGAATGAAGGGAAAAATTCACTTTAGCATTTTGTTTTACAGTACACTTTAATTTAATGTTGAAAACGATTGCTTTACAACATTTCAAGTCCAACTAGCTATTTCTTGTTATCTGGTCATGAGCGTGTAGTAAGTACGTCTGTGACAATAGGTTTAACGATTTTCTGACAAGCGTCAGTTTTGCAGAATACCTTTTACTTTCTGTGCATATACACTTGGGAAATCGTCTGTAGGCAAATGTCTAAATTTCCCAGACTGACTTTAAAGAGTTTGGCGGGATTGGATTTACAAGCTGGCGTAACGAACACAAAGTTTGAGTAGTGTGAAAATTCCAACTTTTATTGAAAATATATCGTGCTGACAAAAATTAGTTTGTTTTTATTAATTTCGTTCAGTGCTTATAGCTTCCGGCACCGCCGGCGCCGTGGCCAGACGCTGCAGAAGACAGACCAGCATAACCGTTTTGTCCGCGGTAGACATCAGCAGTGCCTGGTCCGTAGTTGTACGCACCACCAGCCAGGGCTCCGGCTCCGGCACCGCCGTAAGCTCCTCCGAAACCGCCGTCTCCTTTTCCAGCAGCAGAATTCAATCCCGCGTATCCGTTCTGTCCTCTGTATACGTCAGCGGTTCCAGGGCCATAACTGAAAGCTCCAGCACCGCCAAAGGCTGCTCCAAGTGCACCTCCGTGTCCTGCGCTTGCAGAGCCGTCGTCATAGTTACCTCCCGCTTGTGCAGAAAGGATTCTCTCTTTAGCGACGGCAACCAGATGTGCTCCCCTGGCAGCCGCAACTTCAACAGTATCGGCGAGGTGTCCGTCACCTTGAACTACTGGGTTAGCAAGGGGTCCTTGGTATCCGACAGGTCCGAGCTGAGCTGCGCCGAATTGTGATGAACCTCCGTGAGACAAAGTGGCGGAAGCCAGGCAGCATGTAGCAGCCACAAGGACGATCTGCAATACAGTCAAAGACAACTGTGAATGGGTTTATTCTATTCTGCAAGGTGTTTTAAAAAATTTTTCTGCTATGTCTTCTTGCAGTTTAGACCACATAGCATTGAACACTTGACCGCTAGGAATAGTGTTAATTAGTGTACGAATGAAAGCGACACGGGGCTTTTAAAAATATTTCGTGATATTAGCATCCTCTAGTCGGATTTCCTAGTAAATGTTTCGAGTAAGAATGAACGGTGTTTCCCTAGTAAGAAGAAAGGGAGTTTATCTAATTCTTGGGCTGATAAAGGTTTGCCGAATGTACTGACTGAACGTGTTTCGTTAAAAGTGAATCATATCATGATTTGGTTTAGTTGCCTCACATATTACCGCAGCTTAATTTAAAGTCTGGTAATTTATTCTCTACGAGAAGTGTCTTACCTGGAACTTCATCATGCTGACGGACACTGTGATTACAATGATGATCATCGATCTGATTCTCAGTTTATATACACAGTCTCGCCCCGTGGCCGGTGGCGCTTGTTTCCTTGGACTTTCACATTGCCGACATTGACCGCATCGCTGAATTATGACGAAAAGCGTTTATTTTGTAAACGCACTCTGGATGCAACGACGCTCATCCAGCTTAGAGTAGACTTTTCGCAAGTTACAATTTTTCTTTGAATCCGAAGCAGGCACAAGTAACGTCGACGATGGAAACGCCTCCTCAGTCACTACAGGTTACTGTTGCAAAGATGCACTCTATTGTTACGTAGGAAACAGAACGCTCAATGTCTGCAACTAGACAATTTACCTTACGTTACGTATAAAATACCTAAAATAGGTCTCCGTCGAAGTTAAACAATTCTAGACGCTGGTTGATACGGAAATAAATGAGGTTTTAAGGGGACCATGTACCCGAAATTTTTTAAAAATTTCACTTTTTCTGTTTTTCAAATTTTCAGAAACTACAGTTAATTCTGAAAAAAATGATATAAAATTTGTTTACCTATGAGAAATAAAAGTTACAAAAATAAATAAATAAAAAGTACACAATTTTGTGTTGAGCGCTTGCATTTTCAGGCTTGGAAACTTTTGATATATTTGTTTTTTTTTCACATACAAAAGGGAATTTTTGTGTTATAGGTTAGGTTGGCTACTCTGTCATTATTACATGTGAGGAATACAAACATGAGCATTCACTGCCTTTACCTGAGCTTCATAAAATAAAACATATTCAGGGACCTAAGCAATGAAACTTTACTGATCAAGTGCCTTTTTGGTAAAACACAAAACCCGAATGAATCGTTCAATGCCCTAATTTGGAAAAGGTTACCAAGGACAATTTATGTTGGGATAAATACAATTAAAGTGGGAGTGTATGATGCAGAGCTTGCTTTCAACAGCGGAGCTTACAGCGAATGTACTGTGATGTAGAAACTGGTAAGTGAGTCTTGTCGGGCACGGTTGAGACCAATCGATGAGAGGAGAGTAAAAGAAGCTGATAAGAAAATGACAGAGCAAAGTAAGGTAGAAGGTAAAATAAAAAGGCAAGAAAACAAGAAGAAATCAGAAGAAAATGAGGAAGACCCACAGTACGGCGCAGGACTATTTTAAATGTAGCTTTGTTGTGTAACTATGGTAACATTGACAATAAAGTAGGTTTTCTCAAAAAATGACTTTTTACCATATTTATGTACCTTTTTCTCAGCGTCTGTTAAAGATAGAAACATGATTCTTTTTTTTAAGTTGTAGGGCTAATTACAGTGTATCTACTGAACCTCAAAAACAGAAGAAGAAAGTAACCAAAAAAATATTAACTCTTTAAAAAAATTAAAATATTTAGACAATTATTCAAAAAAATATTTAAATAAATGTGAGATAATAAAACGTAATTTTTTTGGTTCAGATGGTTAAAATACCTTCCCAGAATATGCTGACCAAACCTCAAGTTTGTACCTTGAACAGGTTTTGAGAAAAAGGTACATAAATTTGATTAATTTAACATGGGGAAGATAGGCGGGTACATGGTCCCCTTAATTTATGCATAAAACTTGATAGTAGCTAACGGCTTGACCATTCACACTGCCATCATAAAAAACATGTATATGCCACGTGAGGAGGAGCAGCTATAGGAACGGCATGCTTAGATTCGATTGTTATTTAAGGGGTAGTGTATTGTGTAAGTGATGTCTAGCTTGCCGTCAAAGTTCTTCTGCAAGGTGTACAACTTTTCTTACCACATGGCCAAAATCTGAAGGCTAGTGAGTAGTATATTGAAACATGACGTCGCAAGCAATTTAAATTTGATTTCATAATAAAATGGAATACACTGTGCTGCATCGACGAGTACGGTGTTTTCACGCGTCGTACATTGCTTTTACAGAAAACCTGTGCAATGAGTCCGACTTAACTGAAGAAGGATTGTTCGCAGAATTCACTACCGTATGCTTATGTCTAATGGCTGTAGAGCGGAGAAATATTATTTTGCGTAATCAAAACTTTGTTAACCTCGTCTAACATCGGCTCGCTGTCGACGTATACGCTTCTGCAAGAAGCTCCATGTCTTTCATGTGCAGGGCGATCAATCTTTCACCGTATCTCCGACCAGCGGCTGGTTCAGAAATAACTGTATAGGTGTTTACTTGTTCGTCGATAGGATTTCGTTAATTTCAATTATCTTGCCAGACTAAGTTCTGATGATGCACAACGAATACGACAGAAAATTCACTAATCCTTACATCCCGACAAACGAAAGCTCTGTGTGAATTCGTTGTACCGATTTCATATAGTCTGTATTGTATTACAAGCGCTTTTGTTTGATAAGTTGATCATGCGCGAGTCACATCTCCGGAACTTTCTTCTTCATGTCTTCAGTAAAAGAGGCAGTTCGTAGGAATGAAGGGAAAAATTCACTTTAGCATTTTGTTTTACAGTACACTTTAATTTAATGTTGAAAACGATTGCTTTACAACATTTCAAGTCCAACTAGCTATTTCTTGTTATCTGGTCATGAGCGTGTAGTAAGTACGTCTGTGACAATAGGTTTAACGATTTTCTGACAAGCGTCAGTTTTGCAGAATACCTTTTACTTTCTGTGCATATACACTTGGGAAATCGTCTGTAGGCAAATGTCTAAATTTCCCAGACTGACTTTAAAGAGTTTGGCGGGATTGGATTTACAAGCTGGCGTAACGAACACAAAGTTTGAGTAGTGTGAAAATTCCAACTTTTATTGAAAATATATCGTGCTGACAAAAATTAGTTTGTTTTTATTAATTTCGTTCAGTGCTTATAGCTTCCGGCACCGCCGGCGCCGTGGCCAGACGCTGCAGAAGACAGACCAGCATAACCGTTTTGTCCGCGGTAGACATCAGCAGTGCCTGGTCCGTAGTTGTACGCACCACCAGCCAGGGCTCCGGCTCCGGCACCGCCGTAAGCTCCTCCGAAACCGCCGTCTCCTTTTCCAGCAGCAGAATTCAATCCCGCGTATCCGTTCTGTCCTCTGTATACGTCAGCGGTTCCAGGGCCATAACTGAAAGCTCCAGCACCGCCAAAGGCTGCTCCAAGTGCACCTCCGTGTCCTGCGCTTGCAGAGCCGTCGTCATAGTTACCTCCCGCTTGTGCAGAAAGGATTCTCTCTTTAGCGACGGCAACCAGATGTGCTCCCCTGGCAGCCGCAACTTCAACAGTATCGGCGAGGTGTCCGTCACCTTGAACTACTGGGTTAGCAAGGGGTCCTTGGTATCCGACAGGTCCGAGCTGAGCTGCGCCGAATTGTGATGAACCTCCGTGAGACAAAGTGGCGGAAGCCAGGCAGCATGTAGCAGCCACAAGGACGATCTGCAATACAGTCAAAGACAACTGTGAATGGCTTTATTCTATTCTGCAAGGTGTTTTAAAAATTTTTTCTGCTATGTCTTCTTGCAGTTTAGACCACATAGCATTGAACACTTGACCGCTAGGAATAGTGTTAATTAGTGTACGAATGAAAGCGACACGGGGCTTTTAAAAATATTTCGTGATATTAGCATCCTCTAGTCGGATTTCCTAGTAAATGTTTAGAGTAAGAATGAACGGTGTTTCCCTAGTAAGAAGAAAGCGAGTTTATCTAATTCTTGGGCTGATAAAGGTTTGCCGAATGTACTGACTGAACGTGTTTCGTTAAAAGTGAATCATATCATGATTTGGTTTAGTTGCCTCACATATTACCGCAGCTTAATTTAAAGTCTGGTAATTTATTCTCTACGAGAAGTGTCTTACCTGGAACTTCATCATGCTGACGGACACTGTGATTACAATGATGATCATCGATCTGATTCTCAGTTTATATACACAGTCTCGCCCCGTGGCCGGTGGCGCTTGTTTCCTTGGACTTTCACATTGCCGACATTGACCGCATCGCTGAATTATGACGAAAAGCGTTTATTTTGTAAACGCACTCTGGATGCAACGACGCTCATCCAGCTTAGAGTAGACTTTTCGCAAGTTACAATTTTTCTTTGAATCCGAAGCAGGCACAAGTAACGTCTACGATGGAAACGCCTCCTCAGTCACTACAGGTTACTGTTGCAAAGATGCACTCTATTGTTACGTAGGAAACAGAACGCTCAATGTCTGCAACTAGACAATTTACCTTACGTTACGTATAAAATACCTAAAATAGGTCTCCGTCGAAGTTAAACAATTCTAGACGCTGGTTGATTACGGAAATAAATGAGGTTTTAAGGGGACCATGTACCCGAAATTTTTTAAAAATTTCACTTTTTCTGTTTTTCAAATTTTCAGAAACTACAGTTAATTCTGAAAAAAATTATATAAAATTTGTTTACCTATGAGAAACAAAAGTTACAAAAATAAATAAATAAAAAGTACACAATTTTGTGTTGAGCGCCTGCATTTTCAGGCTTGGAAACTTTTGATATATTTGTTTTTTTTTCACATACAAAAGGGAATTTTTGTGTTATAGGTTAGGTTGGCTACTCTGTCATTATTACATGTGAGGAATACAAACATGAGCATTCACTGCCTTTACCTGAGCTTCATAAAATAAAACATATTCAGGGACCTAAGCAATGAAACTTTACTGATCAAGTGCCTTTTTGGTAAAACACAAAACCCGAATGAATCGTTCAATGCCCTAATTTGGAAAAGGTTACCAAGGACAATTTATGTTGGGATAAATACAATTAAAGTGGGAGTGTATGATGCAGAGCTTGCTTTCAACAGCGGAGCTTACAGCGAATGTACTGTGATGTAGAAACTGGTAAGTGAGTCTTGTCGGGCACGGTTGAGACCAATCGATGAGAGGAGAGTAAAAGAAGCTGATAAGAAAATGACAGAGCAAAGTAAGGTAGAAGGTAAAATAAAAAGGCAAGAAAACAAGAAGAAATCAGAAGAAAATGAGGAAGACCCACAGTATGGCGCAGGACTATTTTAAATGTAGCTTTGTTGTGTAACTATGGTAACATTGACAATAAAGTAGGTTTTCTCAAAAAATTA
Source organism: Magicicada septendecula (assembly GCA_034769895.1). Taxonomy (NCBI): domain Eukaryota; kingdom Metazoa; phylum Arthropoda; class Insecta; order Hemiptera; family Cicadidae; genus Magicicada; species Magicicada septendecula. Next base: position 44,179,231 of record CM068373.1, on the reverse strand, counting down.
CTTTTTACCATATTTATGTACCTTTTTCTCAGCTTCTGTTAAAGATAGAAACATGATTCTTTTTTTTAAGTTGTAGGGCTAATTACAGTGTATCTACTGAACCTCAAAAACAGAAGAAGAAAGTAACCAAAAAAATATTAACTCTTTAAAAAAATTAAAATATTTAGACAATTATTCAAAAAACTATTTAAATAAATGTGAAATAATAAAACGTAATTTTTTTGGTTCAGATGGTTAAAATACCTTCCCAGAATATGCTGACCAAACCTCAAGTTTGTACCTTGAACAGGTTTTGAGAAAAAGGTACATAAAGTTGATTAATTTAACATGGGGAAGATAGGCGGGTACATGGTCCCCTTAATTTATGCATAAAACTTGATAGTAGCTAACGGCTTGACCATTCACACTGCCATCATAAAAAACATGTATATGCCACGAGAGGAGGAGCAGCTATAGGAACGGCATGCTTAGATTCGATTGTTATTTAAGGGGTAGTGTATTGTGTAAGTGATGTCTAGCTTGCCGTCAAAGTTCTTCTGCAAGGTGTACAACTTTTCTTACCACATGGCCAAAATCTGAAGGCTAGTGAGTAGTATATTGAAACATGACGTCGCAAGCAATTTAAATTTGATTTCATAATAAAATGGAATACACTGTGCTGCATCGACGAGTACGGTGTTTTCACGCGTCGTACATTGCTTTTACAGAAAACCTGTGCAATGAGTCCGACTTAACTGAAGAAGGATTGTTCGCAGAATTCACTACCGTATGCTTATGTCTAATGGCTGTAGAGCGGAGAAATATGATTTTGCGTAATCTAAACTTTGTTAACCTCGTCTAACATCGGCTCGCTGTCGACGTATACGCTTCTGCAAGAAGCTCCATGTCTTTCATGTGCAGGGCGATCAATCTTTCACCGGAACTCCGACCAGCGGCTGGTTCAGAAATAACTGTATAGGTGTTTACTTGTTCGTCGATAGGATTTCGTTAATTTCAATTATCTTGCCAGTCTAAGTTCTGATGATGCACAACGAATACGACAGAAAATTCACTAATCCTTACATCCCGACAAACGAAAGCTCTGTGTGAATTCGTTGTACCGATTTCATATAGTCTGTTTTGTATTACAAGCGCTTTTGTTTGATAAGTTGATCATGCACGAGTCACATCTCCGGAACTTTCTTCTTCATGTCTTCAGTAATAGAGGCAGTTCGTAGGAATGAAGGGAAAAATTCACTTTAGCATTTTGTTTTACAGTACACTTTAATTTAATGTTGAAAACGATTGATTTACAACATTTCAAGTCCAACTAGCTATTTCTTGTTGTCTGGTCATGAGCGTGTAGTAAGTACGTCTGTGACAATAGGTTTAACGATTTTCTGACAAGCGTCAGTTTTGCAGAATACCTTTTACTTTCTGTGCATATACACTTGGGAAATCGTCTGTAGGCAAATGTCTAAATTTCCCAGACTGACTTTAAAGAGTTTGGCGGGATTGGATTTACAAGCTGGCGTAACGAACACAAAGTTTGAGTAGTGTGAAAATTTCAACTTTTATTGAAAATATATCGTGCTGACAAAAATTAGTTTGTTTTTATTAATTTCGTTCAGTGCTTATAGCTTCCGCCACCGCCGGCGCCGTGGCCAGACGCTGCAGAAGACAGACCAGCATAACCGTTTTGTCCGCGGTAGACATCAGCAGTGCCTGGTCCGTAGCTGTACGCACCACCAGCCAGGGCTCCGGCTCCGGCACCGCCGTAAGCTCCTCCGAAACCGCCGTCTCCTTTTCCAGCAGCAGAATTCAATCCCGCGTATCCGTTCTGTCCTCTGTATACGTCAGCGGTTCCAGGGCCATAACTGAAAGCTCCAGCACCGCCAAAGGCTGCTCCAAGTGCACCTCCGTGTCCTGCGCTTGCAGAGCCGTCGTCATAGTTACCTCCCGCTTGTGCAGAAAGGATTCTCTCTTTAGCGACGGCAACCAGATGTGCTCCCCTGGCAGCCGCAACTTCAACAGTATCGGCGAGGTGTCCGTCACCTTGAACTACTGGGTTAGCAAGGGGTCCTTGGTATCCGACAGGTCCGAGCTGAGCTGCGCCGAATTGTGATGAACCTCCGTGAGACAAAGTGGCGGAAGCCAGGCAGCATGTAGCAGCCACAAGGACGATCTGCAATACAGTCAAAGACAACTGTGAATGGGTTTATTCTATTCTGCAAGGTGTTTTAAAAATTTTTTCTGCTATGTCTTCTTGCAGTTTAGACCACATAGCATTGAACACTTGACCGCTAGGAATAGTGTTAATTAGTGTACGAATGAAAGCGACACGGGGCTTTTAAAAATATTTCGTGATATTAGCATCCTCTAGTCGGATTTCCTAGTAAATGTTTAGAGTAAGAATGAACGGTGTTTCCCTAGTAAGAAGAAAGCGAGTTTATCTAATTCTTGGGCTGATAAAGGTTTGCCGAATGTACTGACTGAACGTGTTTCGTTAAAAGTGAATCATATCATGATTTGGTTTAGTTGCCTCACATATTACCGCAGCTTAATTTAAAGTCTGGTAATTTATTCTCTACGAGAAGTGTCTTACCTGGAACTTCATCATGCTGACGGACACTGTGATTACAATGATGATCATCGATCTGATTCTCAGTTTATATACACAGTCTCGCCCCGTGGCCGGTGGCGCTTGTTTCCTTGGACTTTCAAATTGCCGACACTGACCGCATCGCTGAATTATGACGAAAAGCGTTTATTTTGTAAACGCACTCTGGATGCAACGACGCTCATCCAGCTTAGAGTAGACTTTTCGCAAGTTACAATTTTTCTTTGAATCCGAAGCAGGCACAAGTAACGTCGACGATGGAAACGCCTCCTCAGTCACTACAGGTTACTGTTGCAAAGATGCACTCTATTGTTACGTAGGAAACAGAACGCTCAATGTCTGCAACTAGACAATTTACCTTACGTTACGTATAAAATACCTAAAATAGGTCTCCGTCGAAGTTAAACAATTCTAGACGCTGGTTGATTACGGAAATAAATGAGGTTTTAAGGGGACCATGTACCCGAAATTTTTTAAAAATTTCACTTTTTCTGTTTTTCAAATTTTTAGAAACTACAGTTAATTCTGAAAAAAATGATATAAAATTTGTTTACCTATGAGAAATAAAAGTTACAAAAATAAATAAATAAAAAGTACACAATTTTGTGTTGAGCGCTTGCATTTTCAGGCTTGGAAACTTTTGATATATTTGTTTTTTTTTCACATACAAAAGGGAATTTTTGTGTTATAGGTTAGGTTGGCTACTCTGTCATTATTACATGTGAGGAATACAAACATGAGCATTCACTGCCTTTACCTGAGCTTCATAAAATAAAACATATTCAGGGACCTAAGCAATGAAACTTTACTGATCAAGTTCCTTTTTGGTAAAACACAAAACCCGAATGAATCGTTCAATGCCCTAATTTGGAAAAGGTTACCAAGGACAATTTATGTAGGGATAAATACAATTAAAGTGGGAGTGTATGATGCAGAGCTTGCTTTCAACAGCGGAGCTTACAGCGAATGTACTGTGATGTAGAAACTGGTAAGTGAGTCTTGTCGGGCACGGTTGAGACCAATCGATGAGAGGAGAGTAAAAGAAGCTGATAAGAAAATGACAGAGCAAAGTAAGGTAGAAGGTAAAATAAAAAGGCAAGAAAACAAGAAGAAATCAGAAGAAAATGAGGAAGACCCACAGTATGGCGCAGGACTATTTTAAATGTAGCTTTGTTGTGTAACTATGGTAACATTGACAATAAAGTAGGTTTTCTCAAAAAATGACTTTTTACCATATTTATGTACCTTTTTCTCAGCTTCTGTTAAAGATAGAAACATGATTCTTTTTTTTAAGTTGTAGGGCTAATTACAGTGTATCTACTGAACCTCAAAAACAGAAGAAGAAAGTAACCAAAAAAATATTAACTCTTTAAAAAAATTAAAATATTTAGACAATTATTCAAAAAAATATTTAAATAAATGTGAGATAATAAAACGTAATTTTTTTGGTTCAGATGGTTAAAATACCTTCCCAGAATATGCTGACCAAACCTCAAGTTTGTACCTTGAACAGGTTTTGAGAAAAAGGTACATAAAGTTGATTAATTTAACATGGGGAAGATAGGCGGGTACATGGTCCCCTTAATTTATGCATAAAACTTGATAGTAGCTAACGGCTTGACCATTCACACTGCCATCATAAAAAACATGTATATGCCACGAGAGGAGGAGCAGCTATAGGAACGGCATGCTTAGATTCGATTGTTATTTAAGGGGTAGTGTATTGTGTAAGTGATGTCTAGCTTGCCGTCAAAGTTCTTCTGCAAGGTGTACAACTTTTCTTACCACATGGCCAAAATCTGAAGGCTAGTGAGTAGTATATTGAAACATGACGTCGCAAGCAATTTAAATTTGATTTCATAATAAAATGGAATACACTGTGCTGCATCGACGAGTACGGTGTTTTCACGCGTCGTACATTGCTTTTACAGAAAACCTGTGCAATGAGTCCGACTTAACTGAAGAAGGATTGTTCGCAGAATTCACTACCGTATGCTTATGTCTAATGGCTGTAGAGCGGAGAAATATTATTTTGCGTAATCAAAACTTTGTTAACCTCGTCTAACATCGGCTCGCTGTCGACGTATACGCTTCTGCAAGAAGCTCCATGTCTTTCATGTGCAGGGCGATCAATCTTTCACCGTATCTCCGACCAGCGGCTGGTTCAGAAATAACTGTATAGGTGTTTACTTGTTCGTCGATAGGATTTCGTTAATTTCAATTATCTTGCCAGACTAAGTTCTGATGTTGCACAACGAATACGACAGAAAATTCACTAATCCTTACATCCCGACAAACGAAAGCTCTGTGTGAATTCGTTGTACCGATTTCATATAGTCTGTATTGTATTACAAGCGCTTTTGTTTGATAAGTTGATCATGCGCGAGTCACATCTCCGGAACTTTCTTCTTCATGTCTTCAGTAAAAGAGGCAGTTCGTAGGAATGAAGGGAAAAATTCACTTTAGCATTTTGTTTTACAGTACACTTTAATTTAATGTTGAAAACGATTGCTTTACAACATTTCAAGTCCAACTAGCTATTTCTTGTTATCTGGTCATGAGCGTGTAGTAAGTACGTCTGTGACAATAGGTTTAACGATTTTCTGACAAGCGTCAGTTTTGCAGAATACCTTTTACTTTCTGTGCATATACACTTGGGAAATCGTCTGTAGGCAAATGTCTAAATTTCCCAGACTGACTTTAAAGAGTTTGGCGGGATTGGATTTACAAGCTGGCGTAACGAACACAAAGTTTGAGTAGTGTGAAAATTTCAACTTTTATTGAAAATATATCGTGCTGACAAAAATTAGTTTGTTTTTATTAATTTCGTTCAGTGCTTATAGCTTCCGGCACCGCCGGCGCCGTGGCCAGACGCTGCAGAAGACAGACCAGCATAACCGTTTTGTCCGCGGTAGACATCAGCAGTGCCTGGTCCGTAGCTGTACGCACCACCAGCCAGGGCTCCGGCTCCGGCACCGCCGTAAGCTCCTCCGAAACCGCCGTCTCCTTTTCCAGCAGCAGAATTCAATCCCGCGTATCCGTTCTGTCCTCTGTATACGTCAGCGGTTCCAGGGCCATAACTGAAAGCTCCAGCACCGCCAAAGGCTGCTCCAAGTGCACCTCCGTGTCCTGCGCTTGCAGAGCCGTCGTCATAGTTACCTCCCGCTTGTGCAGAAAGGATTCTCTCTTTAGCGACGGCAACCAGATGTGCTCCCCTGGCAGCCGCAACTTCAACAGTATCGGCGAGGTGTCCGTCACCTTGAACTACTGGGTTAGCAAGGGGTCCTTGGTATCCGACAGGTCCGAGCTGAGCTGCGCCGAATTGTGATGAACCTCCGTGAGACAAAGTGGCGGAAGCCAGGCAGCATGTAGCAGCCACAAGGACGATCTGCAATACAGTCAAAGACAACTGTGAATGGCTTTATTCTATTCTGCAAGGTGTTTTAAAAATTTTTTCTGCTATGTCTTCTTGCAGTTTAGACCACATAGCATTGAACACTTGACCGCTAGGAATAGTGTTAATTAGTGTACGAATGAAAGCGACACGGGGCTTTTAAAAATATTTCGTGATATTAGCATCCTCTAGTCGGATTTCCTAGTAAATGTTTCGAGTAAGAATGAACGGTGTTTCCCTAGTAAGAAGAAAGCGAGTTTATCTAATTCTTGGGCTGATAAAGGTTTGCCGAATGTACTGACTGAACGTGTTTCGTTAAAAGTGAATCATATCATGATTTGGTTTAGTTGCCTCACATATTACCGCAGCTTAATTTAAAGTCTGGTAATTTATTCTCTACGAGAAGTGTCTTACCTGGAACTTCATCATGCTGACGGACACTGTGATTACAATGATGATCATCGATCTGATTCTCAGTTTATATACACAGTCTCGCCCCGTGGCCGGTGGCGCTTGTTTCCTTGGACTTTCACATTGCCGACATTGACCGCATCGCTGAATTATGACGAAAAGCGTTTATTTTGTAAACGCACTCTGGATGCAACGACGCTCATCCAGCTTAGAGTAGACTTTTCGCAAGTTACAATTTTTCTTTGAATCCGAAGCAGGCACAAGTAACGTCTACGATGGAAACGCCTCCTCAGTCACTACAGGTTACTGTTGCAAAGATGCACTCTATTGTTACGTAGGAAACAGAACGCTCAATGTCTGCAACTAGACAATTTACCTTACGTTACGTATAAAATACCTAAAATAGGTCTCCGTCGAAGTTAAACAATTCTAGACGCTGGTTGATTACGGAAATAAATGAGGTTTTAAGGGGACCATGTACCCGAAATTTTTTAAAAATTTCACTTTATCTGTTTTTCAAATTTTCAGAAACTACAGTTAATTCTGAAAAAAATTATATAAAATTTGTTTACCTATGAGAAATAAAAGTTACAAAAATAAATAAATAAAAAGTACACAATTTTGTGTTGAGCGCTTGCATTTTCAGGCTTGGAAACTTTTGATATATTTGTTTTTTTTTCACATACAAAAGGGAATTTTTGTGTTATAGGTTAGGTTGGCTACTCTGTCATTATTACATGTCAGGAATACAAACATGAGCATTCACTGCCTTTACCTGAGCTTCATAAAATAAAACATATTCAGGGACCTAAGCAATGAAACTTTACTGATCAAGTGCCTTTTTGGTAAAACACAAAACCCGAATGAATCGTTCAATGCCCTAATTTGGAAAAGGTTACCAAGGACAATTTATGTTGGGATAAATACAATTAAAGTGGGAGTGTATGATGCAGAGCTTGCTTTCAACAGCGGAGCTTACAGCGAATGTACTGTGATGTAGAAACTGGTAAGTGAGTCTTGTCGGGCACGGTTGAGACCAATCGATGAGAGGAGAGTAAAAGAAGCTGATAAGAAAATGACAGAGCAAAGTAAGGTAGAAGGTAAAATAAAAAGGCAAGAAAACAAGAAGAAATCAGAAGAAAATGAGGAAGACCCACAGTATGGCGCAGGACTATTTTAAATGTAGCTTTGTTGTGTAACTATGGTAACATTGACAATAAAGTAGGTTTTCTCAAAAAATGACTTTTTACCATATTTATGTACCTTTTTCTCAGCTTCTGTTAAAGATAGAAACATGATTCTTTTTTTTAAGTTGTAGGGCTAATTACAGTGTATCTACTGAACCTCAAAAACAGAAGAAGAAAGTAACCAAAAAAATATTAACTCTTTAAAAAAATTAAAATATTTAGACAATTATTCAAAAAAATATTTAAATAAATGTGAGATAATAAAACGTAATTTTTTTGGTTCAGATGGTTAAAATACCTTCCCAGAATATGCTGACCAAACCTCAAGTTTGTACCTTGAACAGGTTTTGAGAAAAAGGTACATAAAGTTGATTAATTTAACATGGGGAAGATAGGCGGGTACATGGTCCCCTTAATTTATGCATAAAACTTGATAGTAGCTAACGGCTTGACCATTCACACTGCCATCATAAAAAACATGTATATGCCACGAGAGGAGGAGCAGCTATAGGAACGGCATGCTTAGATTCGATTGTTATTTAAGGGGTAGTGTATTGTGTAAGTGATGTCTAGCTTGCCGTCAAAGTTCTTCTGCAAGGTGTACAACTTTTCTTACCACATGGCCAAAATCTGAAGGCTAGTGAGTAGTATATTGAAACATGACGTCGCAAGCAATTTAAATTTGATTTCATAATAAAATGGAATACACTGTGCTGCATCGACGAGTACGGTGTTTTCACGCGTCGTACATTGCTTTTACAGAAAACCTGTGCAATGAGTCCGACTTAACTGAAGAAGGATTGTTCGCAAAATTCACTACCGTATGCTTATGTCTAATGGCTGTAGAGCGGAGAAATATTATTTTGCGTAATCAAAACTTTGTTAACCTCGTCTAACATCGGCTCGCTGTCGACGTATACGCTTCTGCAAGAAGCTCCATGTCTTTCATGTGCAGGGCGATCAATCTTTCACCGTATCTCCGACCAGCGGCTGGTTCAGAAATAACTGTATAGGTGTTTACTTGTTCGTCGATAGGATTTCGTTAATTTCAATTATCTTGCCAGACTAAGTTCTGATGATGCACAACGAATACGACAGAAAATTCACTAATCCTTACATCCCGACAAACGAAAGCTCTGTGTGAATTCGTTGTACCGATTTCATATAGTCTGTATTGTATTACAAGCGCTTTTGTTTGATAAGTTGATCATGCGCGAGTCACATCTCCGGAACTTTCTTCTTCATGTCTTCAGTAAAAGAGGCAGTTCGTAGGAATGAAGGGAAAAATTCACTTTAGCATTTTGTTTTACAGTACACTTTAATTTAATGTTGAAAACGATTGCTTTACAACATTTCAAGTCCAACTAGCTATTTCTTGTTATCTGGTCATGAGCGTGTAGTAAGTACGTCCGTGACAATAGGTTTAACGATTTTCTGACAAGCGTCAGTTTTGCAGAATACCTTTTACTTTCTGTGCATATACACTTGGGAAATCGTCTGTAGGCAAATGTCTAAATTTCCCAGACTGACTTTAAAGAGTTTGGCGGGATTGGATTTACAAGCTGGCGTAACGAACACAAAGTTTGAGTAGTGTGAAAATTTCAACTTTTATTGAAAATATATCGTGCTGACAAAAATTAGTTTGTTTTTATTAATTTCGTTCAGTGCTTATAGCTTCCGGCACCGCCGGCGCCGTGGCCAGACGTTGCAGAAGACAGACCAGCATAACCGTTTTGTCCGCGGTAGACATCAGCAGTGCCTGGTCCGTAGCTGTACGCACCACCAGCCAGGGCTCCGGCTCCGGCACCGCCGTAAGCTCCTCCGAAACCGCCGTCTCCTTTTCCAGCAGCAGAATTCAATCCCGCGTATCCGTTCTGTCCTCTGTATACGTCAGCGGTTCCAGGGCCATAACTGAAAGCTCCAGCACCGCCAAAGGCTGCTCCAAGTGCACCTCCGTGTCCTGCGCTTGCAGAGCCGTCGTCATAGTTACCTCCCGCTTGTGCAGAAAGGATTCTCTCTTTAGCGACGGCAACCAGATGTGCTCCCCTGGCAGCCGCAACTTCAACAGTATCGGCGAGGTGACCGTCACCTTGAACTACTGGGTTAGCAAGGGGTCCTTGGTATCCGACAAGTCCGAGCTGAGCTGCGCCGAATTGTGATGAACCTCCGTGAGACAAAGTGGCGGAAGCCAGGCAGCATGTAGCAGCCACAAGGACGATCTGCAATACAGTCAAAGACAACTGTGAATGGCTTTATTCTATTCTGCAAGGTGTTTTAAAAATTTTTTCTGCTATGTCTTCTTGCAGTTTAGACCACATAGCATTGAACACTTGACCGCTAGGAATAGTGTTAATTAGTGTACGAATGAAAGCGACACGGGGCTTTTAAAAATATTTCGTGATATTAGCATCCTCTAGTCGGATTTCCTAGTAAATGTTTCGAGTAAGAATGAACGGTGTTTCCCTAGTAAGAAGAAAGCGAGTTTATCTAATTCTTGGGCTGATAAAGGTTTGCCGAATGTACTGACTGAACGTGTTTCGTTAAAAGTGAATCATATCATGATTTGGTTTAGTTGCCTCACATATTACCGCAGCTTAATTTAAAGTCTGGTAATTTATTCTCTACGAGAAGTGTTTTACCTGGAACTTCATCATGCTGACGGACACTGTGATTACAATGATGATCATCGATCTGATTCTCAGTTTATATACACAGTCTCGCCCCGTGGCCGGTGGCGCTTGTTTCCTTGGACTTTCACATTGCCGACATTGACCGCATCGCTGAATAATGACGAAAAGCGTTTATTTTGTAAACGCACTCTGGATGCAACGACGCTCATCCAGCTTAGAGTAGACTTTTCGCAAGTTACAATTTTTCTTTGAATCCGAAGCAGGCACAAGTAACGTCGACGATGGAAACGCCTCCTCAGTCACTACAGGTTACTGTTGCAAAGATGCACTCTATTGTTACGTAGGAAACAGAACGCTCAATGTCTGCAACTAGACAATTTACCTTACGTTACGTATAAAATACCTAAAATAGGTCTCCGTCGAAGTTAAACAATTCTAGACGCTGGTTGATTACGGAAATAAATGAGGTTTTAAGGGGACCATGTACCCGAAATTTTTTAAAAATTTCACTTTTTCTGTTTTTCAAATTTTCAGACACTACAGTTAATTCAGAAAAAAATGATATAAAATTTGTTTACCTATGAGAAATAAAAGTTACAAAAATAAATAAATAAAAGTACACAATTTTGTGTTGAGCGCTTGCATTTCAGGCTTGGAAACTTTTGATATATTTGTTTTTTTTTCACATACAAAAGGGAATTTTTGTGTTATAGGTTAGGTTGGTTACTCTGTCATTATTACATGTCAGGAATACAAACATGAGCATTCACTGCCTTTACCTGAGCTTCATAAAATAAAACATATTCAGGGACCTAAGCAATGAAACTTTACTGATCAAGTGCCTTTTTGGTAAAACACAAAACCCGAATGAATCGTTCAATGCCCTAATTTGGAAAAGGTTACCAAGGACAATTTATGTTGGGATAAATACAATTAAAGTGGGAGTGTATGATGCAGAGCTTGCTTTCAACAGCGGAGCTTACAGCGAATGTACTGTGATGTAGAAACTGGTAAGTGAGTCTTGTCGGGCACGGTTGAGACCAATCGATGAGAGGAGAGTAAAAGAAGCTGATAAGAAAATGACAGAGCAAAGTAAGGTAGAAGGTAAAATAAAAAGGCAAGAAAACAAGAAGAAATCAGAAGAAAATGAGGAAGACCCACAGTATGGCGCAGGACTATTTTAAATGTAGCTTTGTTGTGTAACTATGGTAACATTGACAATAAAGTAGGTTTTCTCAAAAAATGACTTTTTACCATATTTATGTACCTTTTTCTCAGCTTCTGTTAAAGATAGAAACATGATTCTTTTTTTTAAGTTGTAGGGCTAATTACAGTTTATCTACTGAACCTCAAAAACAGAAGAAGAAAGTAACCAAAAAAATATTAACTCTTTAAAAAAATTAAAATATTTAGACAATTATACAAAAAAATATTTAAATAAATGTGAGATAATAAAACGTAATTTTTTTGGTTCAGATGGTTAAAATACCTTCCCAGAATATGCTGACCAAACCTCAAGTTTGTACCTTGAACAGGTTTTGAGAAAAAGGTACATAAAGTTGATTAATTTAACATGGGGAAGATAGGCGGGTACATGGTCCCCTTAATTTATGCATAAAACTTGATAGTAGCCAACGGCTTGACCATTCACACTGCCATCATAAAAAACATGTATATGCCACGAGAGGAGGAGCAGCTATAGGAACGGCATGCTTAGATTCGATTGTTATTTAAGGGGTAGTGTATTGTGTAAGTGATGTCTACCTTGCCGTCAAAGTTCTTCTGCAAGGTGTACAACTTTTCTTACCACATGGCCAAAATCTGAAGGCTAGTGAGTAGTATATTGAAACATGACGTCGCAAGCAATTTAAATTTGATTTCATAATAAAATGGAATACACTGTGCTGCATCGACGAGTACGGTGTTTTCACGCGTCGTACATTGCTTTTACAGAAAACCTGTGCAATGAGTCCGACTTAACTGAAGAAGGATTGTTCGCAGAATTCACTACCGTATGCTTATGTCTAATGGCTGTAGAGCGGAGAAATATTATTTTGCGTAATCAAAACTTTGTTAACCTCGTCTAACATCGGCTCGCTGTCGACGTATACGCTTCTGCAAGAAGCTCCATGTCTTTCATGTGCAGGGCGATCAATCTTTCACCGTATCTCCGACCAGCGGCTGGTTCAGAAATAACTGTATAGGTGTTTACTTGTTCGTCGATAGGATTTCGTTAATTTCAATTATCTTGCCAGACTAAGTTCTGATGATGCACAACGAATACGACAGAAAATTCACTAATCCTTACATCCCGACAAACGAAAGCTCTGTGTGAATTCGTTGTACCGATTTCATATAGTCTGTATTGTATTACAAGCGCTTTTGTTTGATAAGTTGATCATGCGCGAGTCACATCTCCGGAACTTTCTTCTTCATGTCTTCAGTAAAAGAGGCAGTTCGTAGGAATGAAGGGAAAAATTCACTTTAGCATTTTGTTTTACAGTACACTTTAATTTAATGTTGAAAACGATTGCTTTACAACATTTCAAGTCCAACTAGCTATTTCTTGTTATCTGGTCATGAGCGTGTAGTAAGTACGTCTGTGACAATAGGTTTAACGATTTTCTGACAAGCGTCAGTTTTGCAGAATACCTTTTACTTTCTGTGCATATACACTTGGGAAATCGTCTGTAGGCAAATGTCTAAATTTCCCAGACTGACTTTAAAGAGTTTGGCGGGATTGGATTTACAAGCTGGCGTAACGAACACAAAGTTTGAGTAGTGTGAAAATTTCAACTTTTATTGAAAATATATCGTGCTGACAAAAATTAGTTTGTTTTTATTAATTTCGTTCAGTGCTTATAGCTTCCGGCACCGCCGGCGCCGTGGCCAGACGCTGCAGAAGACAGACCAGCATAACCGTTTTGTCCGCGGTAGACATCAGCAGTGCCTGGTCCGTAGCTGTACGCACCAAAAGCCAGGGCTCCGGCTCCGGCACCGCCGTAAGCTCCTCCGAAACCGCCGTCTCCTTTTCCAGCAGCAGAATTCAATCCCGCGTATCCGTTCTGTCCTCTGTATACGTCAGCGGTTCCAGGGCCATAACTGAAAGCTCCAGCACCGCCAAAGGCTGCTCCAAGTGCACCTCCGTGTCCTGCGCTTGCAGAGCCGTCGTCATAGTTACCTCCCGCTTGTGCAGAAAGGATTCTCTCTTTAGCGACGGCAACCAGATGTGCTCCCCTGGCAGCCGCAACTTCAACAGTATCGGCGAGGTGTCCGTCACCTTGAACTACTGGGTTAGCAAGGGGTCCTTGGTATCCGACAGGTCCGAGCTGAGCTGCGCCGAATTGTGATGAACCTTCGTGAGACAAAGTGGCGGAAGCCAGGCAGCATGTAGCAGCCACAAGGACGATCTGCAATACAGTCAAAGACAACTGTGAATGGCTTTATTCTATTCTGCAAGGTGTTTTAAAAATTTTTTCTGCTATGTCTTCTTGCAGTTTAGACCACATAGCATTGAACACTTGACCGCTAGGAATAGTGTTAATTAGTGTACGAATGAAAGCGACACGGGGCTTTTAAAAATATTTCGTGATATTAGCATCCTCTAGTCGGATTTCCTAGTAAATGTTTAGAGTAAGAATGAACGGTGTTTCCCTAGTAAGAAGAAAGCGAGTTTATCTAATTCTTGGGCTGATAAAGGTTTGCCGAATGTACTGACTGAACGTGTTTCGTTAAAAGTGAATCATATCATGATTTGGTTTAGTTGCCTCACATATTACCGCAGCTTAATTTAAAGTCTGGTAATTTATTCTCTACGAGAAGTGTCTTACCTGGAACTTCATCATGCTGACGGACACTGTGATTACAATGATGATCATCGATCTGATTCTCAGTTTATATACACAGTCTCGCCCCGTGGCCGGTGGCGCTTGTTTCCTTGGACTTTCACATTGCCGACATTGACCGCATCGCTGAATTATGACGAAAAGCGTTTATTTTGTAAACGCACTCTGGATGCAACGACGCTCATCCAGCTTAGAGTAGACTTTTCGCAAGTTACAATTTTTCTTTGAATCCGAAGCAGGCACAAGTAACGTCGACGATGGAAACGCCTCCTCAGTCACTACAGGTTACTGTTGCAAAGATGCACTCTATTGTTACGTAGGAAACAGAACGCTCAATGTCTGCAACTAGACAATTTACCTTACGTTACGTATAAAATACCTAAAATAGGTCTCCGTCGAAGTTAAACAATTCTAGACGCTGGTTGATTACGGAAATAAATGAGGTTTTAAGGGGACCATGTACCCGAAATTTTTTAAAAATTTCACTTTTTCTGTTTTTCAAATTTTCAGAAACTACAGTTAATTCTGAAAAAAATGATATAAAATTTGTTTACCTATGAGAAATAAAAGTTACAAAAATAAATAAATAAAAAGTACACAATTTTGTGTTGAGCGCTTGCATTTTCAGGCTTGGAAACTTTTGATATATTTGTTTTTTTTTCACATACAAAAGGGAATTTTTGTGTTATAGGTTAGGTTGGCTACTCTGTCATTATTACATGTCAGGAATACAAACATGAGCATTCACTGCCTTTACCTGAGCTTCATAAAATAAAACATATTCAGGGACCTAAGCAATGAAACTTTACTGATCAAGTGCCTTTTTGGTAAAACACAAAACCCGAATGAATCGTTCAATGCCCTAATTTGGAAAAGGTTACCAAGGACAATTTATGTTGGGATAAATACAATTAAAGTGGGAGTGTATGATGCAGAGCTTGCTTTCAACAGCGGAGCTTACAGCGAATGTACTGTGATGTAGAAACTGGTAAGTGAGTCTTGTCGGGCACGGTTGAGACCAATCGATGAGAGGAGAGTAAAAGAAGCTGATAAGAAAATGACAGAGCAAAGTAAGGTAGAAGGTAAAATAAAAAGGCAAGAAAACAAGAAGAAATCAGAAGAAAATGAGGAAGACCCACAGTATGGCGCAGGACTATTTTAAATGTAGCTTTGTTGTGTAACTATGGTAACATTGACCATAAAGTAGGTTTTCTCAAAAAATGACTTTTTACCATATTTATGTACCTTTTTCTCAGCTTCTGTTAAAGATAGAAACATGATTCTTTTTTTTAAGTTGTAGGGCTAATTACAGTGTATCTACTGAACCTCAAAAACAGAAGAAGAAAGTAACCAAAAAAATATTAACTCTTTAAAAAAATTAAAATATTTAGACAATTATTCAAAAAAATATTTAAATAAATGTGAGATAATAAAACGTAATTTTTTTGGTTCAGATGGTTAAAATACCTTCCCAGAATATGCTGACCAAACCTCAAGTTTGTACCTTGAACAGGTTTTTAGAAAAAGGTACATAAAGTTGATTAATTTAACATGGGGAAGATAGGCGGGTACATGGTCCCCTTAATTTATGCATAAAACTTGATAGTAGCTAACGGCTTGACCATTCACACTGCCATCATAAAAAACATGTATATGCCACGAGAGGAGGAGCAGCTATAGGAACGGCATGCTTAGATTCGATTGTTATTTAAGGGGTAGTGTATTGTGTAAGTGATGTCTAGCTTGCCGTCAAAGTTCTTCTGCAAGGTGTACAACTTTTCTTACCACATGGCCAAAATCTGAAGGCTAGTGAGTAGTATATTGAAACATGACGTCGCAAGCAATTTAAATTTGATTTCATAATAAAATGGAATACACTGTGCTGCATCGACGAGTACGGTGTTTTCACGCGTCGTACATTGCTTTTACAGAAAACCTGTGCAATGAGTCCGACTTAACTGAAGAAGGATTGTTCGCAGAATTCACTACCGTATGCTTATGTCTAATGGCTGTAGAGCGGAGAAATATTATTTTGCGTAATCAAAACTTTGTTAACCTCGTCTAACATCGGCTCGCTGTCGACGTATAAGCTTCTGCAAGAAGCTCCATGTCTTTCATGTGCAGGGCGATCAATCTTTCACCGTATCTCCGACCAGCGGCTGGTTCAGAAATAACTGTATAGGTGTTTACTTGTTCGTCGATAGGATTTCGTTAATTTCAATTATCTTGCCAGACTAAGTTCTGATGATGCACAACGAATACGACAGAAAATTCACTAATCCTTACATCCCGACAAACGAAAGCTCTGTGTGAATTCGTTGTACCGATTTCATATAGTCTGTATTGTATTACAAGCGCTTTTGTTTGATAAGTTGATCATGCGCGAGTCACATCTCCGGAACTTTCTTCTTCATGTCTTCAGTAAAAGAGGCAGTTCGTAGGAATGAAGGGAAAAATTCACTTTAGCATTTTGTTTTACAGTACACTTTAATTTAATGTTGAAAACGATTGCTTTACAACATTTCAAGTCCAACTAGCTATTTCTTGTTATCTGGTCATGAGCGTGTAGTAAGTACGTCTGTGACAATAGGTTTAACGATTTTCTGACAAGCGTCAGTTTTGCAGAATACCTTTTACTTTCTGTGCATATACACTTGGGAAATCGTCTGTAGGCAAATGTCTAAATTTCCCAGACTGACTTTAAAGAGTTTGGCGGGATTGGATTTACAAGCTGGCGTAACGAACACAAAGTTTGAGTAGTGTGAAAATTTCAACTTTTATTGAAAATATATCCTGCTGACAAAAATTAGTTTGTTTTTATTAATTTCGTTCAGTGCTTATAGCTTCCGGCACCGCCGGCGCCGTGGCCAGACGCTGCAGAAGACAGACCAGCATAACCGTTTTGTCCGCGGTAGACATCAGCAGTGCCTGGTCCGTAGCTGTACGCACCACCAGCCAGGGCTCCGGCTCCGGCACCGCCGTAAGCTCCTCCGAAACCGCCGTCTCCTTTTCCAGCAGCAGAATTCAATCCCGCGTATCCGTTCTGTCCTCTGTATACGTCAGCGGTTCCAGGGCCATAACTGAAAGCTCCAGCACCGCCAAAGGCTGCTCCAAGTGCACCTCCGTGTCCTGCGCTTGCAGAGCCGTCGTCATAGTTACCTCCCGCTTGTGCAGAAAGGATTCTCTCTTTAGCGACGGCAACCAGATGTGCTCCCCTGGCAGCCGCAACTTCAACAGTATCGGCGAGGTGTCCGTCACCTTGAACTACTGGGTTAGCAAGGGGTCCTTGGTATCCGACAGGTCCGAGCTGAGCTGCGCCGAATTGTGATGAACCTCCGTGAGACAAAGTGGCGGAAGCCAGGCAGCATGTAGCAGCCACAAGGACGATCTGCAATACAGTCAAAGACAACTGTGAATGGCTTTATTCTATTCTGCAAGGTGTTTTAAAAATTTTTTCTGCTATGTCTTCTTGCAGTTTAGGCCACATAGCATTGAACACTTGACCGCTAGGAATAGTGTTAATTAGTGTACGAATGAAAGCGACACGGGGCTTTTAAAAATATTTCGTGATATTAGCATCCTCTAGTCGGATTTCCTAGTAAATGTTTAGAGTAAGAATGAACGGTGTTTCCCTAGTAAGAAGAAAGCGAGTTTATCTAATTCTTGGGCTGATAAAGGTTTGCCGAATGTACTGACTGAACGTGTTTCGTTAAAAGTGAATCATATCATGATTTGGTTTAGTTGCCTCACATATTACGGCAGCTTAATTTAAAGTCTGGTAATTTATTCTCTACGAGAAGTGTCTTACCTGGAACTTCATCATGCTGACGGACACTGTGATTACAATGATGATCATCGATCTGATTCTCAGTTTATATACACAGTCTCGCCCCGTGGCCGGTGGCGCTTGTTTCCTTGGACTTTCACATTGCCGACATTGACCGCATCGCTGAATTATGACGAAAAGCGTTTATTTTGTAAACGCACTCTGGATGCAACGACGCTCATCCAGCTTAGAGTAGACTTTTCGCAAGTTACAATTTTTCTTTGAATCCGAAGCAGGCACAAGTAACGTCGACGATGGAAACGCCTCCTCAGTCACTACAGGTTACTGTTGCAAAGATGCACTATATTGTTACGTAGGAAACAGAACGCTCAATGTCTGCAACTAGACAATTTACCTTACGTTACGTATAAAATACCTAAAATAGGTCTCCGTCGAAGTTAAACAATTCTAGACGCTGGTTGATTACGGAAATAAATGAGGTTTTAAGGGGACCATGTACCCGAAATTTTTTAAAAATTTCACTTTATCTGTTTTTCAAATTTTCAGAAACTACAGTTAATTCTGAAAAAAATGATATAAAATTTGTTTACCTATGAGAAATAAAAGTTACAAAAATAAATAAATAAAAAGTACACAATTTTGTTTTGAGCGCTTGCATTTTCAGGCTTGGAAACTTTTGATATATTTGTTTTTTTTTCACATACAAAAGGGAATTTTTGTGTTATAGGTTAGGTTGGCTACTCTGTCATTATTACATGTCAGGAATACAAACATGAGCATTCACTGCCTTTACCTGAGCTTCATAAAATAAAACATATTCAGGGACCTAAGCAATGAAACTTTACTGATCAAGTGCCTTTTTGGTAAAACACAAAACCCGAATGAATCGTTCAATGCCCTAATTTGGAAAAGGTTACCAAGGACAATTTATGTTGGGATAAATACAATTAAAGTGGGAGTGTATGATGCAGAGCTTGCTTTCAACAGCGGAGCTTACAGCGAATGTACTGTGATGTAGAAACTGGTAAGTGAGTCTTGTCGGGCACGGTTGAGACCAATCGATGAGAGGAGAGTAAAAGAAGCTGATAAGAAAATGACAGAGCAAAGTAAGGTAGAAGGTAAAATAAAAAGGCAAGAAAACAAGAAGAAATCAGAAGAAAATGAGGAAGACCCACAGTATGGCGCAGGACTATTTTAAATGTAGCTTTGTTGTGTAACTATGGTAACATTGACAATAAAGTAGGTTTTCTCAAAAAATGACTTTTTACCATATTTATGTACCTTTTTCTCAGCTTCTGTTAAAGATAGAAACATGATTCTTTTTTTTAAGTTGTAGGGCTAATTACAGTGTATCTACTGAACCTCAAAAACAGAAGAAGAAAGTAACCAAAAAAATATTAACTCTTTAAAAAAATTAAAATATTTAGACAATTATTCAAAAAACTATTTAAATAAATGTGAGATAATAAAACGTAATTTTTTTGGTTCAGATGGTTAAAATACCTTCCCAGAATATGCTGACCAAACCTCAAGTTTGTACCTTGAACAGGTTTTGAGAAAAAGGTACATAAAGTTGATTAATTTAACATGGGGAAGATAGGCGGGTACATGGTCCCCTTAATTTATGCATAAAACTTGATAGTAGCTAACGGCTTGACCATTCACACTGCCATCATAAAAAACATGTATATGCCACGAGAGGAGGAGCAGCTATAGGAACGGCATGCTTAGATTCGATTGTTATTTAAGGGGTAGTGTATTGTGTAAGTGATGTCTAGCTTGCCGTCAAAGTTCTTCTGCAAGGTGTACAACTTTTCTTACCACATGGCCAAAATCTGAAGGCTAGTGAGTAGTATATTGAAACATGACGTCGCAAGCAATTTAAATTTGATTTCATAATAAAATGGAATACACTGTGCTGCATCGACGAGTACGGTGTTTTCACGCGTCGTACATTGCTTTTACAGAAAACCTGTGCAATGAGTCCGACTTAACTGAAGAAGGATTGTTCGCAGAATTCACTACCGTATGCTTATGTCTAATGGCTGTAGAGCGGAGAAATATTATTTTGCGTAATCAAAACTTTGTTAACCTCGTCTAACATCGGCTTGCTGTCGACGTATAAGCTTCTGCAAGAAGCTCCATGTCTTTCATGTGCAGGGCGATCAATCTTTCACCGTATCTCCGACCAGCGGCTGGTTCAGAAATAACTGTATAGGTGTTTACTTGTTCGTCGATAGGATTTCGTTAATTTCAATTATCTTGCCAGACTAAGTTCTGATGATGCACAACGAATACGACAGAAAATTCACTAATCCTTACATCCCGACAAACGAAAGCTCTGTGTGAATTCGTTGTACCGATTTCATATAGTCTGTATTGTATTACAAGCGCTTTTGTTTGATAAGTTGATCATGCGCGAGTCACATCTCCGGAACTTTCTTCTTCATGTCTTCAGTAAAAGAGGCAGTTCGTAGGAATGAAGGGAAAAATTCACTTTAGCATTTTGTTTTACAGTACACTTTAATTTAATGTTGAAAACGATTGCTTTACAACATTTCAAGTCCAACTAGCTATTTCTTGTTATCTGGTCATGAGCGTGTAGTAAGTACGTCTGTGACAATAGGTTTAACGATTTTCTGACAAGCGTCAGTTTTGCAGAATACCTTTTACTTTCTGTGCATATACACTTGGGAAATCGTCTGTAGGCAAATGTCTAAATTTCCCAGACTGACTTTAAAGAGTTTGGCGGGATTGGATTTACAAGCTGGCGTAACGAACACAAAGTTTGAGTAGTGTGAAAATTTCAACTTTTATTGAAAATATATCGTGCTGACAAAAATTAGTTTGTTTTTATTAATTTCGTTCAGTGCTTATAGCTTCCGGCACCGCCGGCGCCGTGGCCAGACGCTGCAGAAGACAGACCAGCATAACCGTTTTGTCCGCGGTAGACATCAGCAGTGCCTGGTCCGTAGCTGTACGCACCACCAGCCAGGGGTCCGGCTCCGGCACCGCCGTAAGCTCCTCCGAAACCGCCGTCTCCTTTTCCAGCAGCAGAATTCAATCCCGCGTATCCGTTCTGTCCTCTGTATACGTCAGCGGTTCCAGGGCCATAACTGAAAGCTCCAGCACCGCCAAAGGCTGCTCCAAGTGCACCTCCGTGTCCTGCGCTTGCAGAGCCGTCGTCATAGTTACCTCCCGCTTGTGCAGAAAGGATTCTCTCTTTAGCGACGGCAACCAGATGTGCTCCCCTGGCAGCCGCAACTTCAACAGTATCGGCGAGGTGTCCGTCACCTTGAACTACTGGGTTAGCAAGGGGTCCTTGGTATCCGACAGGTCCGAGCTGAGCTGCGCCGAATTGTGATGAACCTCCGTGAGACAAAGTGGCGGAAGCCAGGCAGCATGTAGCAGCCACAAGGACGATCTGCAATACAGTCAAAGACAACTGTGAATGGCTTTATTCTATTCTGCAAGGTGTTTTAAAAATTTTTTCTGCTATGTCTTCTTGCAGTTTAGGCCACATAGCATTGAACACTTGACCGCTAGGAATAGTGTTAATTAGTGTACGAATGAAAGCGACACGGGGCTTTTAAAAATATTTCGTGATATTAGCATCCTCTAGTCGGATTTCCTAGTAAATGTTTAGAGTAAGAATGAACGGTGTTTCCCTAGTAAGAAGAAAGCGAGTTTATCTAATTCTTGGGCTGATAAAGGTTTGCCGAATGTACTGACTGAACGTGTTTCGTTAAAAGTGAATCATATCATGATTTGGTTTAGTTGCCTCACATATTACGGCAGCTTAATTTAAAGTCTGGTAATTTATTCTCTACGAGAAGTGTCTTACCTGGAACTTCATCATGCTGACGGACACTGTGATTACAATGATGATCATCGATCTGATTCTCAGTTTATATACACAGTCTCGCCCCGTGGCCGGTGGCGCTTGTTTCCTTGGACTTTCACATTGCCGACATTGACCGCATCGCTGAATTATGACGAAAAGCGTTTATTTTGTAAACGCACTCTGGATGCAACGACGCTCATCCAGCTTAGAGTAGACTTTTCGCAAGTTACAATTTTTCTTTGAATCCGAAGCAGGCACAAGTAACGTCGACGATGGAAACGCCTCCTCAGTCACTACAGGTTACTGTTGCAAAGATGCACTATATTGTTACGTAGGAAACAGAACGCTCAATGTCTGCAACTAGACAATTTACCTTACGTTACGTATAAAATACCTAAAATAGGTCTCCGTCGAAGTTAAACAATTCTAGACCATGGTTGATTACGGAAATAAATGAGGTTTTAAGGGGACCATGTACCCGAAATTTTTTAAAAATTTCACTTTATCTGTTTTTCAAATTTTCAGAAACTACAGTTAATTCTGAAAAAAATGATATAAAATTTGTTTACCTATGAGAAATAAAAGTTACAAAAATAAATAAATAAAAAGTACACAATTTTGTTTTGAGCGCTTGCATTTTCAGGCTTGGAAACTTTTGATATATTTGTTTTTTTTTCACATACAAAAGGGAATTTTTGTGTTATAGGTTAGGTTGGCTACTCTGTCATTATTACATGTCAGGAATACAAACATGAGCATTCACTGCCTTTACCTGAGCTTCATAAAATAAAACATATTCAGGGACCTAAGCAATGAAACTTTACTGATCAAGTGCCTTTTTGGTAAAACACAAAACCCGAATGAATCGTTCAATGCCCTAATTTGGAAAAGGTTACCAAGGACAATTTATGTTGGGATAAATACAATTAAAGTGGGAGTGTATGATGCAGAGCTTGCTTTCAACAGCGGAGCTTACAGCGAATGTACTGTGATGTAGAAACTGGTAAGTGAGTCTTGTCGGGCACGGTTGAGACCAATCGATGAGAGGAGAGTAAAAGAAGCTGATAAGAAAATGACAGAGCAAAGTAAGGTAGAAGGTAAAATAAAAAGGCAAGAAAACAAGAAGAAATCAGAAGAAAATGAGGAAGACCCACAGTATGGCGCAGGACTATTTTAAATGTAGCTTTGTTGTGTAACTATGGTAACATTGACAATAAAGTAGGTTTTCTCAAAAAATGACTTTTTACCATATTTATGTACCTTTTTCTCAGCTTCTGTTAAAGATAGAAACATGATTCTTTTTTTTAAGTTGTAGGGCTAATTACAGTGTATCTACTGAACCTCAAAAACAGAAGAAGAAAGTAACCAAAAAAATATTAACTCTTTAAAAAAAATTAAAATATTTAGACAATTATTCAAAAAACTATTTAAATAAATGTGAGATAATAAAACGTAATTTTTTTGGTTCAGATGGTTAAAATACCTTCCCAGAATATGCTGACCAAACCTCAAGTTTGTACCTTGAACAGGTTTTTAGAAAAAGGTACATAAAGTTGATTAATTTAACATGGGGAAGATAGGCGGGTACATGGTCCCCTTAATTTATGCATAAAACTTGATAGTAGCTAACGGCTTGACCATTCACACTGCCATCATAAAAAACATGTATATGCCACGAGAGGAGGAGCAGCTATAGGAACGGCATGCTTAGATTCGATTGTTATTTAAGGGGTAGTGTATTGTGTAAGTGATGTCTAGCTTGCCGTCAAAGTTCTTCTGCAAGGTGTACAACTTTTCTTACCACATGGCCAAAATCTGAAGGCTAGTGAGTAGTATATTGAAACATGACGTCGCAAGCAATTTAAATTTGATTTCATAATAAAATGGAATACACTGTGCTGCATCGACGAGTACGGTGTTTTCACGCGTCGTACATTGCTTTTACAGAAAACCTGTGCAATGAGTCCGACTTAACTGAAGAAGGATTGTTCGCAGAATTCACTACCGTATGCTTATGTCTAATGGCTGTAGAGCGGAGAAATATTATTTTGCGTAATCAAAACTTTGTTAACCTCGTCTAACATCGGCTCGCTGTCGACGTATACGCTTCTGCAAGAAGCTCCATGTCTTTCATGTGCAGGGCGATCAATCTTTCACCGTATCTCCGACCAGCGGCTGGTTCAGAAATAACTGTATAGGTGTTTACTTGTTCGTCGATAGGATTTCGTTAATTTCAATTATCTTGCCAGACTAAGTTCTGATGATGCACAACGAATACGACAGAAAATTCACTAATCCTTACATCCCGACAAACGAAAGCTCTGTGTGAATTCGTTGTACCGATTTCATATAGTCTGTATTGTATTACAAGCGCTTTTGTTTGATAAGTTGATCATGCGCGAGTCACATCTCCGGAACTTTCTTCTTCATGTCTTCAGTAAAAGAGGCAGTTCGTAGGAATGAAGGGAAAAATTCACTTTAGCATTTTGTTTTACAGTACACTTTAATTTAATGTTGAAAACGATTGCTTTACAACATTTCAAGTCCAACTAGCTATTTCTTGTTATCTGGTCATGAGCGTGTAGTAAGTACGTCTGTGACAATAGGTTTAACGATTTTCTGACAAGCGTCAGTTTTGCAGAATACCTTTTACTTTCTGTGCATATACACTTGGGAAATCGTCTGTAGGCAAATGTCTAAATTTCCCAGACTGACTTTAAAGAGTTTGGCGGGATTGGATTTACAAGCTGGCGTAACGAACACAAAGTTTGAGTAGTGTGAAAATTTCAACTTTTATTGAAAATATATCGTGCTGACAAAAATTAGTTTGTTTTTATTAATTTCGTTCAGTGCTTATAGCTTCCGGCACCGCCGGCGCCGTGGCCAGACGCTGCAGAAGACAGACCAGCATAACCGTTTTGTCCGCGGTAGACATCAGCAGTGCCTGGTCCGTAGCTGTACGCACCACCAGCCAGGGGTCCGGCTCCGGCACCGCCGTAAGCTCCTCCGAAACCGCCGTCTCCTTTTCCAGCAGCAGAATTCAATCCCGCGTATCCGTTCTGTCCTCTGTATACGTCAGCGGTTCCAGGGCCATAACTGAAAGCTCCAGCACCGCCAAAGGCTGCTCCAAGTGCACCTCCGTGTCCTGCGCTTGCAGAGCCGTCGTCATAGTTACCTCCCGCTTGTGCAGAAAGGATTCTCTCTTTAGCGACGGCAACCAGATGTGCTCCCCTGGCAGCCGCAACTTCAACAGTATCGGCGAGGTGTCCGTCACCTTGAACTACTGGGTTAGCAAGGGGTCCTTGGTATCCGACAGGTCCGAGCTGAGCTGCGCCGAATTGTGATGAACCTCCGTGAGACAAAGTGGCGGAAGCCAGGCAGCATGTAGCAGCCACAAGGACGATCTGCAATACAGTCAAAGACAACTGTGAATGGCTTTATTCTATTCTGCAAGGTGTTTTAAAAATTTTTTCTGCTATGTCTTCTTGCAGTTTAGGCCACATAGCATTGAACACTTGACCGCTAGGAATAGTGTTAATTAGTGTACGAATGAAAGCGACACGGGGCTTTTAAAAATATTTCGTGATATTAGCATCCTCTAGTCGGATTTCCTAGTAAATGTTTAGAGTAAGAATGAACGGTGTTTCCCTAGTAAGAAGAAAGCGAGTTTATCTAATTCTTGGGCTGATAAAGGTTTGCCGAATGTACTGACTGAACGTGTTTCGTTAAAAGTGAATCATATCATGATTTGGTTTAGTTGCCTCACATATTACCGCAGCTTAATTTAAAGTCTGGTAATTTATTCTCTACGAGAAGTGTCTTACCTGGAACTTCATCATGCTGACGGACACTGTGATTACAATGATGATCATCGATCTGATTCTCAGTTTATATACACAGTCTCGCCCCGTGGCCGGTGGCGCTTGTTTCCTTGCACTTTCACATTGCCGACATTGACCGCATCGCTGAATTATGACGAAAAGCGTTTATTTTGTAAACGCACTCTGGATGCAACGACGCTCATCCAGCTTAGAGTAGACTTTTCGCAAGTTACAATTTTTCTTTGAATCCGAAGCAGGCACAAGTAACGTCGACGATGGAAACGCCTCCTCAGTCACTACAGGTTACTGTTGCAAAGATGCACTCTATTGTTACGTAGGAAACAGAACGCTCAATGTCTGCAACTAGACAATTTACCTTACGTTACGTATAAAATACCTAAAATAGGTCTCCGTCGAAGTTAAACAATTCTAGACGCTGGTTGATTACGGAAATAAATGAGGTTTTAAGGGGACCATGTACCCGAAATTTTTTAAAAATTTCACTTTTTCTGTTTTTCAAATTTTCAGAAACTACAGTTAATTCTGAAAAAAATGATATAAAATTTGTTTACCTATGAGAAATAAAAGTTACAAAAATAAATAAATAAAAAGTACACAATTTTGTGTTGAGCGCTTGCATTTTCAGGCTTGGAAACTTTTGATATATTTGTTTTTTTTTCACATACAAAAGGGAATTTTTGTGTTATAGGTTAGGTTGGCTACTCTGTCATTATTACATGTCAGGAATACAAACATGAGCATTCACTGCCTTTACCTGAGCTTCATAAAATAAAACATATTCAGGGACCTAAGCAATGAAACTTTACTGATCAAGTGCCTTTTTGGTAAAACACAAAACCCGAATGAATCGTTCAATGCCCTAATTTGGAAAAGGTTACCAAGGACAATTTATGTTGGGATAAATACAATTAAAGTGGGAGTGTATGATGCAGAGCTTGCTTTCAACAGCGGAGCTTACAGCGAATGTACTGTGATGTAGAAACTGGTAAGTGACTCTTTTCGGGCACGGTTGAGACCAATCGATGAGAGGAGAGTAAAAGAAGCTGATAAGAAAATGACAGAGCAAAGTAAGGTAGAAGGTAAAATAAAAAGGCAAGAAAACAAGAAGAAATCAGAAGAAAATGAGGAAGACCCACAGTATGGCGCAGGACTATTTTAAATGTAGCTTTGTTGTGTAACTATGGTAACATTGACAATAAAGTAGGTTTTCTCAAAAAATGACTTTTTACCATATTTATGTACCTTTTTCTCAGCTTCTGTTAAAGATAGAAACATGATTCTTTTTTTTAAGTTGTAGGGCTAATTACAGTGTATCTACTGAACCTCAAAAACAGAAGAAGAAAGTAACCAAAAAAATATTAACTCTTTAAAAAATTAAAATATTTAGACAATTATTCAAAAAACTATTTAAATAAATGTGAGATAATAAAACGTAATTTTTTTGGTTCAGATGGTTAAAATACCTTCCCAGAATATGCTGTCCAAACCTCAAGTTTGTACCTTGAACAGGTTTTGAGAAAAAGGTACATAAAGTTGATTAATTTAACATGGGGAAGATAGGCGGGTACATGGTCCCCTTAATTTATGCATAAAACTTGATAGTAGCTAACGGCTTGACCATTCACACTGCCATCATAAAAAACATGTATGTGCCACGAGAGGAGGAGCAGCTATAGGAACGGCATGCTTAGATTCGATTGTTATTTAAGGGGTAGTGTATTGTGTAAGTGATGTCTAGCTTGCCGTCAAAGTTCTTCTGCAAGGTGTACAACTTTTCTTACCACATGGCCAAAATCTGAAGGCTAGTGAGTAGTATATTGAAACATGACGTCGCAAGCAATTTAAATTTGATTTCATAATAAAATGGAATACACTGTGCTCCATCGACGAGTACGGTGTTTTCACGCGTCGTACATTGCTTTTACAGAAAACCTGTGCAATGAGTCCGACTTAACTGAAGAAGGATTGTTCGCAGAATTCACTACCGTATGCTTATGTCTAATGGCTGTAGAGCGGAGAAATATTATTTTGCGTAATCAAAACTTTGTTAACCTCGTCTAACATCGGCTCGCTGTCGACGTATACGCTTCTGCAAGAAGCTCCATGTCTTTCATGTGCAGGGCGATCAATCTTTCACCGTATCTCCGACCAGCGGCTGGTTCAGAAATAACTGTATAGGTGTTTACTTGTTCGTCGATAGGATTTCGTTAATTTCAATTATCTTGCCAGACTAAGTTCTGATGATGCACAACGAATACGACAGAAAATTCACTAATCCTTACATCCCGACAAACGAAAGCTCTGTGTGAATTCGTTGTACCGATTTCATATAGTCTGTATTGTATTACAAGCGCTTTTGTTTGATAAGTTGATCATGCGCGAGTCACATCTCCGGAACTTTCTTCTTCATGTCTTCAGTAAAAGAGGCAGTTCGTAGGAATGAAGGGAAAAATTCACTTTAGCATTTTGTTTTACAGTACACTTTAATTTAATGTTGAAAACGATTGCTTTACAACATTTCAAGTCCAACTAGCTATTTCTTGTTATCTGGTCATGAGCGTGTAGTAAGTACGTCTGTGACAATAGGTTTAACGATTTTCTGACAAGCGTCAGTTTTGCAGAATACCTTTTACTTTCTGTGCATATACACTTGGGAAATCGTCTGTAGGCAAATGTCTAAATTTCCCAGACTGACTTTAAAGAGTTTGGCGGGATTGGATTTACAAGCTGGCGTAACGAACACAAAGTTTGAGTAGTGTGAAAATTTCAACTTTTATTGAAAATATATCGTGCTGACAAAAATTAGTTTGTTTTTATTAATTTCGTTCAGTGCTTATAGCTTCCGGCACCGGCGGCGCCGTGGCCAGACGCTGCAGAAGACAGACCAGCATAACCGTTTTGTCCGCGGTAGACATCAGCAGTGCCTGGTCCGTAGCTGTACGCACCACCAGCCAGGGCTCCGGCTCCGGCACCGCCGTAAGCTCCTCCGAAACCGCCGTCTCCTTTTCCAGCAGCAGAATTCAATCCCGCGTATCCGTTCTGTCCTCTGTATACGTCAGCGGTTCCAGGGCCATAACTGGGAAGCTCCAGCACCGCCAAAGGCTGCTCCAAGTGCACCTCCGTGTCCTGCGCTTGCAGAGCCGTCGTCATAGTTACCTCCCGCTTGTGCAGAAAGGATTCTCTCTTTAGCGACGGCAACCAGATGTGCTCCCCTGGCAGCCGCAACTTCAACAGTATCGGCGAGGTGTCCGTCACCTTGAACTACTGGGTTAGCAAGGGGTCCTTGGTATCCGACAGGTCCGAGCTGAGCTGCGCCGAATTGTGATGAACCTCCGTGAGACAAAGTGGCGGAAGCCAGGCAGCATGTAGCAGCCACAAGGACGATCTGCAATACAGTCAAAGACAACTGTGAATGGCTTTATTCTATTCTGCAAGGTGTTTTAAAAATTTTTTCTGCTATGTCTTCTTGCAGTTTAGACCACATAGCATTGAACACTTGACCGCTAGGAATAGTGTTAATTAGTGTACGAATGAAAGCGACACGGGGTTTTTAAAAATATTTCGCGATATTAGCATCCTCTAGTCGGATTTCCTACAAAATGTTTAGAGTAAGAATGAACGGTGTTTCCCTAGTAAGAAGAAAGCGAGTTTATCTAATTCTTGGGCTTATAAAGGTTTGCCGAATGTACTGACTGAACGTGTTTCGTTAAAAGAGAATCATATCATGATTTGGTTTAGTTGCCTCACATATTACCGCAGCTTAATTTAAAGTCTGGTAATTTATTCTCTACGAGAAGTGTCTTACCTGGAACTTCATCATGCTGACGGACACTGTGATTACAATGATAATCATCTATCTGATTCTCAGTTTATATACACAGTCTCGCCCCGTGGCCGGTGGCGCTTGTTTCCTTGGACTTTCACATTGCCGACATTGACCGCATCGCTGAATTATGACGAAAAGCGTTTATTTTGTAAACGCACTCTGGATGCAACGACGCTCATCCAGCTTAGAGTAGACTTTTCGCAAGTTACAATTTTTCTTTGAATCCGAAGCAGGCACAAGTAACGTCGACGATGGAAACGCCTCCTCAGTCACTACAGGTTACTGTTGCAAAGATGCACTCTATTGTTACGTAGGAAACAGAACGCTCAATGTCTGCAACTAGACAATTTACCTTACGTTACGTATAAAATACCTAAAATAGGTCTCCGTCGAAGTTAAACAATTCTAGACGCTGGTTGATTACGGAAATAAATGAGGTTTTAAGGGGACCATGTACCCGAAATTTTTTAAAAATTTCACTTTTTCTGTTTTTCAAATTTTCAGAAACTACAGTTAATTCTGAAAAAAATGATATAAAATTTGTTTACCTATGAGAAATAAAAGTTACAAAAATAAATAAATAAAAAGTACACAATTTTGTGTTGAGCGCTTGCATTTTCAGGCTTGGAAACTTTTGATATATTTGTTTTTTTTTCACATACAAAAGGGAATTTTTGTGTTATAGGTTAGGTTGGCTACTCTGTCATTATTACATGTGAGGAATACAAACATGAGCATTCACTGCCTTTACCTGAGCTTCATAAAATAAAACATATTCAGGGACCTAAGCAATGAAACTTTACTGATCAAGTGCCTTTTTGGTAAAACACAAAGCCCGAATGAATCGTTCAATGCCCTAATTTGGAAAAGGTTACCAAGGACAATTTATGTTGGGATAAATACAATTAAAGTGGGAGTGTATGATGCAGAGCTTGCTTTCAACAGCGGAGCTTACAGCGAATGTACTGTGATGTAGAAACTGGTAAGTGAGTCTTGTCGGGCACGGTTGAGACCAATCGATGAGAGGAGAGTAAAAGAAGCTGATAAGAAAATGACAGAGCAAAGTAAGGTAGAAGGTAAAATAAAAAGGCAAGAAAACAAGAAGAAATCAGAAGAAAATGAGGAAGACCCACAGTATGGCGCAGGACTATTTTAAATGTAGCTTTGTTGTGTAACTATGGTAACATTGACCATAAAGTAGGTTTTCTCAAAAAATGACTTTTTACCATATTTATGTACCTTTTTCTCAGCTTCTGTTAAAGATAGAAACATGATTCTTTTTTTTAAGTTGTAGGGCTAATTACAGTGTATCTACTGAACCTCAAAAACAGAAGAAGAAAGTAACCAAAAAAATATTAACTCTTTAAAAAAATTAAAATATTTAGACAATTATTCAAAAAACTATTTAAATAAATGTGAGATAATAAAACGTAATTTTTTTGGTTCAGATGGTTAAAATACCTTCCCAGAATATGCTGACCAAACCTCAAGTTTGTACCTTGAACAGGTTTTGAGAAAAAGGTACATAAAGTTGATTAATTTAACATGGGGAAGATAGGCGGGTACATGGTCCCCTTAATTTATGCATAAAACTTGATAGTAGCTAACGGCTTGACCATTCACACTGCCATCATAAAAAACATGTATATGCCACGAGAGGAGGAGCAGCTATAGGAACGGCATGCTTAGATTCGATTGTTATTTAAGGGGTAGTGTATTGTGTAAGTGATGTCTAGCTTGCCGTCAAAGTTCTTCTGCAAGGTGTACAACTTTTCTTACCACATGGCCAAAATCTGAAGGCTAGTGAGTAGTATATTGAAACATGACGTCGCAAGCAATTTAAATTTGATTTCATAATAAAATGGAATACACTGTGCTGCATCGACGAGTACGGTGTTTTCACGCGTCGTACATTGCTTTTACAGAAAACCTGTGCAATGAGTCCGACTTAACTGAAGAAGGATTGTTCGCAGAATTCACTACCGTATGCTTATGTCTAATGGCTGTAGAGCGGAGAAATATGATTTTGCGTAATCTAAACTTTGTTAACCTCGTCTAACATCGGCTCGCTGTCGACGTATACGCTTCTGCAAGAAGCTCCATGTCTTTCATGTGCAGGGCGATCAATCTTTCACCGTATCTCCGACCAGCGGCTGGTTCAGAAATAACTGTATAGGTGTTTACTTGTTCGTCGATAGGATTTCGTTAATTTCAATTATCTTGCCAGACTAAGTTCTGATGATGCACAACGAATACGACAGAAAATTCACTAATCCTTACATCCCGACAAACGAAAGCTCTGTGTGAATTCGTTGTACCGATTTCATATAGTCTGTATTGTATTACAAGCGCTTTTGTTTGATAAGTTGATCATGCGCGAGTCACATCTCCGGAACTTTCTTCTTCATGTCTTCAGTAAAAGAGGCAGTTCGTAGGAATGAAGGGAAAAATTCACTTTAGCATTTTGTTTTACAGTACACTTTAATTTAATGTTGAAAACGATTGCTTTACAACATTTCAAGTCCAACTAGCTATTTCTTGTTATCTGGTCATGAGCGTGTAGTAAGTACGTCTGTGACAATAGGTTTAACGATTTTCTGACAAGCGTCAGTTTTGCAGAATACCTTTTACTTTCTGTGCATATACACTTGGGAAATCGTCTGTAGGCAAATGTCTAAATTTCCCAGACTGACTTTAAAGAGTTTGGCGGGATTGGATTTACAAGCTGGCGTAACGAACACAAAGTTTGAGTAGTGTGAAAATTTCAACTTTTATTGAAAATATATCGTGCTGACAAAAATTAGTTTGTTTTTATTAATTTCGTTCAGTGCTTATAGCTTCCGGCACCGCCGGCGCCGTGGCCAGACGCTGCAGAAGACAGACCAGCATAACCGTTTTGTCCGCGGTAGACATCAGCAGTGCCTGGTCCGTAGCTGTACGCACCACCAGCCAGGGCTCCGGCTCCGGCACCGCCGTAAGCTCCTCCGAAACCGCCGTCTCCTTTTCCAGCAGCAGAATTCAATCCCGCGTATCCGTTCTGTCCTCTGTATACGTCAGCGGTTCCAGGGCCATAACTGAAAGCTCCAGCACCGCCAAAGGCTGCTCCAAGTGCACCTCCGTGTCCTGCGCTTGCAGAGCCGTCGTCATAGTTACCTCCCGCTTGTGCAGAAAGGATTCTCTCTTTAGCGACGGCAACCAGATGTGCTCCCCTGGCAGCCGCAACTTCAACAGTATCGGCGAGGTGTCCGTCACCTTGAACTACTGGGTTAGCAAGGGGTCCTTGGTATCCGACAGGTCCGAGCTGAGCAGCGCCGAATTGTGATGAACCTCCGTGAGACAAAGTGGCGGAAGACAGGCAGCATGTAGCAGCCACAAGGACGATCTGCAATACAGTCAAAGACAACTGTGAATGGCTTTATTCTATTCTGCAAGGTGTTTTAAAAATTTTTTCTGCTATGTCTTCTTGCAGTTTAGACCACATAGCATTGAACACTTGACCGCTAGGAATAGTGTTAATTAGTGTACGAATGAAAGCGACACGGGGCTTTTAAAAATATTTCGTGATATTAGCATCCTCTAGTCGGATTTCCTAGAAAATGTTTACAGTAAGAATGAACGGTGTTTCCCTAGTAAGAAGAAAGCGAGTTTATCTAATTCTTGGGCTGATAAAGGTTTGCCGAATGTACTGACTGAACGTGTTTCGTTAAAAGTGAATCATATCATGATTTGGTTTAGTTGCCTCACATATTACCGCAGCTTAATTTAAAGTCTGGTAATTTATTCTCTACGAGAAGTGTCTTACCTGGAACTTCATCATGCTGACGGACACTGTGATTACAATGATGATCATCGATCTGATTCTCAGTTTATATACACAGTCTCGCCCCGTGGCCGGTGGCGCTTGTTTCCTTGGACTTTCACATTGCCGACATTGACCGCATCGCTGAATTATGACGAAAAGCGTTTATTTTGTAAACGCACTCTGGATGCAACGACGCTCATCCAGCTTAGAGTAGACTTTTCGCAAGTTACAATTTTTCTTTGAATCCGAAGCAGGCACAAGTAACGTCGACGATGGAAACGCCTCCTCAGTCACTACAGGTTTCTGTTGCAAAGATGCACTCTATTGTTACGTAGGAAACAGAACGCTCAATGTCTGCAACTAGACAATTTACCTTACGTTACGTATAAAATACCTAAAATAGGTCTCCGTCGAAGTTAAACAATTCTAGACGCTGGTTGATTACGGAAATAAATGAGGTTTTAAGGGGACCATGTACCCGAAATTTTTTAAAAATTTCACTTTTTCTGTTTTTCAAATTTTCAGAAACTACAGTTAATTCTGAAAAAAAATGATATAAAATTTGTTTACCTATGAGAAATAAAAGTTACAAAAATAAATAAATAAAAAGTACACAATTT
The DNA here is from genome assembly GCA_034769895.1 of Magicicada septendecula. Lineage (NCBI taxonomy): Eukaryota > Metazoa > Arthropoda > Insecta > Hemiptera > Cicadidae > Magicicada > Magicicada septendecula. Next base: position 44,145,444 of record CM068373.1, on the reverse strand, counting down.
TGTGTTGAGCGCTTGCATTTTCAGGCTTGGAAACTTTTGATATATTTGTTTTTTTTCACATACAAAAGGGAATTTTTGTGTTATAGGTTAGGTTGGCTACTCTGTCATTATTACATGTGAGGAATACAAACATGAGCATTCACTGCCTTTACCTGAGCTTCATAAAATAAAACATATTCAGGGACCTAAGCAATGAAACTTTACTGATCAAGTGCCTTTTTGGTAAAACACAAAACCCGAATGAATCGTTCAATGCCCTAATTTGGAAAAGGTTACCAAGGACAATTTATGTTGGGATAAATACAATTAAAGTGGGAGTGTATGATGCAGAGCTTGCTTTCAACAGCGGAGCTTACAGCGAATGTACTGTGATGTAGAAACTGGTAAGTGAGTCTTGTCGGGCACGGTTGAGACCAATCGATGAGAGGAGAGTAAAAGAAGCTGATAAGAAAATGACAGAGCAAAGTAAGGTAGAAGGTAAAATAAAAAGGCAAGAAAACAAGAAGAAATCAGAAGTAAATGAGGAAGACCCACAGTATGGCGCAGGACTATTTTAAATGTAGCTTTGTTGTGTAACTATGGTAACATTGACAATAAAGTAGGTTTTCTCAAAAAATGACTTTTTACCATATTTATGTACCTTTTTCTCAGCTTCTGTTAAAGATAGAAACATGATTCTTTTTTTTAAGTTGTAGGGCTAATTACAGTGTATCTACTGAACCTCAAAAACAGAAGAAGAAAGTAACCAAAAAAATATTAACTCTTTAAAAAAATTAAAATATTTAGACAATTATTCAAAAAACTATTTAAATAAATGTGAGATAATAAAACGTAATTTTTTTGGTTCAGATGGTTAAAATACCTTCCCAGAATATGCTGACCAAACCTCAAGTTTGTACCTTGAACAGGTTTTGAGAAAAAGGTACATAAAGTTGATTAATTTAACATGGGGAAGATAGGCGGGTACATGGTCCCCTTAATTTATGCATAAAACTTGATAGTAGCTAACGGCTTGACCATTCACACTGCCATCATAAAAAACATGTATATGCCACGAGAGGAGGAGCAGCTATAGGAACGGCATGCTTAGATTCGATTGTTATTTAAGGGGTAGTGTATTGTGTAAGTGATGTCTAGCTTGCCGTCAAAGTTCTTCTGCAAGGTGTACAACTTTTCTTACCACATGGCCAAAATCTGAAGGCTAGTGAGTAGTATATTGAAACATGACGTCGCAAGCAATTTAAATTTGATTTCATAATAAAATGGAATACACTGTGCTGCATCGACGAGTACGGTGTTTTCACGCGTCGTACATTGCTTTTACAGAAAACCTGTGCAATGAGTCCGACTTAACTGAAGAAGGATTGTTCGCAGAATTCACTACCGTATGCTTATGTCTAATGGCTGTAGAGCGGAGAAATATTATTTTGCGTAATCAAAACTTTGTTAACCTCGTCTAACATCGGCTCGCTGTCGACGTATACGCTTCTGCAAGAAGCTCCATGTCTTTCATGTGCAGGGCGATCAATCTTTCACCGTATCTCCGGCCAGCGGCTGGTTCAGAAATAACTGTATAGGTGTTTACTTGTTCGTCGATAGGATTTCGTTAATTTCAATTATCTTGCTAGACTAAGTTCTGATGATGCACAACGAATACGACAGAAAATTCACTAATCCTTACATCCCGACAAACGAAAGCTCTGTGTGAATTCGTTGTACCGATTTCATATAGTCTGTATTGTATTACAAGCGCTTTTGTTTGATAAGTTGATCATGCGCGAGTCACATGTCCGGAACTTTCTTCTTCATGTCTTCAGTAAAAGAGGCAGTTCGTAGGAATGAAGGGAAAAATTCACTTTAGCATTTTGTTTTACAGTACACTTTAATTTAATGTTGAAAACGATTGCTTTACAACATTTCAAGTCCAACTAGCTATTTCTTGTTATCTGGTCATGAGCGTGTAGTAAGTACGTCTGTGACAATAGGTTTAACGATTTTCTGACAAGCGTCAGTTTTGCAGAATACCTTTTACTTTCTGTGCATATACACTTGGGAAATCGTCTGTAGGCAAATGTCTAAATTTCCCAGACTGACTTTAAAGAGTTTGGCGGGATTGGATTTACTAGCTGGCGTAACGAACACAAAGTTTGAGTAGTGTGAAAATTTCAACTTTTATTGAAAATATATCGTGCTGACAAAAATTAGTTTGTTTTTATTAATTTCGTTCAGTGCTTATAGCTTCCGGCACCGCCGGCGCCGTGGCCAGACGCTGCAGAAGACAGACCAGCATAACCGTTTTGTCCGCGGTAGACATCAGCAGTGCCTGGTCCGTAGCTGTACGCACCACCAGCCAGGGCTCCGGCTCCGGCACCGCCGTAAGCTCCTCCGAAACCGCCGTCTCCTTTTCCAGCAGCAGAATTCAATCCCGCGTATCCGTTCTGTCCTCTGTATACGTCAGCGGTTCCAGGGCCATAACTGAAAGCTCCAGCACCGCCAAAGGCTGCTCCAAGTGCACCTCCGTGTCCTGCGCTTGCAGAGCCGTCGTCATAGTTACCTCCCGCTTGTGCAGAAAGGATTCTCTCTTTAGCGACGGCAACCAGATGTGCTCCCCTGGCAGCCGCAACTTCAACAGTATCGGCGAGGTGTCCGTCACCTTGAACTACTGGGTTAGCAAGGGGTCCTTGGTATCCGACAGGTCCGAGCTGAGCTGCGCCGAATTGTGATGAACCTCCGTGAGACAAAGTGGCGGAAGCCAGGCAGCATATAGCAGCCACAAGGACGATCTGCAATACAGTCAAAGACAACTGTGAATGGCTTTATTCTATTCTGCAAGGTGTTTTAAAAATTTTTTCTACTATGTCTTCTTGCAGTTTGGACCACATAGCATTGAACACTTGACCGCTAGGAATAGTGTTAATTAGTGTATGTATGAAAGCGACACGGGGCTTTTAAAAATATTTCGTGATATTAGCATCCTCTAGTCGGATTTCCTAGTAAATGTTTAGAGTAAGAATGAACGGTGTTTTCCTAGTAAGAAGAAAGCGAGTTTATCTAATTCTTGGGCTGATAAAGGTTTGCCGAATGTACTGACTGAACGTGTTTCGTTAAAAGTGAATCATATCATGATTTGGTTTAGTTGCCTCACATATTCCCGCAGCTTAATTTAAAGTCTGGTAATTTATTCTCTACGAGAAGTGTCTTACCTGGAACTTCATCATGCTGACGGACACTGTGATTACAATGATGATCATCGATCTGATTCTCAGTTTATATACACAGTCTCGCCCCGTGGCCGGTGGCGCTTGTTTCCTTGGACTTTCACATTGCCGACATTGACCGCATCGCTGAATTATGACGAAAAGCGTTTATTTTGTAAACGCACTCTGGATGCAACGACGCTCATCCAGCTTAGAGTAAACTTTTCGCAAGTTACAATTTTTCTTTGAATCCGAAGCAGGCACAAGTAACGTCGACGATGGAAACGCCTCCTCAGTCACTACAGGTTTCTGTTGCAAAGATGCACTCTATTGTTACGTAGGAAACAGAACGCTCAATGTCTGCAACTAGACAATTTACCTTACGTTACGTATAAAATACCTAAAATAGGTCTCCGTCGAAGTTGAACAATTCTAGACGCTGGTTGATTACGGAAATAAATGAGGTTTTAAGGGGACCATGTACCCGAAATTTTTTAAAAATTTCACTTTTTCTGTTTTTCAAATTTTCAGAAACTACAGTTAATTCTGAAAAAAATGATATAAAATTTGTTTACCTATGAGAAATAAAAGTTACAAAAATAAATAAATAAAAAGTACACAATTTTGTGTTGAGCGCTTGCATTTTCAGGCTTGGAAACTTTTGATATATATGTTTTTTTTCACATACAAAAGGGAATTTTTGTGTTATAGGTTAGGTTGGCTACTCTGTCATTATTACATGTGAGGAATACAAACATGAGCATTCACTGCCTTTACCTGAGCTTCATAAAATAAAACATATTCAGGGACCTAAGCAATGAAACTTTACTGATCAAGTGCCTTTTTGGTAAAACACAAAACCCGAATGAATCGTTCAATGCCCTAATTTGGAAAAGGTTACCAAGGACAATTTATGTTGGGATAAATACAATTAAAGTGGGAGTGTATGATGCAGAGCTTGCTTTCAACAGCGGAGCTTACAGCGAATGTACTGTGATGTAGAAACTGGTAAGTGAGTCTTGTCGGGCACGGTTGAGACCAATCGATGAGAGGAGAGTAAAAGAAGCTGATAAGAAAATGACAGAGCAAAGTAAGGTAGAAGGTAAAATAAAAAGGCAAGAAAACAAGAAGAAATCAGAAGTAAATGAGGAAGACCCACAGTATGGCGCAGGACTATTTTAAATGTAGCTTTGTTGTGTAACTATGGTAACATTGACAATAAAGTAGGTTTTCTCAAAAAATGACTTTTTACCATATTTATGTACCTTTTTCTCAGCTTCTGTTAAAGATAGAAACATGATTCTTTTTTTTAAGTTGTAGGGCTAATTACAGTGTATCTACTGAACCTCAAAAACAGAAGAAGAAAGTAACCAAAAAAATATTAACTCTTTAAAAATATTAAAATATTTAGACAATTATTCAAAAAACTATTTAAATAAATGTGAGATAATAAAACGTAATTTTTTGGTTCAGATGGTTAAAATACCTTCCCAGAATATGCTGTCCAAACCTCAAGTTTGTACCTTGAACAGGTTTTGAGAAAAAGGTACATAAAGTTGATTAATTTAACATGGGGAAGATAGGCGGGTACATGGTCCCCTTAATTTATGCATAAAACTTGATAGTAGCTAACGGCTTGACCATTCACACTGCCATCATAAAAAACATGTATATGCCACGAGAGGAGGAGCAGCTATAGGAACGGCATGCTTAGATTCGATTGTTATTTAAGGGGTAGTGTATTGTGTAAGTGATGTCTAGCTTGCCGTCAAAGTTCTTCTGCAAGGTGTACAACTTTTCTTACCACATGGCCAAAATCTGAAGGCTAGTGAGTAGTATATTGAAACATGACGTCGCAAGCAATTTAAATTTGATTTCATAATAAAATGGAATACACTGTGCTGCATCGACGAGTACGGTGTTTTCACGCGTCGTACATTGCTTTTACAGAAAACCTGTGCAATGAGTCCGACTTAACTGAAGAAGGATTGTTCGCAGAATTCACTACCGTATGCTTATGTCTAATGGCTGTAGAGCGGAGAAATATTATTTTGCGTAATCAAAACTTTGTTAACCTCGTCTAACATCGGCTCGCTGTCGACGTATACGCTTCTGCAAGAAGCTCCATGTCTTTCATGTGCAGGGCGATCAATCTTTCACTGTATCTCCGGCCAGCGGCTGGTTCAGAAATAACTGTATAGGTGTTTACTTGTTCGTCGATAGGATTTCGTTAATTTCAATTATCTTGCTAGACTAAGTTCTGATGATGCACAACGAATACGACAGAAAATTCACTAATCCTTACATCCCGACAAACGAAAGCTCTGTGTGAATTCGTTGTACCGATTTCATATAGTCTGTATTGTATTACAAGCGCTTTTGTTTGATAAGTTGATCATGCGCGAGTCACATGTCCGGAACTTTCTTCTTCATGTCTTCAGTAAAAGAGGCAGTTCGTAGGAATGAAGGGAAAAATTCACTTTAGCATTTTGTTTTACAGTACACTTTAATTTAATGTTGAAAACGATTGCTTTACAACATTTCAAGTCCAACTAGCTATTTCTTGTTATCTGGTCATGAGCGTGTAGTAAGTACGTCTGTGACAATAGGTTTAACGATTTTCTGACAAGCGTCAGTTTTGCAGAATACCTTTTACTTTCTGTGCATATACACTTGGGAAATCGTCTGTAGGCAAATGTCTAAATTTCCCAGACTGACTTTAAAGAGTTTGGCGGGATTGGATTTACTAGCTGGCGTAACGAACACAAAGTTTGAGTAGTGTGAAAATTTCAACTTTTATTGAAAATATATCGTGCTGACAAAAATTAGTTTGTTTTTATTAATTTCGTTCAGTGCTTATAGCTTCCGGCACCGCCGGCGCCGTGGCCAGACGCTGCAGAAGACAAACCAGCATAACCGTTTTGTCCGCGGTAGACATCAGCAGTGCCTGGTCCGTAGCTGTACGCACCACCAGCCAGGGCTCCGGCTCCGGCACCGCCGTAAGCTCCTCCGAAACCGCCGTCTCCTTTTCCAGCAGCAGAATTCAATCCCGCGTATCCGTTCTGTCCTCTGTATACGTCAGCGGTTCCAGGGCCATAACTGAAAGCTCCAGCACCGCCAAAGGCTGCTCCAAGTGCACCTCCGTGTCCTGCGCTTGCAGAGCCGTCGTCATAGTTACCTCCCGCTTGTGCAGAAAGGATTCTCTCTTTAGCGACGGCAACCAGATGTGCTCCCCTGGCAGCCGCAACTTCAACAGTATCGGCGAGGTGTCCGTCACCTTGAACTACTGGGTTAGCAAGGGGTCCTTGGTATCCGACAGGTCCGAGCTGAGCTGCGCCGAATTGTGATGAACCTCCGTGAGACAAAGTGGCGGAAGCCAGGCAGCATATAGCAGCCACAAGGACGATCTGCAATACAGTCAAAGACAACTGTGAATGGCTTTATTCTATTCTGCAAGGTGTTTTAAAAATTTTTTCTACTATGTCTTCTTGCAGTTTGGACCACATAGCATTGAACACTTGACCGCTAGGAATAGTGTTAATTAGTGTATGTATGAAAGCGACACGGGGCTTTTAAAAATATTTCGTGATATTAGCATCCTCTAGTCGGATTTCCTAGTAAATGTTTAGAGTAAGAATGAACGGTGTTTTCCTAGTAAGAAGAAAGCGAGTTTATCTAATTCTTGGGCTGATAAAGGTTTGCCGAATGTACTGACTGAACGTGTTTCGTTAAAAGTGAATCATATCATGATTTGGTTTAGTTGCCTCACATATTCCCGCAGCTTAATTTAAAGTCTGGTAATTTATTCTCTACGAGAAGTGTCTTACCTGGAACTTCATCATGCTGACGGACACTGTGATTACAATGATGATCATCGATCTGATTCTCAGTTTATATACACAGTCTCGCCCCGTGGCCGGTGGCGCTTGTTTCCTTGGACTTTCACATTGCCGACATTGACCGCATCGCTGAATTATGACGAAAAGCGTTTATTTTGTAAACGCACTCTGGATGCAACGACGCTCATCCAGCTTAGAGTAAACTTTTCGCAAGTTACAATTTTTCTTTGAATCCGAAGCAGGCACAAGTAACGTCGACGATGGAAACGCCTCCTCAGTCACTACAGGTTTCTGTTGCAAAGATGCACTCTATTGTTACGTAGGAAACAGAACGCTCAATGTCTGCAACTAGACAATTTACCTTACGTTACGTATAAAATACCTAAAATAGGTCTCCGTCGAAGTTAAACAATTCTAGACGCTGGTTGATTACGGAAATAAATGATGTTTTAAGGGGACCATGTACCCGAAATTTTTTAAAAATTTCACTTTTTCTGTTTTTCAAATTTTCAGAAACTACAGTTAATTCTGAAAAAAATGATATAAAATTTGTTTACCTATGAGAAATAAAAGTTACAAAAATAAATAAATAAAAAGTACACAATTTTGTGTTGAGCGCTTGCATTTTCAGGCTTGGAAACTTTTGATATATTTGTTTTTTTTCACATACAAAAGGGAATTTTTGTGTTATAGGTTAGGTTGGCTACTCTGTCATTATTACATGTGAGGAATACAAACATGAGCATTCACTGCCTTTACCTGAGCTTCATAAAATAAAACATATTCAGGGACCTAAGCAATGAAACTTTACTGATCAAGTGCCTTTTTGGTAAAACACAAAACCCGAATGAATCGTTCAATGCCCTAATTTGGAAAAGGTTACCAAGGACAATTTATGTTGGGATAAATACAATTAAAGTGGGAGTGTATGATGCAGAGCTTGCTTTCAACAGCGGAGCTTACAGCGAATGTACTGTGATGTAGAAACTGGTAAGTGAGTCTTGTCGGGCACGGTTGAGACCAATCGATGAGAGGAGAGTAAAAGAAGCTGATAAGAAAATGACAGAGCAAAGTAAGGTAGAAGGTAAAATAAAAAGGCAAGAAAACAAGAAGAAATCAGAAGTAAATGAGGAAGACCCACAGTATGGCGCAGGACTATTTTAAATGTAGCTTTGTTGTGTAACTATGGTAACATTGACAATAAAGTAGGTTTTCTCAAAAAATGACTTTTTACCATATTTATGTACCTTTTTCTCAGCTTCTGTTAAAGATAGAAACATGATTCTTTTTTTTAAGTTGTAGGGCTAATTACAGTGTATCTACTGAACCTCAAAAACAGAAGAAGAAAGTAACCAAAAAAATATTAACTCTTTAAAAATATTAAAATATTTAGACAATTATTCAAAAAACTATTTAAATAAATGTGAGATAATAAAACGTAATTTTTTGGTTCAGATGGTTAAAATACCTTCCCAGAATATGCTGTCCAAACCTCAAGTTTGTACCTTGAACAGGTTTTGAGAAAAAGGTACATAAAGTTGATTAATTTAACATGGGGAAGATAGGCGGGTACATGGTCCCCTTAATTTATGCATAAAACTTGATAGTAGCTAACGGCTTGACCATTCACACTGCCATCATAAAAAACATGTATATGCCACGAGAGGAGGAGCAGCTATAGGAACGGCATGCTTAGATTCGATTGTTATTTAAGGGGTAGTGTATTGTGTAAGTGATGTCTAGCTTGCCGTCAAAGTTCTTCTGCAAGGTGTACAACTTTTCTTACCACATGGCCAAAATCTGAAGGCTAGTGAGTAGTATATTGAAACATGACGTCGCAAGCAATTTAAATTTGATTTCATAATAAAATGGAATACACTGTGCTGCATCGACGAGTACGGTGTTTTCACGCCTCGTACATTGCTTTTACAGAAAACCTGTGCAATGAGTCCGACTTAACTGAAGAAGGATTGTTCGCAGAATTCACTACCGTTTGCTTATGTCTAATGGCTGTAGAGCGGAGAAATATTATTTTGCGTAATCAAAACTTTGTTCACCTCGTCTAACATCGGCTCGCTGTCGACGTATACGCTTCTGCAAGAAGCTCCATGTCTTTCATGTGCAGGGCGATCAATCTTTCACCGTATCTCCGACCAGCGGCTGGTTCAGAAATAACTGTATAGGTGTTTACTTGTTCGTCGATAGGATTTCGTTAATTTCAATTATCTTGCCAGACTAAGTTCTGATGATGCACAACGAATACGACAGAAAATTCACTAATCCTTACATCCCGACAAACGAAAGCTCTGTGTGAATTCGTTGTACCGATTTCATATAGTCTGTATTGTATTACAAGCGCTTTTGTTTGATAAGTTGATCATGCGCGAGTCACATGTCCGGAACTTTCTTCTTCATGTCTTCAGTAAAAGAGGCAGTTCGTAGGAATGAAGGGAAAAATTCACTTTAGCATTTTGTTTTACAGTACACTTTAATTTAATGTTGAAAACGATTGCTTTACAACATTTCAAGTCCAACTAGCTATTTCTTGTTATCTGGTCATGAGCGTGTAGTAAGTACGTCTGTGACAATAGGTTTAACGATTTTCTGACAAGCGTCAGTTTTGCAGAATACCTTTTACTTTCTGTGCATATACACTTGGGAAATCGTCTGTAGGCAAATGTCTAAATTTCCCAGACTGACTTTAAAGAGTTTGGCGGGATTGGATTTACAAGCTGGCGTAACGAACACAAAGTTTGAGTAGTGTGAAAATTTCAACTTTTATTGAAAATATATCGTGCTGACAAAAATTAGTTTGTTTTTATTAATTTCGTTCAGTGCTTATAGCTTCCGGCACCGCCGGCGCCGTGGCCAGACGCTGCAGAAGACAGACCAGCATAACCCTTTTGTCCGCGGTAGACATCAGCAGTGGCTGGTCCGTAGCTGTACGCACCACCAGCCAGGGCTCCGGCTCCGGCACCGCCGTAAGCTCCTCCGAAACCGCCGTCTCCTTTTCCAGCAGCAGAATTCAATCCCGCGTATCCGTTCTGTCCTCTGTATACGTCAGCGGTTCCAGGGCCATAACTGAAAGCTCCAGCACCGCCAAAGGCTGCTCCAAGTGCACCTCCGTGTCCTGCGCTTGCAGAGCCGTCGTCATAGTTACCTCCCGCTTGTGCAGAAAGGATTCTCTCTTTAGCGACGGCAACCAGATGTGCTCCCCTGGCAGCCGCAACTTCAACAGTATCGGCGAGGTGTCCGTCACCTTGAACTACTGGGTTAGCAAGGGGTCCTTGGTATCCGACAGGTCCGAGCTGAGCTGCGCCGAATTGTGATGAACCTCCGTGAGACAAAGTGGCGGAAGCCAGGCAGCATGTAGCAGCCACAAGGACGATCTGCAATACAGTCAAAGACAACTGTGAATGGCTTTATTCTATTCTGCAAGGTGTTTTAAAAATTTTTTCTGCTATGTCTTCTTGCAGTTTGGACCACATAGCATTGAACACTTGACCGCTAGGAATAGTGTTAATTAGTGTATGTATGAAAGCGACACGGGGTTTTTAAAAATATTTCGTGATATTAGCATCCTCTAGTCGGATTTCCTAGTAAATGTTTAGAGTAAGAATGAACGGTGTTTTCCTAGTAAGAAGAAAGCGAGTTTATCTAATTCTTGGGCTGATAAAGTTTTGCCGAATGTACTGACTGAACGTGTTTCGTTAAAAGTGAATCATATCATGATTTGGTTTAGTTGCCTCACATATTCCCGCAGCTTAATTTAAAGTCTGGTAATTTATTCTCTACGAGAAGTGTCTTACCTGGAACTTCATCATGCTGACGGACACTGTGATTACAATGATGATCATCGATCTGATTCTCAGTTTATATACACAGTCTTGCCCCGTGGCCGGTGGCGCTTGTTTCCTTGGACTTTCACATTGCCGACATTGACCGCATCGCTGAATTATGACGAAAAGCGTTTATTTTGTAAACGCACTCTGGATGCAACGACGCTCATCCAGCTTAGAGTAAACTTTTCGCAAGTTACAATTTTTCTTTGAATCCGAAGCAGGCACAAGTAACGTCGACGATGGAAACGCCTCCTCAGTCACTACAGGTTTCTGTTGCAAAGATGCACTCTATTGTTACGTAGGAAACAGAACGCTCAATGTCTGCAACTAGACAATTTACCTTACGTTACGTATAAAATACCTAAAATAGGTCTCCGTCGAAGTTAAACAATTCTAGACGCTGGTTGATTACGGAAATAAATGAGGTTTTAAGGGGACCATGTACCCGAAATTTTTTAAAAATTTCACTTTTTCTGTTTTTCAAATTTTCAGAAACTACAGTTAATTCTGAAAAAAATGATATAAAATTTGTTTACCTATGAGAAATAAAAGTTACAAAAATAAATAAATAAAAAGTACACAATTTTGTGTTGAGCGCTTGCATTTTCAGGCTTGGAAACTTTTGATATATTTGTTTTTTTTCACATACAAAAGGGAATTTTTGTGTTATAGGTTAGGTTGGCTACTCTGTCATTATTACATGTGAGGAATACAAACATGAGCATTCACTGCCTTTACCTGAGCTTCATAAAATAAAACATATTCAGGGACCTAAGCAATGAAACTTTACTGATCAAGTGCCTTTTTGGTAAAACACAAAACCCGAATGAATCGTTCAATGCCCTAATTTGGAAAAGGTTACCAAGGACAATTTATGTTGGGATAAATACAATTAAAGTGGGAGTGTATGATGCAGAGCTTGCTTTCAACAGCGGAGCTTACAGCGAATGTACTGTGATGTAGAAACTGGTAAGTGAGTCTTGTCGGGCACGGTTGAGACCAATCGATGAGAGGAGAGTAAAAGAAGCTGATAAGAAAATGACAGAGCAAAGTAAGGTAGAAGGTAAAATAAAAAGGCAAGAAAACAAGAAGAAATCAGAAGAAAATGAGGAAGACCCACAGTATGGCGCAGGACTATTTTAAATGTAGCTTTGTTGTGTAACTATGGTAACATTGACAATAAAGTAGGTTTTCTCAAAAAATGACTTTTTACCATATTTATGTACCTTTTTCTCAGCTTCTGTTAAAGATAGAAACATGATTCTTTTTTTTAAGTTGTAGGGCTAATTACAGTGTATCTACTGAACCTCAAAAACAGAAGAAGAAAGTAACCAAAAAAATATTAACTCTTTAAAAAAATTAAAATATTTAGACAATTATTCAAAAAACTATTTAAATAAATGTGAGATAATAAAACGTAATTTTTTTGGTTCAGATGGTTAAAATACCTTCCCAGAATATGCTGTCCAAACCTCAAGTTTGTACCTTGAACAGGTTTTGAGAAAAAGGTACATAAAATTGATTAATTTAACATGGGGAAGATAGGCGGGTACATGGTCCCCTTAATTTATGCATAAAACTTGATAGTAGCTAACGGCTTGACCATTCACACTGCCATCATAAAAAACATGTATATGCCACGAGAGGAGGAGCAGCTATAGGAACGGCATGCTCAGATTCGATTGTTATTTAAGGGGTAGTGTATTGTGTAAGTGATGTCTAGCTTGCCGTCAAAGTTCTTCTGCAAGGTGTACAACTTTTCTTACCACATGGCCAAAATCTGAAGGCTAGTGAGTAGTATATTGAAACATGACGTCGCAAGCAATTTAAATTTGATTTCATAATAAAATGGAATACACTGTGCTGCATCGACGAGTACGGTGTTTTCAGGCGTCGTACATTGCTTTTACAGAAAACCTGTGCAATGAGTCCGACTTAACTGAAGAAGGATTGTTCGCAGAATTCACTACCGTATGCTTATGTCTAATGGCTGTAGAGCGGAGAAATATTATTTTGCGTAATCAAAACTTTGTTAACCTCGTCTAACATCGGCTCGCTCTCGACGTATACGCTTCTGCAAGAAGCTCCATGTCTTTCATGTGCAGGGCGATCAATCTTTCACCGTATCTCCGGCCAGCGGCTGGTTCAGAAATAACTGTATAGGTGTTTACTTGTTCGTCGATAGGATTTCGTTAATTTCAATTATCTTGCCAGACTAAGTTCTGATGATGCACAACGAATACGACAGAAAATTCACTAATCCTTACATCCCGACAAACGAAAGCTCTGTGTGAATTCGTTGTACCGATTTCATATAGGCCCTAGTCTGTATTGTATTACAAGCGCTTTTGTTTGATAAGTTGATCATGCGCGAGTCACATCTCCGGAACTTTCTTCTTCATGTCTTCAGTAAAAGAGGCAGTTCGTAGGAATGAAGGGAAAAATTCACTTTAGCATTTTGTTTTACAGTACACTTTAATTTAATGTTGAAAACGATTGCTTTACAACATTTCAAGTCCAACTAGCTATTTCTTGTTATCTGGTCATGAGCGTGTAGTAAGTACGTCTGTGACAATAGGTTTAACGATTTTCTGACAAGCGTCAGTTTTGCAGAATACCTTTTACTTTCTGTGCATATACACTTGGGAAATCGTCTGTAGGCAAATGTCTAAATTTCCCAGACTGACTTTAAAGAGTTTGGCGGGATTGGATTTACTAGCTGGCGTAACGAACACAAAGTTTGAGTAGTGTGAAAATTTCAACTTTTATTGAAAATATATCGTGCTGACAAAAATTAGTTTGTTTTTATTAATTTCGTTCAGTGCTTATAGCTTCCGGCACCGCCGGCGCCGTGGCCAGACGCTGCAGAAGACAGACCAGCATAACCGTTTTGTCCGCGGTAGACATCAGCAGTGCCTGGTCCGTAGCTGTACGCACCACCAGCCAGGGCTCCGGCTCCGGCACCGCCGTAAGCTCCTCCGAAACCGCCGTCTCCTTTTCCAGCAGCAGAATTCAATCCCGCGTATCCGTTCTGTCCTCTGTATACGTCAGCGGTTCCAGGGCCATAACTGAAAGCTCCAGCACCGCCAAAGGCTGCTCCAAGTGCACCTCCGTGTCCTGCGCTTGCAGAGCCGTCGTCATAGTTACCTCCCGCTTGTGCAGAAAGGATTCTCTCTTTAGCGACGGCAACCAGATGTGCTCCCCTGGCAGCCGCAACTTCAACAGTATCGGCGAGGTGTCCGTCACCTTGAACTACTGGGTTAGCAAGGGGTCCTTGGTATCCGACAGGTCCGAGCTGAGCTGCGCCGAATTGTGATGAACCTCCGTGAGACAAAGTGGCGGAAGCCAGGCAGCATGTAGCAGCCACAAGGACGATCTGCAATACAGTCAAAGACAACTGTGAATGGCTTTATTCTATTCTGCAAGGTGTTTTAAAAATTTTTTCTGCTATGTCTTCTTGCAGTTTGGACCACATAGCATTGAACACTTGACCGCTAGGAATAGTGTTAATTACTGTATGTATGAAAGCGACACGGGGTTTTTAAAAATATTTCGTGATATTAGCATCCTCTAGTCGGATTTCCTAGTAAATGTTTAGAGTAAGAATGAACGGTGTTTTCCTAGTAAGAAGAAAGCGAGTTTATCTAATTCTTGGGCTGATAAAGTTTTGCCGAATGTACTGACTGAACGTGTTTCGTTAAAAGTGAATCATATCATGATTTGGTTTAGTTGCCTCACATATTCCCGCAGCTTAATTTAAAGTCTGGTAATTTATTCTCTACGAGAAGTGTCTTACCTGGAACTTCATCATGCTGACGGACACTGTGATTACAATGATGATCATCGATCTGATTCTCAGTTTATATACACAGTCTCGCCCCGTGGCCGGTGGCGGTTGTTTCCTTGGACTTTCACATTGCCGACATTGACCGCATCGCTGAATTATGACGAAAAGCGTTTATTTTGTAAACGCACTCTGGATGCAACGACGCTCATCCAGCTTAGAGTAAACTTTTCGCAAGTTACAATTTTTCTTTGAATCCGAAGCAGGCACAAGTAACGTCGACGATGGAAACGCCTCCTCAGTCACTACAGGTTTCTGTTGCAAAGATGCACTCTATTGTTACGTAGGAAACAGAACGCTCAATGTCTGCAACTAGACAATTTACCTTACGTTACGTATAAAATACCTAAAATAGGTCTCCGTCGAAGTTAAACAATTCTAGACGCTGGTTGATTACGGAAATAAATGAGGTTTTAAGGGGACCATGTACCCGAAATTTTTTAAAAATTTCACTTTTTCTGTTTTTCAAATTTTCAGAAACTACAGTTAATTCTGAAAAAAATGATATAAAATTTGTTTACCTATGAGAAATAAAAGTTACAAAAATAAATAAATAAAAAGTACACAATTTTGTGTTGAGCGCTTGCATTTTCAGGCTTGGAAACTTTTGATATATTTGTTTTTTTTCACATACAAAAGGGAATTTTTGTGTTATAGGTTAGGTTGGCTACTCTGTCATTATTACATGTGAGGAATACAAACATGAGCATTCACTGCCTTTACCTGAGCTTCATAAAATAAAACATATTCAGGGACCTAAGCAATGAAACTTTACTGATCAAGTGCCTTTTTGGTAAAACACAAAACCCGAATGAATCGTTCAATGCCCTAATTTGGAAAAGGTTACCAAGGACAATTTATGTTGGGATAAATACAATTAAAGTGGGAGTGTATGATGCAGAGCTTGCTTTCAACAGCGGAGCTTACAGCGAATGTACTGTGATGTAGAAACTGGTAAGTGAGTCTTGTCGGGCACGGTTGAGACCAATCGATGAGAGGAGAGTAAAAGAAGCTGATAAGAAAATGACAGAGCAAAGTAAGGTAGAAGGTAAAATAAAAAGGCAAGAAAACAAGAAGAAATCAGAAGAAAATGAGGAAGACCCACAGTATGGCGCAGGACTATTTTAAATGTAGCTTTGTTGTGTAACTATGGTAACATTGACAATAAAGTAGGTTTTCTCAAAAAATGACTTTTTACCATATTTATGTACCTTTTTCTCAGCTTCTGTTAAAGATAGAAACATGATTCTTTTTTTTAAGTTGTAGGGCTAATTACAGTGTATCTACTGAACCTCAAAAACAGAAGAAGAAAGTAACCAAAAAAATATTAACTCTTTAAAAAAATTAAAATATTTAGACAATTATTCAAAAAACTATTTAAATAAATGTGAGATAATAAAACGTAATTTTTTTGGTTCAGATGGTTAAAATACCTTCCCAGAATATGCTGTCCAAACCTCAAGTTTGTACCTTGAACAGGTTTTGAGAAAAAGGTACATAAAATTGATTAATTTAACATGGGGAAGATAGGCGGGTACATGGTCCCCTTAATTTATGCATAAAACTTGATAGTAGCTAACGGCTTGACCATTCACACTGCCATCATAAAAAACATGTATATGCCACGAGAGGAGGAGCAGCTATAGGAACGGCATGCTCAGATTCGATTGTTATTTAAGGGGTAGTGTATTGTGTAAGTGATGTCTAGCTTGCCGTCAAAGTTCTTCTGCAAGGTGTACAACTTTTCTTACCACATGGCCAAAATCTGAAGGCTAGTGAGTAGTATATTGAAACATGACGTCGCAAGCAATTTAAATTTGATTTCATAATAAAATGGAATACA
The DNA here is from genome assembly GCA_034769895.1 of Magicicada septendecula. NCBI lineage: Eukaryota > Metazoa > Arthropoda > Insecta > Hemiptera > Cicadidae > Magicicada > Magicicada septendecula. The sequence goes on along the minus strand of CM068373.1, from coordinate 44,128,879 downwards.
CTGTGCTGCATCGACGAGTACGGTGTTTTCACGCGTCGTACATTGCTTTTACAGAAAACCTGTGCAATGAGTCCGACTTAACTGAAGAAGGATTGTTCGCAGAATTCACTACCGTATGCTTATGTCTAATGGCTGTAGAGCGGAGAAATATTATTTTGCGTAATCAAAACTTTGTTAACCTCGTCTAACATCGGCTCGCTCTCGACGTATACGCTTCTGCAAGAAGCTCCATGTCTTTCATGTGCAGGGCGATCAATCTTTCACCGTATCTCCGGCCAGCGGCTGGTTCAGAAATAACTGTATAGGTGTTTACTTGTTCGTCGATAGGATTTCGTTAATTTCAATTATCTTGCCAGACTAAGTTCTGATGATGCACAACGAATACGACAGAAAATTCACTAATCCTTACATCCCGACAAACGAAAGCTCTGTGTGAATTCGTTGTACCGATTTCATATAGTCTGTATTGTATTACAAGCGCTTTTGTTTGATAAGTTGATCATGCGCGAGTCACATGTCCGGAACTTTCTTCTTCATGTCTTCAGTAAAAGAGGCAGTTCGTAGGAATGAAGGGAAAAATTCACTTTAGCATTTTGTTTTACAGTACACTTTAATTTAATGTTGAAAACGATTGCTTTACAACATTTCAAGTCCAACTAGCTATTTCTTGTTATCTGGTCATGAGCGTGTAGTAAGTACGTCTGTGACAATAGGTTTAACGATTTTCTGACAAGCGTCAGTTTTGCAGAATACCTTTTACTTTCTGTGCATATACACTTGGGAAATCGTCTGTAGGCAAATGTCTAAATTTCCCAGACTGACTTTAAAGAGTTTGGCGGGATTGGATTTACAAGCTGGCGTAACGAACACAAAGTTTGAGTAGTGTGAGAATTTCAACTTTTATTGAAAATATATCGTGCTGACAAAAATTAGTTTGTTTTTATTAATTTCGTTCAGTGCTTATAGCTTCCGGCACCGCCGGCGCCGTGGCCAGACGCTGCAGAAGACAGACCAGCATAACCGTTTTGTCCGCGGTAGACATCAGCAGTGCCTGGTCCGTAGCTGTACGCACCACCAGCCAGGGCTCCGGCTCCGGCACCGCCGTAAGCTCCTCCGAAACCGCCGTCTCCTTTTCCAGCAGCAGAATTCAATCCCGCGTATCCGTTCTGTCCTCTGTATACGTCAGCGGTTCCAGGGCCATAACTGAAAGCTCCAGCACCGCCAAAGGCTGCTCCAAGTGCACCTCCGTGTCCTGCGCTTGCAGAGCCGTCGTCATAGTTACCTCCCGCTTGTGCAGAAAGGATTCTCTCTTTAGCGACGGCAACCAGATGTGCTCCCCTGGCAGCCGCAACTTCAACAGTATCGGCGAGGTGTCCGTCACCTTGAACTACTGGGTTAGCAAGGGGTCCTTGGTATCCGACAGGTCCGAGCTGAGCTGCGCCGAATTGTGATGAACCTCCGTGAGACAAAGTGGCGGAAGCCAGGCAGCATGTAGCAGCCACAAGGACGATCTGCAATACAGTCAAAGACAACTGTGAATGGGTTTATTCTATTCTGCAAGGTGTTTTAAAAATTTTTTCTGCTATGTCTTCTTGCAGTTTAGACCACATAGCATTGAACACTTGACCGCTAGGAATAGTGTTAATTAGTGTACGAGTGAAAGCGACACGGGGCTTTTAAAAATATTTCGTGATATTAGCATCCTCTAGTCGGATTTCCTAGTAAATGTTTACAGTAAGAATGAACGGTGTTTCCCTAGTAAGAAGAAAGCGAGTTTATCTAATTCTTGGGCTGATAAAGGTTTGCCGAATGTACTGACTGAACGTGTTTCGTTAAAAGTGAATCATATCATGATTTGGTTTAGTTGCCTCACATATTACCGCAGCTTAATTTAAAGTCTGGTAATTTATTCTCTACGAGAAGTGTCTTACCTGGACCTTCATCATGCTGACAGACACTGTGATTACAATGATGATCATCGATCTGATTCTCAGTTTATATACACAGTCTCGCCCCGTGGCCGGTGGCGCTTGTTTCCTTGCACTTTCACATTGCCGACATTGACCGCATCGCTGAATTATGACGAAAAGCGTATATTTTGTAAACGCACTCTGGATGCAACGACGCTCATCCAGCTTAGAGTAGACTTTTCGCAAGTTACAATTTTTCTTTGAATCCGAAGCAGGCACAAGTAACGTCGACGATGGAAACGCCTCCTCAGTCACTACAGGTTTCTGTTGCAAAGATGCACTCTATTGTTACGTAGGAAACAGAACGCTCAATGTCTGCAACTAGACAATTTACCTTACGTTACGTATAAAATACCTAAAATAGGTCTCCGTCGAAGTTAAACAATTCTAGACGCTGGTTGATTACGGAAATAAATGAGGTTTTAAGGGGACCATGTACCCGAAATTTTTTAAAAATTACACTTTTCCTGTTTTTCAAATTTTCAGAAACTACAGTTAATTCTGAAAAAAATGATATAAAATTTGTTTACCTATGAGAAATAAAAGTTACAAAAATAAATAAATAAAATTATACAATTTTGTGTTGAGCGCTTGCATTTTCAGGCTTGGAAACTTTTGATATATTTGTTTTTTTTTTCACATACAAAAGGGAATTTTTGTGTTATAGGTTAGGTTGGCTACTCTGTCATTATTACATGTCAGGAATACAAACATGAGCATTCACTGCCTTTACCTGAGCTTCATAAAATAAAACATATTCAGGGACCTAAGCAATGAAACTTTACTGATCAAGTGCCTTTTTGGTAAAACACAAAACCCGAATGAATCGTTCAATGCCCTAATTTGGAAAAGGTTACCAAGGACAATTTATGTTGGGATAAATACAATTAAAGTGGGAGTGTATGATGCAGAGCTTGCTTTCAACAGCGGAGCTTACAGCGAATGTACTGTGATGTAGAAACTGGTAAGTGAGTCTTGTCGGGCACGGTTGAGACCAATCGATGAGAGGAGAGTAAAAGAAGTTGATAAGAAAATGACAGAGCAAAGTAAGGTAGAAGGTAAAATAAAAAGGCAAGAAAACAAGAAGAAATCAGAAGAAAATGAGGAAGACCCACAGTATGGCGCAGGACTATTTTAAATGTAGCTTTGTTGTGTAACTATGGTAACATTGACAATAATGTAGGTTTTCTCAAAAAATGACTTTTTACCATATTTATGTACCTTTTTCTCAGCTTCTGTTAAAGATAGAAACATGATTCTTTTTTTTAAGTTGTAGGGCTAATTACAGTGTATCTACTGAACCTCAAAAACAGAAGAAGAAAGTAACCAAAAAAATATTAACTCTTTAAAAAAATTAAAATATTTAGACAATTATTCAAAAAACTATTTAAATAAATGTGAGATAATAAAACGTAATTTTTTTGGTTCAGATGGTTAAAATACCTTCCCAGAATATGCTGTCCAAACCTCAAGTTTGTACCTTGAACAGGTTTTGAGAAAAAGGTACATAAAGTTGATTAATTTAACATGGGGAAGATAGGCGGGTACATGGTCCCCTTAATTTATGCATAAAACTTGATAGTAGCTAACGGCTTGACCATTCACACTGCCATCATAAAAAACATGTATATGCCACGAGAGGAGGAGCAGCTATAGGAACGGCATGCTTAGATTCGATTGTTATTTAAGGGGTAGTGTATTGTGTAAGTGATGTCTAGCTTGCCGTCAAAGTTCTTCTGCAAGGTGTACAACTTTTCTTACCACATGGCCAAAATCTGAAGGCTAGTGAGTAGTATATTGAAACATGACGTCGCAAGCAATTTAAATTTGATTTCATAATAAAATGGAATACACTGTGCTGCATCGACGAGTACGGCGTTTTCACGCGTCGTACATTGCTTTTACAGAAAACCTGTGCAATGAGTCCGACTTAACTGAAGAAGGATTGTTCGCAGAATTCACTACCGTATGCTTATGTCTAATGGCTGTAGAGCGGAGAAATATTATTTTGCGTAATCAAAACTTTGTTAACCTCGTCTAACATCGGCTCGCTGTCGACGTATACGCTTCTGCAAGAAGCTCCATGTCTTTCATGTGCAGGGCGATCAATCTTTCACCGTATCTCCGGCCAGCGGCTGGTTCAGAAATAACTGTATAGGTGTTTACTTGTTCGTCGATAGGATTTCGTTAATTTCAATTATCTTGCCAGACTAAGTTCTGATGATGCACAACGAATACGACAGAAAATTCACTAATCCTTACATCCCGACAAACGAAAGCTCTGTGTGAATTCGTTGTACCGATTTCATATAGTCTGTATTGTATTACAAGCGCTTTTGTTTGATAAGTTGATCATGCGCGAGTCACATCTCCGGAACTTTCTTCTTCATGTCTTCAGTAAAAGAGGCAGTTCGTAGGAATGAAGGGAAAAATTCACTTTAGCATTTTGTTTTACAGTACACTTTAATTTAATGTTGAAAACGATTGCTTTACAACATTTCAAGTCCAACTAGCTATTTCTTGTTATCTGGTCATGAGCGTGTAGTAAGTACGTCTGTGACAATAGGTTTAACGATTTTCTGACAAGCGTCAGTTTTGCAGAATACCTTTTACTTTCTGTGCATATACACTTGGGAAATCGTCTGTAGGCAAATGTCTAAATTTCCCAGACTGACTTTAAAGAGTTTGTCGGGATTGGATTTACAAGCTGGCGTAACGAACACAAAGTTTGAGTAGTGTGAAAATTTCAACTTTTATTGAAAATATATCGTGCTGACAAAAATTAGTTTGTTTTTATTAATTTCGTTCAGTGCTTATAGCTTCCGGCACCGGCGGCGTCGTGGCCAGACGCTGCAGAAGACAGACCAGCATAACCGTTTTGTCCGCGGTAGACATCAGCAGTGCCTGGTCCGTAGCTGTACGCACCACCAGCCAGGGCTCCGGCTCCGGCACCGCCGTAAGCTCCTCCGAAACCGCCGTCTCCTTTTCCAGCAGCAGAATTCAATCCCGCGTATCCGTTCTGTCCTCTGTATACGTCAGCGGTTCCAGGGCCAAAACTGAAAGCTCCAGCACCGCCAAAGGCTGCTCCAAGTGCACCTCCGTGTCCTGCGCTTGCAGAGCCGTCTTCATAGTTACCTCCCGCTTGTGCAGAAAGGATTCTCTCTTTAGCGACGGCAACCAGATGTGCTCCCCTGGCAGCCGCAACTTCAACAGTATCGGCGAGGTGTCCGTCACCTTGAACTACTGGGTTAGCAAGGGGTCCTTGGTATCCGACAGGTCCGAGCTGAGCTGCGCCGAATTGTGATGAACCTCCGTGAGACAAAGTGGCGGAAGCCAGGCAGCATGTAGCAGCCACAAGGACGATCTGCAATACAGTCAAAGACAACTGTGAATGGGTTTATTCTATTCTGCAAGGTGTTTTAAAAATTTTTTCTGCTATGTCTTCTTGCAGTTTAGACCACATAGCATTGAACACTTGACCGCTAGGAATAGTGTTAATTAGTGTACGAATGAAAGCGACACGGGGCTTTTAAAAATATTTCGTGATATTAGCATCCTCTAGTCGGATTTCCTAGTAAATGTTTAGAGTAAGAATGAACGGTGTTTCCCTAGTAAGAAGAAAGCGAGTTTATCTAATTCTTGGGCTGATAAAGGTTTGCCGAATGTACTGACTGAACGTGTTTCGTTAAAAGTGAATCATATGATGATTTGGTTTAGTTGCCTCACATATTACCGCAGCTTAATTTAAAGTCTGGTAATTTATTCTCTACGAGAAGTGTCTTACCTGGAACTTCATCATGCTGACGGACACTGTGATTACAATGATGATCATCGATCTGATTCTCAGTTTATATACACAGTCTCGCCCCGTGGCCGGTGGCGCTTGTTTCCTTGGACTTTCACATTGCCGACATTGACCGCATCGCTGAATTATGACGAAAAGCGTTTATTTTGTAAACGCACTCTGGATGCAACGACGCTCATCCAGCTTAGAGTAGACTTTTCGCAAGTTACAATTTTTCTTTGAATCCGAAGCAGGCACAAGTAACGTCGACGATGGAAACGCCTCCTCAGTCACTACAGGTTTCTGTTGCAAAGATGCACTCTATTGTTACGTAGGAAACAGAACGCTCAATGTCTGCAACTAGACAATTTACCTTACGTTACGTATAAAATACCTAAAATAGGTCTCCGTCGAAGTTAAACAATTCTAGACGCTGGTTGATTACGGAAATAAATGAGGTTTTAAGGGGACCATGTACCCGAAATTTTTTAAAATTTCACTTTTTCTGTTTTTCCAATTTTCAGAAACTACAGTTAATTCTGAAAAAAATGATATAAAATTTGTTTACCTATGAGAAATAAAAGTTACAAAAATAAATAAATAAAAAGTACACAATTTTGTGTTGAGCGCTTGCATTTTCAGGCTTGGAAACTTTTGATATATTTGTTTTTTTTTTCACATACAAAAGGGAATTTTTGTGTTATAGGTTAGGTTGGCTACTCTGTCATTATTACATGTCAGGAATACAAACATGAGCATTCACTGCCTTTACCTGAGCTTCATAAAATAAAACATATTCAGGGACCTAAGCAATGAAACTTTACTGATCAAGTGCCTTTTTGGTAAAACACAAAACCCGAATGAATCGTTCAATGCCCTAATTTGGAAAAGGTTACCAAGGACAATTTATGTTGGGATAAATACAATTAAAGTGGGAGTGTATGATGCAGAGCTTGCTTTCAACAGCGGAGCTTACAGCGAATGTACTGTGATGTAGAAACTGGTAAGTGAGTCTTGTCGGGCACGGTTGAGACCAATCGATGAGAGGAGAGTAAAAGAAGCTGATAAGAAAATGACAGAGCAAAGTAAGGTAGAAGGTAAAATAAAAAGGCAAGAAAACAAGAAGAAATCAGAAGAAAATGAGGAAGACCCACAGTATGGCGCAGGACTATTTTAAATGTAGCTTTGTTGTGTAACTATGGTAACATTGACAATAAAGTAGGTTTTCTCAAAAAATGACTTTTTACCATATTTATGTACCTTTTTCTCAGCTTCTGTTAAAGATAGAAACATGATTCTTTTTTTTAAGTTGTAGGGCTAATTACAGTGTATCTACTGAACCTCAAAAACAGAAGAAGAAAGTAACCAAAAAAATATTAACTCTTTAAAAAAATTAAAATATTTAGACAATTATTCAAAAAACTATTTAAATAAATGTGAGATAATAAAACGTAATTTTTTTGGTTCAGATGGTTAAAATACCTTCCCAGAATATGCTGTCCAAACCTCAAGTTTGTACCTTGAACAGGTTTTGAGAAAAAGGTACATAAAGTTGATTAATTTAACATGGGGAAGATAGGCGGGTACATGGTCCCCTTAATTTATGCATAAAACTTGATAGTAGCTAACGGCTTGACCATTCACACTGCCATCATAAAAAACATGTATATGCCACGAGAGGAGGAGCAGCTATAGGAACGGCATGCTTAGATTCGATTGTTATTTAAGGGGTAGTGTATTGTGTAAGTGATGTCTAGCTTGCCGTCAAAGTTCTTCTGCAAGGTGTACAACTTTTCTTACCACATGGCCAAAATCTGAAGGCTAGTGAGTAGTATATTGAAACATGACGTCGCAAGCAATTTAAATTTGATTTCATAATAAAATGGAATACACTGTGCTGCATCGACGAGTACGGTGTTTTCACGCGTCGTACATTGCTTTTACAGAAAACCTGTGCAATGAGTCCGACTTAACTGAAGAAGGATTGTTCGCAGAATTCACTACCGTATGCTTATGTCTAATGGCTGTAGAGCGGAGAAATATTATTTTGCGTAATCAAAACTTTGTTAACCTCGTCTAACATCGGCTCGCTGTCGACGTATACGCTTCTGCAAGAAGCTCCATGTCTTTCATGTGCAGGGCGATCAATCTTTCACCGTATCTCCGGCCAGCGGCTGGTTCAGAAATAACTGTATAGGTGTTTACTTGTTCGTCGATAGGATTTCGTTAATTTCAATTATCTTGCCAGACTAAGTTCTGATGATGCACAACGAATACGACAGAAAATTCACTAATCCTTACATCCCGACAAACGAAAGCTCTGTGTGAATTCGTTGTACCGATTTCATATAGTCTGTATTGTATTACAAGCGCTTTTGTTTGATAAGTTGATCATGCGCGAGTCACATCTCCGGAACTTTCTTCTTCATGTCTTCAGTAAAAGAGGCAGTTCGTAGGAATGAAGGGAAAAATTCACTTTAGCATTTTGTTTTACAGTACACTTTAATTTAATGTTGAAAACGATTGCTTTACAACATTTCAAGTCCAACTAGCTATTTCTTGTTATCTGGTCATGAGCGTGTAGTAAGTACGTCTGTGACAATAGGTTTAACGATTTTCTGACAAGCGTCAGTTTTGCAGAATACCTTTTACTTTCTGTGCATATACACTTGGGAAATCGTCTGTAGGCAAATGTCTAAATTTCCCAGACTGACTTTAAAGAGTTTGGCGGGATTGGATTTACAAGCTGGCGTAACGAACACAAAGTTTGAGTAGTGTGAGAATTTCAACTTTTATTGAAAATATATCGTGCTGACAAAAATTAGTTTGTTTTTATTAATTTCGTTCAGTGCTTATAGCTTCCGGCACCGCCGGCGCCGTGGCCAGACGCTGCAGAAGACAGACCAGCATAACCGTTTTGTCCGCGGTAGACATCAGCAGTGCCTGGTCCGTAGCTGTACGCACCACCAGCCAGGGCTCCGGCTCCGGCACCGCCGTAAGCTCCTCCGAAACCGCCGTCTCCTTTTCCAGCAGCAGAATTCAATCCCGCGTATCCGTTCTGTCCTCTGTATACGTCAGCCGTTCCAGGGCCATAACTGAAAGCTCCAGCACCGCCAAAGGCTGCTCCAAGTGCACCTCCGTGTCCTGCGCTTGCAGAGCCGTCTTCATAGTTACCTCCCGCTTGTGCAGAAAGGATTCTCTCTTTAGCGACGGCAACCAGATGTGCTCCCCTGGCAGCCGCAACTTCAACAGTATCGGCGAGGTGTCCGTCACCTTGAACTACTGGGTTAGCAAGGGGTCCTTGGTATCCGACAGGTCCGAGCTGAGCTGCGCCGAATTGTGATGAACCTCCGTGAGACAAAGTGGCGGAAGCCAGGCAGCATGTAGCAGCCACAAGGACGATCTGCAATACAGTCAAAGACAACTGTGAATGGGTTTATTCTATTCTGCAAGGTGTTTTAAAAATTTTTTCTGCTATGTCTTCTTGCAGTTTAGACCACATAGCATTGAACACTTGACCGCTAGGAATAGTGTTAATTAGTGTACGAATGAAAGCGACACGGGGCTTTTAAAAATATTTCGTGATATTAGCATCCTCTAGTCGGATTTCCTAGTAAATGTTTAGAGTAAGAATGAACGGTGTTTCCCTAGTAAGAAGAAAGCGAGTTTATCTAATTCTTGGGCTGATAAAGGTTTGCCGAATGTACTGACTGAACGTGTTTCGTTAAAAGTGAATCATATCATGATTTGGTTTAGTTGCCTCACATATTACCGCAGCTTAATTTAAAGTCTGGTAATTTATTCTCTACGAGAAGTGTCTTACCTGGAACTTCATCATGCTGACGGACACTGTGATTACAATGATGATCATCGATCTGATTCTCAGTTTATATACACAGTCTCGCCCCGTGGCCGGTGGCGCTTGTTTCCTTGGACTTTCACATTGCCGACATTGACCGCATCGCTGAATTATGACGAAAAGCGTTTATTTTGTAAACGCACTCTGGATGCAACGACGCTCATCCAGCTTAGAGTAGACTTTTCGCAAGTTACAATTTTTCTTTGAATCCGAAGCAGGCACAAGTAACGTCGACGATGGAAACGCCTTCTCAGTCACTACAGGTTTCTGTTGCAAAGATGCACTCTATTGTTACGTAGGAAACAGAACGCTCAATGTCTGCAACTAGACAATTTACCTTACGTTACGTATAAAATACCTAAAATAGGTCTCCGTCGAAGTTAAACAATTCTAGACGCTGGATGATTACGGAAATAAATGAGGTTTTAAGGGGACCATGTACCCGAAATTTTTTAAAAATTTCACTTTTTCTGTTTTTCAAATTTTCAGAAACTACAGTTAATTCTGAAAAAAATGATATAAAATTTGTTTACCTATGAGAAATAAAAGTTACAAAAATAAATAAATAAAAAGTACACAATTTTGTGTTGAGCGCTTGCATTTTCAGGCTTGGAAACTTTTGATATATTTGTTTTTTTTTTCACATACAAAAGGGAATTTTTGTGTTATAGGTTAGGTTGGCTACTCTGTCATTATTACATGTCAGGAATACAAACATGAGCATTCACTGCCTTTACCTGAGCTTCATAAAATAAAACATATTCAGGGACCTAAGCAATGAAACTTTACTGATCAAGTGCCTTTTTGGTAAAACACAAAACCCGAATGAATCGTTCAATGCCCTAATTTGGAAAAGGTTACCAAGGACAATTTATGTAGGGATAAATACAATTAAAGTGGGAGTGTATGATGCAGAGCTTGCTTTCAACAGCGGAGCTTACAGCGAATGTACTGTGATGTAGAAACTGGTAAGTGAGTCTTGTCGGGCACGGTTGAGACCAATCGATGAGAGGAGAGTAAAAGAAGCTGATAAGAGAATGACAGAGCAAAGTAAGGTAGAAGGTAAAATAAAAAGGCAAGAAAACAAGAAGAAATCAGAAGAAAATGAGGAAGACCCACAGTATGGCGCAGGACTATTTTAAATGTAGCTTTGTTGTGTAACTATGGTAGCATTGACAATAAAGTAGGTTTTCTCAAAAAATGACTTTTTACCATATTTATGTACCTTTTTCTCAGCTTCTGTTAAAGATAGAAACATGATTCTTTTTTTTAAGTTGTAGGGCTAATTACAGTGTATCTACTGAACCTCAAAAACAGAAGAAGAAAGTAACACAAAAAAATATTAACTCTTTAAAAAAATTAAAATATTTAGACAATTATTCAAAAAACTATTTAAATAAATGTGAGATAATAAAACGTAATTTTTTTGGTTCAGATGGTTAAAATACCTTCCCAGAATATGCTGTCCAAACCTCAAGTTTGTACCTTGAACAGGTTTTGAGAAAAAGGTACATAAAGTTGATTAATTTAACATGGGGAAGATAGGCGGGTACATGGTCCCCTTAATTTATGCATAAATCTTGATAGTAGCTAACGGCTTGACCATTCACACTGCCATCATAAAAAACATGTATATGCCACGAGAGGAGGAGCAGCTATAGGAACGGCATGCTTAGATTCGATTGTTATTTAAGGGGTAGTGTATTGTGTAAGTGATGTCTAGCTTGCCGTCAAAGTTCTTCTGCAAGGTGTACAACTTTTCTTACCACATGGCCAAAATCTGAAGGCTAGTGAGTAGTATATTGAAACATGACGTCGCAAGCAATTTAAATTTGATTTCATAATAAAATGGAATACACTGTGCTGCATCGACGAGTACGGTGTTTTCACGCGTCGTACATTGCTTTTACAGAAAACCTGTGCAATGAGTCCGACTTAACTGAAGAAGGATTGTTCGCAGAATTCACTACCGTATGCTTATGTCTAATGGCTGTAGAGCGGAGAAATATTATTTTGCGTAATCAAAACTTTGTTAACCTCGTCTAACATCGGCTCGCTCTCGACGTATACGCTTCTGCAAGAAGCTCCATGTCTTTCATGTGCAGGGCGATCAATCTTTCACCGTATCTCCGGCCAGCGGCTGGTTCAGAAATAACTGTATAGGTGTTTACTTGTTCGTCGATAGGATTTCGTTAATTTCAATTATCTTGCCAGACTAAGTTCTGATGATGCACAACGAATACGACAGAAAATTCACTAATCCTTACATCCCGACAAACGAAAGCTCTGTGTGAATTCGTTGTACCGATTTCATATAGGCCCTAGTCTGTATTGTATTACAAGCGCTTTTGTTTGATAAGTTGATCATGCGCGAGTCACATCTCCGGAACTTTCTTCTTCATGTCTTCAGTAAAAGAGGCAGTTCGTAGGAATGAAGGGAAAAATTCACTTTAGCATTTTGTTTTACAGTACACTTTAATTTAATGTTGAAAACGATTGCTTTACAACATTTCAAGTCCAACTAGCTATTTCTTGTTATCTGGTCATGAGCGTGTAGTAAGTACGTCTGTGACAATAGGTTTAACGATTTTCTGACAAGCGTCAGTTTTGCAGAATACCTTTTACTTTCTGTGCATATACACTTGGGAAATCGTCTGTAGGCAAATGTCTAAATTTCCCAGACTGACTTTAAAGAGTTTGGCGGGATTGGATTTACAAGCTGGCGTAACGAACACAAAGTTTGAGTAGTGTGAGAATTTCAACTTTTATTGAAAATATATCGTGCTGACAAAAATTAGTTTGTTTTTATTAATTTCGTTCAGTGCTTATAGCTTCCGGCACCGCCGGCGCCGTGGCCAGACGCTGCAGAAGACAGACCAGCATAACCGTTTTGTCCGCGGTAGACATCAGCAGTGCCTGGTCCGTAGCTGTACGCACCACCAGCCAGGGCTCCGGCTCCGGCACCGCCGTAAGCTCCTCCGAAACCGCCGTCTCCTTTTCCAGCAGCAGAATTCAATCCCGCGTATCCGTTCTGTCCTCTGTATACGTCAGCGGTTCCAGGGCCATAACTGAAAGCTCCAGCACCGCCAAAGGCTGCTCCAAGTGCACCTCCGTGTCCTGCGCTTGCAGAGCCGTCTTCATAGTTACCTCCCGCTTGTGCAGAAAGGATTCTCTCTTTAGCGACGGCAACCAGATGTGCTCCCCTGGCAGCCGCAACTTCAACAGTATCGGCGAGGTGTCCGTCACCTTGAACTACTGGGTTAGCAAGGGGTCCTTGGTATCCGACAGGTCCGAGCTGAGCTGCGCCGAATTGTGATGAACCTCCGTGAGACAAAGTGGCGGAAGCCAGGCAGCATGTAGCAGCCACAAGGACGATCTGCAATACAGTCAAAGACAACTGTGAATGGGTTTATTCTATTCTGCAAGGTGTTTTAAAAATTTTTTCTGCTATGTCTTCTTGCAGTTTAGACCACATAGCATTGAACACTTGACCGCTAGGAATAGTGTTAATTAGTGTACGAATGAAAGCGACACGGGGCTTTTAAAAATATTTCGTGATATTAGCATCCTCTAGTCGGATTTCCTAGTAAATGTTTAGAGTAAGAATGAACGGTGTTTCCCTAGTAAGAAGAAAGCGAGTTTATCTAATTCTTGGGCTGATAAAGGTTTGCCGAATGTACTGACTGAACGTGTTTCGTTAAAAGTGAATCATATCATGATTTGGTTTAGTTGCCTCACATATTACCGCAGCTTAATTTAAAGTCTGGTAATTTATTCTCTACGAGAAGTGTCTTACCTGGAACTTCATCATGCTGACGGACACTGTGATTACAATGATGATCATCGATCTGATTCTCAGTTTATATACACAGTCTCGCCCCGTGGCCGGTGGCGCTTGTTTCCTTGGACTTTCACATTGCCGACATTGACCGCATCGCTGAATTATGACGAAAAGCGTTTATTTTGTAAACGCACTCTGGATGCAACGACGCTCATCCAGCTTAGAGTAGACTTTTCGCAAGTTACAATTTTTCTTTGAATCCGAAGCAGGCACAAGTAACGTCGACGATGGAAACGCCTTCTCAGTCACTACAGGTTTCTGTTGCAAAGATGCACTCTATTGTTACGTAGGAAACAGAACGCTCAATGTCTGCAACTAGACAATTTACCTTACGTTACGTATAAAATACCTAAAATAGGTCTCCGTCGAAGTTAAACAATTCTAGACGCTGGATGATTACGGAAATAAATGAGGTTTTAAGGGGACCATGTACCCGAAATTTTTTAAAAATTTCACTTTTTCTGTTTTTCAAATTTTCAGAAACTACAGTTAATTCTGAAAAAAATGATATAAAATTTGTTTACCTATGAGAAATAAAAGTTACAAAAATAAATAAATAAAAGTACACAATTTTGTGTTGAGCGCTTGCATTTTCAGGCTTGGAAACTTTTGATATATTTGTTTTTTTTTCACATACAAAAGGGAATTTTTGTGTTATAGGTTAGGTTGGCTACTCTGTCATTATTACATGTCAGGAATACAAACATGAGCATTCACTGCCTTTACCTGAGCTTCATAAAATAAAACATATTCAGGGACCTAAGCAATGAAACTTTACTGATCAAGTGCCTTTTTGGTAAAACACAAAACCCGAATGAATCGTTCAATGCCCTAATTTGGAAAAGGTTACCAAGGACAATTTATGTTGGGATAAATACAATTAAAGTGGGAGTGTATGATGCAGAGCTTGCTTTCAACAGCGGAGCTTACAGCGAATGTACTGTGATGTAGAAACTGGTAAGTGAGTCTTGTCGGGCACGGTTGAGACCAATCGATGAGAGGAGAGTAAAAGAAGCCGATAAGAAAATGACAGAGCAAACTAAGGTAGAAGGTAAAATAAAAAGGCAAGAAAACAAGAAGAAATCAGAAGAAAATGAGGAAGACCCACAGTATGGCGCAGGACTATTTTAAATGTAGCTTTGTTGTGTAACTATGGTAACATTGACAATAAAGTAGGTTTTCTCAAAAAATGACTTTTTACCATATTTATGTACCTTTTTCTCAGCTTCTGTTAAAGATAGAAACATGATTCTTTTTTTTAAGTTGTAGGGCTAATTACAGTGTATCTACTGAACCTCAAAAACAGAAGAAGAAAGTAACCAAAAAAATATTAACTCTTTAAAAAAATTAAAATATTTAGACAATTATTCAAAAAACTATTTAAATAAATGTGAGATAATAAAACGTAATTTTTTTGGTTCAGATGGTTAAAATACCTTCCCAAAATATGCTGTCCAAACCTCAAGTTTGTACCTTGAACAGGTTTTGAGAAAAAGGTACATAAATTTGATTAATTTAACATGGGGAAGATAAGCGGGTACATGGTCCCCTTAATTTATGCATAAAACTTGATAGTAGCTAACGGCTTGACCATTCACACTGCCATCATAAAAAACATGTATATGCCACGAGAGGAGGAGCAGCTATAGGAACGGCATGCTTAGATTCGATTGTTATTTAAGGGGTAGTGTATTGTGTAAGTGATGTCTAGCTTGCCGTCAAAGTTCTTCTGCAAGGTGTACAACTTTTCTTACCACATGGCCAAAATCTGAAGGCTAGTGAGTAGTATATTGAAACATGACGTCGCAAGCAATTTAAATTTGATTTCATAATAAAATGGAATACACTGTGCTGCATCGACGAGTACGGTGTTTTCACGCGTCGTACATTGCTTTTACAGAAAACCTGTGCAATGAGTCCGACTTAACTGAAGAAGGATTGTTCGCAGAATTCACTACCGTATGCTTATGTCTAATGGCTGTAGAGCGGAGAAATATTATTTTGCGTAATCAAAACTTTGTTAACCTCGTCTAACATCGGCTCGCTGTCGACGTATACGCTTCTGCAAGAAGCTCCATGTCTTTCATGTGCAGGGCGATCAATCTTTCACCGTATCTCCGGCCAGCGGCTGGTTCAGAAATAACTGTATAGGTGTTTACTTGTTCGTCGATAGGATTTCGTTAATTTCAATTATCTTGCCAGACTAAGTTCTGATGATGCACAACGAATACGACAGAAAATTCACTAATCCTTACATCCCGACAAACGAAAGCTCTGTGTGAATTCGTTGTACCGATTTCATATAGTCTGTATTGTATTACAAGCGCTTTTGTTTGATAAGTTGATCATGCGCGAGTCACATCTCCGGAACTTTCTTCTTCATGTCTTCAGTAAAAGAGGCAGTTCGTAGGAATGAAGGGAAAAATTCACTTTAGCATTTTGTTTTACAGTACACTTTAATTTAATGTTGAAAACGATTGCTTTACAACATTTCAAGTCCAACTAGCTATTTCTTGTTATCTGGTCATGAGCGTGTAGTAAGTACGTCTGTGACAATAGGTTTAACGATTTTCTGACAAGCGTCAGTTTTGCAGAATACCTTTTACTTTCTGTGCATATACACTTGGGAAATCGTCTGTAGGCAAATGTCTAAATTTCCCAGACTGACTTTAAAGAGTTTGTCGGGATTGGATTTACAAGCTGGCGTAACGAACACAAAGTTTGAGTAGTGTGAAAATTTCAACTTTTATTGAAAATATATCGTGCTGACAAAAATTAGTTTGTTTTTATTAATTTCGTTCAGTGCTTATAGCTTCCGGCACCGCCGGCGCCGTGGCCAGACGCTGCAGAAGACAGACCAGCATAACCGTTTTGTCCGCGGTAGACATCAGCAGTGCCTGGTCCGTAGCTGTACGCACCACCAGCCAGGGCTCCGGCTCCGGCACCGCCGTAAGCTCCTCCGAAACCGCCGTCTCCTTTTCCAGCAGCAGAATTCAATCCCGCGTATCCGTTCTGTCCTCTGTATACGTCAGCGGTTCCAGGGCCAAAACTGAAAGCTCCAGCACCGCCAAAGGCTGCTCCAAGTGCACCTCCGTGTCCTGCGCTTGCAGAGCCGTCTTCATAGTTACCTCCCGCTTGTGCAGAAAGGATTCTCTCTTTAGCGACGGCAACCAGATGTGCTCCCCTGGCAGCCGCAACTTCAACAGTATCGGCGAGGTGTCCGTCACCTTGAACTACTGGGTTAGCAAGGGGTCCTTGGTATCCGACAGGTCCGAGCTGAGCTGCGCCGAATTGTGATGAACCTCCGTGAGACAAAGTGGCGGAAGCCAGGCAGCATGTAGCAGCCACAAGGACGATCTGCAATACAGTCAAAGACAACTGTGAATGGCTTTATTCTATTCTGCAAGGTGTTTTAAAAATTTTTTCTGCTATGTCTTCTTGCAGTTTAGACCACATAGCATTGAACACTTGACCGCTAGGAATAGTGTTAATTAGTGTACGAATGAAAGCGACACGGGGCTTTTAAAAATATTTCGTGATATTAGCATCCTCTAGTCGGATTTCCTAGTAAATGTTTAGAGTAAGAATGAACCGTGTTTCCCTAGTAAGAAGAAAGCGAGTTTATCTAATTCTTGGGCTGATAAAGGTTTGCCGAATGTACTGACTGAACGTGTTTCGTTAAAAGTGAATCATATCATGATTTGGTTTAGTTGCCTCACATATTACCGCAGCTTAATTTAAAGTCTGGTAATTTATTCTCTACGAGAATTGTCTTACCTGGAACTTCATCATGCTGACGGACACTGTGATTACAATGATGATCATCGATCTGATTCTCAGTTTATATACACAGTCTCGCCCCGTGGCCGGTGGCGCTTGTTTCCTTGCACTTTCACATTGCCGACATTGACCGCACCGCTGAATTATGACGAAAAGCGTTTATTTTGTAAACGCACTCTGGATGCAACGACGCTCATCCAGCTTAGAGTAGACTTTTCGCAAGTTACAATTTTTCTTTGAATCCGAAGCAGGCACAAGTAACGTCGACGATGGAAACGCCTCCTCAGTCACTACAGGTTTCTGTTGCAAAGATGCACTCTATTGTTACGTAGGAAACAGAACGCTCAATGTCTGCAACTAGACAATTTACCTTACGTTACGTATAAAATACCTAAAATAGGTCTCCGTCGAAGTTAAACAATTCTAGACGCTGGTTGATTACGGAAATAAATGAGGTTTTAAGGGGACCATGTACCCGAAATTTTTTAAAAATTTCACTTTTTCTGTTTTTCATATTTTCAGAAACTACAGTTAATTCTGAAAAAAATGATATAAAATTTGTTTACCTATGAGAAATAAAAGTTACAAAAATAAATAAATAAAAAGTACACAATTTTGTGTTGAGCGCTTGCATTTTCAGGCTTGGAAACTTTTGATATATTTGTTTTTTTTTCACATACAAAAGGGAATTTTTGTGTTATAGGTTAGGTTGGCTACTCTGTCATTATTACATGTGAGGAATACAAACATGAGCATTCACTGCCTTTACCTGAGCTTCATAAAATAAAACATATTCAGGGACCTAAGCAATGAAACTTTACTGATCAAGTGCCTTTTTGGTAAAACACAAAACCCGAATGAATCGTTCAATGCCCTAATTTGGAAAAGGTTACCAAGGACAATTTATGTTGGGATAAATACAATTAAAGTGGGAGTGTATGATGCAGAGCTTGCTTTCAACAGCGGAGCTTACAGCGAATGTACTGTGATGTAGAAACTGGTAAGTGAGTCTTGTCGGGCACGGTTGAGACCAATCGATGAGAGGAGAGTAAAAAAAGCTGATAAGAAAATGACAGAGCAAAGTAAGGTAGAAGGTAAAATAAAAAGGCAAGAAAACAAGAAGAAATCAGAAGAAAATGAGGAAGACCCACAGTATGGCGCAGGACTATTTTAAATGTAGCTTTGTTTTGTAACTATGGTAACATTGACAATAAAGTAGGTTTTCTCAAAAAATGACTTTTTACCATAATTATGTACCTTTTTCTCAGCTTCTGTTAAAGATAGAAACATGATTCTTTTTGTTAAGTTGTAGGGCTAATTACAATGTATCTACTGAACCTCAAAAACAGAAGAAGAAAGTAACCAAAAAAATATTAACTCTTTAAAAAAATTAAAATATTTAGACAATTATTCAAAAAACTATTTAAATAAATGTGAGATAATAAAACGAAATTTTTTTGGTTCAGATTATTAAAATACCTTCCCAGAATATGCTGTCCAAACCTCAAGTTTGTACCTTGAACAGGTTTTGAGAAAAAGGTACATAAAGTTGATTAATTTAACATGGGGAAGATAGGCGGGTACATGGTCCCCTTAATTTATGCATAAAACTTGATAGTAGCTAACGGCTTGACCATTCACACTGCCATCATAAAAAACATGTATATGCCACGAGAGGAGGAGCAGCTATAGGAACGGCATGCTTAGATTCGATTGTTATTGAAGGGGTAGTGTATTGTGTAAGTGATGTCTAGCTTGCCGTCAAAGTTCTTCTGCAAGGTGTACAAATTTTCTTACCACATGGCCAAAATCTGAAGGCTAGTGAGTAGTATATTGAAACATGACGTCGCAAGCAATTTAATTTTGATTTCATAATAAAATGGAATACACTGTGCTGCATCGACGAGTACGGTGTTTTCACGCGTCGTACATTGCTTTTACAGAAAACCTGTGCAATGAGTCCGACTTAACTGAAGAAGGATTGTTCGCAGAATTCACTACCGTATGCTTATGTCTAATGGCTGTAGAGCGGAGAAATATTATTTTGCGTAATCAAAACTTTGTTAACCTCGTCTAACATCGGTTCGCTGTCGACGTATACGCTTCTGCAAGAAGCTCCATGTCTTTCATGTGCAGGGCGATCAATCTTTCACCGTATCTCCGACCAGCGGCTGGTTCAGAAATAACTGTATAGGTGTTTACTTGTTCGTCGATAGGATTTCGTTAATTTCAATTATCTTGCCAGACTAAGTTCTGATGATGCACAACGAATACGACAGAAAATTCACTAATCCTTACATCCCGACAAACGAAAGCTCTGTGTGAATTCGTTGTACCGATTTCATATAGTCTGTATTGTATTACAAGCGCTTTTGTTTGATACGTTGTTTAAGACCTGAAGATGTCAGTAATGACGAAAAGCTTTGTCTAAATAATAAAAACAATTATAGCAGTTTAGCAATTGTATAAAAGAAAAGTAAGGATGGCTGCTAATTTAACAATACGAAGAATAAAGTTGATTAATTTAACATGGGGAAGATAGGCGGGTACATGGTAACCCTTAATTTATGCATAAAACTTGATAGTAGCTAACGGCTTGACCATTCACACTGCCATCATAAAAAACATGCATATGCCACGAAAGGAGGAGCAGCTATAGGAACGGCATGCTTAGATTCGATTGTTATTTAAGGGGTAGTGTATTGTGTAAGTGATGTCTAGCTTGCCGTCAAAGTTCTTCTGCAAGGTGTACAACTTTTCTTACCACATGGCCAAAATGTGAAGGCTAGTGAGTAGTATATTGAAACATGACGTCGCAAGCAATTTAAATTTGATTTCATAATAAAATGGAATACACTGTGCTGCATCGATGAGTACGGTGTTTTCACGCGTCGTACAAACCTAGTTAATGCGTACCGAAGTCAAGAAACGTCTGACCTCCATTTGTATGTATGTGACGTCTGGTACATCATCATATGCGTACAGGGAACTGAAAGACGTCGCTCTATCCGTACATTGCTTTTACAGAAAACCTATGCAATGAGTCCGACTTAACTGAAGAAGGATTGTTCGCAGAATTCACTACCGTATGCTTAGGTCTAATGGCTGTAGAGCGGAGAAATATTATTTTGCGTAATCAAAACTTTGTTAACCTCGTCTAACATCGGCTCGCTGTCGACGTATACGCTTCTGCAAGAAGCTTCATGTCTTTCATGTGTAGGGCGATCAATCTTTCACCGTATCTCCGACCAGCGGCTGGTTCAGAAATAACTGTATAGGTGT
This sequence comes from Magicicada septendecula, assembly GCA_034769895.1. Lineage (NCBI taxonomy): Eukaryota > Metazoa > Arthropoda > Insecta > Hemiptera > Cicadidae > Magicicada > Magicicada septendecula. The sequence continues at coordinate 44,108,363 of CM068373.1, read as the reverse complement.
TTACTTGTTCGTCGATAGGATTTCGTTAATTTCAATTATCTTGCCAGACTAAGTTCTGATGATGCACAACGAATACGACAGAAAATTCACTAATCCTACATCCCGACAAACGAAAGCTCTGTGTGAATTCGTTGTACCGATTTCAAATAGTCTGTATTGTATTACAAGCGCTTTTGTTTGATAAGTTGATCATGCGCGAGTCACATCTCCGGAACTTTCTTCTTCATGTCTTCAGTAAAAGAGGCAGTTCGTAGGAATGAAGGGAAAAATTCACTTTAGCATTTTGTTTTACAGTACACTTTAATTTAATGTTGAAAACGATTGCTTTACAACATTTCAAGTCCAACTAGCTATTTCTTGTTATCTGGTCATGAGCGTGTAGTAAGTACGTCTGTGACAATAGGTTTAACGATTTTCTGACAAGCGTCAGTTTTGCAGAATACCTTTTACTTTCTGTGCATATACACTTGGGAAATCGTCTGTAGGCAAATGTCTAAATTTCCCAGACTGACTTTAAAGAGTTTGGCGGGATTGGATTTACAAGCTGGCGTAACGAACACAAAGTTTGAGTAGTGTGAAAATTTCAACTTTTATTGAAAATATACCGTGCTGACAAAAATTAGTTTGTTTTTATTAATTTCGTTCAGTGCTTATAGCTTCCGGCACCGCCGGCGCCGTGGACAGACGCTGCAGAAGACAGACCAGCATAACCGTTTTGTCCGCGGTAGACATCAGCAGTGCCTGGTCCGTAGCTGTACGCACCAGCAGCCAGGGCTCCGGCTCCGGCACCGCCGTAAGCTCCTCCGAAACCGCCGTCTCCTTTTCCAGCAGCAGAATTCAATCCCGCGTATCCGTTCTGTCCTCTGTATACGTCAGCGGTTCCAGGGCCATAACTGAAAGCTCCAGCACCGCCAAAGGCTGCTCCAAGTGCACCTCCGTGTCCTGCGCTTGCAGAGCCGTCGTCATAGTTACCTCCCGCTTGTGCAGAAAGGATTCTCTCTTTAGCGACGGCAACCAGATGTGCTCCCCTGGCAGCCGCAACTTCAACAGTATCGGCGAGGTGTCCGTCACCTTGAACTACTGGGTTAGCAAGGGGTCCTTGGTATCCGACAGGTCCGAGCTGAGCTGCGCCGAATTGTGATGAACCTCCGTGAGACAAAGTGGCGGAAGCCAGGCAGCATGTAGCAGCCACAAGGACGATCTGCAATACAGTCAAAGACAACTGTGAATTGGTTTATTCTATTCTGCAAGGTGTTTTAAAAATTTTTTCTGCTATGTCTTCTTGCAGTTTAGACCACATAGCATTGAACACTTGACCGCTAGGAATAGTGTTAATTAGTGTACGAATGAAAGTGACACGGGGCTTTTAAAAATATTTCGTGATATTAGCATCCTCTAGTCGGATTTCCTAGTAAATGTTTAGAGTAAGACTGAACGGTGTTTCCCTAGTAAGAAGAAAGCGAGTTTATCTAATTCTTGGGCTGATAAAGGTTTGCCGAATGTACTGACTGAACGTGTTTCGTTAAAAGTGAATCATATCATGATTTGGTTTAGCTGCCTCACATATTACAGCAGCTTAATTTAAAGTCTGGTAATTTATTCTCTACGAGAAGTGTCTTACCTGGAACTTCATCATGCTGGCGGACACTGTGATTACAATGATGATCATCGATCTGATTCTCAGTTTATATACACAGTCTCGCCCCGTGGCCGGTGGCGCTTGTTTCCTTGGACTTTCACATTGCCGACATTGACCGCATCACTGAATTATGACGAAAAGCGTTTATCTTGTAAACGCACTCTGGATGCAACGACGCTCATCCAGCTTAGAGTAGACTTTTCGCAAGTTGCAATTTTTCTTTGAATCCGAAGCAGGCACAAGTAACGTCGACGATGGAAACGCCTCCTCAGTCACTACAGGTTACTGTTGCAAAGATGCACTCTATTGTTACGTAGGAAACAGAACGCTCAATGTCTGCAACTAGACAATTAACCTTACGTTACGTATAAAATACCTAAAATAGGTCTCCGTCGACGTTAAACAATTCTAGACGCTGGTCGATTACGGAAATAAATGAGGTTTTAAGGGGACTATGTACCCGAAATTTTTTAAAAATTTCACTTTTTCTGTTTTTCAAATTTTCAGAAACTACAGTTAATTCTGAAAAAAATGATATAAAATTTGTTTACCTATGAGAAATAAAAGTTACAAAAATAAATAAATTAAAAGTACACAATTTTGTGTTGAGCGCTTGTATTTTCAGGCTTGGAAACTTTTAATATATTTTTTTTTTCACATACAAAAGGGAATTTTTGTGTTATAGGTTAGGTTGGCTACTCTGTCATTATTACATGTGAGGAATTCAAACATGAGCATTCACTGCCTTTACCTGAACTTCATAAAATAAAACATATTCAGGGACCTAAGCAATGAAACTTTACTGATCAAGTGCCTTTTTGGTAAAACACAAAACCCGAATGAATCGTTCAATGCCCTAATTTGGAAAAGGTTACCAAGGACAATTTATGTTGGGATAAATACAATTAAAGTGGGAGTGTATGATGCAGAGCTTGCTTTCAACAGCGGAGCTTACAGCGAATGTACTGTGATGTAGAAACTGGTAAGTGAGTCTTGTCGGGCACGGTTGAGACCAATCGATGAGAGGAGAGTAAAAGAAGCTAATAAGAAAATGACAGAGCAAAGTAAGGTAGAAGGTAAAATAAAAAGGCAAGAAAACAAGAAGAAATCAGAAGAAAATGGGGAAGACCCACAGTATGGCGCAGGACTATTTTAAATGTAGCTTTGTTGTGTAACTATGGTAACATTGACAATAAAGTAGGTTTTCTCAAAAAATGACTTTTTACCATACTTATGTACTTTTTTCTCAGCTTCTGTTAAAGATAGAAACACGATTCTTTTTGTTAAGTTGTAGGGCTAATTACAGTGTATCTACTGAACCTCAAAAACAGAAGAAGAAAGTAACCAAAAAATTATAAAAAAATATTAACTCTTTAAAAAAATTAAAATATTTAGACAATTATTCAAAAAATTAATTAAATAAATGTGAGATAATAAAACGTAATTTTTTTGATTCAGATGGTTAAAATACCTTCCCAGAATATGCTGACCAAACCTCAAGTTTATACCTTGAACAGGTTTTGAGAAAAAGGTACATAAAGTTGATTACTTTTCTTTTATAAAATTGCTAAACTGCTATAATTGTTTTTATTATTTAGACAAAGCTTTTCGTCATTGTCAACGTTGTTTAAGACCTGAAGATGTCAGTAATGACGAAAAGCTTTGTCTAAATAATAAAAACAATTATAGCAGTTTAGCAATTGTATAAAAGAAAAGTAAGGATGGCTGCTAATTTAAACAATACGAAGAATAAAGTTGATTAATTTAACATGGGGAAGATAGGCGGGTACATGGTAACCCTTAATTTATGCATAAAACTTGATAGTAGCTAACGGCTTGACCATTCACACTGCCATCATAAAAACATGCATATGCCACGAAAGGAGGAGCAGCTATAGGAACGGCATGCTTAGATTCGATTGTTATTTAAGGGGTAGTGTATTGTGTAAGTGATGTCTAGCTTGCCGTCAAAGTTCTTCTGCAAGGTGTACAACTTTTCTTACCACATGGCCAAAATGTGAAGGCTAGTGAGTAGTATATTGAAACATGACGTCGCAAGCAATTTAAATTTGATTTCATAATAAAATGGAATACACTGTGCTGCATCGATGAGTACGGTGTTTTCACGCGTCGTACAAACCTAGTTAATGCGTACCGAAGTCAAGAAACGTCTGACCTCCATTTGTATGTATGTGACGTCTGGTACATCATCATATGCGTACAGGGCACTGAAAGACGTCGCTCTATCCGTACATTGCTTTTACAGAAAACCTATGCAATGAGTCCGACTTAACTGAAGAAGGATTGTTCGCAGAATTCACTACCGTATGCTTAGGTCTAATGGCTGTAGAGCGGAGAAATATTATTTTGCGTAATCAAAACTTTGTTAACCTCGTCTAACATCGGCTCGCTGTCGACGTATACGCTTCTGCAAGAAGCTCCATGTCTTTCATGTGCAGGGCGATCAATCTTTCACCGTATCTCCGACCAGCGGCTGGTTCAGAAATAACTGTATAGGTGTTTACTTGTTCGTCGATAGGATTTCGTTAATTTCAATTATCTTGCCAGACTAAGTTCTGATGATGCACAACGAATACGACAGAAAATTCACTAATCCTTACATCCCGACAAACGAAAGCTCTGTGTGAATTCGTTGTACCGATTTCATATAGTCTGTATTGTATTACAAGGGTTTTTGTTTGATAAGTTGATCATGCGCGAGTCACATCTCCGGAACTTTCTTCTTCATGAATTCAGTAAAAGAGGTAGTTCGTAGGAATGAAGGGAAAAATTCACTTTAGCATTTTGTTTTACAGTACACTTTAATTTAATGTTGAAAACGATTGCTTTACAACATTTGAAGTCCAACTAGCTATTTCTTGTTATCTGGTCATGAGCGTGTAGTAAGTACGTCTGTGACAATAGGTTTAACGATTTTCTGACAAGCGTCAGTTTTGCAGAATACCTTTTACTTTCTGTGCATATACACTTGGGAAATCGTCTGTAGGCAAATGTCTAAATTTCCCAGACTGACTTTAAAGAGTTTGGCGGGATTGGATTTACAAGCTGGCGTAACGAACACAAAGTTTGAGTAGTGTGAAAATTTCAACTTTTATTGAAAATATATCGTGCTGACAAAAATTAGTTTGTTTTTATTAATTTCGTTCAGTGCTTATAGCTTCCGGCACCGCCGGCGCCGTGGCCAGACGCTGCAGAAGACAGACCAGCATAACCGTTTTGTCCGCGGTAGACATCAGCAGTGCCTGGTCCGTAGCTGTACGCACCACCAGCCAGGGCTCCGGCTCCGGCACCGCCGTAAGCTCCTCCGAAACCGCCGTCTCCTTTTCCAGCAGCAGAATTCAATCCCGCGAATCCGTTCTGTCCACTGTATACGTCAGCGGTTCCAGGGCCATAACTGAAAGTTCCAGCACCGCCAAAAGCTGCTCCAAGTGCACCTCCGTGTCCTGCGCTTGCAGAGCCGTCGTCATAGTTACCTCCCGCTTGTGCAGAAAGGATTCTCTCTTTAGCGACGGCAACCAGATGTGCTCCCCTGGCAGCCGCAACTTCAACAGTATCGGCGAGGTGTCCGTCACCTTGAACTACTGGGTTAGCAAGGGGTCCTTGGTATCCGACAGGTCCGAGCTGAGCTGCGCCGAATTGTGATGAACCTCCGTGAGACAAAGTGGCGGAAGCCAGGCAGCATGTAGCAGCCACAAGGACGATCTGCAATACAGTCAAAGACAACTGTGAATGGGTTTATTCTATTCTGCAAGGTGTTTTAAAAAATTTTTCTGCTAGTCTTCTTGTAGTTTAGACCCCATAGCATTGAACACTTGACCGCTAGGAATAGTGTTAATTAGTGTACGAATGAAAGCGACACGGGGCTTTTAAAAATATTTCGTGATAATAGCATTCTCTAGTCGGATTTCCTAGTAAATGTTTAGAGTAAGAATGAACGGTGTTTCCCTAGTAAGAAGAAAGCGAGTTTATCTAATTCTTGGGCTGATAAAGGTTTGCCGAATGTACTGACTGAACGTGTTTCGTTAAAAGTGAATCATATCATGATTTGGTTTAGTTGCCTCACATATTACCGCAGCTTAATTTAAAGTCTGGTAATTTATTCTCTACGAGAAGTGTCTTACCTGGAACTTCATCATGCTGACGGACACTGTGATTACAATGATGATCATCGATATGATTCTCAGTTTATATAAACAGTCTCGCCCCGTGGCCGGTGGCGCTTGTTTCCTTGGACTTTCACATTGCCGACATTGACCGCATCGCTGAATTATGACGAAAAGCGTTTATTTTGTAAACGCACTCTGGATGCAACAACGCTCATCCAGCTTAGAGTAGACTTTTCGCAAGTTACAATTTTTCTTTGAATCCGAAGCAGGCACAAGTAACGTCGACGATGGAAACGCCTCCTCAGTCACTACAGGTTACTGTTGCAAAGATGCACTCTATTGTTACGTAGGAAACAGAACGCTCAATGTCTGCAACTAGACAATTAACCTTACGTTACGTATAAAATACCTAAAATAGGTCTCCGTCAACGTTAAACAATTCTAGACGCTGGTTGATTACGGAATTAAATGAGGTTTTAATTTATGCATAAAACTTGATAGTAGCTAACGGCTTGACCATTCACACTGCCATCATAAAAAACATGCATATGCCACGAAAGGAGGAGCAGCTATAGGAACGGCATGCTTAGATTCAATTGTTATTTAAGGGGTAGTGTATTGTGTAAGTGATGTCTAGCTTGCCGTCAAAGGTCTTCTGCAAGGTGTACAACTTTCCTTACCTCATGGCCAAAATCTGAAGGCTAGTGAGTAGTATATTGAAACATGACGTCGCAAGCAATTTAAATTTGATTTCATAATAAAATGGAATACACTGTGCTGCATCGACGAGTACGGTGTTTTCACGCGTCGTACAAACCTAGTTAATGCGTACCGAAGTCAAGAAACGTCTGACCTCCATTTGTATGTATGTAACGTCTGGTACATCAGCATGTGCGTACAGGGAACTGAAAGACGTCGCTCTATCCGTACATTGCTTTTACAGAAAACCTGTGCAATGAGTCCGACTTAACTGAAGAAGGATTGTTCGCAGAATTCACTACCGTATGCTTATGTCTAATGGCTGTAGAGCGGAGAAATATTATTTTGCGTAATCAAAACTTTGTTAAACTCGTCTAACATCGGCTCGCTGTCGACGTATACGCTTCTGCAAGAAGCTTCATGTCTTTCATGTGCAGGGCGATCAATCTTTCACCGTATCTCCGACCAGCGGCTGGTTCAGAAATAACTATATAGGTGTTTACTTGTTCGTCGATAGGATTTCGTTAATTTCAATTATCTTGCCAGACTAAGTTCTGATGATGCACAACGATTACGACAGAAAATTCACTAATACTTACAACCCGACAAACGAAAGCTCTGTGTGAATTCGTTGTACCGATTTCATATAGTCTGTATTGTATTACAAGCGCTTTTGTTTGATAAGTTGATCACGCGCGAGTCACATCTCCGGAACTTTCTTCTTCATGACTTCAGTAAAAGAGGCAGTTCGTAGGAATGAAGGGAAAAATTCACTTTAGCATTTTGTTTTACAGTACACTTTAATTTAATGTTGAAAACGATTGATTTACAACATTTCAAGTCCAACTAGCTATTTCTTGTTATCTGGTCATGAGCGTGTAGTAAGTACGTCTGTGACGATAGGTTTAACGATTTTCTGACAAGCGTCAGTTTTGCAGAATACCTTTTACTTTCTGTGCATATACACTTGGGAAATCGTCTGTAGGCAAATGTCTAAATTTCACAGACTGACTTTAAAGAGTTTGGCGGGATTGGATTTACAAGCTGGCGTAACGAACACAAAGTTTGAGTAGTGTGAAAATTTCAACTTTTATTGAAAATATATCGTGCTGACAAAAATTAGTTTGTTTTTATTAATTTCGTTCAGTGCTTATAGCTTCCGGCACCGCCGGCGCCGTGGCCAGACGCTGCAGAAGACAGACCAGCATAACCGTTTTGTCCGCGGTAGACATCAGCAGTGCCTGGTCCGTAGCTGTACGCACCACCAGCCAGGGCTCCGGCTCCGGCACCGCCGTAAGCTCCTCCGAAACCGCCGTCTCCTTTTCCAGCAGCAGAATTAAATCCCGCGTATCCGTTCTGTCCTCTGTATACGTCAGCGGTTCCAGGGCCATAACTGAAAGCTCCAGCACCGCCAAAGGCTGCTCCAAGTGCACCTCCGTGTCCTGCGCTTGCAGAGCCGTCGTCATAGTTACCTCCCGCTTGTGCAGAAAGGATTCTCTCTTTAGCGACGGCAACCAGATGTGCTCCCCTGGCAGCCGCAACTTCAACAGTATCGGCGAGGTGTCCGTCACCTTGAACTACTGGGTTAGCAAGGGGTCCTTGGTATCCGACAGGTCCGAGCTGAGCTGCGCCGAATTGTGATGAACCTCCGTGAGACAAAGTGGCGGAAGCCAGGCAGCATGTAGCAGCCACAAGGACGATCTGCAATACAGTCAAAGACAACTGTGAATGGGTTTATTCTATTCTGCAAGGTGTTTTAAAAATTTTTTCTGCTATGTCTTCTTGCAGTTTAGACCACATAGCATTGAACACTTGACCGCTAGGAATAGTGTTAATTAGTGTACGAATGAAAGCGACACGGGGCTTTTAAAAATATTTCGTGATATTAGCATTCTCTAGTCGGATTTCCTAGTAAATGTTTAGAGTAAGAATGACGGCGGTGCCCTAGTAAGAAGAAAGATTGTTTATCTAATTCTTGGGCTGATAAAGGTTTGCCGAATTTACTGAATGCCCGTGTTTCGTTAAAAGTGATTCATATCATGATTTGATTTAATTGCCGCACATATTACCGCAGCTTATTTTAAAGTCTGGTAGTTTTTTCCCTACGAGAAATGTTAGAACAGATTTTGAAAAAGCTCATTATGAGAGACATCTGTATAACCTGTCTCTTAGTTGTAGCCTTCTAATCGTATTTTATTTAGGAATGCCATACATAAACAGTAGTTTGTTATTATCCTGGTACAGGTGTCTTACCGATTTTGTTACCAACTCCTAACTTTGTTCTAACCTTTTTTACGAAGAATAGTTTTTAGGATGTAGGTTCTAGAATAATATTTGAAATTAAATGCAATTTTTAATAATTCAATATGTGTCTTTCTATATTGAAAAATTATTTATAAAACCGAGGTATTAAGCCCATGGTCGGTTGCGTGTCGGCAACTTTCTGATTCCCCCATCGGGCATTTAATCTAGACCGCTTCAGTTTGCGTCTACCTGTGTCAGTTGCCTGGTATATTTCTGCGAATATCTGCCTCATTGTTTTCGTACGCTCTGTCGTTTTTTTGCGCCCTGAATAAGATGTCCGAGCGGTGAATCGAAACGTTGCCGACATGATGTCGATTCACAGAAACCGACCACGGTCTAGCAGGCCGGTTTTTAGAAATAATTACCGGCCGTGCAAGCTATAGATGAGACTGTTTAATTAATTTACATTAATAACAAATTTAATTCAAGTGCTATGGAATGTGTTAAGAAACCACTGACCTGAAGCTCCTCTAGTTAGAAAATATCGCCTACATCTGGAAGTTATAATTGCATCTGTTTGCTGTAATCGGCTTCTTGGAAGACTTTCGAATACATTCTTTATACTTTTAAGAATGATTATCACAGTGTAATTTTTTTCGTTGGACAGGTAAAAAATGTTCACTTCATACGCCATATGCTATACAAATTATGTTATTATTTCAAATTGTTTTTCTTTTTTTACTTTTACACTGAAAACAAAAATTCAAAAGCGTGTTCTCCATCCCATTTTGTAAAAAATATGTATTTTAACCACGTAAATTGGAATGTTTATTTAATCAGATGTATATGAGATTGACTTTGTTGAGTAACAACTTTAACTGACAGTTAAAATTTTTACTATTGTATCTACAGAGAAACAATCAACAATCATATTACTACCTGTTACCCGCTGCCTTGCACGCGAATATTTGACGTTTAATAAGTATTTTATTGTAATTTTTATTGTCTGTATCTATATGGCGTTCTGTCAGCTCGTATAACAATTTTTGTACTCATTAGTCAAATTCTCTCCAAAGCTGTTTTCAACACTTGTACTATTTTAACTTGTACTAAATTATTATGTTGGTGCAACAGCCTTTGGAGATTTAAAAGTACTCGTTTATAAAGCCTTTGGAGATATTTATGAAGTACCTGTTAAATCAAAAACGCTAAATTCTTTATTTTAAGTGTTACTGTGTTAGAAGCATTGTATAACACATTAAACGTTATGTTTTCCTCAACCATGGCTTTTATTTATTTTAGCAGTAAACTGAAAACCAAAAACCGTTGTCACCTAACCACACAAATGAAAACAACACGCATTTTCGCTTTGCATTAAGTATAGAACAATTTACAATTAGTACACTTCTTCTTTTCCACGTCGTAATATATCGATACAATCGCATTTAGTATAAAACATCATAAATATGCTGCAGGATTGAATAAATCTACAGTTCCGATGCCGCAAAATAGCTTTTGTATATTTACTTCAACTATGGTAATTAATTCTGGTCTCCAAAGTGTTTTTGACATCTTTAGTAATAGTATTTAATATATTTCATTACTTATTCATTGCATCATCAAAAATACGTATAAACATAAATTTTATAATCGTTTAAGGCAATTACAAAATATATAGACGTATCTGTATACAAAATTACAAAACATAAAGATAGAATAGCATAGTAAAAACATTAAAAACTGCAGGAACGATGCCGCTAAATATCATTTGTTTATTTACTTGCTACTTGGTAATTAATTCTGGTCTCCATGGTGTTTTTGACATCTTTATACGCGTCAACAAAAGAGCATAATTAAAAGGGCCTAAATCGTGCGAACGGGGCAAAATATAAAATTCCAAGTTATACAGTATTTTTCGCCTTGTGTCAAAGGTTACCGGTTCAAAATTTGGTGGCAGTCGGTGTAACGCTGTGGATTTGTATTCAGTACACATAAATCCTCAGACATTGAGTTTTATATATATAAATTTTCCATTGAATTGTTCTGAGGATCGGTCAAAATAAATTTTCCATTGAATGGTTCAGAGGATCGGTCAAAAATATAACACAAATGTTTAACTTATTTTTGTCGACGTCTTGACAATGTTTATTGTCATCATCAGGACCTGTGTATGTCATGTCACGCGTAGTCAAAAAAGGTCTGCTAGCGAGCATGCTATGGCATTGCAGATTTCCACTAGGTCTGTGTGGAGGATTTTTCAATAAGATCTCTATTTCGATACATACAAAATTCAAGTTTCCCAAAAATTGTTTGCAAGTGATTACACTAAAAGAGTTGATTTTTGTAATTGAATGCAGGAAAGAGAGAGAGAGAGAGAGAGAGAGAGAGAGAGAGAGAGAGAGAGAGAGAGAGAGAGAGAGAGAGAGAGAGATGACAGTGTAGGAGAGCCCGGAGCAAGTTTTCTATAAGGGACAGTTTTCCCGTATGCGTAATAATTCCCGAATGATCCGGTAGAGCGCTCCACTTACTAGACTGGCAGACGCGGCAACACTGCCCGCACCTTGCACGCCGGCTTCAGTTGGTTGGCTCCATGTGTCACGAAAGGAGGATCATTTTTGTTGTTTTTTCATCGGTGAGTAAACTTTGCACATCATTAATTTTTCAGTGATAAAACTCACATGTATTAAACTAGATGTTTTGTTGATACATACGTTGGAAAAGAAACTATTTCTGCATCTAGGGATGTGATTGCTTTTGTAAATAAATACCATCTTCATTATTTAAGGTTATGACAAATTTCAAATATGGTGACGGGGCATGATTTCCAACAACACACGGGACATTCCCCGGCCTGTGTTAGGTGGTTAAATAGTGTTACAAATTAAGATGTTTCAGTTCAATAACTAAATAAGTGACAATAATGTTACACGTGAATGTAAAATTATGAAATATTAAAACTATTAGTTTGAATAAATTATACGGATGTAATATGTAGAAATTAAGATTTAGGACTAAAATTGTTTGAACATTTTGCAGATAGGCCTACTAAATTAAATAGAACAAAATATATCTACTATAATTATTACAAAATATCTTTTTTTTGCAGATTGCTAATGGTTCGCAATTATAAAGGGAAGACCGAGAGAGGCACTTACAGCCGTGATCAAATAAGTGCAGCTCTCGCAGCTCTCGAGTTAGTTTGTCCGTCAAAATGGCCCTTGGTTGTCCGAACTTTTCACAATAGCCTTTTATTCTCCGCAACGTCGTGGTGGTCGTTGCCCTTCGGAGCGTAAATAACTTGACGTACTTCGTGAAATTATCTACCATCACGAGCAAATATTTAACGTCACTTGCTCCTGTCGGTACGGGTCCATAATAATCCGCGCTTACCAGATCTCCTCTTGCTGTAGGTACCACCGCACGGGAACCACCAAACAGCACTTTGTTGTTGGTATCTTTGCACTTCTGGCAAACGTCGCACGCTTGGATATAAGTTTTGACCCTTTTCAACATCTGGTCGCACGTGAAATGTTCCCGCAGCATCTTCACGCACTTTTTCGTCCACAAATGTCCAAACATCTGATGAATCTCAGCGATTATATCCCTTGATACGTTATCAGGAACGTATAGTTTCCAGTCGTTCCGCTGCCGCCTATAAAATTTATTATCGACATATTTATAAAATTTATTTAAATTTTGATCTAAACTTCCATCTTTAATTTTATTAATAATTATCTTGAGTTTGTTATCCTCCATTTGGTGTTTTCCAATATCTTTGATCATTTTACGTACTTCGTATTTCATTTTAATGGTGAAGTGATTGACCAAGTATTCGTGTGTATTGTCATGAACTTCGTCTAGTTTCTTATCGTGCGGGTACCTGCTTAGAATTTCTGCTACAATATTGTCTTTGCCTTTGCAGTGGATGATATCGAATTTATACTCTTGTACAGCGAGAATCCACCGCGTAATCCTCGAATTATTCAGATGGCATTTATTCATGAACGTCAATGCCTTGTTGTCAGTTATTATTGTCAATGGTTGACCGAGAATGTACATGCGGAATTTTTCTAGGCACCTGACAGTACTTAAGAGTTCTTTTTCTGTGGTATAGTAGTTCCGCTCGGCACCTTTGAATGTTTTACTTGTGAAGGCAATCACGCCAATCTCCCCTTCTTCATCAAGCTGATAAAGTTGGCCCCCGTATGCGAAATCACTAGCATCACATTGTATATAGTATCTCTGGTTTGGGCGCGGAAATCTTAAAACTACGGCATCCACAAATAAGTTCTTAACTTTCATAAAACAATCGTCTAACTCAGCTGTCCATGAAAACCTGTGACCTTTTTTCAATAATTCATGTAGAGGTTGCGTGGTCTCTGCATATTTACTTGTGAAGCGGTTATAGAAGTTAGTGAGGCCTAAGAAACCTTTTAACTGTTTCTGGTTCTTGGGCTTCGGGAAATCCATAATGGCTTTTATTTTCTCGTCTGTAGCTTGGATTTCACGTGTTGTCAGTTGGTATCCAAGATACGAGATTTCTTGTCTGAAAAACTGTGATTTATTGAGGTTAACAGTCAAGATTGTTTTGTTGAGGTTATTTAACAGTGCTTCCAAATGTGCTAGGTGCGTTTGAACGTCGTTGGAATAGCACAAGCAATCATCAACGTATATGAGTGTGTTTCTTTTAACTTCTTCATCCAAGGCTGTATCCAATCCGCGTGTCAGTGCCGCCGAACTGGTACTGAGGCCGAATGGTGTTACAGTGAATTGGTAGCACCTTCCCTCATACATGAACGAGGTGTACTTTCTGCATTCTTGTTTCAATGGCACCTGCCAAAACCTACTGGACAAATCAACGGTAGATAGGTAGCGCATCTCGCTACACCTTGCCAAAATTTCGTTGATCGGGGAAACGCCTTCATAGTCGGGTACCGTTACGCCGTTTATCTTTCTTGCATCGAGACATAAACGGACTCTTCCATCCTTTTTGATTACTGTGACGAGTGGATTTATGAACGGGCTTGTGCATCGTTCTATCACTCCGTACCGCAGCATCCTGTCAATCTCTTCTTTTACCTTTTCCTTATAAACAAGTGGTACAGGCCAACCCCGTTGAAAGTAGGGCGTCCTGTCGGTGACTTGAAATTCATGCTCGTATCCTTCTATCCTTCTCGGGCATTCCCTGAAGACTCTCCTATTCTTTATTAGTATTTCCCTCAATCGTTCTAATATCTCTTCATCTTGACAATCCATGCTTCCTATCTTCTCGTTGATATTCCTCAGAATCTCTTCTTCCTCTCCATTATTTAATAGTTCGATGTTCATGATGGATACGGTGCGCACCTCTTCATCAGCTGCGTTCCTTAATTCGATCTTCTTATTTCCGATGTCAATGCGACATCCCACTTCCTGTAAAAAACTTATGCCTAATATGCATGGCTTAATGAGATCTGGTATTACCAAGAAAACACATTCATATTTTATTCCGTCGATTTCAACATCGCACAGTATCTGCTTTCTGATTAATTTAGATTTATTCCCAACGGCACTAATGATGAGGTAAAATTTCGTAGGGTTCAATATCCTTATTATTCACGTTGAACCATTCTTCTGATAGGCCGTTGATGACAGAGCCTGTGTCAATCAGAGTCAACACAGTAATGCCGTTGTTAAATTTGATAAGTATTTCGGGACACATTAATACTTGTTTAATAATTTCTTCGTCATCTTCTTGTAGCAGGTCACTTCTCAAGTACGGTAATAGAATGTTGACATTATTGGTGGAGTCGGGTTTGTTTACAAAAACTAAATCACTCGCTGTGCAGGGGTGTTTTTTTTACCATTGTTGTCGGTATTCGTCCTTGGGGTGGTGTCGTCGACCGCTCTACTCGTGCTCGCCGAACTGTTAACGAAATCAACAGTGTTTATTCCGTTGTACTGCTTGTCACCGTAGCGTGTGATCTGTGGTCGCCCCTGCCAAACCTGTTTCTTGTCACTTTCACTCTTTTTTTGAAAAGTTACCCTTCAGTCGGTTGGTGGTTCCGCTTTCTTCATTAGCTGGCCGGTAATGTGCTCGCCTGTTATTTTCATTGTTCGGCTGAATACTTGTGTATTCCGTGATTAAAGCCTCAAAGTTTGGTATCGTGGTGATCCCGCGCGTGATTACAGCGATCTGCAGGTCTCTACCAAAATGCCTAGAGATTTTCCTTATTAACTGTCGATCAGTCAACGTGGGAGTTAATTGTCGGCTTTCTAATAGGATCCTCTCGATATACTGAATAGCCGTAATCGGTCCGTGCCACTCAAATTTCCCATATTCAACGTTATCACGGATGATATCTTGTCGCTCTAAACCCTAATATTTCAATGTGAACGCC
This sequence comes from Magicicada septendecula, assembly GCA_034769895.1. Classification (NCBI taxonomy): domain Eukaryota; kingdom Metazoa; phylum Arthropoda; class Insecta; order Hemiptera; family Cicadidae; genus Magicicada; species Magicicada septendecula. The sequence goes on along the minus strand of CM068373.1, from coordinate 44,093,274 downwards.
TCCTTGCACTCTTCTAACGTGGATATCTGGTCCCTGATTACGCGCCACCATATACTAGCGTCCTTTTCTAGGTGCTTCCCGATCCATTTAATATCACTGTTTGAATAATATAGCTCCTGGAATTCCGAAAATTCCTTCAGGAACTACATCGGGAATCTGTCGGTCCCATCGTATTTTAGTTCCACCTGTATCTGTCCGTTGACGGTTCTACTTGGCCCAGACTCCCCTTCGGTTATCTGCCGCCGCAATCTTTCTACATGACACTTCAGTTCTTGGATGTGGGTTGTCTTCTCTTTGACGTTTTCGTCCAGTTTCTGCTCTGTCGTCTTCTGTCTGCCGTCTACTTCTTCAATTTTTTGTTGTAGTATGTTGTTTTTTTCTCCCAGTTCTTGTTGCTGCTGCCTAAGCGTGTGGTATAATTCGGTTTTTAATTTTTCTTGTTTCTTGTGGTTATTATTGATGTGCGAGTCTAATTTATTGTGGACCTTCTTAATACTCGTTTGAGTGTTTTGTGCGAGGTTCTTTACTTCTTGACGATCTGACTCTCTGGTTTCCCACATTTCTTCGAACCTTTTAGTAGTGTCGTCCTTTAATTCTTTCATAGCGTCCTCCTGTTTCTTCTGGACTTCACTTACTTTGTCATCACAAATGGTCTTGTGGTCACGCATTTCTGCTTGTATTTGCGCGATCTGTTCGACCATCTGTCGCCTGATTTCTTCCTTATGACTATCTAGTTTTTCGTTTATTTTGTCAAACTTCTCGTTAATTATTGCAATAGTTCCATTAATTTCTTCCTTCTGCTTCTCGAATTTCTCATTAATTACTTTGAGATTGTTCTCATTAATTACTTTGAGATTTTCACTAGTTTCTTCCTTCTGCTTCTCGAATTTCTCATTAATTACTTTGAGATTTTCGTTCTGTTCTCTTTTGTTGTCTTCAAATTTCTTACTCATGAAGTCCATCAACGACTGTAATGTGACTTCTCCTTGTTGTTGGGACTCCGGTCCCCGCGCTCTGACGTCTGACGTCTCCTCAATCATGTTCGGTTCGACCGTTGAGTTTTCTTCTCCGTTATCGGGTATACCTAACTGGTTGTTGATGTCGAAACTCATACTATCTGAAATACTGGCCATTTTAGCTTTGCTCCGTGTTAACATCCAGTCAGTCTAACCTTCAACTATGAACCTTATTGTAATATATTATTTTTACTTAGTCTAACTACTGCCTGCTCTCTTTTGCCATGCGATGGGCGCCATTTATATTTAACAAATTTGACTCTAATCAAATTTGTTGTGCAATTATGCTAATTTATATGGATTATTAAATTACTCAATTAATTTAGATACTTATCAAATTAATATAATTTACACAAGTATGTTATTCTGATAATTCAATTGGTGATTTGAGTGTATTTTCACTGTTAATTAGCATAATTATTGAGACTCTTTGTAAGCAATAAGATAGAATTACTTAAACAAGACAAATTAATTATTTGGGGTTAATTGCAATAATGAACGCAAGATATATATATACACAATAAATACATATTTAACCACATTATTGATTACGCAAATTCTTGACCTACAAATGAAATTACGTCCTGCAAATATATTCAGACAAAACACATAATACATAAATCATAATAATATTAGTTTTGTTGATCCCTGAAAAACAAGACATACAATGCTATCAAATACAACACAACAATATATATATATATATATATATATATATATATATATATATATATGCACAAACAATAAACAATCAAATATACTTCATTCTAAGCTAAATGCGTTCATTGATGCCCTCAGATGAATTACTTTAATATTTTAACATTATTAAGTTTACGTTTATATACTTCTCTCGGGAGTAGCACTTTGAAAAGAGACAGTACAGTGGTGAGTATCAACTAGTATTTAAAAACATAAGGACTTAACTTGTAAAATGCATATCCACAAATTCCATCGGTGGGAGATTCTATCCGTTGATGGGTTCCTGTACACGGGTATCGCTGTTGATCGATGCGCACTGACACTTTCACTTGTAATAATTCCACTCGCGTTATGTGTAGTGTGATGTCGGAATTTATCCGCTGGGAATAAGTGTTTTTACAGTTTTATGTGTTAAAGATGCAATCATCAGCATTGGTGTAGTTTGATTTAGGGTTTGCTGTAAGCGTGTCTCAGGTAGCTAATTGCTTTTGTCTACCTTGGACGTGATGTGTGCTATGTGTGCACTAGTGTTCATGAGTGTTAACCCACTTAGTTCATATGCCCAAAATTTAGAATCATTATGGTTGGATAGTGTTTTATAATGTCTGAAATTGTCGCACAATGTTTTACTATCGAAATGTTAATTCACTCGTACTGCATTATATTGCGTGCCGAACGTACTCGAAAGTCTCTGGTATACACTTGGCATTTAACGATTTTGATGTATATTCGCACTGCTTGTTACTGCGTTAAGTTCGGTAACTCGGATAATCTATCGAACACACGTTTTGTAGAACTGAGATTGAGTTTAAATGTCTAAGTTCGATAAAGACCGAGACTTGGCTATAACTATATCACTGACTGACTACTGATTTGAGAGTTGAGTAAGTTGGAGTAAGTACCGAGTAACTATTACGACTGTTAATCATATTACTACTATCACTACTACTGAGCAATTACTACTATATTACTGCCGCCACTACTACTATATTACTGCCGCTCCGCGTCCTCGTAAACAGTTTTTATCAATCGCAAAATAATAGAATGCAAGTTTCTCACCTCCACGCCTATGGCCGTTGTTGATAGGTTCATAATTTCCTTCCACCTTGTAGATTTTCGGTCATCGGTTTCCTGCTTCGTCGTCCAAGTCGTCACTACTCTCTCCACCAGCTCCTTTGGAAGATGCCAAACACTGGTTGGTCGTTGGGCATCCCCCGATGTACCCCAGCGACGAACGTTGCGTTGTTTCTCGGAAAGTGGAGCAATTGCCCGCCTGTCTATCAACCTTTTGTTTCCATGTTGTCGAGGCTCTCCGATATAGCTTTTGTTAAGAGCCTGCAGTGTTTTGGTCAATTGTTCGTTCACCCTTCGTTTTTCGTCAATTACCAACTCTTCGCTGGGCGTCACTCCTGGACGGCTCCCACGCTTTCTAGTTGTAAATCTGACTTGACGTCTGGGCTTGTTTTCATGCTGGGCTGAGTACGTATCTCGTATTCATTGAATACCCGTCCCATTGTCTACATATTCGTTAAGATTTCTCTGCACCCTTTGTTGTTGAGTGTTTCATTCATACGTACGCGTGTTACAACTTAACCCCCACAGCATGTGTTCCATCTCACTTCTGCGTAACCAGGCTACTGGACTCCGCCTTTTGTTTGGTTTGTTTTGGTGTTGTAAATCGTAGCTAAGTTCGTTCTGTCAGCGATGTACCCAGTTTTCTATTGTCACGTGTACTCGGATGTTTCTTCATTGTTTCTCCACTGGCGTCGTGTCTGACGTGTGTCTAATCGTCCTTATCTACGACTCGGGCCTGGGTTGTTAACTCGAGTGTGTGCGAGCGTACCTCTTGATCAAAAAATTATAAATTTTAAAAATTTTTGAGCACTATATTGTCCCCAAATTGGATTGGATGTTGGGTCAACAGGAGACATCTGATCCAAATTCTGCGCTCTGGCCCAGTCGTGGGCGTCTGCCTTGGAATGGTCATCGTTGGATGACCTGTTTTCTCTCATATGGTGCAACTGATAGTTATTCCCTATCTTTTGTGTCTTATATGATTACATGAATTTATTGCCGCCCATCTGAGTGAAATGAACGCATTTTTTACATACTATCCGTCTATATGTGGACTATACAACATTATTTCATGTTAATAATTGAAATAAAATATTTACATCTAATCATTAGACAGTTTGTTTCGTTTCTTATGCTACATTCTTACGTTATACATATATAACATGATAAATTAGCTGATAATTCGCTAGCAATAAAATCAATTAATCGTACATTGATGAATCACATAATAACAAACAATACTTTTAATTCACTTCTAGTGTCCCACAACTGTAGTCACTAAATAAACAAATACATACATAAGATTAACTTGTGACACATATTATAATTGATTACATTAATTAATGAAATATGCATAATTAATAAACAACTAAGGATTCATCCTACCTCATGATATGTACCTTGATACTTATTCCTAAGGTTACAAAATGACTGTCTCATATTTAAATTATTAATTATACACTATCTACCCAATTCACTACATCTTTATTAATTTATTGCTTCACAATTATCTAATGTCCTGTACCATAAATGTCCCTTTGATACACGGTACACGTTATCAAGTCATTTTATGTACATCAATGATTAGATATCTAATTGGCATTGTAAATGAAAGAATACATCGTGATTACAAACAAAATTGACATTAAAGCTTAAATTATACATAGTATAGAAAATTTACATTATTCGTTGGCTAGCTGGACTGGCCCCGCGGGACAATTACCTGATTCGTGTGTTCCGCTTTTTAGCCATCTAGCAGCCGGTGTTATTCTCATATTCTTGCATAACTCGTACCTTTTTCGCCGGCTCATGATACGCCTTTATCTGTCGCACGTTAAATCTTCCTCGTACTTTATCGCTGTCGCATTCCACGAGCTCGTACGTGGCCTCGCCGAGGATACGGTTAATTTTATAAGGTCCTGAAAATAGTTCAAAGAACTTGTCGATCTTTTTCATCATAGCGTCCGATTGATGGTATGTTCTTACTAATACCTTGTCGCCTATTGCGAACTTTGTTATGTTTTGCTCTCGTTGCAACGCTTTGCGTGCTTCTCCCTTTTCTCCTTGATCTTTACAAATATATTATTATCGAGCTTTCCTTCAATATTAAAAATTTCTTTGTCTAGGCATTGTTCCCATGCTCGTGTCGGTCTTGTACCGAGGTGTGCCTCATGAGGGGTTACTTCGATTGTCTCGTGGTACACCTCGTTCAAGCACGCTTCGATCGTCTTTACGTATTGAGACCATTTAGTATGTCGGTCATTCACGAAGATCCGGAACAAGTTGCCAAGTTGCCGGTTAATCCTCTCGGCAAGATTAGTACAAGGGTTTCGTATAGCGGTAAACTTCGGTTGGATATTCAATTCCTTTAATCCGTTGATCCACTTTTTGGAAGTGAACTGGGTCCCGCTGTCCGTCAAAATGGCCCTTGGTTGTCCGAACTCTTCACATTAGCCTTTTATTCTCCGCAACGTCGTGGTGGTAGTTGCCCTTCGGATTGTAAATAACTTGACGTACTTCGTGAAATTATCTACCATCACGAGCAAATATTTAACGCCACCTGCTCCTGTCGGTAGGGGTCCATAATAATCCGCGCTTACCAGATCTCCTCTTGCTGTAGGTACCACCGCACGGGTACCACCAAACAGCACTTTGTTGTTGGTATCTTTGCACTTCTGGCAAACGTCGCACGCTTGGATATAAGTTTTGACCCTTTTCAACATCTGGTCGCACGTGAAATGTTCCTGCAGCATCTTCACGCACTTTTTCGTCCCCAAATGTCCAAACATCTGATGAATCTCAGCGATTATATCCCTTGATACGTTATCAGGAACGTATAGTTTCCACTCGTTCCGCTGCTGCCTATATAATTTACTATCGACATATTTATAAAATTTATTTAAATTTTGATCTAAACTTGCATCTTTAATTTTATTAATAATTATCTTGAGTTTGTTATCCTCCATTTGGTGTTTTCCAATATCTGTGATCATTTTACGTATTTCGTATTTCATTTTAATGGTGAAGTGATTGACCAAGTATTCGTGTGTATTGTCATGAACTTCGTCTAGTTTCTTATCGTGCGGGTACCTGCTTAGAATGTCTGCTACAATATTGTCTTTGCCTCTGCAGTGGATGATATCGAATTTATACTCTTGTACAGCGAGAATCCATCGCGTAATCCTCGAATTATTCAGATGGCATTTATTCATGAACGTCAATGCCTTGTTGTCAGTTATTATTGTCAATGGTTGACCGAGAATGTACATGCGGAATTTTTCTAGGCACCTGACAGTACTTAAGAGTTCTTTTTCTGTGGTATAGTAGTTCCGCTCGGCACCTTTGAATGTTTTACTTGTGAAGGCAATCACGCCAATCTCCCCTTCTTCATCAAGCTGATAAAGTTGGCCCCCGTATGCGAAATCACTAGCATCACATTGTATATAGTATCTCTGGTTTGGGCGCGGAAATCTTAAAACTACGGCATCCACAAATAAGTTCTTAACTTTCATAAAACAATCGTCTAACTCAGCTGTCCATGAAAACCTGTGACCTTTTTTCAATAATTCATGTAGAGGTTGCGTGGTCTCTGCATATTTACTTGTGAAGCGGTTATAGAAGTTAGTGAGGCCTAAGAAACCTTTTAACTGTTTCTGGTTCTTGGGCTTCGGGAAATCCATAATGGCTTTTATTTTCTCGTCTGTAGCTTGGATTTCACGTGTTGTCAGTTGGTATCCAAGATACGAGATTTCTTGTCTGAAAAACTGTGATTTATTGAGGTTAACAGTCAAGATTGTTTTGTTGAGGTTATTTAACAGTGCTTCCAAATGTGCTAGGTGCGTTTGAACGTCGTTGGAATAGCACAAGCAATCATCAACGTATATGAGTGTGTTTCTTTTAACTTCTTCATCCAAGGCTGTATCCAATCCGCGTGTCAGTGCCGCCGAACTGGTACTGAGGCCGAATGGTGTTACAGTGAATTGGTAGCACCTTCCCTCATACATGAACGCGGTGTACTTTCTGCATTCTTGTTTCAATGGCACCTGCCAAAACCTACTGGACAAATCAACGGTAGATAGGTAGCGCATCTCACTACACCTTGCCAAAATTTCGTTGATCGGGGAAACGCCTTCATAGTCGGGTACCGTTACGCCGTTTATCTTTCTTGCATCGAGACATAAACGGACCCTTCCATCCTTTTTGATTACTGTGACGAGTGGATTTATGAACGGGCTTGTGCATCGTTCTATCACTCCGTACCGCAGCATACTGTCAATCCCTTCCTTTACCTTTTCCTTATAAGCAAGTGATACAGGCCAACCCCGTTGAAAGTAGGGCGTCCTGTCCGTGACTTGAAATTCATGCTCGTATCCTCCTATCCTTCCCGGGCATTCCCTGAACACTCTCCTTTCTTTATTAGTATTTCCCTCAATCGTTCTAATATCTCTTCATCTTGAAAATTCATGCTTCCTATCTTCTCGTTGATATTCCTCAGAATCTCTTCTTCCTCTCCATTATTTAATAGTTCGATGTTCATGATGGATACGGTGCGCACCTCTTCATCAGCTGCGTTCCTTAATTCGATCTTCTTATTTCCGATGTCAATGCGACATCCCACTTCCTGTAAAAAACTTATGCCTAATATGCATGGCTTAATGAGATCTGGTATTACCAAGAAAACACATTCATATTTTATTCCGTCGATTTCAACATCGCACAGTATCTGCTTTCTGATTAATTTAGATTTATTCCCAACGGCACTAATGATGAGGTAAAATTTCGTAGGGTTCAATGTCCTTATTATTCACGTTGAACCATTCTTCTGATAGGCCGTTGATGACAGAGCCTGTGTCAATCAGAGCCAACACAGTAATGCCGTTGTTAAATTTGATAAGTATTTCGGGACACTTTAATACTTGTTTAATAATTTCTTCGTCATCTTCTTGTAGCAGGTCACTTCTCAAGTCCGGTAATAGAATGTTGACATTATTGGTGGAGTCGCGTTTGTTTACAAAATCTAAATCACTCGCTGTGCAGGGGTGTTTTTTTTTTTAACATTGTTGTCGGTATTCGTCCTTGGGGTGGTGTCGTCGACCGCTCTACTCGTGCTCGCCGAACTGTTAACGAAATCAACAGTGTTTATTCCGTTGTACTGCTTGTCACCGTAGCGTGTGCCCTGTGGTCGCCCCTGCCAAACCTGTTTCTTGTCACTTTCACTCTTATTTGAAAAGTTACCCTTCGGTCGGTTGGTGGTTCCGCTTTCTCCATTAGCTGGCCGGTAATGTGCTCGCCTGTTATTTTCATTGTTCGGCTGAATACTTGTGTATTCCGTGATTAAAGCCTCAAAGTTTGGTATCGTGGTGATCCCGCGCGTGATTACAGCGATGTGCAGGTCTCTATCAAAATGCCTAGAGATTTTCCTTATTAACTGTCGATCAGTCAACGTGGGAGTTAATTGTCGGCTTTCTAATAGGATCCTCTCGATATACTGAATAGCCGTAATCGGTCCGTGCCACTCAAATTTCCCATATTCAAGGTTATCACGGATGATATCTTGTCGCTCTAAACCCCAATATTTCAATGTGAACGCCTCCTTGAACTCTTCAAACGTGGATATCTGGTTCCTGATTACGCGCCACCATATACTAGCGTCTTTTTCTAGGTGCTTCCCGATCCATTTAATATCACTGTTTGAATAATATAGCTCCTGGAATTCCGACAATTCCTTCAGGAACTCCATCGGGAATCTGTCGGTCCCATCGTATTTTAGTTCCACCTGTATCTGTCCGTTGACCGTTCTACTTGGCCCAGACTCCGCTTCGGTTATCTGCCGCCGTAATCTTTCTACTTGACACTTCAGTTCTTGGATGTGGGTTGTCTGCTCTTTGACGTTTTCGTCCAGTTTCTGCTCTGAAGTCTTCTGTCTGCCGTCTACTTCTTCAATTTTTTGTTGTAGTATGTTGATTGTTTCTCCCAGTTCTTGTTGCTGCTGCCTAAGCGTGTGGTATAATTCGGTTATTAATTTTTCTTGTTTCTTGTGGTTATTATTGATGTGCGAGTCTAATTTATTGTGGACCTTCTTAATACTCGTTTGAGTGTTTTGTGCGAGGTTCTTTACTTCTTTACGATCTGCCTCTCTGGTTTCCCACATTTCTTCGAAACTTTTAGTAGTGTCGTCCTTTAATTCTTTCATAGCGTCCTCCTGTTTCTTCTGGACCTCACTTACTTTGTCATCACAAATGGTCTTGTGGTCACGCTTTTCTGCTTGTATTTGCGCGATCTGTTCAACCATCTGTCGCCTGATTTCTTCCTTATGACTATCTAGTTTTTCGTTTATTTTGTCAAACTTCTCGTTAATTATTGCAATAGTTCCATTAATTTCTTCCTTCTGCTTCTCGAATTTCTCATTAATTACTTTGAGATTTTCGTTCGGTTCTCTTTTGTTGTCTTCAAATTTCTTACTCATGAAGTCCATCAACGACTGTAATGTGACTTCTCCTTGTTGTTGGGACTCCGGACCCGCGCTTGACGTCTGACGCCTCCTCAGTCATGTTCGGTTCGACCGTTGAGTTTTCTTCTCCGTTATCGGGTATACCTAACTGGTTGTTGATGTCGAAACTCATACTGTCTGAAATACTGGCCATTTTAGCTTTGCTCCGTGTTAACATCCAGTCAAGCTAACCTTACACTATGAACCTTATTGTAATATATTATTTTTACTTAGTCTAACTACTGCCTGCTCTCTTTTGCCATGCGATGGGCGCCATTTATATTTAACAAATTTGACTCTAATTAAATTTGTTGTGCAATTATGCTAATTTATATGGATTATTAAATTACTCAATTAATTTAGATACTTATCAAATTAATATAATTTACACAAGTATATTATTCTGATAATTCAATGGGTGATTTGAGTGTATTTTCACTGTTAATTAGCATAATTATTGAGACTCTTTATAAGCAATAAGATAGAATTACTTAAACATGACAAATTAATTATTTGAGGTTAATTGCAATAATGAACTCAAGATATATATATATATATATACGCAATAAATACTTATTTATTACACATTATTGATTACGCAAATTCTTGACCTACAGATGAAATTACGTCCTGCAAATACATTCAGACAAAACACATAATACATAATACATAATCATAATAATATTCGTTTTGTTGATCCCTGAAAAACAAGACATACAATGCTATCAAATACAACACAATAATATATATATATATATGCACAAACACTAAGCAATCAAATATACTTCATTCTAAGCTAAATGCGTTCATTGATGCCCTCAGATGAATGACTTTAATATTTTAACATTATTAATTTTACGATTTATATAGATCTCTCGGGAGTAGCTCTTTGAAAAGAGACAGTGCAGTAGTGAGTATCAACTAGTATTTAGAAACATAAGGACTTAACTTGTAAAATGCATATCCACAAATTCCATCGGTGGGAGATTCTATCTGTTGATGGGTTCCTGTACACGGGTATCGCTGTTGATCGATGCGCACTGACACTTTCACTTGTAATAATTCCACTCGCGTTATGTGTAGTGTGATGTCGGAATTTATCCGCTGGGAATAAGTGTTTTTACAGTTTTATGTGTTAAAGATGCAATCATCAGCATTGGTGTAGTTTGATTTAGGGTTTGCTGTAAGCGTGTCTCAGGTAGCTAATTGCTTTTGTCTACCTTGGACGTGATGTGTGCTATGTGTGCACTAGTGTTCATGAGTGTTAACCCACTTAGTTCATATGCCCAAAATTTAGAATCATTATGGTTGGATAGTGTTTTATAATGTCTGAAATTGTCGCACAATGTTTTACTATCGAAATGTTAATTCACTCGTACTGCATTATATTGCGTGCCGAACGTACTCGAAAGTCTCTGGTATACACTTGGCATTTAACGATTTTGATGTATATTCGCACTGCTTGTTACTGCGTTAAGTTCGGTAACTCGGATAATCTATCGAACACACGTTTTGTAGAGCTGAGATTGAGTTTAAATGTCTAAGTTCGATAAAGACCGAGACTTGGCTATAACTATATCACTGACTGACTACTGATTTGAGAGTTGAGTAAGTTGGAGTAAGTACCGAGTAACTATTACTTCTGTTAATCATATTACTACTACCACTACTACTGAGCAATTACTACTATATTACTGCCACCACTACTACTACATTACTGCCGCTCCGCGTCCTCGTAAACATTTTTTATCATCACCAAATACTAGAATGCAAGTTTCTCACCTCCACGCCTACGGCCGTTGTTGATAGGTTCATAATTTCCTTCCACCTTGTAGATTTTCGGTCATCGGTTTCCTGCTTCGTCGTCCAAGTCGTCACTACTCTCTCCACCAGCTCCTTTGGAAGATGCCAAATACTGGTTGTTCGTTGGGCATCCCCCGATGTACCCCAGCGACGAACGTTGCGTTGTTTCTCGGAAAGTGGAGCAATTGCCCGCCTGTCTATCAACCTTTTGTTTCCATGTTGTCGAGGCTCTCTGATATAGCTTTTGTTAAGAGTCTGCAGTGTTTTGGTCAATTGTTCGTTCACCCTTCGTTTTTCGTCAATTACCAACTCTTCGCTGGGCGTCACTCCTGGACGGCTCCCACGCTTTCTAGTTGTAAATCTGACTTGACGTCTGGGCTTGTTTTCATGCTGGGCTGAGTACGTATTTCGTATTCATTGAATACCCGTCCCATTGTCTACATATTCGTTAAGATTTCTCTGCACCCTTTGTTGTTGAGTGTTTCATTCATACGTAGGCGTGTTACAACTTAACCCCCACAGCATGTGTTCCATCTCACTTCTGCGTAACCAGGCTACTGGACTCCGCCTTTAGTTTGGTTTGCTTTGGTGTTGTAAATCGTAGCTAAGTTCGTTCTGTCAGCGATGTACCCAGTTTTCTATTGTCACGTGTACTCGGATGTTTCTTCATTGTTTCTCCACTGGCGTCGGGTCTGACGTGTGTCCAATCGTCCTTATTTACGACTCGGGCCTGGGTTGTTAACTCGAGTGTGTGCGAGCGTACCTCTTGATCACAAAATTATAAATTTTAAAAATTTTTGAGCACTATAGAATATCCCTTACAAGACAATTAATGTGCGCAATGTGTACTTATTGCCCGGCTGACTTGAAAGTTTGTGCAATAAATAAAGTGATCAACATAATTAAGTCACATGTAAATCGTATTGTATTCTGAAATCTAAAATCCTCAACTTTTATATTATATTACAAAAAATAGCGTTTTATCTTCCCCTTAACTCTAAACGTGTTTCGGACGATCCACACACAGCTTCGTGACTCCACAATTCGATACCATAATGTTGTACCTTCATTACATTCCGTGCATATTTAGGAGAGTTTAAAACATTGACCGGCTATTACTTTCAACGCAACGTGATTGAGATCGGATCGGATACCACGAAGAAGAAGACATAATCACAGATCTCATCTATGCAACTTATTGTTATCTTAGAACTAAGGAATGTACAGTGTCGGTAAAGGAAGCTTGTCGCTCAGACTTAACGGTTCGTTAAACTACGAGGAACAGTTAAAAATTTCGCGGAGCGACATCTATATCTCAGTGGTAGAACTAAAATCTTTCATGCTGCAAGACGTATATTTCGCGTGAACACCTGTTACTTTCCAGATATATCTGTCAATTTATTCACTTTTTACCAGATATTTCAAATTTTCCTGTCACGCGTGTTTTTAAAATGCACAAAATCAAACATCGTGTTGGGGTGAATTCTCTGTTCAAAACGTTTTAGCGTCAATGGAAAATCAAAACGAAATTGTAAATGTGTTAGGAAATGCAGTGCCTTCAGAAATAACGGTAAGTGGGACACACTCGAGCTTAAACGTAGTCGTACAAGCACTGAAGATGATCCCAGCAGTTGACGTCCAAAAAGTGCAACGAAAAATGACAGTATTGAAACAATTTCATTCAGTGTTGGAAGACCTCAGATTGAGGAGTGGATGACGTTGCTGAAATCATAGGCTTCTCATATGAGATTATGCATCGTACTTTAACTGAAGAACTCAAGAACTTGGTGTGAAAAGTATTGAGCAAGATGGCTGCCACATCAGAAGTTATTGCATTTTTTGGGCATCCAGTGAGGGGGGGGGGATCATCTTCAATGCTAGTATGACCACGTTCAAACTCAAGTACCTATTTAAAAACCGTTGGTTTTGAAGTCGGAGCATCTCCTGACATATTTTCAATGTCGTTCTGAAATTCAGTTGGCGCTAAACAATTTTTAACAAAAAATCACACCACGATGTTCAATTTTGTCCGTTTGTCAAAACACGCATGACATCTCAATTTTAAACATTTCCTAAACAAGGAATAAATTATTGATAGCTAGATTTGGAAATCAACAGAAGTTCACATAAAATACAAATCATGCAGCACACGAAAAATTTTAGTTCTACTACTAAGCTACAGTTGTCACTCCGCGAACTTTCCAACTGACCCAAGTATAGTGATCATAACCCTTTAAATGGATTTGTCCTCCACAGAGGACGATCAGTTTTATTCCTTATTTAATTTCTCGGAGCCTTATATATGTATTGTCAGTGATTTTGTACATTACAGTGGATGTTGTTGGAATGTTAAAAGTGCCTCTCAACTCTCCAGTCAAGGAGAATAAATCACTGTGTCCCTTTGAACCTGAGAAATTTCATAATCTTTAGAAATAATTAACTTCATTAATAGGAAGTTTTATGTCGCGTTACCTGTGTACGCTACTCTTTACAAAAACAATTTATGTACAAAGGATGATTGAAAACTATACGGGAAAGCTTGTATTATTAGTTTCCCATCCTGTAAAATTAGTTACAACCAAATGAAAAATCGTCCTTTCCACATGATACCGCCACTGGTGGTTACTGTAAAAGTGAGTTGTCAAAGGTAGTTGTAGTGTTCTTGAGTCTTATATTAATATAGACAGGCTCTATATATTGCGACAGTACAATCATATGCTGTACTATGCATTTATGAGATAAAATAATTATTTAAATTAAATGTATAAATATGTAATAAATAACCAGGTATGAGATTGAAAGCTGAGTTTATGTTAAAAATACGGCATGTAGACATACAGGAACTGACCTGAACGCGATTGTCGCTGAGAGTGTGTACAGTAGTAAGTAATGTGTGTGAGTGAGGCCGGTTCGAGCACGAAAGTTTGCAATCTCACCCTGAATAATTGTCAAATTATAGTTTGTATTTAATTATAAGAAAACCATAAATGGTAGAAAAATTCAAAGACTCCTAAATATGTATAAAATTAATACACATGGTGAGAAAACGGCGTGGAAAGGACGCGCAGTGCGAATTCAGTGCGATTTTAAGTGCGTAGTATTTACACGGATTATTCGATTATGATGGTAATTACGTTGAACATGTGTAATTAAATCATCCATCGTTAGAGCACCCATTAGTCCACATTAGACTTTGCCATTAGCAGAAAGGTGCGAAAATATGAAATTGGACCATAGTGGGGGAACTGACGCCACCAAGCAATTTCAAACAGGCAGAATTCTGTCATAACAGGTGCGGTACGATGCTCGAATATAAGTAGGGCACGGAAGAAGCCAGCCTTCTTCTCAATCAGTCTTCAGTAGCGGCGGGACGCTATGTCCATTGACGACGGGAATTTTTAAATTTTGTTAATTGAACAGTAACTCTTAATCTGTTTCCGAGTACGAATATAGAACATACTTTACGATGTCTACACACACAAACGTCCGTCAGTCGACCCAAGCTACGATGTTACATCATGCAGAGGAACGCTATGCTGAACAATAGAGGCGTCTGCTAGAACAACAGCAGCAGGTGCAGAGCAACCTCTCACACTATACTACATCTACCAGATGGGACCATGATGGACGAGTAACTGGAAGACGACAAGTGGAACCCGAGAACGTGCAGGGAACTCCATCAGAAGAGGACCTACGGATCAACGGAGGACATGAGTATGAACTACAAAATCGATGTGACAGATAATCCATTTATAAATTTTAAATGAGAGACTAAAGAAATTTAAAAAACTGTTTAAAATTTTTAAATGAATAAGAGTTTATGTAAAATGTAGATAAAGAGGTTCAAAGAATCTGATTTAAATTTAATAAAATATTTTCTTTGATGTTTAACGATTAATTTAGTCAATTTAAATTTTATTTAAAGTTTGTAGAGCAATCAATGATTACTATGTATGCAATACATAAATTAACGTATTTGAAAGTTATATAAAGAAAATAAAACAAATTGCAGTAAAGCACACTGTCAGACTGAGCAGTCAAATTTTAATATTTACAAATAAGTATTTAGAACATAACTTTGTTACTGTAGAATATAAGATTTATTTAATGATAAATGTACTGCAACATTTGAACGTTTTAAGCAAACAATAATGAATATTTATGGCGAAGTAAATGAAATTTTTTTTAAACACGCTTGTGGTTTATGAATAAAACTAAGAAAACTCGTTACAATTCAATCAATGACTACTCTTATTACCATTACACCCAAACTCCATTAATTGGTACACATTACCAGTAATGTAATATAAATTTTGGCACTCCACAAATTAAATGTAATTAAATTTATAATTTGTTGTTACAAATACATTGTCGCCCAAAAGCGTGGGGTTACCCAAATAAATTTATATTTACAATTTTTGTTGTTACAATATATGAATCTATATAGGTCTAATATAGACTTCTATTCTATGATTTTATAATGGTAATATAGTGTAGAAGTTAAACTTATATAAAAACGATATTTTAAGTTACATCTATGGGATATTTATAAGGTAAAAGTAAAGACTATCCATATCAAAGATCTGGATAACCAAATTTAGGAAATCAAGCAGTAACTTTTCTGGACAAAGAAAAATGTTTTTAACATACTATTAACCATCAAGTAAGTGGACTTCAAAAGTTTTTCTTAACTTCTTAACTTCAAAAGTGCACTTTTTTTTTTGAAATCTATACAACAAATTTTTGTATATAGAATCCATATAAACTTTATATACAAAGTTTTGAATCTATAAAAAATACAGTTTTGATTAATGAAGAATCCGCATTTTGATTAATGAATGACCTTATCCTTTACAGATATTAGACATGGACAATCCATTTGAGTCAAAACATATATGAAAACATTCTTCCTTAAATATGTTTAATTTGTGTTACATTCCAAAAATTTTTATAACTGAGAATAAAAAAGGGCCACTGGAAGGGTTAATGAAATTAATTAATTTTATAATAACTTATGCAGTTCACTGGCGGGTGTTAGTCGAAAGCAACGTTGCTGTAGACATGGGATGATTTCACAGCCGTTTAAAATTCCAGAGTTCAATTAACACACACAATACTCGTAAATAATAAGTAAGCGTAAAACGTAAATAGATGCAGTGCACAAAGTTCAGTTCACAGACACAGTGATTAGTAAACAAACTGCAAAGAACATATTGTGGATTAATGTACAACAAATGTTTTGTTTTAGGTTACGGAGTGTCGGTCATGTTTGCCTAATTTCCTATGTCTAATTTACACATGTCAACGTTTGTCCGTTATTTTCGTGTCATTTGAGACTTGTCCAGAAAGGACAAGCCTAGGGCTGATCTGGGGCAAGCCCCCTTCAGCTCAATGGAAGGATGTGAAGTGACGCACCCCAGTGCAGGCTGGGAGCGAAGAAGATGGAGGCACACTGGAGGTAGAGTAATGCGTGTGTGTCTATTTGTGTAAATGTAGTGTGTGTAGCGATATAGGTAATGGAAGTGGCTGATGGAAGTGCCATGAAGTTTATACATGAAGGGGCCAAGACAGGGACGAGTAACGCAGGTTGCCCAAAGCTAGTGAGAGGCGACAGAGAGGTTTAAAGGTAAGCGGCGGACACAAACAAGAGGATTAAATTCTAGGTAAACAGTTAGGGAAAATTTAAATTGTTATGTTATCAGAATATTTGATTAGTTGGGAAATACCTAACGATAATAGCTACACTGTATTGGAATCAATCTGCAGTGGTTAGAGTAGATAAAGAGAAAACTGAAGAGTATACTATCTCAAGGAAGATTCTGCGTGGAGTATACAGAGAAGGAAGTATACTATCTCCGCTTTTGTTCAACATCTACTCGGAAGGTAATATTAGAGAAGCTGTAGATAAGTGTGATGTGGGAACCTCTCTGAACGATGGAAGAATAAATAACATACATTATGCGGACCGTCATATTCGGAGATAGCTTAGAGGGGGTCCAACAACCAATAAATAAAGTGACAGAAAGCCGTAGATATGGACTAGACATCAATGTTAATAAAACGAAACTAATGATTGTATCTATGAACAAGTTCACAAACTGCACCCTTAATATAAAGCAAAGGCAAGTTAAACGTGTAAGCAAATTTACATATCTTGATACTATAGTCAATGAACAGGACCACTCTCAAGAAATAAAGAGCAGAATTGAAAAGGCAAGACCAGTGTACACTAGAATGAGCAGTTTATTCAAAAGTCTCGATTTAACAATAAACATAAAGATGAGACTTCTACGCTGCTACGTATTCTCGGTCCTCTTCTACGGTGTGGACTTTGACTGAAGCCACAACTAAAAAATTGGAATCTTTCGAAATGTGGCTTTACCGTAGAATACTGACCGTTTCATGGACAGCACATATAAGTAATGTTGAAGTTCTTAGAAAGATGAAGAAAAAAGGGAAGTTATTAACACAGTAAAGCTAAGAAAGCTCCAGTATCTGGGACACCTCATGAGAAGTGAACAGAGATTTTATTTATTGCAGTCCATACTACAGGGAAAAGTACTTGGAAAGAGAGGAGTTGGGCGACCGAGAATCTCATGGCTAAAAAATTTAATTACCTGCTTTAGCATGAATACAACTTACTTATTCCGTGCAGCAGAACAGAAAATTAAAATAGTCTGTATGATATCCAACATCCGAAACGGATAGGAACTATCAGAACGAAGAACGTTTGTTTTCGTTCGTGTTATTTGTCCAGAAAGGACAAGTCTTGGGATGATATGTGGCAACCCCCCTTCAGCCGAATGGAAGGATGTGAAGTGACGCACGCCAGTGCAGGCCGGAAGCGGAGAAGATGGAGGCACATTGGAGGTGGTGCATTGCGTGTGTGTAAATGTAGTTTGTAGTCATATAGGTAATGGAAGTGGCTGATGGAAGTGTCATAAAGCTTATATATGAGTGTAAGACAGGGAGGAGTAACGCAGGTCGCCAAAGCCAGAGGAATGCGACAGAGAGGCGTCAAGGTAGGCGGGAGACACAAAGAAGAGGGCTAACGACTAGGTAAGTAGTTAGGGAAAATTTTAATTCTTATGTGATCAGGAAGGATGGCAGGTTGAGTATGTTTGAACATGGGAATTAAGTGTTTCAATTTCTATGACGCTGGCGGCGAGGAGTTCTGTGATGATGTCCATCGGTTATGGTAAGGACGCAGTTTATGAGTCTGCGGGTGTTACAGGTAGTTCTATTGATGGAGCTGGCTAGGGAAGTGCGTTATGTTTGTCCCGTTTTATCAACTATTTAAGTGTAACTTTAAGAAGTACACGATATGACTTCAAATGTTTACCTCTTTTTTAATAACATTTTTTGCAAAAAAGACTGAATGAGCTTTGCTAATGTTTAAATACTTTAAACATTTGTAGATCAATGGATAATAACGATTCTCACTTAATACATATGTTCAAAAATTACAATACTCTAACTTTAGTTTGGAACTTTTCAGGTCACAGTACGTATGAGCGAAGAACCCATGTACGTAATTCATTCCTTTGTCTCCCGATTGAGTATTGTAACTTGTGAATGAAGATAGTAACCAGAACATTCCAATAAGTGGCAACACTCCGGACTAGCGGTGGGTCGTTCGCGACGGCCTAGCCAAAGAACAACTACTCCGTCAAGTGAACTACTGATTACCGTCGCTCGCGCTGCAGGCCAATAGTTCCTTCGTAGTTCGCACACCCACGCTTCTATGGGACACTTATAAACTAAACAGCGGTAGTTGGTTGTAAGTTCAGTCGTTCGCTTGCAGTAGGTCGTTCGTGAATGAGTAACGAGTGTTAGTAAGTGAACTGAGTGATTCTGCCCGTTGTCGGTCCATTGTTTAATTCGTTTACTGTTTTTGACTGCAGTTAATTTCTGTAGTTCTTATAGTATAACAAACTCGATATGTTTATGCGTTTAGTTATTTTGTTTTACTGCGAAATAACTTTTATATGCAGAATAATCACTGTTGCACACCACTATAAAAAATTATTCCGATAAGCGCTTTCAAGCTTCACAGGGGACCATCAGATCGGAAATCGGAATTCGTTGTGATGTTCAACGAACAGTGATTATTCTGTTTGTGATTATAACCACTAAGACAACTTTCTTAATTAAATTTTTATATTTATATTGTACTGCTGTTAAAATACAACACAGTACATAAGAATGAAATAATAATTTTAAAAGAGAGAAGATATAAATTTAATAGTATTATGATCATATGTTAGTATTGTAAACAAAAAAACTGATTTGTGAGTCACGACCAACATAGAGGTAGACTCCAATATTATATAGAACAGCATTAAGAAGTATGTGTTGACAATTATTATATTAAATTGGAAATAAACATTCAAATAAAATGAAAGATTAATAGAATAATAATTTAAAATATACTAATTATATGGATAATGTAAAAAAGCAAATAAATGTAATTAATAATAATTAATAAAATTATATATGTTGTTAAGAGTCATATGATGGAAAGATGTGACGAATGTAGTTAGGTATCTAAATGGCAAATTGTAAATTGTTAGATTTGAATGGTATTCAAATAGAAGAAAATTTGTTTAGTCTAATTTTACATTCAAGAAGAGCCACATCAAAAAAGTCTAATTTTATATTTAAGAAGAGACACATTAAAAGAGTTTAATTTTTATAAAAGAGTTTATTTTTTATTTCATAAAGGAAACCTTTAAAGGAAGGGAGTTAACATTGATATTGAATTTAATAAACATACGAGAGTATAAATCTATAACATTGAAAGAATCATAATTTGTATACAACTTAATAAACAACAATATTTCAAGAAGTCTGAGTATATCATTTAGAGAATGCCGAACTAAAAGAAGAAGCCTTCTGGAAGATAGTTTGAGTGTCAATACAATAAAATTCGATATTCCGAAGAAGTATCAAGTTAGTAATCAGAGAAGAAAATATAATTCAACATTTAATCTAATAAGGAACACCAGTTGGACAACAAAAATACAAAAATAGAGGATACCATGGTACAATTAGTGATAAGGGTAAATGAGATAGAACAAAATGGTAATCAAACATGTGTTATCCGAGAAGACAAGAATACCAATCACGAGATGGCACATATGAAGGATATATAAGAAATCCTATGGAATATTTAAATAGAATGCAGGAATATTTGCATAGTACCAAGGAAAATAGATGGGAGAGAATTAAGCTCATGTTAGACCAAGGGTTCCATGAAATGAAGGATTATTTCACGGGGACGCCGTGAGAAACACCCTGAATAGCTACCAGGAATTCATGGAAAGCTATAAAAATAAATATTGGACACGATCCATACAGACAAGGGTGCGGGAGACCATAGTATATGGTAGATACGACCCAAGCATAGGACAAACACCGACCTCGTATTTCTTAGCGCATGTTTGCAGGGCAAGATATTTAGATCCACCCATGGATGGCAGATACGTGGTAGAAGCTTTGAGTCACCATTTTCCTGAAACAGTGAGTTTAGCACAATTTGCTAGTTAAGGGCATACTATAGAAGCGATGACATTATTACTCACTGATTATGAGAGAAAAATGACTTATGACAGCAGTGCTAGACAAGGGAATATGAGAAGAGACAGCTACCCTAACCGATATCCGGAAGAACAAAACCATGGTAGAAACCAAATAGTAGAAAGGAACGACCAAAGAAATGTTCGAAGATACCAAGATAGGGAAGGTGGAAGAAATTACGGCAGAAACGATAACCGGAATGACCGAATATATGGTAATAATAATAATAATATTAACAATAATAATTATAGGGGCAACCACGCTTCAAATACTTATCGAGAAAATTTTATACGCCGAAACTATGATTCCCGAGTTTATAATAGTCGTTACCTGAGGGAGACTGATCGAAATGAACGTTCTCGCAGTGAGGAGAGACAAAGTGATGGAAACAACAACTATGAACAGATAAGGCATAGAGATCAACATGGTTCCCTTTCCCAATCAGAAAATAGTTAACATGAAGGAAGGAGAGAGGAGAGAGCAACTGCAAATGAAAATCAGGGAAACTAAAGAAGACTGTGAGTGAGTGCAGTGGTCAACCACAGTCAAATAGCCGATCACTGTATTGGATAACCAGTTTAGGCCAAGATTTCATGGACAATGAGAGAAGCAATAAAAATGTAACTGAAAGTGATGTAGTATCTATTACCGGTCAATATGGGGAAACCAATCAAAATTTTATTATTGATACTGGTGCAGAAATATCGTTGATGAGTATGACTAAATACCACGAGTTACAGGAAATGGAAAAGTGAATCACTTCATCCGAAGGAAGGGCAAATAGAATATATGAATTACCCGTGAGCAAAATCACTATAGTGGGTGTAACAGGACGAGCCAACCGAACTGCTCGCAAACAAATAATGCTGAATGTCCAGGTCAATGGAAGGGTGATACCATTAATATTTGTAGTATACCAAAATATAGAAACAGAAATATTAGTCGGATGCGATAACTTGCGGAAGTATGAAACTATTATAGATTTAGAAACCAATCAGGTGGTATTTACATACGATAAGCAAAAGGTACCTATCAAAATTATTAATAGAAATGAAGGTATTAATGAAAAAATAGAGAAGGAAGAATTAAAGAGTACCAATAAATTAATAATAGATCAGAGTAAGGTGATAGACAATATGCATAAAACAATGAAAGAAATAACGAGTGATGGAAACCAGTTAATAGAAACAACGATAGAAGATGACAAGCAAAATGTGGAAACATTGAATAAAATAACGGAAGAAGTAATAAATGATAACAAAACGGAGATAGAAGAAATACCTAACGATCAAAACAGGGAACAAATAAGTCCGAAAACAGAAGAGAGTAGTAAGGAAATAGAAAATAAAGAAGACAAAAGTGTATTATTATCTAGGAATAAATATATCAGAAACAAAGAGAATAATAAGTATGTGGAAAAGAAGACGAAGAAAATAACTAAAAGACGTCCCAAGAAACAGAAAAATACACAGGAAGAATTAGATATGATTAGGAGTGGTTTAATTAACGTATTTAATCTCATAATCATTAATTACGAGGAAATAACTGATTTAAAAAATCATAGTAAAAACTTAAGGTAATTAATATTTAAACTAAAAATAACAGATCAAGAAAAACTTAACAAAAGTCAGTGACTTCACCGATAAATAATGTACCATTAACACATCTGTATAATAAACCAGACGATAAAGTGAGTGATCTAAACGTTGATACTATTGCAAACTTTATAGAAGAAAACTTGCAGTACAGGGTGACAGAGAGATATTTAACAAAAACAGAAATCATTATGGACACAATAATAATCCGTGCAACAAGGATAACTTATGTGTTTGACAACGGATGAACTAAATATGAAAAATATGGAAAGAAGGGACTGATTTTCTGGGTATTGACCAAAGCAAAGTAATTGAACAAAGATTAGATTAATTATTAATACAGACGACATAATATGAAAGTTATTACTAAAAAAAAAAAAAGTTTTTCGATAAATTAAGTTGAAATGGATCAACAGAACACCAAGTTAAAAGAAACCAATCAAAAACAAATAAATGTTGTGAATAATAAATTAGACCAGCAGGAGGTTGAAATAAAATTAATATTGCAAAGGCATAAGGAAATGGACCATCAGTTACTGAATGAAGCAATGGAAGATAAACTTGGCAAGATAATATGAGTGCAATACAAGTGACCCATAATTGAGAAGATGAATTCAAATAAGAAGTTATACCCAATACCCTACAAAGTAAGAGAGCAAATAAAAGAAGAAATCGACAAAGGATTAGTTAAAATATAATTTAAATAAGTCAGTCAAAACACACGAGCCCGTTAGTAGTAATTCCCATATAAGGATAAGTCCTTAATATTGTGTTTGGATGAGCGTCAAATTAATGAGATGATAATTCCTGATAAGGCGTCCCCAAAGAATATAAGAATAGTTTTAAAACGTTTTAAAACGTCATTTTTTAATAATTGTAATGCTATGCCTGGATATTGGCAAATATAATTGCATCCAGAAAGTATAGAATATGTGAAGGGTATAAGTTATCATTTCAAGAGAACACCTTTTGGGCTGGTCCATAATGTGATCATATTTATAGAATAATTCGACTGAGTATGGGGCAAGGCGATAACTTTAGAAGTTATTACGGTTTATGTCGATGAGTTAGTAATTGCATCAAACATTTGGGAAGAACATTATAATAGAATTAAGAGGGTACGTACCAGATTGGGGAAAAATAGAATGACACTCAAGTTAAATAATTTCATAGCCAGTAGAATTAAATTGTGTGGATTTATAGTAATTAAATACCAAGATGGAAAGGTTAAAGAGACATAAATATTAATCAGCATCGCCAGTATAAATAAAGTAATCATTAAAAGAGAAATAATTCGAAAATAAATCACACATGAACTTTATAACCAGGATTGGGAAGGTGAGATTTAAAAGAAAAGATAATGTTTGTATTCATGTTTTTGAGTTTTTTAGCCATGAAAGTAGGCACAATTGTTATTTTATACTTATTATTTTTTATGTAAAACCAGTTGGTATGATTAATGTTATTTTAACTCATAAATGAGTGTGTAAGATACGGTAATTCGTGATAGTGATTAACAATATTTTTTATGTTAATAAAAAAAAATTTATGAAAAGTACTTTGTGATATACAATTAGCGAATTAAACAAATGTTGTAAATATTAGTGTTAGGCCATGGTGGTGATAAGAAATTAATTATTTCAAAATCTCATATCAAATTATATCTGACATTGTGAAATAAGGGAAGGGGTTACGTATTATGTACTGCTGTTAAAATACAACACAGTACATAAGAATAAAATAATAATTTTAAAAGAGAGAAGATATAAATTTAATAGTATTATGATCATATGTTAGTATTGTAAACAAAAAAACTGATTTGTGAGTCACGACCAACATAGAGGTAGACTCCAATATTATATAGAACAGCATTAAGAAATATGTGTTGACAATTATTATATTAAATTGGAAATAAACATTCAAATAAAATGAAAGATTAATAGAATAATAATTTAAAATATACTAATTATATGGATAATGTAAAAAAGCAAATAAATGTAATTAATAATAATTAATATAATTATATATGTTGTTAAGAGTCATATGATGGAAAGATGTGACGACTGTAGTTAGGTATCTAAATGGCTAATTGTAAATTGTTAGAT
Source organism: Magicicada septendecula (assembly GCA_034769895.1). Classification (NCBI taxonomy): domain Eukaryota; kingdom Metazoa; phylum Arthropoda; class Insecta; order Hemiptera; family Cicadidae; genus Magicicada; species Magicicada septendecula. The sequence goes on along the minus strand of CM068373.1, from coordinate 44,068,913 downwards.
TTAAATGGTATTCAAATAGAAGAAAATTTGTTTAGTCTAATTTTACATTCAAGAAGAGCCACATCAAAAAGTCTAATTTTATATTTAAGAAGAGACACATTAAAAGAGTTTAATTTTTATAAAAGAGTTTATTTTTTATTTCATAAAGGAAACCTTTAAAGGAAGGGAGTTAACATTGATATTGAATTTAATAAACATACGAGAGTATAAATCTATAACATTGAAAGAATCATAATTTGTATACAACTTAATAAACAACAATATTTCAAGAAGTCTGAGTATATCATTTAGAGAATGCCGAACTAAAAGAAGAAGCCTCCTGGAAGATTGTTTGAGTGTCAATACAATAAAATTCGATATTCCGAAGAAGTATCAAGTTAGTAGTCAGAGAAGAAAATATAATTCAACATTTAATCTAATAAGAAATCCCAGAGAAGGAATAGATCACGAAGCCTAGCATTACCTGTAAGATGATAAACATCAACTAGAATTGAACCCGTTGCAGTTGTGAAGAATTCAGAGTCAAGCTATTTACATTTATATGGTAGATATTCTTACCTTGTTATTTATTAAAAAATTTATACACTAACGTTATTTGATACGGATTAAAGAAAAGAATAAATCATACACAGTATTAAATAATATAAATCAACTTAATAATTGTTAACCCTGAGATAGAGTTTTCTTTTTATGAGCAGATAGAAATACCATACAAATAATAAAATAACAGTACATTAAATGGCATCCAAAATGTATGGCATATAGAAATAAAATATCTGCAAATAATTACAGTACAATATATATATATATATATATATATATAATTATTTTTTAAGGCAAGGATTTTTAAAAGTAAACGTCTATCAGCCCCGATGAATCGGAAGGGGGTTAGAGAATAGGCTGTTTGAAAAAGTTTCTTCATTGTCTGATTTTTGTTCTTTCGACAAAGTTTGGCATAACTATTACAAAAATAAAATAGCAGAGAATATCATATGGTAGGATCGGAGGACGCTGCTTTAAAAGTTATTAAATGACTTCAAATAATAAATTATTTTTGTTATTTCAGTTGTGTGTTATTTACTACGACTCTTAAATGAGAGACGGGTTTCGCGATTCTGGCCGAAGGTGACACGAATAAAATTATTTTCATATTTTTTTTTAAATAATACTTTATTCCGTCTGTTTTGTTGAAACGCCAGGAAAACGGTAATGGTTATCTTTCAGCTAATCTTCATGCGCTTTGGTGTTATCTCACGTGCATGAGGGGGCTTTTCATTCCGGCCTATGACCCAAGATAAACAGAAAGAGAACGATATCAATTTTTGTTTCATTTAATATCTATAAAACCCGGGGCGGACCAAAACTAGCAGCTGCTACCTTGTAGTTGCATATTGGTTTATGAAAGACTAAACGAAATAAACCTTAATTAAAAATTGCCTGGTCCTCCAGGTTGGGGGTTAATGCAGTGGGCCAACTCCCGATTAATTGGAAAAAATAAAATGTTATAAAAACAAATAGATTGCAGCCGGATGGATTCAATAATGGTATTCAGTTAGTTCTATAATATTTGGTTCCGGAACATTGTACAGCCGGAATAATAATAATAATAATAATATGTATACAATTTTTAGGAAAAGGGGTTCGAAAGATTGAACTAGTGACCTAGTTCATTGTACTAGTTCACTGATATGATCGCTCTAGCTATGGTAAATAAGTTTGGATGAACTACATTGCCCATCTCTAGTGCTGGTCGGCCCATGTGACCGACCATGAAAATCGCAAGTTACGAAACACAACAAGAAACAAAGAGCTGTTTTCATAATTAAACACGTGTGTATGATTTAACAGAAGAATACCGGGTATGACAGTTGACTGTTATATAATCCTGACGATGAAACCGGTTTTTACTGGCAAACAAATTACTGAACAACGCGGATAATTTGTCCAGTAATAAGGTTGCAATTTTCTCGTTATCGTAACAGTGGAACAGAAACGGTAAACAATGGATGCCACCGGTCTAATTGTATGTCGGACAATGGGAACGTCAAGGAAGCGCCAGTCAGATGTGATGCTTCACTTGTTTTATGTCCCACGATCCTTCGTCTCCCTTCTCCCTCCTTACCTCTAACCTTGAGAGTCAACAGCTGTATTGGGGTTATTGTTCAATCGAGACGCCCTAGTGCAGTGGTTCCCAAAGTGGGGTCCACCACAATGTTCGAGGGGGTCCGCGGACACTTTTAAGAAAAAATAGAATATAGTCTACCGTAAATTCCTCAGATTTTTTATGAGGTAAAATTTAAATTTCAGAATCCTAAAACAATTAATATAAGATTCCAGTACTTTGTTTTTGTTCAAGCTAATTGTAATTGTAAAAGTAATTTCAAACTAAAGCCTTTAATAATGTATTTAAATCACGTCGTGTAGCAGATCTGTTTGTTAGCCGAACTGACTAGAGCACCGCATCAAAGAAGAACTGATCGCGCTGTTGTAGTCCACGTATAAGCACTATGTCTCGCGTTTAAGCACTATATCTAAGCAAAACCATTTTTCCGTGTAGCTGGTTTTACACCTAAGTAGCTGGATTTCGTCACGTGCGGCTGGAAAGACAGAGCCGAGCTTGCCAAAGTTACGAAATAAACTTGATGTCGAGAGTGACTTAATATTGAAATTATGAGACATTAAACCTAATATTGCAGAGCTAATTGTTCAAAAGCAGCTTCATTGTTCACATTAAACTGTGTTTTGATATAATTAATATTATAATTTTGCAAGTTAAGAGAATTTTGATTTTAATACATTTTAATTAAAATATAAGAGTGTATCATATTTACTGTTTGTTTTATTTCATAACTCAGACGGAGGTCCCTGAAATTTTTAATTGGGGGGGTCCGCGGACTGAAATGTTTCGGAACCACTACCCTATTTAGCCGTTTACACACGCGCGCGAACCACCGTCGCATTTCTAACATTGCTTATCGTGGGGTTAGTGGTAAAATTACCCAAATCCAGATTTTAATGATGTTTCATAAGCGACGTTTTTATGAATTTCTCTATTACTTTTTATTTTTAAGAGCTATGTAATCAATAAAAGAACCTCTATTAATAATAAAAATAAACTTTAAAATGAGTATTATGATTTATCATTGCACTTTAAAACCTTAAAATTGCACTTACAATGGTGAGGATCGATTGCCGAAAGCGACACTGAACTATATAGCCATTGGTAGAAGAGACGTGGGTCGTCCGTGGATGCGATGGGTGCCGGAACAGGTTTATATAACATAATCCTTGAAGTGAAGAAGAAGACTTGAAATCCTTTAATTTCAGTTTTCCGTAAATCCACATGAGTCAACTTGGGAAGATTTATCAATAACGCCACGACATAATCATTACGAGTTGTATCCTGCTATCTTTAGAATGACTGATAAATGCATGATAACATCCTGAAATCAATCGCACTGAAGTAAAAGATAATAACACAATAAAAATACACATTGTTGAACATTGCTTACAAGATGCTTACTGGTACTGACTGGATTTATTTTCCTACACTGTATTTCATATTTCAAACGTATACATTAATGCTATGTAATACACCTGTTTGAATAATTAAAAAAAAAGTTACTACTATATTAGCTGAAAACAAAAATAAAACAGCCTAAAAGTTAACAGATTAAAAATGTCTGTCCCATTCGTCCCCCCTTCCGTAAATGCAACCTACTTGTATGCTCTAGTATTGAACAACTGCGACAGGCTCCTGAGATTAATCTTCAGCGCCCAAGTTTGTGCAGTGTACTTTACTCAACCAGGTCTTACTTGCAAAGAGTGTCGCCGTTGTCTCTTGTTCGTCGGTGTCACTGAACGTTAGCCAAATTTAAAGGGAAATGGTACCCATCCGCATTTATTATTATTATTATTATTCCGACTGTAGAATTTTTACACATTTTCCGGAACCAAAGATTACATAAGTGATTGAACTGTTATCTTCCACTGCTGCTTGTCGAACCAAAGATCTTCTCTAATTTCTCGTTCCCTCAATACAGTCTGACTTTCTTCTATCCAGGTGATAGGTGGTGTTCTTCTTTTCCTTCTTCCTGGTAGGGTCCATTCCATAACCCTCTCCTGTGCCATTCTTTTCGTGTGTCCATAACATTGTAATTTTTTTGTTTGGGTAAAATCAACAATTAAATTTTTTACATTCATTATAGCCTTAATGACTTCATTTCTAATTTTCTCACGTCTGGATACTCTTGAAGAACGTCTCCAAAAGTCCACCTTTGCTGTCATTAATTTTTTTTTTTTTTTTTATTAGTACCGGTAGTCGAAACTTCTGACCCGGAAGTCATGATACTTCTAACACGTTAGAAGTCCATCCATATTTGATTTTCTTAGTTTTATAGGTTATTATTTGGTGTTTTGCCCTAAGACCGGTCTTCAAACGGTAAAAGCTGTCCTATCACATGCCAGTCTTTTCGTTTCTTCGTAACACCCTCTGATTTTAATGCCTTCTATTAGTTTCACTCTTCTACGCCATCTTCTTTTTTCTCCTTCTATGACACCCTCAATGGGAGTTGTAAGCAAGCAGTCTCTTCTTAAACAATGACTTAACCAATTACTTTTCCTATTTTCTATTACCTTCAGGATTTTCCTCTCTTTCCCTATTCTTCTTAAAACTTCGTCATTCCTTACTTTATCAACCTACCTTACGTTTTCCATTGGTCGCCAAACCCACATCTCAAATGCTTCTAATCTTTTCACATCCTCCTTCCTCAGTGTCCATGTCTCTGCACCATATAAAGCAACGCGCCACACATAACATTCGGCCAAACGTTTCCTTAATTTATTGATTTTGTAGGTAACGACGTCTAATTTTGTTTCATTATGTGACCATTTAATTGTTTCTCTGACTCGATATTTATCACAATTCTCTCAGAACTTCTCTGTCAGCCGTTTTTGTGCGATTTCACTGTTCACTGCCAACGTTTCAGATACGTGAGAAATTGTGGGATAGCATATAGTGTTGTCACCAACGACTGCTATGCCGTGACGGGGAGACCCAGGTTCAAGGGTGGTCTGTGACTTCACATTACGTACACCAATATTTCACTTCATTCACAGCTACCACGCTCTTATGATTAGTTGTTATCTTCTCAGTTTGTGAGGCGCAGGGCTTGATTTTAGGGGGAACGCGCCGGAACGGCGATCCGAAACCTCCTGAATCCAAAAATAAATTACCGAAAAAAAATATATGGAAAAAAAAATGTACAAATATTTGTAATACAAAAATTTACTACTACCTTTTAAATTGAGACCCTCATCAGCCCCACTTTAAAACTAAACATTTGTCAAAATCAAACGCCAGCACCAATCTTTATCCTAACTAGTATCGTTCATTTTTTATGTACGTTCTATTGTAACGTATATTTCTACTAACAAAACTATGGAAACTTCCGGATGACGCCATCATGAGTGACATGTTTTCGATTATCGTGCGGCTAACCTGACGATGAAGCTCTTTAGAAATATCAGTAAACTTTATTATCTTTTTAGATACAACTTTATATGTATGTTACATATTTTATAAGTATTTAAATATGTAGAACTCGTTTGTAATAACCTGATGTAAACTTATACGCTAATATAAAATATAAGTATATTTGTGTCTGTACATGTGTCTGTGAATTGATGCGTTCCGGCACCTATAATTTTAGAAATCAACCACTGGTGAGGCGTAACTAGTTTTATTGCCAAATAAACCGATCGAACCATCAATAGGCTTGCCAGTTTTCTTGTCACTTTAACAATAGAATAGAAGCCAGAAACAACTGGTGTTACCTGCTGTAGGCTCATAACCAGTTCAATGCATATTCATTACGTTTATGTAAAAGTTTTACTAATAAGTAAATCATCATCATCACCACCACTCCAAGGACTAGGCCTTAGACCTGTTCCAAACCCCCATCTCCTCCTCATTCTACCGACCGACCCAAAACTCCTTAGACCTGCAGGAGGTTTCCTGTTCTATGCCTATTCTTTACGTTTATGTAAAAGTTTTACCAATAAATAAATCATCATCATCATCACCACTCCAAGGACTAGGCCTTACACTTATTCTGAAACCCATCTCCTCCTCAGTATACCGACATCTTTTTCACAGTAGGGTGATAACCCAAGGTGATATCAGACATGCGATTCAAGTGTTCACACCATTTCCTTCTGCGGTCTTCAGTCTTCTGGTGCAACGATACAATGTTTAAATCGCGTCTGACATCCTCATTCCTTCTCCGATCCAAGAGAGAACAATCTTGCGTCCCTATTAGAAATTTAATTTCAACAAATAATGGAATTTGTTCCGATTTTAGTACAAAGCAACTAATAATTGTATTAATTCAATTTAAATTATCGATTCTTTTAATGCTTATTTACTTAATCACTAGTTTAGACGGTTTTATCGGAAACATTTAATGTCTATATTTTATTTATTTTTAATATTTTAATGAGTTTATAATTTTAAATAATTATCTTGTGTTTTAATTTGAGTTTGTTCTTTACTTATAATATAGTGTTTTTAAATACTAAATATTTCCAAAATACTCATTTTTGCTCTTTTTTTGTAGGTTTTTAATTAACTTCATATTTTGATTGTCTGCAAATTGGTGATTATTATTTAGACAATCCGTGGCTAAATGAAATTTATAAAAATTTGATTTTAAAAATGCACATCGGTGTTGCAGTAATCTATCGAGTAGATTTTTCTTTGTCTGGCCTACGTAACATTTATTGCAAATTTTATAAAAATTACACACACACACACACAAATGTTATATGCGACTGGAATAAGATTCAAACAGCGGAAATGAAATATTAAGAACAGTAAAGAGATGTACAAAAGCAGACTGTAGGCTATATGAAATGAGGATGTAAGAAGAAGGATTTGAATATATTTTCAGTTACAGAAAAGACAGTGTTGTATAGAGAAAAAATGGCAAAGCCATTTTTAAGGAACGGATAATACCCGCATCCCACAGTTAGCCTATAATTACCAGCCACAAGGAAGAAGAGATGTTGGACGACTGAAACATGGTGACGAGAAACATGAGGCCGGAACACGAGAATTCTTCTAAGCCTTGAACGGTTTATGATGTTGATATATTATATTATATATGTATATTATCATATTATTAATATTATTAAAATTTGTTGAAGCAATTAGCTTCTTCGGTTATTTCTGACTATGATAGTTCAAACTATCGAAATTCATAGAGTAATACTGTATTTAAAAAAAAGTATATTCTTATTGTAAATGTTAGGGCCTACGTTCATTTATGAATATTTATATAAACACAAATATAAGCACACACAGACACACAGTGGAACTCGCGAATAACGAGCTCGTTTATAACGAGAACTTGGATATAACGAGCAAAAGTACGAGATTTGTTTGGTTTTGTAGCTTAGTAATGATAATTAAACTCGATTTTAACGAGTAGGAACGCATTATGGACTTGGTTATAACGAGCATTTTATCGCAGGCATGTTCATGGGTTAAGTACTAAAAAAGATCTTTATAATACAGCACTTTAAACATTCGTTTAAATTCATTAAGGCAACTTAGTGAAACTAATAATGTAAGTGATGAATTCCTGGAATATTTAAATAAATTATAAAACTGTTTTGATATCTGAAGATACGTAATTACTAAACAGACAAAATTGATAACTTTTTTAAGGTTAATTAATTCTATGTGCGAAATATAATTTCGACGATTCCACTTAGAACGAAGAACAAAAAGACAAATAAATTAAGAATGAACTTTCTTGTAATTTAATAATAAATATTGTAATACGGCGCGGAAAGTTTTGCGTTTTTTGCCAGATAGCCAGCTGATTTTTGGTTAGTTTTTCCTACTCAGTTACGTTTGCTATATTTCGCGAATGCACTATACGCCGATATTCAGCAAAGAATGTTAGCGTCAAAAAAAAATTATTTAAAGTATAAATTTCACTTTTAAGCGTAGTATATTACACATGTCAAAATTTTTTTGTGTAAAGCCTCTTCTATAGTAGACTTTTTTTTGTCGTGTGTTCGATAATCACGTTATACAAATTTAGGCTTGCGAGTCGACAACTCAGACGAGCACGTTAGTTCGGTCCCTTGAATCTCTGAATCTCTTTATAATGCAAGTTGCACTGTGTATGTGGGTGTGTGTGTGTGTGTGTATGTGTGTATAGCATCTAATATTTATATGTATAAACGATTCACTTTTTAATCATTGAAGCTAAAGCGTGTTTTAAACAAAAGATTGTAAAGAACTTACGTGAGAAAAGAAATATTGCGTGAAGAATGCAGGTATTTATCAATGGGGCTACTAGCTCATGGCCGCCTATACACAGTCAATTACGCCAAATGCTTATTTATTGCATGGGATAAATGAAACCGCTTTGGTCACATGTCTGACTTAATTGTCTCATGTTACGATACAATCCCACGGCTGCGGCGGTTCTTACAATTCTGGCAAACGTTTTACATAACTGTCTTTATTGTTTTAGTAAAATTGAGTACAACAGTCGTGAGCATCAAATGAAACAGCAGTCGTAACAAACCGAGTACGGACAATTAGTTTACGTAGCAGACTTTAATAATAAAATTTGAACCCCGCAGTCCTTTTTTTTTTTTTTTTTTTTTAATTACTCTGCAGGACATTTTTATGAAACGTAATATTACTGTGTCTAATAGTAATACTCAGGCAATAAAAGTATTTAACTTTAATACAAAGATGGAATTGCAAGTATAATAGAGTTGTTGGAGGTTTTCGCAGCAATGTGCCGTAGTAAAATTCAGTTTTTCGTACTGAGGTACATTCCATAAAAAACCGGTAAATTTTCTTTTTCTTCTTATTTTGAGCCCTAGCCAGGAAGAAACTAGCCCAGGTCCAAAGACGAAATGCTCTTCGAGCTGCATCTGCCTACCGCACGGTTTCCGAGCAGGCCGTCTTGGTGGTCGCCGGAGTGATGCCGATTGACCTTCACGCCAAAGAACGTAAGATCGACTTTCAGAGAAAGAAGGAAGTAGGTGGTGAAGCTGCACAAAGAAAGGCCCGAATCCAGACGCTGGAGAGCTGGCAGAGAGCTTGGGAGCAAGAAGAGCAAGGTCGCCGGACGAGGAAGCTTGTCTAGCAGATGCAGCCGTGGGCGGAAAGAAAGCATGGCGAGATCGACTATTACCTCTGACTGGGCACGGGTATCTTCGATCTTACCTGAAGAAAGTTGGAAAGCCCGAGTCACCAGAGCGGCTGTACTGCCCGGGAGCTGCAGGCTATGCCAGCCATACATTCTTCGTCTGCGACAGGTTTGAGCAACATAGAAGATCGTTGCAAAATTATATTAATCAGGAGATCTCCCCGGATAACGTCGTTGAAGTTATGCTTCAAAGGTAGGACACCTGAGACTGTGTGGCACGCTTCGCAGAAGAGATTATTGGCGTGAACAAGATAGATTTGGACAATACAATATAGAAGGATAACAAAGTCAGATGCGAGCCCTTGGCCTAAGGAACAATAGATCTAGCCCGAAGTAGTGTGTCGAACAGTTCCCGGTTAGTGTCCTAGAAGGGGAAAGGGAGGTGAATTTTTTAGTGGGTCGGGTATAATACTCAAACCCTACCGCAGACCCCGAAAATGTGGACTGTTTTTTGTAGAGCAAATTTTTCCAGCTGCCTTGGTAAAAGAAAAAAAATTAGTGACCGTAAATCAATAAATGTTTAGGGATGGAATATTTAGTTAGGATCGGTCAATAAATAGAGATACAATTTTTACATTATTTGTGTCTACGTTTAGAAAATATTTATTGCCATAATCAGAACAATAATTATTGTTGATTTGTTAGGACACCTAACACACAGTGTGTATTGTGATAGTCATCATTATCATTACCATCACTCTAAGGCTAGGCGTTAGACCTGTTCAGGAACCCATCTCCTCCTCGGTCTGCCGACATCTCTCTTCCCAGTAGGGTGATAACCCAAGGCAGCCACAGGTAGACGGATATCAGGCATGCGATTCAAGTGTTCACACCATCTCCTTCTGTGGTTTTCAATCTTCTGGTGCAATGATACAATGTTAAAATCACGTCTAATATCCCCGTTCTTTCTCCAACCCAAGAGAGAACAACCTTGCGTCCCTCTTAGAAATTTCATTTCGGCTGCCTGAATCCTCTGCACGTCTCTTTTACCAAGAGTCCATGTCTCACTAGCATATAGGAATGTGGGGTAGCCTCAGTTTTATAACATTTCATTTGGGTATCCTTCCGTGTTTTATTTTTCATGTACCTGTTGCGATGGTATCTGTGCTTACTGACCTATCCTCGCTAAACCTTCTATCGCTAATCATTGCATAATAATAAAAATACACAACACTGTATTTTTTTGTAATAAAGCCATTTCCATGAGTATGCCAATGATAGCCTACACTTTTGGGCGCTCAGCTGAATGATGTTTATCTCGACGGAACTGATTTCGTATTTACCTGATGTTAGAGAGGACGCTGAAGTTATGTCCTTCCTTTGGACAGGTCGTATGACGAAAGATTTCGCCGCATCCTTCATTATCCGCGTGAATTCTCATTTCCTTTTGTACTGAACGCGGTTTCGAAAGTTAACTGAACAAAACGATTACGAAACTAATGTTGTTGCGTTTGACCGGTTGGATTACAGGAAATTTCAAGTTGTCCGGAAGTTGGCAACATAAAATACACCAAAACGACTAGAACAGAGTATACGTACTTAAATTAGGATACAATTTTCTCGGAATTTAATGCGATACGTGAGTTAATCAATCCTTTTTAACAAGATTATTCTGGTCAGTGAAATCCGGATTGGATCTGTAATAATTGCGTTGACTCTCTTATAACCGACTTAATTAATACTCATCTTTAATTAGTAGTAAGGTAATTAGAAATATATTAACACCACTTATGTACGGGACCATTAGGCGAACCCTTAAGTCAGCAAGTAAAGCAACAGGCCTAAAATTGTACAAGGTGATGGATCTTCCCACACTTCTTTATGCAAACTTCTTTATGTTAGTATTGCAAACTTAGTTTTATTTTATATACTAAACTTCGACTGAGACTTCATTGAAGGGACACAATATAAGTGTTGATGAATGAAGGCATAATTTTTAAAATAAACAAGAACTTCATGCACTTCTTGATCAAACCTCGTAAATTAATTCTAAATTAAAACAAAATCGTTACAATAATACAAACTCAGAAGAAGCAATAGTTGAAAGAGAAGTTTTTCGGGCAAAAGTGTTAAAAATGGAATGAGTCCAGGGAAGGAGAAAGAAAAGCAGGAAAAAGAGACAAAATGTAAAGATATAAGAATATTAGACAAAAAGAAAAGAACAAGGAATAAAGAACTGAAATTGGCATGTGGTCCTTAGATGGCTGATACGAATAGAGAACAAAAACAAAATCGTTACACTACCCGAATCTAATAGGTATCTAACTAAGATAGCCTATCTGAGTTGGTTAAAACGATGCAGACAGCTATAATTGTTTTATCAATGAAAACCTGCTCGCGTATCGCAGGCTGCCGAGTGTAGAATGCGGCGTGGCGGGGGTCTCAAACCGGTTTCCCAGTGACGTAACCGTTACAAACGTTAATGCTCTCTACGTAATCGTTGACCTTGAAAGCGTCCAAGTCCATCCGCGCGGATTACGAGCCGCTATAAACTGTAACAGTTCCGCAGACGGACTGACCCGACGACTTTCACTCACTCGGCAGCCAAACGGTTTATTGTTCCTTCAAGGAGTTTGAAAGTAAAAACGCGGCAGTCGTTTGAAAACGTCGTGTAATCGTTTCGGCGCTTGCACGCGCGCGCGTTGCTGCTATAGTTATTGTTCACCAGAACAAACCACATACCCACGGCCTTCTCCATTTCTCTACATACCGTGAAGACTTAATAACTAATATCTGAGTGTATTATTTAATTATTTATTTGAAGCAATTTGGTAGTGAATATGTCCCCTGGATGTGTTACTAGCATATCACAGGGTAAGACGTATGGGGCTGGTACCTTCAGGCTTAACGTCCAGTCCGCAATACCTGCAACCTTGAATACCTGGGCTACAGTGTGTCTTATAATGCACGCAACGACGTTGTGAATAAGTTGCATAAGTTCAACCTTATGTGCGGGACCATCAGGCGAACCCTTAAGTCAACAAGTAAAGGAACACGCCTAAAATTCTACAAGGTGATGGTTCTTCTGACACTTCTTTATGGATCTGAGAATTGGACTTTAACGAAAGGCCAGGACAGTCGCATCCAAGCGGCTGAAATGAGATTTCTCAGGCACGTGGCAGGGTATACTCTCCATGATCGTAGAAGACACACAGATATACGGCAAGAACTGAATATTACGAGTATACTCGGCAGGATCGTCCAGTATCGGCTGATTTGGTTGGAACATCTTTGCCGAATTGATGACCGCCGCATCCCCAAACAACTATGGAACTATAAGCCGAGGGGACGGAGAGGTGTGGGACGTTCGAGGAAGCGCTGGGGTGACCAGCTCTAATCTTTGCCTATTTGAGACCGGAACAAACCATCACTGGTTTAATCCTTGAAGAAGTTGATGATCATGATTTCATTACTTGTACCTTTACAAATGTAAGTATCAGGGGAGTATTTATGGCGGAAGGGAGGACGGACGGGACCGGATCCCCCCCACCCCAGAGGGTCCAGAAAGTTGCCGAATTTTGTTAATCTCTTAATTTCTAGGACGTTTCAATTTATTTTTCTTTATATAGCTGTGTACGCTAACATAATAGTAGCTCTTTTTTAAATATACTAACTGGTTCATTACACAGCATCAGGTTATGCGTTTGACATATGAAATAGACTACAGGAAAACCAGTTCAGCCAATACGTATATTTTAACAGTGACGCGTATTTTATTGTGCTATTACCGGTTACTTTATAATGGAACTGATTTCAGGATGTGATCACGCGTTAATAGCCACTTTAAAAATAGTAACGTTGACTAGCCTTAACATGTTTTTTCTTTTGTGTGAAGCCCAACCGACCCCGGCCCCCCAAAGCCAAATTTTAGATACGCCACTGATATACAGTAGCAGCTTCTCTACAATTTTTATTTAAAAATTCGCCATTGAAATTCGTAAAACTGAAAGTGTGCTATTCTTTTATTTAAGAAAGCATGAAATGTGATAAGCAAAAACTCAATAAAAACTAATGAGTACAATTTAAACAAAAAAACATTGAATTGTATTCATTTAATATTACTGTGATATTTCTCGTTTTTATAATTTCTAATTAACAATTTGTATAATTGTTAGTTGTATTTAAAAGAGGATCCTTCCTTCTTCAGTATCCTACGAACGTGAATTATAACAAAACACTTCAAAATTGAATTTAACAACAAAATTCGAGTTTACAAGTTGAACGGAATATTTGATTCTCGTTTCAGGCTATTTAACATCGTTTGTGAAAACTCTCTTACTGCAAAGCAGTTACATTTAGTTTACACCCATTGGCCTTTCAGACTACTACAGCTGGTATAGCATTTCTTTTACGATAAGAGCCTGTTAAAACAGAGAAGCTAATTGTTCGTATTTTCTCGGTAACCATAAATTTCTTTGATTCGCTTTCCAATCGGGGATTAACTATATGTTTACTTGTCAAAGTACAAACCAAAATTCACCTACTGTATTTGGAAAAATATTAAACACTATTTCAAACACTATAATAAATATATTTATTGTAGTTTAAGTTCTAATAATTTTCACCATATCTACAGCTCGTATGTTAGTTCTGTACATAAATAAATTTTTACAAATTTATTGAATGCATTACGAGTTTATAAGTGTTGAGTGTATATAATTTTATAAGTGAATATTATGTAATTTGTTATAACATAAGGTGCAAGACAAAGTTTCCTGGTTAATCAAGAAGCTTTTACAGTGATATTTTCCCTCGCTCACAATATCCTCGGCTTTGTATTTGCGATGATATTGTTGTGAAATAGATTACGTTATTATTACTAGTATTGCTGTGGACTATCTTTTCAGTATTGTTGTGCTCTAGTTTCCTTCGTTACAAATTACGTTAGTTGTACTAACGTCAAAGTGACGTAAGCTTTGTCAAAACTAAGCTAACGTCAAGCTTTTGATTGTTGCTATACAACAGATATGCACGTATATAAATATACCGCATACCACTTATAATACTCACAAATGTCGCAAACGCCGCTTTATAACGTCACAATCTGTATGACACAGAAGTAATAAGACAACGTTGAAGACCAATTATTATGCCTGTCATCGGAGCTATCAAGTTTATTCATTACGGTTTGCTAGTGACCAATTACTTTTGACTCAAGATTTTGAAGACATAGAGTACATGTCTAGAAAGTTGATACAGGAATATCAGAAATGGGACTAAAAGTAAATATGAATAAAACAAAATACTTGGCAATATCAAGTATTGACGTTCATCAAGACTTGATATTAGAGGAAGACATGGGGAAGATTTCATATACAGAGGAATAAAAGGTGTGAATATTACGGCCAGTGAGAAGCAAGAAAAAAAGAATAACAAACCATAATTAATTTGGGATCGGTGGCTACATCTACATTAAATGGAATCCTGTGGGATAAGCAAATTACAGCAGGAACTAAAATTAAAATATTTAAAACCATTGTTAAAAGTACCATGACTAGAGTCTCAGAAGTTTGGACTACTAATAAACACACAAGAATAAAATTAATGACAGCAGAGATAGACTTTTGGAGACATTCGGCAAGAGTATCCAGACGTGAGAAAATTAGAATTGAAGTCATTAAGGATAGAATGAATGTGAAAATTTGAATTGCTGATTTTATCCAAACAAAAAAATTACAATTTTATGGACACATGAAAAGAATGGCACAAGAAAGATTGCCAAGGAGAATTATGGAATGGACCCCACCAGGAAGAAGGAAAAGAGGAACACCACCTATCACTTGGATAGAAGAAATTCCGACTGTATTGAGGGAACGAAAAATTTAAGATCTTTCGATGGAGAAGCAGCAGTGGAAGATGAGAATTCAATAAATTCTGTAAGCTTTGTTTCCGGAAATGGTATAGACATTATACAGCCGGAAAAATCACTAACGTAACACTAAGGAGACGCGGGAACGTATCTGACACGGAATGATCGTGTGCTTAGATTGTGTATCTGTGTGTGTGTGTGTGTGTGTGTGTGTGTGTGTGTGTGTGTGTGTGTGTGTGTGTGTGTGTGTGTGTGTGTGTGTGTGTGTGTGTGTGTGTGTGTGTGTGTGTGTGTGTGTGTGTGTGTGTGTGTGTGAGGGAGATAAAGAGATACAGGGGAACGGAATAGTGTGAGCTGTGTTCGGCCTAAGTGATAGGTTTAGCGCCAGCGATGAAAAACATACTACTGACGCGGAACGCAAATTTTACGAGGCCATAAGGTAAAAATTCATTATTTTTATCAATAATAATTTGCGTTCCGCGTCAGTAGTATTCTTTATAGCTAACTGATAACAACACCCTTCAAAACCTTAAAATATGCACAAAAATAGAGTGGCAGTAAAAGAGTTCATATATCTTGACTTCCACATAAACAGCACTAACGACACCAACAATGAAATAAGAAGAAGAATATATCTCGCAAATAAAACATATAATGAATTAAAAAAGCACTTGGCACCTAGCTTCATCTCAAGAAGTACGAAATGCAAAATTTACGAAACACTTATCAGACTAGTGCTGACATATGCTTCATAAACCTGGACAATGACAAAACATAGTGAGAGACTTCTAGGTTGCTGTGAAAGACGGATTCTAAGAACAGTATTTAAAGGAGTACAAGAAAATGGAATGTGGCGTAGGTGCTATATAATTTATTATGAACTATACCATCTTTACAAACAGCTGGACATTGTCAGGACAATCAAAATGTACAATCTAAGGTGGTTTGGACACATAGAGAGAATGGAGGAAGGACAGCCTACGAAACATATTTTCTACCAGAAACCAATGGGTAGTAGAAAAGGGGAAGACCCCGAAGTATATTCAAAGACCAGATAGAGGAGGACCTCGGAAAGCTGAACATAAGAAACTGGAAAGCCAGGGCACGCAATAGGGAGGAATGGAATCGATTCTTGGAGCAGGCCAAGCTCCACCAAGGGTTGTAGAGCCACGGCTGATGACGATGTTAGACTAATAACAACGGACACATCATGGACAATAGAATCTAGAAAAAATGCCCCTTATTTATTGTTCTGTCTGTAGAGAAATTAGTGAAGTACGAGTACCAAAACCTACATTCCTACAAATCGTTACTCGAGAAGAAAATGCGAAATACAATTAACAAAAATAATATAACAAGCACTTCTGAAGCACGGTAAAAGTCAGCAACTTAGCGATGAGTTAAAACAAGTATATAGCCTACTGTGTGCCATAACAAGCTTAAGGGCGCTCGTAACCAGCAAATCGACCAAAAAATCGTTTTTGGTTTTCTGTCTTAAAAAAATGTTCAATATTTTCGGAGTAATTTGATACAAAATTTATGTGAATACGCCTAATAATATTTTTTTTAAGACATTAATATCGTAGGAAAAGTTTTCATTTTTTACAAATCTATAACTCCCTTACAACAAATTGTAGAGACATGAGGCTTTTACCATTGAAAAGGGAATTTCGATAATCGTACATTACCAATTTCTGTAACGTCTGTATTTGCTGATCTGAGTCATCCTATAATTGGATTTCAAAACTGTCTTCATGGTAGTGCACAGAATGCAAACTAGTCGCTAAACCATTTGATTGGAATAGATTGCCAAAAAATATATTTGTTGGACTGGATAGTTTGGTTTTAGGTGTACGTGATGCTGTGTTGACCTTCAGTGAAGGTAACAGAAGAATGTGCGAAGTATTACAAAAATTATTGATCAAAATATTTAGAAATATGATTAAGACAATGAAAAAATTGAATTGCAATGCATCCTTGAGGCAGAGACAGGATAGATGTATTGATGAAAAAGGTTAGACAGTCGATTATAAATTTGAAGAGAAAACTAGAGGATCAAGTGGACATAAATGAAGACCCCCAGTATGGAGGCGGACTATTTTAAATCAGGTAAAACAATACAAATCTGTTTTAAAAACTATAATTTTTATGAAAATCTATTTTTTTAGATAAACGACTCATTATTTCAGGAAACAAACTGAACTATCAAGCTGAATTTTTTGTGGTTATTATGTTAATGGAGATGTAACTAAACTACTAGAAGTATACAGTTTCACAGAAATAAAAACGAAAAAAATTATAAATATGCTTTTTGTATGCAAACTTTTAGAGCATATCACTAACAAATTATAAAAAAATCATAAAACTGAGATATCTTTATAATTGTAGTAGAGTTTGCAGTATGTAATCTGCTTACCAGGGTGCTAAAAGTTCAGACGTATATCGTTTACAGGCTCTGAGATAATGGGTCTCAAAGTTGATGGATTTAACATGGTTTGCATAGCCGGTTACGAGTGCCTTTAAGAGCAAGGTCCTCACACAGCGGAAAACAAGAGAAGAACAAGTAATGAACACTGTACTCCATTGTTAGAACCTCTTTCACATCCGCGCGCATTAGTTGTAATTCAACTTAACGTAAAAGATGAGAGAATGATTCAATTATAGAAGCGAGTTCACAGTATTAAATGATCCGCTTTTTGGCATTTGTCTGTCTGTCTACCTACTGACTATCAGCTTTCAGTACGTCACATTGATTTGAATGCAACAACCGACTTTTGTAAAACTTGACTTGCACGTGCTCTGTCTCACACAGCTCTACTGTTTTTGACATTAACGCCTCACAATAATATGGTCAGGGTAATGGGGCCAAAACTGTGAGGGGTACAACTTTTGAAGATGATCAAATTAAAGAGAATTTTAACTACAATCTGAATATAGTGTTCAGTCTTTAAGCTTTCAATATTTTGGGACACCAAGATACAAAAACTGTGCCAAAATATTAAACTATCTTAATAACCTAAATACCGGGAATCACATAAAACAGAATTAGGCCTATAACTTAAACCTAAATATAGTATTCATTTAAAATTTACCATATGTTAAGACCCCAAGAAGTAACAAAATTTTCAAAAACAAAATTGTAAAATCACTGCCGGCTATCAGATTAATGAGAATTGTAACACAACTTCGAACATAATGTTTCCACTGCAAAATTTTAAATTTTGTACAAAGTCCAAATAAAAAAAAAAAAAATGTTTGTAGTCTCTGTGGGGCACCACATTATGAAAAATTTTAATTTAATAAAATTATGAGGACTCAGTATCTTTATTAATTTGACAAAAGTAATATCAGTTAACATCACGTTTGTAAGCTGTGTTTGGAAAAAAATGTTTATTCTTAGTAGTAGATTGTATATATGTATGTGTATGTATTTATGAAAATTGTTCCATATAAGCCTAAGAAACATCAAAACATTTAAATAGGACTCAATTGTTTATCATTTATCTCTCATTTAATGGTTATGGTTTAACTAAAGAATCCAATGCAGTACTGTGGATTTTTATTGTTTATTGTGTTAAAATAAATCATGGCAATAAAAAAGTAACAATGATAGTTTGCTTTACTATTGTTATTGTACTGAACAAAATAGTAGAGGAGTTGGTGATTTCGTAAATTTTCTTTTACTTTTATAAGGCATAGTCAAACGTGCATCAATTAACCGTGATAACGATGTCTAGGCACCTAGTCTTGTTGTTTCTCGGGCAATTCTATGAATCACATATATGAACTACGAGACTTGATGACATAGTTTGTACAATTTTTGGATTTCGTGCGCTATGAATGTCCAATTAAAATTTATTTCTATGTGACGTTTGTTCCCATTTTAGTCAGAATCTCCTAAAATTTCTACGCTGTTGGATGAATAGTGTAGATTTATGTAAGTTATTTTTGGAGCAGTGGATGATTTCTAAAATTATAGTGTAACAAGGCTCGCAGCAATTCAAAAGTTTTATTAACACAAATATACTTATATTTTATATTAGGGTATAAGTTTAAATCAGGTTATTATATATTTTATATTATTATATTATTATTATATATTATTATAAGTATTACAAGGGAGGTCTAAATTTTTAAAACCTTATAAAATATGTAACATACGTATAAACTTGTATCTAAACAGATAATAAAGTTTACTGGTACTTCTAAAGAGCTTTATCGTCAGGTTAGCCGCACGACAACATGTCGCCATCCCAGAGCCTCAATCAAACTCTAAGTGATGGTTTCGGTGGTTCGGACATTTAAAAAAAGTTTCCATAGTTTCATCATTGTGTCGTCATATTATTTATTTCTTGACCTTTCCTTACAAAGGTCTCCAGTGCTGTATGATGGCCAGAAATTAGCCATGAATCCACGCACTTTGATGGAGCGAGCCTTGTTAAAATTTTTTAAAAAACGTTCTACTTACAAGAGATTTATAGGTAGAGCGTATTTAAAAAAATGAACGATAGTAGTTAAGATAAAGATTAGTGCTGGTGTTTGATTTTGAGAAATGTTTAGTTTTGTAATGGGGCTGACAAGGGGCACAATTTAAAAAGCAGTAGTAAGTTTTGGTAATAATTAGGTTTTTCTTTTAATATATTTTTTCGGTAATTTATTTTTGGATCCAAGGGTTTCCTGAAAGCCGTTCCGCCGCGTTCCACCTGAAATCAAGCCCTGTTTTAGAATATTTAGCGATTTTTTTGACATTTAATTTGACAACGCAAGATTTAAAAATATGGAGTAAATATGATGTAAAGGATTAGATAAACTGTTCTGTCGCGGATAAAGTGTTGCAGAAGGCTACATACATACAAATGCATGAACAAGCATTTCAAATCTTCAAAGATTGACGTGAACAAATTGAAGATCATAATGATTGTATGAAGAGTATTTGTTTTGTCTTTCATTAATTTTGATCATTAGGTGCAGCGGTAAATAAAATATTATTCTGGATTTTACGTCACATGTGTGTGAAACTATTCGTAGGAAACTGCGAAATGAAAGGGCAGTCACGCCGATAATGCATCAGTCATTGCTTCTTCAAGAATTTTAGGCAAAATAAAAACATTCTAAAGCCGCCGCTCCAACACGATCTTTCTTTTTCCGAATGACGAAAAGCACCACGAAAGACAAAAATTTGCGACTGCTAGAAGGGTAAACAGAAAATCGCTGAAGGTTGTACAAAAAGTGCGCTCGAGAACTGTTTTTAGGACTGAAAAAACGTTGGCATAGTCTTGTCATAACCGATCGATGCTATGTTGAAGGGAGCATTGTAACTTTTGATGAAATAATGCATAATTTTTCAAATCAAAAAAAATTCCGCGAACTTTTTGATTAAACCTCTTATGTTCTTATAGCTTTAAACTAAAAATATATTAATTTGATGTTACCTAATAATAAAGGCATTTCGTTCTAAATAATGAGCGACTTCTGGAACTCAGAAATCTAGCTAGTGTAAATTATGTCATGACGTTTGTTCAGTTTTGATATTACTGTATACAGACCTAGTGAAATAGTTATAGGTGAATAATATTTAGTTTTAATTCTCAGTGGCGTATCTAGAAGTTGACCTTATGGGGGCGTTCGCGGCGTCGGCTTCATACAAAATAAAATACAAGTTAAGACTAATCAATATTGCTACCTTTAAAGTGGTTGAAAAACGTGTGATGACTTCCTGGATTCAATCCCATTAGAATAAATGGTAAAAACGCTATAAAAATTCGCGGTATTGAAACCTTGTTAGAAGATACTTATTGATTGAATTGATTTTCCTATATTTCATATTTTAAACGAACATGTAAATGCTGTGTAATAAACCTGTTTGTATATTTAGAAAAGAGTTACTACTGTATTAACGTCCACAGATGGAAAAAATATAGCCTAAAATTTAAGAGATTAACAAAATTCGTCAATTTTTTTTACCTTCTTGGGAGGTGAGTCCGGTCCCGTTCATCCCCCCTCGTAGATGCGCCCCTTTTTATACTCATAGGTTTGTATCATAGCCAGATGATATAAAATTCTAATAGTCGCTAGCTCAGAGCGTATCGGGATGACCGATAACTGTTAGCTGTTACCTCTTCCTTTAGACGCTTTATTTTAGGAAGCGATATTATTAATTTTAATGCCTTTTAAACTGATTGATGTACAGTTTTTCTAAAATAAATTTTCTAAAAATTTATTTTCTAATAATAAGTGATTCCTAAAATATTATCTTCTATAAATAAGTGATTTCTAAAAAATCATTTTCTAACAATATGTGATTTCTAAAAATACACTGTCATATGTTAACAGCACTGGCTTTTGTACCTGCCAATGACTTTGAAGAACACTTCGATACTTTAAGTGAAGATTTGACGGAAGATTTATTACCCATAGCAGACTATTTCGAAGCAACATAGCCTATACCCGCGGAAGACGTGCGAGGGGAAGGCGTTGAGCCATTCCTCCACGGTGTCTTCCAGCATTATGGAGACAGTACGATGGTGTGTTGCAACGTACGGCGAGAACGAATAATCTGTCTGAAGGGTGGCAAGTCATTGTGGGACGTAAACACCCAAGTCTGTATGCCTTTTTCAATGAAATTATAAAGGAGCAGGCAGATACAGAAAGCATGTTGCGACAATTGGAATTAGGACAGAGAGTGAAAAAAAGCACCAACCCGAAACATAAGCGTGCGGATGAACGTATCTATAATATAGTGAAAAATTAGAAGGGTTCGTTGAAAACAACACTGTACCGTACTTACGTATTTACGGAGCATAGGCGACAATGTAAATTACTTCCAATAATCAAACCTTTCCTAATATGTACTTTGCTTTTATGTACAAATTTTTAGGAATAAAAAGGTATTAGGAAAATAATTTTTAGATTTTCAAATTTATTAGAAAAATAATTTTTAGAAATTAGAAATTATTAGAAATACTAATTTTAGAAAAGCATCTTTAGTAGAAATCGCGTTTTTTAGAAAAAAATTATTAGAATTTATTTTTTAGAAAAAAATGTACCCCCAACGTTTAAACTTTACTGAAGGCTATTGATTACAGTCGTGCTAATTTCAGCATGCTTTTTCTGAGTATACTTGATCCTTGATTTTATTTTTAGTGGAAGCGTATAATTAACTTAACTGGGGTCTGTAATAATTACCCATGTTACTTTCAAAGGACGTCCTCGTCCGAACTGGTCAAGAACAGGTAATAAAGTAGGCTGACGTACAGCTGTAGTGTCCTTTCTTTGTTACACTTACTGACATTTAACTCCGGTGTATCCTTTTACGAGGAAAGCAATTACTGTTCGCAGGAATTCCTTATTCATGTCGTAACTGCCTTTCTTTGGTTACTTTTACCTTGATTTAGCGTCGTGCGTCTGTAACAAGAGCAACATATTTTGGCCGACGCTTGACGCCACCTTGAATAAAGCCAAGATCGGTCTGTTATTTCTAAATAGGAAATTGATCTGCACGGCTTGACCCATGAAAACAATATTATTATATATTAGGAAGAAGGTGAACCGAAATCGTGAGAATACTATAATTACGTTTGTGTTGTATATACAAAGTTTTTCAGCCAAACGGAGCAGACATTTAACATTTATCTAGACAAATTTAATACTCGTACATTTCGTGATAAGGATTTTAATTTTTTTTTGTTCAAACATCGTCAACGATAAGTGTTATTATTTTTTTTTTTTTTCGTAATGTTCTAAAGCACCTAATTATATCAGTAACATAATTCTAAATGTAATAATACTTTTTTTTAGCGAAGTTTGGATATTCAATTAATGGAACGACTTCATAATTATATGGTTAGTGAAGAAACAGTCGGCAAGAATAGACCACGTTTAATTTGTGAACTTCCCACACTGTGCAAGAGTTTGCAATCATTACCGAGCTACGTTTCGTGGCTTATATAACTTGTAGCCCTTTTCTTTGTTTTTTAAAACAATTATATTTGGCAAACAAACGCACGTAGATAGTAAAGGTTACCCACAGAAAATTAAGAACATTACACTACTTCGCATACGGTACAATTTCGTCCTCTTTTGGCTAGTTAATAAGAATTGACATGCCTTATGACGATTGGCTGTTACCTTTACATTTAGATGCGTTATTTTTGAAATCGATGTTAACGTCTTTAAACTTATTGAAAGGTAAGTAAGGCCTAAAGCCTCCACCAAGGCCCACGGGCGTGCAGCCCAAGAGGCGGTCTTCTTTGGATGGGTCCACCTTTTTGTCGGTGGGAGGAGCCCCGCTCTTAGTAACGGGACGTCTAAACTGACTTCTCGGGAGATCGTGGGGCTCCAGGGGGCAAGTACGCTTGTCTTCTGTCCCGGTCGGGCACGGTCAGGGTCCGGGCTCTCCGCCCGTGCTTGGTGTAGGACTCGAGTTGGTTCCTGGCTTCGGACGTGGGGCATCGCTGCGGGAGACTCTAAATGAGGTGGTGTGTACCCGTGCGGATGTCGTGTGGTGTTAAATCCTAGATAGTAGACACCCCGAACCCCAAAAAGGGAATAAAGCTGCGTATCTAATATTCCCAGGGGTGCCGACCAGTTCATCGTCGGGCGCTTAGTCAGCGTGTTAGTTATTAGACTCCACGCCCATGGGGGCCTGGGGTTGTAGACAGGACATGGTCCTAGGTGCTCCCTTGTAAAGCAACTTTCTTTCTTTCTTCTTACTATAAGCTAAACATAATAAAAACTATTGCTGACACCAGACGGTAAGAAACTTCGTTCCATGATTTAAATTACATCTTTGTGTGTATGGGACAGTTTACAAATGTTATGAAATGTTTAATCGAAACGGTTTTTAGTTTACTAGACTCTAATTCTACAGGGAAGAATAGTATAATAAATTTTATGACTTAACGTTATCCAATAGTAACCTGACGATTTCCCTTCCTACCATAGACAATTTTTCAATAATACAGAGGCTACTTAGTTCGCGGACAATAAATTGTAACGCTTGTAATACATTTTACCTCTGAGGGCACATGACAGTTTAGTGGGTGAAATGTTTGTTCTCGACATAAACATAATATTAACATTCTCAAAAACCGTAGAATTCTAAAGCATTTCATAATGTTTACATTTTATTATGTTGTGAAAATATATAAGTGAATACGTGTGTCGCTTTAAATCAACAACAAAAAATAAGTGGAGCTTCCACACGGAACTGATTTGGAAATTCTTTGTTCACAGTCAATTTGAGCCCTATATTGACAATTTGAGACATGATACCATTGTTCACAGTCAATTAGAGACATGATACCATTGAAATTATTTCGTATCTAGATTTTGCCAGGAAATATCATAAAATTGTTATATTAAATGGTAATTAAAAAAACAAAAGTTATTTTTACGGTTTGAAGAAACAAGTGAGAAGGTGGACTTTAGATCTTTTCATTGTAGATGTAATAAAAGTGTTTTTAATTTTGCATTTTGTGCAAGGTGCTTCAATTTCTATTTTTGTAATTTTAATGATTTGACAATAACTTGAGTGTCAGTTACTAAGGAAAAATGACGATCGGCGAAGTCGTGTGATGGATAAAGATAAAATGAACCGTACTTAAGTTAAGACGAGATTAGAAGTTAATGGGACTAACGACAGGTGAAACGACAAAGTGCTTCATCGACAATTTCGTTTTTAAGAGTGGAAAAAGAAAAATGTTTCTCCACATTCATCTTCTTCATAAAAAGCCTTTATGTTTACCACGCTTTACCAACATCTAATTCAACAAATATGTGCTTTACTAAATCACTTGTATGTTGAAAAGTAATTAACTGATCAAAAGACGTACACGTGTGTTGTGTAGTTGTCTTCTTCTTCAGCGCCGCGACAACCCATTACTGAGTCAAGGCCTCCTTTAACAGCCTCCGCCAGTTGTCCCGGTCAAATGCAGCTGCTCTCCAGTTCCGGGTCCCAAGTACGTATATGGCGCGCATCATAGCTCACACTGTCTTCCCAACGTAGTTTGGGTCTACCAACTCTCCTGGTGCCATAGATCTGTTCTGTGAGTGCCCTCTGGGTATTTCATTCTCCCCCATTCTGATCACATGTCCAGAGCCCACCTGAGTCTACCAAGTCTTATAATTTTCACAATATCTGGTATATTCAGAAGAGTGTTCAATTCTTGGTTGGTCATTTTCCCTCCATTCACCTCCCACACATATTGGACCAAAAACGCTGCGGAGGATTTTGCGTTCATGAACCAGCAGGCTTGACTCAGACTTTGTAGAAATGGACCAGGTCTCAGAACCATACATGAAAACTGGGCGGATCAGTGACAAATGTGTTCTATGCTACAAACAACGTTCCACGTTTATAAAGATAATAATCGGTGACTACCTCGCATTTCTTCCAGCTACTGGTAAAGTAAAGACCGGTTGAGCCAAGACCGGATAACAGAGAATCTTTGTAGGGCTAACAGAATTATTAATCCAATATCCACATGTGGAACTTTACGAGGTCTGTAAATTAAGTAATGAGGCTAATTCAGTAAACACTTTTATTTACAATCAAACTATATCTACTCCCTTCATAATATTTTCCTTGGGAAGCCACATAGTGCTTTAGACAGTGTTTCCACTCTTCGTATCAGTGCTTGAACTCAGAAACTGGAATCTCCTTTAACTGGTCGGTTAAATTTTTTTATGTTGTCTATCACCCCAAAATGGTGTCCTTTGAGATGCTTTTTCAATCTCGAGAAGAGAAAGTAGTTACAGAGACTCAAGTCAGGTGTATAAGGGTACTTATAACCCCCTTATACACCTGAACCTTATAACCTAACCTTATAAGGGGAAGAACAGGAATATTTTTCTTTGCCAAAAACTCATTAACCAAGAGTCCTGTGTAACAAGGTGAATTGTCTTAATGCAACATCCAGATGTTTACTATGGCTGATCTCAGGCGGGCTACTCTTTTCCGCAGCCCTTCAAACATTTCTCAGTAAACATGTTCATTGACAGTCTGTCCTGTAGGCAAAAACTCCTTATGGGTATAAGGACTATCAAAGAAACAAATGAACATGGTTTTGATTTTGGATTTGTCATTTTTGCTTTTTTGGGACGTGGTGATTTTCGTGTGTGCCACTTCTCGCTCTGGAATTTTGTTTCTGGATTGTACTCAAAGATCCATGATCCATCACCAGTAATAACATTTTTTAGAAAATCAGGATCATTTTCAATTCGTCCTACTAGATCACGGCACATTTCCTTCCTGCTGTCTTTCTGTTCAAGGGTAAGATTTTTGAGACCAATTTTGCACGAACTTTTCTCAATCCCTATTCGTTCGTCTGAATTTTGGAAACTGTTATGTGGTTCAAGTTTAATTGTTCTGCGATGATTGTGACGATTAATCGACGATCAGACCACACGAAGTCCCTGATTCGATCAACATTGTCGTCAGTTCATGACGTTGACGATCTTCCAAAGCATGAATCAGCCTTAATTAATTCCCGGCTATCTAAAATTGCTTTAAACCATCTGAAAACATGTGCTCTTGACAAAACTTTATCTCCACATGCTTTTTTTAATTTTTTAAAAGTCTCAGTAGCATTGTTCCCGAGTTTGACACAAAACTTGATTGCACAACGTTGCTCGTAATTGATGTTACTCATTTTTATAACGCACAACAAAAACTTAAAAGCTCATTTATGTTTCCGTGGCAACATACAATAAATATTAATACTCAATATCAATCATCTGTTTATCTAACCATCTGTGTTAACGGAAACTTTACAGTGTTGCCATGTTGACGGCTACATGATTAGTCTCATTACTTAATTTACAAACCTCGTATGTTGTGTACGCGCTTTCGTATGTGAAAATTAACTACAATTGAACACAAACATCACATATTTGTATTGTACTAGAAAACTGTTATCTCACATCATTAGATGTAAATACCGAAATCATGAGGTTAGCAAATATCGTAACAAGAAACAACAAAACAACGTGATTAGGCAAGAGCTGATAGTGTAACAGATGAGTATGTAACTCGCTGAAATGCTGTAGTGACTTAAGCTCCTTGATGGACGAAGAAATAATTCTAAAATAATTTTATATCATTATCATTATTACATTCAAGGACTAAACCAGGGAAGATTTGTTGCGGTCTCAAATAGGCAAAGATTAGAGCTCGTCACTCCAGCGCTTCCTCGGACGTCCCATTCATCTCCATCGCCTCGTCGTATAGTTGCATAGTTGTTTGGGGATGGGGCAGTCAACCATTCAGCAAAAATGTTCCCACCAATTCAGCCGATACTGGGCGATCCTGTCGAGTGTACTCATAATATTCAGTTCCTGCCATATATCTGTGTTTCGTCTATGATCATGGAGAGTATACCCTGCCACGTGCCTGAGAAATCCGTCCGGCTAGTCCTTATTTGAGGCAATTTAGTAGTGAACATGTCACCTGGATATGTTACTAGCATATCGCAGGATAAGACGTATGGTGGGGCTGCCACCTTCAGGGTTAACGTCCAGCCCGATTTTCTGTCTGGGTGTTCTCCCACAAACTGGCTGTCTTACCAGACTAAGGAGACCACTTTTCCCTGTTGAGATATCCATAAGGATCCTAAATGTGGTGGTTTCTCCTTACCTCCCACGTCCTACGTCGTTGACCAATGGAAGGTCATCCGTCTTAATGGGCAATTTCTCACCATTTCTCACTCCAAGTGCAAAAGGGTGCCGTAACCTCTACTTGACAACGATAAGAAGAGGATTGACGGCTTATACCGGTTGTCATTCGGTCTCCAGAGTCGCGTTAGCCACCTGTAGGTATTTCCCGTCCCCCACCACTTGCAGGTGCGCCTGGATATTTCGCTTCATCAAGGAATGAGAGCATTAGGCATTACTCATCCTCTCTAGTATTTTGGGGGCTATATTATATCAAATTACAAATAAATAATCATTTGCTTCTCGGTCTAGTGTTTTAGAGAGTTTCAAAAATTCAATAATGACCACGGCTTTATGCAATATTTGTGGAAGGTATTTTTCTAGCTTAAACAGATAAGACAGCCGACAGTGAAGTAATCACCATTGAAATGTGTATAGTCTTATTACATAACAATGAACTGCTCGCTCTTCTATAAGGAAAAACGATAATATCTAAAACTAATTAGTAGTGTCCAGGATGCAAGGCGTTTGAGACAGGCCAGGTCTCCGCGTAGTAAAATTCGTGGTTTGCACTCACCGGATGGAATATCCGCTGCTTGGTAAACACTTAATTACACGTGCCAACAAATTATATAAACAGTCATTTAAATTACGTTGAAAGAAACGTGACCAGTTTGCCATTATATAAAAAGCGGTATGGAGAACCATACGTACAAAATACCATGTTCCTTCCATGTTCTAAAATTTATATTTAAAATCATTTTCGAAATGAAATACTTCTACAGAAACTACTTCTATCTTCAGACGTTCTGTGGTCACTAACGTATACCACCTCACGATAGTGCACTAGATTTTCACTGATGATGGCAGTCGATGGCACTGCCGAAACGTATGGTTTTGTAGAAAACATTGAACCACGGCCAACAGCCAGGGAAGGAATCCAACTATTTCTTTGTTGCCGATGACGTAGTACACATATAACAAATTATCACTTCCCCCTTCAACTATCATTTTCATTTATAGAAAATTACCCCCTCTCCCTTCAACTACCCTTTTCATTTATAGATATTTCATCTACATTTCTACAGTGGATTATTATGACCTACTTTTCAGGATACTTTATTTATCAAAATTAAGTACATTTACTCTTGTTAAAACATAAAATGTTGCTGGTAAACTGCCCCTTCCCCTTATAACGTGTCGGCTACGTTATAATCCAGGGAACCCGTAATAATTGACTCTGGCCAATTATACAGGCTGCCTACATTGTAACAAACTGAAAAGTAAACACATCACTAACATTAATTATAAGTACTCTAATAAAAGGAAACAGGGGAGGGAATTTTGCTGATTTATGCACTCAATTTAGTATGTGTTTCAAAGATGACATCCCTTTATTTACGTATGATTGATAATACATTACAAATAAAATCTTTACTTACACAGAAATTGTAAAGGGGTTTTCTGTGTTAACAATGATCATACAGATTGTGTAGTTACCTCGGATCCGAGTCTCTTTAAACTAGTTAGGAATTTTCAAATTTACTCTACTTCTTTAGTCAATTACATTATTACTTAAAATACCATTTGAAGAATGGTTTAATTTAGTTGTGCGATGTTTCAAAGTTACATCACAAGAGTTATGTTACAACGTATGATTTCTGAAATTACTTGTTACACCATAGTAATGCTTAACGCTTAGAGATTGTCATTTAAAAGTCTTTTTCATTTAAAATTACTTATATTTTAAAAGATACATTATTCACGGAAGACGAGCTTCCGCGTCACCTCTAGTTAAATGTTATCAGTCCATGTCCTGCCGCGTGATTCTTCTGTACTCTCTTAGTCATGGGTTGTCATCGTGGTAGTCTTTCCAGTGGATGTCCTCGGAGTTAACTAATGATGAAGTGGATGTTATGGTGTCATCCAGCGTGAAGTCGTCCTGTTTCTCAGCGGTAGTGTAAATGCAGTTGAGGTCTTAGTCTTCACTATTCACAGTTATTCACAGTTATTCACATCACATATGTAATAGCACAGTAGTATTGGAGTTTACATATTCGTTTCACATTATGTTGGAATTACACTTAACTTGAACCATATTTGATTTTTTAATCGGAGATGTCACCTTACACACTTATTTTCTTCTTTCACATCTTTGTTTTAAAAACAAACTACATCTTAGTTACATAGATCTAGATCTCCACACTGTTACTGGAAGCTAACAATGAAATAAAATAAAATAAAACATTTTGTGCAGAGCCCCGTTTAGAGCTGTTTACAGTTTGAAAGTCGCATCATAAGCCCTACATTGTTACAACAGGAAAATTGTAACGACGCGGAGTGAATACTCCGCCATAATATAGTTCCAACTTGTAATTAGTAATACAGTCTTACAGTTCGACAAAATAAACAATCGAGACTTTGCTTGTCTACAGAATTTATTACAACTACTACTAGTGACTTTGAATTATTAATTATTTACATTATAGTTTACAGGTATTTTTTATTTAATGCCGGGTCGGTATGCAAGTTGGATCCGGTATACACAGGTCATAGCATGATAAATTTAATAAAGGGTTAACAGTTTTATTTTTGACTTTTGCTTTCTCAGTTTTAATTAATTATTTTAGTTAAATTCCCTTTTTAATTCTCATTACTATTATGAGTTAGTTCAGGGGTATTTGGTTTAATAGTGCGATTTAATGGTTTTCACTAACTGCCCATTTTATATTTTTATTACTATTTTTTTTTTATTTGTTTTAAATTTAAATCGTCACACCCTTAACCGATCTTCACCAAAATCAACAGGCCTTGAGTCCTCTACAACTTACACACATGAGCAAAAAATCATATGATTCTGCTTTTGTTTGCGGCAGTTATCGTTCGCCATATACAAAATTCTACACACAGACACATTTCGGAAAATTACTTTCCTAGATGTTTTGATGGTTGTACAATCAGAATCAGCCCTTATCTCGAACACGATTTTGTTCGACATCACCATATTTCCATTTCCTTATGGAACATGGAAGTAAAAATAAATACAGAAAAAATGCGTATTTTTATTTTTATCGTTATCGTCGTCGTCGTCGTCGTCGTCGTCGTCGTCACTTCAGGGTGTAGGTTTATAGTCTATTCCGTCTTCACTGCAGCCTTCTCTTCCGGGCCTACCCACAGATCTTCTGCCAACTGGTTTGTAGTCTACAGCGCGCTTTACTAGCCTCTGGTGGTCCATTCTGTAGACGTGCTCCATCCACTGCTGCTTCCGGCCTTCTGTCTTATCATTGATGGAGAATATATTATCCAGTTAATTACCCATTCGATCCCTCAGGCGACAACCACTCATATCCCTTAAAAAACTCATGTCAGCGGTTTGTATATGCTGCTATTCTTTGTCAGTTATCATCCATGTTTCAGTAGCAAATGTAAGAACAGGTATCACCATTACTTTATAGAAATTCATTTTAGTGTTCGTTATTTTTATTTTTATTTAAAAATAATTGAAATATTATTTACCGGCAGTCCCCCAAGGAACTGGAATGATGAATAATGCCTTATGGTCTCATTCCTTGATGAAGGCAAATATCCAGCCGCATCTCCAAGTGGTGGTGGATGGGGAACACCTTCAGATGGTTAACGCGGCTCTGAAGATCGAGTGACAGCTGGTATAAGCTGTCCCTCATCTACTTGACATTGTCAAGTACAGGTTAGGGCACACGCTTGCCCTTGGGGTGAGAAATTGTCCCTAAAAGTGGATGACTTTCCATTGGTCAACGACGTAGGATGTGGGAGGCAAGGAGAAACCACCACATTAAGACTTTTATGGATATCTCTGCAGGGAAAACTGGTCTCTCTAGTCTAGTAAGACAGCCAGTTTATGAGAGAACACCCAGACAGAAAATCGGGCTGTACGTTAAGCCTAAAGGTGGCAGCCCTACCATAGGTCTTACCCTGCGATATGCTAGTAGCATATCCAGTGGACATATTCACTACTAAATTGCCTCAAATAGGGACTAACCGGACTGATTTCTCAGGCACGTGGCAGGGTATACTCTCCATGATCATAGAAGAAACAAAGATGTACTGCAGGAACTGAATATTATGCGTATACTCGACAGGACTGGCCAGTAGGCCTATCGGCTGAATTGGTAGGAACATTTTTGCCGAATGAACTGCCGCCTCCCCAAACAACTATGGACTATGGGCCTAAGGGACGGAGAGGTGTGAGACGTCCGAGGAAGCGCTTGAGCGACCAGCTCTAATCTTTGCCTGTTTGAGACCGGAACAAACCATTCTTGGTTTAATCCTTGAAGATGATGATGATAATGATTTACCGGCAAGGTTATTCCTGCTGAGAAATTGATGACACATCCTATATGATGAGGAAGCTAATGGAGGCCTTTGAATATTGGGGAAGCGTTCAGAAAAGTCTGTATGAGTTAATCAGCGATAAAGGATAAGGATGAATTACTAACAACAGAACGAATTAAAACTACTGATTGCCGATTAGCGATGGGAGAGATTACAAACATATACGGCAAATGAGAGAGAGGGGGATATAAATCGGCTGAAGCTGGTAACGTAGATTGAAAGCATAAGAAATATAAAAAGCTCCAAAACGTTTAAATCGTTAATTATTGTTGCTTAGCGCCCCAATGTTTATACATCTGATAGAAACCATTTGACAGGAAAGAGAAATATAAATGAGAAGAAAACAATTATTTAACATGGTGTTATCTATCTCCTAATTCATTTGATACAGGTAATAGTTCAGATACATGGATAACAGGTAATGAAGGGTCCATAAACACGAAATACATGACAGGATACAAATAGGAAACAGTATACTATCATGCAAACAGTATACTATTGAGAAGAAAACTCAGTAGTCGTATTACAAAAATAAAAATATATTGACGAAAAAGGAACAAGAAACACTAGGAAGATTTGAAAGATAGATCGTATGACGTGTTTAAAGAAGTTGACGAATGGAGAATAAGAAATAAATGATTTTTTTAAACACACACAATCACTTGTAAGTTCGACGCTTTACTCTTAACCTCTGTCAATTGTTTCAGCCCATTAGGCTATTCCCAAAGAACTGCTAAGTACAACTAAATACAAAGAATGTGTAGGGTGGTTCACATGTGTTAAGGGTGTGTTTGTGGACATGTGTGGGGTTGTATATGTTGGAGGAGGTGGTGGAAGAACTAGTATAGGGATGGTCAAGTGACTACATAAACTAAGTATAATAGTAATACAAGTTATAAAAGTTCTATAAACAAAATAAGAGTTTTTAATAAAGGAGATAAAGAAGATATTATATAATTTGCATTCCTATTACACATAGTTTTTACAATCACTTGACCTTCACTATACTAGCTTCTCCACCCCCTTCAACATACACACCCAACACTCATGTCCACATACACACCCTTAACACATGTTCACCACCCTACACATTCTTTCTATTTAGTTGTTCTTAGCAGGTCTTTGAGAACAGCCTAATAGGGTGAAACAATTGTCAATGTTGAGGAATAAATTATGAAACTACCAAGTTTTTTTGTGTTTTTTTAAACCTTTGTAATAATAGATTTCACCAAGTGCCCAACGAGTCTTAATAAATATCATGAAATAAATTTCACCGAATATTATCTCTAATAGCTAACAAAATAATAGAATGTTCGCCCCCTTATGACAGCAATCTCAAACAGACAGCAAATGAGGACATCACCCTTTCACACTTCCTGACAGAATTCGAGACTATGTTCAGTCAACTCATGCAGCAAAATACCGTTATGCTTAATCTCCTTACAACACTTGTCAGTAAACTTTCTAATTAATAATGAATAACAACTACAGGATTGGATTATGGAACGCCAATGGACTCTCTCAACGCACCCTCGAACTCGAAGCTCTTCTTATTGAAAGCAGGTTAGACATAATGATTATATCTGAGACACACTTCACAGACAAAAGCCATATTAGGATTCCAGGATTTACTGTTTATGATACCCAACATCCTGACGGTACAGCTCGTGGCGGAACCGCTCTGTTAATCCGAAACAATATAAAACATTATCTATTCTCTAACGTCAAAACTACTCACCTACAGGCGACAAACGTTTTAATTGAAGATCAAAGAGGCCCTCTAATTGTTTCTGCAGTCTACTGTCCCCCAAAACACAGAATCAATGAAACTGACTTCAGCTCTTTTCTTGGAACTCTTGGTTCACGTTTTTTGGTGGGAGGTGACTTTAATGCAAAACACCCGCAATGGGGTTCGAGATTAGCTAATCCAGGAGGTAGAATTTTATATAACGTCATTAGACAAGAAGCCCTGTCCTTTCTGTCCACTGGTCAACCAACCTATTGGCCTTCTGACACAAATAAATACTACAAAGTTGAATCTTTCCTTGATTTGTCCTCTGACCACACTCCAATTATTGCCACTATTACCAATACTATAATTGAGTCTGAAAGTCTACCAACACTCACAAATGGTCATACTGACTGGGATTACTTTAGAGAGCTTGTAAATGATAATATCTCGCTAGAACTTCCACTCCACACGCCTGCTGAATTGGATGCGGCTGTAAATTATCTCACCAGTACTTTTCAAAAATCAGCCTGGGAAGCTACACCTTGCAATACAGCGAAGAATAAGCACTTAAACCTTCCTCTGGTTGTCCGGAAGAAATTAGCTGAGAAGCCTAGATTGCGACGAATTTGGCAGCATACTTATCATCCGGATGATAAAAGAAAGTGGAATTCCGCGGCCAGACAACTAAAACGATTGTTGGAAAATTTAAAGAATGAAGGGATTCAGGATTATCTAGAAAATCTGTCACCAAATGAAAGTACTGATTATTCTCTGTGGAAGGCTACTAAACGATTAAAAAGGCCACTATTACAAATACCACTAATACATAAACCAGATGGTAGTTGGGCGTGCAGCAATACAGAGAAATCCCAGACTTTTGCCGAACATTTAATCAGCGTTTTTCAACCTGAAGCCAGTAAGAACGTCTCTTTCGATGAAGAGGTACAAAGATATTTACACTCCCCGCTCCAAATGACTCTACCTATTAAGCCTTTTAAAGTTAAGGAAATCAAGGAAATAATCCTGTATAATTTGAAAAGTAAAAAGGCTCCCGGCATTGATTTTCTATCGGGGAAAGTTCTAAAGGAGCTGCCTCACAAAGGCGTTGTACTAATAACTTACATTTTCAATGCCATACTCAGACTTGAATACTTTCCTCTTCACTGGAAATCGGCTTAAGTTATCATGGTCTTAAAACCTGGTAGAAACCCTCAAGCACCCTCTTCTTATCGACCCATAAGCCTTCTACCGATACTTGGTAAGATCTTTGAGAAGCTGTTTGTAAAACGACTTATGCCAACAATTGTAGAAAACAACCTAATTCCGGATCACCAATTTGGTTTTCGAGAAAAGCACTCTACGGTAGATCAAATACACAGACTAACAAATGTTATCAATAAATCGCTGGAATCGAAGATGTTCTGTTCAGGTGTGTTTCTCGACGTTTCCCAGGCATTTGACAAAGTCTGGCATCTTGGACTCTTATATAAAATAAAGAAAAATCTGCCACATAATTGTTACCGTATTTTACATTCCTACTTAGTGGGCAGAGTGTTTCAGGTCAAGTACTCGGATGCTACTTCTCCTCTATTACCAGTGGGGTCGGGTGTTCCGCAGGGTAGTGTCCTGGGTCCTCTGCTCTACCTCCTATTCACCTCGGACTTACCGTCAGCAAGTGAAACCACTGTTGCTACCTACGCCGATGACACAGCAATCCTAGCGACACACTCCGACCCCTCAATAGCATCTCTTATACTACAAGAATCACTAAACAGCGTTCAGTTATGGCTTGATAATTGGCGCATAAAATCAATTCATCCAAGTCAGTCCACGTTACCTTCACCACACGTAAGGCAAACTGCCCTCCAGTAACAATTAACGGTCAACCAGTACCGCAAGCTGAAAGTGCTAAGTACCTTGGGATGCATCTGGACAGGAGACTAACATGGAAAAAACACATAACATCTAAGAAGCTTGAACTTAATCGCAAGGTCAGAAACATCTATTGGCTTATAGGCAGACAATCACGGTTAAGTCCCGTCAACAAACTCTTGATCTATAAAGCAGTTCTTAAACCGGTATGGACTTATGGTATTCACCTTTGGGGTACTGCAAGTACAAGTAATATTGAGATTATCCAGCGCTTTCAGTCCAAAACACTTAGATCAATAGTCGACGCTCCATGGTTTGTCTCCAACAACTCTATACACCGCGACCTCAAAGTTTCAACCGTGAGAGAAGAAATCATGCGCCTCTGCAGGACTCACATCTCCAGACTAGAACAACATCCTAACCACCTGGCAATTAACTTGTTAAACAACAGTGAAGATATTTATAGACTAAAAAGACACAAATTATTAGACTTACCATTCAGGTTTAACTCATAATGTATTCTCTGTATCGTACTGTATGTGATATCTGTTCTGTATGTATTTGTATTATTCGTGTCATTCATACGTGTTAATGTCAACCTGTATATGTGCCTTATGGGACCAGTGTTTAATATTTGAACTTATTGCATCATGCCAGCAGGAAGTGGAAGTGACTTTTGTTCATTTGTTTACATGTTTTTATCATTTAGTTTTGTATTTTGTTACCTCTTTAATCTATTATCAAAAACAAGAAGAGCTGTCAATGGTCAGCTCTTCATAATCCTGTGTGTGTTGTCAGCCAATTTGTTAAATGTTCGCTCAGTCGAACAGCTTACAGATCTCCAATAAATTAAAAAAAAAAAAAAAAAAAATCTGAAATT
The DNA here is from genome assembly GCA_034769895.1 of Magicicada septendecula. Lineage (NCBI taxonomy): Eukaryota > Metazoa > Arthropoda > Insecta > Hemiptera > Cicadidae > Magicicada > Magicicada septendecula. The sequence continues at coordinate 44,032,359 of CM068373.1, read as the reverse complement.
GGTAGGTCTTAATTACAAAAGCCAATCGACTTTTTTTGGTCATGGAATCGACACCGTTAGTGTCGATGACGAACCTGTCTGGGATCACAGTACGATAGTGCGATATTAGATACGTTGATTTCATGTTCTCTTGGGAAACACGAGTATTTCGTATTATATGTTACAAGTACAAGTAAGTATTTTAAGGGGACTCGTGACCAGCAAATCGAGCAAAAAAAATCGATTTTTGTTTTTATTGTCTTAAAATAATCAACAATATTTTCTGAGTAATTTGATACCAAATTTATGTGATTCCGCCCAATAGTAAATTTTTTATGACTTAAAAATTTGAGATCGTAGGAAAAGCACTGTGAATAGTGCAGATAATGTTACAAATCTTACAAATCTGTAACTTCATTATAGCAAGGGCCATGCTAACTGAAGAAACTTATTCACTACCAATGTATATCATGAAGCCAATATTTGCATCCTAATTTGTTAAAAGAATGCCTTCGTGGCAATACACAGAATGCAAACGAGCCGCTGAACTATTTGATTTGGAATAGATTGCCAAAACATATACTTGTTGGACTGGACACTTTGGTTTCGGGTGTATGTGACGCTGTGTTGACCTCCAGTGAAAGTGATATAAGTAAGTGTCAGGTCTTATAAAAATTAAGGATCAAACTAGGATCAAAGATGGTTAGCATAATGAAAAAATTTGACTTGCAATGAATCCTTGAGGCAGAGACAGCAGGAGATGAATTGAGGAAAAACGATAGACAATCAAATAAAAATGTGGAGAAAAACTAGAGGACCAAATGGACATAACTGAAGACCCAGATTATGGGGATGTACTATTTTAAATAAGCTAAAACAATAAAAACCTGTTCTAAAAACTTTTCTGAAAATGTATTGAAGATAAGTGACCCGTTATTTCAGAAATGAAGCGAATTATCAATCTGAATTTTTGTGGCTACTGGGGTAATGTAGATATACCTACTCTACTAGAACTATACAGTTTTACGAAAAACTAAAACGTAAAAAAATATTTAATATGCTTTTCGGATGTAAATTCTTAGAGTAAAACATAGAAATTTACACAAAATCAGGATATTGAGATATCTTTGTAATTGTAGTGGCATTTGTAGTGTATATTGAGGTTACTGGCTGCTAAAATTACATACTTTTATCCTTTATAGGTTCTGAGATAATGGGTCTCAAAATTGATGAATTTGATATGGTAAGCATAGCCGGTTACGAGTGCCCTTAAATAATTCGTAGCTACCAAATCGTTTCGTCCCGTTAACACTGTAAATCCCACGTACGTTCGTAGCTATGAAAATACAATCACTTTAACTGAACGTTTACTGTGCTGCGTTCTCTTAGCAACGCGTCACAACTACAGAGTTCTCTGCCAGAGGGCAGCTGAATGTAGAGAATTACAGTTTTATCCGTTATGAAAGGTGTCGATACTAGAAGCGTGATAAATTAATATTATAAAGAAATCCTTATGAAATACTGATTATACGCAGTGTTAGTATTGCAATAGTTGCTTTTAAATTCTGCGTAGTACACCAGTACAGAACACAAACTACGTACTGATGACCCACTGAACCAAATATACTTGTTTTTTTTACCTTTATTTATGCAATTTGTTAACACATAAGAATAAGAATAAATGTTTACAGAATACATAACATGAAAAGAACTAGTCCATTGACTAGTTCTCTATATGAGTATTTAAAAGTAACATATTATGTATAATATATTTATAGTGTTAGAGTCAAGGTAAGTCAAGAGGAAATGTTAACATTAAACGTCTTGTTTGTAGGCTCTTGTCTAGTAGATTTATGGTTAAAGGATTCGTGCGCTCTTCAAGGCGTTTCACATATCATTCGCTGAACATCGCAACAGTTTCACTGACTGAGGACAGGTCCAGATCTCTATAAATGTCTTTGTTGCTGATGAACCACGGTGCGTTGGTTATGGCACTCAACACCTTGGTCTGAAACCTTTCCATTATGGCGATATTGGATTTAGATGCAGTTCCCCAAAGATGTAAGCCGTATGTCCACACAGGCTTGAAGACAGTGTTGTACACCAACAGCTTGTTTCGCGTTGACAGTAATGATGTTCTGCCCACGAGTCAATAATGCTTGCGAAACTTGGTGTCCGGTTGTTTTCTCTTCATCCAAATGTTGTTGCGCCAAGTCAGCCAAATATACTGATACGTTATTCGTATGCTGGTAGCGATGTTGGTGTGGACTCAGTAGACCGTAGAAAAATGAAATGAGGAAGTACGCATTAGGGCAGGGGTGGACGTAGATATTGCAGATATCATTGAAACGAATTACAAATATTAAAGGGGGTAAATGAAGTAGACCGGACCCCCCCCCCAAGGGTTGAAAAGTTGACGAATTTTGTTAATCTCTTAATTATTAAGCTTTTTTATTGTTTTTTATTTAACTTTACACGTTAATATAGTAGGGTAGTAGCTTTTTCAAATACAGTGGAACTCGCGAATGACGAGCTCGCTTATAACAAGAACTCGGATGTAACGAGCAAACTTACGAAATTTGTTTGGTTTTGTACTTTATTAATGATAATTAAACTCGCTTTTAACGAGTAGGAACGCACTGGAGACTTGGTTATAACGAGAATTTTAGGTCTAACAAAAGTTGGTTACAATACAGTAATGTCATTATTACTACATTAGCAGTTACTGTTATACAATGGGGTTTTCCGTTTACAGAAATCCAAGTAAGGCAAGACTCTATCCAAACAGCAGAGATTCATCTAAACTGCCCAAACAGGTCACTGGAATTTATAGCCTGAAAACGGTACAACGCGTGTGTGATTAAATATTCAACGCGTGTGTGATTATCTGTGTCTCTGTGGGCGCGTGTGGGAGTTGTATAATAGATGACTTTATTAAAGGTTAATCAAATTCTGTGTGCGAAATATAATTTTGACGATTCTGATTAGAACAAAGAACGAAAAGCAAATAAATTAGAGAGAATTTGCTTCTAATTTAAAAATAAATATTGCACATGTGGCATGGAAAGTTTTGCATTTTTTGCCAGGTAGTCGGCTGATTTTTCGTACGTTTTTACTTTCTACTATATTTCGTGAATGCACTATACACCAATATTCAGCAAAGAATTTTAGCGTCGAAAAAATATTTAAAGTCTAATTTTCACTTTTAAACGTAGAATGTAAAACATGTCAAAATTTTATTGTGCAAAGCCTCTTCTATAGTAGACTTTTTTTGTTGTGTGTTCGATAAACACTGTATAAAAATTTAGGCCCGAGAGTCGACAACTCGGATGTAGCGAGCACCTGGTTTTAACGAGCACATTTGTTCGGTCCCTTGAATCTCGTTATAAGCAAGTTCCACTGTATATACAAGCAGTTTTATTATATATCATTAGCGTATATGTTTGAAATATGAAATATAGGAAATAATTTCAGTCTATATAAGTACCTTTTAACAATGTTTCAATAACGCGTAATTTTATTGTGTTAGTACTGTTTAATTAATGGGACTGATTTCAGGATGTTGTCACGCGTTTTTCAGCCACTCTGAAGATAGTAATATTCTTAAAATTATTTTCTTCCTGGCTGTTTGGCCGTGGTCCAATTCTGTTTATTTCAGCAGTCGCTTCAGCCGGGCCTTTGACGGCCATCTTCAGTGCTAAAAATCGAGCTAAAAACACTAACATAGGTGTCACTGTCAGTGAGCACATTACTGTGGACTCCTTTACCACAATACTGTGGTCACTAACCGTGCTGGTCACTGAAATAAATAAAAGCCATGGTCGAGGAAAACATAACGTTTAATGTGTGTATACAATGCTTATGACACAGTAACAATTTTAATAAAGAACCTAACGTTTTTCAGTAATATTTATTAATCTATTATGTCCAACGTCTCTACAAAACACATTGGACAAAATTGAAATTCATACATAAATTTTTCAATGTTATAAGATCTCAATTCATTGCTAGTGGTAATTATGCAAATATTTAAATGTAATATGGTTAAACTGGGAACAGATGCAGTTACTCAGTGCAACCTTTAAAACTAATAGAAATCTATAAGTCAAGTGGTACCATACAAAAACTTGAGAAAACTTCCTTCCGCTTTATTCAGACATAGGAGTACAAGGACTAGCTGATATACGATATCTGGTGTGGTTAAAGTTTTTTATTTTTTATCTTCCTTATCATATTTACCTTTTATATTTATTTACACCGTTATAATGTATCTGTGGTTTTACAACAATTTTCTGTGAACTGGCTGCAAAACGTTTTTCTGAACTCGCTACAAGAATTTTCTGTAAGTCGTTTCTTGAAATTTCGTTGCTTTTATAGTTTCATTTTCTACTTGATTATTTTGTAATTATTCGTGATTCGTGATTTGCAAATTGTGTTTCACGATGGATGACACCGTCAAGTCCCAACGTGTGAACGGTTGTCTTGCAAACCGTGTAGGTCTACTAAGCACTTCCAAAAGATAGTCTCATTTGCAAGACTTTACTGACAGAAAGATTTCCCATCCACAATTACCATCGGTTTAGCACGGATCGATAAATATCGAGTCACTTTCATTATTTACATAGTTCTGGAGATCGACTTCGAAATCTGTGACATTAGTAGATTTAGAGCATGGTGATACGAATAAAGATCAAATGATGATCGTATAGTTTAAAAGACCAAACAGATTTTCGTATATTCCTCCTTTTTGACCGATAATAAGCAAAACATCAGCGGTGTATAATGGTTTTAATCAACACCGTGAAAAACTGATGCCAATGATTTGAACAATACTCGAATGTTCCATCCATGTAAGTTTTGACGGTTTTCAATAGGTAATACAGATTTGCATGTATAAGTGTTTATTTTATTTTTGTCGAGTCCCAACGTGTAAATTGTTGCTTTGCAACCACCCGTAAAAGATAGTATTCTCATCTTGCAATACTTTACACCCACGGAAAGGAATTCCCATCCACAATTATCATCGGTTTCCCACGGATCGATAAAAATCGAGTCACTTCCTTTACTTATAAACACGCTCAGAAATATTACGACTACAAGAAAGAATGAGAGACAGGACTAAAGAGAACACAGGTCTCTTTCATTTGGGGGAGGAGTTCTAAAGAGAGGGAGCAGGTCTCTGGAAGGTAGGCCTACTGTTAATCCTTAGCCGAGTGACCACTTTTCTTACATGTTTCAGACGCTACCAGTGTTCTGGTGCGGAAATTACGTACGTTTTAATTATGCGCTAACGATCATTTCGTCTAGACCAGTGGTTCCCAAAGTGAGGTCGGCGGACCCCTGGAGGTCCTCAACAATGTTTCTAGGGGTCCGCAGACACTTTTAAGAAAAATTAGAATATACCGTATTTTCTCCGATTTTTATGCTCTAAATCTAAATTTTAAAATCATAAAACAATTAGTAGAAGATTCGTGTATTTTCTTGGGGGGATGTTCAAACTAATTGTAGTTGTAAAAGTAATTTCAAACTGCACCCCTTTAATAATGTCTTTAAAACATATCGTGTAGCAGATTAATTTGTCAGCCGAACTGACTAAACCACTCTCTTACACTACAAAAAGAAGATTCATTGGCAGAAATTTCAACTGACAATTCATTAAAATTACGCGATTACAGTTATCTGACGTCTAGTGATATGTAATGACGGACTATCCTGAACTCGCAAAAAAAGCTTTGAAGTTTTTATTTTTGTTTCCCTCTACTTATTTAGGTGTAACCGCATTCTCCCTGCTCACGTAGATGAAGTAAAAGTTAAGAAATAAACTATATGTCGGGAGTGACTTAATATTGAAATTATGAGACATTAAACCCAATACTTCAGAGCTAATAGTTCAAAAGCAGCTTCAATGTTCGCATCAGATTATATTAGATATCATTAATATTATAAGTTTGCAAGTTCAGAGAATTTTGATTTTAATACATTTTAAATAAAATATAAGAGCTTATATCATATTTTCTGTTTGTTTTATTTCAGAACTCAGATGGGGTCCGTGAATTTTAAAATTATTTTGGGGGGTCCGCGGCTTGAAAAGTGTGGAAACCACTGGTCTAGACAAAACGTATGCTTATGTCTGTTCCAAGACCGATATCATTAATGTTACATATTTCAGTACTAATGTGTTTCATTATGACTTTCATTAGGCCATTGTTTTGGCAGATATGTTCCGTGCCTGAACGTCCGTAAACGACACACGGCGCTCACACCTAAAAAAGAAAAAAAAACAATTGTTACATTATCAACAACGCAGGTAAAAATAAATGAATTTTTTGGTTCTGTCTTGAGAACAGTTTAGTGACAGTCAGGAAACAGGTGAACTGATTACTTTCTACCCAAGCCTTTTTATACTTCTTCGACAATTTCTTCAAGATTTTTATTTGTTACTTTTTAATACTTTATTAAAGCTTTTATTTGATTTTTAAATAACTTTTTTTTAATCATTTATGTTAAATTTAAGTGCTAACGCTGTTAGCTTTTGCACAAATAAATGTTCAAAAATTACCTTGTTTTTAGCAAAAAATGTAATTATATCATCGTCTGTTCCTAATAAACCAATGTTTTTGCTTTTTAAAAACTCAGTGATTTAAATTCAAAAATCTTAAAGATCAAAACTTGCAAATGCTCGAAAAAATCTAAGAAAGTGCTCATTTAGAAACTGATTATGTGTAGAAGGTTGACAGAAATTACAATACATCTGAAACATATAGAATAATTTCAGTTGACAATGTACGTTATTTTACTGTATTTAAAATTATTGCGTTCCAGGGGTACAAGAAAATAATTTAAAATGATTCCCACGTCATGGTTTTTCTTGCAATAACCGTTGTTAATTTAGAACTAATTTTAATGTGATAAAGCAAAAATTTACAAATAGATCGTGCTTATAACAGGTAATATAAGTTTTTTCTTAATCCTTACAACATAGAAGTTGGACTTTATAGAACTTCATAGAAGTGATGAACGTTACACTATGTTTAATACAAGAGTTTATTTTAGAGTAGACCTTTCCGCTTAACAAATTATGTTTAAACACATGCACCATTTTACTATACCCAAATTATCGGACTTGTATGTGGTTTAGTGAATGTATTCAAACGAATAACGGAATCTGACGGACATTAAATACATTTTAGTCTCTTATTTATTAACCACATTGGTCGTGTTACTACTCATATATTGAATATGACCGATTAAATTAATTTTACCTTTGTTTTTAAACTCTTTAGACTACAAAGTGTGAGCTCTAACTGTGATTTGTCTTAAGGTTCAGTAACATAAGTAAAATCATACGAAAATGATAATAAAATTTTATGAATGGCATGCTCTTGAAGAAACAATGATACAGTGATATATGTCTCCTAAATAGATACATTATATGTATAACAATCTAGTACATGCACCAAAATGTAGAATGGAAATTTACAATATGAAAAATAAACGTTTATGAGTACAGTATAAAATTTATGTTTTCAAATATTGTATATTTGTTTATGCATTCCTAAATAATATCTCATGATTTTCCCCAAAATTTGTTCCTTTTATTATCATTAGAATTACAAATAAAAAAGAATGAAGAATGAAGCCTATTTATTTTCGAATAAAGAAACTACGGTGTCGCCAAAACACAGTCATAGTAAGGAAACCTTTGTTGACCCGAGAACCTTTAAAATTTTAGCAACTAGTGTAATGTAAATAAGTTGATAAATAAAAAAATGTTTTGGATGGGGAAGGAAGATTGTAGCAGTAAAATTTAAGACTAGGTTCACGAACCTAGAGGAAGCGAAAAGTGTGCTGGAGCTTAACAGAGTGACAGGATTTGCAATCAAAATATTTTTAACATAATAACAAGTTTCATTATTTCTTACGTTGGTGACACAACTTAATTATTGACATGTATTGATTGATACGTATTAATTTATAGTATTTAGAAAACAGACATAAAGATATACATATACATATATATATATTGCAACGAATCACAGGATCATGATAGGCGGGGCAAGTCATATATTACACAGACAATGGACATTCATATTATATTGGTAGATGGTTAAGTTTGGTTGTTATCAATTGTATTTAGTAAGGTTAAGGGTTTAGTTTAGAAAAACTGTGCATTATTAGTTATGGTGATTCATGTACTGTGTTAGTGGAAATGTGCGCGCGTGTGCGTGTGGAAAACGTTTCCCGGGCGGTGCGTGAAGTATTATCGTTGTTTTGACATTAGCTGAACTGAGACATGTGTATCGCTACAATCCCTATACCTGTCGGACTATTGTTTACGTTCTTATATATTATTAGTATGTAGTCAGCATGCATGAGATACGAGTAGTCTGATTACCGCTATGCATGCTGTTTCAAAGTAAATGCACTCTACTGCATGAAAAGTGCTTGGTCACTTTACTAACCATGTGACTTCCATCCACCAATAGAATGCTGACTGGTGGTTGGAAATTTTCTTATGCCTGTCGTTACACAGGCAGTTCTTCTACGCCATCTACCGCGAACGGGTCGTGCACTCCTTGTACAAGATTCTACCGCTTGCAAGGTGTTGTAAAGACTATTCGTCGTTAGTGACACGGGAAGACTCAGAACTGTGTGTGTAGTACTTTTGCACACATCAGTGTTTTAACGCATTGTGCGTAAAATTACAAGCAGTTCTTCACTGCTGCTACCGCGAACGGTACATACAATCCTTGTACAAGACTCTACCGCTTGCAAGGATCTGTTAAGACTTTTCGGGGATAGTAATGCGTGTGACGCATAACAATTGATTTTATATCTTTACACACGATATTAATATTGTAGTCTTACGTGTGTAAGAAGTGAGTGTAACTGTATCACTGTGCGAGATTTTCCGCAGTGACAGTAGTATTAATTGTTACGCAATAGTTCCATCAAGACGTTTCCGTGCTAGTGCAAGATTTCCTCATAGGGTGGTCTGCTGATCGCGGTAGACCTTGTTATTCGCGAGAACACTTGAAGAAGCCGGAGAGGTATAAGCTCAATATACCGTTATTGATTAAACTCACTGTCACCTGAGATATTACTTGGTCTTAAACTCTATATAAGTTTTGCGAGTGATAAAATCCGTAGTACCGTTGTGTGTGCGAAGTGTCGGATTCATCGTGGGAATTGCAGGACATCAGCCCAGCTGTTACAGGACATCAGCCCAGCTGTTACAGGACATCAGCCCAGCTGTTACAGGACATCAGCCCAGCTGTTACAGGACATCAGCCCAGCTGTTACAGGACATCAGCCCAGCTGTTATAGGACCAGCCCAGCTATTACAGGACATCAGCCAAGCTGTTACGGGACGCCAGCCCAGCTGTAAACGTTTCTGGTGAAACGTCTGTCATTTGTAAGCCACACCTGACGATCCATCTATACCGCAAAGACCGGCCCTTCTCTTCAACAACATCATCGTGGGAGTCTTCTTATGTAACGTATCACGTCTTGCGTATGAACATTATTTAACACTTTAAAAGAAAGACGCTATATCAAACATTACATTCTGTACATTACAAATATACCATATAAACTATAACTTGTGTTTGTACAATAAATAATCTTAAACCCTCCAATATAGACTTGTAATTTGAAATACACATACTATCATATCCTATGCGCCAATAGTTTAGTAATTTGTGTTGTCGCATAGAGATATTTTGGCGCTTAGCAACGTAGGGCTCGTAAAATAGCGGAAATTTACGCTATTACATATTTGTCTATGAATATAAAATTTGTTGGAAAAATCCGACGTATAAATATAAAACAAAATATCTCTATGCGACAACACAAATTACTAAACTCTTGGCGCATAGGATATGATAGTATGTGTATTTCAAATTACAAGTCTATATTGGAGGGTTTAAGATTATTTATTGTACAAACACAAGTTATAGTTTATATGGTATATTTGTAATGTACAGAATGTAATGTTTGATATAGCGTCTTTCTTTTAAAGTGTTAAATAATGTTCATACGCAAGACGTGATACGTTACATAAGAAGACTCCCACGATGATGTTGTTGAAGAGAAGGGCCGGTCTTTGCGGTATAGATGGATCGTCAGGTGTGGCTTACAAATGACAGACGTTTCACCAGAAACGTTTACAGCTGGGCTGGCGTCCCGTAACAGCTTGGCTGATGTCCTGTAATAGCTGGGCTGGTCCTATAACAGCTGGGCTGATGTCCTGTAACAGCTGGGCTGATGTCCTGTAACAGCTGGGCTGATGTCCTGTAACAGCTGGGCTGATGTCCTGTAACAGCTGGGCTGATGTCCTGTAACAGCTGGGCTGATGTCCTGTAACAGCTGGGCTGATGTCATGCAATTCCCACGATGAATCCGACACTTCGCACACACAACGGTACTACGGATTTTATCACTCGCAAAACTTATATAGAGTTTAAGACCAAGTAATATCTCAGGTGACAGTGAGTTTAATCAATAACGGTATATTGAGCTTATACCTCTCCGGCTTCTTCAAGTGTTCTCGCGAATAACAAGGTCTACCGCGATCAGCAGACCACCCTATGAGGAAATCTTGCACTAGCACGGAAACGTCTTGATGGAACTATTGCGTAACAATTAATACTACTGTCACTGCGGAAAATCTCGCACAGTGATACAGTTACACTCACTTCTTACACACGTAAGACTACAATATTAATATCGTGTGTAAAGATATAAAATCAATTGTTATGCGTCACACGCATTACTATCCCCGAAAAGTCTTAACAGATCCTTGCAAGCGGTAGAGTCTTGTACAAGGATTGTATGTACCGTTCGCGGTAGCAGCAGTGACGAACTGCTTGTAATTTTACGCACAATGCGTTAAAACACTGATGTGTGCAAATGTACTACACACACAGTTCTGAGTCTTCCCGTGTCACTAACGACGAATAGTCTTTACAACACCTTGCAAGCGGTAGAATCTTGTACAAGGAGTGCACGACCCGTTCGCGGTAGATGGCGTAGAAGAACTGCCTGTGTAACGACAGGCATAAGAAAATTTCCAACCACCAGTCAGCATTCTATTGGTGGATGGAAGTCACATGGTTAGTAAAGTGACCAAGCACTTTTCATGCAGTAGAGTGCATTTACTTTGAAACAGCATGCATAGCGGTAATCAGACTACTCGTATCTCATGCATGCTGACTACATACTAATAATATATAAGAACGTAAACAATAGTCCGACAGGTATAGGGATTGTAGCGATACACATGTCTCAGTTCAGCTAATGTCAAAACAACGATAATACTTCACGCACCGCCCGGGAAACGTTTTCCACACGCACACGCGCGCACATTTCCACTAACACAGTACATGAATCACCATAACTAATAATGCACAGTTTTTCTAAACTAAACCCTTAACCTTACTAAATACAATTGATAACAACCAAACTTAACCATCTACCAATATAATATGAATGTCCATTGTCTGTGTAATATATGACTTGCCCCGCCTATCATGATCCTGTGATTCGTTGCAGGATTAACTCCCTCCCGCATAAAAAAAAATTTTTTTTTTTTTCTTTAGTTAACTAAAAAAAAAATAAAAATTTTTTTTTTTAATATAACCAAAACAACTTCCTAATCCTGAAATAATAATAATACCCTCAAACCAAAATCAAATAAACATCCTCAATTAATACTAACAATTCCAACTGTCAATTTGACAGAAGCATCAATTCACAAGACACGTGGTAACCTTCAAACCAAAACAAACACACATGTTCTTGACACACAGATAACGACATCTAATGCAGGATCATAGCGTACACAGACAACATTCCTTATCAAAACTAGATTATTGTTCATTCACAGAGCCAACTTACATACAACATTTAAACCTGAATTGACATATTTAAATCACTACACATTCTTACCCCTATATCCTGACATTTATTTCTAAGTTTACGGATCCTTTGTATAATACTTCCTCAATGAGGACGCATGGAATTTACCAATCGCACGGTTGGTATTTGGGTTGGTTAAGATAAAAGTATTTTTCCCAACTTGTTCCGACAGGGTATACGGACCATTATACAGCCTAAAAAACTTCGCAGCTGTGTTGTCCTCCCTTCTTCCAACATTTAATGCTCGTAAAAGCACACTCTCTCCAGTCTTGAACTTGACTAGTTTATGTTCCGCATTAAATTTTTCCGTGCGCTCCTCGGCGCACTTTTTAATGCGTCTTCTAGCTTCGATTTTCTTTACCTCAACTGGTATAGGCATATTATGCGTCGCTATCCTTTCAATGTGTTTACCCCAGACCCGGCCTGGCATTTCTCCGGTTTGGAGTTCATTCGGAGTATACCCAGTAGTAGAATTATAATTTCCATTTATGGCATACTCAAAAAATTCTAGGAATTCCGGCCACTTACTCTGGTTAGTATTACAGTACGTACGGAACAACCGTCCCAACTCCTTGTTGACCCGCTCGGCCAAGTTACCTTGCGGTCTCCGGATCGCAGTCAAGCAAAATATCTCTATGCGACAACACAAATTACTAAACTATTGGCGCATAGGATATGATAGTATGTGTATTTCAAATTACAAGTCTATATTGGAGGGTTTAAGATTATTTATTGTACAAACACAAGTTATAGTTTATATGGTATATTTGTAATGTACAGAATGTAATGTTTGATATAGCGTCTTTCTTTTAAAGTGTTAAATAATGTTCATACGCAAGACGTGATACGTTACATAAGAAGACTCCCACGATGATGTTGTTGAAGAGAAGGGCCGGTCTTTACTATCACACGCATTACTATCGTCACACGCATTACTATCCCCGAAAAGTCTTAACAGATCCTTGCAAGCGGTAGAGTCTTGTACAAGGATTGTATGTACCGTTCGCGGTAGCAGCAGTGAAGAACTGCTTGTAATTTTACGCACAATGCGTTAAAACACTGATGTGTGCAAATGTACTACACACACAGTTCTGAGTCTTCCCGTGTCACTAACGACGAATAGTCTTTACAACACCTTGCAAGCGGTAGAATCTTGTACAAGGAGTGCACGACCCGTTCGCGGTAGATGGCGTAGAAGAACTGCCTGTGTAACGACAGGCATAAGAAAATTTCCAACCACCAGTCAGCATTCTATTGGTGGATGGAAGTCACATGGTTAGTAAAGTGACCAAGCACTTTTCATGCAGTAGAGTGCATTTACTTTGAAACAGCATGCATAGCGGTAATCAGACTACTCGTATCTCATGCATGCTGACTACATACTAATAATATATAAGAACGTAAACAATAGTCCGACAGGTATAGGGATTGTAGCGATACACATGTCTCAGTTCAGCTAATGTCAAAACAACGATAATACTTCACGCACCGCCCGGGAAACGTTTTCCACACGCACACGCGCGCACATTTCCACTAACACAGTACATGAATCACCATAACTAATAATGCACAGTTTTTCTAAACTAAACCCTTAACCTTACTAAATACAATTGATAACAACCAAACTTAACCATCTACCAATATAATATGAATGTCCATTGTCTGTGTAATATATGACTTGCCCCGCCTATCATGATCCTGTGATTCGTTGCAATATATATATATATATATATTATTACGAATCTCGTAATCGGGTATTATTAAGTTTATAAGTTGTAATAAAGATTGGTTGTTCAATGATGAAAACCGTTCTAGTAAATAGTGTATCAGTTGTTCGGTTGTTTATTTATGTTGCTTGTTTTGTGAAGTGATTTCAAATATAATTTTAATGACTGAATTATTCTGCCTTGTTAATAATGAGAACTGACTTGTTCTTTTAATTCGTCAGTTAATCTGTTCGAAATTAAATTGAATGTAGCGGTCGAGTTGTTCCAACGTTCACTTCGATATTACGCTAAACCCTATTCGTTGAGGTTAATCTTGGTTTTGTAGTTTCTATGGTTCCAACGACTCCTCGACGTCTTCTTAATCTTCGTAAGTATAAAATAAATATTGATTATATCTTACCTTCAAGAAATAAGAACGCATGGATATGATTTATTAATATTATCGTTTAATCCTTGCAATTTTAATTCAACTTGATGAAATTTTGCATTCGATATACACGCTAGTAATAATCGATATGTATCTCAGGATTGAATAGTAAAAAAATGGGTTAAACATATAATGTGGGAATTCTTTTGGCTGCTACGAAAGGTTCCATTAAATAATAAACAACAATATAGAGTACATTACAAATAATTCTAATACTTATAATCTAATGTGAGAGTTACAAAAAATATTCAGACCAACAAAATGTCTGGCGATATTCAGTCCGCTACGTGCAGAGGATGCTGGCCTTAGAATGACGTCACCATCATGGTCGCCTCCGTTCGTCTCTGATAATGTATGAAGTTTGTACCAATGTTTTTTTTTTTTTGAATAAATGTGTTCTTTGTACTCACTAATTCTTATATAATGTGTTTCACTTTATGAAATGTCCACTACGGGACACAGCATTGTAAGCTTCGAGGTGATGCAATAGTAACTGCGGTATTGCCATGTCTCTTCACTCACACTCACGGGCGCGTTACACTACGAAGCCAAACAAACAACGTCAGCGCATTCACGTACAATAGAGATAACACACACACACAGACCTCACGCTTCTACATCGGTGAGCTACTACGATCAAAGAGAATACGTCAGCGCATTATCGTACAATAAAGATAACACACACCACAAGTCCTCTTCTTTCCACTGTTTTTTTTTCTTTCTTTATATAATTTTTGTGTTGTTTTCAATTTTGCAAGTAATTATTTTCTTTATTCTTTATTAATATGACAATTCTCTTTACATCTTAGTTGTTTTTAAAACAGTCGTTACATTATATGTTATTTAATGAAAAACTTCATTTTTTAAAATTTAGTAAAGAAAAATTATACACATTATAATAAAAAATATACACAAAAATTTAAGCATTATAATTATTTTTAAATTCTTTCAATCAGAACTGGATTCGCTATCTTCTGAACTTTCTTCCGTCACTGCAATCACCATACGTTCTATAGCCAAATCTCTAGGGCATTCTTTCTGGTAATCGTCCTTTTGAAGCTCTTCGGAATGTCGGACGCATTTTCTCCAGTCTTCAACCGTTACTTTAGCTATCGCTTCGTCCATCAGTCTTTCAAGGTCGACCATTTTAAAAGTATTATTTCGATCGGCCACATATCCTTTCACCTCTGCCCACACCAACTCAATTGGGTTGTAATGTGCATGATAAGGTGGAAGGCGTACAACCTTATGACCCATTTCGTAGGCTATTTGATCAATTTCATATATTTTCAGCGCATTTTTTATTTCGTTTTTGTTTAGAAATTGAGCCCTCGTATCTTGCATAGGAAATTCAATTTTATGATTTCTCAACCATTCTTGAATTTCCAATTTTCTCCAGTTTGATTTAGGAGCTTTCTCAGCAAGTGCGGAATGATAACTCGCGTTATCCATTACTATGACAGAACTTTCTTCCAGTAAATAGAGGAAGTTGACGAACCACTCTTTAAAAAGTTTCGAATTCATTTCGTTGTGGTAATCTGTATGTAATGAAGATTTTTGTGCGTGGAAAATTAATTTGCATTCCTTCACGAACCCTGTTTCAGCTGACCCCGCATGAAGTACAATTAATCTCCCACCATTTCCGACTGGCACTTTTAAACCACCCCTTTCCTCTGGGTCCTGCCAAATCATTGATTTGCTGTGATTTTGGTTCACCCATGTCTCGTCCAAATAAAATATGAGCCTTTTTAAAATGCCATTCCGAATTTGATGCATTTTCCTCAGAAAAGGAGCGCGAGCACAAGCAATATCTACTCTTTCCATTCAAAATTTTCTGCCGTCATTACACTTTTTATATTTAAATCCAATCTGTTTCAAAATTCGCTGCACTGATTTCTTGGAGCCCCTAAAATTTATTTGTTCAGCCAACTGCTGTTGGATTTTTCCCGATGTTGGGTATTCTCCACGTTCATAAAAACTAAAAACACATCTTCGCACAACATCTTTGTCGAAGTTGTCCAAATTTGTTATTGTCGGCTTCTTTTTAAAATGCTTCCGCGGAGTACCAAACTTCAGTCCATGTCCTTCACACTTATCTGCGTCTCGCTTTACGCCTTGAACTGTCGATCGACTTACTCCACAAGCTTCGGCAGTCAACTCTTGAACCCTTTTAAAATTCAACATTTCAACCTTTTTTGGATCGTCCGCGAGACTCTGTAAAAAGTTGTAAACATTGGCAATGATGTGTTTTCCTTGCTTCCCTAAGTCCTTTTTACCAGATCTTCCTCTGTTTGATGGCATTGTAGGAGTTTGAGGAGCCTCAACAATTTGTAAATTATTATTATCATTCATCGTGAATAAGCCTTATATAATTATTAAATAACGGCAATAATACAACATAACAAAAATAATTGATAAAAAGTTTAAACGCGTAATCCTAGAGCTACTGAATGTAATATGTACGTGGGTAATGTTGAGAAGACGAGATGTTTATCCTGTAGCAAGTGGAATGACATGTCAATGGAATGTGAAGTGTTTGCAACAGACCTCCTCTCCCCACCGTTACCTACGCATACCATGTGTAACGCGTGACAACGCTGTACTGCGAGGGGCGGGGAAGAGCTGTTACTATTGCGTCACCTCGAAGCTTACAATGATGTGTCCCGTACTATAGTGATTATTGGTGGTGTGAGTTATTGATTTGACCAGTGATTGTTCGTTTTGGATTAATAATTTTGTCTATTTGAATAATGGTATTATACGTTGCTTATACGTGGAAATGAACTGTGCGTCTTCTTGTTAATCGCTTGATTTTTCTTACTGGTGTTCGTTCCGTTTGATGATGTGAATTTAGTTCATAATTTTTGGATCTTCTATTGTGGTTATATTTTTTTCTTCCAAATCGGTTTCTGAGTTTAAAATTCCTTTACATAATAACTCCGCGAGCACTTTTCAACTGTCTTCTTCCGTGGATAACAATTAAGTGTAAGTTCTTCTTTTTGTCATCGAACTGATCAAAATTTCTTAAATTCTGATTGGCTCCCTATGCACAGTTCAAGGGTTAAATGACCAATACCACTTAGTCACTTTATATTTTACAATTTTCTTTAGCTTATTATTTTATGATTATTTACTAATGGTTCATACAATGTTTATATAGTTATTAATTATAAAATTACAAATAATTTGGTACTAAACATGTCTTGGTTTAGTTCTGTAAAATGTTAGTATTTAGTGAATTTTCCTGATATCTGATGAAACAATTTATAATGGTTGATGGTAGTTATACTTTGACCCCTTGAGATACATTAATTTAAATTAATTAGATGGTAACATAAAACTCTTATAATATATAACAAAGCTCTTACTAATACTACTTAGTTTAACAATTTTAATTTATTCACACTGTTTAACAATTGCCTGTATGATAAATCATTTATCCCTACTGTAAATAATAACTGAACACTTTTTTATAAATAATAGTACACTATTAAACTATAGTTCGTGTAGCTATTATTATTATGCCACCCTTTTCTGTGTTTATCACCACTTTTATCACTGTAAGGGGTTGTGCCCTTTTTCTCTCTTCAGTTTAATACAATTTTGTGTAATAAAGTTAATGCAATTACTTTATTGAATTTGTACTCTTCAATGGATCTGCTTTGGTTACTCATTGCAAGTTATTTAGGCCTACTAGGGTTCTTTATTTTAAATTTGGTTTGTTTACTGCCCTATTCTACTGGGTAATTTCTGGCTGGGTTTTGATAGTATTAATTAAGTCAAAGGTTGATGTTGTTGAGTCATATTTGGTTCCTTACTGATTTTCAAAAATTGACATTTTCTGTTAACTATTTATTGCATTGTTTTGTGTTCCCTCTCTGGATAGGGTTTCATGATTGTCATTATAATTATTTTTTTACAGTGTTCTGTTTCGTTACAATATATTGTTATATTACTCGTATATGACGAATTATACTTGTCCCACGTAGGATGCGTCACTTTGTAAATAACGTATATGACGTGTTATAATTTTAGTTTAATATTGAGTTTTAGATTTTGAGTTGTCGGTGTTTAATTTGCGATACGTTATTAATTCGCACGTCGGATGCGCTCTGTGTTATAAACGCTTCGTGTAGCCTGTGTGTCCTTACCTGTTCCTGATCACTAATTACTTCTTCCCGATAGGCGCCAAATTGTTTTACTAGAAAACAATTAAAAGGTTCTATCTTCGTTGTTTTATTGTACTGTAGTATTTGATTCGAATTGTTCGCCGACTGGCTGGAACTCGAATCTCGCTTGAGTGGGGAACGTGTTACCAACGTAAAATGTTGTTGGCTAATTCTACTCACTGCTACAAAACACAACATACATAATATACTTGAAATAATTATTGGACAGTTAGTAACGATTCACACTTTTTATTTGGCTTCAGAACTTGTTAAATTTCATTAATGTTTATACAAATATGATTAATATAATAGATTTTAGCCTCGGCAATAATTTATCGTTCACTCAGCAGAAAGCAGGGTTGGCAATGCAAAGTTAGTCAGTCGCCATGATAGACGCCGTTTCTTATTTATACAAAATAAAATTGCCAATGAATTCTTTTAACTACGACAAAGAAGTTTAGAACAAGATAATTAAATACACCACCTTACAATCGTGGTAATTAAATATGAAAAAAGGTTTACATTAAATTCAATGCTGTGGTGTTAAAAGTGTGTGACGGGGTTATTCGTTTAGTACATAGGTTGTATTCAGTTAGTTGGTATTCATAAATATGTTTTATTTATTAATCTTTGAAAGAAATAATACCATCAATTATAGTGAGAGTCCACAGTGTAGTGAGAAAATTTAAAGAGAATTTATTTCAGAAAGTTAACTCAGCAATACTTATCATCAGTTGCTTTGAGGTGTAGTTTCGGATAGTTGAAATAGGTTGGGTTCATCGATGTTGGTTCTTCAATCTTCAATCATCTTTGGCTTCAGGTACGCCTTGCGTCTTTTTCATGTTAGTTGGTCGATTTTACTTAATCTGGAGTTAATTAACCTGATCCTTTGCCTGGGTTGAATGTGTTATTCCCTCATCAGGTATTCTGGTTCTTCATTTCATGAAATCTGGTCACTTTTATTGTTTTTAAATAAAATTTGGGCCCTTAACGGCCTGGCGTCTCTTCCTCGTAAGCGTCACTCATCTTAAACGTTCCTAACGGAAAAATCATCAATAACGTTCCGTTGTCATGGTAACTAATAGATTCTGATTGGATAAACTTGACTTAAAACCATTGTTAGAATATTTGAATTTTTATTAATCTTTGGTATTCCTTTTTAAGTATGAGATATTATCACCACTGTTTGTATTTTGTTTCAAAGATTAATTTAACATCCCATAAGGTTGGGTTTACTGATGTATTAACATTTGGATAGTTATGTTGATATTATCTAATTACATTGCTTTCTTATTTTATACAATTACTTTAACATTTCTTTCTTATTTTGATTCCCTAATTATCATTTCCTATTTACTTGTCTTTGATTTGCTCATGTCATAGTTAAATTCTTACAATTTGTAGTTTTTGGTGTATTACTGTTAGGCATTGCATAGACCTAAGTAGTAATTGGCTGTTTTTTCTTAATTTATACAGATTACATTGTATTTTCCCTTTGTACAGGTTTTGGTTTGTTTTATACATGATTTGTTTACTTGTTGAATGGTTTTGTGTCTGTTTTATAATAATTGTATGTTATTTTATTAGTATCCATCTTATGGCTTGTCTATTGTGTCATAACTGCTTTTTCAGTATTATTAGATTTGTCTGAATTTATCTTGTTTCTTAATTATTGCCTTTATTTATAATTGAACTATTATTTCCTATTCTCTATTACTTAAAACATAACCTTTAGGTTTATGGTCTGTATAATTCCTACAGCCATATTCCTATTCATCAAACATAATCATTATTGCGTGTCATTACTCACAATGTTCATACTCTTCATCTCCTCATACTCTTTGATGAATTATAATTATTACTTGACATCAAAATGAAAACATAAACATGAATTAAACATATTAATACAATGATATATTGTTATGACTAACTCTAAATGACATTAAGCCATAACTGAATCTTCAACAACTTTTTACCATCTAATATTAATATCTTTTGTTTTTTTGTTATTATCAGTTTGTCATGAAAAATGTTCTTTAATGTATCATTTTATATTAATGATATTGGATTCTTATTTCTGTAAATAAAAATCATGTATTCTGTGTATTAACACACTGATAGTCATTCGTTCTTGAATACATGAACAATAATACTAATTAACAAATTATTACCTAACATTAAGATTTGCAAACTAAAATATGACAAGTAGTAAGTACTACTATTATCTAAAACATACTTATTATCTAGTCTGTTACACTTTGTTTCATTTTGTTATTAATAATTGTGTTCACTGGATAATTGCTATTAAGTGCCACAGTCCTTCCTGTGATTAGCCATTATCAGCTTTCACTTACTGTATTTTTACCACTCACTGATGGTTTTTGATCACTCTTAAATCTTTAGTGTTTTTTCACTGATTATTTGGTGTCTATCCCTATCAATAGGGTTCTATTTAATTTGGGGTTTTACACTATCACTTTGCACTTTATATGGTTAATTTAAGTGTTACTAGTGGGTATTACCTAAGTTTAAATTCTCTTTCTCACTTTACAATGTTCACTATTTCTCTAACTCCCAATCTCTCACTTTACAAGGTTTAATTATAATATTAACAGGTTCAGGTCGTATTAGATTGATTTATCATAGTTAACCTCTATTTATTTGGTTAGTGTACTTTGTTTAAATTTAAGTTATTGAATTTTAACGCTTATCATTTACTTTGCTTGTTTGGTTGATACTAATAATTATCATTTACAATTATCATTCATTGGTTTCTTTTTCCATTACTTTATTGGATTGTAACATTTCTCCTTTTCTTGTTCTACATTACTGGTTTGTGTCCTTTCATTTCTTTTCATTTCATTTCATTTCACTTATATTATGGTTTTCACCTTCTCATCTGGTTTCATTTTCTTTGGTCAATCACTGGTGTTGTGGCTGGTTCTAGTTATTCACTTCATTTTGTTTGTCTTGATATATTCTATCACTGGTACTGGGGCTTGTTCTATTTTCTCACTTATTTTATGATGATTTATTTATCCTTTCCTTGGTGTTGGGGCTGGTTCTACCTTCTCACTTATTTTATGATGATTTATTTATCCTTTCCTGGGTGTTGGGGCTGGTTCTACCTTCTCACTTACCATCTATTGGGTTATTATGGTTAAATCGCATTGTATTATGGTTTTCAACGTTTTGGTTCATTGCTTGCTACATTTCTCATATTTAATTTTCATTATTTAAATATTTCATTTATTTAATTTATTCTCTTAATCACTGGTTCGTTTTGACCTATCGGTTCTTAGTATTTTATTGAGTGTCAGTATTCTTCTTGATTTCTGTATTATATATTTTTTTTAATATTCTTATCCCTTTGATATCTAATTCCCTAACATTTCTTCCCTAACATTATATTGAATCGGATCGGAGGGGTACTTTTGACTCCATTCCTCCGCCGTCAATTATACACATGATTGCTGGACTTATCTACAGTCAATCATTAACAAAATTATATAAGTAGTCTTAGTGCGACTATTAACAAATATCATTTGTGGGATTCTCCACATTATTATCATTCAGTTTATACAACACATTATTTCAAATTATAATCTTTTATCTCTGATTTACACTCTTTAGCTCTTAGTGATGCGATATTACTAGTGGGTATGATACACATGATATTAAGAATTTTTTTTTTTAATCGGCTTCAGGATGCTTTCTTGCATTTAATAATATTTTTTTATAGAGGTTTGGTTATATGTTCCCTTTCTTCTTTGTGTCTTTGGGTCTACGATCTTATATGTGTTATTTTGATTGTCTTTACTCACTATATAAGGTCCTGTGAAAAGTAGTAATAGCTTCTTGGCTATCCCTTCCATGGTACTATTTTGTTCACAGTATTTTTATTGTATCCATTTTCATAACCAATTTGGTATATTATATTTCTTTCTTTGTCAGTTTCTTGTTTGTTTAGGGGAATTTCGTACATTCTGTTAAATAGCGAATAGAATGCTGCCATTTTATGTTGTGGTGGGTGGTCAGAATGGTTAGGTATAATGATGTTAGTAGAAGTTGGTTTTCTATATATTGCATATTGTATGTGGTTGTTGTATCTTGTGATGGTTATGTCAATTAATTAAAGAAAACACTAATAACTTTGAAGAATGATTATAATAAAAATAATGGTAATAAGGATAATCTGACTCCACGTAGCTTAAGCAAGGCAACCACAGTTTAGTAGAACAGTTTAACCACCCCCTCATGGTGTATGTTAGACAAGTTACAATGGAACCAGTTACATCTTTTACAAACTTGAGGTCTTATGACCTTAAGGTATTTTCAGTTCTCAATAAGTTTGTTATACGGATTGAGCTGACAGATATTTAATGTAGAAAACAAGGGTAGCCAGTCTATGGAGTTGATGTAGTTAGAAGGGGCATAAATGAAACGCTCCCACATGTAAGTATGTAGCGACGAACTCAAGTTGAAACAGGATGAACGGTGGACGAGTAGAGGTTACGAAAATTATCCCTGGACTATGATGAATGCTTAATGGAAGTCGTTCCTGGTCTTTCTGGATCTTTCGGTGTATTTCGGTTCTTCCGCATTTCTTGGTCTGACGGCTTCGGGGAGCGCCTTAATGTAGAACCGCTCTGCTGTTGGTCAAAGGTGTTCGCATGACCACCGATCTTCCCCCTTTTTCCTGGCAGAGGCAGGGACCCTGAAGGTCTTTAGGAGTCTACCGCCGCATCAAAAGGATACAGACACACCTGACCTCGGCCGTCAGACCAAAGGGAATGTCCTGGTTGAAGGCTTGCTGAGAAATGAGACCGAAAGGATTCTGTGTAGGTCGTACCTGCCTGCATAAGACAAACCTGTCCCAGTTTGTCGAAAATAAAGCCTTTGGCTA
This sequence comes from Magicicada septendecula, assembly GCA_034769895.1. Lineage (NCBI taxonomy): Eukaryota > Metazoa > Arthropoda > Insecta > Hemiptera > Cicadidae > Magicicada > Magicicada septendecula. The sequence goes on along the minus strand of CM068373.1, from coordinate 44,009,232 downwards.
ACCTAACTAGATAGCCATCCTGAAGACCGAAACTCAGCGAACAGCTGACCACGACTTGTCACTGAATCGCGTCGCCCCCACTTTGACAATGGCACTGGCAGGCACTGCTGCCAACCGTGTTGGTAGCACTGAACCACTCTACACGCGCCGGGAAAATTCAAAGACCCGTCACAAGATCTATAAGAAATCTACGAAGCAGCGTAACAGGTTTTAGGACGCGGTAGAGGAGTATGACATAGTTAAAAATTAGGGGGTCAGCAAGTAATCACGACAAAGTTTAAATTATGTTTCTTCTTTTAAACTTGTTGATCTTCTGCTTTCGATACCGTGTCCGAAATCTGTGATATTTATTGTGCCTTCTCTCCATTACTTTGGCTAAACATTTTCTTAGTGATTCCATAGCCTCATTAATCTGCATGGAGCCAATTGACCGATCATTCTGTTTATTTGGTGAAGTGCATTCTGTAGTTCTTTCTCGTCGGTTCCTGACCTGACCGTCGCAAGTTTATCTGCAAAATGGATGGTGTCACAGCATTCACCGTTAAACATTACGCGTATTCTGTTGCTGGTGGTTTCCGCGAACTCCTTAATCGTGTGTTCTACAAACAAGTTGAACAGTAGTGGGAATAACTCACAGCCTTTGTAATACTTTTTGATGCATTTTCTTTGTGTCCATTCCGGTTGTGAGAGCTGTATAGGTCTTGTACAGTTGCAGAATAATTATTCTTTCCCTACTGTCTACCTTTACGTGTATGAGGACTTTCAGTTAATGTTATCGAATGCCTTTCCGTCGTAAGTGAAGTTTATCATGAGTTCTTTGTTCAGTTGCAGATTTTTCCCCATAATTATTCGCAGCGACCATACGTAGAAGCTGACGTTACCCCCTATCTACCACGGGGAAGTAAATGTCAGCGTTTTCTTTTCATCGAGTCTAGGAACTTAATGGCATTTCTCAAAGTCTCCAGTACTTTTATGAAGAATCAAAACTGTACTGATAAATGAATTTGATGGTTATACACCATTGCATTAATTGCTCTTATCGATTTAACATGAAGAACTGTACATTACACTTTTACGTACTAAATATTTTATTCGATAATGTGCTACATATAAGTGTCCTGTCTGGAGCATGCTTCGGCCAACCTAGGGCTGCCAGTAAACACCCAAAAGACAAAGTATATGCCGATGAAGAAGAATGTCTTCAAAGAAAGAATCCTAAAAATTAAAGTTAATTGCAATGAATTTGAGAGGCTAGATAGTTTTAGATATCTTGGATCGCGCTGTAGACGTCACAAAAATCAGATGTTAATGGAAATTCAAGACAAACTATCCATGGGAAGTAGGTGCTACTTTCCTTTGCGTCCATTAGTATTGTATGCTCGAGAAGCCTGGACCGTGACCTTAGCCCAAGTAATGTCACATACAAAGAATGACAGAAGAAAGGGCAGTGAAAAAAGTAGTCACTGTCGGACCAGGAGAAAGAAGAGCAAAAGAGAGGGCAAGAACGAAATGGGTGGACGATTGGGGGTCAGAAGGAGGCTTAAGAGTCGCACAGGAGCGGAGGCACGTCGTTCTGGAGACAGGGCTCTTCATGAGCTGTAGCGCTGTGGAGCAGTAGTAGGCCTATATAAATGCAGCGCCGTGGAGCAGTAGCATATAAATGAAGTGAATTTTTATTCCTTATTCAAACACTGCAAAACCACAAAAGTTTGACAAACCACTAAAAGTTTGTCAAAATTTGTATTGACTCTGTAACCAAAGTAATAACAATTTAACATCACTATTAATTTAGATAAAAAAAACCTTCGACATGGTATTTTATATGTTTTATATTTTATATATCACACATCGTGGCCTCATTTATAATTTATTTTTACATATTTTGCACATTTTACAAATGTATTGTTCCATTGGATTGTTAGTCTAATGACTGCTTTTCTTCCTTCTCCTTTTATTACGCTACAATTCCAAAGTAATTAACCCATTGTTTATATTTCACGGTACTTAATACAAATAAAATTAATTTTAAAATTATATGATTCAATTAAGTCTAGAAATTTTTAAATTAAAATATTCAATGAAATTGATAAAAATAGGAATTGAATCTTTTTACAAAAAATATTTGTCCTACAAAATTTTACGAGGACTTTACGCATCGATGAAGGCTTAGTTGATTTTTAATATTGGAGAAATGAGGACCAAACCAATGTGTGTGTGTGTATGTGTGAGTGGTTGGTTGGTTGTGTAGCGGAAGGCGAGGCACTCAGGGCTTTGAAAATCATCATCATCATCTTTATAGATGTAAGGATTAAACTAAGGATGGTTTGTTTCGGTCTGAAACAGTCAAAAGAGTCTAGGGCTGGTCAGTCCAGCGCTCTCTCGGACGTCCCATACCCCTCCGTTTCCTCGGCTTATAGTTCCATAGGTTCCATAGTTGTTTAGGGATGCGGCAGTCATCCAGTCGGCAAAGATGTTCCCACGAATTCAGCCGATACTGGGCAAACCTGTATGTCCTGTTCAGTGGCGTACTCAGGGGGGCTCAGGGGGCTCAGAGGGCTCAATCCCCCCCAACCACAAAAATGTAATATGCACTTCCTTAATTTACTTAGGTCTCGTTTAAAATTCAAATTTGCATATTTCGGCGGATTTGGACAGGGATATAAATACTAACAATATAAGTAGTTTATAATAACAATTATTACTTCAGTTATAATTTATAGCTCATTGAGCGCTGTATTACGTTGAGTGTAACTTTCAGTAAGCTACCTGTTTTCTCTCGCTCTCGCTCTCATTTGACGGCGCGGAGGCGCGGCCACACGCACGTCCCCCAACCAGTGACGTGCAACCGGCCACTACTACCAGTGAACCCTAAGAATGTTTACTTAAGTATTAAATAATGTTTTTATGAAACTTAAATAAGTATGTAAACCTTTTTCATAAAAATATTATTTAGTACTTAAGTTAAATTCAGCACTTTTTTTATATCAGTCGATAAATACAACGAAAATTTTAATAATGTTCCTAATGTCATATCTTGAATAATGCCGCTGTAATAATGAAAAGAATTACTTTAAAAACAGTTTACATTTATACGAAATTTTTTGACAACTTTTTTGCTTAAAAAAAAATAGAATCGTTATATATACTATTATAAAAAAATTAATTTCTAGAAACAATAATATTTTATTTAAAATGTATCGTATTTTACGAACGTATAAACATAACTAACCTACCTACCAAATCCTCGTACACACGTTGCTGTCATCGTCCGCCATTTTCGCGTTTGTGTTTGTTTGGCAGTACGGTGTTTATTAACTCCGACGTTTTCGTAGTTTTATTAGTGATTATTTGATTGTTTGTTACGTCTAAGATGGAGACTAGTAAGTCCAAACTTGATGACAAGACAAAAGTACCAAAAAGGAAAGTCAGAACTTTGGGTTTCTTTGTAACAAAAACTAAATTAGTGAAGTGTGATATTGTAGGCCTACATGTTCTTTGTCAACTTCTACATCGTCTCAGCAAGATACTTGTGTTAGTGAGGCTTGTAGCAATAACAACAATGTTTCCGGGCTTGTTTCTGAATTCTCTGAAAATAGTGAAACTATAATTCCTGGCTGTTCTGACACAAATGTTCTTTCACAAAACGAGTCTTCATTATTACGTAAAATAACAGACATTAGTTATTTATTATTACAATAAAAATCTGAAATTGATGGTAACCTGAAGGAGACCTATACCGTTATTTATAAAAATTACACTGAAAGTATGGCTGACCACAAATTTTCTGTAAAACAGAAGGTGCAATTATGCAATCATTCCAGTATTCTTTTTATCACATATCAATAACATAGAGCAAATGCTGGCCAGGAATTGCGGGTGAAACAACTCTACAAGCTAAACTTATATATTCCTTTTGTTGATCATTGCGTTGTTGAATTAGAAACTCGTTTTGGACCTCAGTTTGATAAAATTTGTCATCTTCAAGTATTTATGCCTCATTTCATCATTTAGGCTACTACTCAGGAGATCAGTCTGTTGCCTCTATCATTTACCAGGACATTTCCAAGATGGAACTTAAACTTGAGGCAGAAATATGGAAGCAAAAGTGGGTGGATGAAGCAGATATGAATGTTCCAGATACACCTCTGTCTTCTCTCCAAGCTTGCAATCCAGATATATTTCCCAATGTTCGAAAAATGTAAGAAGTACTGTGTGTACTCCCAGTAACGTCAGCTGAGCCAGAACGCTCCTTGTCTGAGGCGGTTGAAGACATGGCTGAGGTCTACAATATCGGAGACAGGGCTTAATGGGCTAGCTTCGCTCAATATTCACAGGGAAATCGACATCTCTCCTGAAGATATTGTTGAACGATTTGCCAATCAAGGAAATAGGAGAATGGACTTGGCTTTTTAAATTACAAATTGCTTGGCTTGGACACAAATGGTTTACCTGTTGTAAATTAATAGTTAACTTGATTCTTATTTACTGTATATAGTTTCTTTTTCATTTTTCAAATACTGCTATTAATTTTGTAAGAATTCAGCTAATATGCACTTGTGTAATTTCTCATTAATAAAGTATTAGTAAAATAGTAGTATAACAGTAAGAAGTATAACAGTTTAATGAAAAACTGTTTTTTGTATTGGCACAATTAGTTAATTAGCAAGTCATCTGAAATATATAATTGTTAAATACCAACGTTGCAAAACTTTATTCCCAGTGCTACTGATATTAATATATAATATTATAGTATAATTGAAGTAAAATGAATGTGTTGTTAAATATTAAAATAAACATAAACAATCTATTAAAAATATTTAGTTTTAGAAAGAAAAAAGTATTGTTTTTAAAATTGCTGATTAAAAAACAGAATGAGACATAATTCCCCCAATCACGAATAATACATTTTTAATATAGAAAATGTGAAACCTACTAAAATAATATGCCTACTAATAAATTTTAACCATTAACTGGTATGTGTACTGTACCTTATACTATAAGTTGTAGAAGAGTAGGGTAATATATGGACTGCTAAGGTTCAAGCCCCCCCCCCCGCCAGACAGATTTCTGCGTACGCCACTGGTCCTGTTATGTCCATAACATTCGTATATCCGTCCGGCTAGTTCTTATTTGAGACAATTTAATAATAAATATGTCCCGTGAATATGTTACAGAGTAGACGTATGGTGGGGCTAACACCTATAGGCTTAACGTCCAGCCCTATTTCTGTCTGAGTGTTCACCCATAATCTGGCTGTCTTACCAGACTAAAGAGACCAGTTTTTTCTGTTGAGATCTCCATAAGGATCTTTATTGTGTTGGTTTCTCCTTGTCTCCCACATCCTACGTCGTTGACCAATATAAGAGCAGGATGTCTTTAGGGGGGAAATTTCTCACCCCAAGGGTAAGCGAGTGCCCTGACCTGTACTTGGCAATGACAAGTAGAGGAGGGACAGCTTATACCGGCTATCACTCGGTCTCCTGAGCCGCGTTAGCCACCTGTAGGTGTTGTCCTTCCCCCACCACTTGGAGGTGAGGCTGGATATTTCCCTTTCTTCAAGGAATGAGACCATAAGGTCATCCTCTCCAGTACTTTGGGGGACGCGTTGGAAATAATTTTCTAAATCATAGTGCCAAACTGTCGTTATAAAAAGTAGTTACTTGTAACCTGCAAGTCAATTTTATTTCAACTAGTATGTTAATTAGCTGAAAGTTGTATTTGGCCTTTATTGTTATTATAAAGGCTTACAATAGTGAGTCTGTGAAACTGTAGGGTACAATAGCTGAGTACTCGTGATGCTATGAAATCGTGTAAGAAAAAATATTTATTTATTAGCAATCAGAAAAAAAAAATTTTTAATCTGTTCTGCTGATTAGTGTACACACATGAGAAATGTACAACTGAATGGCATGAAGAGGTTTCCCATCCAGTGATATCACCGCGTGGTCCTTAAGGTTCGGATGCCCAAAGTCTTTTCAATTTTCTGTAGTTTGCAGGCTGTAGAAGTGACATGATCAGGGGGTTGCGATGGTCGTAAAGTCGTGTATTGTGTCCAGTGCCACATTCATGAATGACTTCACGGACGTGCGGAATATGGAAGTCTGTGTGCAAATTGTGGTTGGATACACACCACAGGGCAACCACGATAGCTCGTAGGATCTTCGATTTGAATTGCTCGATATGAACTATGACCGGCGCAGCCTCAAAGCTCGATTCCCTAAGGTCATATAGGTTTAAGGACAATATTTTAGACAATACGTTTGTTGTCTGAAGATAGATTAGGTTTTCTGCTTATCAGATCATTACTTAATTTCTGTAAAAAAAGCGCAGAGGCAGTGTCTTAAGGAATAAGGTTTATCAGAGGTGCGATTATTGCAGTTGAAACTGTAAAAAATATATGCAGTTGAAACTGTATGGAATTCTAGAAGTGGTAGGGTAAAAACGATCAGAAGAATTACTATTTATAAATAGATTATGAAAGAGTGCTGAGCTTTCTCCACGTTATTTAAGTTCCACATAGATAAATCCCTAACGCAAAGAAAAAGGAATAAAGTGTTACGAATGGAACCAACCAGTATAGCCGAGAGAGTCCCCGCCACGTCAACCCGCCAAGTGTGGCAGGTGTTGCCTCACTCAGGCCCGCGTTCAAGTTTGTTCTAGACTCTTTAAGAGGCCACCTGAGATAAGCATTAACGTCAGCATTAAGTGACGTGCAAATTGAGGATGGAAGACTTTTCTACAAGCCGTGCGCTACCTATAAAAACCATAGCAGCCGGCGGCATGAGTTCAGTTCGTTGAGAGATTTCTCCTTAGTGCGGATGGATTAGTGTTGTGTAAAGCGTTATTGTGTTTTTAATTAAAGCTGGTTTTTAGTGACTTCATTAATGTCTTCTATTTTGTTTTCCACTCTACCATACGACGATCAGTGAGACCGTCGTAACAATAGTATAATGGAAAGCAGAGTGGAGGAGCGATCCATCTACAGTCTGTTATCCATCGGTGACCAAGTTATTTTGATAGGAGATGACGATGATCTTCAAAGTATTTCTGAATTTTTATGAATGAATACTTTAAGGGGTTCTCTAATGAAAGTTGAACATTCAGTACTTATGGTCATTGGAAGTAAAGCTCACAACTTGCAGATAGATGGAAGGACAATAAAAAATACGGACGAATACAAACATTTGGAAGTCAAGTAAGATAGAAGGAAGGAATAAGGTAGACGTTTAAATGGTAACAAGGGAAGGAAAGACAGTGACATCCCACTACTATGGAACTAATTGTACCTTCAGACGAAAGACTTACAAAATGACAAGAATGAATGGAAAGTTCAAAGCATTCGGAGATAGTGTTATTACATGTGGCTCAGAAGCTTCCAACAATGATAAATGTTAGGACTATTAGTAGTGTAGCGGAAATAATATGTTGTAGAATACTGTAAAACTGAGTCAAAAGGTGAAGTAAGAAGCGAACATATTAGTGAGCAAAGTAGACTTCTTGATGACCCGCCATAAAGACCTCCTCCTCGTCTGTTACGTCTTGCCACAGCCTTAGAGTGAACCATAGAAAGCTGTGTCCTTTCTTCTCTGCCTTGCGGATAGCGACTGACGCGTCAAGGAGTGTGCTTGCTGGGCTGGAGACAGGCGACACTTGTCGCCTGAGTCGGTTCCAGCAGCACTACCGTAACGTTAAAGTCTTTTTGCCTCGCCGTCTAGCGAATGATCGTGTTGGCGGTTGCCCTGTCCAGTATCACGCACCTGTCCGCTGTGCCAGCACTATGTCTATCATCTGGCAGCCATTGGGCTCGACCCAGATGCTGCAATCATGCCACGTGTGTAAAAACACCCCGCTACAACGACTCAACGCAACGCTACAAAGCAGTACACAAACATCGAACGAAAATATTGAAGAGAAAACAAGAAAACTGTTAACGTATTATGGATGGACACGTCACATGAAAGACGCATGTATGCGTAAGAGAATATGGAAACGGGAACTGCAGGAAGAATAATGAAAGACGTACTCGAAGAACATGGAAGTTGCAGCTGCTGTGCTGACAAAAGACTTAGAAGGAAACACGTATATACATAGGAAGGCGTGTATATTTACGCAAATTTTCAATTAAACAATAGTTTACAAAAATCTAATAATGATTGGAAATCCTTTGATGACTTGTATGTTACTTCTGACAACTTCAGCTGGAGATTGTAGACGTTTTTATATTTTCAGGTTGTACGCTTTCTTCCACTCTGCTTATAATCCTCGTATTTCTCTTAATCCATATCCACGTCAATCAACAGAACTACACGCCACATCCGCAGATTTTCCTTCATCATAAACCGCCTCCTTACCATAGCCGATGGACCTCCTCCCAGAACTCCTCGCCGCCATCGTCATAGAAATAGAAACATCTAACTCCTAACTTCTAACATACTCAACCTGCCTTCCCTCCTGATCACATACCAACTTAAATTTTCCCTAACTTCTTACCACGTTTTGAGCACTCTTCTTTGTGCCCCCCCCCCTACCATAACGCCTCTCTGTCGCCTCATTCCAGCTTTGACGACCTACGCTACTCGTCCTTATCTTGGCCGCCCTCATATATAAACTAAACGTAATGGCAGTTCCATCAGCCACTTCCTTTACCTATATGGCTGCAAACTACATCTACACACAAATACTAACATACGTACTACTCTACCTTCAATGTCCCTCCACGTTCTTCGCTTTCGGTCTGTACTGGCGTGCGTCTGCCCACATCCTACCATCGGGCTGAAGGGGGCTTGCTCCAGATCAAAAAAACTCATTTGTGCATCTACTTGATGAAGACACCTCTTTCGTGTCAGGTATCTAGCTCTTGTCCGCTAAACGTTCCACTCATTTGGATGTTATAAAGCTGCTATAATAATTAAGCAGTAACCCTTGCCTACCTCCTTTAGCCAAAATTTTTGTAACCTTTTTCATGTAATCCATTAAACCTTAATCACTGGTCATCCTACTTCTACATGCAATCTGTTGTTCTACTCCAGCAACGTGTCTCAAAGGCCTCCGTACTGGGGCTATCGTTTATGTGGTCTAGGATAAAGACTCACAGATAACACTACATAAGATTTGTATCCGTTAGGAATTCTGTATTACTTGACAATAGCAGCCTCGTATTTTCTATAAACGCTTCATTTGCCAGTGATATTCTTGGTGTAGCGGTTTCCACCGCATCTTACATCTGCCGAGATTTAATCATAACCGTATCTGAAAATCTTCATATTATTATTATTACTTCGGCCGTACAATGTTTACACATTTTCCGGAACCATAGATTACAGAAGTGATTGAATTCTCATCTTCCATTGCTGCTTGTCCATCCAAAGATCTTCTTCAATTTCTCGTTCCCTCAATTCAGTCTGAATTTCTTCTATCCAGGGAATAGGTGGTCTTCCTCTTTTCCTTCTTTCTGGTGGGGTCCATTCCGAAACTTTCAAAACCCTCCTTGGCAATCTTTCTGTGTCATTCTTTTCGTGTGTCCATACCATTGTAATTTTTTTGTTTTGATAAGATAAACAATTGAATTTTTCACATCCATTCTGTCCATCACGACTTCATTTATAATTTTGTCACGTCTGGATACTCTTGCAGAACGTCTCCAAAAGTCTGTCTCTGCTGTCATTAATTTTGTTCTTGTGTGTTTATTAGTAGTCCAAACTTCTGAACCATAAGTCATGATACCTTTAACAATGGTTTTAAATATTTTTGGTTTAGTTTCTGCTGTAAATTTCTTATCTCACAGGATTCAATTTAAAGTAGATATAGCCATCATTCTCCAATTAATTCTAGATTATATTCTTTGTCTTGCTACCACTGGCCGTGGAAACTTGTATTCCTCTGTAAAATCTTGAAATGCCTCAAAGTATAATGTGTAGAAAACTTGTACAATACCAGAGTCATAGATTGTAAATTGAATTAGGCTATAGTTATTTTTAAGTAGTAACAATGTATCCGAGCTAAACAAAAACTGTCATGACGATTGCTCTGAATTATATGAAGCGTGTCTCTTTATATTGTTAAATGCCTTGACTGTTGATAAGTGTGCGTGAACGGAAGTACGGGCAAGCATTTGTACAATCTACTTTAATCACGGTTCAACATCTCTTCTATGCAGTGGCGTATCTAGAATTTGGCCTTGGGTGGGAGGAGGTTCCGGTGTCGGGTCGGTTTCATACAAAGGAAAATACAAGTTAAGACTAATCAACATTACTATTATCAAGTGGCTGAAATCAGTCCCATTAAATAAACGGTAATAACAGGTAAAAATACGCGTTAATGAAACATTTTTAACAGTATACTTATCGATTGAATAAGGATACATAACCGATTGAAACTGAATTCCTGTATTTCGTATTTCAAACATATCCGCTTCCATATTCTAAGATTTATATTTAAAATCATTTTCGAAATGAAATATTTCTATAGAAACTACTTCTTTCTTCAGCCTTAACCACAGTACTGTGGTCATTAACGTATACCACCTCACGCTAGCCCACTCAGTTTTCACTGACGATGGCAGTCGATGGCACTGTCGAAACGTCTGGTTATGCAGAAAATATTGGGCAACGGCCAAACAGCCCGGAAAGGAATTTTAACAACAAACTACTTTTTTGTTGCCGATAACATAGTACAAATATAAAAATATCGGTATGGAGAACCATACATGACTTCCATATTCTAAGATTTATATTTAAAATCATTTTCGAAATGAAATGTTACCATAGAAACTACTTCTTTCTACTTACTGCTTCAGCCTTAACCACAGTACTGTGGTCACTAACGTATACCACCTCACGTTATCGCACTCGATTTTCACTGATGATGGAAGTCGATGGCATTGCCGAAACGTCTGGTTTTGTAGAAAACATTGGACTACGGCCAAATATCCTGGGAAGGAATTTTAACAAAAACTACTTCTTTGTTGCCGATAACGTTGTACACATATATATAAAATATATGCATAAAATTAATGGCTTGTATAAGTTAATGATTGATCTCCATTAAGTAGTGCTCAAGTTTCCAAAGTTTTAATACTATGATGTCCGTAATTAAAACATCAGAGCAAGTTTAGTGTGAATGAGGGTACACCGTGGACAAAAATTTTCAACATTTCCTATTGAGCGTTGCTTAGAGTGAAGCTGCGAATCTACAGTGTACTTTTCACAGAACAAACACGCGAAAAAGAAGGAGCGCTCCGAAGTCACTCATGGACCCTCAGCATCTTGCAGAGGGTTCATTCCCTAAAGACGAAAAGTCTGTCTATGAATCGTTCCTCTGTAAACACGTGCAGTTACATTGCCCAGCTATCCACAGGAAGCAAATTGATGTCCATTTTTTCGGCTTGCACGCGTTATGTTGGTGTGGGTTTCGGCACTTTCCATTTAAAAGCGTGCAAATGTAAGAAAATAAACATGAGTGAAGCCAGAAATAACGTGAATTGTGTGTGTGTGTGTGTGTGTGTGTGTGTGTGTGTGTGTGTGTGTGTGTGTGTGTGTGTGTGTGTGTGTGTGTGTGTGTGTGTGTTACCTGCCTTTTTATTGCTGTAGGCATAATAAAAAAATGGAAATGTAAACATTACATAACTGAGATATGCTTACCTGCCACGAACGATATATTATTTTATACATGGAGGAGTTCAGTGAAATACACACGTACAGAAGAATTATATATATAAAGATATTAACTCACACATAATTTACATTAAAATGAAAAAATTATAATTTTATTCCCTGGCAACAAAATTATTTTATTTTTAACATTTACCATTGTTTGAAAACGTTTAAATGAATTTTCAAGTACTTTACTGTTGTTAAAACGGAAAAGGTTGCTGGTAAACTACCCCTTCCCCTTAACTGATCTTCACCAAAATCGAAAGCCCTTGAGACCTCTACAATTCAGGGACGTATGCAAAAAATTATTTGATTCTGTTTGAATTTGCGGCTGTTATCGTTTGCCATAGAAAATACCCTTGTTAAAAAAACGTTGCAGGTAAACTACCCCTTTGCCTTAACCGATCTTCACCAAAAACAACAGGTCTTGAGGTTTCTACAATTTAGGGCTGTATGCAAATAATCTTTTGATTCTGTTTGAATTTGCGGCTGTTATCGTTTGCCATAGTAAATACCCTTGTTAAAACATAAAACGTTACAGGTAAACTACCCCTTTCCCTTAACCGATCTTCACCAAAAACAACAGGTCTTGAGAACCCTACAATTCAGGACTCTATGCGAAACATTATTTGATTCTGTTTGAATTTGCGTCTGTTATCGTTTGCCAAACAAAACAATTTCCCTTGATAAAAAAAACCGTTGCTGGTAAACTACCCCTTTCCCTCAACCGATCTTCACCAAAAACAATAGGTCGTGAGTACTCTACAAATCAGGGCTGTATGCAAAAAAGTATTTGATTCTGTTTGAATTTGCGGCAGTTATCGTTTGCCATAGAAAAAAAATCTACACACAGACACACAGACACATAGACACACAGACACACACACAGACACTTTTCGGAAAACGACTTTTTTCATGTTTTGAGTGTAGTACAATCAGAATCTGCAATAATCTCGAACACGATTTTTTTTGCCATCACCATACTTCCATTTCCTTAAGGAATATGGAAGTAAAATCGGTATGGAGAACCATACACGACTTCCATGTTCTAAGATTTATATTTAAAATCATTTACGAAATGAAATGTTTCCATAGAAACTACTTCTTTCCACTTATTGCTTCAGCCTTAACCACAGTACTGTGGTCACTAACGTATACCACCACACGTTATCGCACTCGATTTTCACTTATGATGGGAGTCGACTGCACTGCCGAAACTTCTGGTTTTACAGAAAACATTGGACTACGGCCAAACAGTCCGGGAAGGAATTTTAACAACAAACTACTACTTTGTTGCCGATAACGTAGTACACATATAATAAATTATCCCCTCCCCTTCAACTATAATTTTCATTTATAGAAAATTACCCCCACCTTTCAACTAGCTTCTTCATTTATAGATATTTCATCTACGTTTCAACAGTGGATTATTAAGATCTTCTTATCAGGATACTTTATTTATCAAAATGAAGTACTTTACTCTTGTTACAACAAAAAATGTTTCAGGTAAACTGCCCTTTCCCCGTAACCGATCTTCACCAAAATCAATATACTTTGAGTCTTCTACAACTCAGGTGCATATGTAAAAAGTTATTTGATTCTGTTTGAATTTACGGCAGTTATCGTTCGTCATGGAATTATTTCTCTTTTTACAACATAAAATGTTGCCGGTAAACTACCCCTTTCCCTTAACCGATCTTCACCAAAATCAATAGACCTTTAGTGCTCTACAATGTAGGGACGTATGCGAAACATTATTTCATTATATTTGAATTTACGGATGTTATCGTTCGTTATAGAAAATATCGGTATGGAGAACCATACATGACTTCCATATTCTAAGATTTATATTTAAAATCATTTTCAGACAAACAGCCAGGCTGTGTCTTACCTGCCTTTTTATTGCTGTATTAAATGAAAAATATTATATTACATTAAAATGAAAAAATTATAATTTTATTGCCTGGCAACAAAATTATTGTATTTTTAACAATTACCATTGTTTCAAAAAGTTTAAATACATTTTCAAGTACTTTACTCTTGTTAAAACGTAAAATGTTGCAGGTAAACTACCCCTTCCCCTTAACCGATCTTCACCAAAATCGAAAGTCATTGAGACCTCCACAATTCAGGGACGTATGCAAAAAATTATTTGATTCTGTTTGAATTTGCGGCTGTTATCGTTTGCCATAGAAAATACGCTTGATAAAACAACGTTGCAGGTAAACTACCCCTTCCCCTTAACCGATCTTCACCAAAAACAATAGCTCTTGAGTACTCTACAAATCAGGGCTGTATGCAAAACATTATTTGATTCTGTTTGAATTTGCGGCTGTTATCGTTTGCCATAGAAAATACCCTTGTTAAAAAAACGTTGCAGGTAAACTACCCCTTTCCCTCAACCGATCTTCACCAAAAACAATAGATCTTGAGAACTCTACAATTTAGGGCTGTATGCAAATAATCTTTTGATTCTGTTTGAATTTGCGGCTGTTATCGTTTGCCATAGGAAATACCCTTGTTAAAACATAAAACGTTACAGGTAAACTACCCCTTTCCCTTAACCGATCTTCACCAAAAACAATAGGTCTTGAGCACTCTACAAATCAGGGCTGTATGCAAAACATTATTTGATTCTGTTTGAATTTGCGGCTGTTATCGTTTGCCATATAAAATACCCTTGTTAAAAAAACGTTGCCGGTAAACTACCCCTTTCCCTCAACCGATCTTCACCAAAAACAATAGGTCTTGAGAACTCTACAATTTAGGGCTGTATGCAAATAATCTTTTGATTCTGTTTGAATTTGCGGCTGTTATCGTTTGCCATAAGAAATACCCTTGTTAAAACATAAAACGTTACTGGTAAACTACCCCTTTCCCTTAACCGATCATCACCAAAATCAACAGATCTTGAGAACTCTACAATTCAGGGCTGTATGCGAAACATTATTTGATTCTGTTTGAATTTGCGGCTGTTATCGTTTGCCAAACAAACAAAATTACCCTTGCTAAAAAAAAACCGTTGCCGGTAAACTACCCCTTCCCCTAAACCGATCTTCACCAAAAACAATAGGTCGCGAGTACTCTGCAAATCAGGGCTGCATGCAAAAAAGTATTTGATTCTGTTTGAATTTGCGGCAGTTATCGTTTGCCATAGAAAAAAAATCTACAGACACACAGACACACAGACAGACACACAGACACTTTTCGGAAAACGACTTTTTTTCATGTTTTGAGTGTAGTAGAATCAGAATCTGCAATAATCTCGAACACGATTTTTTTTGCCATCACCATACTTCCATTCCTTAAGGAATATGGAAGTAAAAATTAACCTTGTTATCACATAAAATGTTGCTGGTAAACTACCCCTTTCTCTTAACTGATCTTCACCAAAACCAACAGGGCTTGAGTGCTCTACAATTCAGGAACGTATGCAAAAAATTATTTGATTCTGTTTGAATTTACGGCAGTTACCATTCGTTAAAACAAAATTACCCTTGTTAAATCATAAAACGTTGTTGGTAAACTACCCTTTTCCCTTAACTGATCTTCACAAAAAAAAATAGGTCTTGAGAACTATACAATTGAGAGCTCCATGCAAAACATTATTTGATTCTGTTTGAAGTTGCGGCTGTTATCGTTTGCCATAGAAAAAAACTACCCTTGTTAAAACATATAATGTTGCGGGTAAACTACCCCTTCCCCTTAACCGATCTTCACCAAAACAAACAGCTCTTGAGAACTCTACAATTCAGGATAGTGTGCAAAAACTCATTTGATTCTGTTTGAATTTGCGGCTCTTATCGTTTGCCATAGAAAGAAATCTACAGACTGACACTTCGAAAAATGACTTTTTTTCATGTTTTGAGGGTAGTACAATCAGAATCTACAATTATCTCGAACACGATTTTTTTTGGCATCACCATACTTCCATTTCCTTATGGAACAATTAAAAATTATCCCCTCCACATTAAAAAAAAATTTTCATTTATAGAAAATTTCCCCTTCCCCTTCAACTACAATATTTATTTTTAGATATTTTATCTACCTTCCTACTGTGGATTATTATGACCTTTTTTTTCAGAGTATTTTATTTATCAAATTTAAGTACTTTACTCTCGGTAAAACATAAAAAGTGTTGCTGGTAAACTACCCCTTTCCCTTAACTGATGTTCACCAAAATCAATAGACCTTGAGTCCTTACAACTCAGGCAGATATGCAAAAAATTATTTGATTCTGTTTGAATTTGCGGCAGTTATCGTTCGCCATAGAAAAAATTCTACACACAGACACTTTTCAGAAAATGACTTTTCTTCGTGGTTTTGATGGTAGTACAATCAGAATCAGCACTTATCTCGAACATGATTATTTCCGCCATCACCATACTTCCATTTCCTTTAGGAACATGGAAGTAAAAAAGCAGTGATGGAAGAACTCGGTCTAACAGTACTTTACAGTTCACATAAAACGTATGTAACCTATGTTTATGTCTCTATCTACATTTAGAAAATTAGCAGTTAAGCTGCTAAACAAAACATAATTCTACATATTTTGTGAGCTGCAAAACACATCACTAGAAAAATGAAATTAAGGAATTAGATATGGATTAGGTAACTCAAAGAATGAAGTTACGTATAGAGTTAATATTAACTTTGGCTAACTATTTTTTATTCCCGAGTTCCGTGTGTATTATCTGCGTGTATACGAGAGGGAGGGAGAGGGAGAGAGAGAGAGAGAGAGAGAGAGAGAGAGAGAGAGAGAGAGAGAGAGAGAGAGAGAGAGAGAGAGAGAGAGCGGTAGACAAACAGCGAAGAGCAAGTTTAATGAATGAAAGTATGACCTTGCTCCCAATGGGTGCATACCAGCTGTACAGCGCGTCAGGTACCGTATCCACGTGTCAACGGGTCGTCATTGAAGACGACGACTGAGATGATACAAGAAGATAGCGTTTGTTACATAATGAAGATTGCGGCGAAAGCCCGTCGGCCGACAATTATTTTCGTAAAAAGTGGTTTTTAATTAGAAGGAAAGAGGAAACGGTACAGTTTCATCCAGCTAAATGATGTGAAAGTGTTTGGGGGGAGGGCCGATCCCGTCCTTGCTACCCATCGTATTTAAAGATAGTTGAAGATACGGACAGCATCACACGCTCTTCGGTCGGTGATCTCATCAGCGATCTCTCAGCGAGCCTGTATAGCAACGTATCAACATGCATCCGTTTGTAAGTATTCTTAATTAATCGAGACACGGGAAATTAAACACTTTCTTTTAAATTTTAATTGAGTGAAACTTTATATAGTTCATTAGCAAACTTCTCAACATGTGGAATTAGCGAAGAGTCAGTGGCCTCATTTTAAGAGAGGAAAACTTTGTGTAGCGCGGCCAAGTGTGACATGTGGAAACATTGTTAGTTCAGTTCCACCACCCCAACAATTTTTGAACGACAATAAGATAATTGGTATGGGTAACCATACATGACTTCTATGTTCCAATTAATTATAAAATTATTTTTAATATGTACACTCAGAACGAAACTAAATAATCAGCATGCTTTTGGTTAAAACACTGAGAAAGATAATCAAAATACGTATTGTACCTAGTTGTTAATGTTTTAAAACTAAAGAATTCATTTGATTAAATTATCCTTTTATTTAAACAGCGCGAAAGAAAGCCAATGTGAATTTCTAAAAACGAAAATTTATTTTGTTTACGTATCCGTGGTTACGATATTTTGTTTATATAAAACGATATCAATTGTTAATATTTTATTGACATTTTTTAAAGTTTTCAGTAGAATAAATTTATAACATCAATACAAAAAATTACCCCTCCCCCTTCAACTACTCTTTTCATTTATAGATATGTCATCTACCTTTCAACATTGGATTATTATGACCTTCTTTTCAGGATACTACACGCGTATTTATCAAAATTAAGTATTTTACTATTGTTGAAACTTAAAACGTTGCAGGCAAACTACTCCTTCCCCTTAATCGACCAAAATCAATAGACCTTGAGTCCTCTACAACTCGGGTACACATGCAAAATATTATTTATTCAACACACAAATAATATTCAAATATTTATTCTTTCCATTTGAAGGATCCAGACTTATGAAAAACAGCTTAAGCATTTCAACTGAATAAAATATGTCTCGAAAATCAATTTTAGGTCAATACTTAGGTTCATTAAACTTTTCGAGGTCTAGTTGTTCTAGTGTCCGTTGTTCTAGTTGTGGTTCACGCTAAAAGTGAACTCATTACCTATAACCGTCTTTCTGTGCTACTCTACCATGTTGAGAATTTGGTGATTACCTAGGTTTATTATTTATGTCTTCTTTTCAGAACTACCTATCCTGAGCTATGTGTTTGCTTCATAATGAATATCCCGTTGCTGCCTAAAGGCTGTCTGCCCATCACGTTAGAGCTCCTCCTGTAGTTTTTACAGTCCAGTACAAAACATTTGTAGTCTAGTCCTTCTACTACAAAATTTTTAATTTTATTGGAAAACGCACACACACACACACACACACACTTTTATAAGTGTGTCTTAATAAGCTGATTACAAATGCTAGTTTATATTGGTCTATAATAATAACTCTATAAAAGTGCTGGTTTTACCTCATGTGGATATCAACATTCAACCAGTTATACTTGTGTAGTAACATTATACTTTGGTTCGATTAGGTGGATACTATGAAATGGGGGTTTTGTCCACTCGTTTTCTATAATGCGTTAATATTGTGGCATGTTTTATCAACTGATACCATAAGATTTGTTACAAAAATATTTTTATATTGGTAAAACTAAAATCATTTCTATTTCTTTTTCAGTATTCATAAGTACTCAGCATTCCCCATAATAACTAGAGTTATAGGTCTATATATTCCATTTTTGTCAGTGAAAAGGTTCAGAAAAACGGATTTGCAATTCTATTAAATTACATTATTATTTTCAGTTAGTGCTTCACAAACATATGAATGTTTCAAACAGAAATAACATTGTTGCACACCACTACAGAAAAATCACTCCGACTAGCGCTTTCAAGCTTCACAGCTCATCATCAGATCGGAAAATTTCCCGCTCATCACAGCTCTTTTTCCGATCTGATGATGAGCTGTGAAGCTTGAAACCTCTAAACTGAATAATTTTCTAAAGTTGTGTGTAAGAGTGTTAATTCTCTTTGTTATTATAACCACTAAAACAACTTTACTAATTGAAAATAAGAATGTTTTTCTCGATTTAAAATGATTCCGTTTAACAGAGAAATTTTATTACGTGGGACCGTTTTAAGTCTCTGTTTTCAAAAGTTATTCAAGTTATCGGTTGAAAATTATGTTTAAAACCATCTTCAAACTTCAAGGAACACGGTGCTAAAAGAACTATTTTTATCGGATCAATTGAGTTTCTGAGGTTATCCCGGACAACGAATCAAGCACACTTTATCTCTTTATAATAGTAGTATAGATTATAGGTATACTCTGCAACTGATTGGAGAGAAATTGCATCCTGTTTTTACTACCCTGGATACAACAAGTTGCGTAGTGCAACAGAGGCCTAATTGTTGATGATAATAATAAATTAAATCATTGTGCAACATGGGAAAGAAGCGAGTTAATGTTTCAAACATTTATTAAAAAATAATTAAAGAAGAGGAATACAAAGCAAGGAAATATGGTTTATAAACTAATCTTACAAAAGACACAATAACTGACAACTTGTGGGGAAAGCGAGATGGGGTAGTATATGTGATGGTTCCTAAAAACTAAATAATATATATGAAACAATAATTATTGAAACATATAAATGAAAGTATGTGTGCCTGTGGGCGCTCGCACGCTCGCATGCACATAGGCCTACGATCACATATTGTAGTAATAATGAACGGTGAGCAGTAGGCTCTGTGTCTGTCTGTCTATTTCTGTCTGTTTCTGACTCTGTCTGTCTGTCTGTCTGTCTGTCTCTCTCTCTCTCTCTCTCTCTCTCCCTCTCTCTCTCTCTCTCTCTCTCTCTCTCTCTCTCTCTCTCTCTTTCTCTCTCTCCCCCATATCGAGAATCTGGCTTTGTTGAGGGGATCCGGGGTCGGGTCGTCTTGGTACAAAAGATAAACAAGTTAAGACTAATCAATATTACCGGTACTATCTTAAAGTGGTAATATTAAAGTGGTTGAAAAACGCGTGATAACATTCTAAAATCAGTCACATTAAAGTAAACGGTGATATTACAATAAAAATGCGCGTTGTTGAAACATTGTTAAAATGTACTCTTACTGACTGAATTGGTTTTCCTATAATTTGTATTTCAAACGTACATCCTAATGTTGTTTAATAAATCTGTTTATATATTTAGCCTAAATATTAGGAAATTAACAAAATTCGTCAATCAAATATATTGGAACTTACCGTCTGCGGCTTTTAGAAACAGCGTCTTTACAAAATTGACATGTTTCGGGACACTTGTCCCATCATCAGAATTTAAAACAATCGCGTATCATTTAAAGTTGATACACTTGTCAGTCACTTAAAACATTAAAATCCAATATAAAACAAATAACTTAAAATAATATGATATTAAAATATCATATGATATATGAACAACATCCTTCGAAAACATAAGAAGGGGCATAGTAACATTAACGGACATAAAACACGCGAAAATACAACACGCAAATACATTGCAACACCGTACACATACCTTATGCCTCAGATTTTTGGGTCAATTTTTAGTAAAACCAGTAATATCAAGGTCACTTATAAGACCACTAATAGTATTATGAATAATCTTCGTGTCCGCAGAACTACCAGCCTTGAACACAAAACTGGTGTTTACAAATTGATATGTGACGATTGTGGTGACGCCTTTTATGTGGGCCAGACAGGACGTGGTTTTTTAAAAAGATTTACAGAACATAGGCCGCCTACACACTTTCACAGTTTGGACAATATCAAGTCAAAATTTGCAGAACACCTCATTTCAGAGAATCATAACTACACTAATTTTAAAACTAATTTGATACCCCTTCACATATGTAAGAAAGGGCGATATTTGAACGCTCTTGAAGAGTATGAAATTTATAAAGCATACAACAATACTGATACCAAGCCGCATGTTTTAAATGATAAATTGGTTTTCAAGTCAAATGTATTGTACAACACTGCCTTGCGCTATTGTCGTGGTGGGAGCGAGACGTAAATTAGTGCGCGGTCGGTCTCCATAAGATGTACATCGGTAATCGTTCGCACTCGCTGTAAATATTTTATATCATATTATTTTAAGTTATTTGTTTTATATTGGATTTTAATGTTTTAAGTGATTGACAAGTGTATCAACTTTAAATGATACGCGATTGTTTTAAATTCTGATGATGGGACAAGTGTCCCGAAACATGTCAATTTTGTAAAGACGCTGTTTCTAAAAGCCGCAGACGGTAAGTTCCAATATATTTGATTGAACAACACGTGGCTTGGTACTAAACATTTGGAATTTATTCCTTTTAAACAAAAAAATTCGTCAACTTTTCGACCCTCTGGGTGGGGGGATTCCGGTCCTGTTCGTCCCCCCCCCCTGTAAATACCCCACTGTCAGTTTTCTATCTGTCTGATTGTTTGTCTTTTTGACTCTCTCTTTCACACTGTCTTTCTCTCTATCTCGTACACTCACTCTCTCACTCTATCTATCTGTCTTCCCTCTCTCCCGTTCACACTGTCTCTCTCACTCTTTCTCTCTTTCTTGTTTTCAATAGTTCTGCTAATTGCTGTCAATCATGTTCTACTGACTTTCATTTTCAGAACTCATAATGTAGCTATTATTTTAAGCACCACTCATTCAATAATGCAAGGTCTGTTTAACGGTAGTTCACAGTTCTCCTTCTTATCTAGTTCACATTTCTCCTTCTCATCTAGTTCACAGTTCTCCTTCTTATCTAGTTCACAGTTTTCCTTCTTATCTAGTTAAAAGAGCTTTACTTTACGTTTGGAAACTAATCAAATTGGTTTTATATAATTTGTCCAAAAGGTTTTCAGATTGTCTTCAGTAACAGCGTCTTTATAACACGCTTTTTGTCTTCTTTCCGCTTCCCTGCAACAGCCAAAGTCTCTAACCGTGATCTATAAAATTGTATACGAAAGAGCTTTCCTCATCACGAATAATAAATCATTGTTTTTAGTCAAAATGACCAGTGTATCTTTATGTAATTAATTCGTTTGTGTGCCTATGCGTTTTACTTTCTTCAACATACAAAACAAGAAATTCACACAGTAATTAGACACACAGCACACAATTATTTAATTAAGAAAAATATCTTGTCTGTGATTAGAGTTGAAACTTGGGAAACACGGTCTAATATTTACGTTTCTAAATTAAGTAAACTTTCGTGTGGGGATCACAAGCACTCACATATACATTTTTCACATTCCTTTTAGTAAATAAGAATAAACTGTTAAAAACAATTAGAATTTTATAATACGTATAAAACATATTTAATACTGTATTAAGTAAAGTACAGTCTATTTAATTTGGAGATGCACAATACTACTATTTGTTGAAACTATATTAAACTATCACGCTTCATAATTCACATCAAACTGAATGCAATATATGCCCTTTCAATAGGTGTTTATTAAAGCAAGCATTAAGTTAATAAACTTTATGCCTATACTTTTTAACTGGGACATAAACTTTAACTTTTTTTACGAGAACAGGCTAGCCGTGGACCACGCGAGTATCATTTCCTTTTCTTCTCCTGCCAGAAAGTCCTCATTTGCACACTATGCGCCGCCTTCCATTCCACTGTCCACCCCTTTCTCGTCTTCTCCTCACCGCAGAGAACCTGAAGATTCTCAAGTTTGTTTCTGTATGTATTTCTATCCACACAGTTGTTGAAAGAGATACCCAGTTTCATCATTTCCTCCTTGAGTTGTTTGGTGTATCCGTTCAGACTGGAAAGTTGCCAAAGATAGTTGAAAATTGGTTTATTTAATCTGGACCGATCAATCCAAACCATATGTTCAAGGAATCTCAGTCTTTTCCTTCGGAAAGCCGTTTCCAGATATTCCAGATCCCTGTACAGCTCATCGTTGGCTCTATTCTGTCCCCCATCTTCGGTTTTCTTGGAGCCATAAATTTTCCAAAGAATTCTTCGTTCAATTTTAAGAAGAGGATCCAGATATGGAAAAATGCACATTCCACCCCAATCATGATCACCGGCATGATCACAGTGCTATAATGGTGGGCTTTCGCACTTCTGGAAAGGTTTTTCTATCCGTACAGTTTTCCGGTTAGAGTAATGACCTTTGCTAATTTGAGTTTCCTTATTTTAATGAATTCTTCGTCTGAGGCGTTTTGGGATATAAAACTTTAACATTTGTTACTGATAAAGAAAGTTTTGTGTTTTCTAAAATATACAACTATAATTTTTTTATATAATGTACATATGTGGTAAAAGAGATTGATAGGTAGATGTCCAGATAGAGTGACAGACATATAGTGGATAGTGAGAGAAAGAGAAAGACAGGGGGGGAGAGAGAGAGAGAGAGAGAGAGAGAGAGAGAGAGAGAGAGAGATGAGTGGCTGTAGGGAGAAGGAGAACAATTGTTCCGACTCGTATAAAAAAGTGTACATTTCTGTCTGTTGAATTTACTTTATAAGTCAATCCCAGTGTACTCTCTAGAGAGAGATAGAGAGAGAGAGAGAGAGAGAGAGAGAGAGAGAGAGAGAGAGAGAGAGAGAGAGAGAGAGAGAGAGAGAGAGAGAGAGAGAGAGAGAGTGATGAGTGGCTGTAGGGAGAAGGAGAACTTATTGTTCCGACTCGTATAAAAAAGTGTACATTTCTGTCTGTTGTATTTACTTTATAAGTCAATCCCAGTGTACTCTAATATTTTTTAATTTCCCTGCAAATCATCTTTAGTTTTCACTGTGTGGTGGTTCACTTACACATTGTTACATTGTTAGCCGGAACAATATTTTTATTAACATTTAACTACAAAAATATTAAATCAAATAAATAGCAAAAACAGCGATATTCAACAATAAAATACAATGAAATTAGTTTCATAATTTGTTGAGACAATCATTCAAATAAATATGAAAACAGAAAAGTTAATTTCTTTAGAAGATAGAAGTATATCGTGAAAATAAAATTAAATTAAAATTAAAGTATTTTTAGCTGACCGAATCGTACAACGCACTTATCACATATAGTGCATATGTATTTGTATGTAAATATGTTATTCAGTGTACACAGGAAAAAGGTCATTTAATTATTATTAAATTAAAACTAAAAATTATATTCCAATGGAGTAAGTACAACTCTACCCGTCAGTTATTACAAATATTTGAAAGCTTACATATTTGTAATTCTTTATAATTGAATAATACGTCAGTGCCTTACTTTCTTGTAGCACTGGGGAATGTAATTTGCTGAGTCCCCAACAGTTTACACAGTGTAAGTTCTACGAGGTTTACATCAAACTTTTTACTTTTACTGTACTGTATTTTATTAACAACTCATGATTACGAGCTCAAATATGCCTTTTTCGTATTACCTTTATCAAAATCTGGTTTAGGAAAATGATATATTGTTGTCTGTTTTCAGCTTGTGTTTACATCACTACTCTGCTTAGCAGCTGTGAGTCACGGTGGCGGAGGAGGAGGAGGTGGAAGTGGGGGTTATGGAGGTGCAGGAGGAGGTGGATACGGAGGTAGCGGCGGTGGAGGCAAATTTGGAGGTGGCAGCGGTGGATATGGAGGCGGCGTCGGCGGATACGGAGGCGGCAGCGGTGGATACGTTGGCGGCAGCGGTGGATACGGCGGAGGTGGACATGGAAGTGGCGGATCAGTGGGATATAGTGGACCTCTAGCTCAACTTGTCGTTCAGTCTGATGGCTACCTTGCCGACACTGTTGAAAATGCGGCTGCCAAAAACGCACATTTGCTTGCTGTCGTTCAAGCTGCAGCGAGTGCTGGTGGATCTGGATATGGTGGAGGTTATGAAGGTGGCGCTGGGGGTGGAAGTATTGGTGGTTTCGGTGGAGGCTTAGGAGGTGGCAAGGGAGGTGGTGGTGGATTCGTAGGCAATGGATTGGGAAGTGGTGGTTACGGAGGGGGAAATAGTGGATATGGCGGAAGTGGATTCGGAAGCGGTGGATTTGGCAGTGGTGGTACATACGGTGGCGTTACTCTGGGAGGGGGTGGTTACACAGGCGGTTTATATGGAAGTGGCGGTTATGGCTTAGGTGGATCCGGAGGTGGTGGATTCGGTGGCGGAAAAGGAGGAGCCGGTGGATTCGGCAGTGGTGGTACATATGGTGGCGCTGCTCTGGGAGGCGGTGGTTACACAGGCGGTTTATATGGAAGTGGCGGTTATGGCTTAGGTGGATCCGGAGGTGGTGGATTTGGTGGCGGAAAAGGAGGAGCTGGTGGATTCGGAAGTGGTGGTACATACGGTGGCGCTGTTCTGGGAGGCGGTGGTTACACAGGCGGTTTATATGGAAGTGGCAGTTATGGCTTAGGTGGATCCGGAGGTGGTGGTACATACGGTGGCGCTGCTCTGGGAGGCGGTGGTTACACAGGCGGTTTATATGGAAGTGGCGGTTTTAGCTCAGGTGGATCCGGAGGTGGTGGATTAGGTGGCGGAAAAGGAGGAGCTGGTGGATTTGGAAGCGGTGGTTACGCTGGTGCAGCTGGATTAGGAGCTGGTGGATTTGGAAGCGGTGGTTACGATGGTGCAGGTGGATTAGGAGCTGGCAAAGGAGGGTCTGGTGGAGTGGGAATTGCTGGTTTCGGAGGTAGTTCATATGGAGTTGGAGGATTCGGAAGCGGTGGAATTGGAGGTGGGAAAGGAGCATCCGGTGGATTCGGAAGTGGTAGCTACGGCGGTGGAGGATATGGTGCTGGAGGATCCGGTAGTGGACCGTATAGTTATGGTCCAGGAACCGATGACATCTACAACGGTGAATATGGATACGCTGGTCTAAGTCTCGCACCATCGACAGATGCAGGAGGTGTTGGTGGTCATAGAGGAGGCAGCGGTGGTTATAGTGGAGGTTATGGAAGTGGTGGAATCGGAGGCGGTGGATATGGTGGAGGTGTAATAGGAGGTGGCAAAGCAGGAGGCGGTGGACTGCTGGGTGGAGGTTTCGGAGGCGGCAGCTACGGAGGTGGACTTTCTGGATCTGGTGGCTACGGAGGAAGTGGATTCGGCGGTGGCAAAGGAGGAGCTGGTGGAAACGGAGGCGGAGGTTACGGTGGAGGAGGATATGGTGGAAGTGGATACAGTGGCAGTGGACTTGGTGGTGGCAAAGGAGGGCTTGGTGGTCCCGGAGGTGGTGGGTACGGAAGTGCTGGAAGCGGAGGAAAATATTGATCTCGTTGAAGATTTAGTTGATTTTCACTATTTATGGACATTTTTTAAATTATGAAATAGTAGTTTTAATATTCATTCTGTAATACATTCTTTATATTTAATGGTTTTTATATAAATACTTGTTACCGTTTAGAATGTTTGTTGTACTTTGTTTTTTTCACCAAGTACTTGCCTTTCCAAAAGTAACGTGTTCGTGAGAGTACAGAAGAAAATGTTGATTGGAAATGCAATTAATCCTGTGATGCGGACGGCGGAAACAGATAAAACAATTCTCTACCTTCGTTATTATAAATAGTGCTTTCAAGTGCGTTTTATTTTTGTGTGTTAAAATACAAAACATTATACTCATCTTTAAATTAAACATCTGCAACATATTTCCATTAATTTTAGTCAGTGGCTTTCTCGCTTACGTAGGATGTGGTCATTTGCTGTAAACAATTTAATTTGATTTTAAGTTGACCCATCATCTTCCGCAATGTGTTCGCTCCGTTGGACTTCTGAATATATTCTAATTATTCACCTAAATGTAGCAATCACACGTCTGAAACAAATTGATTTGTACAGAAACTTAATTAACCTATAAACCTATGATTATTATTCAACTTAAATTATAGGCGCACCCATTAAAATTTCGGTAAAGTTCTGGTTGTTATTCTAGAACAAATGAACATTTTCTAGTGTTCCTTATTCTCCTAGTGACATACTAAAGAAGACTGGTTGCGTTTGTTGCAGAACGATGGGTTGTTCTAACAAGTCTAATAATAATTAAAATTGAACCACAGTTTATCTCATAATTTTGAATATGTCTTCAGATTGAAAATACTTCTGCAAGTAAAATTTTATTGAAATTATATTTTTGTGTTTTGACCTGACCCACGTTTCCGAGAATTATTCTGTACCTTCAAAGGTTTTTATATGAATCATATAACATTTATTATACAAAAATTCAAATAAAAACCTCTGAAGATACAGAATAATTCTCTGAAACGTGCGCCAGGTGAGAACATAATAATATAATTGAATACAGTTTCACTTCCAGAAGTTTTTATAATATGAAGAAATATTCAGAATACAGAAAACCTGCAAGAAATATTGAAGAGTTACGTAGAAAATAAAGACTCAATTTTAGTAATATCACCAATCATCTAGAACAGTAACAACACCCTTCTGCTTCTGGTTAATTTTGGTTATCTTTTAACCGAGCCTTTAACAAACTTTAAAATATAAAAAAAGATATATCCATTTAAAAGGTATATAAAATTTATTCCCCTTACCTATTAAAGCTAAACGATTAAGATCGCAATATAACCTTGTTTTCAATCTTAAATCCTAATAAACCTTGTTTAAACCTTAATATAACCGATCAATCAGCAAATTAGTGTGTAAGAAGTTCATTTTAGTATTCGTACAGTGGAATGCTAAAATAATAAAAAAAGTTTAATACACAAACAAAAATTTGTCACTCATTCGCACAGAGGCGCCCCCCCCCACACACACACACACACACGCACACAGAGAAAAGTATCATAGAATCATTACCTCTGTATTACATCCTGATGTTAATAATTAAAAGTTTTGTCGATGCTTCAACAGTAGTGTTTAAAATTATGTCTATTTAATCAACAAACGTCACAGAATCGTTCATCACTTATTAATTGCCAAACACTATTAAACTAGCTACAACATCTAGTGCCATACGACTTAATGCCTCACTCTATATTTTAGTCCCACATTAATTTAATTTTTGATTACGTATTATTTAATCGGTAAATTTTCTGTTTCTTTTCTATACTTAGTTTTCTCCTAGACCGCTGAAATGAAACACAATCTACTAATTCATATACATTAAATTAATATATCTCCATTAACTTAATATTACTCTGAGACAAACCTACATAAACATTAAATTAGATTTAAATGATTCTTCGTTACCAAACCAACAATCTAGATTTACCAAACCGACAACCTCGATTTAGACAAGAATATGATCACAGTTCACATCAGTAATCGAATAATAGGGTTTTCTTTAAATTGTAAATATGATTATTAACTTAATATTCGAATAAATTTTTTTCAGCTAAAGACATTATGAAATAATGGAACTTATTTAGGGGAACTTAACAGTAATCCAAATTTTTTTTACGATTGGATTCTAATGACGATCTTGAAAAATATTTAAAAATCTTGAAAATGCGATAATAAGTATATTGTTCTCAGAAATACAATGTTATGGAAGGGAAACTGAAAAATCTGGAAAAAGAAGCCAGAGTGGGTAGCGGATGTACTCAAGATAAACGGTTCAAAAACAACACAAATGAAAATTAATTCAAAAGGTCACAACGTACTGAAGGTGCCAGTAGAAATCATAGAAGAAATAGTAGAGTTCACTTTCCTTAGTAGTGTGATTACAATAGAAGGAGGAGCAGTTGCAGATGCTAAAACAAGCATTCGCAAAGCTAATGCGGCCTTTACATAACCCTACCCAGTTTGGAAATCAAGAGAAATATCAACTGCAACAGAGCTACGCATCTTCAAGACCAATGTGAAAGCTATTTTGTTGTATGGAGCGACAAAGTCACAACGGATATTACTAAGTGTCTGCAGGTCTTCATCAATAGGTGCCTGAGGAAAATACTTCAAATTTTCTGGCCAATGGCTTCTACCAATGGCTTTATAGTTCAGTGCCGCTTTCGGCAATCGATGCACTGTTATCCTTTGCAGATGATCCCACCATTGTCTTCTGTAAATTGAAATAATTTAATTTATGTCCTTTACTTTGAGTTCTGCTCTGATATCTTTATTCCTTATTCTATCTTGTAATCAAATAATTTAATGTATTTCGAATAAACTGCATTTCAGCACTCTGAATATTGGCGCTTTCCTTTTTTGTCATGACCTACGCCTCACTTGCATAAACCAACCTGGATTTTGCAATTGTCTTATAAAATTTAATCCTTGTGCTGTGTCTTGTATAATAATAATAATAATAATAATAATAATAATAATAATAATAATAATAATAATAACAATAAGAAGAAGAAGAAGAAGAAGAAGAAGAAGAAGAAGAAGAAGAAGAAGAAGAAGAAGAAGAAGAAGAAGAAGAAGAAGATAATAAAGAACATTGTGTCATGAATGTAAATTCATATTACTACCATAAGTTCTTTTCAAACTACAATTATTGTCAAAATAGTTTCCACCTGGAAACCAGCGATATTAATTATAAATTTCCACTGAAGGCACAATAAGAAGTACAGTCAACGATTCTTTTTCTTAAGGCTTGCGTATAATGTGTTCTGCATTCACCCTTCTTCTTCTTCTTCTTCTTCTTCTTCTTCTTCTTCTTCTTCTTCTTCTTCTTCTTCTTCTTCTTCTTCTTCTTCTTCTTCTTCTTCTTCTTCTTCTTCTTCTTCTTCTTCAGGGATTAGGTAATACATATATATATATATATATATATAAACCTGTTACGGCACTCGTCTCATCCTCGGAAAACGGACCCACGTCTCTTCTACCAACGGCTTTATAGTTCAGTGTCGCTTTCGGCAGTCGATCCTCTGTCATCCTTTGCAGATGATCCCACCATTGTCTTCTGTAAATTGCAATAATTTCATTTATGTCCTTTACTTCGAGTTCTGCTCTGATATCTTCATTCCTTATTTATCTTTCAATCTATAATTTAAACTATTTCGAATAAATTGCAGTTTCAGCACTTTGAACCTTGCCGCCTTCCTTTTTTGTCATGACCCACGCCTCATGTTCTGCACCCATGCGATAAATATCGATCGCACACGTGACCTTTAAACATTTCTGCTTTATACGATGTATCATATACTGCTTATGATTACACATGTTTGCCTACAAATTATGATGAGGTATTTTGTAATTTATTTAAAAGACGTCAGTGAATTGGGTTATTGACATTAGGCCTACTAGAGAGACAGACTCCTTCCATCACTACTTTTTTAAATATGAAGCTACGTTTCCACTTATTGCTTCAGCCTTAACCACAGTACTGTGGTCACTAACGTATACCACCACACGTTATCGCACTCGATTTTCACTTATGATGGCAGTCGATGGCACTGCCAAAACGTCTGGTTTTGCAGAAAACATTAGACCACGGCCAAACAGTCCGGGAAGAAATTTTAACAACAAACTACTTCTTTGTTGCCGATAACGTAGTACACATATAACAAATTATCCCTTCCCCTTTCAACTATCATTTTCATTTATAGAAAATTACCTCCTCGTCCTTCAACTACATTTTTCATTTATACATATTACATCTACCTTTTTACTGTGGATTATTATGATCTACTTTTCAGGATACTTTATTTGTCTAAATTAAATATGTTACTATTGTTAAAACGTAAAACGTTGCATGCAAACTACCCCTTCCCTTTACCGATCTTCACCAAAATCAAAAGGTCTTGAGTCCTCTACTACTCGGGCACATATGTAAAAAATTATTCGATTCTGTTTGATTTTGCGGCAGTTATCGTTCGTCATTGAAAATTTTTCACACACACACACACACACACACACACACTTTTCTGAAAATGTGTAGTACGATAAACATGTGTAGTATCTAAAGAAGATAAACATAAAATAAGGGGTGTTGGAGAAGGGGAGAGAGATAGACAGACAGACAGAGTGGAAGAAATATCAATGCGAAATCAAACGTTTTCATTACCAAATCAAATTGAAAATCATAGTACAACTGGACATTAAAAAAGTTCTATAAGTAATCACATAGAAACATTAAACTTTAATCAACATTGGCTTACATGCTAATAGCAATTTTCAAAGTTCTCTGTCATGCAATGGGTAGACCGTTGCATTATCTGCAGTTAGTTTTGACAGATAATTAATTTACCACAGTATACATAATCAGTAGACAGTTAATTCACCACAGACAATCTAAAACGTACCAAGCTGATCGCTTTTCGTGGAACTGGTCCCGTACGTGTAAAAATTTTTATAATTGGAACTGTCCTGGAAAAAATCAGCAAGTTTGAATACCTGGGGTACAGTGTGTCTTATAATACAAGCAACGACGTTTTGAATAAGTTGCATTAGTTCAGCCTTGTGTGCGGGACTATTAAGTCAGCAAGTGAAGAAAAACGTATAGAATCCTACAAGGTGATGGACCTTCGCGCACTTCTTTATGGGTCTGAGAATTGGACTTTAACGAAAGATCTAGCCAGTAGTCGTATCCAAGCGGCTGAAATTAGATTTATCAGCCATGTGGCAGGGTATAGTCTCCATGCTATCATAGAAAAAACGCAGATATATGGCACGAACTGAATATTATGAGTATACGCGACAGAATTGGCCAGTATCGGCCGAATTGGTGGGAACATCTTTGCCGAATGGATGACTGCCGCACCCCAAAACAACTATGAAACTATAAGTCGAAAGGACGGAGAGGTGTGGGACGTTCAAGGAAGCGCTAGAGTGACCAGCTCTAGACTTTGCCTGTTTGAGACCGGAACAAACCATCCTTGGTTTAATCCTTACTGATGATGACTATGATGAGAAACTAAAACGTATTCTTTCAATGACTGAATTTGAGACAGCCCTTTCCTGACACAAGCACGTTAATGGTATTTAACTTCCCTGACATGCTTGACTAAATTCATTTCTCCTTGTTAGAACCTAAGTTAGTTATTGCCAACTGCAGAAAATTTTACCCAAAGCAAGCGAAATAAAATACAATTCGAAGAACTTAAACATTTATGCAAATATTAACACAAATATTTTACTAACTAGTATACTGTTATACAGATTTATATTTCCTCCTCAAATCTATTCAAGCCACTCTATTTGTTATGCTGTGATATGCCTAAAAATCAACTGAGAATTGTCGATAATTCTTTCTGTTCGTCCTCTGAGTTACACACCTACATAAGGAGGCATATTGTGGAGCCTTGTTTAAAATTCAACTAGACTCTACAAATCCAAAGTACGGGTAATAGAGTGTGGTATAGTATTCGTTTCAGTCATTGTTAATCTCTATTTTTAGGAAATTTACACTGATAAATCAAGTAAATTAACATGTTTATTCTACTCATATCTCATGTCCACATTCGAAGTGCTCTTCTTGTTGCATCCCTTCTCAACCTCTTCACAACACGGCACAGGCAAGGCGCTGCCTGTTCTTTCACAGTTCCTCCAGCAATGTCTTCCTGGATCTACCCACGAACCTGTGTCCTATATGTTTGTATTTACAGACTTGTTTGGCCAGTCTGGAATCTGACATTCTTTCTAAGTGTTCTTTCCACTTTTGCTTGTAATCTTTTAACTTTTCCAACACATATTATAGCAATGTACTAATCTAAGGTTAAGCAAGATACCCCATACTTGAACAATTCTTGTTTATGTATCCCTTCAAAAACAAATTAAATTTTTTAGCACATGTAGTTTATTCAGATTTACCGAACTATTTACAGAGTTTCAAACAATTTTCCCTTCAGTCATTCAAATAGGGATAAATAAGTTTTATGCCATGTTATTAAAGTGAAGTGGAGAATCTTCTGGACTCAAGACCTAAGTGATTCCTGTTGCTAATTCAGACGAATGGGTGGGCGATTTTATCTTGCTATGTCTCGACCCTCACTACCGGCGATGAACTTTATTGTTTGTCGGCTCCTTCTTTGTTTCTTCTTCTGTGTTTCACCCAGGCGCGGACTCACGGAGGGGGGAACTGGAGGAAATCACCAGCCCCCAAATAGTCACTTCAGACGAACTTTTTTCGTCTACTTGTACAATGGTTTTGTGATTGTAAATATGATGCAATAATCATATCACGTACTGTATGTTCACGGTTTTATTTCTTTTCTTCTTCTTCTTCTTCTTCTTCTTCACTTCAAGGATTAGGTTACATAAACCTGTTCCGGCACCCATATCATCATCGGACGACCCACGTCTCTTCTACCAGTGGCTTTATAGTTCAGTGCCGTTTTGGCACTCGATATTAATTATTAATATATTGGAAATTATTATATTAATTATATTAGCAATAATGATTAAATATTGGAAATCATATTAATTTGTGATTGATACATAACTTAAATGAGTAGCATGTATTTTGAACTGAAAGCAAATATTATTAAAAGAATGAAATGATAAATACATATATATTATAGTACTTGTAAGTTAATAAAATTATTGTGTTGATGACAGCACACTGTATTTTTACCTTCACTCATTCCTACCATTTATACTTTAGACCATTAATGATTGGTCATATCCCACACAAAGACAACTCTTTCCCCCTTCCCATTAACCGATCTTCACCAAAATCAATAAGCCTTAAGCCTTAAGTCCTCTACAACTCAGGCACATATGCAAAAAAATTTTTGTTTCTGTTTGAATTTACGGCTGTAATCGTTCTTCATAGAAACATTCTACACATAGACACACATACACACGGACACACAGACGCTTTTCGGAAAGTAACTTTTCTTCATGTTTCAAGGGTAGTACAATCAGAATCAGCCCTTGTCTCGAACACGATTTTTTCGCGGTGCTCGAACACGATTTTTTCGCGATCTATTTCTTCCATTTCCTTATGGAACATGAAAGTAAAACAATTGACTTTTTGATGTACTATTCAGTCTTTCATAAGAAATTACACAGTTTTTTATATAGTTAGATTCCGTACTGACTCGTAAGGTAGCAATCATTTGAAGTTCACACAAATTGCTACTATTGTTTAATGTTGAAAGTCTCGCCCGTTAGGTCAAATCCCAGGTATTTGACATTTCATGCTTTGTATAATGAAAGGGAGTGAATGTGTTGTTTGAAGTGTAACTGTTCAGACTGAACGGAAGTCTAAATTGTATTAAAACTTTACTAAGTAAACCTGTTCTTGCACTGTTTATTATCGCATGCTTTATGAATGCGTTGTTCGTATTGACTGCGTTAATGAGTTTTTTTGCAATTAGTAATTTCTTATCCTTATCCGCATTAAAAACCATTCTGCATAAAATCATATGTATATTGAATTCAAGTTTACTAGAGCATTACAGGAATTGTCATAATTAACTTCGCCGGTGATGTAACCATTACTGCGAAATGATTTCCTCCTTCCGCGGATCGGGCGCGTGCAGGTGAAACAGTTTGTGCATGCGCATGCGCTCCGCGCGTGGGTTATGCCTCTATTTATCCCAATATTTTGACCTATATCATCAATACCTATTTAATGTAATTACATATACTGATATATTTTTAGATCGAGAATAAAAATAGGAAATAATTTGCACCAGTGTTTCAAGTGACCTAAGGTTTACGCCAGGAATGTTGTCTATCGCCCGCGTTTTTCAAAATTTATTTAGTGAAAGCAACAAATTTGAAAAAAATGTGGAGAGACATGGGAATTCCTGCTTGATGGTGATACATTTTATTCATTACAGTTTACTTTTGGCTCAAGATTTTGAAGACATAATGTATATGACTAAAAAATTAATACAGGAATATCAGAAATGGGGACTAAAGGTGTTTGTTATGAATAAAACAGAGAGCATGGCAATAGGACCATGCTTCATCAAGAACTTGCAGAACGACATGGGGAAGATTTCATATAAAGAGGAAAACAAGTATTTAGTGTGCAAATTACAGCCAGTGCGAAGCACGACAAAGGAATATAATCCACAATCAATTTGGGAAATATGGCTATATCTACATTAAATAGATTCCTGTGGGATAAGCAAATTACAGCAGAAACTAAAAGAAAAATAGTTAAAACCATTGTTAGAAGTATCGTGACTTACGGCTCAGAAGTTTGGGCTACTAATGAACACACAAAAACAAAATTAATGACACCAGAATGGACGTTTGGGAAGAGTATCCAGATATGAGAAAATTAGAAATGAATTCATTAAGGAAATGACTAATGTGAAAAATTCAATTGTTGATTTTATCCAAACAAAATACAATGGTATGGACACACGAAAAGAATGGATCAGGGAAGATTGCCACGGAGAATTATTGAATGGACCCCTCCAGGAAGATGGAAAAGAGGAAGACCTATCACCTGAATAGAAGAAATTCAGACCATATTGAGGGAACGAGAAATTAAAGATCTTTGGATGGCAAGCAGCAGTGAAGATGAAAATTCAATCACTTCTGTAATCTTTGGTTCCGGAAAATGTGTAAACATTGTACAGCTGGAATAATAATAATATATACTAATAGAGGTATAGGACCATGATGAGATGAGATGATGAGTGCAATAGCTCTGTAATTATTTCTGCTCTTCCTCCGTTAATTTCCAAAAGCAAATATTATTTTGGCACAGGCAAGCTCTTTTATTGTGCCTTTTTTATGCATTATTAAAGGTATATATAAAAACAGAATTTAAAAACACAGAAAATTTTCACAACAAATTTAATCAGAAAAAGAATCAAACTTAGATTATAGAAGATCTTAATGAGATCAGTTGTGACGTACGCTGCGGAAACCTACACACTGCTTAATATTGGCATACTGTACATAATTTAAGTCTTTGAAACAAGAATTCTAAAAAGCATCTTTGGACCAGTGAAGGAAGGTGAAGAATGGCGCATAGGGAATAATAAGGAATTGGAGGAATTTATAGACTGATAGCGAGGACATAGTGAGGTTCATCAAGTCTATGAGAATCAGCTGGTTGGGACATGTGATGGGCATAGAGGACGACAGGTTACCCAAAGCAATTCTTAGAGTGTCAATAGATGAGCAAAGAAGGAAACGATGGCCTAGAAGAAGGTGGCTACAGGACGTAGAAGATGACCCCAGGAGGATGGGTATCGGTAATGGATCATCGTGAGCTGGCCAAGGCTCATCGTGGGCTGTAGCGTCAGAGGAGATAATTTACACAGATTACTACCGAAATCTCAAAACTAAAATCGGTACAATGATAATACTGTGGTTCTTTCACCGCCAGAACAATGCGATAAATCTACGATTCCACCTTACGCAAGTGTGACGAGTATATTATTATCATCTTATCATTATGTTATTTATTTAAATTATTTTATTCAATTAACACTGAGGTCTAAATTATTAGTTCTAATACACGTGTTAGATTAAAGCGGTCGCGCAGCAAAGAGCTTTTGGGATTACACTAAAATTTTGTAATTTTTATTTTACATTACTTAAAAATATCAGCCGCCTGTGTCAAACCAAGTTATGTGTCAAACACATTAATATTAAATTTTAAGTTAGGTTAAAAATATTTTAAGGTTTTAATGCTTTTTCTTGAGAACAAAACTATTTTAGTTTTTTGTTTATTAAATAATTTAAAATATTTGAATAACGTTTGAAAGACAATAAAATGAAATATTTGAAAAACGTATTTTTAAATATCATCATCATCTACACACATCACGGCATAGGTAAGGTGCTGCCTGATCCGCTTTCAAAGACCAGCTAGCCATATCTTCCTGGGTCTACCCACAAACCTGTGGCCTATAGGTTTGTATTTACATACTTGTTTGGCCTGCCTGGAATCTTATATTTTTTCTAAGTTTTTCCACCGTTGTGTGTAATCTTTTAATTTTTAATTCAAGTTAAAAACTTGTAACTCCTCTCTTATGGGCTCATTCTTTATATGGTCAAGTTTAGAACACCTTTTAACTTCTCTTAAGAATGCCATTTCCGAGGCCCGTATTTTACGGTCTTGCTTCTTGGTCGTTGTCCATAATTCACACTCTAAGGACAGTACAGAGGTTACCTTAATTTTATGAATTTTCTAGTTATTACATAAATATTAGTTTACGATTTCCAATATGGATCAAACATAAATACGCAACGCATTGATGTGATTCGAAAAGATATGAATTCCTCAGAAACATTTACAATTTACTATCCTTTACTATAAAAATTTCTCTCAACGCATAATGAAAACATGCACAATAGTAATGTATGGTGTCCCTCTCTTTAACATAAACACTGTTTTTGGTATCCAATTTTCTATGGTTAAGTAATTATTCCAATATTTAAACGAGAATAAACGAGAAAGACATATCTCAGATGAAAGCCTAACATTCTAAGGAATTTGTTTAAGTAAACATTTTAATTAATGAGCTTACTTCCAAAATGCAAATAAATAGAACTTTATTTATAAAACTGACAAAAAATATTCACAACGATTTTCAAAAATAGGGTTGGTAAATTGTATCTTCTAGCATTTTTGAAGACAGCAGACTAGTATTTTCCTCCACTACCGCCGTATCCACCGCCACCGCCACTGCCACCGCCACCGCCACCGAATCCACCGCCTCCAGATTTTCCACCACCACCGAAACCACCGGCTCCTCCTCCATATCCGCCTCCTCCGATTCCGCCGCCACCATATCCGCCTCCTCCGAATCCGCCACCACCATTTCCGCCTGCTCCGTAGCCACCACCTCCATGTCCGCCGCCACCAGCACCAGTGGAGGGTGCAAAACTCAATCCAGCGTATCCATATTGTCCTCCGTAGACATCCCCAGTGCCGGGTCCGTAGCTGTAAGCACCTCCGCCTCCTGCTCCCCCGTATCCACCTCCAAATCCTCCGCCAAATCCACCTCCACCAAAGCCTCCACCACCGGCTCCTTTACCACCTCCTCCGAGGCCACCAAATCCTCCTCCAAAACCACCTCCTCCGTATCCGCCAGCACCAGCACCCAATCCTCCTCCGAAACCACCTCCACCGTATCCGCCAGCTCCTCCACCATAACCACCTCCTCCGTATCCGCCTCCTCCTCCACCGGCTCCACCACCATAACCTCCGCCGTAGCCAGTTCCTTGTCCAGCGTTGGCAATAGCAATCGAAGTAGCGCCAAGGTGAGCGTTTCTGGCTGCGGCAACTTCAGAAGTATCGGCAATGTGTCCATCAGCTTGAACAACGGTTTGGGCTAGAGGTCCATAGTATCCTACTGGTCCACCGCCTCCTGCACCTTTTCCACCGCCTCCTCCTCCTCCTCCTCCTCCTCCGTAACCACCACCTCCATAACCTCCGCCTCCTCCACCGTAGCCTCCACCTCCATAACCGCCGCCTCCGTTGCCGCCGCCTCCATAGCCTCCACCTCCGTGCCCGCCGCCGCCACCGCCACCACCACCACCACCACCGGCGATTCCGCCACAGCTACTGTAGCGAGTTAGGCAGAGGACGGATGCGAATACAAGCTGGAATACAATACACTTTAAAAGTTAGTAACTACAATAATTAAATTTCCTTGAACGCTATTTTGATTAGAAACATATTTTTTAAACTTAGATTCTCTATAAGGTACGTAAACGATCAGCAGGCGTTAAGACACAAAATTACTAATTTATCAAAGGCAATTTGTGACCACTGCAAAATTTGTGATTTTACGAGAGCACATCTGTTGAGATTCAACGGGTTTGCGGGTATATGAGAGATGTCTTCATGAACACTTAAACACTGAAGTGCTACAATTACTTGATAATGCTGGACTCGTTCGGCGACTGCAGAGACAGAAACCATTTGAACTAAGAACTAAATATGTATTGTAATTCTAAGCATATGAACAAACTGTAACTGTACTCAGGAATGGTCCAGTGAGAGCTTATCCTACACACTGTTACCTTATGTATTATAATAAAATTGCTAGATAGTTTGAAACTAGTTAATGTTAAATGTAACAATGAAGTTAAATAAAAACAAAATTCTACAGTAGAGTCTAGATAGTTCAGGGTAATTGGGACCAAACCAACCTCGAACTACCGAAAACTCGAACCACGCAAAGTGCCGGTATTATCTGGCGTTAGCGGATCTACCGCGCACCCCGCACTGTGCTTTATAATGTGAAGCGTCTCTGCGTGATAACGTAAAACGTATGCTGCAAATTTATCTAAAAGAAATGTTATACAAAATCTGTAAACTGGTGTTCTGTGCATGTGGGTTTTGTTTACTGATTTGCGCGAGCTTTCGAGAACATTCGCGAACGAAACGGAAATGAAAAATCGACGACGAATCGTCATTCGTTTAATTAGTTTATATTCATGAGGATTAAATAAAAATTCAGACAATTTTTCGTTAACACTCACAAATCTATTTATTAACCGCAAAGACTAAAATTTAAAATGACATACAGTAATATTAAAAACTATACTGTATGTATATTTGAAAACATAATACTTTGGATGAACCTTATATTTTAAAAAACTAATCAAAGGTTTTTTTGTTTTTAAGTTGACGATCTATTTCTGGTACTAATAGCCCGCCATTTTCGGAGTACATGTTATTTTTCTACTGGGGTACCTCGAACTATAAGGAATCTCGAACTATCGAACCCCGAACTATCGAGACTCTACGGTACTGATACAGTGTTAGTACTGTAACGTTTTTGTAAGGGTACTAAGGAAACAGTAGTACAACATGCTAAAATACTTCAGGTAAAATAATATTTTACAATATACATAGCAGCAGCAAGACAAATATACATTTGTTCATTCACGTATCCTTTTGTGCATTGCGAATGTAGAACGTATGAAACGAGCTAGCATATTACATTAAGAAATAAGTTGTAAGACCAGAGGTCTATTTATGGGGAGGGACGAGCGGAACCGGATCCCCAGACTGTCAAAAAAAGTTGACAAATGTTGTTAGTCTCTTAATTTTTAGAAGCTTTGATTATTCTGTCAGCTGTTTTTTTCTGCTAATAACTCTTCTTTAAATATACAAACAGGTTTATTACACAGCATTATCATATACGTTTGAAATATGAAGTATATGTAAATCAATTCAATCAATGGTGTCAACAATGTATCAACAATGCGTATTTTTATTGTGTTATTTCTCTTAACATTAATAGGACTGATTTCAGCCACTTAAAGATAGTAATGTTGATGAGTCTTAACTTGTTTCTTCTTTTATATGAAGCCCACCCGATCCCAGACCCCCAAAGGCCAAATCCTAGATACATCCCTGTTCTGAGTGTAACATGTATGAAAGCAGCAAGCCTGAGTATAACATTATGGCCTCGGTTGTATATAATTTACATTACTACTTGTAAACTCTGCGTACAATATATTTAATCCGGCTTTTATACAATATAAAATGTCTGTATAATTTACGTTGTTTGTTAATAATAATTCTTTATATTTATTAGCAGATCGCATAGTATTGACATCGCGGAAGAGAATGTAAATTTTTTGCTTGAAGAAACTGTGTTAATATAAATCTTCTTCTACAGACCGCTATTTATAGCGTATTATGAAGTTAAATGAGTTATACAATTAGATAATAGTTGTCTACAGTGTGTTACAATGTATAGCAGTTGCTGGATACTTACGAAAGACTTCATTGTTGTTGGAGATCACTGGGTGAGATCACCGGAGAGAGTGATGCTCTGGAGATGAACATCCGATGTTTAAATACAAACAGCGGCAAGGACGAATTTAACCCTCCGCCGACTGCAGAAACACTTTCACGGCGTTTATTCAGGATGGAATCGAATCGTTTTCTCTTAATTAATAATGCGTTTTTTGTGGTAAACGTTTTGAAGCAACCGTGCGGTATAATATTTTCACTTTTACGTAATCTTCCATATTTTTTGCACATTAACATACATAGTTGTAAAGATTCAAACTTTTTCCGACTCTTGTCGAAAAATAAAAGTTTCATACTTTCCGTTTATATGGAATACACTTTTTAATTTCTCGATCTAAAATTGTGTTAAATTGCCAGCTCATAGAAC
The DNA here is from genome assembly GCA_034769895.1 of Magicicada septendecula. NCBI lineage: Eukaryota > Metazoa > Arthropoda > Insecta > Hemiptera > Cicadidae > Magicicada > Magicicada septendecula. The sequence goes on along the minus strand of CM068373.1, from coordinate 43,968,532 downwards.
AGATATCTACCTTCAATTGTCTTGGTTGTAGTCTTTCTTATATAGGTAGTGATGATCTCACCAATAAACTAGGCAGATTCCAAACTCTATGCGGAATAGTGAGAAGGACATTGAAAAGTAAAGCTAGACAAGAGAAGTGTATCAAATTCTATAAGACAATAGCAGTACCAGCATTGCTATATGGATGCGAGACCTTGACTATAAGGAGGAAGGACTGGTGCCATTTAGAGGCTGTAGAAATCAGCTAGTTGAGATCGGTAAAGGAATACACGCGACTCGATCATATAAGAATCGAGTATATTAGACGAGAACTTGATATAGTTTCTCTAAATGAACTTATTCAGAATTATAGAAATTGCTGGAAACAGCATTTAGAAAGAATAGACAATAACCGCTTTCCGAAGTTGGCTTATAAATATGAGTCTGTTGGAAGTAGATCTGTAGGCAGGCCAGTCACAAGATATCGAGAGTCATGAGGCCGGAGCAGGAATAATCCTATCCATCAAGACGGCGTAATGTTGTTAAAGTTCTTGTTGTTCCTGGGTTCTTTAGCCGTGGCCCATTGTTTTCAATTAAAACAGACTTTTCGACAGTACTATCGACTGCCATCATCAGTGTAAAATTCGAGCTTTGCTAATGTAGGGTTGTAGACGTTAGAGACCACAATACTGCGGTTAAGGCTGGAGAAGTCCCGTGAAAAAACACCACTCCTACTTATTAATTCTCTAAGTGCCACGATACAGTCATAAATCATCCACCAGCCAATCAGAAAGAAGAACGTATATTAGAGGCCCACAACACACCATACCAAAGAGTACCTAATGAAAGGGTTCACCCCGTCGATTCTTCGATCCCCGATCTTCATCTGGTAGTCCTCGGTGTTCAAAACAACCATCGCGCTCTTTATCCGCCGGTAAGATGATAATCGAGTCGTCTAGCTTCAAGGTCTTCAATGCCCGCAGTTCCGCCAGTCGAATATTGCAGTGTGACCAGGATCATAGAAACTTCTATCCTGATCTCACACGCCTGATCTCGTGGAAGACATCGCACTCCTGCTTCTACGTTGGCTATAATGTCCTACACTGGAATCCTCTTAGGGGCCACAGCAAACTTTCCCCCCCTCGCCACGACAGCTATTTTAGTGGTGGTCAGCTGTCGGTCAGATATTGTTGACTGAGGCAGCCGGGGTAGTCTGGCGTAGCGGAGCACGCGTTCGCCAATGCCGACTATCGGATCCTCCGATAAGACGAAGCTTATATCTGCGGTGAGTGCGTATTTACCTAGTACGTAGGAGTGATGTTCACGGGACTCTCCAGGCTTAATCACTGTACTGTGGTCTCTAACTTCTACCACCCTATGTTAACAAAGCTCAAATTTTACATTGATAATGGGAGTCGATGGCAGTCAAAACGTCTGATTTAGTTGAAAACACTGGACCACAAACAGCCTGGGAATGAATTTTAACAACATTGACTCCTGGAATGTAAGCCTACGCAGTATTTTCAGCATAATGTTTCGGTGTAATATATTAGCACGGCAGTTTATTAGAACAGTGCAGGGGATACGTGCTGTTGATAGTAAGCCAGAAAGTTTTGTCGTATCTGCTTGATTTGCTGTTAATATGTTTCAAGTGGAAAAACAGTGTGTTGTGACCTTTCACTATATTCCTGTCAGTGATCCATTAACACAGAAAACGACAGAAAAGTCTTCTTCTTCTTCTTCTTCTTCTTCTTCTTCTTCTTCTTCTTCTTCTTCTTCTTCTTCTTCTTCTTCTTCTTCTTCTCCTCCTCCTCCTCCTCCTCCTCCTCCTCCTCCTCCTCCTCCTCCTCCTCCTCCTCCTCCTCCTCCTCCTCCTCCTCCTCCTCCTCCTCCTCCTCCTCCTCCTGCTCCTCCTCCTCCTCCTCCTCCTCCTGCTACTCCTCCTCCTCCTCAAGAATTATGTTATATAAACCTGTTCCTGCACTCATATCATCCTCAGACGACCCCCGTCTCTTCTACCAATAGCTTTATAGTTCAGTGGCGCTTTCGGCAATTGATCCTCCTGTCATCCTTTGCAGATGATTCCACAATTTTGTCTTCTGTAAGTTGCAATAACTTCATTAATGTCCTTTACTTAGTTCTGCTTTGAAATGTTTATTCCTTATTCTATCTTGCAATGTATTTAAGGTAGGTCTATTTCGAAGAAACTGCATTTTAGCAAACTGAATCTTGCCGCTTTCCTTTTATGTCATGACCCTGGCCTCACTTGCATAAATCAACGTTGGTATAATAACTGACTTATACAATATAATCCTTGTGCTGTGTCTTGTTTTATTTCTATGATCTCTATGCATAGTACCACAAATATTGCTAAATTTACACAGGAAAGTAAACTTTCAATTTTTAATGCAGTATCACTGATCAAAAGAAAGGTTACGAAAAGGAAGGTTAAGTAATGAGATAATCATAACGATTACGCAAGCTTCAAATTTTACAGGTCATCAGAGAAGAGGATGTATATACGGGGAGGGCGGATGCCGAATCGTGCTGTATATATAATTATCCGCACTGTTATGGAACAGTCGAACTCCAAACTGAAGTGTAACTACATTACGCAAACCAGATTCGAAACACCAACTGAAATTATCGCTCGTTAATGCAATACATAAACACATTATTGTATTTATTTTACTGCGCTCACAGCTCTCATGCTAAAAGCACATTTTATTTTAATTTACTTCGATAACTAATAGTTGCCGATACACATGGGACACTGATTAGTTATGCTTTATTCACGTGTCATTTTTCAGAATTTACAAATAGCGATAACTTTGGTATCTTAGGCTTTAGCACGGCCGGCGTCAACTCCGTTGAAACTCGTGTGACAACTGTGCGGGCTATTAGGCCATAGTCCACTACTGACACATAAAAAATAAGTTTCGGCCTCGACGTTGGTTGGAGGTCAGCTGTAATGCAAAGACTCGAGTACGTAACCGGTACGTTCTTCACCAGTTTTCCACAGTACTGTGGCAAAGTGTTTGCGGCCCTTAGTAGGACCGTTTAAATAAATTTGTGTGATTTGGCATCCTGTGCTGCGGGACCGGTTATAGTGCGCTTGTTTCTGGTTGGCCAATGCTAAATTTAGCTGGCAACGGTGATTTATTATGTATGCAAAAACGGTAGTTATACTAATGACATTAATGGTAATATAATTCTTAACATTAGCTTATATATTTAACAATTGTTTATATGAAATAATACAGTAACTTTATTTTCACTTTTTGATAGAGCATTAGGATTATCGATAAAAAAAATCCCGTGTATCCCGAATAAAAAAAATCTCGATAAATGTACCGGTGTATAATCAATGTAAACTTAATTAACGAATGGCACCCAGACGACTATGCACAATCCAAAGTTCTTTATCACGTACTGAGAGATCTGTCCTTTACCGTTGATTTTGCTACGGTTACCATCAACATGAAAGATATAATGTTATGTTATAACGCGTTGCCGGTATGTATATGTTTGGATAAGCGCCAGCTGACTCCCCTAGTTTAAATGTTGATTTTTGTCTATGTCTTAGATTTTCTCACATTCTGTAGGACTTATGTGTAACTGAATCGTATATGGGCCTTCATAACTATTTTAACGAATACAAAAATATGTATGTGATTTCAATATGACTATAAATGTTGCTAGTTTTCCATTCATCAAGACTTACTTGACTTTATTCCTTAAATTCCTAGGTGGAACACAGGGTATCGACGAAATTTCTCCAGCGGTTTCTCTCCGATGCCAGGGCTTTCACCTCCCTCCATGTCTTGTTCACACCAACCAGCTCTCTTTCCATAGTCCTCTTCCAGGTATTTCTCGGTCTTCCACGTCTGCGGCTACATTGCGGATTCCAATTCAGTGCCTGTCTAGCGATATTTTCTGGTGGTCTTCTTAGGGTGTGACCGATCCACACCCATTTTCTTCCCTTTACCTGTAGTTGGAAGGTACTCTGATTTCTGGCCTCCCATAGCCTTTGGCCTCCCTCCTCTGTTCGAGATGGTCTTGGGCCACCAGATTCTCATTATGTACCTCAGGCAACGGTTTATGAAAGTCTGTAACCGTCTGATAATGTCATTTGTCACTTTCCAGGTCTCACATCCATACAGCAACACCGATTTGAAATTTGAGTAAAATATTCTGAATTTTGTTTTCCTGCGTAGGCCTATATAGGGTGATCTCCATACTGGTCATAACTGTGCAAATGCTCCTTTTGATTTATTTTTACGACTTATGACATCCCTAAGAGCACCTCCATCGTGACTAACCATGCTACCCAGATAGCAAAATTCCTCAACCCTTTCTATAACTCTTCCGTCTAGTATCAAATCAGAATTATTTCTATGGTTAATACGAATTTTTTTGGTCTTTTTGTTTAAGATTTTCATTTATCTTTAAGCTTACTTGTTTGGGTTCTAATTTTAGATCGTTCAATTTAATTTCCATATCTCGTAGGCTTTCTGCAAGGAGGCACAGGTCATCCGCATAATCCAGTTCCTACAAACGGCGATTTAAGCCCCACTGAATGCCCCGTTTTCTATTTGTTGCCTCACCCAACATGCTGACCAGCGCTATAATATACAAAATAGGGGACACAAGACATCCTTGTCTTACTGCCGAGTTAACAACAAAAGGTTGGGACAACTTCCCCCTATGCTCTACTTGACAAGTATATCCATCATACATTGCCTGTACAAGTCGTACAATCTTCTGTGGAATTCCAAACCTTTCCATGGTCCTCCATATTTTCTTCCTGTCGCTAGTTTTCCATTCACCATACGCTAAGAAATTTACGTGAGTATGCTGCTGTTGAGTACATTGGTGAGCAAACACGCAGAAATTACGGCCATGCCTTTATGTCACTTCCTATACGGCTACAGCATCTTTACTTGATAGTTAAAGTACAAAAAAAGTAATACAGTGTACACACACACACACACACACACACGCGCGCGCGCGCAACTTTATAACTCCCCTCACTTTCATTTTATCGAGAATCTCAATTACCATTATGCTAATGACTGGCAATTTTTTCAATCATAATTACGTCCTCCTGCACTCTCTTAATTGAATCAATTGTTTCCTGATTTTTTATTTTTTTTTTTAAAGGATCTTTTTATTGCACTCCAAATAATTCCATACTAAATTCACATTAATAAATCCAGTAACAATTTTTGATGAGTTTTAAACAAATTTAGACCATAGGAGACGTTTCGTAAGTATAGATATCATATTAATTTTCACTTCCATATACCGTAAGTAAACGTATGGTGATCGTGAAAAAAATCGTGTCCGAGATAAGGGGTGATTGTACTATTCTCAAAACATGAAGAAAAGTCATTTTTAGAAAAGTGTTTGCAGGTGTATCTGTGTGTCTTTGTGTCTGTGTGTAGAATTAATTCTTACGGAACATGGAAGTAAAAAATTTCAATAAAATATTAACAGTAGGTATTGTTTCATGTAAACAATATATCATAACCACGGATACGTGAGCAAAATAATTTTTGTTTTCAGATATTCACAGATAGGAAACGCTGGGCGGTATTCGCTTTCTTTAAATAAAAGATAATTTAGTAAAATTATTTTTTTATTTTTAAAATATTAACAGCTATGTACAATTCGTATTTTGATTATCTGTCTCAGAGTTTTTCCCAAATGCATGCTAATATATTTTTTCGTTCTGAGTGTACATATTAAAAAATAATTTCATAATCAATTAGAACATGGAAGTCATTTATGGTTCTCCATTCCCATTTTTTACATTTATAATTATGTTATAAGAATCGCAGAGACATGAAAAATAATGTTAACTTCTAAAAATTTGCTGAAATTTTGCTTCATGTCATTTAGACCTACTTAAAACTTTGCTATGTGTGTCTTTCATACCTAATATTAACCCAATATTTTTACCATTTCCTGTGACAAAAAAATTATAAATTATGTCCAACGTGTTCCTTGAAACCAGTTGTTTGTTTTTTACCGCATACTATAAAGTTGGGTCACAGGGAATAACAATTACTATGCCGGTCTGAACAGTAACAGAGCGTTACAAAATGTAATAATTACTGTCATTTATTGAACGTATTTATATAACAACGTCGGGAGCTTCAGTTCCTGTTTTGTGTCTTCATTATAGGCCCGCCGACAGTAGACAGCCAGTGTGCGTACGCGCGCTCGAGGGGGCACAATGTTGCACGTGTATTCTTAAGAAAACGTGTAGTGTGTAATTAGTCACGAAATATCACTTCACATGTAATTACACATAAATGGTACCGTAGAGTGGGATTATACATTAACAAATATTTTCAAGCAGAATGATCACTGTTGCAGACCACTATATAAAATTATCCCGATTACCGTTTTCAAGCTTCACAGCTCATCGTCAGATCGTAATTAAACCAAAAAGCTGAAAAAACCCTTCACTCACATCTCACCCCACCCTACTAACACACAACAAGCTATAATTGAATGTCCCTTCCACACCCTCAGTCCTGTCCCACCATCTGGACAGTTACATATTTTTCTAGCAAATTCCTTGTGTTTCAGTGTTGTGTGTGTGTGTGTGTGTGTGTGTGTGCATTCCTTTTAAACATAGTCTTTCTCATCCACACATGTGTGCCAGTCACACAACCTTATTTTAAAACACCTAATTAGTCCTAAGCAATTTAATTCTTAATCTTATCGATCTGTCCTCTATCATTTACTTCTTAATTATGTTATAAAATATTTCTTGATTATCAAATTTAATTTTAGTATTAATTAAATTGTCTAACCCTTTTTCTCTTTCTTTCAATATTTCCAACTACTCCCTAAGCTTCCTTTCAACTGTGTTATTTACTATTTTTACAATTTCGTAGTCTTCCAAAGGATTAACAAACTTATGGTTGTCTTCTATGAAATGTCTTGCATATAACGAATTCGTTATTCTATTACCATCTCTACGTTTGTGGTCAGACAACCTGCATACGAATTTTCGTCCTGTCTCGCCTAGGTACACTTTGTTGCAGTCTCTACATTTTAATTTATAAATTCCGCTTTTCTGTAATACTGGGATTTTTTCTATATTTTTATTCCTTATCTTATCAAATACCGTTTCACATTTTTTAATAGGTATATCTACTCCGTATTTATTAAAACATTTTATAATTTTTCTAGTATGTGAACCTATGTATTCAATGACCCTGCATAATTCTTTTGTTTTGGTTCTATATCAGCTTTTTGTATGTTAACCCTTTTCATAACTTTATCCACTATGTTGGTGTTATAATTATTATTCCTTACAATACCCTTTATCATTTTTAACTCCCTATCTTTTGATTCGGTCTCTTTTAAACACTTCTGAGCTCTATAACAAAATGAATTGATTGCCGCCATTTTATATCAATATAAGGGTGGTAAGACTCTCTTGGTATAATTACATCAGAATACGATTCTTTCCTAAATATCCCAAACTGTAGTTTCTCATTATCTTTAATTTCTATGTTTAAATCTAAGTAATTTATTTTCTTACCTCCTATCTCTTCTTAAAATTGTAAGTTTTTGTCCATATTATTTACCTCATTTATAAACTCATGCACTTCTTCTATGCTTCCTTCCCAAATTACTAATACATCGTCAACATATCTAGTCCATAATTTTATATTGTCTTTATACCTAGTGGAACTTATTAATTGCTTTTCAAATTCATTCATGTATATTTCTGCAAGAGTAGGGGATAATGAAGACCCCATAGGTAAACCTTTTTTCTGTACGGTATATAAAACTTGTTATTAAACCTAAAATAGTTCTGATTTACACATTCTTTAATTACTTTCATCAACTGCTTTTTATACCTGTAATCTCCCATATTATTATCGTTTATTAACTTAATAACTTTATTTACTGTGATATTGGTAAACATGTCCTTAACATCCAGTGATATCAATTTTGTATTTACATTAATTCTAATATTTTCTATTTTTTCTATCAATTTTACATTATTCTCTATGCTGTATTTTGTCCCAAATTCATATTTCTCTTTTAGTACTCTGCTAACTTCCTTTGATAATTTATAAATAGGTGCATTAATAAAAGAAACAATGGGTCTAATTGGTTTTCCTTCTTTATGTATCTTAACCTGACTTTTAAAAGTTGGTGCTGTTGGATTACTTTCTAATAAATACTTTTTCTTATTTTCTTCTATAAATGTTATCTGTTTCATCATTTGTTTTATCCTTGACTGGTACTTACTTGTATAATCATACTTTATTTCCTCATATGGTCCTTCACTTATAAATTATTCCGTTTTCTTTATGTACTCGTCTTTTCTCAGTAGTACCATTGTCTTTTCTTTGTCTGCCTTCGTAACTATAATATCACTCTTTTTATTTTATATAGTGGTGTGCAACAGTGATCACTCTGCTTGTGATTTTAACCACTAACACAACTTTCTTGATTAACAAATATTTTGGTGCTTTATTAAGTATATTATCTGCTTCACCGATTCTGAACTGAGGCTGGAGGGTACTTCCTAAAATGTTTTCAGAATGAGATTCGGGGAGGCCTAGAAATTTGTTTTGACTCAAACAATATCGGCAATACAGATCGACAACTTAATTATTTTTTTTAAATTAACCTCCTAAAAAGTTTCGATGGCTAAACCCCTCTATACATCTCCAGATCATTTGTGATGAGGTTATTTCCTAGTAAGTTGGTATGAGAAATATATCGTAAACAGAAGTCTAGTCAGGTGACTTTCATTGGGCACTTTGTTGCTTTGTTGGAGGTTCATACGTGAAGAGCCATGTTTCATGACCTGTGATTATTCACAGACCCAAAACATCGTCTTGCCTCACCAACAGGTCTGTGCACAGTGCAACGCTCCTTTCCTTTTGTTCATCGGTGAGCTCCGGGACCATTTTAGCACACACCTTGCGCATGCCAAGGTCTTCGGTTTAAAACATTCCGCAGATTCTCTATCAATGCTTACTTGGTCTGCTATGGATGTCACGGTCAGTCGCTGATTTGCACGAACGATTTGACGAATTTTGGCAATGTTTTAGTCCGTTCGTATCGTTACTGGGCCCTTCACCCTTTCTTCATCAGTCACTTGTTCCCCTCTCTTCAGAACTCGTTTAATCCAACTGTACAAACCTGTTTTCTTCATGAAATTCTTGTCGTACACTTGCACTAACATTTATCGTATTTCACTCTTGCCTAGTTTCACCAGAAATTTGATGGTTTTTCGTTGCTTTAATTCCAGCTCAGACATTTTCTCGACAGCGCACATATACACAAGCACAAAGAACAATGCACGTCAGTCAGCACAAACCCGCCGCGTGTCAACACGAACACTACTGTGAGACACTGTAGCTTGTAGCTAATGGGGGGGGGGAACGGGGCTCAAGGCCCCTGCGCCCGGAGTGACTCCTCTGATTACTGTTAGAGGATCGAACTCTCTCAAGGGCTAAGGTAATCAAGGTCTTGGGTTGGGATGGTATGGTCCTGTTTTTGGGTAGGGAAGAGGACCTCAGCAAGTGAGGTGCTCAGCCTAGCCAAAGTATGGTTGGTCTTGTGCCCTGAAACCAGCAGTGACGCGTCCGAGTAACAGCGGAGATACCTTCCGGTACATTTGAGGACCGGTTAGCGTCCGACGCGATCCCCTGTCCGCTCGGCGGTGATCTGCACAAGCCTGTTCGTGAATAAAAGGCGGGCGCCTGATGAAAGAAGGGACAACTGACAACTTGCACAATTGACATGAGACAGCCCCGCCGAGGCCACGAACGACCGGGGCAGACCATTCAGGGCGGGCTGTGAGTCACTAAGATACCAAAGTTATGAAATCTTACAGAACTGCATGTATAGTGCTCTTCTCAGCGCTAAGCGGTGGTGAGTTAATTGTCAGACCTCATATACGTATGCCTAACCCATGTGTATACAACTATAAAAATAGTCTTTTGAACGTTCAATGTAATCTTTCACATCTCCCTTATTCTGTGAATGGCTTGGAACAATTTATTCTGTACGTTATTTACGTGTAATCTGTGACTAGTTACATCCCTCCTAATTCTTCCAATCTGAATCCGTGGATATTTAACAAATCGTTAGTACTTCCTGTTGGTCGCCAATCACTTAAATGTACAGCGACATGATCTCAACCTATTCCTTTCACATTACGTGACTTTCCTTACATTAATATTCAGGTCTAATATTTTATTATTATAATAATATACTATTATATTATTAGACGTGGGGCCATATAACCATATGTTGTTTTAACTAATACAACACTTGGAAGCAACATCAATTATAGTGCATTACTTTGCAGACACATAATCTCAAAATGTGTTAATCAAGCCCAGTTGTGTTTAACATTAGTGGAAAACAAATAAAATTAAATTGAAAGTAATTAATGGAACTCCGCTGTACCAGTCACAAGCCTGAGGCCTCGCCACGTAAAGCGTGAGAAAGGAGGAGGGATCGAGAAGTAACATCTCGTTGCAAACCTAGGTTCAGCTGTGGCCCGGCTGATAGCATCCTGTAAGGGCCCCTCGTCCAGGGTACAGATGAAGATCACAATGACAGTGAAGGCGGAGACGTGGAACTTCGGTACAGGGGACCTGGCAGAAGTGGCAGCCTTGCCTTTAGGGTTAGTACAAAGGATTTCTAAAGGGTAGGTGTGACTCAGTAGCTAGAGTGAAAGTAGCACATCCAGGGTAAATGCGTGAATAAGCATTTGCAGGTTCAGAAGCAGAGAGGTGGCAGCCCCACCACTGAGCAGCGCTCGAACGCGGCCAGGGTGACGTTTGTTTTACTGGCATAGAAGAAGTCGGTCGGATTATATTGGTATTAGTTCCTAAGCTGTGAAATAAGGACAGACAAGTGTTGTATAGAGAAAATTTGAAACGCCATTTGCAAGGAATGGCTAACACTCGCATTCCACGGTTAGCCTATAATTACCAACCACATGCATATCTTACTATAACGTATCTTACATTACAAACAATGACGGGGTGAATAAGCTACATAAGTTCCACCATGTGTGCGGATCCATCAGGAGAACTCCACAATCAACGAGCCTGCAGTTCTAAAAGGTGGTGGATCTGATAATTGGACTTTAACTGAATCCCAGGCCAGTCGAATCAATCATGTTGCCGAAATGAGATTTCTCAGGATGAGCACAACTTCTAGTTTGGGGGCTGATCAAATGTAGTGTACAACAAGGGTGCCCATTATCATCTCTTTTTAATTTATACATAGACGATACCACAAAAAAATTGGCAGATGAACCTTCCGGAACACTTTATGATCGATAACTCTGCAGTTGACGCCTTGTTGTTTGCTCATGACACCGCTAACCTGTCAAACTCGGAAAGCTGCTTGCAGATATCTGTACGCTCATTGAATCAAATCTACAACAATTTCGGATTACAGATGTCTACATCGAAATCCAAGGCGACGGCTTTTCATGGAGCTAATTCTTCACGAGCGAATATTGGTGTAGATGGTACTGTTCTAGAGCAAGCCGGTTATTCTGCATATCTGGGTATAACGTGTCTTAAATTAGAAATAAGCTACATATGAACAAGCTACATAAGTTTAACCATGTGTGCGGATCAATTAGGAGAACTTCAAAATTAACGAGTAAAAAATACACCCGAATTTCTACAAGGTGATGGTCCTCCCCATAGTCGAATCAATCAAGCGGCCGAAATGAGATTTCTCATGCTCATGGCAGGCTATATCTTTGCACATCGCAGAAGAAATGCAGATATACGGCAGGAACTGATAATTATGAGTTCACTCGATAGTGACGGCTCAACGACGGCTAAAATGGTTGGAACATCGTAACGAAATTGGCGACTGCCTTAAGCCTGTTCACCCCGAACTGGCAAACCGTCTCTGAAGTAATACGCTATTACGAGATGCGGAAAAAGTGTTAAGCAGTACGAAACGTTCTACAAGTTTATCGAATGTTCCAGTGGAATCCAGCTGTAATGTGTGTCTGCGTACATAATGCTGCTATTTTGCGGTGAAAGACAATTAGTGACGAAACTGGTGTCTTGTATGTTTTTCCACTGTACCATACGACGATCAGTAGACCGTCGTAACAGTGGGTCAGAAGAGCGACAGAACCGTTAACACTGGGAAAGTGGACACTTTGTACAAGACTAGTGTAATTTTTATTTAGTTTTTCACTGTACCATACGACGATGAATAGACCGTCGTAACAGTATTAAAAATCAATATTAATAATACAAAATAATTAACCTAATATTTGGAAGTTATAGCAATATTTAACACAAAATAAGCATTTCCACACTCAACTAAATCTGATACACACTTTAAATATCGGTATGGAGAACCATACATGACTTCCATGTTCTAAGATTGATATTTAAAATAATTTACGAAATGAAGTGTTTCCATAGAAACTACTCCTCTCCACTTATTGCTTCAGCCTTAACCACAGTACTGTGGTCACTAACGTATACCACCTCACGTTTTCGCACTCGATTTTCACTGATGATGGCAGTCGATGGCACTGCCGAAAAGTCTGGTTTTTCAGAAAACATTGGACTAAAGCTAAACAGCCCGGGAAGGAATTTTAACAAAGAACTACTTCTTTGTTGCCGATAACGTAGTACATATATACAAAATTCTCCCCTCTCCCTTCAATTATAATTTTCATTTATGGAAAATCACCCCCACCCCGTTCACCTAACCTCTTCAGTTATAGATATTTCATCTACGTTTCTACAGTGGATTATTATGATCTTCTTATCAGGATACTTTATTGATCAAAATTAAGTTTACTCTTGTTAAAACATAAAAAGTAGCAGGTAAAGTACCCCTATCTCTTAACCGATCTTCACCAAAATCAATAGACCTTCAGTCCTCTACAATGCAGGGATGCATGCAAAAAAATATTTGATTCTGTTTGAATGTGCGGCAGTTATCGTTCGTCATGGAAACATTTCTCTTGTTACAACATAAAATGTTGCAAGTAAACTACCCCTTTCCCTTAACCGATCTTCACCAAGATCAGTAGACCTTGAGTTCCCTACAATTGAGGAAAGTATGCAAAAAATTATTTGATTCTCTTTGAATTTACGGCAGTTATCTTTCGTCAAATAAAAATTACCATTCTTAAAACATAAAATGTTGCTGGTAAACTACCCCTTTCCCTTAACCGATCTTCAGCAAAATCAACAAACCTTGAGTTCTCTTTAATTCAAAAAGGTAAGCAAAAATGTAGTTGATTCTGTTTGAATTTACGGCAGTTATCTTTCGTCATATAAAAAATTACCCTTGTTAAAGCATAAAATGTTGCTGGTAAACTACCCCTTTCCTTCAACCGATCTTCAACAAAATCAACAGACCTTGAGTTCTCTTTAATTCAAAAAGGTATGCAAAACATTATTTGATTCTGTTTGAATTTGCGGCTTTTATCGTTTGCCATAGAAGCAAATTACCCTTGATAAAAAAACGTTGCTGGTAAACTACCCCTTACCCTTAACCGATCTTCACCAAAACCAACAAGTCTTGAGAACTCTACTATTCTGGGCTGTATGTAAAACATTATTTGATTCTCTTTGAATTTCGGCTGTTATCTTTTGCCATAAAAAAAAATTACCCCTGACAAAAAAACGTTGCTGGTAAACTGCTCCTTCCCCTTAACCCATCTTCACCAAAAACAATAGGTCTGGAGTACTCTACAGTTCAGTGCTGTATGCAAAAAATTATTTGATTCTATTTGATTTTGCGTCTCTTATCGTTTGCCATAGAAAATACCCTAGTTAAAATATAAAATGTTGCAGTTAAACTACCCCATTCCCTTAACCGATCTTCAAGAAAATCAACAGACCTTGAGTTCTGCATAATTCAAAAAGGTATGCAAAAGAGTAGTTGATTCTGTTTAATTTACGGCAGTTATCGTTCGTCATAGAAAAAATTACCATTGTAAAACATAAAATGTTGCTGGTAAACTACACTATTCCCTTAACCGATCTTAACCAAAGCCGAGAGGTCTTGAGAACTCTACAATTCTGGGCTCTATGCGAAACATTATTTGATTCTGTTTGAATTTGCGGCTGTTATCGTTTACCACAGAAAAAATTACCCTTGATATAAAACGTTGCTGGTAAACTACCCCTTTCCCTTAACCGATCTTCACCAAAGCCAACAGGTCTTGAGAACTCTAAAATTCTGGGCTCTATGTAAAACATTATTAGATTCTGTTTGAATTTGCGGCTGTTATCGTTTACCACAGAAAAAATTACCCTTGATAAAAATCGTTGCAGGTAAACTACCCCTTTCCCTTAACCGATCTTCACCAAAAACAATAAAAACAATAGGCCTTGAGTTCTCTACAAATCAGGGCTGTATTCAAAAGATTATTTGATTCTGTTTGAATGTGCGGCTGTTATCGTTTGCCATATACAATACCCTTGTTAAAACATAAAACGTTGCAGGTAAACTACCCCTTTCCCATAACCGATCTTCACCAAAAACAAAAAGGTCTTGAGAACTCTACAATTCAGGCCTATATGCAAATAATCATTTGATTCTGCTCGAATTTGCGGCTGTTATCGTTTGCCACAGGAAATACCCTTGTTAAAACAAAAAACGTTGCTGGTAAACTACCCTTTTCCCTTAATCGATCTTCACCAAAAACAATATATCTTGAGTACTCTACAAATCAGGGCTGCATACAAAAAATTATTTGATTTTGTTTGAATTTGCGGCTGTTATCGTTTGCCATTAAAAAAATCTACAGATAGACACACAGAAACTTTTCGAAAAATGACTTTTTTTCATGTTTTGAGTGTAGTACAATCAGAATCTGCAATAATCTCGAACACGATTTTTTTTGCCATCACCATACTTCTATTTCCTTAAGGAACGTGAACAATTTTACATCACTACTAAATCTAGCTGTATTCTTTACAAATAAAATACAAACACAAATTAAATATCTTCTGTTGATGATAGCAGCTCGTGTGGTTAAAATTATTATTAACGATATGCAGGATGGTAAAGGTATTCAACTGACCTTCCATTAATTAGCTAAGCTTTCAAATGTTGAGAACTTCGGCTTGCCGCGCTGTAAGGCCGTGGCCCAGGGTTATTTGGTGCAAAAGTTTTGGCACTGGCTTCGATAGCCATCTTGACGGCAGATGCATTGAAGATGTCCGACCAAGGCACGGCCGAAACGTTTGCATCAAATAACCTTACACCACGGACTTACAGCCCGGCAAGCCGAAGTTCTCATAACATTGAAGACGCCCGTGAAAGCCTCAGACAAAATTTACGATTTCAGATGCTTGAGAAAAATTACTTTCTGTGATACAATAAACGTTACCTGCAAGCATGTTGTCTGCACTGAGTCTTTACTGCCCAAGCATTTAAAATTCTTTACTTCCCTTAACACTACACCTGCCATTCGAATCTTTTTAACCTTAGCTTCACCTGAATATTTCTATGACGCCTGTCTTCATTAGATTCATGAAACAAAACTTCTAATTTTCTTTTCAATAATATGTACATTATACTACACATAACATGATTTTTCTATATCTACCAATCTGAACAAGCTAATTTTGTCTTCATTCCTGTAAAAATCTCTACTTTCCAAAGGTTGACATCCTGGTCAAATACTGCCGGTATGAAACGCAGAAGTTAAACCTTTGCTAAATTAAAAACATTAGAAGGGGTTTGACCCATTATGCGTGCTTGTGAAAGCAGAATTATTGATGTTTAATTCTAAGTCAGATGGCGAAAGAAAAGTTGGAAGGCAAAAACTGAGATGGAGGGACGTCAGGACTGAGTCACGACTTAAGTACTCTTGGAATTAGAAGCTGGAGGAATATGGCTATGAATAGAGAAGGATGGCGAAATCTTCTGAAGAAGGACAAGGCCCACAAAGGGATGTCAAGACAATGATGATGATGATGATGATGATGATAATGATGATGATGAAATGCAGAGACCTTATTTTCACTCATTTGGTTACCTTATTTCTCCTTCAAAAGCTATCTTTCGTCTTCTGTGCTTTTATTTGTACTCACTTAGTACTCATTAGACCTTACACCAGCTCGGCCTTGATCTGAATGCCACTTGGTTTTGAACCTGATCTTCATCGGGGTTGCTCAAGGTAACAGTGTAAGTTTTAAATCCCTGGATGGTAACGACGAGGGATGGAGAAGTAACTGTTTCATCGTGAAAGAAACTATTGTGCTGCCCATTGTCCGTTTGGATGTAATACATAAGTTTACAGAACTCATTGTAGGCCTATAACACATCCTTGTGGAGGCAGAGATGATAATGATGTTGTTGATGACGATTATGATTGTATTTTACTCACCTTTGTCAATAATTCTCCTTAGAAATTCCTGCAGCTCTAATATATTATTCCTGACAATACTTTTATGTTCCTTTATGTCTGATTTTATGTAGATTTTTTTGTATAGTGGTATGAACTAGTTGCATGGCATAATAAAAAATAGTAAAGAACTTTGTAGAACAGAAAGTTGAAAACAAATACTTGGAAGAACGTGCAAATGCTACGCTATAGATAATGTTTTTACTATGGAAATGGAAAAAAAAGAGAGTGCAGCAAAAGGGAAGTACACGTTAAACTAATTGAATAAGAGAAAGCCAACAATAGTGTACGGGCTTTGACAACTATGGAAGAACTCAGCGCTAACACTAAAGAAGTCAGAAAAAATACTTCTACTTCTCGTATAAAGAGTAAAAAATGTTAATATGGGATAATGTATCAGGAATCAAAAATAAAATATCATATATGAAACACTGCATTGAAATTGCGTAAGACAGAACCTTTGTTGTCTTATTATTATTATCTTAAGACCTTTGTCTTACATTTCTTAAGATATATGGTGATGAAGCTGTGAAAAAAAATGGACAACCAAAGTTAAATAAACTGTGCAATGTGCAGGAAAAACATAGTTTGTATTTTGGTGGCGTTATTTAGTGTGCTATACACAGGTGGAAATACCAGAGGATCGGGAAGACACTAATTCTATGATAAAAAATCTGCCAGAATAACATGCAGCTGCAGGATTCATATTTAATATGAAATAAAGGCTATTGTGCTGCCCATTATGCATTCGGACATAATACATAGTAATAGAAATTGTTATATAACACATTCCTGTGGAGGCAGTGACGATAATGATGTTGCTGATGACGATTATGATTGTATTACCTCACAATTGTCAATAATTCTCCATAGCAAGTCCTGTAGCTCTAACTTATTATTGCTGACAATACCTTTATGTCAGATTTTATGTAGATAATAAAATATTAATTGAAACAGGGAAACCGAGAACAGCTCCTAGAATTGATCTGCTGAATTGTGGAGTACGACATTATTACATTCTCTTTTTAATTTATATATTAACGATGTCATACAACACTGGCAGATGTGTCTTCCGCAACATTTTATGACTGGCCACTCTGCAATTGACACTTTGTTGTTTGCGGACGATCAGGCTATTCTGTCGGACTTGGAAAACAGATTGCAGTTGGGTATACATTTGTTAAATCGAATCTCGAATGACTCTGAATTATAAATATCTACACTTAAGACCAAGGTGATGGCTTTGTGAAACTTATCCCGTACGGGCAAAATAGATGGTACTGCTCTAAAACAAGTCAGCAATTTTGAATATTTGGGCAACAGTGTGTCTTATAATACAAGTAACGACGTTGTGAATAAGTTGCATAAGTTCAACTTATGTGCGGGACCATCAGGCGAACCCTTAAGTCAGCAAGTAAAGGAACACGCCTAAGATTCTACAAGGTGACGACCCTTCCCACATTTCTTTATAGGTCTAGGAATTAGACTTTAATGAAATGCCAGACAAGTCCCATACAACCGGCTGAAATGAGATTTCTCAGGCACGTGGTAGGGTATACTCTCCACGATCATAGAAGAAACACAGATTTACGGCAGGAACTGAATATTATGAGTATACTCAAATGGACTGCCCAGTATCGGCTGCATTGATGGTAATATCTTTGTCGAGGGGATGACTGCTGCATCTCCATACAACTATGGAACTATAAGCCGAAGGGACGGAGAGGTGTGGGACGTCCGAGGAAGCGCAGGAGTTACCAGCTCTAGACTCTTTGACTGTTTGAGACCAGAACAAACCATCCTTCGTTTACTCCTTGAAGATGATGATGATGATGATGATGAATACCTTTTCTCGATCTAACTCTTCTATGTAGGCCTACTATTCTTCACACGTAGCCTCCACCCGAGTAATCTGCAGTTCGTGTTTTACGTAGTCCGAATCATCACCGTTTTATAATTCTGAAGAGTTGTTCCAATATGCGCGCCGAAGAATTCATTCTGGATCAGCAATTTCTGCTGCAACACGCGGCAGGAAATTTAGAAAAATTTAGATGCTTATTGTCACAGCATCTGCTGTAATGTCATTTCCTAGCGCTTTTAAGATAATCTGTATCCTTGCTTTTATGTTTCTCTTTAGTTGCAACTAAAAATTATGATTTTTCTATTATGAATTAAATTTTAGAGTTAAAATGTGATTTTAAATTATGTAAACTATGTAACTCTGATATTAATACTTATCTTACCGGCTAAAATATTATCACCAGAGGTAATGTTGAATCGATTTGCCTAAATATGAGTGCAAAAGAACTTTCTTATTTTCAGAGAGAAAATTCCGTGGTATGCAATACAGTAGCGCAGGCATAGATAGTGTGGATCTGTATTGAAATAATAAACAGTACTATATAAAATTGTAGCAGTAACTAGCTTATTATTTGTATATAAACATTATTTTTAATTTACATAATGCAATAAATTCACAAATTTACCTAGGATCTTTAATATAACTCAAAGGTTTAAAATAAAAAATTACGAATTAAATTCTGCTGTTAAATACGTACGAACATTTTGTACAAGTTCAACGAACGGTACCAGATTGAGTGTATCATTTGGCCTGAAAGGAATAGAACTCAATCCGCCGCGAGGAGCCACGTGGAAAGCTCTATTTGTGACAACAGGGACCAACACGCTGTTTGACGCGGCGCGTCGATGTTCGTCGTGGTGCTGATGGCAGTTGTCCGCGGCGAAATGTCGCTGTCGAACCGCCTGAAAGGATCCATTTAACATAATTTTAATCAAGACTCACGGCGCACAACAAAATCCCCCGTCCCAAAGAAGCCTAAACTGACCATAAAGCGGCAACAGGATATGCTCCATTTAGCGTTGAACAGTTTACGAATGCAAAGGTTTTTTAAAAACAATACAAACACTTGGTAAGTTTCACAATTTATTATTTACCTCTGACAGTTGTTTCATCTTATTAAGCTATTTTCAAAGAGATCAACGAACGACTAAACTAAGAAATTGAGGGTGGTGAACATGTGTTTAGGGTGTTTCCTGACATGTGTGTGGGGTGTGTATGTTGGAGGGGGTGGAGAAGCTAGTTAGGGAAGGTCAAGTGTCTGTAAAAACTAAGTATAATCAGAAGGAAAAATATACAAATTAACTAAACTAAATAACAAATTTAACAATTGGGATACACAGAATTCAGTTTGTTCGTTTGTTAAATTTTTGTCACTTTTGATTGCTTTTCTAATTTCAAGAATTTCTAATAAATCCATTTTTTTTACCTTTTTGTATGTTGTCTAGTAGTGTTATGTTTTTTCTATCTGTGAAGTGATTGTGTTGTAAGCAATGATCTGTAAAACCTGTATTGGCTGTATTGGTTAAAATCGCTTTCTTATGTCAGTTACTTCCGTTTTACAATACAAATTTTTAGTTTTTATGTAATTTGATATGACATAACAAATAAGGTACATCAGACCAGTTGCGCGTATTTACGGGGGCTGACAATCGGGACCGGGGGGGTCCCAAAACGCTGAAACATTTGACGACTTTTGTTAATCTCTTAAATTTCAGGCTATGTTATTACTTTTTCACCTGTGTATGTAAATATATTAGTAACTCTTTCTTAACCTATAGACCCACAAACAGGTTCTTTACACATCATTAACATATAAAAATATGAAATATAGGAAGATTAATTCAGTCAATAAGTTTGTAGACAATGTTTCAATAATCCGTATTGTTATTGTGATATTATGGTATATTTTATTGGGACTGATTTCAGTCACTTTAAAGATAGTAATGTTGATTGCTTTTAACTTGTTTTGTATGAAGCCAACCCGGCCCTGAACAAGGCTAAATTCTAGATACGCCACTGCATTAGGCTTATGTTCGATAGGCTGGCGTGTGCAAGCTAATGGTACAAGATGCAGCAAAGACATTATGGTTTGTCAATCGTTTCTTAGCGTTTGACAAGACCGGTAATGAATAATGAGTACGCCTCCAGATATTAAAGTCGGATTGAAGGCGAAATAAATTTTGTCTAGGCTTATGACCCACAGTTTCTTTGTCATAAATCCTAAAACACTGCAGCATACAATATTTATTTTTACCTATTTAGTTAACGTACTGATTGATAATAGTTTAAAACTTACGTGTGATGCAATTGTTTATTCCTAATGCATGATTTATTAAAAATTACAGAATATTTCATAAAGATCACAAATATTTAGGTAAAATATAGTAAGTGAAGTGACAAAATTATAAGGAAATACAATTTTAAACCTGTTTCTTCAGCACACACGCACGCACACTCTCTCTCTCTCTCTCTTTCTCTCTCTCGCAAACCCCTTACGTTCTTTATGACAGTTTGAGACCCAAGGACGTAGGCCTAATATTAGGCCACCAGTGGAATTTGGTATTTTGACAGGCTGTTTAATATTAAACCACTCACTTTTCATTCCATTCAAATGCATCGCGTCTTATTATTACGACACAGAATGAACGCAGGACGCTTAGTTATTCTCTCCGCCTTCAGATTGCAGCACTAACGGGAGAAAAGGTTTTATATGAATATGAAATAATGTAAACAGTCAGCAAGCTCTGCAAGTTTGTTTACATTTACTGTGTTCAACATGTGAGTTACGTTTTTGTTTACAAGTATATTATTTAAGTACGTAATTTCCTGATCTGTTGCGTGTTAATGTATATTTGTGAGTGTATTATCTAGCATGTTAGAGTTTATTTATTATAAAATTTATTACAGTATTACAAATTGTTATCTTCTCAACTTGATGATAATCTAGAACAACACGCCCGTAACGCTATGTAGTACACTATACATGCTATTTCAGCTTTTCTTTGTCGTCTCCAACATTTTTCCGCAATATATTGTTTTCGTTTAAACTAGTTGTAGTCAATAATTAACACCGGCATTCTGAAAAGTAAATAATTATATTCTTGGATTTTGTTGTCCATGACCTGTCCGTTGATTAATTAAACATAAGTATCACTGCCGACTCGGAACACAATGTTTTTTATTGGTAACGGTCTATACAAGGGAAACAAAAGACAATGCGATCAGCTGCTAACCCACATAAACAAAATACACAAAAACATAACCTTCACTGCTGAATACGAGTACAACAATGGCATAAACTTCCTAGACCTCTCCATCTTAAAATTTGAACACACACAATTTCAGTATATACAGAAAACCTGCTACAACTGACGCACTAATACACAACTCCTCCAATCACCCAATACAACATAAATTAGCTGCTTTCAGAATTATGAAACACAGACTAAACAACATCCCACTAGATGAAAAAGATTTCAAAGACGAACTAAACACGATGAAATATCTAGCACAATCCAAGGGATACAACAAAACAATAGTCAATGAACTCCTACACAAAACAAACAACACACAAAGACAGAAAACAACAAATTCATAACACTAACATACACCAATAACCACAATGAAAAAGTAGCCCACAAATTTAAAAAAGCAGGATACAGAATCGCATACAAAACTGCAAACAAAACAGAACACACACTATAAAACACACACACAAAGAGCAAAACAAATTTGATCTACTTGGTGTTTACAACCTGAATTGCTCAGATTTGCAAAAATTCTATATCTTCAAACAAAGATACATTGAACACACAAAGGCATTACACTCGACTACCGAATCCACTTTTGCAAACCACCTCATTAAAGCAAACCACACATACACAAACATAACCAGCAACATGGATATTCTACACGTACACACAAAAGGCCGAAAACTAGACACTCTTGAACAACTAATACAAACACACAAAAACACATAAAAACGACATTGTAAACGAACAGACACAATTCAAATCACATGCATTATTCGAACATACCACACTCCACACACCAATATAGATCCTTCAAAAGACGGCGCCGTCGCCAAGAACAAGACGAACAGCGCTCCCAGTGGCAGCCTCTGACGAAGTTTATAATAACCGAAAACTGGTTCAGCCTATAAGGTAAAACTTTTACTTTTTTACCCACAAAAAACTTGAAAAACATGTTTCAATTGGTATCCAAGTCACTTATTGACAAAATCTGTATAATATTTACCTTACTTCTTCCGTCGTGTGACTTCGTGTTGCGTTCGATTGATTAACGCGTTTCGAAACATATGTTTCGTTTTCAGAAATAAAAATTCACTTTTAGCGAGGTCGTTACATATTAAACGCTCATGTAACGCGGATATGTGTGGAATTGTTTTCTAATATTTGCAATTTGAATATGTACCGACCTCGCTAAGCGTGAATTTTTATTTCTGAAGACGAAACATATGTTTCGAAACGCGTTAATCAATCGAACGCAACACAAAGTCACACGACGGAAGAAGTAAGATAAATATTATACAGATTTTTATAAAAAACTGTTTGTTCCGAGTCGGTAGTGATAAACTTAGATATATTTACATAATTTTATTTGAATATAAATTCTGGAGCAATAGTTCCTACTGCTCTAAGTGTTTGCGTGACCATCTGGTCTACAAATTTTATCAATCTAAAACATGTTATAATATGTCATTTTTATAAGTTACTTTTTTACTACATACAATAGCCGAGTTATAAACAAAGCAACATGAATAAACTTCAGTTTCATCTAGTTGTTTTAGAATAAACTTCAGTTTCATCTAGTTGTTTTAGTTTAAATACCATACCAAAGAACTTTTTTTTTTCTAAAAATTACCCACACATATTACTTTTATACACTTTTACTTGAGATATATGAAACACAATTATAATAAAAATGTGAAGAGTATACTCAAAAGAGTAATGTCTGATAAAACATTTGGTGTAATTAATTTTTAGTACTAAATTTTAGTAAATATTTATGAGTGATTCAATACAGTGGTTTTATTGAAAGAAATCGTTGGTCATAGAAGATGGGTCTATGATGTATGAATACCATGAAATTATTAAACTAGCTGTTACACAGTTCGTCTTGTTTAAACTCTTCATACCAACCCTGATTCACGCACTGATATGTATCTAAACGAATGCATACTTACGGAAAATCAACGATGACTATTAAGCACATGAAGGAAGGCCTCCACAGTGTATGTTGGAGTGAACCACATGCGCGACTGACAGGTTTAGGGTTGTAAGCGGCCCCGGTCCTGCTCTACCCTGCTTTCCCTTGTTGCAACATACACAGACACACTAGCCAAGTGTTACCTAATTCGTTAGTAACGTTTGTGTAACACGCATGCGTGAGTTAATACGTACATGCACGCACCAGCAGCAACCGACACTGTTAACAAGCAAGTAAATTATTTTTTTTACGGTTGTTACAATAGAATTACATCAACTTTTAATTAAATACGTTAATATTTTATGTCAATACAACATACTGTTGAATATTAACAGGCTGTAATGTTACGTCTTACTAATTACGCTGTAACTATTAATTTACTTTTCCTGTCTATTTCTTTGTGTACACGTATGGTAATTTCAAAAAGTATATTTCTTTATAATAACCTAGGGCATTCTTCTGTATGTTGTTCTTCACTTTTACTTGTTCTCCTTCTTCTTCTTTTATTTTTCTAATTATTTTCTTTTTCTTCGTCTTCGTCTTCGTCGTCTTCTTCTTCTTCGTCTTCGTCTTCGTCTTCGTCTTCGTCTTCTTCTTCTTCTTCTTCTTCTTCTTCTTCTTCTTCTTCTTCTTCTTCTTCTTCTTCTTAAGCCTCTTTGCATTTAGCCTGAGCATTGTCTCCATTTCATTAGTCACCATACCCGTATATAGCCTGTGGCTTGTGGGTCATTAATTTTTAGTTTGTTGTGGGTGAGCAGGGTGGGGGAGAGGGGTGAAGGGTTGGGTTTCACATATTTCCTGTCTATTCCCGAACTGACGATGAGCTGTGAAGCTTGAAAGCGCTAATCGGAATAATTTTTATATAGTGGTGTGCAACAGTGATAATTCTGATTGTGATTTCAACCACTAACACAAATTTCTTCATTAAACGTCTGTATAATCAGTATGTTCAGTACGTTCAATCCAGTAGATTTTCTACTCATTAATCATTTATTTTCAGGTTTCATTTTTATGTTCTGGGAAATTTTTTGTTGGAACATAACATTTTGTCAAAGACAAGAGGTAGCCAACCAAACACCAAGAGAAGCATTGGCCAAGGAAGAGCTGGAGTGAAAGTATGTAGGTCCGTTATCATAGAACAGGACAAAATCTTAACAAGGAAGTTAAAGAAGCAAAAAAAAACATTTTGTCAGTAAAGATTATTATGGTTTTGATAAGAACTTCTAGCTCTCCCGCAATGTAGGGTATTTATAAAAGCGCCCATGTAAATATTTTATATTTTTATGGTCTTGTTACACAGAGTGAAGTGTGTCTGTTGTTTGAAATTAATCTAGTTATATAATATTTCCCTTTTTTGCTACGATAATTTTCTCGTCTCTTCTCGCTCATAGCTATTTTCAGTAAATTTCAATACTTACTTTCAGTAATTCCATGTGCATTTCAATGTGCATAACTACTGATGTTTAAGTAAAATAACTAAAATACTAGATCTTAATTGAAGTTCTCAGTTAAGTCTTAATTCATAAGGCATATTACAAAAGGTAGTCAAGTTTTAGAGGAGAGGGGCTGTCGGTACTGGATGATGCCGTGGCCGCCTACCTACTTGTCCCCATCACTCAAGAAAGGTTATTTTTATGACCAAGGAAAACGTGCATATATTATTAAAAGGGTTTACATTTCAGTCATTGCGACGGCCCAATCTAGCGGATTAAGTGACATTTAATTTACAAAATAGTAGCCCAGATCTTCAAAATTGCTGACCTGCACTAGAACAGTATCACTACCATCTACAACAATGTTTGCTCGCACGGGATCAGCTCTATGAAAAGGCATGACATTGGTCTTCAATGTGAATGTCTATAATATTAAAAAAAATATTTGATTTATTTTTAAAATTTACATCCGCTTAAAGTTTCTAAGCCGATCTAACATATCTGAACCAAAGACAAAAGTAATGGCCTTTATAGAAGATGAACCGGTTCGGACCAAAATATGCATAGACAACACATGCACAGAACAATTAAGACATTTCAACTATCTTTGACGTGACATTACTTATGATCAAAATAGTGATATAGAAAATAAAGTGACAAATTTCACAAAAATGTGTGGAACTATTTGGAGAATTTTGGGAAATAAATTTTTAAAAGAAAGCCAAGTAAAATTTTATAAAACAATGGCAACACCTACACTACTGTATGGTTCTGAAACTTGAGTCATAAAGAAAAAACATGAACAGAAGATACAAACGGCAGAAATGAAATTTCTAATATCAGTTAAAAGGTGTAGTAGACGAGATCATACAAGAAATGAGAAGATAAGAAGTGATTAGATATTTTTGCAGTTAATGAAAGGATTAAAGAATACAGAAGAAAATGGATTCAACACGTCGATAGAATGGAAGAAAGTAGAATACCGTAGACAGAAAGAGATTACAACCCTAGAGACAGAAGAAAATTTAGTAGACCTAAGAAATGGTAGACAGTGGAATAGGAACAGGCCGCTAAAGCCTAAAACCGTTAAGGCGACGATGATTATGATGATGACATCCGCTTAAAGGATGAAACACATTTAACAAGAAACCTAAACGAGAAACTTCGGAATGTTTCTAAACAATACACTTTTCTGTGGTTTCTTAGAGTAATATCCTTCATTCAAAATTCATAACTAGATTAAATGTAAACTGATTAAACTGATTAAAACTATAAAAATTATATCAAAAGAAGGCGCGGAATGGATAACATATGTAACAATGTGTAGCGTACGTATTTCGTCAGCATTCGTATGTAGAGCGTAAGTCTGGTCTAATTAGGCAAAGGAAATGCGTGCGAAGAATCGATTGTGGTAACAACAGTTCTGTATGACAAACGGCGTCGGGTTCTTATTTAAGCCGATTGCAAAGTCTACAATATCAGAACACCTCACAACCAGATATCGGATATCAACAAAATGAACACTTTGGTGAGTACCTCTCGGTATTTTATGCCTTTCGATGTTTGCAGTTATGTTTTCAGTATAAATAAAATTTAATAAAGTAAAATTATTTTAAATCAGTTTCATTGTGGAGGCATATGCCCATTAAGGGCACTCGTAACCGGCTATGGTTACCATGTTAAATTCATCAAATTTGACACCCGTTATCTCAAAAGTCTGAAATTTTAGCGGGCAGTTAAGCAGGTTATATACTTACAAACGCCACTACAATTAAGCTATCACAGTTTTCTGATTTTTTATAATTTTTTTATTTTGCTATAAAAATTTGCATACAAAAAGCATACTTATGAATTAAAAAAATTTTTATTTTTCGGTAAAACGCTATACTTCTAGTAGTTTAGTTATATCTTCATTAACCCAATAACCACACAAAATTCGCTTGATAGTTTCTTGGTTTCTGAAATAATGGGTCATTTATCTAATAAAAAAATAGATTTTCAGAAAAACGCAATTGAAGTTTATAAGAGATTTCTATTATTTTCCTTGATTTAAAATAGTCCTGCTTTATACTCGGGGTCTTCATTTATGTCCACTTGGTTCTCTAGTTTTCTCTTCACATTTCTAATCGACTGTCTAACCTTTTGCATCAATTCATCTGCTGCAGTCTCTGCCTCAAAGGATCCCTTCCATGTTAATTTTTTTCATTACCTTCACCTCAAGAAAACTAAAATAATGGTTGTAAGTAAAAAAAGAGAAGACATTAAATCACCCATTATGTTGAACAACACAATATTGGAGCACGTTACTGAATTTTGTTACCTGGGTAGCATAGTTACAAGTGGGAATAAGTGTCTGGCAGAGATTAAGAGGAGAGTAGCTCTGGCAAAACAAACATTCCAGAGCAAAAGGAACTTATTAACAAACAACCATATTAGTATTGAAACAAGGAAAATGTTTGTTAAGGTATTTGTATGGAGTGTTTTAACTTACGGGTGTGAATCGTGGACCTTAGGGAAGATGGAGAGTGACAGACTTCAGGCAATGGAGATGTGGATTTGGCGGAGAATGACAAAAACTAGTTGGACAGATAGGAAGACGAATGAACAGATCTTAGAGGAAATAAATGAGAATAGAACACTGCTTAGGAGTATAGAGGTGAGGAAGATTAAGTTGATAGGGCATGTGATCAGACATAGTGCTTTTTTAACTAACATCTTTGACGGCAAAGTAGTGGGGAAGAAGCCCAAAGGAAGACCAAGAACTGCATACTTCCGCAGCACAATGAGTGTCGTGAATAGTGGGTCCTATGGAGAAATGAAGAATATCGCAAGGGATAGAGTGACGTGGCTACAGCGACAAGGCATTGCCTTTAGGAGATGATTTGACCTTCACCTCATTTGACCTTATTTTGATCACTAATTTTTCTAAGACTTGACACTTATTTATATTATCTTCATTTAAGGTCAGCACAGTATCATGTGCACCCAAAACCAAGGTATCCAGTCCAAAAATATATTTTTTTGCAAACTATTTCAAGTAAAATGATTCAGCGAATCGTTTGCATTCTGTGTACTACCATGAAAACATTTTATTAACAAGTTAAGATGACTCAGATCAGCAAATATTTGCTTTATTACGGACATTAGTAATGAATGTTTATTGAAATTCCCTTTCAATAGTAAAACTGCATGTTTCTACAATTTTTCATAAGGAAGTTACAGGTTTTTAAAAAATGGTAACTTTTTCAGCACTTTTGAGATAACTTTTTCTACGATCTCAATTTTTTAAATCATAAAAAATGTATTATTAGGTGTATTCACATAAATTTGGTACGGTATCTAATTACTCAGAAAACAGTGAAGGTTATTTAAAAGACACAAAACACAAAACCATTTTTTGGTCTATTTGCCGGTTACGAGTACCCTTAACATACTTACGTTATATATAAAATTTATAAAGTTTGGAGATAATAAAATTTCATCAAATCAGTGCTGTAAAAATATAGAATAGAAAAGTTTGATTACCTGTAACATTAAATATTACTTATTTTAAAAGTTAATAAAATTGCAACAATCAACAAATTCTAAAAAATAATTTATACTAGTGGTCGCCCAGTGGTCGAAATTCGACCGTAATTCATTAAATTTTTAAGTTTGAACGTTATTGAGGTTCTTTTGTCAAAGAGTATACCTCTATAATCATTGCATATAATTTTTTTGAATTTTGTTCTATTACGTCAGCTGCGAGCGTGTACAAATACGTCATTAGCGTGTGTTGTTTGCCTTAATTCCCTGCAATAACTATGAAGTTTAAAATTTAATGTTAGTAACAGTTGAAAAAAAAACACAATTACAGCTTGTATTCGTATTTATTTTTTGATATAATTCATTGTCAGTTTTAATTTTTTCATGTTATTATTGAATCAAATAAACGCTAATAAAAATGAGACTTGACAATCATATAAGTATAAGATACATTGTTTTCAATTCCAGTGGATTACATTTCATTTTTGGTAAGGTACAAAATTCGAAAACAGTTTGAAGATTATCTGCTACAAAGCTTATATAATTTTTTAATTTTTTTTTCTATGCATTAATTTTCGAGTTATTAGAAAAATATGGAAGATAGGAAAAATGAGGTTTAGCTTGGCTAAGCCATATTTAAAAAGCAATAACGCGTTTTTTTACATTTCCTTGGGTTTTTTTAATTTCCATACTGACCAGGTTTCGCCAAGGCTGCACAGTTATTTTGCCAATCTTTTTCGAATTATATAAAATTAAACAAAAAATTAAAAAAAAATAAAAAATGAAATAAAAAATACGTGCCTCGTATTTTTTCATATATTTTTCATTCAATCAAAAAAACCGGGCGGTTAAAAAAATAAATGTTGTCCATTGAACTTAAAATAGTTTGAAAGTGAATTTAATGATTCAGAACTTCTGTGTAAACGATGTTTTTTGTAAAAACTCTTTCATCATTTGCTAAATGCCCTTGGCCATTATATTCGGAAATATAAAATCTCAAACCATCGAATGATCGAACTCTACTTGCTGCGACGTACAATTGACCATGTGTAAAAACTGGCTGCCTCAATAAAATTCCAATTTTTTCGAATGTTTGTTCTTGAGACTTATTTATTGTCATCGCAAATGCAGGTATAATTGGAAATTGAGTTCTTTGAAAGTTAAATGGTAAAACAGTACCGGAATATGTTAAATTTATACGTGGAATCAAAATTCTCTTATTGCGTGCGGTTCCAGTTAAAACTTCGCAATCAATAGCATTACGATGCATACACTTGATGCGCATTCTTGTTCCAATGACTACTGCTTCCTTTGTATTTAAGTTTCTGATCAGTAAAACGATGCAATTAACTTTCAATACTAACTTATATGGTGGCAAACCACTAATAGTCAAAGAATTCAAAAACTCTACTAGATAGTTATTGATTTCATTGTCATCATCACAAATTATTTTATCGTAGCTATGATATGTTTTCTGTTCACCTGGTATTCGATTAAGTATATCATTATTAATAAAAGTACAATCATCATTTTTAGGTGCTAAAATAACTGACTTCAATAAGTTATCTGAGAGTATGTTTTCGGAAATATTTCCATACACCTCATTAATAATATTATTTTCATCATTACCAATTTCTTTCAAGAATTCGACAAATTCTATTTCACTTGGTAAGGCTCTCATATTTTGAGTAAACGTTACTTTATGAAAATAAACAAATTTATGCCAACTCGTGACAGAATTTTCAATTAAAGTTGCACGTGATCCATGTGGGACAACTGGTAAGATTTGGCGAAAATCACCGCACAGAAGTATTGTTTTCACTCCAAATAGTTTATGTTTATCATTTTCATCGCATAGATCCTGCAATAATCTATCTATGATTTTCAACACTTGCAGTGGGCACATAGAAATTTCATCAATAATTATCAATGATGATGAATTTATGTAACGTCCATAGCTACTATTTGCGGTAATATTCGCTACAGAATTGTCCAAAATGGGTATAGGCAATTTAAACACATTGTGTAAAGTTCTACCTCCAAGTAATAGAGTTGAAGCTATGCCACTGAACGCTGTTGCAATGCAACTAAGATTAAGCGAATTTAATTTGTGAATGATTGCTGTTTGTGTGAATGTTTTTCCACAACCTGCAAGAGCGCTTAAACAAAAAAACATTAGATCCAGTATCATGGTGCAAAACTTCATGAATCAGACGATCAATTAGATTACGCTGTTCAATATTTCAGTTTCATAATGCTCACAAAACAGAAACTCTTGTTCTATTGGATCAATACCATTTGCTTCGTCTGTTCTCTGCGAATACGTGGGAACTGGTAAACCAAGTTTTTGACATGACAAATTATGAACATTCAAAATATCTTCAATTTCTAATAGAGCTGTGTTAAAGGATACTTCTTCGTTGTAATCTCTCAAAAAATCTTCACTAAGATATACTTTAAATTCATTCCATAACGCCAATGCATTAGCTGGCACATTTAATGCACAAATGTAACCAAATAAATTTCGCATTTGTTTTGGTGAATGTAATTCTTTTGCTTCATTTAAACATTCGCGCCATTCATTATCATTTGAAGCAATGCCGTGAGCATGGCACGCTTCAACAAAAGAAGTGTGTATAATTCCATTGTATGTTCTAACATCCTCAAATGATTTTGGACCACAGACATGTAATAAAAGCAATCGTAAATGGAAAAGTTCGATGTCTTTTGGTGATACTACATATATGCGTGTAATGATTTTATCACCTCCACGCCTTCTCTTCTTCCATTTTTTCGGGAATCTTCCCACACATAATGCAAAGGTATTTCAATATACTTATATTCATGCGCTGATGGATCTGATAGATTCAATTCAAAAAATGCTAATAATTTTGTTTGTCTTGCATTTTCAATTGCTTGACGTTCTTTCCCGTCTCGAAAGTAAACATTCTGTCTACGCGGTAAATGAATGTCAAGTCTAATGATGACATGTGATTGAAAATGAATTGGTAATTCATAGATGCGCCATACAGCTTCAGTTGATCCGACATAACGGCCATTTAAAAAATTTTGAACTTCATCAATTTGTATTTCTTGACCTGGTTCATTTCTCTCTGAACCTAATTCAACAGATGCGCTGTCATAGCCTTTATACACGTATTTATAAATGTATTTAACACTTTTAACTGTAGTGCATACTTCAACATTTATATGGCAATTAAATTTGGCAAGTAAATACGGATTGTATGGTACAACATAACGATTGTCGAGGCAACTACCGCGAACTGCATCAATAACGGCATCATTATAACGGCGTAGTTCTAAATCACGATTTACTTTAATGAGCATACAAATTTCTTTATTTTGATTTTCAACTCTCTGACAATGATCTTTCATTGCAATGAATGACCGAACGAAAGGATTAATGCGTTCCAATTCAAGAGAGATTTCGCGCATTATATTGTTATTGCATGTTTGATTATAGTGTTCACGTAATCTATAATTGACAGCAGTGTCAACATCATAAAAATATAATTGCGCATAACATGGTGAGCGACCATATCCAGCAGTCATTGGACTTGATCTGTGATAAAAAACATCATGTATTTTAAAATGATACACTCCACGCGTAACTGTATCCAAAATTTTAGCTTCTGAGCTAACCATAGCACATGATGAATTGTATTTATGAATGTTTTCAAAATAATTATTTGACTTTCTTTTTATTGAAGGTTCATTTGAAGTAAGTCCATCATACAATGATTTAAAGTATTCATTTTGACTTAAGGCCGGTAATATTGCTTTACCCTTATGGCAACATGAAGTGAATGCAGTCCTTTCACCTAAAGTGACCTCAGATTCGAAATGTTTTGCATTGCAAAACCTGCATTGTAAATGCATTAATCCACAATCAAAAGTATTTAAATTTCTTGGAATGACATTCAGTGCGCATTTAAATGTATCCCTCAAAATAATTTCATCATTTTGTATACTATTTACACTATTTAAATTTGCATTTGGTCTTTTATCATTTTGACTTCACGCGAATATATATTCCTTCTTCTTTATCTCCGACCCGACTCCGACCCGTCAATGTTATATCTTACTATTTACACTATTTAAATTTGCATTTTGTCTATTATCATTTTGACTTTCACGCAAATATATATTCCTTCTTCTTTGTCTCTCACTCCGACCCGTCAATGTTCTATGTCGAGGCATAATGGAAGTAGGTGTGGATATCTGAATGTAAAAAAAAAACATGTAATGAAATTACTGAAACTAAGATTAGTCAGGGTTTAATTTAAAAATAATAAAATGTACTCACTTTTTTGAAACCACCAATAATAATTAGGTGAGAGTAAGTCAATTCAAATTGCTGCTACAAAATTTTCATTTTGCAACAGGTGTATATTAAGCAAGCTGTATTTTACTTTCAACTGCACATTAATATATAAAACACAGATATCTAATATACAAAATATAAAATAAACGCTTTTTTGCCTTGACATACACTCCACAGACTATTGAAAAAGGAACATTTGATATCACACAAAATTCACAGCTCATTCAGTCAATCTGTCAGTAATTATTTGTTGGCAACATTTTAAAATTCTTTGGCGACAATCTCTACTCTGTGCGACTGTTTGACCACAGACTGTTATGTGTTTGACATTGGCAGTATGAACGTACACTAAAATGAAAAAATTATAATTTTACTGCCTGGCAACAAAATTATTTTATTTTTAACAATTACCATTGTTTGAAAAAGTTTAAATGAATTTTCAAGTGCAAATGAATGTTTTATTTTATTTTATTTTATGTATTTGTAACACATATTATATATAAATTTTAGCTTTCTGCACTCCTTCTCCATATAAACTTTAACTATGCCAAATCTCACACTCCTCCGTGCGCGCAATATGCTTAAAAAGGGGTACAAAGTTTTCTCTTCACGTATTAATATATATATTTTTGAAAACGTTAAACAAATTTTTCAAACAATTATTGATTTTTCAATTATTGATCAATTATTTATCAATAATTAATTTAATTTTGATTATTTATCAATAATTGTTTATCAATTATTGATTTTCTTGTCTAACATTTATTTCGTAACAAATTTCTATGGGCGTCTTCAAACGCAAAACGGGACATAATATAGACCTTTAAAAGTTTTGTGCAGTTTCTATAGGATAAATAATGCTTCGTTTCAGGAATAATTTTCTTACGAATGGACCGTTTTTAACTATCGGGAAAGTGTCTAACGGTTTTTACCCTAATGGTCCTTGGAGTCGGTTTGTAAATGCTCGTTGATTCTATTGTTCTATGACAATCGTCGGTGTTGCTTCTGATTGATATAATATACACATGACGAACTGACAACAACGTACATCAAAGCGATAGGTTTTTTAGGACATACGTGCATATTTTCACAAGAAGAATTTGAATTCCCGTGTTTAATCGCCCACACTATGGCGGAATTCGTGTGTTTCCGCGAATATTAGATTTTATTATTAGATTATTTTGTAATATTACATATTATAATATTATAATTATATTATATTTTAGTATATTATATTATATATGTTATAATATTATTATATAATTAATTTATTTTTGTATCGGCCATCTAAGGATAACATGCCACTTTCAAATCTTTATTCTTTGTTCTTTTCTTTTTCTCCAATATTCTTCCATCTTTTCACTGTGTCTCTTCTTCCTGTCTTCAGTCCACTTACAACCTGCGTTTTTCTCTCTCCTACCCTGGACGCCTTCCATTTTTAACACTTTTGCCCGAAGAACTTCTCTTTCAATTGCTTCTTTTGCGTGTACATTATTTTTTCTAAATCCTTTTGGACTTCTTTATTAAATCTTGATGTTAACTTCTTCCCCTATAGATATTTAAAGATCTGCTTTGTTAACCTACTATCGTCCATTCTATATAAATGTCGAATAAATAATAGTCTTCTTGTTTCTGTTAGGCTATATTTTCTATACTTTGATATATTTCATCATTAGCTACTTCTTAATTTCCAACCTTCTGAAGTTTCTTGTGGGCCTAATATTTTCCTAATAATTCGTCTTTCCAATATTTCTAGTTTGTATAAATTATAATTTAATTCTAGACATTCACTTGCATATAGGCATTCTGGCTTCACTACTGTACTGTAATGCCTTATCTTCGCAGTTTTAGATATGCACTTTTTATTGTAAATATTTTAGTTATACCATATGCCCTTTCCATCTTATGAATCCTTTTTTCTAAAGCAGATTTTTCTAAACCGTTCTCTTGAATTATTTCTCCTAAATACTTAAATTTTTGAACCCTTTCTATTCGCCCAGTATCTGTTACCAGGTGTTTTGCCGCATTTTTAATGTTCGTGAGAAATTTGTTTTTTTTTCTGCAGAAATTCTTAAGCCTGTTCTACTGGCAATGTCCTCTAAAAAATTAACTTGTGTTACTGTAGATGTCAGATGTTCAGAAAGTATAGCAAAATCATCTGCGAATGCCAAACAATTTATTTTAATACGTTTGTTCCTTGTTCCCAACATGATTTGTGATATTTTGCATTCTTTTAAGGTTTCATTCCAAATACTCACTGCTTTCTCCAGGACACAGTTGAAAAGAATTGGGGATAAACCACCACCCTGTCTTACACCTGTATTTATTTTGAACGGTTGAATTTTATTTTTGAGACTCTGTTCGTAAGGGTTTCACGGATTAGATTCGCCAATTTAGATGTAATACCAAATTCTCTGATTAATTAGCTATAGTTTTTCCATCAACAGAATCAAAGTCCCTTTAATTATTATAATTATATTAAAAAAAATATTAATTTTAAGTTGTTTAAATATGTATATTTATGTAAATTATCTATCACATAATTGTGAAAAGGTTAGACGGAAGTTTTGAATTCATTTTTGCATCTAATATTTATTTCACAGTACTCTTTATTGGCGACTTCAAACGCAAATGAAGACATAACATAAACTTTGACAATTTGTAAAGACTCTATATGCTAAATAATGAACAGTTTGTAGAATGAAAGTTCATTTAATAAAAAAGGTTTTAAAAGTATATAAACACTTGGTATGTTTCACTGTTTGTATTTAACTCTGACAGCTGTTTCAGCTTATTAGGCTATTCTCAAAGAGATCAGTGAACAACTAAACTAAAGTGAAAACTTGGTTTAGTTTAGTTGTTCACTGATCTCTTTGACAATAGCTTAAT
Organism: Magicicada septendecula; assembly: GCA_034769895.1. Taxonomy (NCBI): domain Eukaryota; kingdom Metazoa; phylum Arthropoda; class Insecta; order Hemiptera; family Cicadidae; genus Magicicada; species Magicicada septendecula. The sequence continues at coordinate 43,932,854 of CM068373.1, read as the reverse complement.
AAGCTGAAACTGCTGTCAGAGTTAAATACAAACTGTGAAACGTACCAAGTGTTTATATATTTTTAAAAAGCTTTGGTACTAATATGTTTCACCAAGTGCCCAACGAGTCATCAATAAATATCGTGAAAGTTCATTTTCTTCCGAATGAGCCGTTTTACCTACCATTAATGTTTCTAACTTTATGGTAGACGACTTGACGTATAAATCACCCCATTCGGTAAGGAGTTTTCAAAACTCATGTGTGTTTCCTTTTCTTCTTCTTCATCTTCACTCAAGGATTGGGTTTTATAAACCCGTTCCCGGCACCCATCTCATCCTCGGACGACCCACGTCTCTTCTACCAATCGTTTTTCTACAAATAGTTCAGTGCCGCTTTCGGCAATCGATCCTCTGCCATCATTTGCAGAAGATCCCACCATTGTCTTCTGTATCCTGTAATACGTTCATTTATGTCCGCTACTTCGAGTTCTGCTCTGATATCCTCATTCCTTGTTCTATCTTGCACTATATAGTTTAAAGTACTTCGAAGAAACTGTATTACAGCACTCTGAACCTTTCCGAATTCCTTTTTTGTCATGACCCACGCCTAGGATATGTTAATGTGGATATTGCAATTGTCTGACAAAATTTAATCCCTGTGCTATGTTTTGTTTTATTTCTAAGATTTATATGAATCGTACTAAAAGTATTCCTAAATTTAATATGTTCTCTCTTGTATCATATTCAGCTTCATAGCTTACTGCACAGCCTAGATATTTGAAACGGCTCACTTCTTATAAAGTGCTCTTGTTTATAACTATCTTAGTCTTCACAGGATACTTACCTTTAATTCCAGATATTCAGATTGAAGACCAATGTGATGGCTCTTCATAGAGCTGATCCCTTGCGAGCAAACATTGTTGTAGATGGTAGTGATACTGTTCTGCAGCAGGTCAGCAATTTTGAAGATCTGGGCTACTATTTTGAATTAAACGCCACTTAATGAGCTACATAGGGCAGTAGGCCCCAATAAGATTTCTATGAATCGTACCACAAATGTTAATAAATTTATTTATCTTCTCTTTTATATCATATCAGACTCGTAGTTTACTGCACGTCCGAGATATTTAAAACGGCGGCTCACTTATTCTAAAGTGCTCTTGTTTATAAGTATCTTATTCATCGCTGGATATTCACCTTAAAATGCAATGGTTTTAATCTTTCTTACTCAAATTGTCAGTGAGTACTCTCTTGCTACTTCTTGTAATTGAAACATAGCTAATTGTAAACTGTCCTCACTTTCTTGAATAAGAGCTATGTCATCCGCATATAGCAGGGAACCCATACAAATTGATTTCTTAGGCTGTATTCCTGAAGTCACTCTGTATTTTCATGCGCTCAACATGTCGTCAATATGTATATTTATTTTTATATTGCTAACTATATTTCACGTTTCCAGGTGTTTTTCCTAGCGGCCTTGGCCTTCGTATCTGCAGACGACATCTCATCGTTTCCAACGGCGAAACACGGCCCGGTGGGCTACCATGGTCCTCTGGCGAAGCCGGTGGTTCTCAAAGACGGACACATCGCCGACACTCACGAAGTAGCCGCAACCCGACACGCTCATCTCGCCGCCGTTGAGAAAGCCGGAGGATACGGAGGGGGTTACGACTTCTACGGATACGGAGGTGACTACGGATCAGGATACGACATCGGCTACGGATCTGGATACGACGGCGGCTACGGCGGCCACGGTCTCTACGGTTACAGCTACGGTCCGGGCACCGGTGACACCTACAAAGGAGAATACGGCTACGCTGGACTACACTCTGCCCACGGATACGGTTACGGCCATTGAATTATGTCATATTGGATTATCAATTGTTTCACGATTATGAAGGAAACCAAAGTATCCACTCTGTAAATAGGTACACCAAATCGGCAAAAAGTCTTTCTTAATTTCAACTTAATTAGTCAAAGAGTATTGTATAACAGTGTTTTGACTATACTCAAGTCGCAAATCTAACTATTGTGACATTTATTTACAATAAAATTACATTACTAAATTTCAGAATATTGTTTTCTTTCATACATGGATCAAATACGCCATGCCTATAACAATCAATGAAATTAATTAATTATCCATCATCATCACCAGCAGCAGCAGCAAGGATTAAACCAAGGATGGGTTGTTCCGGTCTCAAAGAGGTAAAGTCTAGAGCTGGTCACTCCAGCGCTTCCTCGGACGTCCCACAGCTCTCCGTCCCCTCGGCTTATAATTCCATAGTTGTTTGGGGATGCGGCAGTCATCCAGTCGGCAAATGTTTCCACCAATTCAGCCGATACTGGGGAATGCTGTCCAGATACTCCTAATATCCAGTTCTGCCGTATTTCTGTGCTTCTTCTCTGATCATGAAGAGTACACCCAGCCACTTGCCTGAGAAATTTCATTTGAGCCGCTTGGATGCAACTGGCTTGGTCTTTCGTTACAGTCCAATTCTCAGACCCATAAAGAAGTGTGGGAAGGGTTATCATCTTGTAGATTTAAGGAGTTTTGTTTTACTTACTGACTTAAGAGTTCGCCCGATGGTCACGCACATAAGGTTGAACTAATGTAACTAATTCACAACATTGTTGCTTGTATTATAAGACACACTGTAGCACAGGTATTCATAATTGCTGACTTGTTCCAGGACAGTATCATCTATAACAATTTTTTCCCGTACCGGATCAGTTCTACAAAACCCTTCGCCTTGGTATTACGCTCAATTGTCTAATATGTTGTCTGGTGTTAGGCTACTATTATGACTTAATCTTCACCTAATGTGTAGTAACAGAGTACTTTTTAGTATAACGCGCGAGCACACCCACGCGGCTATATATGTAATCATGTGATACCTAAACCAATTACCCGTGTGGGATCTTGTAACCTGTATCGGGCGCGTCTCCCGGGTGGTGGATGGGGGTTCCACCAGATATGGTGGGGGTGACCAGAGTAACCAATAAGGTGCCGTGGACCAACAAGGATCCCAGCTTCTAGGAGCTTGAAAATACTGGAACACCCTCTCTCCATGGGATATAAATATGGAGGGCCCAACCCACGGCAATATGGTGAAAACCTCAACGCTGGAGTATCAGACCAGCGGAAGACGCAACCCTCCAATTAGTGATAGTATAGTTGGCAGCATGTCTGAAGGCTGAGAAGAGGCAGCCCCTCTATTACAGTTTCCTGGCGACAGGCTGGTTCCCGGTCCTGGGGAAACTATCAAGCTCGAATTCTTCACATTAAAAATCAGCCGAACGTATCAAATGGTCAGCGATCTTGGCGAGAATCGGATAATGTGAAGTTGGAATAGGCACATTGCCTAATCCATGAGAAAAACAATAAGAAGATCTAAAGAAATTATTAAACGCAAAGCAATTATTATTAAATTCCCAACTTGTTATTAAGTATTTACACGCTAAGTTGTTTTAATCTCAGATTAATCAGTTAGGAAGCGTAAAGTCAAGCTACAAGAGGATCATGACTTGATAACATAACGTTAACATGAACTACATAGTTTACACTGGGGACGTTGGAATTAGTTATGGAACAGGATTTGTGCTCCACAGAGGAACTATCTGGGCCGTGAAGGAAGTAAATTTTAATAATAAAGGGCGATGAACTACTAACGGAAATGAACTAATAATGCAAGGGTGAGCGTAAACCGTTACCGTACGATTTCGGTCATAGACCATCAACAGGTCATATATAGTGCACTTACGCTCACAATATTGTTAAACAGCCACTATTTATAGAAACGAATTCGTAGACATTGATCAATGAACGTGCTACGTACGTCGGAGTCCAAAGTACGTATCACGTTCATTAATCAATGTTTACAAATTCGTCTTTATAAATAGCGGCTGTTTTACGATATTGTGACCGCAGGTACACTGTATACGACCTGATGATGGTCTATGACCGAAATCGATTGTGTTTAAGAATGTGAGTAATTAAAATTTTATTGCAAATCATATGTATGGTACCTTTAGGCTATGAAGAATAAATACACTACAACAGAAAATTGAGGTTGTAGGTACCATTAATAAACAATAACTGTGTGTATATTACAAATACATCAGATTATTATCGTTAGTCATTCATAGGTAAATCATTATTTTCAATGACTTACATAAATCAATACATCATTATTATCAAGGGTTGGTAAATGACCTGAAGATAGCTTGACTGCCGAAAGCGCTCGTCAATACCAAAGACAACATAGTGGTTTGTATAAAATTACTAGTAGAAATATTAGTCATTCATTACCGTACGTTTCGAATAGATTAACACAATAATGTAACATATTTTAGGAGCCATAGTTTACTACAGTTCCTACTTACTTTGCAATGCAGATTCTTTCAAATTAAGTAAACAAATCCAAATACACTAAAATACATACAGATATAAAAACTTTCTTCTTACCTGTTATACAGGATAGATCAACAGTGTGAGGATACAGCGTGTAGATGTATTTTATGGTATATTTCTGTAACACTGATGTTACTTTGTCAGTACAATTTCAAATTTTATTCATGTTCCGAAAATAAATTGCATTACTCTTCTTGAAGGTTATATTTAAAGAGCCAAGTAGAGATCATGGTTTAATTTTCTTAGTACTTCAAGAAAGTACCTTATATGTTTACCTAATTGCATAAGGGCGCGCGCCAAAGTGTACGTGTATTGTATGGTATTTTCCGGTTTCACTGATATTAACTTGTCAGTAAGATTTCGACTTTTAATCACGTTTCGAAAATAAATGACTTAACTCTTCATGAAGTATACATTTAATATGTTTCAACGGCCAAGTAGAGAACACAGTTTCAGTTTCTTAGTACTTCACCATTTGCAATGCAGACTCTTTCATAATGCATTGCCTTTGTGAGTGGATCCCAGTTTGCACTGTGACCGGGTATGGCAGCTGTCGTGAATCATCGGGCTCGACAAACAAACAATACCAGTACACACACATACTTTATGCCCTCCATCAGAGACACAGAGTTCAGTCTCGTACGTACTTATAATTGAACTAGTCCAACGTAAGTAACATAATGTAAGCTCAAGTCACTTTGTCAGGTACAAAAATTCATAGGCTCAAATGCTAGAATATTAGACAATTAATTTCTTATCGTCATTAACATAAATATAAATATAAATATAAATCATAGACTACCCGTGAAAACGACCCGTGATTGGTTTGCTTTTATAAGTTAAATAACGAGTATCTTGTAATTAATTTCACAAAAATTTGGCAGTTTATCAAATCTAGTTATACGGGTGTTGTGTGTATTAGCCTGTTCACCTAAACGATGGTTCAAATTGATTTTAACTTCATAATCAGTTTGTTATTATGGGAAAGTCAACTAGCTATATCAGTCTCAACTAGTGTTTAGAAAAGTATATGTTTACCTAATTGTATAAGTACGCGCCAGTGTGTTGGTGTATTGTTTGGTAAATTCTTGTACCAGATTCCTACAGTTCCTACATAGTTTGTAACGCAGATTCTTTCAAAGTAAGTAAAAAAATACGAAGGTACACAAAAAATACATGCAATATATAAACTGTCATTTTATTTACAATTAAGGATAATAAGGATACAAAAACATTGGCTAAACAGAAAATCTATTAACGCAGGATTCATCACCATCAAATATTCATTATTAATACGGTTGATAACAGTGGGAACACACACACACACACACACACACACACACACACACACACACACACACACACACACACACACACATAACATACACAGCAACTGTGTAATAATAACAGACATATCCTGAAAAATGTATATTTTATGAGACATGAAAAGAATAGACTTCCCTAAACAACGAAATGTATATTTATTTCAATGTGTTACCAACATACAATAACTGGTTCCAACAGACTGTGTGAAATACTGAACTGACATTGTAGACACTACATTAATGGATTCTGGAGTGACGAGGATATGAAATAAGTCCTGTATTGTAACCATCCGGTCAACAACGTTGACCGGTTTGACTTTCAAGTGGCTGTAGTGTACACAAGGTAATCAGTTAATGATGGTAGTCATATCCGTAACCGTAAGACGGATAGCGGTGACCATACGGGGGAGCAGAGTAGCCGTAGTGACCTCTGTAGATGTTACCGGTAGCCGGTCCGTAACTGTACACTCCGTGTCCGTATCCTGCATAACCGCGGTAGACGTCGCCAGATACCGGACCGTAGACGTAACTGTCGTGTCCACTGTGTCCACTTCCATGTCCATAAGGCTCGTCTGCGCCAATGTATCCATGAGATCTGGCTCGGGCGTTAGAATGGGCGCTTCGTGCGGCGGCTACTTCGTGCGTGTCTGCCAGGTAGCCGTCACTGAGGACAACTGATCATGCCAAAGGACCGTGGTATCCGACGTAGCCGTGAGTTGATGTTGAAACATGTTGAGCAGACACACACGCCAATGCGGCCAACAATAACACCTGAAAAATTCATATGTATGACGTTTTAGTCTTTAATATTTAGTGATGGATTTTGTTATACATATAAATAAAAATGTAACAAAATTTTAGGTAACAAAGCAAAATCGTTATTATTCTGGAAACATAATACGGAAATAATAATATTAATTTGTTTTTCGTTTCTGCGTCACTACGAACATGAAATTATTTTGCTGAATTAATTCTTGAAAACGTGTTAATACCACAAGATAATCTTTGGTTGTCTAAACATAATTTTGTTCTGTGCATATGAGTGAATGTGTTTTGTGTTGTATGCGTAAGATAGGAAATTGGAAGTAAAGTACAGAATTAAACTGCAAAGTTAAGGTAAATACGTTATTAATCTGTGAAAGTAAGTACGGTTATGGTAATAATCAAGCAATATTAAGTGGATTAGTTTCAACAAAAAACCTAGATTATGCTGTAGGTTGTATTAAGTAATAATGCAAATAAATTCTTGAGTTGTTACTTACGAAGGAGGTCATGGTGTCGCTGTGGTGTGGCTGGAGACTGTGATGCCCAGGACAGTCGAAGTCTGGTTTTCTTGAGTTGTTACTTACGAAGGAGGTCATGGTGTCGCTGTGGTGTGGCTGGAGACTGTGATGCCCAGGACAGTCGAAGTCTGGTTTAAATACGATTCACAAGGAGGATGCCAAAACCTGGTGTACGCAATTCTTATCGTCATCAAATTCCTAGATACAGAGTGCACGGTGACTCACGGACAAGAACTCACAGTTGATGCATAACGGAAATATTTGTACTGGACATATGTAAGTGCGTGTAATCTACAGACATAATCTATAATCTACATATCCTGTAAGAATGAGACACACTGTCTCGTTCTAATAAACGTAAAGGTTTTATGGAAGTAACAGCCATCTGGAACGTGTAAGACAAGACTAGGTGAACTGGCATTATTCTTTGTTAAGCGAGTACAACATATATCATTTTTTTAATTTTCAAACGAATATATATGTACTTTGTAAAATTTTTGAACAGAATCGTTGTCGTGTTTATCACAATTGTATGCCTCTGTGTGTGCCTGTGTGTGTTTTGTGTGTGTTTTGTACGTGTTTGAGTCAGAAAGCAATAGAGAGAGAGAGGTAGATAGATATGTAGGTAGAGAGAGAGAGAGAGAGAGAGAGAGAGAGAGAGAGAGAGAGAGAGAGAGAGAGAGAGAGAGAGAGAGAGAGAGAGCTTAGTGAATGGGGCAAGGGATGGAAGTTTTTAGTTACTGTTGTGACGTTCAACATTATGACTACACAATACATTTTACAAATCATTTCCCTTCCAACATTTTGCAAGCGTTAAAAATGGATTTCAGTGTGAGTCAAAGAGGCCCTCTAATTGCTTCTGCAGTCTACTGTCCCCCGAAGCACAGAATCAACGAAACTGACTTCAACTCCTTTCTTAGAAATCTTGGTGCACGATTTTTTGTGGGGGATGAATTCAATGCAAAACACCCTTAACGAGGTTCCAGGCTAGCAAATCCCAAGGGTAAAATATTATATAATGTCGTTAGACAAGAATCCCTGTCCTTCCTGTCCACAGCTCAACAATCCTATTGGTCGTCTGATACAAATAAAATACGAAACCTCATTGATTTTTTTATTAAGGCTCTTGCCTCATAAAAACTATAAAGTTGACTCTTGCCTTGATTTAGCCTCTGATCACACTCCAATTATTGCCACTATTACCAATAATATCATTGAGTCTGATAGTCTACCAACACTCAAAAATCCTATTAATGACTGGGAACACTTTAGAAAGCTCATACACGATAATATCTCGCTAGAATGTCCACTCCACAGAACTGCTGGATTGGATTCGGCTGTAAATTATTTCACCAATGCTTTTGAGAAATCTGCCTGGAAAGGTTCTCCCTGCGTTACACCGAAGAGTAAGTAGTTAAATCTTTCTCTGGAGGCCGAGAGAAATTAGGTGAGAAGCGAAGAGTGTGAAGAATTTGGCAGCATACTCGTCATCGGGATGATACAAGAAAGTGAAATACCGTGGCTAAAAGACTAAAACGCTTGTCAGAAAATTTAAAGAATGAAGGCATTCAGGGTTATCTAGAAAATGCGCCATCTAATGAAAGTACTGATTGTTCCTTGTGAGTAGAAAGTAAGTAGAAAGTAAGAAATATTTACACTCCCCGTTCTAACTGACTCTACCAATTAAACATTTAAAGGTTAATGAAGTCAAGGAAATAATCCAATATAATTTGAAAAGTAAAAAGGCTCCCGGTATTGATTTGTTATAGGGTAAAATTTCTAAAGGCGCTGCCTTACAAAGGCTTCTTTTTAATAAGCTACAAAATATTCTGCGTTCATTACATACATCCTACATCACAGATTACCTTGTCTGATGCTGTCTCCTTATGTGAGATGGAACGAACATTTCTCAATATTCCTCAACATTACTTTCAAGTTCTAAGAACGTCGTTTCAGTTAATGCTCTGCCTTCACCAAGCATTGATCATTTACTTGTAATTGAAGAGTATTGAGATTGAACATGTAATGAGCATGTACAAAGTAAAACAAAAATCCATGGTGGACCAACGCTAATTTGGAGAAAGAGGAATAGGGAGTCCCCGATTTCATTAAACAGACCAAAGTAAGTACCTGGACAGTGCAAAGGGAAAAACGTATTTTAAGCTCAACTTCCCTACGATGGATGAGATAGAAAAGAACTTAAGAAAGTTGTTGAAAGATACTGTTACGACGGTCTACTGATCGTCGTATGGTACAGTGGAAAACAAAATACAAGACACCAGTTACGTCACTAATCACCAGGATTAATTATCACTAATTAAACAGTTTGTAATCAACAAGATAGTCTCTTACAGTAAATCAAACAAAAATTGTTCACAAGCAATAAAATGTCAACTAATATAAAACACAATTGTATTACAATTGTCCTGAACGATTATAAAACACATAACAATTCGCCATATAATTACTTTTCACTAATAACCATTTTAACGCGCAGAGTAATCGCCCGACAATAAATTAAAACTAAGCAGCAGGTATGGGCTATTATAGTCTGCAGGGTTCCATAATATGCGTTCTTAACAAGCTATAGAAAATTCTGGAACACACTTCAACGCAATCTTCGCAGAAACACGAACCGTTGGGGTAAAAGAGGAAATTCTCGAACAACGCTATCGAATGTACGAGATTGTTCCGATTACGTAACAGTGCCTCGCGTGTTCAGTGCCACGTACGCATTACAGCTGCAGGAATAGAGTACAGTACAACAACGTTCTCCAATTTACCAGAACGTTCCGTAATGGCGTAACACTTTTTCAGCATTACGTTACAATACGGCAGCGTGACTGCTCAAGGTTCCCGACATTGATTTGTTATCGGAAAAAATTCAAAAGGAGCTCTGTTACAAAGGCTTCTTATAAATAACATATATCTTCAACGTCATACTCAGCCTTGAATACTTTCCTCTTATCTGGAAATCAGCTCAGGTAATCGTCGTCTTAAAACCTGGTAAAATCATCAAGAACCTTCTTCTTATCGAGCTATAAACTTTCTGACGTTACTTGTTAAGATCTTATAGAAGATACTTGTAAAATAACTTATGCCTACAATTGCAGAAAAACCACCTAATTCCGGATCATCAATTTGGTTTTCGAGAAAATCATTCTACGCTGGATCAAATTCACGGTATAACAAATGTTATCAATAAATCACTGGAATCGAAGTTCTTCTGCTCAGGTAAGTTTTTCGACGTTCCCCAGACAGTTTATAATGTCTGGCGTCTTGGAATGTTACACAAAATAAAGGAAAAAATATTGCTGTATTCTACATTCCTACATAGTGGGCAGAGTGTTTCAAGTCAAGTTCTCGGATGCTGCTTCTTGTTTATTAACAGTGGGGTCAGGTGTAAGGCAGGGTAGTGTCCTGGGCCCTCTACTGTACCTCCTTTTCACATTGGACTTACCGTCAGCAACTGATACCACTGTTGCTAGCTACGGTGATGACACAGAAATCTTAGCGTCACCTCAATGGCGCTTCTTGTGCTACAAGAATAATTAAACAGCGTTCAGTTATGGATTGGTAAGTGGCACATAAATATCAATTCGTCCAGGTCGGTACAGGTTACCTTCACCACACATAAGGCTAACTAATCTCCGGTAACAATTAACGATCTACCAATACCCCAAGCTGAAAGTGCTAAGTACCTTGGGCTGCACCTGGACAAGAGTCTGACGTGGAAGAAACACACGTCAACAAGAACTTGGAAACACCTCCAAGAAGACTGAACTTAAAGTGAATGTCAAAAATATTTACTGGCTGATAGGCAAAAAATCGCGGTTAAGTCTTGTCAACAAACTTTCAATAAATGTAAACTGTTCTTAAACTGGTATGGACTTATGGTATTCAACTTTAGGGCACTGCTAGTACGAGTAACGTCGAGATTATACAGCGCTTTCAACCCAAAACTTTGGGATCAATAGTCGACGTTTCATGATTTGTCTCCAACAGTTCTATACACCGAGGTCTAAAAGTTCCTACTGTACGAGAACAAATCGTGGGCCTCTGGAGGAAACACATATATAAATAAAAATACCATCCTAACTCCGTAGCAATTAATTTTATAGTAAATTTGTAATGTCTGTGTTATCTGTACTGTAATATCATTTAGGTTCATGTCAACATTAAACGTTAAAGTCAGCTGGTATATCTGCCTTATTGGCTCAGTGTTTAATGTATTGATTATTGTACTCAGTTCATGCCAGCAGCAAGTGACAGTGACTTTTTGTTTAGCTGTTTACATGTTTTGCCATTTCGTCTTTTAATTTTTGTATGTGTGTAGTCTGTAGACAATAACAAGAGGTACTGGCAATGGACAACTTTTCATAAACAGGTATTGTTTATAATCATTCAATTTGTTCAATGTTTCCAAGTCGAACAGAATACAAATATGCAACAAAAAATTGAAATAGCCAATGATTTCAATATTCATCTGTTGTATTAAAACTTCTGATAAATTTCTACGAAATTTAAAAGGCAGAAGAGCTAAGTTTATAGGGCATATACTACGACACAATGGGTTGGTTAAGCGAATAATAGAAGGAATAATTGAAGGGAAGAATCACAGAGGACGACCCCGTTTAGACTACATGAAACAGCTTACAGTCGATATGAACTAGACATCATATTGTGAGTTGAAAAGAAAAGCAGAGAAGCGTGAAGAATGGCGAGCTGCTGCTAACCTGCCTACGGGCTGCTAACCTAGAAGATAGAGAGAGAGAGAGAGAGAGAGAGAGAGAGAGAGAGAGAGAGAGAGAGAGAGAGAGAGAGAGAGAGAGAGAGAGAGAGAGAGAGAGAGAGAGAGAGAGAGTGAGAGTGAGAGAGAGTGAGAGGGATTATTAAATCTACATTTTCGATACTGGAAAATTTCTGACCTGAAAATTAGGTACTTGCATGTATGTCAAGTATTAAAGTCCTTTAAATTTTGATTGTACAGACGTTGTGGTGAATTTTATACAATTGGTTATCAAAACTTACAAATAAACTATTACTTATTACTAATAAATCATACTGTTTCAACATAAGTAGGCCTACTATAATTGAAGCTTTAAGTTACTGTTGTCAAATGCAAAATGTCGTTCTCTTAAATGGTTGAAAATTAGACCATGAATGTATTATCGTAATATTGATACAAATATCGGTTTGAATACATAAGCTAAATAAAGAGTAGCTTTTAAGTAATGTCACCAAAATTTCTCGATTCATCAAGGCTAGTTACATGGGTGGCGTGAGAGTATTGACCAAAACACTAGCACGAATTACTTTTAATTTTGTAATCAGCTGTTATTATAGTACAACGAACTTCCGTATCAAATGTTTCCGAAAGAAAATATACAATTTAATTCTTTAGTTACAATTTTCTCGCTGTGATTTTGTGCCTGATTTATTACCGCAAAAGTGAAAACCCGACTTCAGTAATATTACAAAGTGTGTAATAACTCCTTTGTGAGTGGATACCAGTTTACTATGTGAACCTGGTGAGGTAGCTGTCATGAATCGTTGGCCTCGACAAACAAACGCTACCAACACACACACACACACACACACACACACACACACACTGTATCCCCTCCATCAGATACACAGACTTTAGTCTCGTTCAGTACTTATAATTGAACTATTCCAACATAAGCACCATAATGTAAGCTCAAGTTACTGCCGTAAGGTGCGATATTTGTTCTCTCAAATGCTAGAATATTAGACAATTAATTTATTATCGTAACTGGTATACATTGTAACACAACGATAATGGTAGATAAGTAGATATATTAGTGTAGTGTGATTGTATGTTGCTTGCAGATACGCACCGGTATCTACAATAATGTTGTCTGATAAAATGTTCAATTATAATTATTATTATTATTTTGATTGTGATTGACAAATATGTGGGTATCGATGGTTAACTTCTTTAATTTAAAATGTTTCTCGCACTCCGTTAGTAACCTCCCCCACTTACCACACGGGGATATTGTAGTTCTGTTCGGTGACGGCTCAGCTGGAACACACACACTACATATACAAGTAGATATTCTGTTTGAATATCCAACGTGACTAGTATGCACAATAAAAATGATATAACAGCTAAAGAAAGTTCTGAGTTATCAGAAATATTTGAATTCTTCCGCCACCTTTTGGTAGAACTGACTATTAATAAATGAATTATTTTAAGTTTGAAATAATACTCTTTTTCCACTGGTAACAAAATGTAGAGGTTTATTAACGGTTAATGGTGTTATAAAATCTTTTAAAAATTGACAATCAGTTTCTAATAATTTTACTGATAATAATTACAATGAACAAAATTTAAAATAAGACTCTCCTTAGCCTCAAGGCTGGTAACCCTGTTGGTTATACAATAGTTTTTATCTTGAGAGGTTATGTCCTCTTATATCAGTTAATTACCAAGTTCGTGTGGTTCTTTTAAGTAGCATGATGCCAGATACAAGATGTGGCGTTTTATAATGAGATTAAATGAACAATAAATAAAAAACAAACAAACAAATACAAAAATAAAAAATTAGTACCATATAACAGATAATTATGGTATTATCGTACGCGGGAATGCGTACGCAGTCTACAGTATTTACTTGACAATCAACAAGTGCGTTGGCTTGCACTGCTAAAATGTATTACTATATTTTAATAATTCACTGTGGGAATTATTTATTTATAGGAGAAAAAGTTATTAAAAAAAAACTCTTGTTATTGTTTTCATCTGGTTTGGATTATATGAGAACAGACTTGTGACAAAGAAGGTGGCAAGTTACGGTTATGATTTTAAGGTTATCTCATAACGTGAATTGTTATTAGAGTTAATTATCTTGAATATTGATTTCTTCTTAATCTAAGCATATACATATTATTTATAATAGTTCTGATGCGTAATTGTCAGTAGCATATAATACTCTTTCGCATAAAAGTTAAAATATTTATCTTCCAATATAGAAAATCAAAAAACAACGTTAGTCAATTGAGCGACTGTTTACTATGCTCGTATTTTGTAATAAGTATATTAATCGTGATCTTTTAGTTATGAAAAATAATTAAAATATCTATTTATCATGTTAACAATTGCGAAATAATACTTTCGTTAATTCTGATAAATTCCATCAGCATTATGATACTGCGCTATTACTGATTAGCGTAGTATATCAACATTAAGTATTTACAGAAATTTTTATTTCTGTTTTATTGTTAATTAATAAAAAAGATTGTACTCCCTGTTTTATTTTTTGCACAACACTCGCAAATACGATCGATATTGTACACTGATCGTATTTAAATATTATTCACTCCGCACAGTGCACTCGTTAATGCTGGTGTTGTTTATAGGTTATATGTGTGTTGATTACTGATGTTTACATGTCGCGCACAATTCAAAAATAAACTTCTTCATATATCGTCCGGAGAGTGACACGTCCTGTCTGTTTGATGGTTGATAGATAACTCTTTCGTTCCGTCGGAACGTCTGCGGCTTGTCTGCCGATTTCCATTCATTCGATTGGCTGAAATGTTTGAACTCTCCGACCCAAAGTACTTTGTCTTCTTAAAATTTTTAATTTTTTACCAATTTTGGCGTTTGCGTTTGAGATTATATGACGTCAGCACTGGTACAAAAAATAATTAGAAAGTTTAAAATCGTAATAACTTTCTTAATATTTGTCTTATCGTTAAACGGTTAGTGTTAATGAGAAGAATGATCCGGCACGTGTGGACCAAAAAATGTTGTGTGTTGGGCTCAAGTGGGCTTAAAATATGTTTCTTGAAATGAATAATCGTGTCGGCTGGTCTTCCATGCTAGTTAAGAATAATAAGTAATACATGAATTGCTTCAGTGGGAAGAAATGATAAGATGTGGACTGTATTTGAATGATTTAATGTCTTTCTTAGTTACATTATAAAGGTTTAATTTATCGAAATGAGGTCGGCTAATAATGCGTGTTGCCAAGTATTATGAATTTGGATTAGATTGAAGCGGGCCTAGTCGGCCATAAGCGAGAATGTGCGGCCTAAAGCCTACATTAAATGTCGACAATAAATGACAGCGAAAAGATTCGGCGAACCGAACGCCGAGAACGCTTGATACACACTGTGCAAAGTCCTAACACGCAAAAATTGAAACAAGGCAGTAAGCAGATTAGCCAACCTAGAAAGCGAAATTATCGCGCTACCGTACATAAGCTGCCCGTCAAAATCAAATGATTTTTTAACATTTTTTAATAAATTATGATACATTTTACAATTTAATTTAAAAGAGTGCAGTTTCTTAATAATGATAGTCAGCTTCAAGGCTGAGTTGAACCTTGAGTTATGAGATTAGATAACGGCAGTCCGTCACTAGTTTAGAGATAAGCATGCATAAGATAAGCCTAGAGATAGGCGGTTGTAGGCCAAGGTTGGCGAACAGCTTTTTCATATATCAATAAAGTCTGGTTTGACCAATATTACTGACACAAGTGTGTGCAGTATAACATTATAAAACATGAAAGAAAAATACATAATTATACAATGTTTAATGCATGATCGGAAGCTCATCACATGATGGACCGATAGCTGGTAACCCTACGCATGTCATAGATGGTTACTGTAAAATTAATTGAGGCCCGTGGGCCTGTACAGAGAGTTCATTACATGAAGAAAATTGTTGTTGAACATGTTGCAGTTGCATGTTCAATCGTACATTTAGCAGGGCGGCATGTATTGACCTAGTCATGCTGTTCCTGAAGTTTCAGGAACTTACAATATGTAATAATGTATGAACAAGCTAGATGCTGAATGCAAGCCCAGATATGACATGTATGTCATAATTTTAAGTAAAAAGAATTCTTCATGCTTACTTGCAAAATGAATACAATATAAAATAAATCTAGACGTGGCAGTTACATACGGCAGACGCTAACAATAGTTTTTTATATAGACACAATTTATGTGAATACAATAACAATAATTTAAATAATTACAAGATGAATAATTGCAATGTCAAATATCAATACAATACTGAAATCACAGAAACAATTTAACAATTTAAAGACATTCACAGAATAATACATATTTATTAGCAACAATATAAAGAAATGAATGCATGATTGCTTAGCTGCAAGACATGCGAATAATATGTAATAACATTTTATAAATGAGACCACCAAAAACATGAAATATACTCCATAACATCAAATGAAAATGTGTAAGACATAGTATGCCACACAAATTAACATACAATACAAACATTAAGATACCACCAAAACTGTGATAATTATAGAAACGTGCAATGGCGCAAAATTGATAAGAAAATATTGTGATAATTCATCACAATTATGTTGACCAAATGGTCGTAATAAGTAATAAGCCAATGGCTAAATAAAAATAGCATTGTGCCAAGTAATCATAATGTCAAATCTCGTCTCGCGCCGGCAACAGACATAATTTATGTATTGGTCTCCGCAAACACCCGTAGGCGTGCGAATGTCCACGACACGAACCAAGTTATCTGGGCCGGGAAATGTGGCGATAATTACGCCAAATTTGCAGGCTAATGGAGGTAAATTATCCTCAATAAGCAAAACTAAATCACCAATGGAAACATTATCCTTGGCGAACTTCCACTTGTGACGCTGCTGCAGCTGGTGCAAATAATCGCGAGACCACGCCTTCCAAATGCCCTGGATAAACCTCTGAAGACGTTGCCAACGCCCAAGACGAGAAACAGGAACGTGAGAAAGGTCTGGGTCCGGAATCACCGTTAAGGGCGCGCAAATCAAAAAATGGCCAGGTGTGAGTGGCACCGGGTCGTTAACATCTGAAGAGATAGCAAATAAAGGTCGAGAGTTCAGACATGCCTCTATCTGAGACAAAACGGTCGTGAACTCTTCGAAGTTGAGTATAGATTTGCCCACCACGCGGCGCAGATGAAATTTCAAACTCTTTATGCCGCTCTCCCAAAGGCCACCGAAATGAGGTGAGGAGGGCGGAATGAATGACCATGATATCCCGTGAGAGGATGTGAATGACTTGATCGAAGAGACGGCATCCTTATTGTGCCAAAAGTTGTAAATATCATGTAAGATGGTGCGAGCCTTCCTGAAGTTTGTGCCATTGTCGGAGTACAGTTGACTGGGTATACCCCTGCGTGCCATGAAACGACGTAATGCGGCTATAAACGCGCTGGCCGTAAGATCGTAAACCAATTCCAAGTGAATAGCCCTAGTCGCTAAGCAAACAAACAAAGATACGTATGCCTTAGAAAGAGTTCTAGACTTCTGCCCGCCATGCCGAATCGTGAAGGGACCACCATAATCAACCGCGCAAAATAGAAACGGCCTAGAAGGAGTGACTCTAGGGAATGGTAAAATGCCAAGTCTCTGAACCTGCTGTGTGGCACTAAACCTAATACACTTGAGACACTTTCGAATAATGGAGCGGATGACTAGCCGGGCATTAACAATCCACCAACGTTGACGCAGTGAATGATGCACGAGTTGAGCACCAGCGTGAAGTAAACGAATGTGCTCACGTTCAATGATAAGGCGTGTAATATGCGCCGATGGGGGTAGTACAATAGGATGTTTCGAATCTTAGGGTAGTTGGGAATGCTGCAATCGTCCGCCCACGCGTATAACTCCGGAATCGTCAAGAAACGGGTCGAGAGAAGCCAACTTACTCCTAACGGAAACAGAAGATCCGTTCCGAAGACAACTAATTTCGTTTGTGAAGTGGATCGACTGAGACTGTTTTATGAAGAAGTTGAGAGACTGATGAATTTCTACAGGGGTCAGATCGCCCGAAAGTTTGTCCGCACATGAGTGCCTACTATTTCTGATGAACCGAAAACAATAAGCGTATACACGCGTTAGCCGGTGCAACGAGGAAAAGTCCAACGATAAGT
Source organism: Magicicada septendecula (assembly GCA_034769895.1). Taxonomy (NCBI): domain Eukaryota; kingdom Metazoa; phylum Arthropoda; class Insecta; order Hemiptera; family Cicadidae; genus Magicicada; species Magicicada septendecula. The sequence goes on along the minus strand of CM068373.1, from coordinate 43,914,917 downwards.
CGACAGCCAAGGTAGACATTAGCGAAAGTTTATGTGTGGTTTTCTCTTCCGCGGTGACCTCAGAAGACGACGAAGTGGCCGGTACGAAGGATGGGACGGGATCAGATTCTGACGATTGAGACAGACAGCCAGGACCGTGCCACCAAAGCGAGCAATCGTGCAGAACGTCAGGGAGACACCCCCTAGATATAATATCAGCAGGATTGTGTCGCGAATCAATGTGATGCCAGGTATAAGTTTGCGTACGACGCTGAATTTCAGCAACCCGATTAGCGACGTATGTTTTCCAACGCGTAGACTGCGCATGAATCCAGTAAAGAGCCACCATGGAATCAGAATACAAATGTACATTATCAATAAACGAATGAAGAGCAGGAATAACCTTTGATACGAGTCGCGATAATAACAAGCAAGCGCAGAGCTCGATGCGAGGTAATGATACCTGGCGTAGGGGAGCCACACGAGATTTGGAACACAAGAGACGACAGGAGGCAGTAAAATCTTGATAAATGACTCTGATATATATACAACAGCCAAACCCTCTCTCCGAAGCATCCGAAAAACCATGCAATTGGACTGTAGCTGCCTCACGCTTGCAACGAATAGATCGCGGGACTACTATCTTGCCAATCAGAATCAATTTGTCGCACAAAGAATGCCAATCCGAAAGTAACTGACAGGAAATCGGTTCATCCCAACCAAACTTACAAAGCCAAAGTCGCTGCATGAAATGTTTATACAAAAAGACAACTGGACCGATTAAACCAAGAGGATCATATATTCCAGCAATAATTGAAAGAATTTTTCTCTTGGATATGCTAGAATCAACGGGAAGTAGTTTGATGTCAAACAAAAATGAATCGGCAGTATTGTTCCAAAGAATGCCTAGGGTACGCACATTGTCCTGTTTATTTAGGGGTCGTGAAAAATTGTGATGATTTGCGACCGCGGTGGGATCATTTGATGCCCATTTGTGCAACGTGAAACCATATTGACCAAGTAAAGCACCTAGATCTGATTTCAGCTTGGTTAGATTAGGGATAGTGTCCGACCCGGTAAGTAGATCGTCGACATAAAAATCGTTGGTTATGGCTAAAGCCGCTTGGGGAAAGGAAGCCTGATTGTCCCTAGCAATTTGTAGAAGGCAACGAGTGGCCAAAAAAGGGGCGCTAGCCGTGCCGTAGGTTACCGTTCGCAGCGCGAAATGTTTAAGTGGTTCGAGGGGAGAGTCACGCCACAAAATGCGTTGATAGTGACAATCCCCTTCAGCTACGCGAATCTGACGATACATCTTTTCGATGTCGGCAATAAGAACATACTTATGTATGCGAAAACGCAAAAGAATGGAAAAAAGATCTTGTTGAACATTGGGGCCTACTAACAATATGTCATTTAACGAAAGGCCATTAGTAGTCTTAGACGAACCGTCAAAAACAACGCGCAGTTTTGTGGTCAAGCTGGACTGCTTAAACACGGCATGGTGAGGCAAGTAGTAAATATTTGACGCTCCTAAATTGATAGCGCCATCATCGATGAGTGCCATGTGCCGAAGATCCATGTATTCCTTGATAAAGTCCGCGTAGTCGCGAGCGAGCTTGGCATCTCGTCTAAATCGACGCTCCAAGCTTAAGAATCTTGATTCGGCACTCGTGTAAGATTCCCCCAAGTGGGGATTATCAGACTTAAATGGGAGTGACACTATAAATCTACCCTCGTGGTCGCGCTGAGTAGAGCGCACAAAATGCTCTTCACAGGCCGACTCGCTATCAGGGGTATTGTCAGGGATAGTTTCTGCTTCCCAAAACCTCTCGAGAGATTGCAGAATTTGACTGTCGTTGTTCCTTGCTAGGAACGAAACAGCAGGACCCTCGTTGTGGCAGTGCTTGGGCAGATTGCCAGCCAAAATGTAGCCCAGTTTTGTTTCCTGAATGATGGGAAAATTGGGGCCGCGTGTGTATTTATTGGCTAATATCAAATCCAGATAAAATTGTGCCCCTAATAGTATGTCGATTTGCGAAGATATATTAAAATCTGGGTCGGCCAGAAAAATTTTGTTTTGAATGTGGAACTGGTTGATATCAAACGAGGTTGAAGGCAGATTGTGAGTTAAGGTAGATAAGACGGCACATTTCGCCTCGAAACTATGTCTCTGATAGCGAGAAATAATACGTATAGAAGCAATATCAGTTGAGCAACACGCTGTGTTGTTTATTCCTGTGATTGGAATATTAGATTTGGCTAATTTGAGATGTAACCCTTTTGCAAATGATTTAGTACAGAAATTTATTTGTGAACCGGCGTCGAGGAGCACCCTAGCCCTATGCCTGTTTCCGGCCCGATCAACGACAGATACAACCGCTGTGGATAAAAGAACATTGTTTTTGCACTGTAATTTAAGCGAGCAATAATTGCTGCTGGCAGCTGTTGATTTCGGCACGTAATTTGCGTGCAACAATGTGTGGTGTCGTTTTGAACAGATCTTACACACCTGTTTACTCTTACAGTTAGCCATCAGATGACCTGATCTAAGGCAGTTACTACAGCATTTGTGATTTGCAACAACTTGCCCCCGCTCAGCGAAAATTATTACATATGTAAAGCGGGTGGTTGGATTTACAACACACGCATGAATAATGATTTGCTGCTGTGTGATAGCTCTTAAATGTAGTGCTGCCAGCAGTATTTCTTAAGCTACACTTCTCATATTTATTGTTAGGTCTTACATTAAGTTTGTTGAATTGCTGTTCGGGTTCAATAGGCATTGTATTTTCTAACAGCTGTCTGCGTAAGTTTAAAAAATGCGTGAAGTCTTGAAAGCTAGGCAAATTGTCAGGGTCTATTGACTCCTTCCAAAGTTTGAAAGTAATAGGGTCAAGTTTGGTGGATAGTAACTGTATGGTTATAAATTCAAATGAATTCACTGACAGCTTCATTGCTGCCAGTGAATTAACGGAAGACGTTATTGTGTTAGTGAACTCCGCCAAACTTTGGACCGAGTCCTTTACTGTGGACTTGACCTGAAGTAGGTTTCGCACATAGTATTTAGCTAATATGAATGGGTTGTTATACCTTTCGGACAGCAAATTCAACGCTATTGCATAATTTTCTTTACAAATAGGTAATGATTTGATTAAATCTAACGGTTCACACTTCACAGAGGAATGTAAATAATGTAATTTTTGCACTGGTGTTACAATCAGATCTTGAATCCACTAAATCGGTAAAAATTGAATAAAAATGTTGCCACTCCAATATGTTGCCTGAGAAGCAGGGCAAACTTATCGGCTTTAATTCCATGGGCGTCGATAATACGGGAGGCACAGTCTGAGTATTAAAGGTGTCAAGCAATTGCAAAATGTTTGCTTCAGTTGAATATATCATTTCTTCGACCTCAACTCGGTCTGCTTGAGCAACGCTCGTGTCTTTACTGATGAGCTCTATTTCAGACTGTACCTCGTCGTACTTCGAGGCCAAGCTTTTGAGACTATCCAGTCTTCCAGTTAGAAAATGTTTTGTACTTAAAGTTATGTCAAATGAATTTACCGCGGATTGTATCCGCACTATCGCGGACTTTAAGCCGCCTCTCTTTCTGGTCAGCACCTTGAGGCCTTCTTCAGACATTTTACGCACCTTGTTTCACTGTTGTTGGTGATACCTTGTTGGCGATGTCCTGCAGCGTCGGCTCCTTGGTGAAGATGGCAAACAGCTGGCAGAGATGACCACCTTGAGTAAGCACTGTAGCTGGCCGGCACTTGCTAATATGTTGTCTGAAGATGACGAGCGAAATGACGATGCAAATCACGCCACGGTCGTATTAGCTGACGTGCTAATTCGCCCGTGATGGCCAGAAATAGGGGTAGAAAATATTGGATGGAAAATCCAGGTCCGGAGTGACCAAAAAATGTTAATGAGAAGAATGATCCGGCACGTGTGGACCAAAAAATGTTGTGTGTTGGGCCCAAGTGGGCTTAAAATATGTTTCTTGAAATGAATAATCGTGTCGGCTGGTCTTCCATGCTAGTTAAGAATAATAAGTAATACATGCATTGCTTCAGTGGGAAGAAGTGATAAGATGTGGACTGTATTTGAATGATTTAATGCCTTTCTTAGTTACATTATAAAGGTTTAATTTATCGAAATGAGGTCGGCTAATAATGCGTGTTGCAAAGTATTATGAATTTGGATTAGATTGAAGCGGGCCTAGTCGGCCATAAGCGAGAATGTGCGGCCTAAAGCCTACATTAAATGTCGACAATAAATGACAGCGAAAAGATTCGGCGAACCGAACGCCGAGAACGCTTGATACACACTGTGCAAAGTCCTAACACGCAAAAATTGAAACAAGGCAGTAAGCAGATTAGCCAACCTAGAAAGCGAAATTATCGCGCTACCGTACAGTTAGTGTCAATAAATTGCGGACATCCTGCGCTTTAATTAAAGTCCAAACAAGATTATAATCCGTCCATTAATTGTATGAAACAATTAACGAAAATTAATGAAAAATTCCAATGCTATTTATGTTTTGTAATTTAGGAAGAGTCTACTCCTATTACTATTTAAATGTTTATGTCTATTATGAATAAGAAACTAAGGTTGTCAAGCTATATAAATACTTACAACTATACAATTACCTTTTTGTAGAGTCAAATGATGATTCAGATGTTCCATTCAACAACACTGTTTCAAAATATTATTTTATTGTTCCCATTTTAAATGTTTTATCAAGATTTATTTTAACCTTAACAAACGTTCTTTAAATCCTTTATTGTCGATTGGCTAATAATTTTGTTAACCTAAAATGTCCATGGTTATAATTTTGAATGTAAATTATTAAGAGATGGTTGAATTGTAATCGTCTTCAAACTGCCTAATAACGGTAGAATAAGAGTTCTATTGAATAATTTGGTATTCTGCAAGCTAAAAGAACCCACATATGAATTAACTTATTTTAACCAAAAAGCAGTCTAACCATACACCTATATTGTAAATCAGTTTTACCACCCTGAGGCAAATGTTATAAAACAAACAACTCATGTTATTTTAATTTGAATTAAAATAGTTAATGCTTACGGGATCTGCCAACCTTCTTTTCCCCCTTAGATGAGAGTCAGGGGCTCTTCTTGAAAATCTAGTTGGATCCATTCTCTCTACGTAAAACTCCCGCTCCGTTTTGTACCGGGAGATTTTCTCATTTAAGCTTTCAGCTATGCCTAGCTACGTTCTAATATAATCATTTCTGATAAGATCTCTCCAGGTCGACCCTTTGCAGCTCTCAAGAACCTAATTTCCGCTCCTTATATTCTAGATATATCTTCGGCCATTCTAATCCAAGTCTCACTACCATAAAGTAGTTGAGGTATAGCCATTACATTATAATAATTGGATTGTGTCTCTTTCTTTCTTTAAGTGTCAAATAATACAACCACAAAGCGACTGGAAGAGAGTAATTTTGCTCTCAATCTTGGTACGAGATGCTGCACCCCAGACACTTGAAATCTGGCACCTCTTGTTTGGCGACTCTTGTATGACAATCTTTATTCTAATACGATCTGCTCCAGAAAAAGCCATAACTTCTGTTTTGGATAAGGACTGAATTTAAATGTTTTCTTAATTAATTTAAAATTTACTGAAGTTTGAAACTTAGGGTGTGTGCGTTTGTGTGTGTGTGTGGGTAGGTGATATAAGGTGTTATTGACAATCCCGTTGATTACTACTTACATTTCTTCTCTTTTCCCCTAAGAGTGTTTAAAATTTACTATCCAAAGCTGCTAAACGCTTCTTGAGGTAGCAGAATGGAACAAAAGGTTTTTTAAATTGTTACAAATAGAAAATTGAATGGCTTTTAAGCGGCAAAGGATTCATATTCTAAGAAGGTGTTAAATTTTTTGTAAGAACTAAAGTAAATTTAATGTTTTTTTTTTGCGTTGTCAACTGACTTATGTATTCCAATTGTATACTAGCATACGCCAGACAGAATATATGCAGAAGATAACATGGAAATGAGAGAAACCTTCCAATTAATTGCATAATGTTGTCATGCTGATGAAATAAACAATACCACATCGCTGAGTGAATAAATGTGAACCTGTGCAGACGGGACGTGAGACTGTTCCCGACGTTTGGAGATTAATCTGCGTATCAGAATTGGTTTGTTCTAGACGCTCTGCCCCTTCAAGATTTTACTCGACTACTCTGCAAACACGAAGAGTCTGTAATCTGTAAAAAAGAGCGCTTATGCGAAAACAATTGTTGACCCTTTGTACCAAGTGTTGATTTCATATCAAATTTTAAATTCTAAGATTGTTTCGAATCCTCTTTGGTGCATACAAATGTACATCATTTTTCACCCAGATAATGTAGATAATGCAAAGTATCTTAGCAAAATAAGAAAAATAAAGCAGTTTTTCGCTTACTAATTTTGTTAAGACATAAGTTTTATACTTGCAAACAATATGAGATTATGCAAAATACAAGAAATATTGTTCAAAAGTGATTTTGCTTCAACAATTACAATCTCAGAGTCACTCTGTTTACTAAACGTGTCCACTTGAGCTTGGAACGCGGAAAAATGTGTCTACATAATTGTGTAAGTGCGTAAGTGCGTACGAGCATGTTGGTGTATTTTATGGCATATTCCTTTATCACAGATGTTAACTTGTCATTTAGATTTTAACACGTTTCCAAAATAAGTTACTTTACTCTTCTTGACGGTTACGTTTGATGTATTTAAAGAACCAGGAAGAGAACACACAATTGTTTCATTTTGTTAGTACTTTGCCATTTGCAAAGCACATTCTTTCAAATGACGTAAACAAATACAGACACAATTTTAGTACGTAGGCTTTCACGACCGGTGTCACTATAATTACTTTAAACTTCCGGGCTGAAAGGCCGTGGTCGAATGCTTGATGTTGTATAGCTAGACGTTTCTGCCACACCACCGGTGGCCATTTCAGTAGCAAAAATGTTCGTAATAGGTGGTATGCCGAACAAGTCGCCCAGTGAACTGGGAACAAGCAACTGGGTTTGCTTGTTCCCAGTTCACTGGGCGACTTGTTAGGCATACCACCTATTACGAACATTTTTGCTACTGAAGATGGCCACCGGTGGTGTGGCCGAAACGTCTAGCTATACAACATCAAGCATTCGACCACGCCCTTTCAGCCCGGACGTTTTAAGTAATTATAAATACAGACACACATAAAAATACATACAGATATATAATCTGCCATCTTACTTACAATTAAGGATAACTCAACAGTGTGAGGATACAGAAAAATTGGCGAAACAAGAATCTATAAAAGCAGGATTCATCACTAATACCGTTGAAAACAGTGGGAACATACTCACTCATAACGTACAGAGCACCTGTGTAATAATAAGAGACATATATTCTCAAAAACATATATTTTATGAGACATGAAAACAACAGACTTTTTTAAACAACGAAATGTATATGTACTTATTTGAATATGGTACCAAAATACAATAACGTGTTCCAACAGACTGTAAAATACTAACAGACACTTTAAACTACATTAATGGTTTATGGATTGACAAAGATATGAAATAAGTCCTGTATCCAACTTTCAAGTGGCCATATTGTACAGAAGGTAATCAGTTAATGATGGTAGTCATATCCGTAACCGTAAACCGGATAGCGATGACCATACGGGGGAGCAGAGTAGCCGTACTGAGGTCTGTAGATATCACCGGTAGCCGGTCCGTAACTGTACACTCCATGTCCACTGTGTCCGTATCCTTCGTAACCGCGGTAGACGTCGCCAGTAACCGGTCCGTAGACATAACTGTCGTGTCCACTTCCATGTACATAAGCATAATCGCCACTGTATCCATGATATCTGGCTCGGGCGTTAGAATGGGCGCTTCGTGCGGCGGCTACTTCGTGCGTGTCTGCCAGGTAGCCGTCACTGAGGACAACTGATCTTGCCAAAGGACCGTGGTATCCGACGTAGCCGTGAGTTGATGTTGAAACATGTTGAGCAGACACGCACGCCAATGCGGCCAACAAAAGCACCTGAAAAATTATACTCATCACGTCTTTATCTTTAATATTTGGCAATGAAGCTTGATATAAAATTAAGTAAAGATCTAACAAAATATTAGATAACAAGTAAATTGTTTTTATTTTCGAAAACTGATATGAAATGACAAGATTAATTAGACTTTCGTTTCTGTGTATCTACAAATATAAAATTTATTTGGCTCAACTAATTATGAAAAACATGTTAACACCACACGATAAATTTTGTACTCTGAACGTAATCTTGTTGTCTATATGCGAGTGAGTGTGTTTCGTGTTGTGCGGATGTGGATGCGCCCAACAAAAACACCTAAAAAAATTAAATTTATGACTTCTTATATTTTAATACTTAGTGACAAAAGAATGTTATAAAATTAACTAAAGGTAACAAAATATTAGGTAAATAATGATCATGTTTTTATTCTGGAAGAATGCTAGGGAAAATAAATAAGTCTTTTGTTCCTGTGTCTCTACTAACATGGAATTTATTTCGTTCAATTAATTATGAAAATCATGTTAACACCACACAATAAATTTAGTACTCTGAACGTAATCTTGTTGTCTATATGCGAGTGAGTGTTTCGTGTTGTGTGTGTAAGATAGAAATTTGTAAATAAAATGTAGAATTAATTTGCTAAGTTACAGATAAATATGTTGTTAGTCTGTTAAAATAAGTATTAATATGGTTATAATCAACCAATATTAAGTGGATAAGTTTTTACAAAATATGTGTTTTATGCTGTAGGTTATGTTAAACAATTTGCGAATAAGTTCTTAAGTTGTTACTTACGAAGGAGTTCATGGTGTCAATGTGGTGAGGCCGCAGACTCTGATGCACTCGACAGTCCAAGTCTGGTTTAAATACGATTCACAAGGAGGATGCCAACACCTGGTCTACGTAATTCTTGTCGTAATCAAATTCCTAGATACAAATACACGCACAAGAACTCACAGTTGACGCATAACTCATATATTTATACTGGACATATGTAAGTGTTTGTATGTATGTCACAAATTTTATTTAAAATGATCTATTGCGACATATATTGATTAGCGTGGACGCAGGTATCTAATTAATATTGCATTTTGTTTGGTTTTATGAATATGTGTGTTTCTGGTTTTGTGTATGTGTGAGAGAAAGACTGATTTTTATAATCGAACTTAATTATTTACTTGTTCAGAAGTGAGATTTACAGATCGAATAAGAATGAGACACTCTGCCTCGTTCTAATAAACCACAAACCGTAATCGAAGTATTACAGTAATGTTAAATGTGTAAGACAAAGGTAAGTGTAGGAGAACTGGCAATAGACTTTATAAGACGAGACAATATATTTTAAGTTTATATTGTTGGCTTTTTGGACCCAACCGTGTGTAGTTTGTCACACCCTGAGTAGTGTATATTGTCAATGCGTAATAGATAGATTGTCAGTGAGCACGTTACATAACTGTCTTCTGCTTCTGTTTATTCACCGTGTGTGATTTGAGTGATTGTGATTTTGAATTCTTATTTGACTGTTACTGTTGTACTTATTTGTGAATACTTAATTCCAAGTGGTTTTGTAAACTCGTGTAGGTTAACCGCTGCGTTTACATTTTCTATTTCAATGAACTCTTTGTATTGTTCGATTTCGTTATTGCTAATTCTTGATAAAATTTATGTATGTGTGTATTTGGGAAAGGTAAATTTTGTTTTGTGTCCTATTCTCCAAAAAGCCTTTTCTTCCCAATCGCTTTCTCGGGGGCAGCTATAATTTTTCCATGGCTGATGATAGGCTAAGTCATCTTTCCACGTTTACTTTAGCCTACGGTTTTTTCTTCGCTCTATAGGTATCCACTTAACACTTTTAATATGAATCCTGAAATTCGTAGTGACCGTCAAACAATGAACTTTTCAGTGAAGGGTTAGTGAGGATCGGTCAAAAATAACACAAATTTTTAACATATTTGTGTCGACGTTTCGATAATGTTTATTATCATCATCAGGACCTGTATGAAATACAAAAGAAATGTCAAATGTCAAATCTTTCGTCCAATTACGCTCAACTTATACACACCGTCAAGGCATGAATTCGAAGAAATGATCAGTAGTCTCCCTTACTGGCAGTCGGTGGTCATCTTTGTAGGCCTAGCACGTTGTCAGATATTAATTGGTGTCACTCCTCCGCGCAGTGTAAATCTTTTCTTAACTGCCTTCCAAACACGTGTTACTTTCATTTCCTTCAAAAGTCAAATAATGTACAAGGGTCATCTGTTTCTGTTTTATAAATAGGGCGGTGGGTCTGGGCATTCTAGTTCGTCATTCTACTAAGATTTTGTGATCTAGACATCAACATTTTTCATTATATTGATTGATGACTCGTTGGGCACTTGGTGAAACATATTAATACAAAGGTTGTAAAAAATATACCAACACTTGGTAAGTTTCACAGTTTATTATTCACCTCTGTAAATAATATCTCTGACACAGCTATCAGAAGTAAGTAATAAACTGTGAAGCTTACCAATTGTTTGTATATTTTTTAAAACATTTGCATCAAATTTGTGTTCATTTGGTGGGATTATCAGGGACAATACGCAGGCCAGCGCAAATACACCCACTTTATGTTAGAAAAAATTAAATTTATTTTAAATATAGAATTTTATATTTTATACTTACGTTAAGTACATTTCACTGAGATACATCGACGTACATCGACAGACGTTGAAGCAAGACATATGAGACAATATTTAAGTAACCAAAATATTAACACATGTCATAATAATTGTTAGTCAAGTAATCAAAAAATCATGTAAGATAGAAAAAGGAAATAAATAATGAATTACCAGTTGTCATTAATAACACTAGACTTGAAAAAGTAAGGTTAAAAAAAAATGTAAATTTGTATCAACTTAATACACCCATTGTTGCTACAAATAAAATTACCACATAACCTAAATACAGGTATTTTCCACCTAACTTCATATTTAATAGTAGGTAAAACATATCTAAACTAAAATATTTGGTACCCCAAATCAAGTAGAAGTAATAAGCTTTCTACCAATACCAATATAAGATACCAAGAGCAATCTTTATAGAAGAATTTAAGTAAAGAAGGTGAACCAAAACCAGCCAAAATGAAATTCACTAAGTGAAACATAGATAAAACCACATTGTAATGCTAAATAGAAATAACAGACGAATACCTATGTCATAAGTAAGATATAATACCACTATTATAATAGCATAAGAGTATTATAAGCAAGAACATAATGTGTAATAAGAATAATTAAGCTCACCTGTCATATGACACCAGGTGTAGTTACTATTATCCAATGCTATACGCTAAGGAACAGACTAGTGGGTTAAAAACACAAGACTAACTATCAATATACTACTACTAGTAAACTATTCAAACTAAATAATAGTCTGAAAAGACAATAGAATCCCAAATAAGAGTTAAAATAAATGTACACCTCATACTGCAATATAGAGGTCATATTAATGACAAAAATACCAAGGAATAACAATACATTCCAGAGAAACAAAGACTAACAGTAGTTGTAACAAATTAATGTTTACAACTGGGGTAATACAGAAGTTACCCAAATACTTTTATTATAAATAATTTGTAAATACAATTGATAGACTCATAGGCTAAGTCAATGATAGCATAAGCACTATATTTTGTCATTAGATATAAGTAACAAATAAGTGAGAAGTGTGGGAGGTCATGGAAGGCATGCCCACAAGGAGGTATGATTGCCATTAAATAGTTTTAATTTAAGAATAAATACAATTAGTAGTGAGTAGTGTTATGTGATAATCTCAAACATTAACTCCCTTAATAATGAACAGAAGCACACCATGAGTGGACTCAAAATAAAGAGCCAAGTGTTACCAATACAGTGATAAGCTTATATTTTAAATCTATGCCATAAATAGAAAGTTATTACAATTATAAGATATTTGTGTCAAATTCGAGCAAATGTTTATAATCTCCAAACCAGCCACCCCACGCTAATAACAACAATTAAAATATTGCGCGGAGGGGGTATGTGTATCAAATTAAAGATCTTCAACCAATCAGATCCAAGAAATTAGCCAAATTTACAACGATCACAAGACGGAACGGCAGTGAGAGACGCTTTTTCGAGAGACTTTATCATCAACTTCAGAGGAAGGCAGAAGGCGGCTACTCGACACCGCTAAGAAACAGCTGTTCACATAATTTGTGCGTGTCACCGTTGTAAACAAAGCAACATAACCTCAATTTGTGCCAACATAACTACACTAGTATTGAAGGTGTTTTAAGTGTAACAGTGCGTAATAAGTATTCCTAAGTGTATAATCCATAGCAATTCCGGGATTTAATTTAAAAAAAGGGAGTACAGTGATTTTTTCTATATTAATTAAGAATTGAAAGACGATATAATCGAACTACATTCCAATAATGTGTGTAAATAAAGTATGTAGATTAAGGTGCATTATTAATATTATTCAATCAACAGGACTAATGACAATCCTCAACTTAATTTGAATATGCTACTTTTAAGAATTTTGCAAACAATCAATCATTTATTATGTATAAATACTTAGTGTGATATAACCACACCTGATTAAATTTGTTGTTTACTAAACATAGATCAAACCAACGAGAATTCATAAACGATTGAGAATTGTCAGCTGTATGAAACAATTAACGAAAGTAAATGAAAAATTCCAATGCTATTTATGTTTTGTAATTTAGGAAGAGTCTACTACTATTACTATTTAAATGTTTATGTCTATTATGAATAAGAAACTAAGGTTTTCAAGCTATATAAATACTTACAACTATACAATTACCTTTTTGTAGAGTCAAATGATGATTCAGATGTTCCATTCAACAACACTGTTTCAAAATATTATTTTATTGTTCACATTTTAAATGTTTTATCAAGATTTATTTTAACCTTAACAAACGTTGTTTAAATCCTTTATTGTCGATTGGCTAATAATTTTGTTAACCTAAAATGTCCATGGTTATAATTTTGAATGTAAATTATTAAGAGATGGTTGAATTGTCATCGTCTTCAAACTGCCTAATAACGGTAGAATAAGAGTTCTATTGAATAATTTGGTATTCTGCAAGCTAAAAGAACCCACATATGAATTAACTTATTTTAACCAAAAAGCATTCTAAACATAGAATATACATAGAATATTTACTGATATTGTAAATCAGTTTTACCACCCTGAGGCAAATTTTATAAAACAAACAACTCATGTTATTTTAATTTGAATTAAAATAGTTAATGCTTACGGGATCTGCCAACCTTCTTTTCCCCCTTAGATGAGAGTCAGGGGCTCTTCTTGAAAATCTAGTTGGATCCATTCTCTCTACGTAAAACTCCCGCTCCGTTTTGTACCGGGAGATTTTCTCATTTAAGCTTTCAGCTATGCCTAGCTACGTTCTAATATAATCATTTCTGATAAGATCTCTCCAGGTCGACCCTTTGCAGCTCTCAAGAACCTAATTTCCGCTCCTTATATTCTAGATATATCTTCGGCCATTCTAATCCAAGTCTCACTACCATAAAGTAGTTGAGGTATAGCCATTACATTATAATAATTGGATTGTGTCTCTTTCTTTCTTTAAGTGTTAAATAATACAACCACAAAGCGACTGGAAGAGAGTAATTTGCTCTCAATCTTGGTACGAGATGCTGCACCCCAGACACTTGAAATCTGGCACCCCTTATTTGGCGACTATTGTATGACAATCTTTATTCTAATACGATCTGCTCCAGAAAAAGCCATAACTTCTGTTTTGGATAAGGACTGAATTTAAATGTTTTGTTAATTAATTTAAAATTTACTGAAGTTTGAAACTTAGGGTGTGTGCGTTTGTGTGTGTTTGTGTGGGTGGGTGATATAAGGTGTTATTGACAATCCCGTTGATTACTACTTACATTTCTTCTCGTTTCACCTAAGAGGGGTTAAAATTTACTATCCAAAGTTGCTAAACGCTTCGAGGTAGCAGAATTTCGAGGTTGCTATTTCAAAGGTTTTTTGAAATTGTTACAAATAGATAATTGAATGGCTTTTAAGCGGCAAAGAATTCATAATCTAAGAAGGTGTTAAATTTTTTTTAAGAACTAAAGAAAATTTAATGTTTTTTTAGCGTTGTCAAATGATTTATGTATTCCGATTGTATACTAGCATACGTCAAACAGAATATATGCAGAGGATAACATGGAAACGAGAGAAACCTTCCAATTAATTGCATAATGTTGTCACGCTGATGAAATAAACAATACCACATCGCTGAGTGAATAAACGTGAACCTGTGCAGACGGGACGTGAGACTGTTCCCGACGTTTGGAGATTAATCTGCGTATCAGAATTGGTTTGTTCTAGACGCTCTGGCCCTTCAAGATTTTACTCGATTACTCTGCAAATACGAAGAGTCTGTAATCTGGAAATTGGAGCGCTAACGCGAAAACAAGTTTTGACCCTTTGTACCAAGTGTTGATTTCGTACCAAATTTTAAATTATAAGATTGTTTCGTATCCTCTTTGTTGCATACAAATGTATACTTTCATTTTCCATCCAGATAATGTAGATAATGCAAAGTATCTTAGGAAAATAAGAAAAATAAAGCAGTTTTTCGCTTACTAATTTTGTTAAGACACAAGTGTTATACTTTCAAACAATATGAGATTATGCAGAATACAAGAAATATTGTTAGAAAGTGATTTTCCTTCAACAATTACAATCTCAGAGTTACCCTGTTTACTAAACGTCTCCACTAGGGCTTGGAACGCGGAAAAATGTGTCTCTACATAATTGTGTAAGTGCGTAAGTGCGCACCAGCACGTTGGTGTATTTTATGGTATATTCCTTTATCACTGATGTTAACTTGTCAGTTAGATTTCAACTGTTAAACACGTTCCAAAATAAGTTACTTTACTCTTCTTGACGGTTATGTTTGATGTATTTAAAGAACCAGGAAGAGAACATACAATTGTTTCATTTTGTTAGTACTTTGCCATTTGCAAAGCACATTCTTTCAAATTACGTAAACAAATACAGACACACATAAAAATACATACAGATATATAATCTGCCATCTTGCTTACAATTAAGGATAACTCAGAAGTGTGAGGATACAGAAAAATTGGCGAAACAAAAATTTATAAAAACAGGATTCATCACTAATACCGTTGAAAACAGTGGGAACATACACAGCACCTGTGTCATAATAAGAGACATATTCTCAAAAACATATATTTTATGAGACATGAAAAAACAGACTTTTAAACAACGAAATATATATTTATTTATTTGAATATGGTACCAAAATAAAATAACTTGTTCCAACAGACTGTAAAATACTGAACAGACACTGTTAACTACATTAATGAATTATGGATTGACAAATATATGAGTCCTGTATCCAACTTTCAAGTGACCATATTGTACAGAAGGTAATCAGTTAATGATGGTAGTCATATCCGTAACCGTAAGCCGGATAGCGATGACCATACGGGGGAGCAGAGTAGCCGTACTGAGGTCTGTAGATATCACCGGTAGCCGGTCCGTAACTGTACACTCCATGTCCACCGTGTCCGTATCCTGCATAACCGTGGTAGACGTCGCCAGTAACCGGACCGTAGACATAACTGTCGTGTCCACTTCCATGTACATAAGGATAATCGCCACTGTATCCATGAGATCTGGCTCGGGCGTTAGAATGAGCGCCGTAATGGGAGCTCCGTGCGGCGGCTACTTCGTGCGTGTCTGCCAGGTAGCCGTCACTGAGGACAACTGGTCTTGCCAAAGGACCGTGGTATCCGACGTAGCCGTGAGTTGATGTTGAAACATGTTGAGCAGATACACACGCCAATGCGGCTAACAATAACACCTAAAAAAATTATAGTCATCACGTTTTTATCTTTAATATTTGGCAATGAAACTTGATATAAAATTAAGTAAAGATCTAACAAAATATTAGATAACAAGTAAATTGTTTTTATTTTGGAAAACTGATATGAAATGCCAACATTATTTAGACTTTCGTTTCTGTGTATCTACTAATATGAAATTTATTTGGCTCAATTAATTATGAAAAATATTTTAACACCACAAGATAAACTTTGGTACTCTGAACGTAATTTTGTTTCCTGTATATGAGTGTGTGTGTTTTGTGTTGTATACGTACAATAGTAATTTATAAATAAAGTGTAGAATTAAAGTGGAAACTTCAGATAAATATGTGGTTTTTATACTATAGTGCTTTACATTCTTATTTTCGTCTGTAGCATGGTTTTATTGTGTTCAATAGATTGTTTAACAGCACTTGTTTTTTTATAATTTACACTTATTTGACATTTTACACTACTTTATAAAACATAAGACTCATTATATTTACCTACCTCCACATAATACTTGTGATTATTTAATTACATTTATGTACGATTTTAATTTCTGTTCCTCACAAACTACTAAATTTCATACATTATGACTGAGATTTACTTATTTGTACTATTACATACATAACTTTCCTGTCGGACTCTGAAAACAGAACAGATTGCAGATGGGTATGCATTTGTTAAATCGAAGCTGCAAAGACTTTGAATTGCAAATATCCACACTTAAGAGCAATGTGAAGGCTTTTCGGGAAACTGATCCCGTACCGGCAAAAATTGTTATAGATTGTACTGTTCTGAAACAAGTTAACAATTTTGAATATTTGGACTACAGTGTGTCTTATAATTCAAGCAACGACGTGGTAAATAAGTTGAACCTTGCAAAAGTTGAACCTTATATGCGGGACCATTAGGCGAACTCTTAAGTCAGCAAGTAAAGGAAGACGCCTGAAATTCGAAAAGGTGTAAGATCTTCCTACACTACTTTATAGACTTTAACGAATATTGGAAGAGAATTAGACTTTAACGAAACGCCAGGCCAGTCGCATCCAAGCGGCTGAAATGAGATTTCTTAGGCGCGTGGCAGGGTATACTCTCCATGATCATTGAAAAAACACAGATATACTGCAGGAACCGAATATTATGAGTATACTCAACAGGATGGCCCAGTATCGGTTGAATTGGTGGGAACATCTTTGCCGAATGGATGACTGCCGCACCCCAAACAGCTATAGAAGTATATGCCGAGGGGACGGAGAGGTGTGGGACGTACGAGGAAGCGCTGGAGTGACCAGCTCTAATCCAGTCTAAGAACGGAGCAAACCATACTTGAAGATGATGTTGATAATGATGACATACATAACTTTAGGTTAATTATTTAATTATTTTTACACACATTAGTTAATATAACATTTCAGTTTTTATTTTAAATTACTTATCATGCTTTCTTATTCTACGTATTGTAATTTGACATTTCACCCACTACAATTTGGCTGAATTTGGGCTTTATGCCTCTCTTTAACGTAACGTTCATACAAACTTTACAATCTCCAATTATATTGACAATGTTTACACACACACACACACACACACACACACACACACACACATAATTCATATAATTAAATCATCGTCATCACCACTCCAAGGACTAGGGCTTTGACCTGTTCTGGAAACCATCTCCTCCTCGGTCTACCGACATCTCTCTTCCCAGTAGGGTGATAACCCAAGGCATCCACAGGTAGATGGATATCAGGCATGCGATTGAAGTGTTCATCTCCTTCTGTGGTCTTCAATATATATATGGTATACATACAATATACCATTGAAATGGTAATATGGTCTATAATACCAAATGTGGTCTATAATATATATAATGTGATTGAATACATGTAAGTCAACTCTTTGTTATATTTAGTGGTTATTGGATGTCATAATCGAGTTGCGTTTCTTTGAACACGAGATTAAAAGACGTGTAGTTACCATGCCATCTACTCAATACTCGTTACATTTTTATAAAAATATGCAAATAAAATAAACTTTACAACAAACATGTATTTAATTTCGACTGTACACCGGGCCATTAGGCCGTGGTCCAATGCTGCAGCATAAAACAGACGTTTCGGCCCCACAATTACAGACCATCTTCAATAAGAAGGACTACTGATACGCTTTTGAAAACAGTATTGTGGAAATTGGTGAAGAGCGTACCAGGAGCTATTCTCAAGTCGTAAACTAAAGATGGCCTACAATGGTGGAGCCAAAACGTCTGTTTTATGCGACAGTATTAGAGCACGGCCTAATAAGCCACTGTATAGTCAAAATAATATAAACAGAGTTGATATCGGCCATCCACCTATTTCAATCGACTCCTTCTCTGAAAGTAAAATTAGTATTATGAGGTACAAAAAAGGCAATATTTTGCAAGACGTCAAACGTATATTTATAATAGTTGTTATATTAATTTACAGCAAAATAATTTTATTGAGATAGTGAAGTACGGCTGAAAAATGTCCAAGAAATTCAGCTTAGAGTCTAAGACTATGTTACTAAAAGCTTTGGTAACAGATGCATTGGTGAGCTGGTATATCCCCTTCGGTTTGTCAAAATGCTCATTCTCTGAACAGTAGAAAATGTGTTAGAATTCAATTAATGAGAATGTCCAGAACCGTAAGCGTGTCCTGAGTAGCTGTAGTACCCCGGCCAGTAACTGTATCCACTGTAGCCGTATGCAGGATAAGATGTAGTAGTGTGGACCGTAACTGTAACCGTAACCGTGTCCGTCATACCCGTGACCGGTGTAACTGAGAGATCCGTGACTGTAGCTGGGATATGAAGTGGTGCCAGATGCAGATGCATAGGCTATGGTAGCCAACAGAACCATCTAATAAACAAAAAAAGTGGTAAATAGAATTGCATAACTGTATGACAATTATTTGAATTTGAATACAATTGGCATACGTTTAAGAAGACACTGTGGCATGATAATGATGCTGAAAGGAAATATATGAATCATTCTGTCTGAGGCCTTTACGGCTGGCTTAAATTTTATGAGAACTCTGGCTTGCCGGCCTGTAAGGCCGTGGTCCAAGGTTGCTTCGTGCAAACGTTTATTTCCCTCGTCTGCATATGGAGTCTGGCCAGATTCAGAAACATGCATCTGTTGCTATGAATCGGCAGGGTGAGTCCCTCTCATTGAGTTACTCTTTGGACGCAAGTCGTGGTAACCAATAAGAATTTGCCTTTTTCTGACTGGCTGATGGTGTCAGACAACAACTTCGTGCGGACTCCAAAAGTTTATAAATACGGGTATATTACTCACAGCCAGTAGTCTTAACCACAGTTCAGTGATCACTGACTATGAAACCTTTGTCAGTGATTTGCAGCCTTCTGCACTGAAGATGGCCGTCGAAGGGACGGCCGAAACGTTTGCTCAAAATAACCTTGGACCACGGCCTTACGGCCCGGCAAGCTGAAGTTCTCATAATATATGTATCGATATTTGTCAATTTCTAATATCACACAATATTTTGGAAAATAATTTCTTTTCAACATATGAGTAATTATTAAACGAATATAGTAATCCCCCGTTACAACGGACTAATAGGGGATCTGAGGTGTCCGTTATATTGAAAGTCCGTTGTAACTCTGTATAGCAAGTAGACCTTATAATAACTTATGTATATTACACATTTAAACTTCGATAAAGATAGAAACTATATTTATTTTACTATGTTTAAATAAAATACACACCTGTACAGCAATACAGGAATAAAAACATTAATATCTCATACAAAATTCTGTGTACATAATTGTAACAAAAACTTAGTCCACTGTGTAGAACAGTTTGTATTTTACACAAAATATTTGTAGAGTTTTTAGAGTAAAAACGTTGTCCAATCTCTACCTTCTTTAAAAAAATTATGGCCATGTGTCAGAATCACTTTCCATATTTACTGGCTTCAAAAAATATTAATTTTGTTAGAGACTGATTACCCTGTAGTTAATTTCTTTAGTCAGTAATTCACGAAGTGTCGCAAGTGCTCATTATAAAAAGACGTTTTCATTTTTTGATTGCTGAACACAATCAGTGACAAAGTTCAAGTGGTCTTTTACTTCGCTTACTTTAAATTTTTGACCCTGACTGTCTTTGATTTTTCAACATTATATGTTCTTATATCTGTACGTTATAAACGGGATGTCTGTTTAACAGGGTCCGTTATAACGGGGGATTACTGAAAATTCTTTCTTCACAGCTAGTTCTGCTATTTATTTTAAAAAGACAATATCAATATTTTTAATCTCACGGTTAAAGCAGGACGTACGTTATAATGCTTCATAATTATGCTTCAATGTGAATTATTATAGTCTATTCTACTGTGTTTAACAAAAGTACGTTAACATACGTTAAATACCTTTCTGTACTTATAAAGAACTTCATGATGTTGGGACACTGTAGCTGCAGGCTGCACTGTGTCTTTGGAACATTGTGTGAGGAAAATATTACATATTCTACTTTGTCAGTTTTGTTTGTAAGTTTTAAAAGAGAGGTATTTTCATAAAACACACAAATTTTTACCGACTTGACTGCAATATCAGTTTACTAAATCGTGATATGGTTATAACCATAGATATGATACAAAATCGTCAAAAAATTCTTTCTAACTTATGCGTATTTATACTAACTTATAAAATTGTACATTACCGCGGCATAAGTTTACTAGACACGGCATATAAAATGTATGCCAAGATTTTAAACGACCGCTAAAAAAATATAATGAAAAACATAATAGGAGAACAACAGATGGGATTTAGAAAGGGAAGAAGAACAATAGATGCTGTGTTTACATTGTAACAACTAATCGAGAAGCGCCGAGAATACAATTTATGTACGTACATAGCTTTCGTTGATTTTGAGAAAGCTTTTGACCGTGTCAGCAGAGAAAAATTATAGGAGATATCCACCACAAATTATGGAATTTTTCCAAAAATTATGGAAAAATTCTTAAGAGGATATCCACCACATCTAATCAGAACAATTCGAAGTCTATATCACAAAACAAAAATTTTTATAAGCCTTGAAAGAAAGATAAGTAATTCAGTAATGACTAATATAGAAGTAAGACAAGGATGCAGTTTATCACCCACGTTATTAATATTTATATAGATGATATAATCCGAAACTGGAAAGAATTGCATAAAGGGGAATATATTTAGACAAAGACACAATATTAAATGTGATTTTATATGCTGACGACCTCACACTAATTGGGAAGAAAGAGGAGGAATTGCAAAAGGGATTATACAAATTGCAGCAAATTAGCGAAGGATATAATTTTAAAATTTCATTTCCTAAACAAAAATAATGGCATTCGCAGGAAAAGAGCCAATAAGAGCCAAAATCACATTTAAACGATAACACACAAGATCAAATAAAACATTTTAAATACCTAGGTTGTGATATTCCTTCGATTACAGTAAAGAAAAAGCTAGAAAATACAAAGCCAGAGGAAGAAGAAATTTAGGTGGACCAAGGAAAAGGTGGGAACCGTAACAGGCAGAATGCCTAAAACATGAGGTGAAGAAGAAGAAGAAGAAGAAGAAGAAGAAGAAGAAGAAGAAGAAGAAGAAGAAGAAGAAGAAGAAGAAGAAGAAGAAGAAAAAGAAGAAGATAAAATTATGCTTAAAATGATAACATTCTTCTCCTTCTTCATTGCAGTATTAGGCGACACCTGTTCCGGTCTCTATTTTCAAGCCATCTTTTGCGCGGTTTTCCCACATCTTTTGTTGCCTTTAGGCGCGTATTGTAAAACTTGTTGAGGTAGCCTTTTCGCTTCCGTTCTACCTATATGTTCAATCCATCTTAGCTTACATTTCTCGATTCTTGCATTTACAGAGCATATACCCGACTAATGTCTTATCACATCGTTTCTAATTCTATCGTTTCGTTTACATCCTTTTACGCATTTCTACAGTCTGTATATGACTTGTATCTTTTTTAGATAGTACCCATGTTTCGGAACCAATAAAACTTTAGGGACTGCCATAACCTTATAGAAATGCATTAGGGTGTATTTTCTGGTTTTCCTCCCTAACGTTCTTTTAATAGTGGCACAAATCGACTGAAATCTGTTTATCTATGTCTCGATGTCCTCGTCAAAATGGTATGTAATATCACAACCTAGATATCGAAAAAGGAACAAATGTCCCAACACTTTGTCATTGATTGCAGTTTTTAATATTATGGGTTCTTTACCTTTAAAAACCATTAATTTTGTTACACACACGCGCACGCGCGCGCACACACACACATACAATGATAATATTGTGCGATTAATTTAAAGTTTTGCTCGAATCTATTCTAATGTCTACATACATTTATTTTGCTTGATTACACTTACGTTGAATATTTTAAATAATTGTAGTTTAAATGATGTTTCTACTATATTTAACTAAACTACGTTGAGATACGTTAAATGTGTGTCTGTACTTACAAAGAACTTCATGATTTTGGGACTCTATAGCTGCTGTCTGAGATGGATGTGCTGTAGCCTATGGTTGCAGAGTGTTATCGAATGGTTTATATACAGCTCATGATAGGATGGAATGTGCTTTCTACACCCAATTTATCTACGCAGTTCCTGTTCCCGACCGGTACTGAGACCACATGAGTACGCACACATCGACACTTATTTACATAGATAATGAAACTGCCGATGAGGTAGGTATGCAGTTGTAAGTGTACCCATCCACTCAAGCTTGTTGCAAAACAAAATATTATATGATGTCAGACACGAGTTATTTAAGCGTACAATGTAAACTTCTGAACAATGCACTTTTGACAGTTTTGGGTATTCATTACTTACAAACGTCAATTGTTGTAAAACTGTGAACGACTTACAAAAACATTGTCACAGACACCACACACAAAACACGCGGACGGACACACACAGAAATGACAAAGCCTCCTGACAATCCATTTTATTATCGTCTACTGTGCACGTTGGGCACCTGTGGTGTGTGTGACCCTTAGAGTGTACTCTATTCGATGACTGGAGAAAAACAATCTACCATTGACTGCCGGACTATCCACTTTTCCTTCTGAAATGATTGTTTAACATCTGACTCTATGGATATGATGGTACAGTATATAGGAGATTTCCAAAGGAACAGTCTCAGGTAAGCTCTCGATAGGAGGTACGACGTAATACTGTGCCAGCCTTACCCTAGAAATTGAATGTCTTCAATTCAGCCACATTGGATTGTATTTAAGGGGACTGAATTTCTTGCATAGGCTATACAGGTTTTTTCTTTATGGGGGCATACAAAATTTTTGTTTTAGAGATAGCTTTTGGAACCAAAAAACCCCTTTTCTGTACGAACACTCAGGGGAAGTACGGGGGGACGTGCGGGACCGGATCCTCCAGAGGGTAGAACATGCTGACGAATTTTGTTAATCTCTTACTTTATAGGCTATTTTATTTTTATTTTCAGTTGTGTACGCTAATACAGTAATCAATATCATCACCACTCAAATGACTAGGCCTTAGACCGGTTCCGGAACCCATCTCCTATTCGGTCTACCGATATCTCTCTTACCGAGAGGGATGATAACCCAAGGCAGCCACAGGTAGACGGATAACAGGCCTTCGATTCAAGTGTTTACACCATCTCCTTCTGTGGTCTTCAATCTTCTGGTGCAATAATACAGTGTTTAAATCGCGTCTAATATCCTCGTTCCTTTTCCGATACAAGAGAGAACAACTTTGCGTCTCTCTTAGAAATTTCATTTCGACTGCCTGAATCCTCTGGATGTCCCTTTTACCAAGAGTCCATGTCTCACTACCATACAGGAATGTGAGGACAGCCACAGTTTTATAAAATTTAATTCGTGTATCCTTCCGTGTTTTATTTTTCAGGTAACTACGAATCGTTCCACACATGCGTATAAATTTTGTTAGCTTACGCTAATATAGTAGTAGCCCTTTTTTAAATATACAAACACGTTTATTACACAGCATTAGGGTATAGGCTACGTTTGAAATATGAAATATAGTAAAATCAATTTAGTCAATAAATGTCTTTCTTCACTGTTCCAATAATACGTATTTTTATTGAGTTATTACCATTTACTTTCATAGGACTGATTTCAGGATGTTACCAGACGTTTTTCAGCCACTTTGTAAATAGTTACCTTTATTAGTCTTAACTTGCGTTTTCTTTTGTATGAAGCCCGGACCCCTCCTCCCAAAGCAAAATTTTTGATACACCACGGTAAACACTCTGTTGAAAAGATATTGCGGACTGCGAATACTTGTATATCTGTGTTTTAGAGAATATGAAAAATCTTCGAGACAGTTCAACAGCAAGGACTCATCAAAGCACTGCAAGGAATCGGAATAGGTATACAAGAAATTATACTTTTAACCATATTATACTGTAATCAGCATGCCACTGTAAATCTTAACGTAGGTGAAACAGATCATACGTCTGTAGGAGTGCAACAAAGTTGTGTATAATAATGCAAATTTGTATAATGACTATACTAACAAATAATCTTTGCGACGGCTATCAGTACACAAGACCGATACAAAATAGACGGGGAAACAAATGGGAACGCCCGTTATGCGGATGATACCGTCGTACTGCCGAATCCACCGAAGTCATCCAACGGATTGTGGACGCTACTAAGTCAGAAAGAGATAAATGGGTGTGAAAATTAACGTTAATAAAACTAAATGGCAAGAATAAGTGTAACAGAGAAAGACAGATGCAAAGACCGCTATAGAGGGCTGTGGTTTCCGGAAGGGGAAGATATGTCGCCTTCGGAAGTTGAAGGGGTTTATGTGATGACGTTGGAGGCACTGGTTAATGCACTAAAAAAGAAAAACAAATAGGAACGCAACAGGTCCTGCTGAGAAGAATATGCAACTATTAACGTATGTTGGTACACTCTCGCTTTGGAGACTGTTGCATTAATTAAACCAACTTTGGCTAACTTGTAAGGCTCTAGAAACTTGGAACACAGGAAAGGTTATATACCTCTTTAAAAAAATAGATCCGTAAAGATTGTAAACATTATAGGGGGATTAGTCTTTTAATATTGTTTTAATTACACTAATCATTTAAAACTGTTTCTGACAACAAAATGAAACCAATTAAACTGTCTGTGTTGACCTGTTTACAAGTTTTAAAATAATTTTCTCTTGTACTTTAATACATAAATATTTTATTTATATGAATTACTTTGTCTTTAATTTTATAAGTGTGTTTGTAATGAAGTTTACAAATAATTTCACTTGCCTTTATGATGGCTGATGAGATCCAGTTCTGGTAAGCGGCTAGTTGTTTCTTCTGGATACGCGGCGATCTCCCCCTGTTGTCCGGCGTTCAGGGTAGTTTTCGGGTTAGGTACGTCAACAATTTGTAGTGAATACATTTTTAATTTTGATTTATTGTGTCGGAAATCAACTTAAACTAACAAATTTAACATGAATCTTATTGTATATCATACAGTGTCCGAACCCGCAGTCTTTACTCAGACAAATTTCCATTGCAACATGCTATCATACGCTTAGAATTAAATTCCTATATACAAATTCCACCTGTTGCAATATGTTATTTATTTAATATTGATAACTATTTTACATCAAGATATATTATTTTCGTACTTGGTGACTGTTTCGGTAATAAAATAATTAAATGGCTGAAGATGGGAAAAATATTTGATTCCCGAATCGTGTACAAAGTAAGGAAATAATATATATTGATGTAGTTATAAATATTACATAAATAATGTGTACACACACACACACACACACACGCACACTCACATATGAACAAGTAGATATTCAAGTTAAGCTAACAGTATCAGTCCTTCCCTAACACATACAAAAACTTGTAAAAACATATATTCGTATAAGAAACAGACTACAATAATGATAAGAAACCTACGTCCACCGTAATCAATACACATGACAACAGATCAGTTTTAATAAGATTTGTGACGTACCTACACGCAGTTACATATGTCCAGTTTTAAATATTTCCGTTATGCATCAACTACGAGTTCTTGAGCGTGTATTCTGTATCTAGGAATTTGATTACGACAAGAATTGCGTAGACCAGGTGTTGGCACCCTCCTTGTGAATCGTATTTAAACCAGACTTGGACTGTCCAGGGCATCACAGTCTGAAGCCACACCACAGCGACGCCATGAACTCCTTCGTAAGTAACAACTTGAGAATTTGATAGCATATTTACTTCATGTAACCTACAGCATAAATTACATATTTTGTAAAAACTAATCCACTTAATATTGCTTGATTATAACCATAACCGTACTTTCACAGATTAATAACATATTTATCTTAACTTTGCAGTTTAATTCTATACTTTACTTACAATTTCCTATCTTACGCATACAACGGAAAACATATTCACTCATATGCACAGAACAAAATTACGTTCAGAGTAAAAAAGCTTACCTTGTGATGTTAACATGTTTCCATAATTTTATCTATCTATCTATCTATATATATATATATATATATATATATATATATATATATAAAACATCGGTTTATAGCGTCTGTTGTCGCTGTCCGATTTCCAGACATTCTCTCCAATAGTTTTTGTCGTGACAGTTTCTTCTGTCACATCCTCGCTCTCGAAGCTTTCTGGATACTCTCTCCCTATGATCGTCTGTGTCTTCACCTCTTCATCTTCTCCGGGGGTAACCATTCCATTATCCTTTTTGGCAACGTTTCTCCTCCCATCCGTTTAACATGTCCAAACCAAATTAACTGTCTTCTTTCTGTTTCGTCTACTACTAAATGTATCACATTTATCATTTCTCTAATCTGATCATTTCTTATTTTCTCTCGCCTGGATACTCTGCATGATCTCTTTAGTGCATCCATCTCTACAGCTAGTATTTTCCTTTTGTCCGCTTCTGTCATTCTCCAACTCTGAGCACCATACAACAGAATACTCTTTACGATATTATTGTATATTTGTACTTTCCTTCCTCTAGTTATCTGGTCATGCCACCATATACAATTTAGCCTTTTCATAGCTCTCCGTCCCATGCTTACTGTCTCCTTTATTTCATCTGTATCTCTGCCATCGTCCTTCATCTGTACTCTTAAATACTTATGTGCCTGGAAATTTTCAATTTCTTCATTATTTTCCAGTTGCAAGTTGGTTTCAGTACCTCCCACTCATAAATACTTGATCTTTTCTAGATTTATTGACAGTCCCCAGCTCTCGTATTCGTCTTTGATCTTCCGAGCCATATACTCCAAGTCCTCTTTGTGTTGTACTACTAAGACCTGTGAAAATATGGGTTCCATCTATTGGAATTCCCATACCTCTGCACTTTCTTTTCCACTGTCGCAATACTGTGTCCATATATATTTTGAACAATGTCGGGGAGACGCAACACCCTTGCCTTAGACCTTTCGATACTGTGAACCCTGCTGACACTTTTTCCCCAATTTTTATTTTTATTTTGGAGTCTCTATAAATTTCTTGTATTGCCTGAATGAGAGTGTGGTTTATATTAGTGTTCTGTAGAACCTCCCACAATTTAGACCCGGGGACATTGTCGTAAGCTTAGACAGGTCTATGAAGAGAAGGTGAACCTCTTGATTTACAGATAGTCTTTCTTTTATTAGCTGTTTAAGACAGAAGATATTATTCATACAAGATCTCCCAGCACGATACCTGCTCTGTTCTTCTGTTTCATTTTCTGTGAACTCCTCCACAATTACATCTCTTAAGACCTTGCCATAAAGACGGCTAAGGGTTGGTGTGGCAGTTATGCCTCTATAATTATTGCATTTCTGTCTGTCTCCTTTCTTGAACAATGAGGACATGAATCCTATTTTCCATTCCGCTGGTACCTGTTTCCTTTCAATACACTTGTTAAACATTTATGTCATCATTCTTAGTAAAGTGTCTGTACCATTCTTTACCATTTCCGCATATATCCCTCCAGGACCAGGCGCTTCACGGTTTTTTAATTTGTTTATGGCCTCGGCGACTGTTGTTTTCCATAATTAGCTGAGTGAAATAACTTTATGTTTGTGGAAATGCAGGTACGAAAAAGTAATCAATCTTTTAATTTTCCGTGTCATGTTTCCACTATAATAACAATTTACTTTGGTACCCAATATTTTGTTATTCTTTTACTTAATTTTATAACAAGTTTTATCGCTATAAATATTATAATAGAAAACGTAATAAATATGATTTTTTTCAGGTGCTTTTGTTGACCGCATTGGCGTGCGTGTCTTCTCAACATGTTTCAACATCAACTCACGGCTATGTCCGATACCACGGTCCTTTGGCAAGACCAGTTGTCCTCAGTGACGGCTACCTGGCGGACACGCACGAAGTAGCCGCCGCACGAAGCGCCCATTCTAACGCCCGAGCCAGATCTCATGGATACAGTGGCGATTATCCTTATGTACATGGAAGTGGACACGACAGTTATGTCTACGGTCCGGTTACTGGCGACGTCTACCGCGGTTATGCAGGATACGGACACGGTGGACATGGAGTGTACAGTTACGGACCGGCTACCGGTGACATCTACAGAGGTCAGTACGGCTACGCAGGTGTGTATTCTGCTCCCCCGTATGGTCATCGCTATCCGTCTTACGGTTACGGATATGACTACCATCATTAACAGCAACCAATTGATGGTCAGCTCGTTCAAGATTGTTAACCGGACGGCTGGATAAAATTTTCTTCATACTTTCGTCGTTTCAGTCCATTACACAGTTTCACACATTACTTCGGACTAAGCCCTAAGGCCCGCTTCTGTCTTGTATTCTCCATTAATATAATCCAGATCAACCGTCTTTGCCAGATAAATCTCTACTGCAAAGCGTGCCGCACAGATCCGCGTAGTGACGAAGTTTCCTGAGAGATCTTCTGTCCAGTAGCTCCCATCTGTCGCAGACGAAGAAGATGTTGTTGACATTATCGGCAACTTCCGGGCAGTACTGAAACCCTTGCGACTTTGCCTTTCAAACATTCGATACGTAGTACCGAAAATACTTGTGTTCTGTAAGGTAATAGTTGATTGCTCCATCAGTAAAACGGGGATCTGGGTACAGCCCCCGAAAAATTTATAAAAATATATATTTCAGAACTGCAAATAAAACCATTGTTAAGCGTACAAATTAAATTGTGATAGGCCGTGTTTTTGTAAATTTCAATACTATTTTAAACAATTTAACTGTTTCAAGGTATGTTAAAGCACAATGGCATTCTGGAATCTATGAAAATTATAATAAAAGATAATGCACTAGTTTCTGTATTACAGTCAAAAGACCCTGAACCGAACAGAATAATAATACAAGAAAAATAAAAACAAAGGATTTCCAAAGGAAAGCAAAACAATGTAATTTTAATTACCACAAATTAAGCATAATTTTAAAAACAACATAAAAGTATTAGAGGATATTTACTTTAAATAAAGTTAATGTATTCAAATTAATTTAATTGGAAAATTTTGTCCCACAATACTGGACTTTTGCCATACCTGTGGGGACAAACTTGTATTTGTCACGTTTTGGAAATATATTTATTTACATGTGTCGCAGTAGGTAAAATTATAAAAAGGTAGTCTTAATCGAACTTTAAGGGATTCATGATATTACTGTCAAAATATAATGAGTCTCAGTGCGATGAGTGCAGTTTGAAATGAGTTTAAAATTTAAGTGAGTGCTCTTGCCCCACTCTACCCTATACATGGCTCATAGTTCTCCTACTAACTCCTACTGTTCTTTGAAACAAGAAGCAAATAATTTTTATGCAAGTTGACTGTTATTTTTTTTCGTTTTGTTTGTGGTGCGGGCCCCTAGGCTAGAGCCTATGTAGGTTATGCTTAAATCCGGCACTGCTCACCTCCAGCTTTTCATCATCTGTCTTCATGTCTCTCGGTGTGCAGCTCACCAACTACCTCCGACTTTCACTGTTAGACGATATTACGCTTCTCGGCGAGAAACTCGATCGGCATTACTCCAGCAACGATTAAAACAACCGGTATGGAAATCGTCCAGTAGGAGAACGCCACCAGAAAGCACTTCGTCTTTGGACCTGGGCTAATTTATTCTTGTAGACCTTAAGATGCAGGAAGTCTGCTCACACTTCCGGTTCATAAAATAGGACTAACTGGACAACTACCATCAGGAGTCGTCTTCTTCTTTACTTCGAGCCAACTAAGGGACCTAACTCCTTTCGCCGCCTTGTCCACCGTTCGCCTGATCTGCACATGAGAGCTCATCTTTGAGTCAATCATCGCTCCGAGGTAACTCATCGCTGGCTTTAACCGGATCACTTACACTGATCCTGATTATGCTTACTACAGATATGTGACACCACGAAATCAAATATACACACACGCAAAAAAGTCGTACACAACGTAAGGATTTCCTTGTCGTTGTCGTCGTCGTCCTTTACGGCTTAGGCCAGTAGCCTGTTCCAGTCCTAATGGAAGTCATCCAGCTATCGATTACGGGGCCTTCCCATACTTCTCTTCTCCTTAGACGATAGTCAAGGGCGATTTTCTTGAAAATCTGGTTGGGATCCATTCTCTCTACGTGTAACCGCCACTCTGTTATGTACCCGGAGATTTTCTCATTTAAGCTTTTAGCTATGCCCAGCTCCATTCTTATATGAACACTTATGATAAGATCTCTCCTCGTACAACCCTTTACAGTCCTCAATAACCTCATTTCCGCTCCTTGTATTCTAGATATATCGTTGGCCTTTCTAATCCGAGTCTCACTACCATACAGTAGTTGAGGTATGGCCATTACTTTATAACATTTCATTTGCGTCTCTTTCCTTGTTTTCTCCTTTAAATGTTTAATGATACAGCCACAAAGTAACTGGAAGAGACTAATTTTGCTTTCAACCTCCTTATCATCTTGGTACGTGATGATGCATCTTAGATACTTGAAATCTGGCACCTGTTCTATTGGCGAGTCCTGTATGATAATGGATTTCCTGTCTGATATAAATCAGGTCTCCCCTGGCTAAATACAACGTGCACACACACACACACACACACACACACACACACACACACACACACACACACACACACACACACACACACACACACACACACACACACACACACACACACACAGAACACGTCATCCTCCGTCGAGAAATGTTACGTCTCACCTGCTCGTTTCTGTTTTAGACTATCCGAAACTGCTTACAACTCTTATTATTAGAGCATTAGCCTACTTAAATGTTAAAAATTGTTATTATATGGTGTATATAAAGTATGTATCGTTTCACTGTATGTGTACATTTGTTTATTTGTATTCTGCAGCTGGTTTTTACTTCGTTGTCACTGTGGATGTCAGAATCACGATTCCGTTTCTCCTGAACACGAGATATTTCACGATTAAAAGAAGTGTAGTTACCATTCCATCCACTTAATACTTGCTTTATTACTTTTTTCGAACATCTATAATAACATTTATTATAAACATTTACTTCTAACAGATTTGAGCTTGAAGTAGACGTATTATCCTGATGGTGGGGTTGAGGGAATTTGGAGAGGTAGTACCTTTGTACTAGTCCTTACGAGTTCCCAGGGTTGGATGAAGCGAAGTTAGCTTCCAAAGGAGCCGTTAGTCTCTCACCACCCAAGACCGTACTGCGTGGTGAAGTGCCACATCCTACAAGAGGTGACCCTGTTGATGCAGAACAGTACGGATCTAGACCAGAAGGTCACTAGATCTGGGCAGGAGGGCAGCAGTAGCCACCGATACCAAGTTAGGGCGTAAGGGAAATGATCCTTTTAGTGTATATAAATGGAATTGGCAATTAATTAATTAGTTGTGTTGCCGTGCCCCACGATCTTGGAGTACCATTTATATTTAGTGCAATTATGCTAATTATTATGGATTATTAAATTATCCAATTATAAATTAATTAATTGGATCTAATTAAATTCGTATACTAATTATATGTAATCAAATAGGGTTGTAATTGACATTTATAATTAACACACATATGGAAAGTAAATTATATTCGTCGGATTTGACTCAATATAGTTATCAAATCAATATGATTTACATGAGTCTGTTAATCTGACATTTCAATGGTCGATTTGGTTGTGTCCATTGATAATTAGCATAACTCTGAGACTCTTTATGAAATTACTTGGAACGTGATAAATTAATTGTCAAGGTTAATTGCAATAATGAACGCAAGAATTAAGTATATAGGTAATAATTACTTATTTATTATATTATTGATTAAGTAAATTACTGAACCACAAATGAAATTATGTCCTGCAAATACATAATTAAAACACATAATAACAAAATTACAATAATATTCGTTCGTTGTTTCCTGAAAATACAAGACATCTGGTACATTCAAATACAACACGATAATATACATATACAAACAATAAGCAAGCAAATATATTTTATCCCTAGCTAAATGCTTGCATTATGCTCAGATGAATGGCTTTGATATTAACATTATTAGATTTATGATTTATATAAGTTTACAGAAATCTCTCGGGGTAGCTCTTTGAAAAGATGAGACAGTGCAGTAGTATATGTATCACTAGGATTTAAGAAACATAAAGGCTTATCTTGCAAAAGGGTTTATCCACAAATTCCATCGGTGTAAGATGACATCCGCTGGTGGATTCCTCGTACATCCTGATCTCTGTTAATCGAAGAACACTTCACTTCAATTTACTGTATTTCCCCACTCTCGTTATGTATAGTGTGGTGTTGGACTCCCCGCTGGCGTCAAGTGTTTATGGGTTATAGAAAATCAAGCAGTGGGTGTTGTTTAAATGTTTGTGTTGTAAAATGTCGGGCGTTACCTCCGCGCACTTTTGTTACTTACTCTGTTGACTGGATCCTCTGCTGTGATGTAGTCCTGTAACACAACTTAATACTATGCTTTTTGTGGGCGCCACTTGGAAACGTTTGTTCCAAGAAAAGAATGTGATTGATAAAATTTTTAAATCTACGAAAAAATTTAAACAAGTCAGTTTAGCTTGGAAAAATCAGTTAAATTTAATGATTCTTCAAAAAAGAAACAAATCGTCTGAAGGACTAACATTCATAGAAAAAAATTATAAAATTGCAGAGAAAAAATTTTACAAGTTATTATTATTGACAATTTTTTATGAGTTTAATACGTGAAAAATCTTTACTCTCAGGACGTGACTCCTTTGAACTACCAAGACATATCAATTAGATGCCTTACAAGAAAAAACTAAGTGATTTGAAGGTGTATGTGTGGCGTGTGAAGTACAACTGTGTGATAAATGTAACCAGGTAACAAATGACTTTAATTTTGGTAACTCACGTTCCAATGGTTATTTATTCTCGCACTGGACACTCCTTTCGGGTAGTTTCTCGATCTCGCCTCTTCGGTTGTACACTGAATCTATTTAAAGTCAAATTTTGCGATCATTACTTTTTCCGCACTTTTGTAAAAAGTTTGGCAGTAGAATCTCGTTCAAACGCCGCCAAAAGCTCGTCAGCTGCTCCGCGTTAATTCAGAAATTATCCGCCGCAGCGCTGATTCCCATGCAGTGTTGAGGAAGGCTTTGTGTATTGTATGTTTACGTTAGGGGGAATTATTTGTCAAGTTAGTCAGTCAATGCGAACACAGCAGAATTCGTTCTCTATTTAAATTTGTGGTCCCTCCTGGGCCGCTTGACGTTCTGGCTGCGTGATTTCTATTAAAATTTGCCGTATCGCTGCTCTATTTCAGCGATACATTTGGCGAAGACTCTCGTTGAGGTTAAGTCAGTCGGTATGTCTATGTACGGGAAAAGCCTTCCTGCCGTCTCTTGTCGATTTCTCGCCTCTTCGGTTTCGCCTTAGCTGCGTTGATCAGTGTTGTGTGAGATGCATCAGTTCTGGAGTTCAAGTTTCAAGTGTTTTTGGGTCGAATTTGGTCTCACTTTTATACTAATTCAGGATGACTGTTTTCATCGACTTCCGGTATATTTGTGTAAAAATTCTTTCTAGATTGTTCGAGAATAAACGAAATGGAATGTCATAGAACAATTTTCACTTCCGTAGAAGCTTTTAGAACGAATTTCTTATTCTTCATACAAAGGATATTTCAAAAATTACTCTGGTATTTATCAAACAGTTTTACATTAGTACTCACAATTTGTATGCCATTAATACATTTAGATTCCCTGTTTTTAACTGAATCTAGCGATACTAAATATGATTGGTTTCTAATTAACTTAAGTCTAATAAACAATACAATATACAACCCTCACCTTGAGTCGTTGTCATTGGAAACTCATTTTTTATAACAAAAATTGTTGTGGAGTTATTAAGTTCCTTCCACAAGCTGAACATCTAATACTACTACTGTCCTACAACAAAATAAACAAATTTTAACATAGATAAAACACAAATAAATACAATTTTATATGGCCTCTGCTCATGGCCTAGATTCTTGTCAGTTTTCTAATACAATGATTAGTCTTTTTCTTTAATATATGTATTATTTCACTACTGTACACACAGAGTTTGTTATTTTGTCTATCTTTTGTGATATCTGGTTACTTTTTACATATATTATATTTATCACAAGATGACATAGCATCATTGATTGGTCTTGAGATGTCCTTTTTTATGGCGTGACAAATCTCACTCTAATTAGTTAAATTCTTTTAGAATTGACTTTACTTTCAACTGAGTTTCTTTCTTATTAAGGTATACTGATGTATTGTACCTTTCTATCTTATTTTTGTTAGTATTATGTAAGTATTTAGCCAGATATGATTATTTTTGTACTGGATAATTGGTTTCAGCCATACATGGTATAAGTAAATATTTTGCTAACTTGACTATTACAATGTTAAAGTTGGTCAGGTATATTAGTATAGTTGCTTTATATCATACTACAGCTTTCTAATACAGTTTGGTTGCATTTTGGCAACATTAAATTCATAAATTATACAATATTAGATGCCTATTACATGTTTTTAGTTAACACTGTTTTTGGCTATTTTGACTGCTTTTTATTCATTTGACAGCTTCCTTTATTTAAGATAAATTGTTCACTATTGTCTGCTGGACAATTATATATAGTTTTTATTTAAATCTGATAATAATTAATTTTTTCATGAAATCTTGGTGTATGGTCTCAAATCCAACACATTAATATTTTTTGTCATTGCAAATATATCATTTTTATTCTAACTTAGATTCTTTCTAATAATGTATTTAAATCATTTAATACATTTATTTTATTTACATCACATAATATAATAATGGATCATGTCCATTTATTCACAAAAAATAGTTTTTAATACTCTATTCATAGTTATAAAACTTAATAATTATTGACTTTATTTTGGTTGATTCTGACATTATTTATCTCTCTTATAGTGTCTTATGGTTTTTTCACTCTTATTCACTTTAATAATATATATGGGGTTTTGTCTTAGTCATAGTTTGGTCGTTTTTTCAAGTTGATAGAAATAATTATTATACAAAATTACACAATTTTTTGGGACTACTTGGGTTCGATACTGTTCACCTCACTTTCCTCTTATGCTAACTTACTATATAAATGATTTCTTTTATGGAACGTTTTGTGACGTTACATATGCCTCTCCGTTAAAGTTGATAATTTTGGAAAAACATATCTTTGGTTTTGATGAAATTATCATCTCTATAATAACCCTTTATTATTAGCTTCTTTATATCTCATTCTTTTATCTTATAATTAAATTCCTGTACTACTCCTTTAATATATTAATCCAACTCAATATTCCTAGTTCGTTCTTTGTCGTATCACCTATTCCTTTCCTTTTTACCTTGATGTTTTATAATTAATCTTTGATATAATTCCCTATCAATTCCCTAACTTACATAGAGGGTTGGGAGTCAGAGTGGCTCGATATGGCATACATTCTCTGTCCCTTCCTGTCTATAACTACTGAAATCAGAGGCAACACATCCCTGTTCAGAAAATAATAATTGCACCTTTGCAACAAATAATAATAATAATAATAAAATACAATATTCAAAGATCATAGGCTCCTACACATAAATTCCCTTTCTTAAACTCTTCTGATTAATTCACAATTATATTAATATATCGTTCTCCGCAGGTTAAATTATCGTTTAAAATCATTCAGTGTTAATAGCTATATTCATATTCATCATTACCTCCTTATGTAACACACTGTTTTCCCTTTTTTTTTCATTTATCATTTCCATTTAGTATCAAATATATGATGGTATTTCTCCCTCTTTTCTCCTTTACTAAGTGTCCATCTCGTAATATTCATTTATAATAATCTCTCTCCTTCTCTAAGTACGGGTAAGCTGGTAAATATACGTTGACATGGCTATTGGAAATAAATCTTGCCTATCATGGAATGTGTCCATCTCGTAATATTTATTAATAATAATCTCTATACAATAATATTTATATTTATTTAATAATCTCTACCTCCTTTCTAATTATGGCTAAGTTAAAAAATTCACGTTAACATGTTTAGTCAAGGTACCTTCTCTATGATGCTGTATTTGACTTTGGTTTTTGGTCATGGTACTTGGTCACTGATTGAGTATTCGACTTACGAATTTTTTTTTTTTTTTTTTAATCATGGTACTTTTTTAATGAAGTCTGGTTATACGTACCTTTTACCTTGTTCCTAATTGTATCAGTTACCTCGTAGGTATTGTTTTTATTGTCTCTGGTTATCGTGAAAGGTCCTGTATATAAGAGTAGCAATTTCCTCGTTATGCCTTGTATAGCACTGGGCAATTCTCTATTTTTAACTAACACCTTTTCACCTACCTCATATTTAATTGCCTTAGGCTGTGATTTGATATATTTTTTCCGCTGCTGTTCCGTTTTTTCTAACACCTTATTATAAAATTTTGCCCCTTCAAATTGGTATGCGGGTTCGTCGGGAAAATTAATAATTTCTTTTATCTCTCGTGGTGGGGGTCTTTCGAACATAACTGTGTATGGCGACATCTCGATGGTATTGTGATGCGAGAAATTGAGAAAATCCTCGGTAGAGGCTACATATTCATGCCATCTTTTCTGCTCGTTATGGCAGTATGTTCTTAGTAACCGTCCTACCTCCCTTAACACTCTCTCGGCTGGGTTACTATTCGGGTGATATACGGACGTCTTGTACGTTTTTATTCCGTGTTCTCCCAAGCTTTCCTTCCAAAGTTTTCCCCTAAACTGAGTACCGTGGTCCGTAATTATAGAATACGGTCGGCCCACTTCCGTTATATAACGCTTGATTATTATGTCTATTATTTTCCTGGTCGTTGCCCTAGTTATTGGGTATAGCTTTGTATACTTGCTAAAGTGGTCGAAAATGATTACGATAAATTTATATCGGTGTCTCCCAGCGCTGCGTGGAAAGGGTCCGCAGATATCGAGAAATACCTTTTCCAATTTTTCGGTAGATAATATGGGTATCATGACCCCTTCCTTCCTCTCGTTATCACACTTTACTTTTTGACAAATATCGCACGACCGTATTGCCATTTGCAGCTTCTTATTCATCCCCTTGATGTATGTTTGCTCTTCCAATGCCTTCCTTACTTTGAGGGCACCCATATGTCCGTACCTATCGTGATAGTCGATTATTAGCGGTCTCTCTATCGCTGGTGGAATCACTAATTTCCAATTCTCTTGTTGCGGGGTATTCCTAATAAACAAAGTGTCGTCGTGTATACAATAAAATCTGTTTATGACCTCATCGCCTTCCTGTACCCTTTTTCTAATATCTCCTAATTTCGGATCGGCCTCTTGTTGTGACTTTATTTCGTGCAAAATATCTTTTAAATCCTCCCTGCTCTTAATAATGTGGTAAACCTTGGCTAATTGTTCCTTTTCGCCGTCAAAGGTTTGGTCTGGTATATTGACGCGAGATAAGACGTCGGCGGCTACGTTCTGTTTGCCGGGTATATATTCCCATGTGATATTGTATTCTTGCAAGGCCAAAACCCATCTAGTCAGCCTTCCATGGTTCAGTTTACAATGCTTTAAAAATGATATAGATTTGTGGTCGCTTCTAACTGTTATGGGGTACCCTAATATATATGT
The DNA here is from genome assembly GCA_034769895.1 of Magicicada septendecula. Taxonomy (NCBI): domain Eukaryota; kingdom Metazoa; phylum Arthropoda; class Insecta; order Hemiptera; family Cicadidae; genus Magicicada; species Magicicada septendecula. The sequence continues at coordinate 43,876,858 of CM068373.1, read as the reverse complement.
CCTAAATTTACCGCATGCGAAAACTACACTCAACAGTTCTTTTTCGGTAGTATTGTAGTTTCGTTCGCAACTGTTCAGCACGCGGCTAGCAAAGCTAATTACTAAATGGTTACCGTCCTGATCTTCCTGATAGAGGGCTGCACCTAAACTCACGTTACTGGCATCGCAGTTTAGAAAAAATGGTTTTGTAAAGTCGGGATGATGCAACATTACTGTTTCTAAAAACTTTTCCTTTATGATATTGAGCACTCCATCTTGCTCTGGTCCCCAAGTCCATTTGTCTTTAGCTGATAACTGCTTTTGGAACCTGGCAGTTAGTTCTGAGTAATTGGACCGAAACTTTCTGTAATAGTTGCAGATTCCTAAAAATGACTGCAGCTGTTTCCTATTCTTTGGGGTGGGGAACTTCTGTATGGCCTCTACCTTTTCCTTGGATGGAGTAATCCCTTGTTCTGTTAAATTAAATCCTAAAAATTTCACCTCATTTGCAATGAATTGGGACTTGTCTAATTTGAGGGTGATATTATTCTCTGATAATTTCTGTAGCACCTGTTCAACCCTATTACAATGGTCGTCCCAATTCGCTGAAGTCACCAGTAGGTCGTCGACGTACACTGTCGTAAACTTCAGTACTTCCTGCCCCAATATTCTGTCCATTATCTTTACAAACACCGCCACAGAATTTATTAAGCCAAAAGGTAACCGCTTAAACTGATAGTTTCTGCCCTCGAATATGAATGCCATATATTTCCTACTATCAGGGTGAAGTTCTATCTGCCAGTATCCGCATACCGTATCCCATGAGCTTATATATCTGATTCCGTGGAACTTTTTTAATATCTCCTCTATCTCCCCAGGTGATGTGCGGTCGTTAACAATCATTTTGTTAATCTCCCTAGCATCGAGACATATACGTACCTTTCCGTTCTTTTTTGGCACCGCTATGATTGGGCTGGTAAAGGGCGAATGACTATACTCGATTATGTCGTCCTCTATCATCCTGTTCAATTCTTCCCTGACTTCGTTCTTTAGCGAGTATGCGATCGGGTACGATTTCCTGTTAAATTCCACCGGAGTTTTAAATTTTATGGTGCACTGATAATCTCTGGCTTTACCTGGAGCGTTCGAGAATATGTGTTTATAATGGTTGTATACCTCGATTAATTGTTCCGCCTGTTTTTCGCTGATCAGACCCCTTGCTTTCGTCCTTTGGAAATCCCGTATTTCTTCTAACTTTTCTAACCACAACTCTGGGTTTTCCTCCTGATATAATGGCATATTGATTGGACGATCGGTACAATAATAATGGTTCACTATCGCTTGATAAGGTGTATTGTCTGTACCACTTCCTTGGACATCGATTAAATTATTGGTCCAAATCCACTTGTTAGTCTTAAAAGTTATCACCTTACTTTCCAAATCTATTACAGCATTGTATGGCCTAAGTATATCGCAGCCTATTAGTATACTCATGGGTAAATTACTCGCCACTAATAACCCTATTGGTATTGTTACCCCATTACTAGTCATCTCTAATGACACCTGTTTCTTTATTGATTTATTTTGCCTTCCCGTTGCTCCGACTAAAATAATGTTATTTATCGGTAGAGTGGGTATTGGTAAATTACTATTTTGTTTAATCCGCTCTAACTCAATGCTATCGATAAGTGACACATTTGACCCCGTGTCAATGAGTAGTATCGCTTCTATGCCATTGATATATGCTTTAATCTGCACGATACTATTGTTCCCTTGGTTACTATTTTTAATGATATTATCACCTTCTTCTAATAACTCCTCTCTAATATCCTTAAGGTAATTATTTATTCTTATCCTAGTCCCGTCTTTGTCATGTCTATGTTCATCGTTTGTCACCCCATAATATTGGTTCAGTGAAGGGCGGTTTTCCTTTTTCACTGCCGCGTTTAGTTTAAATGAGCCACTGTCTCATTGGCCCGGTCTCCCGGAACATTGGGTTGCTGACCCGTCTGTGTTTCCTGCCTGACCTCGGGATTACCGTTAATAGGTTGGCTATTCGCCGTGTTACCCTGGCTACCTGGCGCCTGTTGTGGGTAAAACATGTAAGTGGGTACATTAGGTGGATATGGCCGTCGGTTATTGGCCATTGTATAATTTACCTGGGGCCTATATTCATTTTGGTTTCTCCTATCGCCTCCTCCTTGGTTTCCCCCGTTGCGATAACCATTACGTTGACCATAATTACTTCCTCTATAATTATTCCCGCGATAACCGTTTCCCTGGTGGAAGTTCCTACCGTAGTTATTCCCGGTGTAATTACCTCTGTTTGGTCCCGGATAGTTGCGGTTAATTGGGCCCTGAGTGTTATCATTTCGGCCATTTGGTGGGATATTATTATTCTGATTATTGGTGTTTAGATTATTACCGTTCCCACCTCCATTCCGGTTTGGTCCGTTATTATTGTTGTTGTACTCTACCTTACGATTGGGGGGTTGGTAATCCTGGAACCTTCCTGTGGATTCGCAATTTTCCAATAATTTGGCCAGATCGGCTATTTTGCTAATCTGTTGGTATAATTGGGCATCCTTGATCCCATAGCTGTAATGTCCAGCTAACTGCCTTACCAAACATTCTTCTGGGATCGGCGGTATCAACTTCCATGCTAAACATACCTTTCCCAGGAAATAAGACGTCGGGGACTGTCCATAGGACGCGTCGTATTTGCCATAGAAAATGTCCATTCTTACCCTGTTTTGTGCGGTCTCTGACCAATACTTTTCCTTAAACTGGCGTTTAAACTCTGCTAAATTCGTTATTTCGGGTCGTACCGCTATCCACCAGTTATCCTTAGTATTTTTAAACGTCTCGTCAAGCATCTCTCTTATCCTGTCCCACCTTCTTTCTCTACTTCTCCCAATAACCTCCTCCATTCTTTCCAAAAATTCCATTGGGTTTCGTCGATAGTCCTGGACGTTGATTACTTCCCTGCTTTCACCATGACACGTATGAGTGTTTAGTATTGGTGTGTCTCTCAGCGCCTCTAATCTTTCCTGCAGGTTTTTCTCTCTCTGGTCTATTTCCAGTATACTATTTTTGTTAGTTTTTATTTGTTCATCCAGCCTGTTAGCGATGTCATATGTTTCCTGCATCCTCTCGCTAACGTCTTTCTGGACTTCCTGCATGATGGCGTCTTGGTTCTGCCTTACCTTGTTTTCGAGATTTCTAACATCTTGTTTGGTCTCTACTGTTTGTTCCTCTAGATTTTCGAAACGTGTATTATTTCCCTCCCGTAATCTTTCCAACTGTTTCTCCATATTTTCGACCTTCCTGTCACTATCGATTTTATTATCATTGATCGTTTTGTTTACTGTTTCGTACTTTATGCTAATTTCTTTTTTCAGGGACTCTATACTTTTTTATTCTCCTCATGAAATAGCTCTAGCTTTTTCCCATTGTCATTTTTTTTCTCGGTTATATTCTCCCTTAAAGATTCTATGTTTTTGTTATTATCCTCCTTCAGGGATTTTATTATCTCCTCCTTGTTTTCCTGTCTATTTTTGTTCATATTTTCTTCCATCCTTTGGAACATTTGCTCATTACTTTGCTTATTTTTGTTCATATTTTCGTTTAGCGTTTGGAACATCATCCTTAAAACATTCGCGTCAACGCTCTCTGTTATTTTTTCTGGTTCGGGTTTCTCTGTCTGTTCTACCATTTGTATGGGTTCTTCTCCCGTTTGCTCCTCTATTTCGTCTGCCGTTTGTACCGGTCTTTCCACTTCTAGTGTGGGCGGTTCTAATTCCGTTTCCTCCATTTGTACTGCCTCTCCGTCTTCCACACTTAACTCGGGTTCCGCAGTCTTCTTCACCTTTTTTCCCTTAGGTTGCGGCATTTTAATATGTTGGTAGTTGCCGGGCTTGTTCCGTCTTTTTCAAGCCTCACTAGTTGGGCTGCCAATTTATAGAAAATCAAGCAGTGGGTGTTGTTTAAATGTTTGTGTTGTAAAATGTCGGGCGTTACCTCCGCGCACTTTTGTTACTTACTCTGTTGACTGGATCCTCTGCTGTGATGTAGTCCTGTAACACAACTTAATACTATGCTTTTTGTGGGCGCCACTTGGAAACGTTTGTTCCAAGAAAAGAATGTGATTGATAAAATTTTTAAATCTACGGAAAAATTTAAACAAGTCAGTTTAGCTTGGAAAAATCAGTTAAGTTTAATGATTCTTCAAAAAAGAAACAAATCGTCTGAAGGACTAACATTCATAGAAAAAAATTATAAAATTGCAGAGAAAAAATTTTACAAGTTATTATTATTGACAATTTTTTATATATCCAATCAAGTATCGGCTAGTATATTTCAGATTTTGACTCAGTTGAAAAGCATGAGTTTAATACGTGAAAAATCTTTACTCTCAGGACGTGACTCCTTTGAACTACCAAGACATATCAATTAGATGCCTTACAAGAAAAAACTAAGTGATTTGAAGGTGTATGTGTGGCGTGTGAAGTACAACTGTGTGATAAATGTAACCAGGTAACAAATGACTTTAATTTTGGTAACTCACGTTCCAATGGTTATTTATTCTCGCACTGGACACTCCTTTCGGGTAGTTTCTCGATCTCGCCTCTTCGGTTGTACACTGAATCTATTTAAAGTCAAATTTTGCGATCATTACTTTTTCCGCACTTTTGTAAAAACGTTTGGCAGTAGAATCTCGTTCAAACGCCGCCAAAAGCTCGTCAGCTGCTCCGCGTTAATTCAGAAATTATCCGCCGCAGCGCTGATTCCCATGCAGTGTTGAGGAAGGCTTTGTGTATTGTATGTTTACGTTAGGGGGAATTATTTGTCAAGTTAGTCAGTCAATGCGAACACAGCAGAATTCGTTCTCTACTTAAATTTGTGGTCCCTCCTGGGCCGCTTGACGTTCTGGCTGCGTGATTTCTATTAAAATTTGCCGTATCGCTGCTCTATTTCAGCGATACATTTGGCGAAGACTCTCGTTGAGGTTAAGTCAGTCGGTATGTCTATGTACGGGAAAAGCCTTCCTGCCGTCTCTTGTCGATTTCTCGCCTCTTCGGTTTCGCCTTAGCTGCGTTGATCAGTGTTGTGTGAGATGCATCAGTTCTGGAGTTCAAGTTTCAAGTGTTTTTGGGTCGAATTTGGTCTCGCTTTTATACTAATTCAGGATGACTGTTTTCATCGACTTCCGGTATATTTGTGTAAAAATTCTTTCTAGATTGTTCGAGAATAAACGAAATGGAATGTCATAGAACAATTTTCACTTCCGTAGAAGCTTTTAGAACGAATTTCTTATTCTTCATACAAAGGATATTTCAAAAATTACTCTGGTATTTATCAAACAGTTTTACATTAGTACTCACAATTTGTATGCCATTAATACATTTAGATTCCCTGTTTTTAACTGAATCTAGCGATACTAAATATGATTGGTTTCTAATTAACTTAAGTCTAATAAACAATACAATATACAACCCTCACCTTGAGTCGTTGTCATTGGAAACTCATTTTTTATAACAAAAATTGTTGTGGAGTTATTAAGTTCCTTCCACAAGCTGAACATCTAATACTACTACTTTCCTACAACAAAATAAACAAATTTTAACATAGATAAAACACAAATAAATACAATTTTATATGGCCTCTCCTCATGGCCTAGATTCTTGTCAGTTTTCTAATACAATGATTAGTCTTTTTCTTTAATATATGTATTATTTCACTACTGTACACACAGAGTTTGTTATTTTGTCTATCTTTTGTGATATCTGGTTACTTTTTACATATATTATATTTATCACAAGATGACATAGCATCATTGATTGGTCTTGAGATGTCCTTTTTTATGGCGTGACAAATCTCACTCTAATTAGTTAAATTCTTTTAGAATTGACTTTACTTTCAACTGAGTTTGTTTCTTATTAAGGTATACTGATGTATTGTACCTTTCTATCTTATTTTTGTTAGTATTATGTAAGTATTTAGCCAGATATGATTATTTTTGTACTGGATAATTGGTTTCAGCCATACATGGTATAAGTAAATATTTTGCTAACTTGACTATTACAATGTTAAAGTTGGTCAGGTATATTAGTATAGTTGCTTTATATCATACTACAGCTTTCTAATACAGTTTGGTTGCATTTTGGCAACATTAAATTCATAAATTATACAATATTAGATGCCTATTACATGTTTTTAGTTAACACTGTTTTTGGCTATTTTGACTGCTTTTTATTCATTTGACAGCTTCCTTTATTTAAGATAAATTGTTCACTATTGTCTGCTGGACAATTATATATAGTTTTTATTTAAATCTGATAATAATTAATTTTTTCATGAAATCTTGGTGTATGGTCTCAAATCCAACACATTAATATTTTTTGTCATTGCAAATATATCATTTTTATTCTAACTTAGATTCTTTCTAATAATGTATTTAAATCATTTAATACATTTATTTTATTTACATCACATAATATAATAATGGATCATGTCCATTTATTCACAAAAAATAGTTTTTAATACTCTATTCATAGTTATAAAACTTAATAATTATTGACTTTATTTTGGTTGATTCTGACATTATTTCTCTCTCTTATAGTGTCTTATGGTTTTTTCACTCTTATTCACTTTAATAATATATATGGGGTTTTGTCTTAGTCATAGTTTGGTCGTTTTTTCAAGTTGATAGTAATAATTATTATACAAAATTACACAATTTTTTGGGACTACTTGGGTTCGATACTGTTCACCTCACTTTCCTCTTATGCTAACTTACTATATAAATGATTTCTTTTATGGAACGTTTTGTGACGTTACAGGGTTCAAGTGTTAAGATGCTATCATCGTCATTAAAATGGTTTGCTCTTAGAGTTTGCTGTGTGCGTGTCCATGTAGCTAACTATTTCATCTACCTTGGACGTAGTGTATGCAATGTGCGTAATAGTGTTCGTGTTGATGCACTCAGTTCAGATGTTCAAAATTTGGAACTTGGAATTTGGTACCCACTGTTTTACTCTCAGATTGTTACTCACTAGTATTATTATGTTGCGTGTCGGTCGTAGTTTAGAGTCACGTATACACTGGTATTTAACGATAGTTATGTCTACTCGCACTCTTTATTATCGGTAACTCATATAAACTATCGAACATACGTTTTGTAGAATTGCGGTTGAATTGAATGTCTAAGTTCACTTAAGCCCGCGACTTGGTTACAATTTCACTGAGTTAAAAGTTGAGTACGTCGCGTAAACTATTTCAATTACTACTGTTATTACCGCTCCAACTACTACTTATATATTTTCCGTCTTACTACCATAACTATTGTAACTACTGCAACTACTAACTGGGCTCCGCGTCCTCGCAAACAGTTTTTATCAAACATATTATCCCAGAAGGCAACTTCTATATTTCCACGCCTACTGCCGTTGCTGATAGGTTCCCTAAATTCCTACCACCTTGTAGATTTTGTCATCGGTTTCCCGATTCGTCGTTCGAGTCTTTATTACTCTCTCCAACTAGTTCTTTAGGAAGATGCCAAACGCTGGTTGGTCGCCGACATCCCCGGAACATTCCAGCGTCGAACGTTGTGCTGATTCTCAGAAACTAGAGCAATTCCCTTGCCTGTCTATCAACTTTTGTTTCCACGTTGTCGAGGCACTCTGCTATAGCTTTTGTTAAGAGTCTGCAGTGTCTTGGTCAATTGTTCATTTACCCTTCGCTCGTTCCGCCGATTATCAACTCTTCGTTGGTGACATCCCTGGACGAATCCCACGCTTTCTAGTTGTAAATCTAGCTGGATGTCAGGGTTTGTTTTCATGCTGGGCTGTGCGTACCTCCAGTATTCATTGAGTGTCCGTTCTATTGTCTAAATATTTGTCGAGATTTCTCTGCACCCTTTGTTGCTGGGTGTAACGTTCTTATGTGTGCTCGTTACAACGCAACCCCACAGCATGTGTTCCACTTCACTTCTGCGTAACCAGGCTTCTAGACTGTGCCTTTGTCTCCGTTCGTTAGGTGCTGTAAATTGTAGCTAACTTTGAGCTGTCAACGACGTTCCTTAGATTCTATTGTGGCGTGTACTCAGCCGTTTTTATCATTGTCTTCGCACTGGCGTCGGGTCTGACGTGTCCCTAATTCGTCTTTATTTACGACTCGGGCTTGGGTTTGTCAACTTGAGTGTGTGAGCGTGCCACTTGATCAAGCAATTATAAATTTTTAAAATTTTGATCACTATATCCTGGACCGGGTTATCTTTGGAATATCACAGTCCGGAATCTAGTTGGATTCAGTCGGCTGTAATGCTGCATCCAATTGTTAAAGGTTTATATTTTACTGCTACCTTGCAGTTGGGTATTGGAACATCCAAGGCTAGGGGAAGACAACCCTGAATAAAAATTACCGGAAGTCATGGTCCGTAAGGAGGCAGCCCCTCTCATGACGTCATTTCTACACTACGTGGGGAATTAATTTAATTTACTCGCAGCTTTCAAATAACACAGCCAAACGCAGATATGGAGTTCTTAAGAGAAGTCAAAAGAGGTTCTAAACTTGACCGTATAAGGAATAAAGCCAAAAGAGAAAAGTTACAAGTTTTTAACTTTAATGAAAAATTAAGAGGTTACAAACAACGGTGGAAAGAGCACATAGAATGTATGTAAGATTCCAGACTGGCAAAACAAGTCTGGAAATACAAACCTACAGGACACAGGTGTGTGGGTAGACCCAGGAAGCGACGGCTGGAGGAATTTAGAAGACGGAACAGGCAGCACCTTGCCTATGCCGTGCTGTGAAGATGATGATGATGTGATGATGATGATGATGATCCTTACGGTACTAGGAAAGATAGTATTTAGCAAGTCGCCAAAGGTATATTTATCATATTTGTTATTAATTTACAGTTATGGAAATTTTGTGTACACATTTAAGCAGATTATACAATGTACGGTGTAATATTACATTACTAAAAGCGTTAATAACAATTATATTATGGTGCAGTCATATTTGTTTTCGTTTGTCAGAATGGTTTTTTCTCATCAATACAGAGTATATCAGATTAAAACTAATTATGATGTCCGTGAGAGTGATCGTAGTGTGCTGAGTAGCTGTGGTATCCCGGCCAGTAACTGAATCCCCCGTGTTTAAATTCCATATAATCCACCTTGCTTTAGGTCTACCAACTTTTATTCTGCCTTTAGGGACTGTAAACTTTCGTCGTCTTTTGGTATTCTACTTTCTTCCATTCTATTGATGTGTTGAATCCATTTTCTTCTGTATTCTTTAATCCTTCCATTAACTGCAAAATAACTAAATCACTTCTTATCTCCTCATTTCTTATAAGATCTCGTCTAGTACACCTATTAACTGATTTCAGAAACAAAAAAACTGAAAGTTATGAAAGAAAAACTAAGTTGTGGACATACACACACTCACTAACAAACATAGTGTTACGAGAAGCCTACCGAACAACCCAGAACATTCTCCACCCCCCCCCCATGGCCAGTGTGGCAGCTGTTGCGTCATTCAACTACGTGATTCTAGTGAGTTCCAGGAACACTTGAGATACGCATTAATCGGCCGGTGTTCAGTTAAGGAGGGAAAGCTGTACTGTACCTCAGCGCGGCGTATATAAAGCCACAGCAGGCGGGTTGTCACCTCAGTTACGTGAGCGATTTTCGTTAGTGCGGATTGAGTGTTTCTCGAAGTGAAGCAGTATTGTGTTAATAACTGTGTGAAACTCTATTATTAGACATTGTTAAGGGAAAATCTAACTGGTGTGTGACAAATCTAACTGGAAATATTGTACGAGTTAATTATAAACAGTTTAATTGTGATAATTAAAGCTGGTGATTAATGACGTAACTGGTGTCTTGTATTTTGTTTTTCCACTGTACCATACGACGACCAAGTAGACCGTCGTGACAATATATACAAACACAGACAAACGTACGCAGCAAATACGCAACCTCTCAGCGACTGACACTTGGCAAATACACACGAAGTAGCCACAAACACGGCCGGAAGCAGGATGCATCCTTAATATCCAGTAAATTGAGGTCCCTGCGGAAGAAGCTCTATTAGAAGCTCAGAACGCAGTATACGAGCGGGTGATGGGCATGCCCTTCGTCCTGCACAACCCCCTGGACTTCAGTAGCCGCAACAAGACACATAGCTCTAGATAATGCCGTATATTAATGGCTGCCACTGTCCAATAGCAAAAGGCTACACGATTATAATGAACGTTTTCAGTTATAGGAAGCATTAAAATAAATGATTGCCTCATATTGTTTTCAAAATATCGTTTCCTAATGTAATGATCTGAGCTACACAATATACAGTAACTGCAGCGTATTAATTTTGTAGACATGATGTTTGTACTGTAGAACAGAAAGGGGCTTCTAAGTCATGTACAGTGTAAACAATAAAGTAATTTTTGACACCAAACAAAAATGTTTTATAAAAACTACCATATTATAATGTGTATTAAAAAGTTTTAATAATTGATGTAACTTAAAATTAAACTAAATTTTAGTTAAACAAGAATAATGAATGGAAATGTGTGATGTAGGACGAATGTCATCGACGAAAAGTAATTATTAGATCTAGGTGTTCTTACATAAATTTGAGTAAGGTATGTAAGGTATTTCTCTAATTTGGGATTACGGGAAATAGTTTAACGTATGAGTTAAAAGAAAACAGCCAAGATTGCAGTTATACGCCACCTTAGCAAAATCGATTCAAATGGATATATCCAGCTGTTTGCATTGCCTGTGTCTAGTAGCAAAACGCTGGATGTTTGTGAATGTTTATAAATAACTGAATGTCTTTTATATTGTTTTCAAAACATTCTTTCCTAACGTAACGTTCTTGGTGACACAGTAAGCAGGAAACACAGTTTGTTAGTTTTATAGACATGACTGAACGTACATCAGAAACTGAGTTGAACATTTAAGCAGAGACGTGTTCCGTCTAAGCATGCTCGCACCTTGTACCACGTGTGTACGTAACTAAGTTGTTTACACACAAATATATTTGATAAAAAGTACCGTATATACTAATGTCTTTTAAAAAGACTTACTTATTTAGTTACCTAAAGTTAAGTCGACTTTAATTAAAGAAGAATACACATAGACTGCATTAATGTCAGCAAAAGGGAAAGTAAGTAAATCGACGATATTCATTGTCGATGTCGATAAGTCGGGAAATAAGTCGACCGTTCAAAAGAGCAAAGAAAATGAAAACTTCTGCAACCATTTCTTGCAACCCTAGACTAATTTTGGATTCTTATTTTTACTTCTTTTACTTTGTAGCTCACTTTAGCCGTACAAATATGACATAACACAGATATACATTGATAAAGAAGTTTGGAGTGATCAGGAGTAAATTCCTGCAGCTAAAAGTTTAGCCGTTAGGTATATTTAAGCATACGTGGCAAAATAAATACTGAACAGCCTAGAAGTACAGAAAATTGTCGTAGATGCTAGACAAGACAATGTTTTTACAAGACAAGAAGTAGATAATAAGAACTGTCTTCAAATGGATGTACGAAAAATTTGCCTTTGCAAGAGGTAAAAGTTTGCACAAAACATCAATCCTCGACGAATGGAGTAACTTGTATTTTGCGATGGACTTGGCATAAATTCTTATTTAATAATAAAAAATTATCAATTCCTTTTTTTTCCATTTAATTAGGAGAAAGTGCTGAAGGGAACGCAGCACACGACATAAAGTGAATGAGAAAATATTCCGAATGAAAAGATAAGTAGAGAAAAATTCAAATGAAATATAGAGATTTAGATAAATATTTCTAAAATTCCAGTTAAATCTTTTGAAATAGTAAACATCGCATTAATAATGTAGGACGTCTATTTAATCTGAAAAATATGAATAATATGAGGAATTATTTGTGAATTTAGAAAAAACACAAGAATCAACAAATTGGCTTATACTTTCTTCACGGGGAATAATGTCAGGTAGGGAAGGTGTTATAAAATTTGCTTTAAAACTCTGCTTGCTATGTTAGTAAGGAATTTTCTTTGCATTAGGTTATTCATGATAATCAAGCTAGCTTCTTAGAACCTCTGTGAACGGTACTCTACGGATGCTCCATATGAAGTAGTATAATTCTGGATTTTTATTAAAAAATCTAGCCGTGAATTGCCTTTTTATTAGTGTAAGTATATACATATTATTAACTTTTATGTAAAGTTCTATTCGTTATATTGTCGCCAGGCTAGTAATAAATTTTATAGATCTATTTGGAGTGACCAAAGAATATTTTATTATTTTAATTGTTACTATATTAAATAAGTTGATAGCCATGGTGTACTGACGCAAACGTCAAACCAACATTATTATATATTCTTCTCTAATTTTATATTTATAATATAATTTATATTCTGCTCTAAGATTTGCAATAGTTGTAGAAGTCAGCTTCCAGAGAGCTAAATATTAAAAACAAGAGCACTTGCATTTAGGCTGTTTATTGTTGGTCGTTGCTGTTGATTGTCTCAAAATGAGTAATTTGGAACTTATTGTTAGCACAAAGTCTCATAATCGAATTTCCACATGACCCAATGCGGAAACTGGTGATACGGTGATATATAAAATATTTTAAATGTTCCTACTCTCATTATAAAGATAATCATTTCGGTTGTCATTTAAATGACATCATATTTATTAAAACATTTTACACAACAGTAGTATTTAGACCTACTTTATGTCTATGTATTGGTACATTCATACTTCAAAATGTCTTAATAGAGACGCTTGTAACAATATGATTAAATTTAGCCGCAAAATAAACCAACACGTCAAAAGTTTAAATTATTTTTATGTTGTTAGGTATTCATCGATCTTCATCAAAACTGAACAGAGATCATCTGCTTACAGCTTTATATTCCCTACATTTGAATAACAATTGTCTCTTTAACGGTTACAGTAGGTCAGAGTTCGTGCGTTAATTTGACCTAAATAGGGATTTCAGAGGTTCTGTTAATTTTGTAAAAGATTTTGTTATTCTCTTTCAAGGAAACGTTGTCGCTTTCTGAAGCCGCCCTTTTGAGCACCTGAACATTTATTTCAATCATAGGGATCACCCTTTCTCTCACTCTCTATGTCTGTGGGTCGCTCAAGCCCACGCACTCAGTAACACACATATAACCATAGCCAAACGCACACACAAATATACACATACAAACACAATTATAAAGAAACTATTGTACGAACTTGATATTCCGTAATAAACCATATTTTTAAAAAAAAAAGCTCCTGGTGAATAGAGAAATCTACGTACGGGTGCATTTGGCATTTTCAATATTTGCATTGCTTATGAATAGTGCGTGTGTGCGTGCATTACTATGCACTCAATATCTAGGAATTTTACTACGGAAAGAATTGCGAACGTCAGGTATTTGCGGGGAAATATTTGCAACATCCTTGTGAATCGTATATAAACCAGACCTCGACTGTCCAGGACACTTGCATCCACAACCACAGCGACACCATGAACTCCTTCGTAAGTAATATCAATAACTAAGTAATAACTAATAACTGAGTAATAAGTAATAACTAAGTAGTTAGTTTATTGCAGTTAATAATTTTAGATCAATAACTGGACACTCTTTAAAATTAATCCATGTACGATTGTTTGACTTTTACATAATAACACTTACTTTTGCAATTTAAATTATAAAATAATAAGATAGTAATTTAATTTTTGTTTATTTCTTACATAACTGTTTCTGTTTATTTCTTAGTTTCGAAAGGCACTCATAAATTATAGAATAAAACGCAGACACGCATACACACACACACACACACACACACACACACACAAACGCAATCACGATAAAATGTGCCAACTTGAAGCTCAATTTCCTGTGATAAACACGATTTCTGTGATTAGTAGATCGCACACATTTCTGAGAATCAGAAACACGACACTCATCTTATTTCTTTTTCGATATGATGAGTCTAGAATGACTAGAAAGACTAAGTCTGTAATACAACATCATATGATTTTATAGCTACTTTTAGAAGGATATTTAACTACATATATTTCAGAACGTGACGTTATAAATATTACTTGTGCAGGTGTTCTTCTTTGCCGCATTGGCCTACGTGTCTGCACAGCATGTGTTACATATCCGACAACAAATCACGGCCCTGTCGGATACTACGGTTCTCTGGCAAGACCAGTGGTCCTCAGCGACGGCCACCTCGCAGATACTCACGAAGTAGCCGCAGCGCGACACGCCCATTACGTCGCTGTAGATAACGCCGCAGCCAGATCTGCAGCATACTATCGTGGACACGGAAGTGGCTACAGTGGACACAGTGGCAGTTACAGTTATGATCCAGGTACTGATTACGCCTACCGCGGTCAATACGGTTATGCAGGATTATACTCTGTGCCCTATGGTCATGGATATACTGGATACAACTATCCGGCTTATGGTAATGGACATGGCTACTATCATTAAGTGATTTGTTTTCTACAACCACTAAACTGTTAAATCGATTAATATTGATAAGAGATGATTGAATACAGGTTATTTTCGTGTCTACGTCTCTCAACAATGCACTAATATCTTCATCAGTAATGTGTTCAATATTTCACAAAAAATCTATTCATAGAAATTTATGAAACTGTTTGTAACAAAGTAGTTGAAATTGAAATAAAGCGAGTATAGTAAATTACAAGTTAACTTTTTTTTTATAAATACATATATAAATGTACTAAACCCAATACAGCAAAATGTATCATCGTCACACGATGTAACTGCGGTACACGAAAATGGTAGACGGAGGAAGACAGGCTAAATAATGATTCGAAATAGGAAAAAAAGAAAAATACTACATATACTTGTTGCAACACTAGACTAATGTTCTTCACCTTTATCATTCATTGAGCTGTCACGCTTCCGTATTTTTCAATCATTTTCTAAGTTCCTCACTATCCCCTCTATATCAAGGGAGTTTCGCTTCAAATAAGTTTTCCGCTTATGCACTGTCCAGCTTCTTGTTTTTTCTAGTCAATCCAATCTGAGACTCCCTAATTCCTCTTTCTCCATGTTAGAATTATTCCACGGTGGTTTTTGGTTTTACTTCGTCGTTACTCATTAAAGGTTCAAACATTATCAATACTCTTAAGGACCATGTAAATAGTCAATGACTGTAGAAGGCAAAACATTAAACCAAACAACGTCGTTTCTACTTCAAGTGATATTGAGGAATATGGAAAAATGTTGGTTCCTTTTCACTTAAGGAGACAGAATAAGAAACGGGAGCGTGTAATGTAGGACGGACGTGATGAACGCAAAAAAAGTTAGTAGCTATTTTTAAATGAATTTGGGTAAGGCAAGCAACAAGATTACGAGTAATCGGTTAACACGTGTGTTAAAGAAGGCAAACAAGATTACAGTGAAATGCCGCTATCGTATCGTCGACACGTGTAGAATATGTTAGGGCAGGGATCTTCAAACTACGGCCCGCTGCAACCGCGAAGGGTCGTTGTCCGGCGCGCTGCAACCAGCCGATGCTCCGTGCAGTTTTTAAATAGATCATCAAAATATTCAAATATTATAACACTTTACTAAATAACTAAACAAGAAGTAAGTATAAAATCAAATTACAGGGTTAACTTGTCAGACGAACACTTGAAATCCATTCTAGTGATAGGAGCATCAAACTTTGATCCAAAATGGACAGACATTATATGTCAGAAGCAACTCCCATACGTACATAAGAAAGCCAAAAAATAATACATAAGATATATCTTTGAATGTTATATTTTTCTTACTTTTATTTACATTATTTTGAATAAATGGATTTGTTTTCTTTGGATAAGTCTGCTTAATTTTTACTTAAATACCCGTTTTATTAACTTGATTATTTCAAAAACTTAAAAAAAAAATTATAAGTTTTTCAATATATATGTGTTGTTGGCCCGCCTGACTTCCACGATTATTCAATTCGACCCGCAAGTCAAAATGTTTGGGGACCCCTGTGTTAGGGATTGCCTATGTCCGGCACCAAACGAATGGATGATGATAATGAATGTTTTAAAACAGCCGAATGGAAGTGTTAAAGTAACTGATTGCCTTATATTGTTTTCAATGCATTCTTTCATAACGTAATTTTCTTGGTGACACAGTAAGCAGGAAACACAGTTTGTTAGTTTTATAGACATGACTGAATGTACAGCAGACACTGTACGGGGCATTTAAGCAGAGACGTGTTCTGTCTAAGCATGCTCGCAACTTGTACCACGTGTGTACATCATTAAGTCGTTGACACACAAATATATTTGATAAAAACTACCGTATATACTAATGTGTTTTATAATGACATACTTATTTAGTTACCTAAAGTTAAATCTACTTTAGTTAAAGAAGAATAAACATAGGTTACTTTAATATAAGCAAAAAGGGAAGTAAGTAATCGAGGATATTCATTGTCGATGTCGAAAATTCGAGAAATAAGTCAAAAGAGCCAAGAAATTGAAAACTACTGCAACAATTTCTTGCACCCTAGTCTAATTTTGAATTCTTATTTTTACTTCTTCTGTAACTCCTCTTTGTGTGGTCGTTACATATAATTTAAAACTAGGCTAATAGCCTAGAAGGAAGCAGAAGTGTGCTGGACCCAGACTGACAGGATTTGGAATTAAACTCTCTTTTAACATCAACAAATCATCGTTTATTTTGTGTCTTTTACTCTTACAGGTTTTCCATATGTTTCAATAACTGATATTATATTATAGGCAGTGTTAATCCAGAGCCATTACTCACATCTTTTGTTTAAATTATCAATATTATAAAAGAACACAATAATTGATTGAAAGAACAAACTGTGTGTATAATAATATAAATTGAAGCTAAGGGAATGCTTAGAGTTTATACAAAAACAGGATTTATCAAATATGAATACTTAAGCAAGTCAGTCTATCAGTCTGTGCTTTCACTTGTAACTGCAGGAATGTAGTTGTAAGTGATGAAGGAGTAAATGAAAGTTTTTCACCTGGTATGTTGAATCATGAGGTATTCCCTGGTGACCTGGAGTGAAGCTAATGAAACATCTCCCTGTCAATGAAGAAATGAGAAAAGTTGGAGTTCTTAGAGGTTGGTCCTTGTAAGTTTTGTGGTGAGTCTATGCGGCTGACGGCGTGGGCGGGGAAAAGCTGAGGTGATGTCTCCGCCGATGATGTCCGGTGTCATGACATCATCCAACCCCACGTTCTTCCGACGAGTCGGGAACCCTGAGATACTCTACGAGATTATCTACTCATAGAAGAACGCCCCGAAGCCAAAGGAGAAAAAGCACCCAGCTGCCAGTCCACCAAAAGCTCTGTGCAAAGGCGAAGAACAGAGTGAGGCTCAGTAAACGTATTATTCAACCCAAGAGGATTTTAACCAAACAAGCTTGAATTGTTAGGCAGCGGACTGGCCGCCATCTGTATTGCGTCACCGTTGTCAGACTTGATTTCGTCGTCACTGCTATATACCTCACGCGAGCATAACACAACTCTCTCACTTTAAATGCCGAAGCCACAAGGCTGTGGAAACGGCGCGACAAATGACTGGCCGCGGGATTTGAATAAAAAGGTGTATATTGAAGAGCAAACAATTTCCTTCAGAAAGTCTCCTTACATATTTTTACGTTAATGGAACTGTTTTCCTGAAAATTGGAAATGATGAGCGCTGCGTTTTAAAAAGAGCGTTTGCCCCCGATCTTGCGTAATTCGCTAAATTAGCCAGGCGCGTCTATTCTAAAATATCATAACTTTCTTTAATCTAAGCGTAGCCAGTTAAATAAAGGCTAGTTTTGAAGGGGAACAGTATAGCTTTCAAAATTTGTTGATTTTTACATAAATATTTTATTTGAACATAAAGAATATAGTGTATAAATATTTACTGTAGATACAAAAAGAAGTGAAACCACAAAATTACAAGTACTGTACAATAAAATTTAAAAAAATAGTAGTTCTTTACTAATTTACCTTTAAAAGAGATAAACTTTTTATTTTATAATAATGAAAACTACTTTTGAAGTTGTTATTTAAAAAAAAAACCTTTTCAAAAGTGAGTATTTCGACGTATTTAAATTTACTCAAAAATTCAGAGTTTATGTGCCTTTATTAATCTTAAAAATAGAGATATCGAAACACAAAAAATTGTATTTGAAAGCTACAAGTGTTCTGCATCAAAAACTACACTCATGAAAATTAAAATCATTTTCAAAATTAAAAAAATAAATAAAAATTGTGTATACTAAAAAAAGGTGCCTCCTTTGCGTTACATAAATGTATCTTTTAAGTGGGTTTATTTGAGTACTTGAAATTAACGTTACAGCTACTACAATGCTAAATCTATCTATTCATGTTATTTCTCTTACCTCATTATACCTATACTCTAAAAACAAGACCCTAGAAAACAGGTAAAATTTTTAAACGGTGCGGCGTTCTATTCCCCTCGAGTGTGCAACTGTAAATGTAGCTGCGCGCGCAACACCCACTGTTGTGGTGTGCCATACAAACATCTGCTATACAAGAACGGAGCAGTAACGCAGTTGATATTTCTTCAAAGGTTATAATCAAAACATTACAAATATTTTTGTTTTTATCGTATAAAACAGGTAAAAAAAATTGCAGTTTAAAGTTTTTATTTACACTTTTTATACATGCTAATATTTATTTATTTGTGAACACGCGTAGTGGAGTCAAAATAAAAATCAAATGTGAATTGTTTTGGGAGTCGATTTTTTGTGTGCTAAATTGGTTAATGGGATCAAGTTGAGCTAATAGTTAAGTTTTGTGTAAAAACAACCCGTTTATTTTGTTATTAACAATTTAAGTTGCAAAATAGCGTTTTTATAAATATCTTTGGACCTAACAAGCCGATTTTAATGTGAATTTTTTCAGTATTCTATAATAAATTAAGAACATTTCTAACCTTAATACGGAAGTCGATATTATTATTATTGTTAATAAATAAATAAAGTGGCGATGGCGTTTATAAACAAATTGCTGTTGTTTTAACACAAATTAATGAAAGTTGATAAAACTTGAGGGAAAGGTAACCTTTGTGGAGTACTATAAACCCCACAAATTTCATATTGAAATGTTGAATGTAACCTCAAAGAAATCGCAATTCACAAAAAAACTTTGAGTGCTCATAAAGTATGGCAAGGTTGTGGCACAAAGGTGTACGATGGCTTAAATTAAAGCTTATTAAAAATACTTTCGGGTGGTTAATTAACAAAAATGTTTGGCCTTTCTGACACCATTTTTTGACCATTTAAAAAAATTAAACGTAAAGAACTGCATTTTTTCTAAATAAAAAAAAATTATTTGTACTGATCATTTTTTACATACATTAAAAGTTTATAAAAGGCACATATAAAAAAAACAAATTTGGTAAAAACGGTGGATTTAAAATTGAAAATAAAAGAATTTTCAAAAGAGACATTTTGACTTCACTAGTGGTGAAGTTTTAAAGAATACTTTTACTGAACGTAAGTGCTACATAAGGTTTTTTGATTTTTAGGTATTAAATATGGACCAGTGTGATACTGAAATATGTTTTATTTGTAATGCTGATCTTTGTATTGAAGATACAGAAAAAGTGACTCGAGGACTACCGAATTTAGTAAGAGTTAGCTCTGAGAGAAACGATGGAAAATATGAAATGTTAAAAAAAGTTGATTCAATTTTAGTACACAGGAAATGTCGAGAAAAATATACGTTAAAAAGGAATGATGTTTTGTGTTATAAGGATTTAGGCACTTTGTCGAAAAAAGTAAACATAGCCCAGTCAAGAGTAAAGTCAGAAAGAGTAAAGAATTGTTTGATTTCAAAAAACTTTGTATAATTTGTGGATTAGATGCCGACAAAAGTAATACGAGATTAAGTATTAATCAACGCAAAAATATTTCTATAATTCAAAGTCCTACATTTAAGGAAAAATTATTAGAAATGATTGCAGAACATAATGACGAATTAGGAAAAGCAATTCTACGACGAATTTCTTGTGATGATTTGGTAGCTGTACAAGCGAGATATCACCGCAGTTGTCACAAAAAAGTTTTAAACAGTTACACTCGTGACACAAGTGATGCTGAAGGTCGACCCAAGGATGTAAAAATCTCACGTCAAATGGAATTGATTTTTGATTATTAAGTGACAGTGATGATACCCAGTTTACGCTCACAGAATTAATTGCATTATTAGGTAAATATATTGCTTAATTATAAATTATAATTATACTATTTTTTAAATTAAATTTTCATGTTTATTTTATTTAATATCTAATTTTCTTAAACAGGACATGATGCTTGTCATCCAAATACCATTATTGCTAAATTAAAAGAAAATTATGGCGATTGTATAAGAATTATATCCAGAAAAGGTGGCTCAACCCTCATATGTCTTGTAGATCGTGAATACAATGTCATGCGTCAAGCATGGATAGCCTCAAAAAAAGATGAAAATGAAGAAAAAAGAAAAATCTTAAAATCTGCAGCAGCAATTATTCGAAATGATGTTAATCTGAAGAAAAGTAATACAGAATTTTATCCTCCAAGTGATAATATATTCCAGAATATTAATGAGAATATCCCAGAATCCCTTCAGTTTCTGATAGAAGAAATAATTTAAAAAAATAAAAAAGGTGATATTAGTTCATATGAAACAAAATGCACAGCAATTACTCATTCAATTATGAGTTGCATAAGACCTAGAACCTTTCTATCACCATTACAAGTTGGTCTGTCTGTAATGTTGCATAGGAAATTTGCTTCAAAACGAATTATAGATATATTGTCGCATCTGGGAGTGTGTTCATCATACAAAGAAGCAACACTTTATGAGGATAGTGTATTGCTTAGTCCACGTTCTCCATTTAGATCTGGTTGTTTTGCACAATTGGCATTTGACAATTCAGATATTAACATCAATACTATAGACGGGAAAAATACTTTTCATAGTATGGGAGGTATTATGATTGTAAGTCCCAGAGATTGTTATTATAACAAAGTTCCCTTAAAACGATTGACAGTTAAGCCTACTGCAAAAGAAATCAGCAAAATTGACAAAATACCATTCCAAATTTTTTAAATGTTAATACACATGCACGTATATGCATGTAAAATTGTTACTTGCATTGAAATTCCCTTTAATTTGATACCCCACAGTATTTTCATATTTCATATTTTTCATTTCTGACATAACCCCCGGGCCCAAAACACCTATCCTATGTTGGTTCTCCCGTTGCGTAAAAAATTTGTTCCAAGTTTGTTGGAAATCAGTTCAGTGGTTTTTCATATTTTCCATTTTTGACCTCCCCCAAAACCACCCATTTATTAAGCCCCAGGGCCCAAGAATTTTCAATAGTGCTTATATGCATGAAAAATTGTTACTTGCATTGAAATCCCCTTTAATTTGATACCCTACATGCGGTATTTTCATATTTTCCATTTTTGACATCCCCATGGCCCAAAACACCTATCTTATGTTGGTTCTCCCGTTGCATAAAATATTTGTGCTAAGTTTTGTTGAAATCGGTCCAGTGGTTTAGTAGGAGGTGTGGAATATAAATACACACAATGACTTTTATGTATATTAAGATACACATATTTAATAATATTATTCAACAGAGGGAGATTTGTTAAAATCGACCATTCCGTCTATCGATTTAATACTCCTAACGATGAAATAATAACAAAATCGTTATTTTGATTTTATTACTATTAAAATTTGAACTATTTTAAACAAAAAGAATGAAGTCTTTATCATGATCCAATGGTTTATTTAGTAGTAAGGAAAGAAATTCACGGAATGTAAATGTTTTTATCGATTTTACCGTGCGCTGCCCTTAAATAAGGTTTTTTTTTTAAAAGCCTGACCTTATAAACATGCAAAGATGATTTTAAAACGATATTTAGACCTTTTTAAATAACTATACCAAATATCACTTTGCCTCAATTTTTTAAGAAATTTTACCGTTATTTTTACTCTGGCGACTGCTGTATAAAGGAAAATGAATTTTAAAAAATAGTCTTTTCTGCAACCAACAAAATTTTATTTATGATACTTGATAATAATTTAGAGGTATATAAAAGTATGTACATATTTAAGCAGATTATACAAAACAAGGCCTATGGCTATAATTAAAGGTTTTAGCAAGAATTACTTTCAGATGATGATTTCTCTATTTAGATGTGTGAAAATGTTATTTTCCACAAAGAACAAAGATGTTTAGAATTCAACTAATGAGGATGTCCGGGAGCGTGAGTGTATCCTGAGTAGCTGTAGTTTCCCGGCCAGAACCTGTATCCACTGTAGCCGTATCCGTGAGCAGGATATGGTCCTGTATGGTAGTATGGACCGTAACTGTAACTGTAACCGTGTCCGTCGTATCCGTGACCGTAATTGTCGTGTATAGTGGCTACACCGTGAGTGTAAACCTGAGGGCCGTGCGTGTAACTGGGAGATCCATGACTGTAGCTCGGATACGGAGAGGTACCAAAGGCAGATGCATAGGCTAAGGCAGCTTCGAATTCATGCCTTGACGGTGTGTATAAGTTGAGCGTAACTGGACGAAAGATTTTGAGTATCAGTGCAAAAATTAATGGAGTGAGGGTCACTTTTTATTTGAATCATTTCCGGTACTCATCTTTTGAAATAATTATTTTCGTAATATTTAATTTGGGTGTTGTTGAAATCAAATTCATGGCCGGTGTTTAAATGGTGAGATACTAAAGCGTTGGGGTTATCATTATGGTTTTTTTATGACAATCATACCTCTCTTGATAAATTCTCTTATGTAAATATTGGGACGTAATACCAGTGTAAGTGGCTGGACAGTCATTGCATTGGATAGTGTATACGACATTAGATCATTTGTCTTGGGATGTCGGGTCTTTGAGGCTCGAGAAGAGGGATCTAACAGTATGTAGGTTTTTGAATGCTAAAGTTTTTTGAATTTTTAGTAGGCATTTTTTAAGTTTTTCAGACAGCTCTTTAACATAAGTTGTAGAAAAGTACAACCCGGCGTTAGGCTCAGGTGTATTAGATTGGCCAGATGTAACGCTGGGGATCAGCTGATTTGCGCGATGTTTATGAATTACCTGTTTGATTATGTGGTCTGGGTAACCATTGTTTTTGAAAATCTTGAATACTAACTCAGTGTTTTTTGATGAAATGATTGATCACTTAGACCGGTGGTTCTCTTATATACCGCGTGGATTAAGTTAGTTTGTAGATGTATGGGATGATTGGAATTAAAATGCAGATATCTACCGCATATCGTGGGTTTTATGAACCAATTAGTGACTATAGTACTATCTGGCTGTCTAATGACCCTGGTATCAAGAAATGAAATGGAACTATTCTGTTCATGCTCTATTGTGAACTGTATTCGTTCAAAGACCGCTGGTTTGGAATTGAACAGCGATAAGATAGTGTCCTGTTGGTCATATGGAATACATGTTATAATATCGTCGCCGTATTTATATATAAAAAGGGGAGAAGATTTGAATTTTGTTCAAATTTTATTTACACAGATGTATGTGTACTAGGTAAATATAATTTCATCTTATTAATTGGTTCTAAATTCCTTACATAAGTAAATAATTTTATCGGTATGTACGAACAAACCCCTTTGTGTTGGGCGACAAAATTCTTTCACCCTACCTATACAAACATACTTACATCCTGTTTTCCTGTGTCCGATTGTTATACGTATCGACACACTGGTTCACTGTGCATTTTGTTGTCGACTTATTTCTACCTTTTTCCCTTCTCCGTATGGCTCGGCTCTTGTCATAATAGCCTCATTGGCATGACACTTGTTCCTGTGCATAACAATTATCATTGTACTCTATAGTAAAATATTACCTTATATTCGGTCCGCCGTGTGACTTCTCAATTTGAATTTACGTAACGCGTTTCAAGGCATATGCCTCATCATCAGACGTGAAATTTAAAAACTTAAAAACACACACATCACACAAGAGACGTGTTTGTCAAAATAATAAAATTGCAGCTATTAACATATTATGTGCACTTGTTCGGGTATTGTGCGCACCCGTTCAGGTATTGTCTGCTAAAATGAATGTTAAAATTCTACTCTAGTGTACTGTTGTTATGCGTTTTACATTTCTTTCGTGTGAAGTGGGTTGAAGGGATTTCTCCTCGGTCTCTCTCTCTATTTTTGTAGGAAGTAATTTCTACTTCTCTCTCACTCTGTTTCCCTCTCTCTCGATATGCACTAGCATTAAGAGAATCAATTGTACTACAAAGTTTTGTTTTTCTCTCTCTTACGTCTCCGCCCTTACCTGTGTTCGGAGGGTCATTGGTGTTTTTCTCTTCACAACAATTCTCTTCTCTCTGTATAAAATTAGTTTTATTTCCGTACTCGGTGTGAAACATGTGTTCGGACTGTGTGAGTAAATTTAACAATTCCTCAATGGTTTTAATTCCTTGTGTGTAAATGTCTAATCTAATATCTCTGTGAAAGTGATGTACTAATTTAAGTACCAATTCGTGTTGCGTAAATGTGGGTCTTAAGTGTTTACTTTTTTCCACGAGTTGTATGACATACGCCTCTAAGGTAAGTCTACCATTATGTTGATATTTACCATATTCTAATTGGTCTCGTATTTGTCTTTGTGCATGAATGTTCCAATAACGTCCTTCAAATGAGTTTTTAAATTGTTCACAAGTAGTTAAATTATCTTGAACAATAGTATACCATCGTGCAGCACAATCTAGGAAATGTATACTAACAAAATCAATTTTATCTTTATCAGTTAAAGGATTACCTTTTAACTCAATTTCTTGTTCACAGTTCAGTAAAAATTACATTGAATTGTCTCGCTGTAATCCTTTTAATACTAACAATTTTGTCCTTCCATCACCTGCGTTGGCCCCTCTTCAATTCAGTTTATAGACGTTCTACTTCTCCACGTAGATTTTCCTTAGTGTATTTATTTAACTTGAATATTCCTTTGTGGTTTTATTAGACTCTACTACTGCAGTTTCCAACATCATTGTTCTGGCTTCCAACTCCTGTGTCTTATTGATGTTTTCATGTACTTGTTCACTAACTGCTTTTATTTTCATTTCCTGCTCCCGCTTTGATGCTATAAACTTCTCATTCCAGTACTCAGCTAATTGTTTCACACTATCTTTTAATTCTTTAGACCATTCTGATTTATATTCTTTAAATTTATTCTCCATCTTCAAAGCTTGTTCGTTTAGTGACTGTTCTACGCTAGCTCCTAATACTTCTATTCTGGTATTAGTTTCTTCGAGTTTTGTAGTCAGTTACTCTTTATACACTTTGAATTCAGCTTCAAATTCAGCCCTAGGTTTTCGCTATTCTTTTGTATTTGTTCTTTATTTTTCGCTAATTCAGCTTTAACTTCCGCTCTATTCTTTTTTAATTCTTCATTATTCTTTTGCATTTTTTCCTGGAGACTTCTAAACTTAGCTTCAATATCAACTCCTTCCTGCGGTGTAGCCGTTTCGTTGTATTTGAATTAAATTTAAATTCTTTTGTTTTATTAATTATTATTGGTAAACCGCGACTCTATTGGTTTTTATTTAATATTATCTTTTTACATTTATTATAATTATAAATTATCTCATACCAACAATGTCTCCCCTCTTTCAGTTTTGTTGAGCGCCAGTTGTGAAATACACAAAAATATCACAATTACAATACAATAATATTAATAACAATAATAATAATACACTTACTAATTATGAACATATACGATAATTAACATATATCGAGCCACACGTTGGGGACGCCAAATTATTATGCAACGTTACAAGTATTATACAAAGAATTACACAAATACAATACCATGTACTCAACGCAACTATGAAGTGTATCACACCGACCAGGTCGCAGGATTTTCTCGTTGCGTCAAGTATGTAGTTACACAATAAAAAAATTTTTCAAAGAGGAGTGAGATGTTGCTGACATGAAATAATTAATTAAAACCGTTTCAAAATAATCATTCTATGATTTATTAATATTAATAAAAAATATGCAAATATTAAAATTTCGAATTATAAAAATAAAAAAATATTCTCTTTTATAAGTTTACAAAAAATACAATATAACTTTCTATGCTGTTCATGACATATAAAAATAAACAACCATATAATCTTACTAGCTAAACAGACATGTTAAACAAATTATCTAAACACTTTTTATTTCAGTGTGTCTGAATTTGACTCCAATTTTAAATAATAATAGCAACTCATTTAAAAACAAAAATAATATTAAATCTCAAGAATAAAACTAACTGTTGCTATAAACATAATAAAAAATAAAACATTTACTTACAACCTATTATTTATTTCTACTGACCCACCCAAATTTTAACATGCAACAGAAGATTAGTGTTTTTAATTTTCTTGTTAAATTAAATTATTTTCTTTAACTACCATTTAAATTTATGTACATTGATTATATTTAAAACTGTAAGTCATTACTGTTCATATATCAGTTTCTTTTTAAGAGTTCTTTTCACAAACAAAAAATATAATTGTTTATTCATCACCTGCGTACTGCCGACGTTACCGTTGCGTGCGTGTGTGTGTCCTGAATTCTGAGAATTTGATGATGATGATGATTATGCTGATGCTGTTTTCTCTGTCTCTACGGTTTGTTCTTTGTGATGATCCAGAGTTCCTCCGTAAGTCTTGGTGTGTGTGGTAAAGATGTTCGATCGATCGGCAGACCAGCAGCGTGACGTTGTGTGAAGATATCTTGAGTCTCTCTGAGATCGCCCCAAAATTGCCAGTGGTATTTATACTGGACGGCAATCTGACAAATCCAGGACTGTTTTCGACCTGTTAGATATTATCACTTAGCGTAAAGCTTCCTTTTAATTAGAAATCACCTTTTGGTTCATTTTCGCGAATTCGTAAAAATACTCGTAGCACGAGCGATATCGTCGTTTGCGTTTGCATACCAATTCGTTATATGCAAGACATTTCATAGAAGACAACCATAAGTTTGTTAATCCTTTGGAAGAATACGAAATTGTAAAAGTAGTAAATAACAGAGTTGAAAGGAAGCTTAGAGAGGAGTTAGAAATATTGAAAGAAAGAGAAAAAGGGTAAGACAATTTAATTAATATTAAAATTAAATTTGATAATAAAGAAATATTTTATAATATGATTAAGAAGTAAATGATAGAGGACAGATAGAGAAGATTAAGAATTATATTGCATAGTAGTAATTGGATGTTTTAAAATAAGGGTGTGTGACTGACCCACGTGTGTGGAGAGGAAGAGGGTAGTTTAAAATGAAGCACACACATACACACACACGCACACGCACACACACACACACACACAACACTGAAACACAAGGAATGTGCTAGAAAAATATGTTACTGTACAGATGGTGGGATAGGGTTTAGGGGGTGGGGAAGGGTCATTTATATTATAGCTTGTTGTGTATGAGTAGGGTGGGGGAGAGGGTGAAGGGTTTGTTTTTACATATTTCCTGTCTATTCCGATCTGACGATGGGCTGTGAAGCTTGAAAGCGCTAATCGGGATAATTTGTATATAGTGGTGTGCAACAGTGATCATTCTGATTGTGATATCAACCACTAACACAAATGTCTTCATTAAATGAAGAAATAGTCGCACCAACTCATTTGGAAATTTAGGTGGATGCAGCTCAATGCAGCCATGCAAACAGCAGTCTCCGAAAGAATTTCTATGGGTTCGATTGCTAACACGTTCTTCTGGAAAATGCAAAGCGCCACAATGCAAGCAAGCAACTTAAAATTTCCTAATGTGTGATTGGATACATCAGAAGTGACAGCTAATTTGTATGTTCGTAAAGGGTTCAATAGCAGAGCTCTTTGACGTCTTTCATTCCGGCGACGTTGCTCCTCTAATCGCTGCTGACGTCTTTCTTCATTTTCTTCAGCTCTTCTATGACTTGCTCCTAATCGAATGATTAGAAGCCGTTGAGCTCTTTGCTCTGGTGACTCTTCAGCTCTCCTTTTACTTGCTCGCAATCGATCGTTTTCTTGCCGTCGTTCACGCTCTTCTGTTGATTCTGCCAATATTCTGCGTTTATTATTTATCTCCCTTATTTGCTCACGTAATTCTTGCGACTGGTAATCGTTAAGCTCCCTTAATACTTCATTTAGTCTATTCATACAATCATTCTTGGGACTTCGCACAGGTCTAGAAGTTGACGCCTGATTTTCATGAATGACATTGTTAGTATTATTTTGAGGAACTTGTTTTCGGGCATTTGTTACTTCGGGAATGGGAAGGGGTCTTGAAGTGGATGCCTGATTTTCATAAATAGCATTGATAGGATTATTTTCAGAAAGTTCTTCTCTGGCGTTCGTTATTTCCTGAAGAGGCTGTGGTAACTCATTTTCTTGCTGTCTTTGTTGCGGTGGCCTTAAGTTATTAAAAATTCGCCGTTTAGGAGGTCGTCCGCAAGGCATCTAAAAAAATAACATTTTCAGATTGATTCTTTCTGCCAAAAATATTTAAAAGCACCTGAGCATAAGACTGTAAGTATAAATAATGTTGCACAGTGTCCAATGCTTGGTGGGTGTGCACAATATAGTAATATGTAACCTAAGGTGATGACACTTACCTTCTTAAAAAACTATATAAATTACCAACAGAGCAAGAATTTGAGTCGCTTTGCACTTGCAAAAACACTGTAATGGTTTTTTATTGTAAATAGATCACTGAGCAGAGAAAAATTGCAATTATTTTTTTATTTTACTGAGCAGATCTAACACTAAATAACTGATTGGAATAAAACCACTGTAAAAGCCAAGAAAATGATCACACAAATCGATTAATTTCTGAAATAGCTCACCTATAATTTTCAAATAAACCTTCGAATAAACAAACAGACACAACGATTTTGAATAATAATCTAATGAAATTTCGGTAATGTAAAAATTTCGAGAAAATTCCTCGAGCCATTACGGGAAAAAAATGTATAGACGGACGGACAATTATTGCTTGTCTCAACTCTTATTTTGTTTATTTACATTGATTGCAACAGCTATGTATTCTTCTTCATATATAAACATATCGAGACTGCGCCGTTTGCATTTATCGACGGTTTCTGTAATTTATTTATCTGTACGGTAAGAAAGCTGGTTAGAAATTACAGTTGCCTAGCAATAATTAATTGTCGCGCGGTATCGGTCCCGCGATATTTTAAAATAAATGCCCTCAGATGTGGCCCTAAGACGAATTTTGCGGAAAATGAAACAGAGTCCAATCGATTCCTGGTGTCAAAATACCCTTAAGTACCAACTTTCGAGAAAATTCCTCGAGCCGTTTCGGAAAAAAAATTTACAGACAAACAATTATTGCTCGTTTAATAGTATAGGATGTCTTATGAAATATTTAACATGTTTCAAATATTTAGGCTCTAGTTTGTAATAATAGCCACGAGCGAAGTATTTTGTTGTTGTAATGTAGCTTGTAGTGTAGTGTGGAAGCCCGATGAAACGCTAAACAGACTGAAGCCCTGAAGTATCATCCAAGCTACGTGTAGACTGTAGATTAATAATGGAAGCTGAACAGAAGGTGACATTGAAAGGCAATGTTATATACAAGTTCCGTACAGGAGTGTGGGGAATCGTCGAATTAGACGAAAATAATAAATTTAAAATGATTATAAGATATAGAGACGTTTTTCTGTTTGCAATGGTTGTGACGCTTTACTTTTCTTTGACTATCTTCACGCTTGCTTCGGAAAGAGACAACATCGGCATCCTTGTAGAAAGCCTTCTCTTCATTGGAATGATATGCATTTTTTTTGCACAATTATTGATGGTGTTATATAACATTAAAACTATTCCAGTACTGATGGAGAAACTGCAGGAGAACGAGTTACTATGTTCGAAAATTAATCAGAATGAAAGTAATGAAATTTATAAGAGATACGCTTCCAGAGCTAACACAATTTGCGGTATATGGCAGTTGTCAGTGAGACTGGGCATAATTATTTGGAGCACCAAATCTTTGGTAGGCATAATACTGATTTATTTGAATCAAACAAGCGTTGATATTAATGTGTCTGTTTATCCCAAAGTGTTGCCAATTAATTATCCGTTCGCGATTGATAATGGGTATATTTATTCGGCAGTATTTTTGTACGAATCAGTAACGTTTGCTGTTATGGCAAATGTTTTACCATCACAGTACGCTATCCTAGCTGTTGTCGTTACAATGATGACCGCCCAGTTTGAGATACTGAAGACTGCTCTGAGTAACATAAAACATCCCAAGGGGCAAGATATTAATTGTCTTATTGCACTTCGTGAAAGAGAAGACCTCTACGAAAGATTTGTTGACTGCGTCAAAAGCCATCAGAAATTATTAGCGTAAGTATTGCATGTTGTTTTGTCAGCTTATAAGACAATTAATTTAACTAAGAAAGCAATTGTTAAAACGTTAATTTTAATTCCACGAGAGCATCAGTAATATTATTTATAAATTTCTAGTAACGTATAGCATCATTTTGTGTAACAATAACAATAGGAAGTTACGATAACACAAGAAAAGCTTATAAAAGAATAGTAAGTACAATATTCATACCACTATATTCATCACTATTCTTGTATTATTATTTGGTGTTCTGACCTAAGGCAGGTCTTCAAATGGTAAAAGCTCTCCAAGCTGTCCTATCACATCCCAGTCTTTTTGTTTCTCCCTCTGATTTTAATGCTATCTATTAACTTCATTCTTCTTCGGCATCTTCTTTTTTCTCCTTCTATGACAGCAGTTTTAAGCAAATCTCTTCTTAAACATTGACCTAACTAATTTCTTTTCCTATATTTTGTTACCTTCAGGTTTTTTCCCTCTTCCACTGTTCTTCTTACAACTACATCATTCCTTATTTTATCAACCCACCTCACTTTTTCCATTGTTCGCCGAACCCATATCTCAAATACTTCTAAACTTTTCTCATCCTCCTTCCTCAGTGCCCATGTCTCTGCACCATACACAATTCTTATAAGTAACGCTTAAATATTTCTTTCAGTTTTCTATAGGGTAAACGTTCTTTAAATATTAACTACTTCTGCAAGTAAAATTATTGTATTTTCTCATGACGCACGCTTCACTTATCACATCACTATCATCAGGGGGATTTTACATGAATTATAATTATTAACATATAATTCATTTATAATCCTATAGTGATACTGATGTGATCAGTGAAACGTGCGTCGGAAGAAAATACAATAATAATTCTCCTGCAGAAGTACTTAATATTTGAAGTACTTATATATATGTACTTGTGTTTTGGTTGGTACTCCACGCGATTCAAAATTAAGAACGCTGAGGTTTAGAACAATATGTATCCCGAAACATGTCCCAAATAAGGGAAAAACATCTTGAGATAAAGTAATTATAAATTTTAAATACATTATATATGCATCAATAACTTTACCAAATAAATAGACTCTACCAAAAAGTGTTTGAATATACTGTATATATATATATATATATATATATATATATTACTATAATACTTATAACTATTTTACCTCAAGATGTATTTTTTCCTTTAGGGACATATTTCGGGAGATCCTGTTCTCCCATCTTCAGCCTTCGCCATCTTGCTTCTGGTGCAGTATTTGTGTGTTGGCTTCTGGATGTTATTAAGTTGGTTTGTTGGTCTTTGGTCCTTCAATGTTGCATTATTGTGTGTGGTTGTGGTATCTGTTTTTGTATTTTGTGTATTTTCGATGTTGGTGCTTTGAATATTGTGTCATGTTTTGTATTGATTTGTATTTGTTCTGGTATTAATTTGTTTTGTGTTTTATGTTTGTAAATCTGTAAATTTTCCCAAATGTTCATTATGGTGCCTTTGTGTGGTATATGTTTTATTAGTGTTACATTGGTTATGTCTGGGAATTCATGTCCTGTGTTTATTGCATGTGTGGCTAAATTGGATTTATATATATTTGGTTTTTTGTATGCATTTAGGTGTTCAAAATAACGTTTTTTCAGCTGTTTTTTGTTTGTCCTATATAACATTTATTGCAATCTTGGCATTCAATTTTGTATATACCGTTGGTTGTTGTATTATCTTTGTTGTGTGAGCTATTACCAGAAGCAAGATGGCGAAGGCTGAAGATGGGAGAACAGGATCTCCCGAAACATGTCCCTAAAGGAAAAAATACATCTTGAGGTAAAATAGTTATAAGTATTATAGTATTATATACTTCAAGAAACGGACTGTAGCAGAAAGTGATTGAAATATATATATATATATATATATATATATATATATATTGCAACGGAACACAGGATGATAAGCTATGTTGTTTGTATCAGAGCACATGGATGACGAGCATTTTCATGTTTAAATTGGTTTTATGTAATACTTTGTCTTTAGCCGTAAGTTTTGTATTTAGAAATGGATAAGCATGTAGGTATACCAAATTCTCCGTAAAAAGATGTTCTTTATTGTCATGTATTTTTTGAGTGAATTTGTGCTCGTGTGCAGGTGTGATAACGTATGATCGCTATATCTTCCGCGGTAATTAACCGGTCGTCGCGAAACTTTGACAACGAATTATGTATGTAAATACCTTCAATTTATGTGTACTCTAGGGTTCATAACTATTTTAGAAATATGTATTTTTTTAAGTAGGAAAAACTCAATTTGAAACACTTATCATTAATAGGGTCAAACAATTGTAGATAATTCAATGCATGTTAGAGCACATTTATACAAACTCTTTCAGGAAAAGTTTATATCTGATAAAAGCATTAATCATGTGACTTGGGTTTAGCCAATCGGAAAACACTAAATCCAGTAACATTCATTCTCTGTATAGTAAAGATCGACACAGTCTGTCTGTGGGAGTTGAAAGGTGAAGTTGTGCTCGTACGTGAGAGAGTTATTCTCGTGTGGCTCGATTTGTTTTGGCATTAGCTGTAAAAAAGAGAATATTATTTTGAGTGTGTATAGACTATATTCATTGAACTATTTGTGTGCGCTATTCT
Organism: Magicicada septendecula; assembly: GCA_034769895.1. Lineage (NCBI taxonomy): Eukaryota > Metazoa > Arthropoda > Insecta > Hemiptera > Cicadidae > Magicicada > Magicicada septendecula. The sequence goes on along the minus strand of CM068373.1, from coordinate 43,843,814 downwards.
TTGGTATCAGATAGTATAGATAAAAGTTGAATTCTCGAGCGAACATAGAAAAATATAACTTAATATAATCCTGGGTATTCTGTACTAAGTGTTGCGTTCAGAGCCGAGTGGGTAAATTATTTAGATAGAATTATAATATAGTTTAGTGCTTTTCGTGTAAGTCAAGATATCCGCTTAGGGAATTTAAAGACACTTCAAGATTACGTGGAATGTGTACGACTAATACGCCTTATTAAATTGGTACCCATATTCACTCACCCTGAGATTGATAAAATTTAGATATCAATTAATAATAAACTATTTAGGGAAAATTATAAGCATTGTGTGTTTAATATATTTGAGAAGAGGACGATAAGACGAAGAGGACGCCGGTCGAAGAGGACGCCGGACGAAGAGGACGCCGGACGAAGAGGACGCCAGGACGAAGAGGACGCCAGGAAGGAGTGACGCTGAAGAAGAGGACGCCAGGACTGGAGCGGCGGTAGGAAGTGGAGGATTCCACGTACTGAGGTCGTAGCCTCAATCAAGTAAAACCGTTATATATTCGAACATTATAAACTATTATTGCAAATTACAATACCTGACAATTTATAATACAATATACCTCATTAAAACTATATTTGTGTGTATAATAAATAATTTTTCATCTCCTCCATAACAGACTTGTTTGTGATTTTTACACACTCATTATATCCTTATTAGTATAATAAAATTTGATCTGTTGCATAAGGATATTTGGGGCTGGCCAACGTGTGACTCGATTTGTTTTGGCATTAGCTGTAATAAAGAGAATATTATTTTGAGTGTGTATAGACTATATTCATTGAACTATTTGTGTGTGCTATTCTTTGGTATCAGGGAGTATAGATAAAAGTTGAATGCTCGCTGTTATCAAATAGTTGTGCAGTAGTAGTAATTGTCTGTGGGGAGGTTGAATTATTATTTGTATTTGTGTTAGATTAAGCAGTGTCCTGAGTCTCAGAAAGGACTCCTGCCACTGAGTCTATTTGAGTTCTTTTTATATCTTTTAGCTATAAGACGTAGTTGCTTACATCTCGGCTGCTGATTCCCGATTGACTCGCTGGTACCGGAGAGAAGATGTTCGCATACCGCTGCCGTCACAAAGTAACAGAAGCGGCAGTAACGCCTGGCACTCACAAGTAGCATGTCACGCTGTAAAACTAACCCGGTGTAAAACTATAAACATTAAACATTGTTACGAAAGCTATTTCTTTAACTTTTCGTTCAAACCATTTCCTTTCTTTACCAATAATTTTCCATAATTCCATAAGACTTTTTTTTGCCCCTGCCATGCATATTCAGCCAAACTTGATTGTGAAATATTATCGCCCTCGACCTTTGCATGCTCAATCACACGGACGTGCAAAGGTCGACAACGTACGGTCACTCAATCACACTCACATACACAAACGATGACATCATCATCATCAACATCATCATCACCATCATCATCACCACCCCAAGCACTAGGCATCAGATCTGTTCCGGAACCCATCTCCTCAGTCTACCGAAATCTCACTTCGTTTCTCAAATCATTATAGTTTTCTCGTTCTATAATAAATTTTGTATTCGTATAATATTTTTTTAAACGCATGGAGGGTTGAAACAGTTCGCATCTCAAATGTAACGGCTAATTTCTTAGTGTACGGTTACACGGGCCTTTATTACCCGGCCGTTTGCATGCGGTTGGAAAGCGCATTGAATTTAACACACAGGCGGCAATGCAATTGGTCACACGGACATGTTATTATAGCAATTAATTTTGGTCTTGTTTACGTCTTAAAAAAATGTAATGTAAAACATTTTCTTAATAAAGATTTATTTACTACTGATAACCAATATCTTCTTTAATCTAAACATGGACGTTTCTGTGCAGTTGCGTTTTAACCTTTATACACAGAGCTGTAGGGATGCGCGGGCAGACGTCCCAACGCTGCCGTCCGTTTATAAACCGCCTGTGTAACCACACTTCCGTCCGTGCACGTGCACGTGTGACCACTGTGCGTGTTTCCAAACTCCACGCGCGTGCACGGCTCGTGTAACCGTACCCTTAATTTTTTTCACACACACACACACACACACACACTCACACACAGCACAAAAGTAACTCAAGATTACTCAGCCTCTCAGTTTTGTTTTATGCTTATCAGAAATTCTATTGTCACTAATAATACCCTTTTAAAAAAATCTTCGTTGAATTACTATAGTAGTTATTGCAAATTTTGTCGACTTAGGGCCTATACATCCAAATTGATATTAGAGGCTAATGATTCCAATATGTAAAGATCGGAACTCCGGCCTTTATATAACCCTGTTTTCTGGAAAACCTATGAATATACCGTTCCATATGACTTGGTTTCCTGAATACCGACTTGTCGGTTCGCGCGTATTAATAAATTATACAGAAATGCTCACACAGATGCAGTTAAATTAGGGAATGCAGCATATTAATCTAGAAGATGTTAAACAAAGATAAACATTGCAACAAAATACACAGAAACTGGTACGATTTGAAAACTACATTAGGTATTAGTTTAAATACTAGCAATTAAGTAGTATTATAATGCAAATAAAAATAAAAATAAAATGATAAATATTACCCTATACAACACAAATATTATATATACATAGCATGGAAATACATATTTATTAATTAATAACATATTTAAGCGTATATTTAATAATAAGTAATTTGTGATGTTTTCAATGTGTTTCTTCTGCAAGTAGTATAATTTCGTACATTCTTTTTAACACCTGACACACGTTTCACTGAAAAATATCAGTATCATCAGAGGTTTGTAAGTCACAAATTGTATAATTACTGCAAAAAACGTCGAGTTACTTATATATAGAAAATGATTAATAATAAGTATAATACATAATAATATGTGTAACAACAAACAGTAAAACTAAATAAAACAGTAATAAGCATCTTGACTACATATTAATCCATTAACTTAAACGGTTTAGAAATTACATAATTGTTAATGATCTTATAAATATAAGAGTCCAGTACCAATAATTTTGTTGCCAACTCTATGTCCTTTATGAAGAGAAGTATTCCGGCGGTTGCCGTCTTGTCGTTTAAACGATTTCTAAAGTCTGAAGGGATATTATATATGGTCCGCAGATGATGAAGAGTAGGGCACTCTGAAACGAGGTGGAATGTTGTCAAAACCGTGCCACAGTGATTACATCTAGCAGGAGGCACATTCGTGAAGATGTACTTGTGAGTTAGCAGCGTGTGGCCGATATGGAGTCTTTTTATGACCACTTGATTTCTTCTGAATTCTGTAGCAAGTGTGGGTTGTTCGTAAATATTTTTCCTCATTCGGAAAAGCTTGGCGGGGGATGATTTAAGTCATTCATCATTCCAGTGTTCCACAAGTTTTAAATGAAGATATTTTTTAAGGTCATTGAGAGATAGTTTATGAGGATGATGTTGTCTCGACGTAGCAGTTTTTGCTGACGTTATCAGCCATTTCGTTGCCCTAAATTCCGATGTGTGATGGGTATCCAACTGAAAATAATTTCCTTGCACTGTTTAATTGAGATGTCAAGATATATATTATTTAAGTCTTGAATAATGGGTTCTTTGCTGTCCTCCTGTTGCAAACTATCTAAAACACTTCTAGAAGCTGAGAAGATAATGTACCAGAATTAATTTTGTTATTTAAGTGGCCGGCAAGTTTCAAAAATCAAAAGTTATTCTCATTTTAATACTACATACTATATGTTTAGTGATCAAATACCATTAACCATGTTACGTACATACAAAGTACTAGAAAAATGTTGGATGTTTCAGGTTGGCAAAGCCATGTAAAGACGTGATAAATCCAATTGTAAGTTTAACAGTCATGATGATTACTTTTGGCTTGGTACTAACCTCTCACCAACTTATACAGGTAAGAACCTTAAGTTTTGAACTTCAAAAACAGTTAATAGAAGTGATAGTTACTTTTATGACAAGGTACTTTATGATTTAATTTCAGTATTTTATATATAAATACGTGTATGTTATAGATACTCTTTTTTTTGTAGTTATATTTTCAAGTTTCTTGTAGTGTTTCTTGTTGTTTATTAACACCAATAAATACTTGTGGAAGTATATATCTATATATTTAGATATTTATTCGAGCACTTGTTCCCTCAGTCTCTTTCTTGTTATATGAATTATTTATACTACACTAGTATAGAAGCAAAATTGTGTTTTCTTTAAGTGAACAATTTCTTTTGTTTGCTAGTATATTATTAACAATTTTACATGCACAGACACACACACACACACACATAGGAATACATAAGGTTGGCATAGAATAAGTAATCGATATAGACGTTACTGGAATGAAACGTCATTGAATTAATGATGCTCTTAATTTTTCAGACAATCAACGGTGTCTTTAATACAGTTTACAAAAAATAATTAATTTGTGTCTGTTGACAATGACAACGCTTAGTTGAAGCGTGGCGTAGTGGCTAGCGTGTGGCCCGGGTTCGATTCCCGCCGGGGTCATCTGATTTAGATACGACCGTTCCCCATCGAAAAGCGATGGAAAACCAGCGAGAGGCACTCTGCCTAGTATAAGGCCGTCCCCCAGCTATGCCGTTCGGGTCAGGCGTAAATCTGTAGGTCCCATACGCCTGTGAGAGATTCTGTAACACTCACCACGGGTATACACGGGGAGGGTACAAACTAGTCGCAAGACTGATGATTCAAGAAGAGAAAGACACCTTCATAACACTAACTAATATTTAATATTTGTGCAATAAAATAAATTGCCTTTTAAGAAGTTCTTTGTGCCATCATCATCACCATCTCATTCTAAACGGTTTTAGGCTTTAGCGGCCTGGTCCTATTCCACGGTATACGTTTTGTTAGGTCTACCAACTTTTCTTCTGCCTATGGAGTCAACTTTTATATTGCCATCTTCAGTATTCTCATTTCTTCCATTCTATTCATGTGTTCAATCTATTTCCTTTAATCCTTTCATTAACTAAAAATATATCTTAGTCACTTCTTATCTCTTAATTTTGTATGGGATTTCGTCTATTACTCCTTTTAACTGACCTCAGAAATTTCATGTCTGCTGTTTGTATCTTCTGTTCATCTTTTTTCTTTATGACCCAAAATTCAGAAACATACATACATTAGTGTAGGTGTTGCCATTGTTTTATAAAACATTATTTGGTTTTTTCTACATTTATTTCCCAACGTTCTTTAAATCGTTTCACACATTCTTGTGAAGTTCGTCACTTTATTTTCTATATCTCTATCTTGATCATAAGTAATGTCACGTCCAAGATAGTTGAAATGTCTAACTTGCTCTGTGTTCTCTATGCATATATTGGTCCGAACCGGTTCATTTCATATAGGCCTAAAGGCACTACCTTCGTCTTTGATTCAGATATGTTGCAGGTATGTTCTTTTCCTATTTTGTGTAAGATATACATTGCTTGCTAGAGATTGTCTTCTCAAGTGGCGAATATAGTTTGGTCTTCCGCGAAGAGAATGGTTTTCAAGCTTTTATTTCGTTGGATTTTAATACCGCCAGGGGATTGTTCTTTCCATTTTTTTTTTAGGAGATCATCTAGATGAAGGGTAAAAAAGAATGGTGACAGACTACAGCCTTGTCTTACGCCTTGTTTTTCAATCGGGACAGATTTTTCTCCGTCATATGATTATTGCGGTGGGTTTATATAAACGCGTTATGCCCTGAGCTAGGTGTTCTGATATACCTTTATTTTCAAGTATGTCCCATACGTTCGGTCTGATCATTCTATCAAAAGTTTGTTGAAATCGATAAAAGAATCATGTGTTTCTAAATTTTTTCCCGTCGTTTTTTTATCACTTGTATGGTAAATATGCAGTCTATCCAAGAGCATCCTATCAAGTTATTTTTGAATTTATCTAGACTTTTATAGATCGGTATCTAATGTATACCGATGTGAACTTGTATTAGAGTCTTTCGCTTAATTAAGTTTTTTTAAATTTGCATAAAGCAGTACATGTTCACTCGCCTGTAATGTCGAGCGCAGCTCCCTAAGACGTCAGGTTGATAATATCTGAATGAATACGTAGGTCAATTTACTCTTTTCGACGTCGTGGTTACTTCCAGTCGTGTAAACAGTTCTCGGGGGCACGGTTACACACTATTAAACACCGCGAACTGACTGTTGCTACTCAAACTCTTCTTCTTCTTTTCTTCTTCTTTTCTTCTTCTTCTTCTTCTTCTTCTTCTTCTTCTTCTTCTTCTTCTTCTTCTTCTTCTTCTTCTTCTTCTTCTTCTTCTTCTCCTCCTCCTCCTCCTCCTCCTCCTCCTCCTCCTCCTCCTCCTCCTCCTCCTCCTCCTCCTCCTCCTCCTCCTCCTTCTCCTTCTCCTTCTCCTTCTCCTTCTCCTTCTCCTTCTTCTTCTTCTTCTTCACCTCACGGAGTAGGGACTTTGGCTGTTCCGTCTTCACAGAGTATCTCTTCATCTCACCCTCGGTCTTCCTACATCTTTTGTACCAAAAGATCTGTATTGAAACGCTACCTTAGGTAATCGTCTATCCTCCATTCTGTGCAGATGCTGTAACCATTCTCTGCTATATGTCTAGATCTTATGATTTGTAGAGAATACCTGTATATCTTCTCTAATATCCTCATTGCGCAAACGATCTTTTCTCGTTTTTTCTCCTCAGAGACTTCATTTTCAAAGTTTGAATCTGATTTTTAATCTTCATTGTAGGAACCCATGTTTCATATCCGTATAGTAAACCAGGCACTGTCACTGTTGTATAAAATTTAAACCTTGTCTCTTTCCTCGCCTTTGTCGTCAACGTTCTACGTATGAAGCCACACATCATCTGAAACCTCGATATTTTGTTCAAGCTGATGATGGGTTACAAAAACTTTTTATTTAAGCAACTACTATTGTCAGTTATGTCTTTTTATTGCGAGTATTTTTATATAAGTCCTATCTCAAAATTAACCATATTTCAATACTTATTCAAATTAACGTGTACACACACACACACACACACACACACACACACACACACACACACACACACACACACGTGAGCGGGCGCGCGAAATTTACATTCAGTGTTTAAAGTGCCAAAAGTATGCAAACTTATGCACATAATGTTATAAGTTTATATCTCATTAAAAGGGTTTTTACATTTCCAGATGGAAAAAATGGTAGAGTATTTACAAGTTTTTCCTTTTCAATACGGCTTTGTGGAATTGCTGTTTGTCTTCTGTTGGCTGGCTGATGAAATGACATCCATGGTGAGTAACACACGCAAAAAAAAAAGAAATAAAGCTTTCGCAAGTTTTACTGTAAAATGTTAAAATTAATAGTGTAACGAGAACCGTATCGACCAGCCTAGAACGTCTTCCACCTGGGTAGTGGGGAGTATTTATTGTGTTGGAAAGTAGTCTTGGCGCTTTTTATTACTTCCATGTTCAATAAGAAAATGGAAGTATGGTGATGGCCAAAAAAATCGTGTTCGAGATAAGGGCATACTCTGATTTTACTACCCTCAAAATATGAAGAAAATCATTTTTTCAAAATGTGTGTGTGTGTGCGCGCGCGCGTGTGTGTGCAGAATTTGGCGAACTATAACTGTCGCAAATTCAAACAGAATCAAATAATATTTTGCATATGTACCTGAGTTTAAGAGGACTCGAGACGTATGGATTTTGGTGAAGATCGATTAAGGGGAAGGGGTAGTTTACCAGCAACGTTTCACATTTTAACAACAGTACAGTACTTAATTTTGACAAATAAAGTGTCCTGCAAAAAAGTCATAATAATCCACTATAGAAAGTAAACAAAATATCTATAAAGGTAAACCGTAGTTGAAAGGGCAGTGGGAAATTTTTATAAATGAAAATGATTGTAGAAAGGGTAGGAGACAATTTTTACTTCCATGTTCCTTAAGGAAATGGAAGTATGGTGATGGCAAAAAAAATCGTGTTCGAGATTATCGCAGATTCTGATTGTACTACACTCAAAACATGAAAAAAGTCATTTTTCGAAAAGTGTCTGTGTGTGTGTCTGTCTGTGTGTCTGAGTGTTTATCTGTCTGTAGATTTTTTGTCTATGGCAAACGATAACAGCCGCAAATTCAAACAAAATCAAATAAAATTTTTTGCATGCAGTCCTGACTTGTAGAATACTCAAGACCTACTGTTTTTGGTGAAGGTCGGTTAAGGGAAAGGGGTAGTTTACCTGCAACGTTTTTTGTTTTAACAAGGGTATTTTATGTGGCAAACGATAACAGCCGCAAATTCAATCAGAAACAAATGATTACTTGCATATAGGCCTGAATTGTAGAGTTCTCAATACTTTTGCTTTTGGTGAAGATCGGTTATGGGAAAGGGGTAGTTTACCGGCAACGTTTTATGTTTTAACAAGGGTATTGTCTATGGCAAACTGTAACAGCCGCAAATTCAAACAGAATCAAATAATTTGTTGCATACAGCCCTGATTTGTAGAGTACTCAAGACCTATTGTTTTTCGTGAAGATCGGTTAAGGGAAAGGGGTAGTTTACCTGCAACGTTTTTTTATCAAGGGTAATTTTTTCTATGGTAAAGGATAACAACCGCAAATTCAAACAGAATCAAATAATGTTTTGCATACAGCCCAGAATTGTAGTTCTCAAGACCTGTTGGTTTTGGTGAAGATCGGTTAAGGGAAAGGGGTAGTTTACCAGCAACGTTTTTTTATCAAGGGTAATTTGTTTCTATGGCAAACGATAACAGCCGCAAATTCAAACAGAATCAAATAATGTTTTGCATACCTTTTTGAATTAAAGAGAAGTCAAGGTCTGTTGATTTTGTTGAAGAGCGGTTAAGGGAAAGGGGTAGTTTAGCAGCAACATTTTATGTTTTAACAAGGGTAATTTTTTATATGACGAACGATAACTGCCGTAAATTCAAACAGAATCAAATAATGTTTTGCATACTTTCCTGAATTGTAGAGAACTCAAGGCCTACTGATTTTGGTGAAGATCGGTTAAGGGAAAGGTGTAGTTTACCTGCAACATTTTATGTTGTAACAAGAGAAATGTTTCATGACGAATGATAACTGCGCATATTCAAACAGAATCAAATATTTATTTGCATGCAGCCCTGCATTGTAGAGGACTGAAGGTCTGATGATTTTGGTGAAGATCGGTTAAGATATAGGGGTACTTTACCTGCAACGTTTTATGTTTTAACAAGAGTAAAGTACTTCATTTTGATAAATAAAATATCCTGATAAGAAGTTCATAATAATCCACTGTAGAAACGAAGATGAAATATCTATAAATGAAGAGGTTAGGTGAACGGGGTGGGGGTAATTTTCTATAAATGAAAATTATAGTTGAAGGGAGAGGGGAGAATTTTGTATATGTGTACTACGTTATCGGCAACAAAGAAGTAGTTCTTTGTTAAAATTCCTTCCCGGGCTGTTTAGCTTTAGTCCAATGTTTTCTGAAAAACCAGACTTTTCGGCAGTGCCATCGACTGCCATCATCAGTGAAAATCGAGTGCGAAAACGTGAGGTGGTATACATTAGTGACCACAGTTCTGTGGTTAAGGCTGAAGCAATAATTAGAAAGAAGTAGTTTCTATGGAAATATTTCATTTCGAATATGATTTTAAATATAAATCTTAGAACATGGAAGTCATGTATGGTTCTCCATACCGATATTTTATTATATTTATATGTGTACTACGTTATGGGCAAAAAAGAATTAGTTTCTACGGAAATATTTCATTCAATTTGTCAAACATAAAACTAGATTTACAAGGTGGGGATTTTTTTTTTTTTTAGAAATTATCGAAACGAATTCAAGTAAATGATTTTAAATATAAATCTTACAACATGGAAGTCATGTAAGTGGTTCTCCATACCGTTTTTTTTTTTTACCAGAGTTCCAAACTCTTAATTCCATTTAATTGATTAAAATTTGTTTAAAAATTATTTTTGTTTATTATACATCATTATGTGTATCATTACACGTATTTAAGTGCTACATGGGTCTGAAAAATTCATGAAAATTTTTTCTCTTAAAAGATTGAAAATATTATTGTCGAATTTAAATTTCCTTGTGATTTGTTGCTCTTTGTGGACTTATAATAACTATGTTTTGAATAGTTTCCTTATCTCCTACATATTGTCTTACATAAGCACAAATACTGCCCATTTTTAGCTTAAGTTTATTCGTTTGTAGGCCCTAACATCTATGTTGCCTTTAAAATCGGTGTGATTTCTTTAGAAAGCTTGTAAGCAACATTATAATTCTTTCCATATTTGCAGTATACATGTACGATTACATGGGTACACTAAACGGACTTACGGCCTTACACACAGCATGAAATTGTTCATTCTTAGTTTCGTGCCAAGCAAACAAATGCCTTGGTCTTTATTGCCTCCGAATACTCGGGTCGTGTAGCATAATGTTACAACATTACAGAACGATCTACCTGTTTATCGAGTGTTCCAGAGGAATCCGGCTGAATGTTGTGGCGTACGTGATTTCAACATGCGCTAGCGAGACTTTTCTGGACGTCGCCAGCCCCGCGCACTGTGTCAAGGCCCCAATCAATTGCGTCTCAGTGTAGAGCTGATCCGTAGTGTTTTCTAGTAGACGCCTATTAGGCCGGCCACACACGTAACGGTATACATGACAGGTAAACCTGCGCAGGTTTACCTGTCATGTATACCTGTGCAAACTAGAGTCCACACACGTAACGGTATACCGTACGTTTAGCTCAGTTGAGAGATGGCGAGCCAAGATGAAGATGATATGATAGCTTTAGTCGGATTGTGTGTGGTTTTAAACAAGAAGAAGAAGTGTAAACGTAAAATGTGGAGTAAAAAGTGGCTTACTAAAAGAAATGAATACACTCATACAAGATTATTGAAAGACTTGGTTGGTGAGCCTTCAGACTTCCGTAATTATTTGCGGATGGATGAAGACGCCTATAAACAGCTGTTGTTACTCGTGACTCCATTAATTGAAAAGAAAGACACGGTTATGAGGAAATCGATTTCTCCCCATGAGAGATTAACTGCGACTTTGAGGTTCCTTGCAACGGGCCGATCGTACGAGTGTCTCAAGTATTCTACGTTGATATCACCACAAGCTCTAGGCAAAATAATTCCAGAGACGTGTGAAGCCATCTATAAAGTGCTGAAAAACGTCTTACAGGTACGTCAAGCAATATTGCACAGAATGTTTTATTGATGTTGTAAATGTCAAGGTAGGTTACAATTGAAATATACACATGTTATTAAACATTTATACTTTATTTCATAGCAACGTTACAGTTTACAGTTTTTAAAGGGAATGTTTAACTGAGTACAGAGACATGATATTTGATAGTGGGTAGAACATAAAAAAGAACTGTTTGGTAAAACAGAAATGTTTAGTAGTGACATTGAATATAAATAAGGAAACAAAACAGACTATTGATTTTTTTCATAATTAGCAAAGTAATCTGCCACTGATTGATGATGTGGAATCACGTCATTGCTAACAATTTCAGCTGTTGAAGTTTGTTGTGGATATTGGCCATAAGATACAGCTGCTACAGGACTCGTTGTGCTCCTACTTGACCCAGGGGTGTTGGTCAAAGATTCGTAGTAGTACGTGCCAGTATTAGGTACGTCAAACGTACTCATTTCAGCCTCAAAAAGGATGTCGTTGATTCTTTTTTCTACGATCAAAGCCTGGCGTTTCTCTAATGCCCTAATTCGCATTGCAATGGATTTGCCCAGTATATCATATCTGTCGTCTTGGCGTGATGGTTTCTGAAAGTGGTCTCTGACAGAGACTAAGACACCAGTTGTCAAGTCTTCAACTTTCTTTTTTTTGGCCGAATTAGGTCGGGAATAAGGAGGTAGGCTTACCGCACGTGTATCTGAGTTGGGTATTGGGACCACAGGCGAAGGGACCTCGCTATTGATTGATGTTTCTCTGCTCGGTGTTGTAGCTGCTTCACCAACGTCCTCCTGAAAAAAAAAAAATTATGTACTAGGTGTACCCATCCAATTTTTACAAAACCAAATACTCTTTTTTACATTGGTTTGGAAATTGTTGATTTAATGGTTTATCCTTGATTTTTAAACCCCTAATTTAAACATTGTTTACTCACGTTGAGAAAAGTTGTTATGAATTTTATTTTGTTCCAGTTTCCTAACACCACTGAGAAATGGGAAGTGATTGCTGAACAGTTTGAAGAGAGATGGAATTTTCCCCACTGCCTCGGTGCCATGGACGGCAAACATATAGACATAGTTCCTCCAGCGGATTCCGGATCATATTACTACAACTATAAAGGCAGACACAGTATGGTACTTTTAGCAATAGTGGATGCTAAATATCGGTTCCTTTTAGTGGATTTTGGGACCAATGGGCGTGTTTCTGACGGAGGTGTCCTTCAAAGAACTAAGTTTTATGAAAAGTTACAGAGTGATGAACTTAAGATCCCAAAACCATGCAATGTTACTGAACATTTCAAAGAGGTGCCTTACGTGTTTGTGGTAGATGACGCATTTCCCCTGTCAATTAACATGATGAAACCTTTCAGACAAGCACAACTAGATTCAGCTGTAAGAGAAATCTACAACTACCGAGTTTCAAGGGCAAGGCACGTTGTCGAGAATGCGTTTGGAATACTAGCTTCCAGATTTCGCATATTCCATACTCAAATCAATCTGGAGCCAGAGAACATAGTAAAGGTAGTAATGGCAACATGTGCATTGCATAATTTCTTGATGCAAACACATCCTACCATTTACGCTCCACCAAACAGTACGTATCAAGAGAATGACGATGACGCTACTATTAATGCTGGGTTAGATGCCAATGAATCGAATATGATTGCATTACAACGAACGAGCTTAGGGAATGTAAATGTGGCCGCCAAAAATCTCAGAGAGGAGTTTGCTACCTACTTCGTCAATGAAGGCAAACTTTCATGGCAATACAAACGTGTTCTTCGAAACAAAAATTCAAGATAAAGACTAAGTGAATCATTATGAAGTGAATATATATTTTTAGCTTAGTTGAGTCAATGACATTCACCAACCCATGCACAAACAATACATTAATACATATCAATTTTGTCATAAAACTTGTTTTGTTTTATTCTAACATTCAACATTTAATTAACATCTAATTTAATATTTAACTTGCAAATTAAAGTGTAGTTCAAATAAATTGTTTAACTAGATAATTGATCTGTCTGGTACTTACTTCCTCAATCTCGCTCCCATCTTCTTCCTCTAAATTCGACACAGATGCACTGGGAATGTCTTGATCACCAAGAAAATCGAACAAATTGAAGTACCACAATTTAGATACGTACACATCGTCGGCTGATGCACCAGACTTCATTGACATCTCCCGTTTTTTTTTCTCTTTACGCACATTGCTTCGTAAACTATTAATCTTTCTAACCACAGATTTCTTTGTTGCATCGGGTTCCAGTTCTTTCAACTTGAGCACAAGTTTCGCATAAGCTGCATTTCTCTTATCGCGATCGTGATACTCTTTACTTTTTACTTACCACAGGCACGGCTCGAGTTTATACAACTCGATAAAGTCTTCAATTACTTGGTTGCGTTTACGACTCGACATCACTAGCACCAGTAGCCACAAGATAAGTCCGCTAACTACAAAACACAAAGACAAAAGACACTCTCTTCACGGAAGAAGCCCGAACTAAACAAAACTACTGCGCAGGCGACCAGACGTACTCACACACACGCTCAGGTCTAGGGTATAACTGACGACTGCGCAGGTACAAGATACCAATCTCCGTTCCTGTCAGGTGACCGGCGCAGGTCGCTTCGCCTGTGCACTTTCGCCTGCAGCGACTGGCACACACGCTCCGGTTTGCCTGCGCAGGTGACCTGTACAGGTTTACCTGTCATGTATACCGTTACGTGTGTGGCCGGCCTTAGCGAATATTCTGAAACCTCGGCGGGGTATAACTACAAGTTCTCGGCGACGTTCAGTTTCAGTTTGTATTGCGAATTATTGGAGTGCGGTTTGTAGTACTGCAGCGAAGTGTTGTGTGTTTTATAATTGTGCGGGACGATTGTAATACAATTGTGTTTTAATTGATAATTTGATAATCTTGGAAGATCTTTTAGTAAGCGCGTGGCAAAAAATGTAAAAGGCTTGTTAATTTGGTGAAAGTACTAATTGATTTATGTATTTCACATCATAAATGGAGTAAACACATTGATTTAAGAGAATGTTTTATAATGCGAATCTATGCATTATTATTAATTAATATGATAATTAATATGATAAATTATTTAATTGTCAAAATGTATTAATTAAAATTGTGTTAAAGTGCAAATTTATTATGCGGATATATGCATAATATTTTAATTAACAAGGAGCAACTAATTGACTGTTTATTAATTATCAAAAGGTGTATAAAATAATACAAAATTATGCGGATCTGGGTTCTCAAACATGTTTATTATAATCATGCACTTATTATCCAACATTACACATACAAAATACATATATTCCTGCAAATGATACATAAAACAAACAATTCCCTCCTTAGTTGGAAATATATCCTGAAATAGAACACATACATAAAATACACATAATAAAATTCATATTACTGCGACTTCTACTTCTACATATTTTTTGACGTTAATGCATTCATATCCCAGATTATGGTCCGCTTTGATTATAGGTTTACTAAATTGAATTTTCTATTAAGACTTATGCTTATCTCAAGCAGGCTTCTTTATGAGTTACAGGTCAGTGGTTTTTTTTTCTACTTTAAAATAATATATTAAATTTTACTTGATATTTGAGCATCCACAGTGCGTCGGCTAAACTCTGAATCTCCCATCCTCGTTCCAGCGCTGCCGTTGTCGCTTGGTGTTTAAACTGTGGTTGATCAGAATACGATCGTTTCACATCCGTCCCGCATTCCAGCCTTATTACGTCACCAAATTCTCACGAAAATATCAGATTGTTCATATTACGAGTCGCTTATAATTTACTTATTTATATTCAAAGCTCCCGCATTCAAGATAATTATATCTATCGACATTGATGATACTGTTTATATATAGTTCATACAAACATCGCATACATTGTCCTTGTTTATGTACGAATATCACCTCGACTCCGTTTACAAATCGTTTATAGCACTGAGTCTACAGTTCATCGGTTAATGTTATACCGAATAATACACTTATAAATTGTCTACGTTTAAAACAAAACGTCCGTACAATACATTATTTGTTAAGATTCTAAGTCTACTTGTAAAGTTACTGATAAAATGTCGATATAGAGAATTTTAGTTCATTCTATTCACATTGGATAATAACTCGTATACCACTTCACGTTATTAAATTACATAACGGTAATTAAAGTGTTCTTCACAAAAGAAAGTCTACTAGTATTCGAAGCACGAATTGTAACACTGAGTTTACAACTGAGAAACTAAGATATAAGACATAATGCTTAAGAAGACTTAAGAAAAACTTAAGAAGCTTTTAAGAAGGCGCTCTTCGTGGCGAACACTATCTTTTATAATCTTCGTTCCCACCAAGCTACTTCATACTTTTCTGTCCAAGCCCTATAGCTGTATCTTATTGGCTTCTGGTCCTAAGTTCCAGATAATTCTTCTCCCAGCATCTCGAATTCCGGAGAAATCTCCACCCAACGTCTTGAGTCGTTTCCACCACCTTCAGATAATTCGTTCTCTGGTTTCATCACCATGGAGACGTAGTCTAGATGTCCAAACCTTGCCAATCCTCGGCTTCCTACAGGTCGACACTGAGTCACGTAGTCACCCCGAAACTCTGGCTTAACTCTCCTCCTACGCGATTCCATGAAAAAGCAATATCCCCGCCTGTCGATCAATCCTTTCAGTCGTCTTACTGTACGGGCAATAAATTTTCATCTCCTTGACACCTCTCTACTTACAGCGTGTCGAATCGTGGTATTGTACTCGTGTTTTCTCGCTACTCCTCTCTGCTAGCAAGCTTAGTTCTTTTCAAGTGTTACATGGATTCCAGCTGTGTGTGACCTCCTTAATTCTTTGTTTCGTATTCTTCTCAATTGCTCTATTCCATGAGTTCCCGTATACCCTTTTAAGCTGTGTCGTCGTATTGTCTCGAATATGTATCACCAACAATACGATCGACTGTGTACAGAGTATTTTCTAACGTAAGCCATGTGCTGGTCGTTTCTTTGTTACATTTTCGCTCGAAACAATGCAGTACGCTTTACCCTATTTCGTTTCGGCTACACTTATTGTTCTTTGTTCATGTCGAGCAAGGCGTAGATCAGTTGTCTGTCAACCCATTTCTTTGAATGACCGTTGCTACTAGCGTACACATTCATCAATGCTGTGAAAGCCAACGCCTGCCCTTGTGTGACCACGTCAATCCCAAATTTAAAAAAAATGTCTAGTGTTACAGTTTGCAAACTTGAAATTATTAAAACACAGAAGAAGCTTTTGTGAACGGAAGTACAAATACAGCAGTTTTGGAGGACATATTCTTTTTGTCTGTTTAATAACCTGTGGGTTCCCCAGCAAGTCAAGCAGTTGTAACCTCAGTCAAGGCCGCGCAAAAGTACGTTCGAGACTCTTCAGGAGAACACTTGGAATTACGTATAAGTGGCGTGAAGATTCTAGAACACGTGTGCTCTAAACAGAGCACGTGGGACAGAGGATGTCTTTATGGATCAGTTTAAAGTCAGTTGTGTTAAACGATTTTCCTTAGCGAGGATCAAGCGTTCGTCGAAGTCTTACGTGAAGTGTTATTGTGTTATAATTATTGTGGAACTCTATTATTTGACATTATTATTATTATTGCGTGTGGACAAATATTGTACAAGTTAGTTACAAACTCTTATTTGTGATTAAATAAAGCTGGTGTCTAGTGATTTCATTGGTGTCTGTATTTTGTTTTCCACTGTACTATACGGTGAACTGCGTGGAGTAAGAAAAGAATGTATACTATCTCCGCTTTTATTCAACATCTACTCGAAATGCTTTTAGAGAAGCTTTAGATGAATGTTTTGTGGGAATCTCTCTGAACGGTGAAAGAATAAATATCATAGTTTTGCGGATGATACCGTCATATTCACAGATAGCTTAGAGGGGCTGCAACAACTAATAAATAGAGTGACAGAAAGCAGCCGTCGATATGGTCTAGACATTAATGTTAATAAAACGAAGCTAATGATTGTATCTAAGAACAAGTTCACAAACTGCACTCTTAATATAAACCAAAGGCCAGTTGAACGTGTAAGCCAATTTACATACCTTGTTACTATAGTCAATGAACAATGGGACCACTCTCAACAAGAAATAAATAGCAGAATTGAAAAGGCAAGAGCAGTGTACACTAGAATGAACAGCTTATTCAAATAGCAGACAATGAACATAGCCTGAAGAGGGCCCTCTATGAATTGCAGCATATAATCAGGATGTATGTGCTGGAAATTTCTGTTATCAAGACTAAGGCCATGGCTTTAGGGCTGCTTTCCTGTAAGGTTTAAACTAGTACTTAATGATCAATTATTTGAGCAAGTCATTTCATTCAGGTTCCTTGGATGTGACTTGTCTTATGTTGGCGAGATAGAATTGGACAAGAAATATACAGACGTTTAATCACATGTGTGGAACGACAAGAAGAACACTTAATGGAAAGTTCAGAAGAGTTACTCTTTTGAAATTTTATAAAGTGATGGCAGTGCCATGCGGCCTTTATGGCAGTGAGACTTGAACACTGAACGCAAAGACCCTAAGCCGGATACAGGCTAGTGAAATGAAATTTTACGATCAGTACCAGGAGTATCACGGAGGGACCGGTTAAGAAATGATGATATAATGGACATGCTTGGAATATACAACCTAAACGAAAGGGTAAAGCAGTACAGACTGGACTGGACAACCAAGCTGAGAGAATGCAGAAGAACAGGATACCAAAACAAATTTTGGTTTATAATCCAAAAGGAGGGCGGGATATTAGAAGACGAAAGAAACGGTGGTCTGACCAAAGAGTCTGCAACGGATCATAAGGTCCACAGCCTGAAGAAGAAGTAGAATAAGACCTTGTATACCTGGCACAATACTAGTCCAAACTTCTGAGCCAAAAGTCATGATACTTCTAGCAACTCTTTCAAATATTTTGGTTTTAATTTCTGCTGTAATTGCTTATCCCACAGGATTCTATTTGATGTAGGTATAGCCAACTTTCCCAAATTAATTCTGGATCGTATTTCCTTGTTTTGCTTCCCACTGGCCGTAATTTTCACCCCTAACTACTTGTATTCTTCTGCATATGAAATCTTCACCATGTCTTCCTCCAACATCAAGTCCTAATTAAAGTAACCTATTGCCGTGTATTTTGTTTTATTCATAAACCCCCGCCCGAATTCTTTAGTCCCCAATTCGGATATTCCTGTATCAATTTTTTAGTCATGTACTCTATGTCTTAAAAATCTTGAGGCAAAAATAATTGGTCATCAGGAAACTGTGCTGTATCACCATGAAGCGGAATTCCCATGTTTCTGCACATTTATTCCCAAGTCTCTATTGCTTTCTCCGTATAAATTTTGAAAAGCGTGGATGAGAGTCATCATCCTTGGCGTTAATCTTCGGTCACTTGAAACCATGGTGACAAATGTTTTCTATTTTTATTCTCGATATTGAATTGTTATAGAAATTGTGTATATCTTTTATGATAATGGCGTTAATACTAGTTAATCTTAAAGCTGTCCACAGATTGGCTAATGGTACATTGTAACAGGCTTTTTCAATGTCAATAAAAACTGAATGAAGACATTGTGATCGAACTGTTTTTTTTTTTTTTTTTTAACTATTTGCTGTAAAGAGAAAATATGATATATAGTTGATGTACCAACTCTGAAACCTGCTTGTTCTTCAGCCTCCATTTCCTTCGACTCAACTTCTAAAAAATGTTTAAGTACTCTTCCGTAAAACCTATGGATTTTTGGAGAAGTTTGGCAAGAGTATCCAGATGTAAGAAAATTAGAAATGAGGTCAATAAGAACAGAATGAATGTGAAAAATCAATTGTTGTTTATCCAAACAAAAAAAATACAGTGTTATGGACACACGAAAAAATGGCGCAGGAAATACTAAGGAGAGTTACGGAATGGACTCCAACCGTAAGACCACCTATCGCCTGGATAGAAGAAATTCAGACTAAATTGAGGGAATGCATTAAATTTGTATTTGTTAATTGTTTTTCAAATGTAAACATCTGATGATATTTGATTTACATCGATATATATTTCGTCAAGACAGTAAATTTCATTTTGTCCTATGTCCTAGTAAATGATTAACGTCAAGACGTTATAATCATTTTGTCCTATGTAACTTACTATTTATGTTAAAAAAACAACAAAACTAAAAAATAAATAAGTCAACACCCTATGAAGGAGTATATGACGTTTTTAATTTTATCTGAAAAATATAGATGAAAGGCTTATCCTAATAATGCCTTTGCTATTTCACATTATGAATTATTGTAAAATATATTGGCACAATTATTTTGATTACAAATTATTGTATTGTATAATTTATTATAATTTTGAAGCAAGTACATAACACTAATAAATGGGATTGCTTATAAAATATAATTTTATCTGATTAAAACTTATAAATTAAAATTTAATACACTGAATCTTTCACACTGTGTCAACAAATTTAATAAATTTAATAATTCACACTGTTTCAAATTAATATAAACCTGATTAATTTTACTTTCAGTCTAGAGAAGTGCACAGAGTGGCTTACGATACTGAATGGATTCAGAATTCTGCAAAATTTAAGAAATCACTGATCATATTTGGGTTGGGTTGCCAGCGGCCAGTAAAATTTAAAGTTTTTTCTACCAGTGACGTTGGATTACCTTTGATAGTGTCTGTAAGTTATTTGTTATGCTCTAACTGTTATGTTATAAAATAAGACATAAAATAAAACATAAAATAAGACGTTGTCAAAGAGAGAATGAATGAAAACCTAAACACAGGATGTGAGTGGTGGTGACCATCTGTTTAGGGCATATCTGGAACATCTGTGAGGGTGACTGAGATGGAGAGGGTGTGTGGAAGAGACAAGGGAAGGTCAGGTGTCTTTAAAAACTAAATACAATCATGAATGCAAAATACAAAATTAATTAAACTAAATATAATCTGAATGCAAAATATAAAATTAACTGAATTAAATATAATCTGAATGCAAAATATAAAATAAACTAAACTAAATAACAGCTTTTAATAAAGGGGATACACAGAATTCAGTTTGTTCATTTGTTAAATTTTTGTTATTTTTTATTGCTTTCTTAATTTCTAGACTTTCTAACAAATCCATTTTTTTTACCTTTTTGTATGTTGTGGAGTAGTGTTGTTTTTTGTATCTATGAAGATTGTGTTGTAAGCAATGATCTGCAAAACCTGTACTGGCTGTATTGGTTAAAATCGCCTTCTTACGTTCAGAAATGCGATGTTTCAGAGCACGGCCACATTGTGCGATATAAATAGCATCGCATTCTGCACAGTGTATTTCATAAACTCCATTTTTCTCCACAGTGTGTTTGATTTTTCTTTATTATTGATTAGTAGTGAAAAAAGATTACGTTTGTTTACTGATACCGTGTTAAGACCATGGTTTTTTAACCTGTTATTAACCCTATCTGTTATAAACGGAATGTATTTTTTTAAATGAAATTTTTTGTTACCCTGATCTGGCTCTATGGAATAAAATTCTTTTAAAGTAATTTTCTTCTGTTTTATTTTTAAGTAACTGTCTATTATTCTTTCATCATAACCGTTATTTTGTGCTATGGCTTTTTTAATATCTACTTCTTTATTCAAATTTTCTTTGGATAAAGGAACTATAATAATAGAATGAAAGAATAATAGACGTATGCCAGTAATTCTCGGAAATTGGGAATAAGTACCTTCTGAATAAACTAAGTTTGAATAAAATTATTATTTTAATACAGTAAGGAAAAAATATAACAAATGAACACGATATCTCTCCCTCCCTTACACACACGAGTATTATTGTATGCTCTGTATAGACTATTCAGGTTATCTTCATTTATGCTTATATAATACATACAACGACCACTTTTTAGAGATAAAGATATATATTTTGTTAAGGGGATCCGTCACCTCTAAAATGGGATATTTTTTAAATATTTTACGTTTTCCAAATTTTTTAATTTTTTATTGCACTTAATGTTCTGAATACGTGTGGAAAGTTTTAGGTAATTTTTAGAATTTTTCACAGTTTTTTACACATAATTAAAATGCTGCATTTAGCGGTTTTCACGGTTTCCACGGAATCCTTGGATTTTTGCCATCATTGGATTAAATGTTAGGTATTTATTCATGTTTGTTTATTCCAAGTTACAAAAAGAGCCAATTTAGTAAACTTGGAAATATTATACCCTAATGTTTGGTTTCACCTGATTTGTAGATACAGGTGATACCTCATTTGTAAGCGTGAGAGCCTTTTGGAGGGGGGTGGTGAAGTGCGACCACGTTTTCAATGCTCGTACGACCACTTTTAAACTCAAGTGCCTACTTACAAACCGTTGGTTTTGAAGTCGCAGCATCTCCTGACACATTTACAATTTCGTTCTGAATTTCCGTTGGCGCTAAACAATTTTTAACAAAAAATCACACTACGATGTTCGATTTTGTCTGTTTTTCAAAACACGCATGACACGTCAATTTAAACAGTTTCTAAACAATGAATAAATTGATAGACAGATTTGAAAATTAACAGGTGTTTACATAAAAGTACAAATCTTCAAATCTTTAAGCACACGAAAAATCTTAGTTTTACCGCTAAGCTGCAGTTGTCGCTACGCAAATTTTTCAACTGAACCCCGTATCAGAAAGATCAAGCTTGTTTTTTCCTTCCTTAAAAAAACAAAGTATTTCATATATATTCCATAAACAGTGCTCAGGGGAAAATAAGTAGGGAAAGTTATCAATTTAGTATAACAAAGTATTCTTTAACGTTTTATGTAATATATCTGTAGTCTGAGTAAAATATTGTTACGACGGTCTACTTGATCGTCGCAGGTACAGTGGAAACAAAGTACAAGACGCCAATTATTTGCTCATGCAGCAGCTTCAAATTGGCGGAGGTACGTTGCCCAGTGCCTGCTTCCCTCAAAGGTTGGAGCTTTGACATGAACTATTCCTACTGTAGGCAAAGGTACTGTCTCTAATGACTTATTTTCTGTATTTTTCTGTCTTTATCATTGGTACAGTCTGTTCAGAAATTTGTTTTGGTTGGATTTTCATGAACTGTTCAACTTCATTTTGAATTTGCACTTTTGTATTGGCAATTGAGTTTTCTAATGCAGATATTTTATTTGACACAGATTCTTCTATGACAGGTAATTTTGTAGACACCGATTCTTCAAAAATCGAAACAGATTTTTCTATTTCAGCTATTTTTAATGTCATTGATTCTTGTACCTCCGATATTTTTAGTAAGTTGTTTATTAAGCTCATCTCGTAAGAAACCTAACTCTGCCACGGTTTGTTCTTGTGTCTGCTTTTGCTCCTGTATTAACTCCTTGATGTCTTCTGTTTCACGCTTCCGTTCCTCTGCCTCCTGCTTACGTTCTTCTTTTTACCTTTCTTCTGTTTCTAGCATTAGTGCTTTCTGACGTACCTCAGCCTCTTCTGTTTCCTGCCTGCGTTTTTCTCGTTTTTCCGCTTCTTCCACCTCCTTCCTCTCTTTCCTGTCTTCGTTCTTCTTTTGACTCTTCCCGGGTCTGCCGCAGCAGCGCTTGGAAAGCTTCCATCATCTGACTGGCAATCATTGTTTACCGATTAGTTAAGAATTACCTCGTCTTGTACAAAGTGTTGGACTGTTTCCACTGTTAACCGTTCTATACCATTTCTGACACCATTGTTACGACGGTCTACTTGATCGTCGTAGGTACAGTGGAAAACAAATTACAAGACACCAATTAAGTCACTAATCACCAGCTTTAATTTTCACAGTTAAAAAGTTCGTAATTAACAACACAGTCTCTTATAACAAATTAAATAAAAATTGTTCACACCCAAATAAATGTCAACTAATATTAAAACACAATTGTATTATAACATATCGTCCGATTATAAAACACAACACTTAACTAATAACCACTTGAACGCACATAGTATTATAGCTGCGATATATTTACATTGCGGTACAGGTGATTATCTGGCGATATTACTGTGTGTGTTCAAGTGGTTATTAGTAAAGTGTTGTGTTTTATAATCGGACGGTATATTGTAATACAATTGTGTTTTAATATTAGTTGACATTTATTTGCGTGTGAACAATTTT
The DNA here is from genome assembly GCA_034769895.1 of Magicicada septendecula. Lineage (NCBI taxonomy): Eukaryota > Metazoa > Arthropoda > Insecta > Hemiptera > Cicadidae > Magicicada > Magicicada septendecula. Next base: position 43,820,425 of record CM068373.1, on the reverse strand, counting down.
AATTTAATTTGTTATAAGAGACTGTGTTGTTAATTACGAAGTGTTTAACTGTGAAAATTAAAGCTGGTGATTAGTGACCTACTTGGTGTCTTGTAATTAGTTTTCCACTGTACCTACGACGATCAAGTAGACAGTCGTAACAATATCTTTAGACCTAATCGACTGACATGTGACGATCGCTAGCGGAATATCACTTTGGATTTATTAATGCTGGCATATTATTGTAAAGAATGGACATTTTTTGGGACACGCACTGTTACCCTCAGTGGCAAACAATGGTTTGCACACTGTAATCTCAAAAACAAAATTGTTATGTTATGAGAACTTCGGCTTGGCGGACTAGAAGGCCGGGGTCCTTGGTATAGTTTTGTGGTGAAAACGTTTCGGCCGTGCCTTTGACAACCATCTTCAGTCCAGGAGGCTGCAAAACACTGACAAAGGTTTCGTAGTCCGTGACCACTGAACTGTGGTTAAGGCTAGTGGCTGTGAGTAGGACACCCGTTTTATAAACAATGCCCGTCGAAGGCACGGCCAAAACCTTTGCACCAAACAACCATAGACCACGGCCTTACACGCCGCCAAGCCCAAGTCCTCATCACATTGAAGCCGGCCGTGGAAGCCACACACATCAATTGTTATCTATATTCGTATAAAGTTCGTGTCTTTAGGAAATATAATTCAACAGCAATTAAACGAATAAGATAAAAATATTTAGATGCCAAAACGCATCCGTGTACCCCGTTGAAGTGGCGTGTATGTGATTAGTTTTATTGTTGACACGTGTTTCGTTTTAATTGAAATTTTAATTTCTTGGATTTATTTGTCCATGACGTGTCCGTAAATAACAAAATATAATTAAATCACTACCCACTCGGAACACAAAGTTTTTTATGGGTAAAAAATAAAAGTTTCATCTCATAGCATGAACAAATTTTCGCTTTTAAAAAGCTTCTTCAGACGCTGCCGCTGGGAGACACAAAGATATATTGAACACACAAAGGCACTACACTCTACTACCGAATCCACGTTTGCAAACCACCTCACTGAAGCAAACCACACATACGAAAACATCGACGGTAACATGGATATTCTACACTTACACACAAAAGGCTGAAAACTAGATACTCTTGAATAATTGGAAATATACAAACGCACGAAAACACATAAAAACGACATCCTAAACGAACAGACACAATTAAAATCACACGCATTATTCGAACATATCACAACCCACACACACAACATTGATCCTTCAAAAGTCGATACCGTCGCCAAGAACGAGACGGACAATGCTCCCAGCGGCAGCCTCTGAACAAGCTTTCTAAAAGGGGAAACTGGTTCAGGCTATAAGGTAATACTTTTACGTTTTTACCCATAAAAAGCTTTGTGTTCGAATCGGTAGTGATTTATTTATATTTACTTAAAATTTTAATGTTTGGCGATCTCGTGTGGGGGATAGCCTATATTGTCTATGTCTGAAGATGGATAGATCGTTCCGAAACCCGATCTTTTGGAGGTTGTAAAATGTCCCTTCAAATTAATTCGATCGTCACGCGCACCTTGTACAAACCCCGTCACATTTCGAAAGCTTAGAACTCGTATTATGGCTAAGCTACATAACCATAATAACAATATTATTAAGATTTCCATGTTACTGACGAAGTACTTAATATAAAAATTTCATGTTTGGCATAGGTAAATGCATATAATTATATTAAATAGTCGTAGGAAACATATATATTTTAAAGTATACACAAATTTCGACTAAAAATGTCGGCAGCTGATGTAAAAAGAACTAGCCTTGTTAATAATGTATTTTTTACTATTACTAACTGACTGTGTCTGTTTCAGATTTTGCAATTTGCGTATTCGTATTTTGCATTTTTTCGTGAAGTCTACAGACATTGGGAGAAATAAACCATACATGGAATTGTTTGGCATCTATTTACATGTCCAAATGGTGTATTACATAATTTTAAGAAGACACAAAATCACTACAGTTGGGTGGAAAAACGTAAATTTAAATATGTAATTACGTAATTATATTCAATAATTATATAAGTTATATAGAGCTTAAACTTTGCAGCATTTCATGGTCTATTAAACTATTATTATTATACAAAAATTAATTAAAAAATGAATTTTTAAAAATAAAATATTTGTGATTTAATAAATAAACAATTTCTGTTTTTCATGAGATAGTTTTTTGTTACCTGAAAAAATGTTCGCCAGTTACAGCAGGTTCAAATATTAAGTTTGGACTGAGAGATTTGAAATGTTTGTTGGAACCATCATTTTTGTTCAACCTTGTAACGTCACAGAACGTTCCATAAAGGAAATCATTTATATAGTAAGTTAGCATAAGAGGAAAGTGAGGTGAACCGTATCGAACCCAAGTAGTCCCAAAAAATTGTGTAATTTTGTATAATAATTATTTCTATCAACTTGAAAAAACGACCAAACTATGACTAAGACAAAACCCCATATATATTATTAAAGTGAATAAGAGTGAAAAAACCATAAGACACTATAAGAGAGAGAAATAATGTCAGAATCAACCAAAATGTAGTCAATAATTATTAAGTTTTATAACTATGAATAGAGTATTAAAAACTATTTTTTGTGAATAAATGGACATGATCCATTATTATAGTATGTGATGTAAATAAAATAAATGTATTAAATGACTTAAATACATTATTAGAAAGAATCTAAGTTAATATAAAAATGATATATTTGTTATGACAAAAAATATTAATGTGTTGGATTTGAGACCATACACCAAGATTTCATGAAAAAATTAATTATTATCAGATTTAAATAAAAACTATATGTAATTGTCAAGCAGACAATAGTGAACAATTTATCTTAAATAAAGGAAGCTGTCAAATGAATAAAAAGCAGTCAAAATAGCCAAAAACCGTGTTAACTAAAAACATGTAATAGGCATCTAATATTGTATAATTTATGAATTTAATGTTGCCAAAATGCAACCAAACTGTATTAGAAAGCTGTAATATGATATAAAGCAACTATACTAATATACCTGACCAACTTTAACATTGTAATAGCCAAGTTAGCAAAATATTTACTTATACCATGTATGGCTGGAACCAATTATCCAGTACAAAAATAATCATATCTGGCTAAATACTTACATGATACTAACAAAAATAAGATAGAAAGGTACAATACATCAATATACCTTAATAAGAAACAAACTCAGTTGAAAGTACAGTCAATTCTAAAAGAATTTAACTAATTAGAGTGAGATTTGTCACACCAAAAAAAATGACATCTCAAGACCAATCAATGATGCTATGTCATCTTGTGATAAATATAATATATGTACAGAGTAACCAGGTATCACAAAAGATAGACAAAATAATATACTCTGTGTGTATAGTAGTGAAATAATACATATATTAAAGAAAAAGACTAATCATTGTATTAGAAAACTGACAAGAATCTAGGCCATGAGCAGAGGCCATATAAAATTGTATTTATTTGTGTTTTATTTATGTTAAAATTTGTTTATTTTGTTGTAGGAAAGTAGTAGTATTAGATGTTCAGCTTGTGGAAGGAACTTTGTAACTCCACAACAATTTTTGTTATAAAAATTGAGTTTTCAATGACAACAACTCAAGGTGAGGGTTGTATATTGTATTGTTTATTAGACTTAAGTTAATTAGAAACCAATCATATTTAGTATCGCTAGATTCAGTTAAAAACAGGGAATCTAAATGTATTAATGGCATACAAATTGTGAGTACTAATGTAAAACTGTTTGATAAATACCAGTGTAAATTTTGAAATATCCTTTTGTATGAAGAATAAGAAATTCATTCTAAAAGCTTCTACGGAAGTGAAAATTGTTCTATGACATTCCATTTCGTTTATTCTCGAACAATCTAGAAAGAATTTTTACACAAATATACCGGAAGTAGATGAAAACAGTCAACCTGATTTAGTATAAAAGCGAGACCAAATTCGACCCAAAAGACACTTGAAACTTGAACTCCAGAACTGATGCATCACCCACGACACTGATCCACGCAGCTAAGGCGAAACCGAAGAGGCGAGAAATCGACAAGACACGGCAGGAAGGCTTTTCCCGTACATAGACATAACCGACTGACTTAACCTCAACGAGAATTTTCGCCAAAAGTATCGCTGAAATAGAGCAGCGATACGGCAAATTTTAATAGAAATCACGCAGCCAGAACGTCGACGGCCCAGGAGGGACCAACAAATTTAAATAGAGAAAGAATTCTGCTGTGTTCGCATTGACTGACTAACTTGACAAAAAATCCCCTTTAACGTAAACATACAATACACAAAGCCTTCCTCAACACTGCATGGGAATCAGCGCTGCGGTGGCCGATTTCTGAATTAACGCTAAACAGATGATTCGTAGCGGCGGCGTTTGAACGAGATTCTACTGCCAAACGTTTTGACAAAAAGTGCGGAAAAAGTAATGATCGCAAAATTTGACTTTAAATAGATTCAGTGTACACCCGAAGAGGCGAGATTGAGAAACTACCCGAAGGAAGTGTCCAGTGCGAGAATAAACGACCATTGGAACGTGAGTTACCAAAATTAAAGTCATTTGTTACCTGGTTACATTTATCACACAGTTGTACTTTACACGCCACACATACACCTTCAAATCACTTAGTTTTTTCTTGTAAGGCATCTAATTGATATGTCTTGGTAGTTCAAAGGAGTCACGTCCTGAGAGTAAAGATTTTTCACATATTAAACTCATGCTTTTCAACTGAGTCAAAATCTGAAATATACTAGCCGATACTTGATTGGATATATAAAAAATTGTCAATAATAATAACTTGTAAAATTTTTTCTCTGCAATTTTTTTTTTTTTCTATGAATGTTAGTCCTTCAGACGATTTGTTTGTTTTTAAAGAATCATTAAACTTAACTGATTTTTCCAAGCTAAACTGACTTGTTTAAATTTTTTTCGTAGATTTAAAAATTTTATCAATCACATTTTTTTTTTTTTTTTTTTTTTCTTGGAACAAACGTTTCCAAGTGGCGCCCACAAAAAGCATAGTATTAAGTTGTGTTACAGGACTACATCACTGCAGAGGATCCAGTCAACAGAGTAAGTAACAAAAGTGCGCGGAGGTAACGCCCGACATTATTACAACACAAACATTTAAACAACACCCACTACATTCTATTTATTTCTGTTATAACCTTTTGCCTGAATATTCAGACACAAAGTAAACCAACACGTCAAACGTTTAAAGTGGTTTTATGTGGTAACGTATAGAGCGGTATCTATCAAAAAGAAGATGAACAGACGTCATCTGCTCAATCCTTTATATTCACTCAATTCCAGTAATAATTAAACATTCACGTTTACAGTTGCCAGTTTACTTTTTCCGTTCTATTAGAGTACCTGTTAATTTTTATAAAAGATTCTTTATTGCCTTTCAAGGAAAGTTGCTCCCTGAGGCCCTCGGTCTTGTATTATCAGAGCACCTGAACATTTATTTCACTCATAGACATCACTTTCTCTAATTGATTGTCTGTCTGTCTCTCTCTCTCTCTCTCTCTCTCTCTCTATCTATCTCACTCTCTCGCAAAAGTCTGCTTCCCCCTTGCGCCGAAGCACGCGCGCGTACACACACATAAAATGATAATAAAAAATATACGTTCTTGACATCTGTTTATAAATCACAATTTTTTAATTACTAAACCAATCTTTAGTAATCCGCCGTGTGATTTTAAGTATGATTTGTATTTTTATGATTTTGTACATTGTTTTTAATTTAGAAGAGGGGCATCGACCAACCCTCGATTGGTTGTCACCCTCGTCTAACACACTAGGCCTGGGTGGCTTCCAGAAGTCACGTGGAGTTGGAAGGCACTTGTCGAGTCCAGCGATGAAGGGACTCCAGCATAGAATCTACGCGCCAGGAGTCTCGGAGGTGTCATCAACAGAACGGACACTTGACCTGCTCGCGAAGAGAACTAGCCTTGCAGTTTAACAGCTAACGTTAGACCCCCATTGTCTATTCTCAGGCGGCCAGGGATCCGTACACGGGAAAGACACAGATAATTACACAAAGTACACTTGGTACCGTACCAATGACGTTACCAAGTCGGAAAGCCATCGTCTGTGCGGTTTACCAGTAGCACTAGATAGAAGACCAGGTCAGTATAGAGACTAAAAAAAGATTGGTCATCATACGATTAAATGAATTCAGCACTGCTGAAATATTATATAGTTCAGGAAGTTTTATAAACTATCAACGTTGAAAATCTATTTCATGAAGTAAATCGTAATTTCGATACTGTAAATAAGTTTACCACTGTTGTACATATTTTGTGAAACTTCAAGTTTTGAAAAGTGTTTTAAAACAAAATGTGGCAGTTGATCAAATTTTAACTGTTATTTCTAATTGGTGCTCTTTAATTTGCTGAAGAGATGACACGGTAATGATTAACAAAAAGCGGTATTTAAAAATTTCTACTGCGAAAACAAAGGCTAAGGCTTTTTCTGGAAAATACCCGATTGAATCTAAAGGCCAGCTAATAGAACAGGCCTCTACATTCAATCACCTTGGTTATAGTCTTTCTTATAGAGGTAGTGATGATCTCAGAAATAAACTAGGCTGGTTCCAAACTATATGTGGAATACTAGACAAGAGACGTGTATCAAATTCTATAAGGCAACGGGAGTACCAGCACTACAGTATGGATGAGAGACCTGGACTATAAGGAAGATGGGCTGGTGCCAATTAAAGTCTGCAAAACTGAGCTATTTGAGATCGGTAAATGGATATACGGGACTCGATCATATAATAAACGAGTATATTAGACGAGAACTTGATATAGTTTCCCTATATAAACTCATTCAGAATTATAGAAATTGCTGAAACCAACATCTAGAAAGAGAAGATAAATAAATTTAGGAATATTTGTGGTACGATTCATAGAAATCTTAGAAATAAAACAATACACAGAACAAGGGTTAAATTTTATAAGTCAATTTCAATACCCACATTGATTTATGCGAGTGAAGCGTGGGTCATGACAAAAAGGAAACCGGCAAGATTCAGAGTGATGAAATGCAGTTTCTTTGGAATACTTTGCACATTGCAAGATGGAATAAGGAATGGGGATATCAGAGCAGAATAGGAAGTAAATGACATAATTGAAAGTATTTCAATTTACAGAAGACAATGGTGGGATCATCTGCAAAGTTTGACAGAGTATCGATTGCCGAAAGCGCCACTGATCTATAAAGCCACTGGTGGAAGTGACGTGGGTCGTCCGAGGATGAGATAGGTGCCGGAACAGATTTACATAACCTAATCTTTGAAGAGGATAAGAAGAAGGACGTCTAGAAAGAATTGACAGTACCCGCTTTCCGTAGTTGGTTTATGAGAATGAACCGGTCGAAAGAAGATATGCAGGCAGGCCAGTCACACGATGGCGGAAGTCATGAGGCCGAAACAGGAGAAATACTATCCATGATGATGATGATGATGATTAACAAAAAACGCTAGGTCTATTATTGATACAGCTTCCCGCTACTCTTGCTACTCTGCAAACCACATTAATTAATAGCATTTTTCTCCCAGTAACGTTTCGCTTTTCTGTTTATAATTAGCCTATAATTGCTAATGCTACATGAGTGCGGCGTAGATGCGGTTTCGGAACTATGTTCGTGACGATATTAGAGCCGGTATCCGTAGACACAGTTTAACTGGAAATTAAACTTGAAATTGTGGAAAACAAAGTAAACGTAATTGCATGTTTGGGGCCACATTTGTTTCGTCATGCCACAGCACGTGCGCCGGCTCTCACGCTTATCCAGTTTGTACGGTACCTGCTAATAGCCGCTGCTGCCCTAATAATACGGTTAACGCTAGTCTACCCGCGCGATATTGCTACCGATAATTATGTAAATACCAGTCTACCTCTGCTATATCCATTGTTTGCTCGGTGATGAATTACGGATGTAGAAAAAAATATATTTTTGTAGTGACTTTAAGAATTATATAGCTTTCATTTGATACTATAGTACGTTATTTCATATTGTCATTTACTGGAAAAGCGAAACGAACATTTCAGGTAATGCTGAGAAAAGGTTTAAAAGACACAATTTTTATTTAAATTTAAAAACGCCTTTCTACCATTATAATGTATATATTCTGTTTGTTCTTCTTCTGCTTTTAGTTCTTCTTTTTCCTCGTCTTCTTTTTCTCCTGTGTGTCCATCATATCAGGAAGACAGCAGTTTTGTAACCGATGATTGTTATTCTTTATCCAAGAGATACGTCTTCTAGCTACAACTCTTTTACATTTTATTTTATTATTGGTTACTAGATGTGCGCTGTATTTTATGTCTTCATATTGCTTTACCCAACTCTCTCATCTCAACTCTGCTTCTTTTTTATGGACTGTAGAATCTTATAAATTGCTGGTATCTACAAGGTACAAACCCTTGCAGTGACTCCTCCTATGGTAACCCTTTGTGCACAACAAAGGTTGTTAACAGTTTCAGAGAAAGTCTAAAACATTTTCTCATAATATTTACTTTGTATTTTCAAGGGGAGAAAAGTACCTTAATTTTCAGATGTTTTTGTGTGACTGTAAATGTAAATTCTATTAAGAAGGCTAAATTTAAAAACGCGCGTACTCACACGCGCATGGGCTTGTGTCTGTTTATCCTTGAGCAAGATGAACAGCAAGGCTCATCCCAGAAAATAATAAATGGATGGAGAGAAAGCTTGGGGAATTATAGATTACTACTCAGTGCCGGATTTAAGCATAGGTTGCAGCTTAGGGGACCGCACCACAAACAAAAATAAAAAATAATTATCAACTTGCAGAATACGCGTAATTATTTGGTTCGTGTTTCAGAGAACAGTAGAAGTTATTAGAGGAAAAGATGGTATTATAAGCCATGTATAGGATAGAGTGGTTCAAGACTGCGCACTTAAATTTTAAATTAATCTCAAACTGCACTCATTGCACTGAGTCTCATTATATTTTGACAGAAACATCGTGAATCGCATAAGGTTTGATTAAGGCCCCCTTATTATAATTTCAACTACTCCAACACGTGTAAATAAGTATATTTCCAAAACGTTTCAAATGCGACGTTTTGCCCCCATAGGTGTAGCAAACGACCGCATGTGGTGGGGCAAAAGTTGGCAATTAAATTAATTTGATAACTGTATTTAAATTTAAACAACTTTAAATTTAATTTATCTTTTAAATGTATTAACTTTATTAACTACATCAATATTTCCCCGTGTAGTTTGTTTATACTGTATTACTAAGTATTCGATTTTTTTTAGTTTTTGATGTAGGTACCCAAAGTTGCATCCTCTAGCTGGCTAGAGCCTCTTTTAGACAATATTTGTATGAAAAAGATTAGATGATCTCGTTTTATGTTTCTTAGTAAATTAGACGGCATTACTGTCAATGAAGAGTATGTAAGTAGCTCAAAATTCAGCAGAAGCACATGGCAATGATTTGGACAACAACTTGGGAAATGAACTAATTCATTTCAAGTGTTTTTGCAATGAGTAGGTCGAAGAAGGTGAAAAGGAGAGAAATGTCATCAGCTACGAGTGGTGGATGTACAAACTCCTTCTAAAAAAGAACATCAAGGAATGTTTTCCTAACGTGGAAATGGCACTTCGAATGTATTTGTAAATGGTGGTTACAAGCAATGACACTTATTAAATATAGGTTCCGGGCAAACATGTCAGAAGTTAGGCTGAACTTTTTATCTCTTATGAGCCTAGATAGTGATATTTTGAAACAGTTATCTTATGAGGTCCTCATAAGTAAAATTGTTAATATTAAGTGTAGGCGAGTGCCAATGAATCAAACCAAATTTTAATGACAGTACAGGTGCTTCACAGCAAGCATCACACATGTATACATCTTCATATGTGGGCTGTTTCTGGCAGTTCTCATGATATGGCACTCGGCAAAATGAACATTGAATCCAGGCAGCACCAGTTTTCTTCTTAGCATCACCTGAGTACTTCTTCATGCATATGCCACACGTCCAGTCGTCATCTTCATCTGAAGAAAGACTGATGTTTGCTTGAAGGACCATCTTTGATAAATTCTTCAGGTGGAGTTAAACATTCTGCTTTAGTTTTCTTACGGCGGGTAGATGTAGTAGCAATTATGTGCAGTAGGTGTCTGAAGTATTTTTTCAGTTGAACTTGATTCATTTGAGTTAATTGCTTTGTCTGTCAATTTACTAGGCATCAAGGCTTCTGAAGACACAGCATTATGATTTAAAGGAGCTTTTCTAAATGCATTGACGATATTTTCCTTGGAAAACTTGCAATAAATGCTGGTGTAAATAGCTTATGAAAATTCGTCCTAGTAGGTTTCTCTATGGGGTTCTCAACCATTTATTCATTCAACTGTTTGGACCAGTTTATTTTTAATGATCTATAGACGCCCACAACAAAGGGTTGTAATAAATGACTTGTGTGAGCTGGGAAAGTCATCAAATAAACTTCATTTTCTTTGGCCAGACTTAATTCGTGAGGCCCAATATGAGAACTGTGGGATTTGTCCATTAACAAAATCACTGGACGTTCATTGGGTATGGTTTTAATAAAAAACCTGAACCACTCAAGAAATAGCTCAGACGTAATCCACCTTTTCGGCCAAATGCGAGTTTCACTGTTTGGGAAACTGTTGTTTTTAAGTGAATCATTCCACCTGATACCCTTAAAAATGATAAATGATGGTAAAAACAGCCATCAGCGCAAGCACAGCCAACCAGAGTTTGGGTTTGTCTTTTTTCTGCATACGTCCTTTTATAAACGTACCTTTTACCTATTTGGCACACTACTTTATTTGGTTTAACAACATAGCTAAGACCCGTCTCATCTACGTTCCAAATGCGGCTTGGTTTGTCTTTAATCATTAGTGTCGTTAAGAGGTCGTCTAATTTATTAAAATGGTCTTTAATGATAACTGGATTAGACATGGAGGCTGTATATGCTGACAAGTTTTCAGGCACTCTCAAACACAAATTGTATCGTTCCTTGAACATAAACCACCACCACTTACTTGCTACCTTTTTTGCAGTGTTAAACATGTGGTCTCTGTTAATTGTTTCTGCTAGATATGCCAATTTTCTCACTTGCATTACGGTAAGGCCGAAACCTAATTCTTGCATATTAATAATGTGTTTAAGTACCCTCTGTTCAAGTTCTGGAAGAAGTGGGAAGGTCTGCCCAATTTTGGCACTTGATAATGAGTTAAATCTTCATTACCTTTTAGGAATCGTTTCAGAGTATTGTACGGAACATTAGCTAACTTTGATGCCTTATAAATAGTAAGATTTTCGTTTCTTACCTTTCTAGCAGCACCTAAAAGATCACCTGTTGGATATGTTCTATAAACAGAGCCTTCTTTGTCAGACTGTCAGACTCAGAATGGATCCAACTAGATTTTCAAGAAAAACCCTTGACTGTCGTCCAAGGGGGGGGGGAGAGAAATGTGGGAAGATCCCGTAAGCGATGATTGAGTGATTTCTATTGAGACTGAAACAGGCTACTAGCCTAAGCTGTAAAGGATGACAACGACATATATTTGCACGTACAGAACTTTTTTTAGTTTCTAACATTTAGTCATTCTTAATACAAAATATATGACGTACAGACCAATCAGACTTATATGTATTATATAAATTACTTTTATTATAATCACTTTTTCATTAGAAAGTTTTACTTCCGTTTTTACAATGCAATTTGCAACAAACCGAACATCGCAGCTGGTTTGTAACTGCTATCCCATTACTCAGCAGTAGTACATAAAACTGGCCAAACTCCTTGTAAACACATAGGTTAATAATAAAACACTGTGGGAAGAATCGAGACATCTAAACGGTAGCGAATAAAGTATCATTGCCGTCTGTAACTGCTGGTGCCGTAATATTGTTTTTGTGTGTTTGCACGGTACTGGTTACAACACACTGTATTTTAGTGTAGTCTTGTAATGGAATGAAGAAATTCGAATAATGGAATAATAAATAATGGATGGGTACACTGAGACATATTTCCAAATAAAGAAAAATTTTCTTCCAAAGAATACATGTGGTCTTTTTTCCAGCTCTCGTAAAAATGTTATTGAACAATAAAGGCTAATATTCGGGCAGCTTACGTCAAATTTTGTAAAATCTATTTGTAAAAAACTGGATTAATAGATGCATAGTTTTTGAAACATAGCCACAATAATACAATAAACACACGTGAATTTTAATACTCAAATTATTCAATAATTTTAGGCAAATACCGTCGAAATAATACGGTAATCACAGTATTAGCCAGATAAGTATCTTCCCTAAGATATAACATAAAATATAAACAGAAATAACACTGTTGCACACCACTATTAAAAAGGTTTTTCCGATTAGCGCTTTCAAGTTTTACAGCTCATCATAAGATCGGAAATAGAAGATTTCCGATCTGATGATGAGCTGTGAAGCTTGAAAGTGCTAATCGGAAACATTTTTTCTATAGTCGTGTGTAACAAGTATTATTTCTGCTTGCGATTATAACCACTAACACAACTTTATTAATTAAATAAAAGGCAAACTTTTAACAACTGTACAAATCCGGGCTATTTAGCCGTGGTCTACTATACTTATTATTCTGAAAGATGTTATTGTCAGACCTTTCGGCCTCACCTCTGGCCGCCATCTTCACCGGTAAACGGTTTGTTACATAACTGACACGGTGTTCGTCAGTCACGGTACTGGAGTAAAGACGGCCACCAGAGATAAGGCCGAAAGTCTGAGAATATCATCTTTCATAATAATAACTATACTACAGTTGACAACGGCCCAATAGCCCGGATTTTAATTTCAACAATGATGACGTCGTCCGTGAAAGCTCCAGAAATAAATTAAATAGTGTTTACATCAGTCAAATTAAAGATGTACTAACTAACGCTAACTAACTTTAACGTCAAACGCCGTATTTAAATGACGCAATTAAACTTAATTGTAAATAGGCGATTTAAATAGACTTAAGTAGACTTCTGTACTTTGTAATTAGTAAACACTTGTTCTTGTAAAGCGCGTTTTATTGTTGAATTTAAACTCTGGTTAAGAAGTTAAAATTCCTATTGTCTTTTACTTTAAGTAATCACCCCCTACTTGAAACGACTCCGTCAAAATTACGCGCAGAACTTGAAATCTTTGTAGGGTATTAATGTAGAAACTTTTTTTTTGAGGGAGGGTGGAAAATTCCTGTACAAGGGTGCACACTTCCGGGGTCTGTGGATTTGAGTATTACACCCTATCCACAAAAAAACCACCACACTTTCCTCTTTCAGGACACTGACCTGGAACTGTTTGAAACATTACTTCTGGCTGGTCCTATTGTTCTTCAGCCCTAGAGCACACATATGACTTGTTGTTCTTCTATGTATACTCTTGCCGTTCTTAGTTCAATCCTGATGTAAACAAACCCACGTGGCAAATCTGAAACGCTATTGGTCAGAGACGTGACAGTGTTCACACAACAATGTATTACGCGCATGTACAGAATGTCTGTGTAGTCATGTGAGAGTTATCTTGCCTCTTAAATCGGGGCACTTCGTTTTAAGACTTCTTCCTTATCACTGTATTCTGAATCGTATTGAATTAATATGGAGCCAGTTGAAAGGATATGTTTCCCGTCACAACACAACATTAGCTGCTCGATATTAAACCATTTATTGAGAAGGCGGTAAAAGAAACAACGGAGGATAAGTGGAGTCATTTTATGCAGCATATAATCAAGGACGATGATAAGCTATGGCAACTGGCGCACATTACCAACGTCCTTGTGGACAATGAACAATCTTATCAATAATAACGCTGACTCAAGTGATGATACAAGTTCAGACACAGATATGGAAGGCATTGAATTACTTTCTGGGATTAACCGATAGTATGCAGTACACTAATAATTATCACAGCTTCTATTTTTGTTTTAAATAAACTTTACTTTTTTGTTTGTTGCTATATTTAAACGGTTAATAAAAAAATGCCATTAACTGGTGTTATAAAATGTTCCACTGTCGGTCTGACACTGTCACACAAAACTTACTTTGGTCAGGACAAATTATCACAATTTACGTATGTATTTATACATCTATCAATATTATATGTACCCTGTGTGTTGTTACGAAATTTTAAGTTGTCAAGTATAATGCTTGACTATTAAGTGTTTACGCCCCGCGTTTGGAGCGCCAAATGTTAAGAAATTTTAAAAGCCCCGGCTGTTGTGGTGCCAAATATACCATTTTTTATCTTAATTAAATATATGATGTTAATTAATTATGTATGATTTTAATGAAGTTGTTTTAATTTCTTTATGTTATGACATCAATTAATCTTTAATAATAAGAAACAGTGATATCCTATCTTGGGTGATTTTCAAATAAGTAAAAGCGTACACCAAAATTTACGGTGCTAAAATGGTTTATTCATATCTTTTGCCAATGATAGCACTTTCATGACATCTAAAATGACAACATTTATCTTGTAATATTAAATAGCACATTATAATATAAATTATAATTACTTAAATAATTATTCATTCTATTATGAGCTCTTTCTCAGGGTTATTTACTTAAACATTAATAATCATAATTATCATTTCTTACTCTACACAAAAGTTATCTCAACAGATGGATTCATAATTTTATAGATATCTGAGTTTATCTTTTTAAAGATTGTTCATACAAATTCAACATGAATACGTTAGATATGAATTCTCTTTAAATATCATAAGTGTGTTCTTTTAGAGCGACAGACAGTGTTTTACTTAACATTAATTATGCATGAATTCGTTACTGTGGGTACGTAATCCTTAAAACTGAGGCGTTAATCTGCGATGATCTCCACTCTCTCTCTCCAGGATCAACGCTGCTCTTGTTGAGGCACTAATCATCTTGTGAATGACACTATTTACACTTCATCTTGTATCTCCCACTCCGACATTAGTAGCTCTTTTGTTAACTCTCGTTATTTGAATTTAGATTTTAACACATGTTAGTTGATAGCAACACTTTAGCACCGAATTATTTATAGTTATGTCTCATTTGCATATTATTAGTACTTTAATAATTTGTTGATTAATACAGATTGTTTGTTACTTTAATTAGTCATCACAGTTCCTTCGCGGACTAACTTTATTACCACGATATCTGACATTGTTTAATTAGCGTTAACAGTTAGATTAGTGTTTCACACAATCACCATAATTAGTTCATAAATCCGACTCTTTCTCTCTCTATCGATTTCAACACTATGTATTTAGTTAAACACTACATCAAAACTTCCGACCGTCTTTACTTAACTTGTTATTATACAAGCTCGCGAAACAGACTAAGTCTCTTTTCAAAGTTATACTCCGACATGTCCAATAATCTCTCACGACTTTCGACCGTTCGCACGTATATTAAGAAGACTCCGATTCTGACTAACATTTTGACTAAGCCCTTCGATCGCGGTCAACACTTTTTTTTATATCTCGAATACCTCCAAATTTTCTGCTCAAGACTCTCTTATTCCCACCTTCTTCGTTTCCGTTGGTTTTCATCTATTTTCCTACGAAAACTCCTCCCTAAAACTATGGCTTGTCTTCTGACATCGTTTTCCATTAGTTCTTCATCCTCGTCTCCTTAGCAACCTCTTCTTGAGAACCGCCTTCGCTAAATTCTGGTTTCAGATAAGCTTCTTGGGTTTCCTACCCTTATGTCTTCTTGTTGGCTCCACCCATAGTCTGAAGCGGAAGACCAAATTTTACGCCTGTCCATCACTCGATTGTCTTTCGTACGCTCTTTTCAGACAAATTTCTCCTAATTGCTATCTTGTTTCACAGCTGCTGTTAAGTTTAACATGTGTATCTCTCCCTCATCGTGACCAATTCTCGTATTGTCTTCGTACATCCTCTTTTCATTCCCACGCCGGTGTGGTCGTTTCTTGGTATCCCTTACGACTGGCACATCTGCTCTGCAGTTTTTCTACTTAGCCGTAACACTCTCTGGTAAACATGCTTGTCGCTGCTTGTTAATTGCCCACCGGGTTAGGTCCCTATTCATACATCTCTGTACGAGCCATTCCGTCCATTGTGAACAATGTACACTTGCGTTTCGATATTAAGTTCACACACATGGCTTGTTATTTCTCATGACGCCTCCTCCTGTCTTTCTGTCAGCTTCCCTTAGTAATACATCTGTGATACATACTCCCTTGTTTTTCTGGTAGTTCAGCTCGCCACACGCAATTCCCTTAAGCGAACAGCTGCTTTTCAGAGATATTGTCTTTCTAATACAATGCCTTCCCGTTGCTAATGGATTTCACGTGCCATTGTCCGAACTACATATGGTACAGCTCCTACGTATGTCATTGTTAAGTTGACAGCAGACTCTTGCTACTGTGTTCCCTTAACAAAAATTTCTTTAAAATTTGCGTTACAGTTTACTCCTTCTGTCAGAGTGACACGTCTCTAATTCAAGCAGCAAATAGCGTTCCAGATGTGCCACGCCTGTTTGTTTACATCAGGATTAAGCTAAGAACGGAAACAGTGTAGATACTTTACTGTAATATGCAAGAGTTGAATTTAAGCTTCTCTATTGCAATGCGATCTACCGACAGTACAGTAAATACATAGAGCTTTTTAAATTCTATATATTTTTTAAAACTTTCGTTAAGAGTGGTGTTAAGTATTTTTAAAACCTATGCATCTGATTGTTAACTTACCATTGTACCGTATGTTTTTCGTTAAGTAAAAGACACAATTTCCTTTTTGAACAAGAGATTTTCCCTTAGAACTCAACAATAAACAAATGACTCTATAATAGAGAATGTAACGGAATTCATAAAATAATATACACGCAAAAGAAGCAATTGAAAGATAAGTTTTTCGGGCGAAAGTGTTAAAAATGGAAGGAGTCCCGGGTAGGAGAGAGAAAAACCCATGGTCAAAGTGGAATGGAGACAGGAAGAAGAGACACAATGAAAAGATGAAGGAATATTGGAGAAAAAGAAAAGAACAAAGAATAAAGAATTTAAATTGGCATGTGGTCCTTAGATGGCCGATACAAAAAAATCAACGTTTGTTAATCTTGATTAAAAAATTCGGATACCTACAAACGGAAAATGTATTCAACTGTCTCTATCTCCATGTTTGAGAGTAAAAAGAGACTAAGATAACGTTTATGGCGGATATTGATTTCTCGAGACTAATGTGCGTTGGCGTGTAGAAAGACACACACACACACACACACTCAAAAAGTCGCTAATATTTAGGAGTAAATTAAGAACAATCTTATAAAAGTGAACCAGGAATAGGAAAATTTACGAGATTGAAGAGTATCTGAGAGAGTAAAAAAAATCATACTCATAACTTTATCGAATTAGACGTTGAAACTGATTTTCTGGTTTTTGTTAATTCTGTGTATACAGCGCGACTGAGCACAAAGAGGTTAAGAGAAGGTTAGCTTCTATCGATTTTATGATGTTGAAATCAAGGGAAAGCAACCTGCAATAGCAGTAGGTTACTGCATATGTTTCAAAAAAACAAGATCACGGGAATTGTAAATTGTAATCCGCTAACATTATCTGAGCCTACTAAGAAAGAGTACAAGCCTACATATCATTCATTCCCACAAATTGTTTAACCTGCAGGCATTACCTGGAGCAGGCATTACCTGGAGCATACATCATATTTTAACCTTAGACTTTCGATCTTGACGTCACCCGTCATTTAGGAATGTACAATCATTTTAAAATTTTATGTACGTTATGGCCGCCTGTATACCTAAAGGGTTATCCAGTAAAAACTATTAATAAAAATAAAAATTAAAGAAAACGTTATTGTATTATTATTATTATTAATATGATAATTATATTGTTAATGCACTTTGTATTGTTATTCTTACTGTATTATTAATAACACGTATTAGGAAATATAGTACATGTAATTTAGACAACCACTGGTCGAGCCATTGTTTGCTGCGTGTTTCAGCCTTTTCTGTATCATACGTACCGGCTATATACATTTCGTGTACACAGGTTGTATTTTTCATGGATTTCTAGCTTATCTTTTGTAATTAAAACGTATGACTTCTGTTTTTTTTACAACATAATTTATTTGATTCCTAATGTTACTGCTCTCCAGGAACATTACTCGCTGTCCAGGAGTTAGTGTTATTTAATCTTCCCATGAAAATAAACTAGGAAACGTTCACGAATACGAAATTAGAAGACACACACACATAGTAAAAAAGAAAAGAGTATAAAATGTAAACTTATTGTATGTGCTTTTTGTAACTGTTTCAGTACAGTGCTCTACAACATAAACTAGGAACAGTAGCGAAATTTTGCAAACCTGGTGTCGCAATATTTGTATCCGGTAATATTATCGTAAATGGTACTGTAAAGTCTGGTTGATAAACTTATAAAACGGTCAGATATTATTAGTAAAAATTACTTCGTATGCTCGTACGGTCGGAGTCAATGTTATTAAATTGAGTTCTCGAGTTGTTTGGCCGTGGTCCAATGGTAAAAATCCATAGCAGACGTTTCGGCCGTCCCATCGACGACCATCAGCAGTGCAAAATTTGAGTTTGCGCCTGCGTGGGGTGTTCACGTTAGAGACCAGTCTGCTATGAATTTTAGCCTAGGACCACGGTCAAACAGCATAGGGCCAAGGCCGGTAACTCAAGTTAATAACATTAGTAAAAATGTTTTAAATGAATTTTATAAGTAGTTGTTTAGCCAAAATACCTAATTGAACGAGCGGAATGAGTTTCAACTCACCGTCTGTCGTTTGTCTGTGTCGTTTATTCTTGGCTTCTATATATCAGTGTGTTTGGGCTATGTCCTACGATAACTTTTAAACACATCAACAAATTCTGGTAAAACTTGGCATGAGTGTCCATACTTTGAACCTGCTTAACCGTAAATATCTCCTTCTCCCTTGCAACGACGCGCGCGCGCGTACACACACACACAAAGTGATAATAAAAAATATATGTGCTTGGCATCTCCTAAGAAATCACAATTTTTTATTATCAAACTAACTTTCAGTAATCCGCCGTGTGACTTCAAGTATATTTTGAATTTGAATCGCCAATTTGCCACTCGACGGTCAAATCGTTAAGAGACGATTGAATTCCGAACACTTGGCTCTCATCACTAGAGAATCTATCAAGTTCGTCTCCAGCACCAAGTTCATTATATCGCACAATATGTAAGTATGAATGCGTCAGTACAAATCTGTTTGTGTCAACGAGGTTCAGGTTGAAATAAATGTAAATTTACTAAGTTACAATTTGTCTTTGTTTTTCACGTAGTACAAATTAACCCAGTGGCGTAGCGTGGGTACATAACAGCTGTTGCCGATTGTGATAGGCCCGAAACTTAGACTAAATAATAATTCGAATTTTTTTACTAGGAGAAGATCCCGGTTCAACAGAACCAACTCCATTATACTTACTCAGAACATAGAATAAATCAGGACACCAATAATCGAATTAAAAATAATAAAGACAAACAGAGAAACACTTGACTAAATGAACAAAACACAAATAGGTAGGTAGTAACTGCTGCACGTAGGATCCGAAAATAAACATAGCTGCTAACTGAGTGTTTGCTGGTTTATACAGCGGCAACACATTATGTAGACGAATGTGTTCCCCCTCCACAGTCACTACAGTGACAACTACTACGAGGTCAATGACCGTAGGAGTAAAGCGTTGCCGATGTCCGAGCCGGCAACACAAGACACTGCAAGTGCCCGGCAGTTCTAAAGCAATGCTATACTTTTCTTCAAGTTTCCCTACTAAAATTGTTTGGATTTCAAATTATTGAATAACCAAAGTATTTATTCTGTGATATAATTAATATTTTCTTTTACTTGCAGTACTGCTGCCGCTGGCAACAGCGGTTACATGGACGCCACGCTACTAAACTAACCTTAAATTTTAAATACGAGTATATCTTCTAGAAATATATATTCCAAGTCTGTAACCAGACCTAAGTTTGGTGTAGTTCTGACTTAATGTGTTACTGATTCTCGTTGGTTTCTTCTTTTTTCACGGAAGATAAGATCATAATTACAAACCTCAGGCTGTTGATTGATATTTTAAGGTGGAATTATGAATAATTTTTTAAACATTTTTGCACACAGTTTTTAAGCTACAAGGCAGTTGTTTATCTACTAAGACCTTAAAAAATAAATGTTACATGAGAATGGGGAAAATGGAATTATTTCCGAAAGGTTTTGACAGTTTTCCTAATTATTGACAAACTAATATCAATCGATATATCTATATATATATATATATATATATATATATATATATATATATTGAAACAGTAAAAATGTACAGGTTACTGTGCATTGCATAATTAATTAAGATAAATAAGTAAATTAAATAAATAATTCATATTGTTAGTAATAATAATTCAGCTTTCAATCTGAACTGTAAAGGGAACGACCAAATTTCATGCTGGGACAAGTTTCTCACGCCACGCAGCTGTGTCTGTGTGTACACATGTAATTTACGTGTGTGTGTGTGAGACTAGTTGGTTCCTGTAAAGCGTCACCCCTAAATAAACGCTATTAATTATAGGAATTATTTAAATTGTAAAGAGTGTGTGCATAATATCACAAAACCAAATACGCCACAATGTGTATAAATTAAATACGCACATGTGTTCAAAAAATAGTGCGAATACAGTGAAAATAAATATGAATAAAACTTATATTAATTAAGATAGGGAAAAACTGTTTATACACAGTGAACACATAAAAATTACCGACAAGATGAATATCTGGTAATTTGCAAAAGACAGACAATTTTGCATGTTGCGAAGACAAGCGAAATAAATGTGAAAATAATCATGTTTAGAAAGGGACGCCAACGACAGACTGAAACCTGCAGAAGATTGTCGAAACATGATTTTTGCGCCCTAGGGTATAAGTACTCGAGACACACCACCTTATTTCTCTTTCTCGTACAACTACCGTGGCAGCCGGAGGCTCTGCCCAACGACAACAACTCTTTTCCTATCAACCACAGCAGCAGCCGGAGGTTCTTCACGACTACTCATCACTTTCGTGAGAGCACCTGCAACCTGAGGCCATGACGGGATACGAGGGAGCAGCCCAGTACATGGAATAGAGTCCAGCGTACGGAATGATGCAACGGACTGCGGAGAGGATCTGAAGGACGAGGATCAAGGTCTCCAGGACTGCACGACTACAGAGGAGCATCCAGGATCGACGACCTAGGACCGAAGAGGATACGCTGAGTATTACCACGACAAATAAGGTGAAACAAAACCATGTATTTGTAAAAACAAAGACTCGCGTAAAGACAATTAACTATGTAAAAATAAAAACAATATAATTCAAAGATGAATTAATAATATTTGAAAATGTAAATATTCATTTGTATAGTAGTTAGAGTAATGTTTAAAAGTGTGAAACTATAATTTTGAATATGTAATTTAGTCAATATTTGAATTAATCTGAAAGTAAATAGTAAATTAGAAAACAAAGCAATATATATGCAATATAATAAAATGAAAATATATTATTAAAAAGAGATTAGATAATCTAATAGTTATCACAGTAATGAGCAAGTAGAGATCAATATTATATAATAACAAATGTTTATTGTAGTATAAGAGTGTATATTATGTTCTATGTGTAATACGAGATTATTCCTTATATGTTAATAACTAGATGTGTGCTACGGCTACACATATGCGAATAATAATGATATTTTTAAATCGCAACAGAATAGAAAATGTTTAATTAATACATTTTTAAATGGTTCTAAACAATTTCACGTGTTTTATTATTATTACGATTACACCTGTCATAATTTTAAAAAAGCGTAAGTAATGTTGCTAATAAACGGCAGTAACGTTATAAAAGAAATAGCTCCCAAGAACGTAGGGCTTCACAAATACTTAACGTTATAATATATAAAACATAAAGTCTGCGGATTTGTTTCTTTGTATTGAATACCAATCTACACCGTTACACCGATTGCCACCAAATTCGTCGCAGATAACATTTCACACAAGGCAACAAAAAATTAACTAAATTGAAATTTGATATCTGGGCCGGTCGCACGATTTAGGACGTTTTAATTATGCCCTTTTGTTTTCGCGTATAAAGACGTCAAAAACACCATGGAGACCAGAATTAATTACCATATTAACAAGTAAATAAACAAATGTTTTTAGCGGCATCGAAACTGTACTTTTATCCGTTCCCGCAGTACATTTTGAATGTTTTTAACATGCGATTGTAACGATATATATTACGATGTGGAAAAGAAGAAGTGTACTAATTGTAAATTGTCCTATATCTTAATGCAAAGCAAAAGTACGTGTTCTTTTCATTTGTGAGTTTAGGTGACAACGGTTTTTGGTTTTTGTTTGCTGCTGAAATAAATAAAAGCCATGGTGGAGGAAAACATAACTTTTAATGTGTATATACAATACTTGTAACACAGTAACACTTAAAATAAAGAACCTAACGTTTTTGAGTTAACGAGTACTTGTCACTTTAATAAAACACACAGCCACAGTCAGAGACAAACAAATTACATGATTTATATAAGTAGTCCTGTGTTGAATGTAATTAATTTCCCTGAAAGGATTTCATGCGGTGTTTCGACATTTCTACATACGGCAGTCTGCAGTCTGCTGATTTTTCCTCTGCGGCAGTCAAGGAAACAATCTGTCATACCTTAACACACCGCGGAAAGTAAGGATATTACGCCTGATTCCGGGAGCCATTCGCCCTGTAGTGACAATCCATCGGAACGGACGACTCGCCTACGGTCAGTCGAGCCTACCGACCACACCAGCTCTCTTCTAAGCTCCTGCGGGCGATGCTTAAAGGAGTCACGGAGACGAATTTCAGACCTGGCGACTGGCTGGAGCAAATCACTCGCAGAAGCCCCCACGACAGACACGCCCTTGGTATATTCATGGACCACTCCTTAAGACCTGACGAGCGGACGACCGAGCTGCACTGTTAGAACCTGATGTTGATCAGGTTCCGGCCTGGATAACGCACACAACTCAGGGTGCGAGACGCCCCGTCCATCTTCTGTCTTTCTGCCAGTAAGAATATCATACACGCGTACAGTAAGGAAAGAGAAACGTATCGGATTACGTTCACATATGATGAGTACCAGTGATAGTAAATTTACTTGTATGCCTGCAATAAGAATGACCATAAAGCAGATGCGAATGTATTGAATTACCGATTATGAGGAATCTTGAGTTTTCCATGATTATTCAAGTTTAATGAAGAAGTATGATGAAGTAGCTTTTGTTACAATAAGGTAAGTGATAACAATTTTTTATTATGGAGGTTGATATTTATTGAAAATTATCTAAACTAAGTTATCTCATATTGTCAGTAACAATTATACATAAATAAATTTAATTATTTTTTTCGGATATTATTTGACGGACAAATTGCACCCTTTGCTCTTTATGTTTAGAGCGTTGATTGTGGCTGAGGTATCTGCAATCCGGTATGAATTAATTTAACTTTAACCCGTTGACTGCTAATCCGTCTGAAGAGTTTGACATCCTGAAGCGAAATTTTTTTCTTCCTGTTTTACTCTTTCTATACCTTCATGGGGGTCTTTTCCAGTAAGTGTCTACAAACAACTCTGGCAGCGTCACGAGCCCGCCAAGCTCCCCCACCAACGTGCCCGCCAGACCCTACTCCTACAGTAACGGTGTGAAGGAGGAGTGATTAGCATACCACTACTACTAACACATTATCGTTTCTGTTTGGAGTCTACGATTCTACCTTTACGTTGTGCAGTTAGTTAAATTGTTTTATTTTTCAAAGTTACTCTTTCGTTAGTTATTTACATTCATTTCTTCTTACATACGCTTATTCTTTCATACGTTTATTTTGTGTTTTTTCATACTTCACACTTCTTTGTGTTTATTATTTACGTTATTACTATATACCCGTACGTTTATTTTTTATATTGCTTTATTCAAAATTAATCTGATAGAGTTGGTAACTGTTCCCTGAAATGAGGAAAATGACTTTCGTTTTTTTTTATAACAAAGGATTAATTCACAATCCTAGATTATGTAATTAAAGTAATATAAATAATCGTGAAAAAACTAAAAAAACCTCCTAATAAAAAAAAATAAATAAATAAAAATAAAAAGAATTGAAGGCGTGCGTGCGTTTAATAAAAAATAAATAAAAATTACAAACAAAAAATTGAAACAAAATAAAAAGAATAGAATTGAAGCGTGTATGCGTGCGAAATTAAAGGCACGCACGCATGCTGAGTCATATGAATATGTGTGTAATGTATGCTAATCACTCCACCTTCACACCGCTACTGTAGGGGTGGGGACTGGCGGGCACGTTGGTGGGGGAGCTTAGCCGGCTCGTGAAAGTTGTTTGTAGACACTTACTGGAAAAGATCCCTTCATCTTTATAAAAACATTACGCATAGTTTCCTCTGTGTGTGTGTGTGTGTGTGTGTGTGTGTGTGTGTGTGTGTGTGTGTGTGTGTGTGTGTGTGTGTGTGTGTGTGTGTGTGTGTGTGTGTGTGTGTGTTGATGTTTGCCTCACGTGTAGCCTTTTGATAAACGATCAGCGGCGGATGTCGCCTGATATCGTTACTCAATATCAATAACTTGCAACTCTTATTGACAACAAACTATTTCACATTGCGGTAAAAAAAAAAATTAATACAGCCACTTCCTCTTTCAAGTTTCCTTTCAGTATGCCCTTTCAATGTTATCGCGTTCAGTTCGTTGTGCAAAAAAATGTGTTCTCTTAGTAGTGAAATATGTGTAAATATGTATAATTTCAGTTATTACATCATAGATAAAAACTGTCAAACGTTTATATTCATTATAGTTTGTTGTTTCCCTACTGTAGTTTCTATAAATCATACCGACGAATTTATCTTTTCGTATAGGCCGATACGTCTGGCGCTGGAGACTAAGGAAATCACCTTCAGTCTCAGATAAAGCTATTGCATTGCTTATGACTTTTAAAAATTATAAAGATATGACTTGATCATTACAGATAAAGCAATGAAGGCATAATATTTTATATTGAGGGACAAAGAAAATAAAAGATACTAAAACAGATAAAACGTTCAATAAAATTCTTCGAAAACCGAAACGACTGTACACAACAACAGCAGAGGCTGTACTGAGGCGGTTCATTATGAAAAAAGTGTCTAGCAAACGGCGATAAAGTGGGGAAACTGGTTTGATTTGCATGTAGCGGTGAACACACACAGTGCGTCATCCGCCGCGAGATGACGACAACTCGTGACGTACGTGGTGTCAACGTGGCCTTTTTCACACTACCAGGTTTTTTTGCCGTCCGGCAACCTGACGGCAGTGAGACAAATGGAGGGGCGTGAGTACGTTCACATTACGAATATCCGGCAGTTTTGCCGTCCGACGACCTATTGACTCGCTGGACTGCCACTACAATCTTCCGGTCGCCGAAGGGAGAAAAACCCGGTAGTTCGCTCAGTAGCCTACTGCGCACCATTGACGCTTTCACAATATCCGACAGTGTATCGGACATTTCGTCAGGCGACCTGTAGCAGTCCTAGCTTTGCTCTTGAGTTCCTGCTGTACAGTATATATTAAAGTGTTTAAAAATGAGTGAATTCGACATCGATGTCGACAAATTAATAAGTTTAGTTCACGAACGTTTGTGCCTGTTATTTCCCCTAGACAAGGTTTGAACTTTCAAGGATCGCCCAGTTATGAAAATTATATTTCTCAAGTAAACACCCCTAATTTCCACCAGCATCCTCATTCATCCACACAATTATGTCAGTTTTACCAGCCTCAATTAAACCCGTAATTAGTCATGTGTCATCTCAGGAGCATTCATCCAAAATTTTCATTGCACAGACTTCCCACCCTGTTCACACTGAAGCTCAAAAGTTCCCCACCACACCGGATGATTCCAGTTTATCTACATCGGTAACAAACAGAACACCAGTAATGATACCTTCACTAGCTGTGATTCGACTTTAACATATTTACCAGATATTAATTTTTAAAATGTTTGTATATTTTTTGATTTTTAAAGAAAGGTTGTTCATTCGTTTTCAACAGCTCTTTTTAAGCAAATTTTCTTATTCTTCTTATACATTTTTTGAATTCATATTACATTCAAATATTAAAAACATAATTTCTTTTGATTTATTTTTATCTGTCAATTATATTTTCTTCTGTTATATTTACTTTAAATTTGTTATTCTATTAATAAAACTTTTCAAAATGACGATCGTTTTGTTTTCAACCAAAAAATTACAGAAATTGTTCTAATCTAATTTGCATATTTTCTGACTTCTGTCCATGGCGGCAGAAAGTTAACTGATGGTAACATCCGGCAAAATAGCCGGATGAATGTTGTGTAGTGTGAAGAGCACACACAAGGTATCTCCGTCCGGCAATACTGCCGTCGTTTCTCCGGACGGCAAAAACCCCTGATAGTGTGAAAGAGGATTTGTGGAAGACAATTTCTGCATTGTTCGCAGCGGCGAATTTACCATTTTGCCGCCCGTAGGCAGTATAAATTTGCCGCCTTCCCAAAAATCTCTTATTGGGGGGAGGGATGCCATCATTATATATCCTCTTTGATTTTAAAGTCCGCACTAGTGTTCTGTTTAAATCCAAACTTTGCTACATAATCGTGTGTGCTCTCCTTCATTTGCCAATTAATAGGATAAGAATCTAAAACCTTCCCTGCCTGATTTGTATCATGACTTTTGACATGAACTGGCTCTTCATTCTTGAAAAATAAAATTTCCTCCACAACGAACCTCTCTGGCTAAACTGTGTGAACAGTATCTTCACCTTCACTACTGTCACAGTAAGGCTGCCGACCTACGGGCCACTCAGTCGCGCCCGGTTGTTTTGCATAGTTTTAAATTGTACCCTTGCACACGAGCGACTGTGGCAGGCAGAAGCCAGTACCCGCCACGAGTGGCAACGGTTTGTGGTGTTGGAGCTTGCACACGGGCCACTTTCAGTGGCGCCACAGAGTAGTGTTGTGAAACGTGTATTAACAATGTGATTTCTATAAGACTTTGGAAATTTTTCTTAATAATTTGTTTAAACTTTTTAAAACTTTCTTGTTTCTAAAAACTATTTAAATACTTTTAAAACTGTCATGTCGGATTTTGATTTTGATCGATTTATAATTGAATTCAGTGAAATGGACAGCCTGATGGAAAGTAAATCAGGTATGTTTTAATCAGTACTGTAGTAAAGTATGTAATACAAATTAGAATAGTAGTAATAATGGGTCGAGGGTACTAGAAGTCGCCGCATATCTGCACCGGTTGTAAAACTAGTAAAAGGTTTTAAAGTGACTGCTGTCAACATTTGTCACTGACATGTCTATTGTTTGTCACAGGACAAATGGTGCTAATCGTACACACTATCGTTTTTATGGTCCTTGAAAGGACCGTTTGTCGAGGACGCTAAATCATTTGCGTACGCCGCGCTGTGATGTTCGGCGGCTGCGTCCGCTGTTCCGGGCGTGCTGTTGTCCTCTTCTTTCAGCAGCGGTATGTAGAGCCCGCTGCTGTCCCAGTCGATTTCCATCACTGGCTCTCCTGTGCTCTCCATTCTTCCTTCTTCCTCTTCTTCCGGCTGGCTTCAAGGCGTCCAATGGAGTGCGCCAAATAGTTCCCCGTCAGAGCTGTTGGGTTGTGCGTCGTGAGACGACCCAATGGATTCCTAGTACCGAGCCTCCGGTAGGGGCTCCTGCCTAGTGGTCATGTCCAGACGGAATATTATTTATTTAATGTATTTAATGGTCGCTACAACGACATGCTCGTACTAGGTCGACTAGTACAGTATTTGTCGAGGCCGTTTCCAAGAATCACATGGACGTGTTCGGTACTCGCCAAGGCCAGCTATGAGTGGGTTTGTCTGGGTCCTCGCAGCTCGGACGTAAAATTTACGTGCAAGTCGCCTTGCGGTGTCTTCCAAGGAGCGGACACCGAGTCCCCTTCTCAAAAGACGAGAAGAAAACCGATAGGGGACTTTGGCCGCTAGCCGAAGACCTCTATCGAGAACGCTTTGCAACCTTTTTTTATGAACGGTTGCGAGGTAGCCCCAGACGGGAATAGCATAAGTAATGATCGGCAACAGATACGCGTTGACGATCAGCTTACCCAGCTTGCGGGTCATAGCCTTGTTAACGAGTATCGGAAACAGTTGCGCGAGACGAGCGGTCGCTTTCTTTCGCATCGTCTCAGCGTGGGCACGCCAGGTGAGCCGACGATCTAGGTGGACACCGAGGTACTTAACTTCTCTCGACCAGGGCAACTACGTTCTACCGAGTCACACTCGGCCTCGTGGTTCTTTCCGGCGCTTTGTGAATAGCACCGCGGAGCTCTTGGTTTCGTTGACGGCAACTTTCCAGCTTTCCGTCCACGTCGAATACGCATCGAGTGCGCGCTGAAGTCGTGGGATAGCTCTGTCAGCGTTCCGATCGGCGGTATAGACCGCCGTGTTGTCAGCAAACAGAGCCATCTCCAGGCTCTCTGGGTGCGTCGTTGACATACACGGAGAACAGGAGAGGCCCTAGCACGCTACCTTGTGGTACCCCGGCTGTAATGCGTCTCTCGGAAGAGACATGGTCGTCTATTCGCACGCAGAAAGTCCTCTCCGTCAGAAAACTAGCAATCAAGCGAAGGTAGCAATCTGAGAGCTGGATTTCCCGGAGCTTGAACAAGAGCCCGTCATGCCAGACAGTATCAAAGGCCTTTTCCACATCTAGGAAACAGGCGACAGTCCGCTCTTTCCGACAGCCGGCGCCCGTGATGTATTCCACCAGTCTTATCAGCTGATGAGTGGTCGAATGCCCCACACGGAAGCCGAACTGTTCGGGGACCAGTACATCGAAGTTTCGTAGATGGTCTAGTACTCTCCGTTGTACGAGACGTTCGAGAACCTTTGACGTGGCTGACAGTAGACTAATGGGCCGGAGGTTGCCGGGACGGGAAGCATCCTTTCCCTGCTTCGGGATCACTGTGACCGTCGCCTTACGCCATTTCTGGGGAAAATAGGCCAGTCTTAGACACGCGTTGAACAGCGCAACCAAGAAAAGTACTCCTTGCTCCGGAAGTCGAGTAAGAGCGGCGTTGACGTCGTCCGGGCCAGGAGCTTTTCTCGGTAAGAGTTCAACGAGCCGATCTGTGACCTCTTCCCTAGTAATGGGTTCGGGCTCCGCAGTGATCGGAAGAGACAGAAAGTCTTCCACTTCGTTCTCGACTTCTTCATCGAAGTCCCAGTCCATGGCGGGTTAGGTGCGAACTGTCGCTGAAAACACGCACCCAAGTACTCGGCCTTCGCCTCCGGGCGAGCCAGGATTTGACCGAAAGGTCCAGCAATGGCTGGGATGCGAGGTCGGCGCCTCTTCCCTACCAACGCCGAAGGTATCCGGTAAGGGCTACTTTCGTCCTATCCGTCCGCTGCTTGGGCCACGGCGAGTTCCCAACAGCGTCTCCGGTAGGCCTGCATTTCACGACGTAAAATGCCGGTCGCCCGGTTGTACGCTGCCTTGTCGGCCGGATCACGGGTCCGCTGCCAGCGTCTCCGGAGGCGATTTCTCTCGCAAGCGAGAGCACTCGTCTCCTCGGGGATCCGCTGCCAGTTGGGTGTGACGCCAGGCTTCATCCTGGAAGACGCGTCGATCGCAGATACGACAGCCTCGTCAAACGCGGCAACTGCCTCGTCGACTTGGCGGACGGTTTCGAGTGGTCCCGCCTCTGGCAATCGGCAACTTAACGCCGGGCCATAACGGTCCCATTCTACCACCTTCCTGACAACTCTGCGTACGACGTGCTGGGTAGCGACGTGTATCAAGATGGGGAGATGATCGGACGATAGTTCCGTTAGCGCGGACACATGGAGCGGGCAGTCAATTCCTTGGATCACCGCTATGTCCAAGATATCGGGAGCCGCGTGGCGTTGTGAAGGGTAGAACGTAGGTTGGGTAGGCCCAATCACTGTTATCCTGCGAGAATCGGCAAACCTGCGTAAACGTTTCCCGTTTGGGGCAGTCAAGCAACTGTTCCAATCGCGATGTTTACAGTTCAGGTCGCCGGCCATGATGACCCTCCTGTGTGCATCGAACGCGACAGCTAGATCGGGTGAAGGAGCTCTTTTTGCGGCGGTTTATACGCCGCGACCATCTGTACACCGCCTAGAGTGTTTAACAACTCCACAGCGGTGCCTTCGAAGTGAGTCATTGCAGGCAAGACGACTTGGTGATGCTCGAGATTGAGACTCACCGCGACGGCAGTACCGCCACCAGCAGTGCCCGGTCTGTCGTTTCGATAGCACACATAGTTGGTCAGTCGTAACCGGTTTGCAGGAGTCAAGTGGGTCTCATTGAGAAGCACTACATCGGGTTTGAGTCGGGCCAGTAATTCTTGGAGTTCCTGGATCTTGTTGGACAACCCGTTGAAGTTCCAGGAAAGAATTGAGAGATCACGTTTGAGGACCCGACTCATAGAAAACCTACACAAGTGGCGGCTTCCACCAAGAGCATGAATCTCTCGGTTGTATCGGCAGTCTCCAAGCGGCAGCGGATGGACCTGAAGGTCTGGGCAACTTTGCGGAGGTCAAATTCCGCAAGGAAGTCTTTGACGACCTGATAGTCGTCTGGTTCGGTTTTTGAGGCAGAGTGCCCGGAGACTGTGTGCGCATAAGAGCGCCGAGGTTTATCAATCGGGGGATTGGTGGAAGCCAGGGGTTTCTTAGGGCCAGGTGTAGCGCCTCTAGCGGAGGTGCTAGGATGATTCAGATGCGAGTGCGTCGGTCTTCGCGCGCTGTGCAGTCTGTCTGGACTGTGCGGCCGGGTTAGCAGGAGCCCGGGAACGAGCGCCACGGGGCTTTCTATGCCGCTTCTTTTTGCCTGCGTTGGGAAACCGCGGGGGCGGGAGGTCAGGCGAGGCTGCTTCTATAGCAGGGGCAGGATTCTCCGGTGCTGGGGAGGGTTGAGAATTCTCAGGCTCCACAACCGAGATGTTTTCTGTAGGCTGGGTGGTCTCACTTTTAGATGCCACGAGGTTTCGGCGCTTTTTCGCCATAGGTGGGACAGGGGCCTGTGAAGAAGCCTGAGTTGGAGTTGTCTGAGCTGCAGGTGTTTGCTTCGGGCCTTTGCTGCGTTTACGTTGCTTGTTAGCAACTGCGGCGAAAGACACGGCAGCCGTAGCAGGAGGCGAAGGGCCTGGCTGCTCGGTTGCAGGTCTGGAACCAGCTTCCGGATGCCTCGGTGGTGGCAGGCGCTCTTTCGGCTTTCGCCGCTCGAGCTCCCGCTGAATCACCGGGCATGCCCGGTAGTTGGCGGGGTGACTTCCGCCGCAGTTGATGCACCTTTTAAAAGCAGGTGCATCGCAGTGTTTACTAGCGTGAGGTAAAGAGCACCTCACGCACGCCGGAGCGTTGGAACAAGTCTCTGAGTGGTGCCCGAAGGGTTGGCACCTGTAGCACTGAGGCAGAGCCCCGGGAGCGCGGCTTCTTTCCACTTTTACGCGGAAACCAAAAAGCCGCGTAAGAGACAGTAGGCTTGCGTCTGCCTCGCTGTTCTCGGCCTTGATGCGGACCAGGGGAATTGGACGCCTTGGTCCGGCGGGAGCAAATACACGATGTACCGTGCGAACCGGATAGCCCAGCTCGCGCACCTCATCGAGGATTTCCTCGAGAGGAGATTCCACGTCTAAGCCTCTGAGCACAAAGGACAGAGGCTTCACGTGTTTCGGGGTAAAGGTGTGGAACTGCAGGTTGGCGGATTCGACAAACGCCATAACGCTGCAGTACTCGTCCATTCCTTGGACAACGATCTTGAAATATCGCCCCCAAGGAGCTTCAAGTCAACGTTGGCCGGGGAAATTCCGGGAGCCACTATCAGTCGCCGGTAAAATCCGGTGACTTTGTTCACGCCGTGAACGAACACGGGCGGGATGCGACGTGTGGCCGGCGGTGCTTGGGCAGCGCAGGGCACAGTCGGCCCCTAGCCGGATTCGCCATCGGCGGGGACAACTTCCATGGCGGACGCCGAGGAAGAGGTTGAGGAGGACCGATTCCGCCTCGGTTTCTTAACCGGGCGCCCCCGTGGCCCAACCGCCACGAAAGCGTCGGTCTCGTCACCGGGCAGCGGAACCGTCCGGGGATCTACGATTTGGTCCGCATCCATAGACGGAGAACACGGCGAATCGCTCGTTTGGGGTATGGAGGAGGCGAGCGACTGCGTGCTCGTTGACGCGCCCGAACCGGGAATTTCCGCCAACGAGCGGGAGGTTCGCCGATCAGAGGCAGCCAGGCTGCCTCCGGCGGTAACCGGGGACCTAGGGTCCGGCCCGAGCCGGATCGCAAGCGGGACTACTGGAACGCTCAGGCTTTCTACGAGCTGGGCTAATGACCGGCTTCGTTAGATACCTCTCCTTACCAAGAGAGGTGTCCACCGGCCTCTTTACCTAGGCAATATCCAAGCTCGCTTACCACTGGTGGGGGCTCGCAAGGACTAGGCAGCGCTACCTAAGAGCCTGAGCGTCAGCGGGCAAGATGCGCTGCGCAACCGTAAGCTCTGGTAAGCTAAGTGCTTCCTCTGCAGCGGCAAACTGGTGGCCCTTAGAAGGTCCGACGGACTCAGCTGTGTGTGCTGGCTACTCAGTTCTCCAGCCAGCTGAGTTGATGTCTTCTTTCTTCTAAGGCCTGATATCCAGTAAGCGGGCAAGCTGTTAGTCGTCTGTTCTCGTAGTCGAAGGCAGCAGGGCAGCAGCTGAAAACAGCGAAATCTTCAGTCCAGAGAGAGCAGTCCAGGAGAGGTCCGTTCTGATCAAGAGCTGTCTTCCGACCTCGTGTGACGACGGACCAGGTCGTTGATAAAACATTGACATTAAACAAAACAATTGATAAAGCACCGCTCCAAGTCCCTTTTGGCTGGCGTCGGTCTGCAGAAACATCGGCAAGTCTCGATCCGGTCGTGAAAGTTTTAACGTCAGCCGGAAAGCGGCCTTAACCTCTTCGAAGGCTCGCTGAGTTGTGTCGTCCCAATGCCACTTTATTGTCCGCAGCAGGTCTGTTAACGGTTCCGAAATCATGGCGAAGCAGGGGATGTACTCTTCCAGCCAGTTGCAGGTTCCCAGGAAGCGTTGCAGCTCTTTCTTGTTGCTGGGGGCTGGCTGGTCTTCGATCGCTCTGAGATGTTGCTGCTGCGGGAGGTTGCCGTCCGGAGTAATCTCGTGGCCCAGAAAGGCGACTTCTTCCGGCCGAAGTGACACTTGTTGAGCGAGCAGGTCAGCTGGTGCATCTGCAGCCTTTCCAAGACTTGATCCAGGTGTCGCAGGTGCGTTTCCCAGTCGGGGGAGTAGACAATGATGTCGTCCAGATAGACGAGGCAGCACTCCCGTAATAGTCCCGTGAAAACATCCTGCATCAGCCGTTGGAAGGTGCTGGGCGCGTTCTTCAGCCCAAAGCACATCACCCGGAACTGGTAGCGACCTCCGTCGGACACCGAGAATTCTGTGTACTTCTTTCTTCTTCCTCCAGCGGGATTTGCCAGTAGCCGCTCTTGAGATCTAGGGTCGAGAAGACCAAAGGCCCCGCTGAGGTCCTTGATTGTTTCGTAGATCAGCGGCAGTGGTGAGTCCACATCCTTGGTCTGATCGTTCAGCCTCCGGAAGTCCAACGCAGAACCGGGGTGTGCTATCCTTCTTCTTCACAATCACCACCGGAGAGCTGTATGCCGAGGTGGCCTGTTCAATGATACGCTGCCTCAGCATCTCTTCTACCTGTTCCCGGATGGTGCGTTTCTTTTCGTCGGAGTACCGGTACATTGGGAGCCGGAATGGCTGGCTACCTTCTTTCAGCCGGATCTCGTGCTTGGCCGCAGATCTGGTGCGGAGTGGGCCACGGGAGAACAAACTGCGATGACGGTGTAACATTTCCAGAAGCCGTTTATGGTGTTGGCCAGCTGCTGACGTTTGAAGGCTAGCTTCCTCAATGTCCTCTTCCTCGGGCTCCGCGCGGTCATTCCAGAAGACCGTCTGTCGTTCTCGCTGCCAATGTGAAGGCAGCCCCGTCGGCAGTCCACAACTGCTTGGTTGGTCGTGAGCCAGTGGTGGCCCAGTAAAACTTCTTCTTGCAGTCCGGGCACTTCTAGCAGACTGGTGGTGGTCGCGAGACTTCCAATTATAATGTCTGCGACGACGGCGGCCGTTGAGTGACATTGCTGACCGTGTAGCGCTAGCTGGACAACTCGTGGTTCCGTCTCCGTCGGAAAACTACGCGAAAATTGATAAACGAGTTCAGGGAGATCCTTACTCTCTGGCTAATGGAGAACAGCTCAAAAATAGGCGACCCAGGAGATATTATTGAAACTGATGAAAGTGCGTTCGGTAGAAGGAAGTATAACAAGAGCCAAATAAGCAAAACTCGGTAGAAGAGCTGGAGAACAAAAAAGTGGTTCTTAAAGGCGATAGAGGTGGACAAACACGATGCAAACACACTAAATCGTGTAATTTTATATAATATAGAACCAGGAACCACTATAGTTACAGATATATGGCGCTGCTACAACTCGCTCTAACAATATGGGTATACACATTTTTCTGTAATCATACGCTTAATTTTGTATGTCTTCGCAACTCTGCTGTTCACGCCCAAACGATCAAGAGCCACTGGTTCAAAATTAAGCGTGATATGCGGAGAAGAGTCGGGGAAACGTCTGTTAGTACGTTTTAGACGTACTTAATTGAATATATTTGGAGATATATGGTTTTCCTGCTGAAGAATTGCTTAATTATTTTTTTTGCGGTTATTTATTATTTTTACCCGCAATGTTTAAATTGATTGTACAGTAATTAGTAATTAATAAATTTATCTAAAAAGAAATAAAATAGAAAATCTAAGAATAAATAATACTAACAAGTTTTTCTATATATTTTTTCTCTATTATTATTGTTAATAATGGTAAAACTTTTTGTACAAGAATACATTTTTAATTATTTTTTAAATATAACACTGTTTCAATAGTATTTAACTAACCGCATCAGCTATACAAGTTAATAATTATTTAAATTAACAGTATTTAAACAGTGTTATATGCAAAATATAATGAAAAATATATTCTTGTACGAAAATTTTCATTATTATTAATAGTAATATAAAATATTACAAGAATAGTTGAGTAAATATGAATGTAATTTTTTCTGTAATAACTATTGTATTGTGTTGTTTTGTACAAGAATTTAACATCATTCTCTGCAACAGTTGTATAGATTTCCATTTAGCCCATATGGCTCCTACAAGTGTAACAAATATGTAACAATATTCTCCCTGCAAGATCAGTCTCTAGCCATATCAGTTTATAGTGTTGAGTATCATAATTACAACACAGGAAAAACAGCAATGGCTTCTACATTACATAATAGCATATTAGCGATTCGGGCGAGACGGTCTCAACAATGTTTTATGCAAATACTACTTGAGCACATATGAGTCAAAACAATCTTGGGAAGAAGTTTACAGCTGCAGACAAGTTTAGGTCTGGCCTACAAGAAACCAATAGTTAATCGATTACTCAACACAAAACTGATTAATATTCGTCTACTGTAATAGGATTATTGCGTGCGTGTGTGCGCGCGCGCGTGTGTTAAAGAGAGAGGGCTGTAGGGAGGGAGGAGGAAGGTAAAGAGAGTGTACGTGGGTGTAATGTTCTTAACATAATCTACGTATATTGTGTAGCAGCAATGTGTCAAACACTTTGGTTTTTATGCAACTTCGCCGGCCACTTAAAAACAATGTGTATTAGATGGACAGTTGGAACAGAAAGGGGTATACAAACCATCCCTTGATATACTGATTAATCAGGAGGGCAGACATGTCAACATATCAGCATTCAGCCAACTCACAAGGCAAAGTATAGAAGTTGGTTTCGTAAGAATTGTTAATCATTTTTTTAGTGAAGTGTTAGTTTACAACATGATCTAGCTAGTGATTGTGGGTGTCAGTCGATACTGCCGCTTCTGCTGGTTAACAAAATGCTGTGTTTCTGTGACTCCTGCCGCATTGTTCAGTTAACGTTTGTGCAGTACTGGTGTATATTACCTGCTAGAGTTTGAGGCCTTGTCCGTCAGATAATTACTAATCAGTTAAGTCGTTGTGTATTTATAAGAATTTTCGGAGTATTTAATCATTACCGACTTTAATCCGAGGAAGCGCTGGGGTGACCAGCTCTAGACTTTGCCTGTTTGTGACCGGAACAAACCATCATTGGTTTAATCCTTGCAGATGGTGATGATGATGACGATAATGATGATTACTGATATTATATTACTCGAGGTGTAGAATATTGATTAATAGATCACAGTAGTTTAGGTTTTAGGTTAGTATTTGACGTGGGGAGTACTGTATAGCCACCGCCATCCTTTAAAGAGAAGGACGATTTTTATGTTAATTTATAACTTACATAATACATAATATTAAATTACTTAGTACAACCACAACCCCAAAGCTGTACACCATAGCCTACACCCAAACTGGTTTCAAGACTTGTTTGTATAACAACAGCTTGTTAAGCAGCTACAGGTCAGAATATATAATTATTTATAAGCCTTATTTTAACACATGTAAAACCGGCTACGCAATAACCATCCCCGCCGGACGTCATGACACACAGCAAGTCAAAAACAACAATGCGTAGTTTTGACATCCATCCCCAAGTCGTGTATTTTTTGAAGGATGTCCACAACAAAAAATGAGTCCAGCAAGACCATCAGCTCAAGCCGCACGACGTGCGGATGGATCGTGTGTAGTATTGACGGATGTCAAGGAATCGTGTATCGTGCATGTTTGATCATGCGTAAGCTTGCTGACTATAAAATCCTCATTTTCGAGCAAGTACAGTACATGTTTTTAGAGCACATTCGTTTATAAATGTTTACTGTTTAATTTTACGTTACATTCACCCTTTAGTTTATATCTAATAAGTAACGATTCAGATAAAATTTCAGTTTAATATTTAGTTTAGTTTATTTTTCGGTAACATAATACATTCAAATATCATTAGTACTTATTATTTTGCATATTGTTATTATTAATTTGTTTTAATCACAATTCATAATTAACCGTGAAATAACATCAAAATTTATCGAAAAGTATAAATTAAATAGATGCCTGTGGGACGTATCCTCGGCAGATTACATTTTAATACAGAAAAAATCAATAAAATGAGTTTTACAAAACACAACGAGAACTAAAAACGTCTGGCACGCTGGACAAGTTGCACTACAGTGTGATGCGCACATCCATCACCGACGTCGGACATCCTGGACAGCGGCGATGGATAGTGCGTACCCGGCTTAACTGGCTTAGAAAGAGGCCTACGTCAGTGATTATAAAATCTTACTGAAATTTTTAATAGCTCTTGGGGGGGAATCGACGCCCTGATCCACCTCTAGTTACTCCACTGAGTAGAACACACACACACACACACACACACACACACACACACACACACACACACACACACACACACACACACACACACACACAAAATTCGGTGACACGTGACACCTTTTCGTGACATCTACTGTGGCAGAGTAACCTTGAGTGACACAATTCCCAGCCAATTATTACGGCTCGTGCACCCGGTTTACTGTTGAAATATGAATGGTGAAAAATGACGTCATTGTAAAACAACCCAAACGTATCCGACCGTACTCATTGAAAACAAATTTGTACGAATGAGTACAAAATTCATTATACAAAATTAAAAAAAAAAGTACACTGCAGGTAATACTTTGCAAACACGGGTTATCATTTAAGCGATAAAACCTAATTATTGATTAGTTTTGTAAGTCGTACTTCGAATGTTAACAGTTACTGAACTGTATCAAATTACGTTATGTATAGAAGAAAACGTAGTTCGATCCCTTTTGGCCTTGAGGTCTCGTGGCGGACGTCGTCGCCACGAAGTCTGTGGGGTCAGTTTCGCAACGTCTCTGTTCCCCTTCTTGCATTGTGTCTCCCCTCGTTTCTTCCCCAGCTGCCATCTTACTGGGCAATAGTTTATCTCATTCTTTCTCTCTCTCTCAGTTGTCTAGACTTTCAACAAATTTGGGTGGCAGTACTAAAAAAGACTATAATAACCTGTACTTACTTATAAGAAATATCGAATCTTTCGAAATGTGGCTTTACCGTAGCATACCGAGCATTTCATGGACTGAACAAATATAACTAATGTTGAAGTTCTTAGAAAAATGACGGAAGATAGGGAAGTTATTAACACAGTGAAGATAAAAAAGCTTCAGTATCTGGGTCATTTCATGAGAAATGAACAGAGATTTTACTTATTGCAGTCCTCCATACTACGGGGAAAAGTACTTGGAAAGAGAGGAGTTGCGCGACCGAGAATATCACGACTGAGAAAATTAAGGGCCTGGTTTGGCATGAATACAACAGACTTATTCCGTGCAGCTGTGCAGAAAGTTAAAATAGTGTGTATGATATCCAATATCTGAAACGGATAGGAACTATCAGAAGAGATTTATGAGACAGTATTTTTATCATTGACAGTTTTCTTTAAAAATTATAAAAATAAGCTTCTTCTGCTGCATCTTCTTCATCTTGGCTTCACACGTTTATTCGGCTTACGACATCTATCTGCTTCTCGGCCATCCCAATTTCTTCTTCCTCTAAAGTTACCAAGAGATAGTTCATTCCTGTCCGTTCTCTCAAGATCCATTTTCTTCTATTTTCCTTGATACTCTCACTGATGCAGAATGTATTAATTCATTTCTTATATTCTCGTTTCGGTACCTGTTATGTTGTGCGAATCCTTTTATTCTTCCGGAGGAATTTTAGTTTTTTTTTTTATTTGTTCGCCGTTTTCGTTATTACCAAAATTTCCCTTGCGTTGGAAACACAGTAGGTTTGTAGACTTCCGTTATGTGTCTTTCAGTGTTTTGTTTTTAAGAGATTAAATTATTGTTCCACATTCTTCTTCTTCTTCTTCTTCTTCTTCTTCTTCTTCTTCTTCTTCTTCTTCTTCTTCTTCTTCTTCTTCTTCTTCTTCTTCTTCTCTCTCCTTCTTCCTCCTCCTCCTCCACCTCCTCCTTTTAGCACTACAGATCAACGTAAGCCATGGCTTCCAACACCAATATTCTCCAATGTCTCCTATCCAATGTGTGCTAACTTAGCGAAACCCATCACATCCATTGTTCTTAGATCTTCCAGTATATCATCCAACCATCTTATCTTACGTCGGCCCCTCTTTCTGGTTTTACAGACACAAGGCCTCAGGATTTTCTTTGGCATACGCTGATCATCCATCGCTCTAGGTGACCTAGCCATATTTTTACAGATATTCCTGTATATTAACCTTC
The DNA here is from genome assembly GCA_034769895.1 of Magicicada septendecula. NCBI lineage: Eukaryota > Metazoa > Arthropoda > Insecta > Hemiptera > Cicadidae > Magicicada > Magicicada septendecula. The sequence continues at coordinate 43,780,946 of CM068373.1, read as the reverse complement.
AGTCTCATATCATCATCATGATACACTCTTCTTCTTTTTATCTGCTTCTTCTTCTTGCGTCACAAGGCGGTCTCGGTCTTAGCCTGCTATTTTCTACTTCGTCCTATGACCACACAACTGTCTCCAACCTCTCGCGTTTATACTTCTCAAATCATCCTCTACAACGTCTATTCATCTTTTTCCAGGTCTTTCTCTAATTCTTCTGCCTGTTGGCTTCCTACATGCGATTTTTTTCATTGTTCTGCTGTCATCCGTCCGTCTTCTGTGGCCCAGCCATTTCTTTGTGAATTAACTGCCATCTATGTGTATTATTAGGCTATTATTAAGGCAGGTCTCTTGACTTGAGCCGCGGATTTCGCTTTCCATCTTGGCCTATCGTTGGCTTCAGTTCCCAGTACAGTATTTACTTTTCTCTTGAATTCTTCTTGTTGCAAGTCCAGTAGTTCTTCAGTTTTGCCCAGATGACATCATACAGCAGGGAGTTTCTTCTCAGAACGTCTATGATGCAGTTTTCTTTATTGTCACGAACTAAACTTAGAGAGAACTTCTATCCGTATAGAGACAAGAATTATAGGTGGGCCGATATACCTATAACAGGTATTTTGAAACGATTATTTTTGTGAAACGGATATAACAGTGATTGAAAAGCTGAAATAACTGTTCCGATTCAACGATAACTGAAAAGTCGAAATTCCCGTTCCGATTACTTGCGGCCTCGCTGTTCCGAGTCGCGCGACCCCCCCCCCCCACGCAACTAACGAATAAACGAGTACAAAGTCACAGTTAATGGTGCTGAATACTTGATTCTGCGCATATGACGACTGCGATACAAGTACGAAACGAAGCAATTTTAACTTCACTGCACATCTCACGTAAATTGTTTTGACATTATTTGTTGTGCTACCGTATTATGTGCACTCGAAATTTCATTGCCTGAATTTTGCAACTGATTTGTCTAACCAATTTAGAATCAATAATTTAATACCAAATCTATGTCAGTTTGTTTACTCCTAGTGAAAACTTCAACTAGTATTTCCAAAGGGAGATAGGCCTATAAATTCTCCTGTTTCTTATTGTTACAACGGTCTACTTGATCGTCGTATGGTACAGTGGAAAACAAAATACAATATATCAATGAAGTCACTAATCACCAGGTTTAATTATCACAATAAAAAGTTTGTAACCAACAAGATACTCTCTTAAAACAAATCAAATGAAAATTGTTCATACGCAATAAAAGTGTAAACTAATAGAGTCCCGCACAATTATAAAACACATAACATTTCGCCACAGTACTTCGAAGACGCTGGAACAAAACGCCACTTAGGCTGCTTACACGGGGCCACTTTGTGGCGCCACTCAGTCGCGCTACTCAGTCGCTTGTACCAGCTTCATTGTGGCGCCACGCTGTGGCACTACTCAGTGGCTCGTGTGAATGGGTTCGCTTCAGAGACGCGCCACTCTCCATTTGCTTATGATTGTTTCACAAAAGTTTATTTCATTTAGTTTTTACATCAGTTTCATCATGGACGCTGACGAGGAAGTTCTTCTTTTCTTCTCGTACGTCGGCGACGGCGTCATAGACAACGTCGATTCTGGATGCACCAGATAACGTGTGAACGGATCGTGGTGGAACAGTTTTATACACTAATGAGTGAGCTAAAAGCAGACAATGCGAAATACTTAAACTACTTCAGGATGACACAAGACACATTTAATCAGCTTCTTAATTTGCTACAATTTTACATACAGAGGCAAAACACAAACATGAGAAGGATGTTGTAGGATTGGAAGAAGATCGACCTGTCATACAACCAGGGTGCCTACGGTTTTAGTAATAAGAGAGAAGTTTGCCGAATTCTTTTGTACACAAGAAGGATCGGTACCATGGCAAGACAGAATGATATATTGAACGTTTTCAGAAAAACTTTATCTGATACTGGTTCAGTATCGAACCATAATCCTAATAAAAAATATTTTAAAACTTATTTCTTGTCAAAATGTGTTCTTACCTAAAATATATCTCTCATTGGAAATATTTGTTTTAAAATAGAAAGGGTTTTTATTTATGTGAATATTGTTCGTTTGTCACATCTAATTTGTTTCAAAGATTTTGATACGTATGTTTTCTCTTTCTGAAGCAAACGTCTACCCATTTAAAGACAAGTAACAATAAAGCTGATTGTAAACACAAATATTTCTTTGTACCTTATCCTCAGTTTAAATTGATTATTCTTGTCGAATTCGACTATTCCCCGCATTCCTGTACGAATCCTGAATGTAAAATTGTCTTTGAATATGTGCCTATGGGTAGTTTGATTATTACAAATCAGTCTATGTTTCAATTTCAAAAAGTGGCAACAGAGTACTCACTGACAATTTTAGTAATAATGACCAAAACCATGCCCTTTAAAGCTAAATATCCAGTAAGAACTAAGATAGTTATAACATCAGCTCTTCAAAACAAGTAAGCTGTTTCAAATATCTCGGCTGTGCAGCAAGATATGAATCTGAATATAAGAGGACAGATAAATAAATTGAGGAATATATGTGGTACGATTCATAGAAATCTTAGAAATAAAATAATAAATCTTAGACAAACAAGATAAAACAGGGTAATGACAAGGATTAAATTTTATAAGACGATTGCAATACGTAAATTGATTTATGCAAGTGAGGTCATGACAAAAAAAGGAAAGCGGCATGAATCAAAGTGCGGAAATGCAGTTTATTTGAAGTACATTAAATTGTACATTGTAAGATAGAATAAGGAATGAAGAAATTAGACCAGAACTCAAAGTAAAAGATATAAACAAAATTATTTCATTTTACAGAAGGCAATGGTGGTATCATCTGCACAGGTTGACATAGGATCGTTTGCCAAAAGCTGCACTGAAGTATAAAGCCACTTGTAGAACAGATGTGGGTCATCCGGGAATGAGATGGGTGCCGGAACAGGTTTATATAACCTAATCCTTGAAGAGAAAGAAGTAGAAGAAGAATAAGAAGCAGAAAAAGAAGAAGAAGATGATGATGATGAAGAAATCAGTCTACACGATGCTCTGGAAATAAGTACACCGTTCCAAATAAATGGCTTCACTGTATGACTTTTCTCTTGCAATCGAGGCTAATAGGACAATGTAAAGAAACCGATTATATTGTGCCTGCAAACTGTACGAATACATATTGTAGTAGTGGTGACCTGACATGGACGTTGTTATTGAACTGTATTCACCTGACGTCACTGTTCTAAATAATTTACCAGAGCCTAAATGTTTTAAGCATGATAACTGGATTTTAAATATTCTTAAGGGGAGACTGGCTTCTTTGTTGAAAACAAAACAATAATTGCTCTACTTGATATTTTCCCTTTATCCTGTGCTGTCGTCCTACTTTTCTGCCCTTGCTCTCTCCAACTCACTTCTCTCTCTCTCTCTCTCTCTCTCTCTCTCTCTCTCTCTCTCTCTCTCTCTCTCTCTCTCTCTCTCTCTCTCTCTCTCTCCTTCTCTTCCTTTCGTTACATTTTCTCCTTCAAATTTTATTCTTCATCTGCTGTTTTTTTTCTTGCGGCGTTAGCATTTTGCTGACACAAACACATGCGTATATATCTGTTTCTCGCTTTCCAATTTTTATCATGGCATTACATTTTCAACCAGTAATTCAACAAGAGATCTATGTCGCTACATAGGCTGTGATAATATAGTAGTAACTGCGAATAGTGCTTACTGTCTACATCAATATGCATACAGTAATGTTTAGTACCATGTTCGTTTCTGGGCTTCTTAAAATAAAACCCAAATAAAGATATAAAATGTTTAAAAATAAATCATGTGGTAGTCGTAATTACAAAAAAAGGCAAAACAGGCATTAAAATGCACAAACGTTTTAAAAAATATTGTAATCCGAGTGATCGCACCAATTGGAGAAGTAAAACCCCAGAACAGCAAACAGTTTCCACGCTACAAAGACCAGTGGAAACTTGATCCTTAATGGATTTGCGGAAGGTAAACCAACACCATTTACAGTTGACACGGGCGCAACAGTGTCCATTGTGCGCCCTGACTTAGTCAGCAACCGCCAGCCTCTAATTAGCTCTTGTATAATACAGACTGTGACTGGAAGCCCCGTCAAGGTGCTAGAAAAGGTAGACGTACGTGTACGCCTGGGTCTTCTCGAGTTTAGCCACCAAATACTAGTTGCAGACATTGTCGATAACGTGATTTTTGGCACGGACATTATGAATGCCTACGGATTCGTTGTGGAATTAAGAGAGAATTTCCTGAAGGTTGGCCAAGAGAAGATAAAGCTTTGCATGGCTAAAATGACAAGGTCTACTAACCATTCGATTAAGCGAGTGGCATTAGTCGAAGAAAAAGTCAACAAGTCTGGTCAAGAGGAACCCTCCCTGTTGCAAGCGGAAATGGAGGAAGAACTAGCAGAGGAAGTACAAATAAGTATAGCGACAAAAGGAGTGATTGGAAAGCCAACTATGGGTGTTGAGACAAAACTCTTGCTTGTTCCTCAGCTGATAGAAGCGCCCAAGGGCAAAGTGGCTGAAGATGAGGTTACGCAAGAGGTTGTTGGCGAGAACCAAACAAACTTGGATCAGCCAGTGGTATTTAGGCCATGAGTACATGACGCAACGGGAGTGATTCCAGCCAAACTAGTGGTTGCGCGAAATATTCGCATTCCTGGGAACGTGATGTTCGGATCACACGAGACTGAATTCGAAGAACGGGGAAATTATCCTTCGCAAGGACGTCCACCAAGATCGCCTGGTCGAGTATTATTTCGGAGACGGTTTGTCAGTTCGGAACGAACAGGCTTAAGGAGGGAGCAGTGTTACCGCATTACAGAATAATCTACGTGTTTATCGAACGTTCCTGAGAGATCCAGAATGTAAGCGTGTGGCGTACGTGCTTGTAGAGGCTTTTTGCGAGAATCTTCTCGACTGTGCCGGGCTTCGCTCGGGCGCTCAGACTGTGTCAAGGCCGCAGTTAATTACGTAGTTCACACGAGAGATAAGACGCAGTTTGGAAGCTTCTGGTGTGTGAGCGGGACTATAAATACATGGTGGCAGCGGCTTTAGTTTCCAGTATCAGTTGCGATTTTGGATAGTGCGGGTCGAGAGTTATAGTAGCGATATTACTGTGCGCGTTCAAGTGGTTATTAGTTAGGAGTGGTGTTTTATAATTAGACGGTATAATTCTAATACAATTGTCTTTAATATTAGTGGACATTTTATTGCGTGTGAACAATTTATATTTGATTTGTCGTAGAGACTGTGTTGTTCATTACGAACTGTTTTACTGTAACAATTAAAGGTGTGATTAGTGACTAATTGGTGTCTTGTACTTATTTTGTTTCCACTGTACCTACGACGATCGAATAGACCGTCGTAACAATATATTAGCCTTGGCAGGTAAAATATTGTAACGAGAAGCCTCTCAAACAACCAAGCGCGTCCTTCCACCCACCACCCAGTCGAGGAAATATTGCCTCAGTCAAGGCCGAACAGAAGTAGGTTCCAATGTGTTCAAGAACACTTGAGATACGCATTAAGCCGGTGTGCAGTAAGGAGGGAAAGCTATACTGGACCTCTGCACAGCCTATAAAAACCATAGCAGCCGGCTCGTTAGTCAGGTAACACTGAGCTATTTGCTTAGCGCGGATCGAGTGTTTGTAGAAGTATTGTAGCAAAGTGTTGTTGTGTTATAATTAGTTAAGAATTCTTTATAGTTGACATTATTATTGGGTGTTAACAATTTTCACTTGAATTGTTGTAAGAAATTATCTTGTTGATTACAAATTATTAATTGTTATAATTAAAGCTGGTTATTAGTGACTTCATTGGTGTCTTATATTTTGTTTTCCACTGTACCATACGACGATGAGTTGAACCGTCGTAACAAAATGTAAAATTCTGACAAGGTGAAAAGTAGTGACAATTACAGTGTGGCAAGAGTTACAATTCGTTCTGAAAGTGTTAAACTTATCTCATTTAAAATCTGTTTAGACAATCAAAATAATGTTTAGAAATTGCGACTAAGGTATTAGCGTAAAAAAGGTCTGTTAAACTTGCATGAGATAGTTGATGATGAGACTTCTCACTTCTCAATGTTCTCTACAAGTTGGTTGCTTGTGGCAACAACGTTGGTGCTGTTATGAGGTATATATATGAGGTATATCAGTCTTTTTTGAGAGTAATATTATTGATTAGCATCACTTTCTTAGTCTCAGTCTTAGTTTTAGTCGAATTCTCTTCTACCCTGGTGTGTCGAGGAGTTGCAAAGAGATCGCCACGGTTAAATGTGGAGAGCAAGCGCCCTTGCCTGATTCCAAGAGATGAAGTAGTCCTCCAACAAGCGCTTGCCATGTCTCTGTGGGCCTACCTTTAGAATCTTCCTCTCTTTGCTTACTCTGCATAAGTATTGGCCTACAGTACCAATAGCATGGTAGCATGGTAGAGGGGATGCCTCCTGTGCATCTAAGCCAACATGGAGTTAACTGAGAATAGGTTAGATACCTGACTACATTTTCGTTCATGCAGCTTTCCTTTGGTCGTTAGGTACGACGCGTTTCGGGCTCACAGTCCCATCTTCAGAAGAAAATGACTCGCGTACTTTGAGTGCGCTTTTGTTTTCTCGACCTTGTGAATCGCGTCCTCTCGAGATATGAGTATATTGCAACAGTACAAATTTATAAGCTACTGTGCATTGCACAAAGTAATTACAATAATTAGTTAAAGTAAATAAATAATTCATATTGTTAGCAATAATAATTCAGCTTTCAATCTGAACTGTAAAAGGACTGTAAAAGCACTTTCATGTCGGGACAGGTTGATCACGCCACTCCGCTATGTCTGTGTGTACACGTGTATGTTACATGTGTGTGTGAGACCTGTAAATTCCTGAAAAGCGTCACTCTTAATGAACGCTATTAATTATATGAATTTATTTATTTTGCAAAGATTGTGTGCATAATATTACAAAACCAAATACGCCAAAGTGTGTATAAAATTAAGACGTACATGTGTATAAAATTAGTGTGAAAAGAATAAAATGTGCGATTGTGGTGAAAATAAATATAAATAAAACTTATGTTAATTAAGATAAAGGAAAACGGTTTATACACAGTGAACACGTAAAAATTACCGACAAGATTAATATCGGGTAATGTGCAAAAGACTTCGCATATCGCGAAGAAAAGCGAATTAATTGTGAAAAGAATCCTGTTTAAAAAGGGACGCCAACGACAGACTCTGACATGCAGAATATTGTTGAAACATGATTTTTGCGCCCTAAGGTATAAATACACGAGACGCGCTAACTTAATTCTCTTTCTCGTACAACTACAGTGGCAGCCGGAGGCTCTGCCCAGAGACAACAATTCTTCTCGACCAACCACAGCAGCAGCCGGAGGTTCTTCACGACTACTCATCACTTTCGTGAGCACCCCTGCAACCTGAGGCCACGACAGGAGACGAGGGAGCAGCCAAGTACATGTAATAGAATCCACTGTACGGGACGAGGCGAAGGACGAGGAACAAGGACTCCAGGACTACACGACTACAGAGGAGCATCCGGGATCGAGGACCTAGGACCGAAGAGGACACGCTACAAATTTACCACGACAATAAGGTGAAAAACAACCATGTATTTGTAAAACAAAGACTCACATAAAGACAATATAATTAACCATGTAAAAAGAGAGACAATCCAACTCAATGATGAATTAACAAATTTTACACATGTAAATATTTATTTGTATAGTAATCAGAGTAATGTTTTAAATGTTTTAAACTATGATTTTGAATCAATAACTTATTCATTAATATTTAAATTAATATAAAAATAACAAGTAAATTTTTATTAGAAAACAAAGCAATGCCTATGCAGTATATTCAAAAGAAATTAGATCATTAGAAAGAAATTAGATAATCTAATAATTATTACACTAATGAGCAAGCTGAGAGGAATATTAGATAATTATAAATGTATATTATAGTATAAGATTTTATATTATGTCTATGTGTAATACGAGATTATCACTTATATGTAATAATTAGATGTGTGCTGCGGCTACACACAAAAGCAAATAATAATGTTATTTTAAAGCGTAACCAAAAAAGAAATTTTTGATTAATAAATGTTTTAATATGATTTTAAACCATAGTACACTTGTTATTATTATTACGATTACACCTGTCATAATTTTATAGCGTAAAAAATGTTGCAAAATTAAGGAACTCACAAGAAGTTGGGGGCTCAGCAACAAATAACGTTGTAATATACTGAATTCATTGTTTTTATGTGCGTGTTAATCGTTATGTACTGACGAGCTCGCCTCGAGTGATTGTCTCCTGAAGATGGGACTGTGAGCCTGAAACGCGTCGTACCTAACGACCAAACGAAAGTTGCATGAATGGAAATATAATCAGGTATCTAACCTATTCTCAACTAATTAATGCATCTTGGAGACCACACCCAATGAACACGGAGTTGCTTCATCTGCCTGATGGCTCAGCCTACTCCCTGGGACGTGCTCATGCACCAACCAGGTTGCAACTCCGGAAACAGAATAAAATTTCCTACAAGTCTCTACTATCAGCTATGGTTATATTGCCAATACTAGTTCGTCATACCCTCGACAGTGGTAACAGGTTGCGCCGGATGTAAAGACATCGTTCGGGAAGGTGAGATTGACGATTGTACGAGAGAAGCTATTTGAGACGCATCCCATACACTACACCACAGCGTCACTTTCATTAATTAAAAACAGGCTTTCCTACGGACCACTAAAAGTGTAGTAATTCAAATGTTTTCTTTTTTTTGTAGAAACTAAGGAAAGAAAAATTAAGCTCCCACTAAATATGAATGTAAATAACTACGATACATCGTCAAATCAACGATTGTATGAAAAACGCATGGAACAAAAGTTCTTGAAATTATGTACACGTAAACAGAAAAGAAACTCAAAACACATCAGAATATATGCTGATTAAATTGCTGTTTTAACCAAACATACTGTGGTCACTAACGTATACCACCTTACGCTAGCGTAAACTCGATTTACATTGAAGATGGCAGTCGATGGCACTGCCAAAACGTCTCTTTTTGTAAAAAACAATTGACCACGACCAAACAGCCCGAGAAGGAAGTTTAAAAATATTATATGTTTTTTATCTATTATCCCGTAAAATAACTAAATATTCTCGCACACGCGCACTCAACTACACGCCTACGCATATTTTCGCACCATTTCACAACAATAACAGGTTTTTAGTTTTATTGTCTAAAAATACTTAAAACTAAAAATTTTAACACATTGTTACGACGGTCTACTTGATCGTCGTAGGTACAGTGAAAACAAAATACAAGACACCAATTAAGTCACTAATTAGCAACTTTCATTTTCACAGTTAAACAGTTCGCTAATAACCACTTGAATGCAGACAGTAATATCGCCCGATAATAACTCGAACCGCACGTAATACATATATCGCATATCGCAACTAATACTGAAAACTAAGGCCGCTGACGCCTAGTATTTATACAACGCTCACAGACCAGAATATTCAAATAATTTGCGTTAGCGCCAGTGTGTACGACGTAATTAATTGCTGCCTTGACACAGTCCGCGCTGTTGGCGGCTTCCAGAAAAGTCTCGTGAATGCGTCGAGGGTCACGTACGCCACACGCATTACATTCCGGATCCCTCTGGAACGTTCGATAAACACGTAGATTGTTCTGTGATGTCGTAACAATATATTTTATCGACACACATACAACGTCCAAGCCTGAACTCTTTACTTATACAAATTATCAATTTAAACATAGTACCATATCCTTTAACTCCCAGTAATATTGTATATGTACTTTTATATGCATTTTGTATTTTATATTCTACTCACTTCACACACACACGCGCACGCGCACACAAACATTCGCTCACTCACTTATTCCTCATCGCTATATACATACATACATACATAGAGTCATGTTAAGTACCGCATTATTATCACGTACCACGTACACTATACAGTAGACTCTCAACTATCCGACCTAATGTGGCGGTCGGCCGGGTCTGATAGCAAAAAAGTCGGATACACCGGAGCCGTAGGCATACCAGCCTCTGTAAGGTCAATGACCGCCACCCTATTGCGTTGACTGTACTTGTTGCTATTTGGATGCGTACGTCATATCAGTTTGTCCTTATAAATGACGTACAGTAATAAATGAATTAGAAAGAAATGAAATAAGAATTCGCAACTACAGTATCTTTCACAAAAAATCTTTATTTGAAGGACGAAACAAAATGTGTAGTTAACAATAAGTTGAATGAGTTTTACTATGAGTTTTAATTTATACGAAAGCTTTCAACCAAATTAGTTGTTAATATAAATCAAATTATAATAACCTAAAACTACGTACTGTATAATGAAAGAACAAGTGAAACTTACATTGTCTAAGGATTGAAAAAGTCTGTAATTGAGACCTGCTTCTTTCCTCGCATTAATTTCCTCGCCGCTATATCCTTCCACTTGCGTAAACATATTGCTACGACAGCACAGAACAATGTACGCGTTTATCGAATATGCCAGAAGATCTCGATGTAAGCGTGTGGTGTACGTGCTACTAGACGCATTTTGCGAGAATTTTCTCGACTATGCCGGGCTTCGCTCGGGCGCTCGGACTGTGTCAAGGGCGTAGTAATTATGTAGTTCACGAGAGATAAGACGCAGTTTGGAAGCTTCTGGTGTGTGAGCGTGACTATAAATACATCGGGTAGCGGCCTTAGTTTTTCAGTTCAATGCGAGATATTTGATAGTGCGGTTCGAGAGTATTAGTGCGATATATTTCCAGAGCGGTTCGAGTTATTACTGTGTACGTTCAAGTAGTTATTATTGAAGTGTTGCGTTTTATAATCAGATGGTATAATTGTAATAAAATTGAGTTTTAATATTTGTGGACATTTTATTGCGTGTGTACAATTTTCATTTGATTTACAGTAGACTGTGTTGTTAATTACGAACTGTTTTACTGTAACAATTAAAGGTGTGATTAGTGACTTAATTGGTGTCTTGTACTTATTTTGTTTCCACTGTACCTACGACGATCGAGTAGACCGTCGTAACAATATGATGTCTGCTGGTGTTGCTTCTTCTTGCTGGCCAATGTATTCCACTGCCGTCTCGATCGCCTTCAGGCCTTCGCAGTGGGTTATACGATCGGAGGGTTCATCACCTTGTTCCTCTTCAATCGGCTGTTCATTTAATACCATCGCTACAATATCTTCGTCTGCAATTTCTTCGATTTCGTCCTTTGCCAACCATTCTGTGATGTCTTCCAATGAAGCTTCCTCACATCCGGGAACTTTTTCTAACAGCGATACAAGCGCAGTGTTATCAGTTGCATTTTCCACATCACATTGCTGTTCTACCTCTTCCCACTTATCACTGGCTCTGTGATCCAGCAAAATTTTCCACGATCGCACAAGTGTTAAAGATGGAATTTCATCCCATGCCTCGGATACCCATCTGATGACGTCAAGCATGTCTACTGACTGTAGTGCCGTCACAACTTCTGTATTATCAATTGTCGCGATGATATAGCTTAGTAGCCTACGTCGATATTTCTTTTTCAATGCTTGGAGCACTCCCTGATCCATTAGCTGACATATAGATGTAACATTTGCAGGCAAGAACAAAGCTTTTATGTCTCCATCTTTTAATTGGTCATTTGCTGGATGTGAAGGAGCGTTATCCAAAACTAGGATTGCTTTCCTTGTTAAATTGTTTTCAGCTAAATGTTTTCCAACTTGTGGCACAAATTCCTGTTCAAACCAATTTTTGAAAATTTCTCCATTCATCCACGCCTTTTTTTTATGGGTATAATGGAGGGGCAAAGAACTTAAATCTTTAAGATTTTTAAAAGCCCTAGGCTTGCGAGATTTTCCAATCAAGGTCTCTCAACTTGTGGTTTCCGGTTGCGTTACTACAAGCTAAAACTGTAACGCGGTCCTTGCTCTTCTTGAACCCTGGTGTGGGCTTTTCCTGTTTAGACGCTAGAGTTTTAGACGGCAACATACGGTAATTCAAACCCGTCTCATCACAGTTGTACACTTGTTCTCCGGAAATACCTTCCTTATCAAGCAGGTCAAAAAAGTGTTTTTTAAAGTCGGGGACAGGGTCCTTATTAGCAGACAATGCTTCACCACTAATCGTCATCTGACGAACACCAAAACGTTTCTTCCAGTGATCAAGCCACCCGTCACTGGCAGTAAACTCACCATCGTCTCCTTCGATCTGTTTTTTAAACTGAATCGCTTTTTCTTGGAGCAAGGGGCCTGAAACTGTCAATCCTTTCCCCCTCACATTTTCATACCACAGATATAAAGCCTCTTCAACTTCCACATATTTTCCTTTTTGCATAGTTTTTCTAACTTTCACGCCACTGCCACTTGCTTGCTTAGAACACCATTTTTCAATCTCTGCGCGATTTCTTCACCAATCACCCACAGTAGTTTTTCCAACACCTAACTCCAGTGCAATTTTGTTTACCGACTCACCAGAATCCATTCTTTTTATTGCTTGCAGTTTTTCTTCCAAAGTTACTACCACTTTCTTTCGTTTGTCACCCATATTTCACTTAAAAATAAAAGCCACCAACAATACTGTATACACGCTTTATAACAAATTAACAATCCACGAACGTCTGAACCGCACGGACTGACTTCTGGATACGGACTGACTGATGCACCAGTTACACATTCAAGTAGGAACACGAAACTTTCCTGTCACAACATGAATCAATTGGCGTGCTGTATAGGTAACTGGTGATTCACGCGCAAGCGCCTTCACCCGCGTAGCAGGATTGCTCACATGACGTTTGAAGGCGCTAGTAATCGGATCGGAAATACTGCATACGTACCGTACTTTTTTTTTTTTTTGAGTAGCGGGTCGGGTCGGATAGGCCGAAGGTCGAATAGTCGGGAGTCGGATAGCCAAGAGTCTACTGTACGAGGTTTGATAAAAATTCGTGAAATTTAGCAATTTCCACAGCTATAAGTGTCCGATTAAAAAACTGTTTTTATCTGACATTGGTACACGTGTCAGTGACAATCCTCTAAAATTTTATCCCTACTTGATACATAGTTTAGATTTCACAGTTAATTGAGTAAGGATGAATTTTTGTGTAAACTGTGAGATAAACTGCTCTGTCCTGGTAGACGTTTTCAGAAGGCTTCTGACCAAGACTGCTGTGAGTGAACAAGCGATTGACAAGCTTCAAAGACTGCCGTAAATGAGCTGAAGATTGTGGTTGTCAGATGAAGATTATGTTTTTGTGTTCACGAATTTCATCGCTAGGCGCAGTGGTAAATAAAGAGTACTATACGGATATTTTCCATCCTAATGATGTGTCCTGGCCACTGAAATTTATGCAGTCGGATGGTGGTGGCCAGATCATTGTCTTTATACAGCTTGTAGAGCTCCTCATTGTGACACATTCTCCATATCCTGTTTACTTGGCTTGGTCCATATATTCTCCTCAAAATTCTCCTATCAAAAGTATTGACTATGTTAGCGGCTTGCTTGTTCAGAGTCCAAGTCTCGCTGCCATATATTATCACCGGTCTAATCATAACTTTCTGTTTAGTCAGATCGAGGGTAGAAGACCTCTCGGAAGACCCAAGACACGCTGGGCTTTAGTGGCGAGTGATGCTGATAATTTACTTAAAATAAAACGATGGACATCTATCGCCAAGGACAGGGAAAAATGGAGGAGGCGGATGATTATGGAGGCTAAAGTTCGACTTCGAACTATGATGCCATAGAAGAAGATACGGAAATTTTACGTCATTTGTATGAAGCTATTTATAGAAAAGGGCCAGATTTACGGAAGAATAGTTTATGTAAATATGGAAACCGATAATGCACCTGGACGCACGTCATTGCTTGTTAAGGATTTTGCCCAAGCTAGGCAAAAGAAAACGTCATAATGATGAGACGGCAACTTCTATATTCACCAGATGTGTCCTAACGCCACCTTTCATCCTCCCAATAGCGATAATTTCCACGAAAGGACTACTTTCACGACCTTTGTAGACGTAAAACCAAAATCGTTAAATGAACTCAACGCTGTACCAAAAAGTGCTTGCTTGAAATATTTTTAAGACTGTAAATTGTCTGGCTTAATCGCGTTACGTTCGACTGAGACTACTTTGAAATGGGCAGTATACTGTAAGCCTCGGTGAATGAGGGCATATTTTTTAAAATAAACAAACATTTGCAGGCATTGGACAAATGCAATGCACAGAGATGGGCATTGAAAATGCTTCAATAAATCTAAAAAATATATATATTAAGTTCATTCACCAATCAATGAATTCATTCTTCATTTACCAATGTACAGATTATAACTTAAATGTAGTCGCATTCATAAACGAAGTTTTATGTGTGTACTACGTTATTGACTACAAAGAAGTAGTTTCTATGGAAACTCACCGGTTCCCATTTTCGATCGGCCGCAAATGTGCGACACGTCATTATAAACATTTTCAATGTTAAAATTTCATGAACTTTTTGATCAAACCTCATATACTGTGTGAGATTAAATCTCACTTTTACTCGTCCATCGGTTCTAATATGTTCCAAAATTGTATTACATTCGTTATCTCTACATACACAAAGGATTATTGACAGTTGAAAACGTAGGACCACGCAAGTCGATTTGGGCACCGACATAGACTTGTCATCATCATACAGAAGGAAGGGAGCGAACTTTTTTCAAGGGTAGGTGAACATCTCTGTAGACACTGGTGAACCTCGTAGTTCTTAGTAATGCGGGACTCTAACTCACTAAAAACACCTCCCTTAATGCTACAACTGAGCTCATCCAGCAACTTCTCTTCATGTTTCCTTCACGGGTGATAGGGTGAAGCCCAGTGGCTAATCCCAAGAATAATATGTCTTTATCTCACGTAGAGTTTTATGGATCTATACATATTAATTGCTTTCTATTGCGTTAACAATCATGTGGCTTCTGTTTTTTGAGTCGCCTCAGGACGTGTGGAGCTTCATCCATCACGTGTCGCATAATTGGGTTATCGTGTATCTGAATCCTCTGATCATGTTTGTCTGCATATTTTGTTATTTTTTCGCTGATTAATTCTACATTGACGTCTCTATGTAGTTTGTCGTTCCTTATATAAAAAGGGGCATTCACTATGTTTCTGAGCACTTTGTTCTGAAAGGTTTGTATTTTTCCTAAGTTTGTTTTCTTTGTACAGCCCCACAGCTGAATTCCGTAAGTCCACACAGGCTTCAAAACGTGTTTGTACAACAGCAGATTGTTTTCAACTGTTAGTTACGAGTTTCTCCCTAACAACCAGTATATTTGTCTCTATTTTATGTTGAGCTCTTCCTTCTTTTTTACATACTTTTTCCTTTCAAGCTTTGTATCCAGCGTGATACCTAGATACTTTGGTGTGTTAACATATGACACTTCCAGCGCATTAATATCGGCGTGCACCATACAAAATACCATACCATAATAAATGCCATTAATAATCACATACAAAACTACAAACAAAACAGAACACACACTATCAAAACACACACACAAAGCACAAAACAAATTTTAATCTACCTGGTGTTTATAAACTAAATTGCTCAGATTGCAACAAATTCTACATAGGCCAAACAGGACGTTGCTTCAAGCAAAGATACATTGAAAACACAAAAGCACCTACACTCTACTTCCGAATCCAAGTTTGCAAACCACCTCATTGAAGCAAACCACACATACACAAACATCAACATCATGGATATTCTACACGTAGGGCCTACACACAAAAGGCTGAAAACTAGACACTGTTGAACATTAGGAAATATACAAACACATAAAAACGACATCCTAAATCAACAGACACAATTTAAATGACAAGTATTATTCGAACATATCACACACACACACACACACACACACACACACACACACACACACACACAACATCGATCCTTCAAAAATCGACGCCGTCGCCAAAAACAAGACGGGCAGCTCTCCCATTGGCAGCCTCTGTCTAAGCGGAAACTGGTTCAGGCTATAAGGTAAAACTTGTACGTCTTTACCAGTAAAAAACTTTGTGTTCCGAGTCGGTACTGATATAATTATATTTAATATATACACTTACTGTATCTACTTTTCTGTTGATATAAACTGATTTCCGGAGTGTATTTGGACCTATTCTGTATGTTTTATATGCAGAAGACATTTCTAAATGTGATGGTGTGACAACATGACACTGCTTTTACTAACTACTGGTGTTAGTACAGACGCAGTAACAGACGCTCTACAAACAGCAGTTGAGTACGCCACTAGATGGACAAAAAAATGACGCATCAAGCTGAACGAAACCAAAAGAAACCAAATTTGTCTATCCACATCAATTTCACCAACCAAAAGTTGGATTATTAACCAATCCTAACCAATAAGCGGTAGTGGCTAGCGTGTTGCGCTGCTACGTTTTCCGCGCGGGTTCCATTCCTGTCGGCTGAATTAGAAACGACCGTTCCTCCTCGCAAGGCCATGGCAAATCAGCGAGAGGTACCTTTGAGAGGCTCCGTAACACACGCACTACGGGTATATGCAGGGAGGGTACAAACCAGTCGAAAGACTGATGGACTCAATAATAGTTATCAATCAACAAAGAATTCCACGCGCAAGTTCAGTGTGAAGTGTTTAGGGCAGCTTATGGCTGCCTAAAGTAGGTGGAAAGAACATGTTATAAACATGTCTTGAGGTAAAACAATTATAAATATTAAATAAATTGTATATGCATCAAGAAATTGACTGTAGCAGAAAGTGTTTACTACATACACCTGTGTATGTTTGTGTTCGTAAAAAATATTTATATCGCTGACGGTGAAAGAAAGAGAAAAAACAGGTTCACATTATAACATGATTGAGAAAGAGTAAGAAATGCGTGAGTGAAAGAGAGAAACAGAGAGAGAGAGAGAGAGAGAGAGAGAGTGAGTGATAGTATGTGAATGAAAGATATAATTACGGCAGAGGAGAAAGGCAATTTCAAGTAGAGCAAATATCATTTTACATTTAAGAAACAGGCCGGTTACAGCCTGTTATCAATATTTAGAATCAAATTAACATGTTTAAAATATTTAGGCTCTAAGTGTGTAGTAATAGGCATGTTCGAAGTATTTTTTGTTGTTGGCGTTGTTGTAATGCAGCTTTAGTTCAACGTCTAGGCCCACTCGTCAACTCACCACTAATCCACTGAAGCCCTGAAGTCTGCTAGTTAACATCCAAGCTACTTGTAGACTGAAGATTAATAATGGAAACTGAAAGGAAGGTGACATTGAAAGGCAATTTTATATACAAGTTCCGTACAGGAGTGTGGGGACTTGTCGAATTAGACGAGAATAATAAATTTAAAATGATGATAAGATATAGAGACGTTTTTCTGTTTATAATTGTTGTGACGCTTTACTTTTCTTTGACTATCTTCACGCTTGCTTCGGAAAGAGACAACATGGGTATCCTTGTAGAAAGCCTTCTCTTCTTTGGATTGGTATGCATGTTCGTTGCACAGTTATCGATGCTGTTATATAATATTAAAACTATTCCAGTATTGATGGAGAAACTGCAGGAGAACGAGTTACTATGTTCGAAAATCAATCAGAATGAAAGTAATGAAATTTATAAGAGATACGCTTCCAGAGCTAACACAATTTGCGGTATATGGCAGTTGTCAGCAAGACTGGGCATAATTCTTTGGATCATCAAACCTTTGGTAATACTGATTTATTTTAATCTAACAAGCGTTGATAATAATGTGTCAGTTTATCCCAAAGTTTTGCCAATTAAGTATCTGTTCGCGATTGATAATCCGTATATCTTTTCGGCAGTATTTTTGTACGAATCAGTAACGTTTGCTGTTCTGGCAACTGTTTTACCATCACAGTACGCTATCCTAGTAGTTGTCGTTACAATGATGACCGCCCAGTTTGCGATACTGAAGACTGCTGTGAGTAACATAAAATATCCCAAGGGGCAAGATATTAATTGTCTTATTGCACCTGGTGAAAGAGAAGAACTCTATGAAAGATTTGTTGACTGCGTCAAAAGCCATCAGAAATTATTAGCGTAAGTATTACATATTTTTTAATCAGCTTATAAGGCAACTAATTTAACTAGGTAGGACATTTTTAAAACGTTAATTTTAGTTCCACGAGTGCACCCGTAATATTATTTATAAATTTCAAGTAATTTATGGCATCGTTTTGTGTAACAATAACAATATATTAAATTACGATAATACAAGAAAAGCTTATAAAAAAATAGTAAGTGCAATATTCATACCATTATATTCATCACTATTCTTGTACTAATATTTGGTGTTCTGCCTTAAGGCAGGTCTTCAAATGGTAAAAGCTCTCCAAGCTGTCCTATCACATCCCCGTCTTTTTGTTTCTCCCACTGATTTTAATGCTATCTATTAACTTCATTATTCTACGGCCTCTTCTTTTTCTCCTTCTATGACACCCTCCGTGGCAGTTGTAAGCAAGCAGCCTCTTCTTAAACAATGACCTAACCAATTCCTTTTTCTGTATTCTGTTACTTTCAGGTTTATCCCTCTTCCCCTATTCTTCTTAAAACTTCACCTTTCCCTACTTTATCAACCCACCTCACTTTTTCCATTGCTCGCCAAACCCATATCTCAAATGGTTCTAATGTTTTCTCATCCTCCTTCCTCAGTCACCATGCCTCTGCAACATATACTATTCTTATTATAATTACATGAATTATAATTATTAATTTATAAATCTTTTATAGTCCTATAATGATACTGATGTGATACTACAATAATTATTCTACTTGCAGAATTAGTTAATATTTGAAGAACATATACCACTATACATATGTACTTGTGTTTTGGTTGGTACTCCACAAGATTCAAAATTAGGAAGGCTGAGTACAATATGTATCCCGGAACATATTCAAAATAAGGGAAAAAACATCTTGTTGTGAAGTAATTATAAATTTTAAATATATTGTATCTGCATCAATGTAAACAGTATTTGAATATATATATATATATTAAAATTTTGACCAGCGTCGCAATCATAAAAATATCTTTATTGTGTCTATTACACAGATCTACGTTTAACGGATACACGTGTGACAAAAATAGTTTACTGCCTGTAACAGAACAAACTATTTCTAAATCTCGGTAATGAGTTTATATGGCCCTATCAGTCTATAACTTGGTTGTTTGGTGGAGACACACCGGATTATTGGGTAATGCTACTAGGTACACTACATGTGAATATTGTTTAGTGGTTTTCGTAACTCCGCCTCTCATAGGTAAAGGTTTTCCTATTAGTACTTGAAAAAAAAAAGAATAATTTAAACAGAATTCTATCTTTTGTTTTGTCTAGACTCAACGAAATTAATAATAAAATTCATTTCATTCAATATTCTGTTCTATTTACTACGACTATAAGTTATACTTATAGTTTTAACAAGGAATTACCATTATAAACATAAGTGGTATCTGCGGATACCTAATTTACCCTAAGGTATGAATAAATATAAAATTCTTCATAACTTGTGACTTTTTTAAAGGGCGGCAGTGACAGACCTGTTCTATTGATATTGAAAATACAGACTTTTAATGCACCACTGATAAAACTTGAAAAGAAATGCCCGGGCTGTGCAAGCAATCCGCATTCGTGCTGAGGTAAAATATTAATGCAAAACGTAAATTACTGTTATCTAATAATTAATATTATACATTCAAATAAAAGAGAATCAGTTATTTAAAAAAATACCCATACAGTATAAGACCATATAACTAATAATTCTTGTAAGTATTTTCTTCTTCTCCTTATTCTCTTTAAGGATTAGGTTATACAAACCTGTTCCGGCAACCATCTCATCCTCGGACGACCCACGTCTCTTCTACCAATGGCTTTATAGTTCAGTGCCGCTTTCAGCAATCGATCCTCTGTCATCTTTTGCAGATGATCACACCATTGTCTTCTGTAAATTGCAGTCATTTTATTTACGTCCTTAACTTCGAGTTCTGCTCTGATATCTTCATTCCTTATTCTATCTTCCAATGTATAATTTAAAGTATTTTGAAGAAACAGCACTTCACCACTTTGGATCTTGCCGCTTTCCTTTCTTGTCAAACCCACGCCTCACTTGCATAAATCAACGTGTTAATATTGACAGCATACATCAGGGGTGCACATCTTGTGATACGGTTTTGGCAATCCCGATGTGTACTAGCTGGATTCCGACTTTGCTTCAGCTTGTCTTGGGTGGGATCCCTTCGTTTAGCCTTTTCTCTCTAGCCTCTCTTAACTGTCTCTTGTTCTTTTCTGACCCCGACGCTATTAGAGTAATCGAGGGCTGGGGGGTGTCTTCCTTTTTCAATTCTAATTTCTTAATTTTGGCTGGCTTAGGATCTTTGAGTGCTCACTGATGCCGATAGGTGAGCACTGAAAATACAAAGAAACATCCAGTATCATAATAACTGATAGAAAGCCACCAAATCCTATATCAGAAAGAGAAGGGTGAGTGCGAATCTCCTGCTACACAAAATAGGGGCCTTTTGGCTAAGGTATGGTAATCTTGACAGAAGAGTCTCTGGTCCTCCTGGTAGGGGTTTGTGCAACAGGCCAATAACCTGTTCATGTAAAACTTTGAAATACTCGTACTTGTAGTATCCAAAGCAGCCTCGAAGTAAGGACTGGAAACTGTGGCAGTAGGACCCTAGCAAAGAATAAGGACTCGAATATGTGGATTGTGAAAAAATTAAAATTCTTCTAATTATTCATGGATTTAATATCCGGAAAATTAAAAATGACCAGAAGGCATATCACGCTGTACCCGGTACAATATTATATGTATACATAAGTCCTGTGTAGAGTTCGACAGTTCGACTAAACAAATGCTGTTATATAACGAGCAGAAGCGGAAGTAACGCCTGGCACTCACAAGTACCATGACACGCTGTAAACCTAACCAGGTGTAAAACTATAAACTTTAAACATTGTTACGAAAGCTACGTCTTTAAATTTTCGTTCAAACCATTTCCTTTCTTCACCAATAATTTTTCCATCATTCCATAGGACTTTCTTTTGCCCCTGCCATGCATATTCAGCCAAAGTTGATTGTGAAATATTATCGCCCTCGACCTTTGCATGTTTGTGCTCAATCACACGGACGTGCAAAGGTCGACAACGCACGGTCACTCACTCACACCCACATACACAAAAGATGTCATGATAGTAATCGTAATCATCATCATCATCATCTCTGTCGCCGCCGCCATCATCATCAACAACAACAACATCGTCGTCGTCGTCGTCGTCATCATCATCATCATCATCACCACCCCAAGCACGAGGCCTTAGACCTGTTCCGGAACCCATCTCCTCCTCAGTCTACCGACATCTCTCTTCCCAGTAGGGTGATAACCCAAGGCAGTCACAGGCATGCTGTTCAAGAGTTCACACCATCTCCTTCTGTGGTCTTCAATCTTCTGGTGCAACGATACAATGTTTAAATCGCGTCTAATATCCTCGTTCCTTCTCCGATCCAAGAGAGAACAATCTTGCGTCCCTCTTAGAAATTTCATTTCAGCTGCCTGAATTTTGTGCACGTCCCTTTTACCAGGAGTCCATGTCTCACTAGCATACAAGAATGTGTGGACAGCCACAGTTTTATAAAATTTCGTTCTTTCATTCTTCCGTGTTTTATTTTTCAGGTATCCATGAATCGTTCCACAGATGCGTCTAAATTTTGTTATCCCAATCAATATCAGTTCCATATGAGATAATACAACCCAGGTAATTAAAATGACTAACCTGATCCAAAATCTGATTATCACGACTATCTTAGTTCTTATAGGATACATACCCTGAAATGTCATCGTTTTAGATTTTGTAGCAGAGATTTGAAACCCAATCTTGTATGATGCTATTGAATGTAAATATCGCCCGCTGTAAAATGTCTTCTGTTTTCTGTATCATTACCTTGTCATCTGCATAAAGTATAAGGGTGACATCAGCATTCAGATGAATATTTCGATGAAGTGATATTCCCGAGTCAAGATTAGCTGTCATAAAGGATGTTTAGATAATATTTTTTTATAGAACACAATGTCAGGGTGTTTTCATCATCATCATCAACTATTCAAGGCTTAGGAGTATTCTCTTGTTCTGGCCTCATGTTTCTTGCTACCTTGCTACCGGACGTGCAACATCTCTTCTTCCATGTGGTTGGTAATTCCGCTAACCGCAAATCTTTTCTCTAACTGAAAACATATTCAAATCCTTTCTTACATCCTCATTTCTTATTCGGTCTGCTTTTGTGCTTCCCTTTACTGTTCTTAAGTATTTCATTTCCTGTGGTTCAATCTTTTTCCAAATCACTTTTTCAACACAATATATACATTAGTTGAGTGAATATGTTTGTGTATGTGAGTGTGTGCGCGCGCGCCTATGTGTAAATGAGTTGAAGCTGTTTGTTTTACATCATCAAAATAATTGCATTATTACATATTGTTTTCCTTAAATACATCGAGAAAATTATAATACCCCAGAACATAATTTATACACTATTACACTTTAAATTTCTCGTAATGTAAAAGTTCCCGAATGGTCTTTGTAATTACTAGCAAAAGCATTAATCAACAATTATATATTATAATTGGTACAGTAAACATAACTACATATACATGGCTACATATAATGACTACGTACACAAGTCCTGATGATGACAATAAATATTGTTGAAATGTCGACACAAATAATTTAAAATTTGTGTCATACTTTTTTTACTGTTCCAGAACATTATCATACAAGACAATTTTTGACCGAACTGAATGTTTCCCACAGAAAGCCATAATTTTTGTTTTTATAACTGATAATCTGAGGTGATACTCTTCTGCTGCTTTTCCAAACTTATAAATATGATTCTGTTAAGAATTCTCACTCTCCTGAATAAACATCTTGTCATCGCCAAAGATCAACATATTAGTTGATGTAGTCTTATCTAGCTTTGTACCTGTAGGAACTTTCTCTTTCACTCCTCGGAGAATATCGTCTATATATAGATTAAATAATAGTGGGGACAGACAGCACCCTTGTCTCAATCCTCTGTTAGTAAAAATTTCCTTCGAAAATTGTCAATAGCTCAACTGAATTATTATTTTCGTTCCATTATAAGCAGTGTTTATTATATTTATTAAATGTTTAAGATATCCCTTCATATCTAATTAACAAGAGTTTCTTCCTATTCACTCGGCCAAATGCCTTCTCTATGGTAATACAGTCTATGCGTGTTTCCCGATTAGTTTTTCTTCTCTTCCCTATTACTTGATTTACAGAAAAAATGTTATCACAACAGAGTCGTCCCTTCCTAAAGCCAGATTGGTTTTTCAGTATGAGAGCTTCTGTTATCGTGCTTGGACATGCATGTAATATTTTCATATATACCTTATATCCTGCATTCAAGACACTAATTCCCATATACTTAGAAAACCTATTTCTTTCTCCCTTTTTTAATATGGGAATTACATGAGCTTCATACCATGTTTTAGGAATTTTCTTGAACCTCCAAACGTTAATTATTAAAACTTAACAATCTCTCATGCAGTTTGTCTCCGCCATATTTTAATAATTCACCGTTTCTCAAATCCCTATAGTTTTCTCATTCTATAATAAACTTTAATCGTCTACAATTTTTTTAACGCGTGGAGGGAGCGGAAACACAGTACGCATCTCAAACGTAACGCTAATTTCTTAGGGTACGGTTACACGATGATTTTTTCCCGCACGTTTGCGAGCGGTTGAAAAACGCATTGAATTTAACCATAGGTGGCAATGAAATTGGTCAACGGACATGTTATTATAGCAATTAATTTTGGTCTCCATGGTGTTTTTTACGTCTTTTTTTTAATATGTAATGCAAAACATTTTCTTAATAATTATTTTATTTACTACTGATAACCGATATTTTCTTTAATCTAAACACTGATGTTTCTGTGCAATTGCGTTTAAACTCTATATACACATTTAACCTTTATAGCCAGAGCTGTAGGGATGCGCGTCCGAGACGTCCCAACGCTGCCGTCCGATTATAAACCGCCTGTGTGACTACACTTCCGTCTGTGCACGCGCGCGTGTGAACTCCGCGCGCGTGCACGGCTCGTGTAACCGTACCCTTACAATTTTTCACACACTCAGCACAAAAGTAACTCAAGATTACTTAGCCTCTCTGTGTTTTGTTTTATGCTTATCAAAACGTCTAATGTCACTAGTGCGATTAAAAAAAAATCTTCATTGAATTATTTAGTAGTTGTTGCGAAGTTTTTCGACTTAACCATCGAAATTGATATTAGAGGCTAATGATTCGAATATGTAATGATCGGATGACTCCGCTCTTTATGTAATCGAGTTTCCTAGAAATCCTACAAATGTACCGTTCAATGTGACTTGGTTTCCTGAATACCGACTTGTTGATGTGTGTGTCCCCTGATTAATCAAGGTATGTTTTTTTAAACACTATACAGTATACGGTATATTTAATAGAATTTGTTCTTTACTATACACAATTCCCGCATATATTGAGAACATTCCCGTATTGTCGTATATTGACGGCATGTTGAGAGCATGGAAATTATAAATGTAAATTTATAAGTGTGTATTAATTGCATAAATATTTTATTGATTTTTCACATGTATCTGGCCCCGAAGTTGGACGCCATTTATTAATGTAAATGTAAATATTATGCAAATAAGTGCATATGTAAAATTACACTTGTGGTAATTAATTATGTAATTGTGTTTGCTATTAAATATATAAATTTATCGATCTCTCACATGTATGTGTATAATTGAATCTTATTTATTACTCTGATTATCTATGCCCGCGTGTTGGAACACAGTTTATATAATGAATTTTATATAATTCATGTGCAATAGATAATATGTATTTACTTGCTTTAATTGATTACTTTCATGCCGTGTGTGAAACAGCCATTTAACATTATGTATAACTATTCTGATTCTCATCAACACATACGTGATATCATTTAATAGATTAACGTTATCAATTCATTTACTTTATTTACACATATGAGACTCTTAAAATCTATTTGTATTCCTTCAAATTTCTGGTTGATATTTGGGTTGTATTTGGTAATAATGAACGCATATTTTATGATCAACTTAAAGTACTAGTTTAATTATCATTCATAATATATTATAATTGTACATATGATACTTCGCTGTACCTGAAATACATACATATTTTATAATAACAAATACATGTTTCAATATATGCTGGAAACAAAGAAAACATACATACATATATAAATCAAACAATATAACAATTCAATATTCTACTTATTTAATGCGTTCATTAAATCCCAAATAAGCTTTGGTTAATACATTCATTAATTACTTTTATTCAGATTTATTCATTACTTTTCTTAATAATTTTCTCAGGTGTGAATTCTTTGAAAGAAACCAGGTCTGTAGAAGTTACTAATTAGAAATAATTATAATAATGGTTACTTGGTTATTGAATATCCATTAGTTGTTGTTGACGTCGAGTTCCAGAGATGAAGATGGCTCGTAGACCCATTCCGTCGGATGCTGCTTTCTCACAATCACTTAACACTTACTCTTCCGATCACTCGCGTAGGCGTTTGTATATGTGAATAATTGAAGTTCAGTGTTCAATTAAATGTTTCATCTTACTGTGTATACTGTGAGTTCGTTTTAATGTTAATATACATGTCTAGTTCCACATGTCGCTGCTTCATTAAACATTCGTATTATTCATTAATTTGTTTAATATTTCGTGTTCATTATGTTGTTAATAATGTGTAGCACACTATATTAAGTTCAACTGTTTTATATATCGTTAAGTGATGATGTCTGTTGGTGTAACGGTCTGATTGTTCACTTTGTATAATTTAACTAAGTCCGTTACCTCGCACTTCGGTTAAATCTCACTACCGTGACATGAATGTATTACTAAGTCTTTTAAGTTACTGGTTAACGTTCTAACTTCCGGACTTGAGTTAATATTCCGCACGATTAATGTACTCTTCTGAAATTTAAATAATACTAACTCCGAATGATTAGAATAAACTGTTGAAAGTTTATGATATACCGTCTCTCGCACTTGAAGTTAAACTACTTGAAAATTTGAGTGTAAAAACTGTCTGAAAACGTTAGTAAAAACTGTCGAAAATTGAGTATTACTGTTTCAAAAATTAAGTGTAGACTGTCACAAAATTGAGTATCACTGGCCGTCCTCTGTCTTGGGCAGATAGTTTTATTAATTCGTCCCTACTCAAAACTTTGTCTCTGGCGCGCTTCACGCCTACTTTATTTCGAGATTGGTCAGTTTTTAGTTTTCTTGGAAAATACTGTCCCACCATGTCAAGATTCTACGTCATAGTTCTCCCGATAGGTCCTTCGTTTCTGTTACTATGACACTCCTCACCACCAAATTCCTCGTTGGCTGAAGGCATCTGATAGGTTCTTTGGTCTCCCCGATTTTTGCTTTGACGAACGTTGACCCGTTTCGACGAAACTATGGCTATTAGACACTTGTCGATCAGCCTATTGTCTGAGTAAACTCTGTGTTTCTATAGATTCCCATTATCTGTACTTTCAGTCTTCCTGGCGCATTGTTCCAAGTTCTAACCCCTTTTTTCCGGCTATTAACAATTTTGAACATCTGCTGGCTGGTGAAGTCACCCCAACTTTCCCTTCGTAAATTCTTGTCTGTCAATTAGACGATAACTCCAGCTGCGTAACATGACTTTAGTCTTTGTCAGGCCTATCTTACTGTATTGTTTCTTAAGGTGCAGTGCATCCGTTCCATTGTAATGGTGTAGTTTCACCCATTTTTGTCGTTTATCGTCTACTGACGTAACATGGTCAACATCTGCTACAATTCTCGGTACGGGTGTGAATGTCCTGGCTTACTTTGTTACAGCTGCGGAGAGCAATAATTCTGGACGAAACTTTCCCTGTCATCTTACGCCACCAATTTCTATAGTTGGATCGAACTTAATGTGTTTCTATTGTGAAGTCAGCGACGCCTCACTAGCATCTTCTCATTACTCCTTATTTATTGCGCCAACTATAAGTCGTTGACACTGCCTCGTGTGAACGTACTCTGCCGAGGTGAAAATTTAAAAATTTTAAAATTTTCTGCTCGTTACAAAATCCAGAGTGACTTCGGGAATACGTCTTAACAAATCAATCTGTATGAGTTAATTGTTATATGCAGATGACATAGTTCTTATTCAGGAAAATGAGAATGATTTACAAAGAGCTATGTTTCAATTACAAAAAGTAGCAAGAGTACTGAAATGCAATTTCTTCGAAATACTTTAAATTATACATTGCAAGATAGAATAAGGAATGCGGATATCAGAGCAGAATTCAAAGTAAAGGACATAAATTAAAGTATTTAAATTTACAGAAGACAATGGTTGGTGGGATCGTCTGCAAAGGATGACAGATGATCGATTACCAAAAGCAGCACTGAACTGTAAAGCCACTGGTAGAAGAGACGTGGGTCGTCCGAGGACGAGATGTGTGCCGGAACAGGTTTATATAACCTAATCATTGAAGAGAAGAAGAAGAAGAAGAAGAAGAAGAAGAAGAAGAAGAAGAAGATGATGATGATGATGATGATGATGATGATGATGATGATGATGATGATGATGATGATGATGATGATGATGATGATGAAAGAAGAATTTGTTTTGTTATTTAAGTGTCCGGCAAGCTACAAAAAATCAAAAGTTTTTCCCATATTATTACCGCCTACTATACATTTAGTATAGTATTTCTTTAACCATGTTACATACATACAAAGTACTCGTTCACAAGGAAAATGTTGCATGTTTCAGGTTGTCAAAGCAATGTAAAGAGTTGATCAATCCAATTGTAAGTTTATTAATCATGATGGTTACTTTTGGCTTGGTTCTAACCTCTCACCAGCTTATTCAGGTAAGAACCTTAAGTTTTGAACCTTAATAGAGGTGATAGTTACTGAGTGATAGTTACATTTACAACAAAGTACTTTATGATTTAATTTCAATATTTTATATATAAATATGTGTGTGTTATAGACACTCTTTTTATCATATTACATATAATAAGTTTTTCATTTAATACACATTTAATTTTAGAGCATACATTTAACTTTTAAATCTTCAAAATAAAAATCTTCATAATAATGGCATGGTCGAGCACCACGTTCTTGGGGGCCATTTTATTTATAACGTTTTTGACTATGTTGCCTATCTATATGGCTGACGATACTTACGTTATAAATATTCAACGGGTGTAATCGTAATAATAATAACAACAACGTGATAATGTTTTGAATCTTTTAAACATTTATTAACAAAAACTTTCAATTAAATTGCGAGTTAAATCTCATTATTATTTGCATGTGTATGTGTGTACTCGTAGTACACATCCTTGTTAATAAATACAAGTAATCTCATATTACATAGAAACATAAAATCATCGTATAACTGTAACTAACATTGCTTATTATATAATATTGCTCTCGACTTGCTCAATTTATTATGATTACATTATTATTAAATTTTCTAGTCTTTCTTTTTAAATTCATATTGTTGTTGCATATCCATTTCTTATTTATGACTTATTAATTAATTTAGAATAATTACTATTCTTTCAAAATTAATTTAAATATTTCCAATAAATTATCATTTCAAAAATATACGTTCATAATTCAAATATTACTATAATTACTATACAAGAACAGTTACATTTACAAATTGTTAATTACAGTTTTTGAAATTATATTGTCTTTCTTTTTTCAATGTTTAATTGTCTTTGATTAAGTCTTTCGTTTGGATGAATACATGGCTTTCTTTCACCTTAATCGTGGCGGTTCCTAAGTGTATCCTTTTCTGGTCCTAAGTCCTTGAACCTGGTTGATTCTGCGTAGTCGTGTAGTCCTGGAGTCCGTTCCTCGTCCTCCGGATCCTCTCAGTAGTCCGATGACTCGTACTCTACGTCTGGAATCTATGCCATGTTGTGTGCTACTCTCTCGTCTTCCGTAATAGCCTCTGGCTGCAGCGGTGATCTCACGAAAGTGATGCTGTTGTCGGACATAGTCTCCGGCTGCCGCTGTGGTTGATCGAGAAAGAGAACAAGGCTGGTGTCTCGCGTATTTACAGTCTAGGGCGCAAAAACCATGTTTCGACAATTCTCTGCAGGAATCAGTCTGTCGTAGCGTCCTTTTACAAACACGATTATTTACACACCTATTTCACTGATCTTCGCAACATCCGAAGTCTTTTGCAAATTACCCGATATTCATCTGGTAGGTAATTTTCATGTGTATAACTGTGTGTTAAACGTTTTTCTCTATCTCAATTATTATGGGTTTTATTTATATTTATTTTCACTGTATTTACACATTTTATTATTTTCGCATAATCTTTCGTATACGCGTGCGTCTTTATATTATTTACACTGTGGCGTATTTTGTTTTGTGATATTTCACACACACTTATCACAATTTAAAAAATTTATATATTTATTAACGTTTATTTAGTGGTGATGCTTTGCAGGAATTAACTGGCTGCACTCACACACGTAAGATACACGTGTACACAGATGCAGCTGTGTGTGGCGTGACCTACCTGTTCAAGCAGGCGAATTCGTTATTCACCTTTACAGCTTTCTATATGAATTATTATACTCCTGACAATATTGATTATTTATTTAATTTACACAAATTATCTTAACTAATTGTGCAATGCACAGTACCAAATACATTCGTACTGTTGCAATATATATAGGCCTATAGCAATACATAAGGTTGCCATAGAATAAGTAATCAATATAGAGCTTATTGGAATTGGAACCAAACGACATTGAATTAATGATGATATTAATTTTTCAGAGAATCAACGGTGTCTTTAATACAAAAAGTAACTAATTTGTCTCTGTTGACCTTGACAACGCTTATTTGAAGCGATCGTGGCGTAGTGGCTAACGAGTGGCGAGGGTACGATTCCCGCGGGGGTCATCTACTTTAGATACGACCTTCCTCCCTCGCAAAGTGATGGCGAACCAGCGAGAGGCACCCTGCCTAGTATAAGCCGTCCCCAGCTATGCCGATCGGATCCGGCATTAAACTGTAAGTCCCATATGCCTGTGAGGGATTCTGTAACACATACCACGGGTATATACGGGGAGGGTACAAACTAGTCGCAAGACTGATGACTCAAGAAGAGAAGAGAGACCTTCATAACACTAACTAAAATTTAATATTTTTGCAATAAAACAAATTGGCGTTTAAAAACTTCTTTTTGTCATCATCATCATCATCTTCTTCTTCTCCTTAACGGTTTTAGGCTTTAGCAGACGTATTCCACAGTCAAACTTTTCTTAGGTCTACCAAATTTTCTTCTTCCTCTAGGGTTGTAATCTTTCGCCATCTTCGGTATTGTACTTTCTTCCATTCTATTGATGTGTTGAATCCATTGTCTTCTGTATTCTTTAGTCTTTCATTCACTGCTAAAATATTTAAATCACTTCTTATCTCTTCATTTCTTATATGATTTCGTCTATTACACCTTTTAACTGTACTCAGAAATTTCATTTCTGCTGTTCGTATCTTCTGTTCATCTTCATTTATTTATGACTCAAGTTTCAGAACCATACAGTAGTGTAGGTATTCCAATTGTTTTATAAAATTTTATTTGTTTTTTTTTCTACATTCATTTTTCAACGTTCTTTAAATCGTTCCACACATTCTTATGAAATTGGTCACATTATTTTCTATATCTCTATCTTGATCATAAGTAATGTCACGTCCAAGATAGTTGAAATGCCTTACTTGTTCTATGCATGTGTTGTTTATTCATATTTTGGTTCGAACCGGTTTGATTCAGATATGTTACAGTTATATTCTTTTCCTATTTTATGAAAGATGTATATTGCTCGCTGGAGATCGTCTTCTGAAGTGGCGAATCTTATTCCTCATCTCGGTCATCCGCGAAGAGAATGGTTTTCAAGCTTATATTTCGGTGGACTTTAATACCGTCAGGGGATTGTTCATTCCACTTTTTGAGGAGATCATCTAGATAATGGTTAAAAAGTAATGGTGACAGACAACAACCTTGTATTACGCCTTGGTTTGTTTCAATCGGATAGATTCGTCTCCGTCGCCTATGATTATCGCGGTGTGTCTATATAAACTCTTTGTGGCCTGAACTAGGTGTTGTGGTATACCTTTATTTTCAAGTATGTCCCATAACTTCGGTCAGATCACTCTATCAAAAGCTTTGTTGAAATCGGTAAAGGCAATATGTGTTCCTAAATTCTTTTCATGTCGTTTTCTTATAATTTGATGTATAGTAAATATGCAGTCTATGCAAGAGCGTCCTATCAAGGTCATTTTTTTTCGAAATTATAAAGTGTTTACCGATATAAACTTCTATTAGATTTTTTCTTTTAATTTTCTTTAAACGTGCATAAAATAATACATGTTCACTTCCCTGTAATGTCGAGTGCAGCTCCCTAAGACGTCGGGTTGATATTATCTGAAATACGTAGGTCAATTCACTCTGCCCGACGTCGTGGTCACTTCCAGTCGTGTAAACAGTTCTCGCGGGCACGGTTGCATACAATTCCACACAGCGAACTGTTACTGCTAAAAATCTTCTTCTTCTTCTTCTTCTTCTTCTTCTTCTTCTTCTTCTTCTTCTTCTTCTTCTTCTTCTTCTTCTTCTTCTTCTTCTTCACCTCAGAGAGTAGGCACTTTGCGTGTTCCGTCTTCACTGAGTATCTCTCCATCTCACTCTCGATCTTCCTACATCTCTCCTACCAAAGGGTCTATATTGTAACACAATATTAGGTAGTCGTCCATCCTCCATTCTGTGCATATGCTGTAACCATTCCTTGCTATATGTCTAGATCATATGATTTATAGAGATAGCTCTATGGTTTATAGAGGTGTATATTTATAGGGTAACTGTAGCTCTTCTCTAATATCCTTATTGCCCAAACAACCCAATCTCATGCAACTCTTTGTTCTTCTTGGAAACTTCATTTTTGAAGTTTGAATCTGGTTTTTAAACTTCTTTGTAGGAACCCATCTTTCATATCCGTATAGTAAAACAAGCACTGTCATTGTTTTATAAAATTTAAGCCTTCTCTCTTTCTTCGTCTTTGTCGTCAACCTTCTACGTATGACGCCACACATCATCGGCGTCACCTCGATATTTTGCTCAAACTGATGGTGGGTTATAAAACCTTTTTAATTAAAACAACTACTGTTGTCAGATATCTTTTGTTTTTTTACGAGTATTTCTATATAAGTTCCATCTCAAAATTTCCCATATTTCAATAGTTATTCAAATTAAGGTAGACACACACACGAAAATTGAATTCAGTATTAAAGTGCGAAAAGTATGCATACTTATGCATATAATGTTATAATGTTATAAGTTTATATCTCATGCAAAGTACTCTTACATTTCCAGATGAAAACACTGGAAGAGTATTTAACACTGGGTCCTTTTGTATACGGCATTCTGGAAATGCTGTTTGTCTCCTGTTGGCTGGCTGATGAATTGACATCCATGGTGAGTAACACACGCCAAAAAAAAAAGGTTTCGCAAGTTTCACTGTAAAATATTTGTTACATTTATAGCTTTTGTTGACTTAGAAAAGGCCTTCGATAACGTTAAGTACAGTATTCTACACAAAACATGGAGTTCCCTACAAAGAACAAAGAAGGAACAAAGACTGGTCAGAATTTTTACAAGCAGGAGACAGGCATAGTTCGATGTGGAAACCATCAAGAGGAAGCGAATATTGTGAAAGGAGTAACACAGGGATGTTCTCTGTATCGATGTTTGTTTGACTTGTACGTCCAAGAAGCGATCGATAGAGTAAGGGAAGACACCCATCTGGGAGTAAACATACACGGGGAAAAAGTGGACATGGTTAGGTTTGCAGACGACATAGCAGTGACTCCAAACAGCAACGAAGATCTACTAAAGATTCTTGACACAATGGATCAAGTAATGAAAAATGAATTCAATATGAAAATAAATGAACAAAAGACCAAAGTCCTAGTCTGTAGTCGGAAGGAAGAATTTCTCTTTGTCAGAATAACTCTTTGAAATAATGTTCTCCAGGCAGTTAAAGAATATAACTATCTAGGAAGTAAAATCACAAGTAATGGACATCGCAGTAAGGAAATAATAAGCAGAATTAACCAGGCTAAAATTGCTTTCAACAAACAAAAAAACCTCTTCATTTCAAACACTATCAGCCTAAAAATAAGGAAGAATCTAGTAAAGACATACGTGTGGAGTGTTGCCCTATACGGGAGTGAATCTTGGACAATTGGAGAAAGTGACATGTAAAGACTCTAAGCATTTGAGACCTGGTGCTGCAGAATAATATTCAAGTCAAGGTGGAGGAAGAAGATAACGAAGGAGGAAGTCTTTAGGAGAGCTCAGGCGGAGAAGAGCTATCTGCAAAATTTAAAAGGCAGAAGAGCAACGTTTATAGGGCATATACTACGACACATGAGAAAAATAAGAGGAACAATTGAAGGGAAGAATCACAGAGGTCGACCCTGTTTAGACCACATGAAACAGGTCGATATGAATTGCACATAATATAGTGATCTTAAAAGAAAAGCAGAGAAGCACTAAGAATGGCGAGTTGCTGCCAGCCAGCCTATGGGCTGCTAACTTTGAAGAGAAGAGACTGTAAAATGTTGTAGAAATTAATATAACAACCGTAACGAAACCCTAGAACGTCTTCCATCTGTACCCCCAGCAAGTCAAGCAGGTGTGTAGCCTCTGTCAAGGTTGCGCTAAAGTAGGTTCCAGAGTCCTATGGAGAACACTTGAATTACGTATTTAGTGGCGTGAAGGTTCTAGAACACATGCGCTACCTACATAAGGGACAGTGACTTTTTTTGTGGAACAGATGACAGTCAATTGTGTTGTGTGATTTTCTTAGTGCGGATCGAGTGTTTGTCGAAGTATTGTGTGAAGTGTTCTTGCTTTATGGTGAGAGTGGAACTATATTATTTCACATTATTATTATTATTATTGCCTGTGGACAAACATAACTTGGAATATTGTACAAGTTGATTTGAAACTGTTATTTGTGATTAATTATAGCTGGTGACTAGTGATTTCATTGGTGTCTGTATTTTGTTTTCCACTGTATTATACGGCGAACTGAGTGGAGTAAGACAAGGATGTATACTATCTCCGATTTTATTCGGAAGGTATTTTTAGAGGAGCTTTAGATGAATGTGAAGTGCGAATCTCTCTGAACGGTGAAAGAATAAATAACATACGCTATGCGGATGATACCGTCATAGTCACAGATAGGTTAGAGGGGCTGCAACAACTAACGAATAGAGTGACAGAAAGCAGCCGTAGATATGGTCTAGACATCAATGTTAATAAAACGAAGCTAATGATTGTATCTAAGAACAAGTTCACAAACTCTACCCTTAATATAAACCAAAGGCCAGTTGAACGTGTAAGCCAATTTACATATATTGGTACTATAGTCAATGAACAATGGACCCACTCTCAACAAGAAATACATAGCAGAATTCAAAAGGCAAGAGCACTAGAATGAGCAGATTACTCAAAAGTCACGAT
The DNA here is from genome assembly GCA_034769895.1 of Magicicada septendecula. NCBI lineage: Eukaryota > Metazoa > Arthropoda > Insecta > Hemiptera > Cicadidae > Magicicada > Magicicada septendecula. The sequence continues at coordinate 43,746,188 of CM068373.1, read as the reverse complement.
TTAGCAGTAACCACAAAGATGAGACTTCTACGCTGCTACGTATTCTCGGTCCTCTTCTACGGTGTAGAATCTTTGACTTTGACTGAAACCACAACTAAGAAATTGGAATCTTTCGAAATATGGCTCTACCGTAGAATGCTGAGCATTTCATGGACAGCACATACAACTAATGTTGAAGTTCTTAGAAAGATGTATAAAGATGAAGAAAGCTAGAGAAGTTATTAACACAGTGAAGATAAGAAAGTTTCATTATCTGGGACATCTCATGAGAAATGAACAGAGATTCTACTTACTGCAGTCCATACTACAGGGAAAAGTACTTGGAAAGAGAGGAGTTGGGTGACCGAGAATATCATGGCTGAGAAATTTAAGGACCTGGTTTGGTAATAAATAAAACAGACATATTCCGTACAACAAAATAGCCTGTATGATATCCAACATCTCAGACGGATAGGAACTCTCAGAAGTAGATACGGCGATCAGTTAGACCGTCGTAACAATAGCAACTTTTAGTAAATAGCAACGACAATAGTAACAATAAAAACTTATATCTATTCTCATCACATTGTGTTGAAATTAAATAACATGTAGACCTTTGTCTACATTAACATGTAGAAAACAATGTAGGGCTAGGCCTAAACCTTAGACAAGCTTTCATCACTTTAATGTTGTAAAATTTATTAATCTGTAAAATAGAGTACTTTCTATACCTTTTCACACACACTTTTTAATATATAGGGCTATTTGGACGATGCTGTTAGAGAGTGGAAGCAGATGCTAGAAATACTGAACTTCAGCGACAGTTTCAGTGAACGTAATTTCATCAAAACTCTGATGCTTGCTGACGATCAGGTCATAATCGCAGACAATGAAAATAGCCTGAAGAGGGCCCTCTATGAACTGCAGCAGATAATCAGGATAAATGATCTGGAAATTTCTGTTATCAAGACTAAGGCCATGGCTTTAAAAGCTGCTTTCCTGTAAGGTTTAAGCTAGTACTTAATGATCAATTATTTGAGCAAGTGCATTCATTCAGGTTACTTGGATGTGACTTGCCTTATGTTGGCGAGATAAATGTGGACAAAAAAGTACAGACGTTTAATCACATGTGTGGAACGATAAGAAGAAAACTGAATGGAAAGGTCAAAAGAGATACTATTTGAAATGTTATAAAGTGATGGCAGTGCCATGCGGCCTTTATGGCAGTGAGACTTGAACACTGAACGCAAAGACCCTAAACCGGATACAGTCTAGTGAAATGAAATTTTACGATCAGTACCAGGAGTATCACGGAGGGACCGTTAAGAAATGATGATATTATGGATATGTTTGAATTGTGAAAAATATCCGGGCTGTTTGGCCGTGGTCCATGGTTAAAAACAAAACCAAACGTTTCGGCAGCACCACTGGCTGCCATCATCAGTGGAATAAGATTTCTGCACTTAAGGTGTCTGCGTGCAGGCCCACAGTACTATGGTATAGACTGAAATGATATAATATAAATGAAATGTGGTATAGAGTCTATACCACAGTACTGTGGGCCTGCACGCAGACACCTTAAGTGCAGAAATCTTATTCCACTGATGATGGCAGCCAGTGGTGCTGCCGAAACGTTTGGTTTTGTTTTTAACCATGGACCACGGCCAAACAGCCCGGATATTTTTCACAATTCAAGTGACACCGGCCGTGAAAGCCTAAGGAATAATTTATATTATGGATATGCTTGGAATATACAACCTAAACGAAAGGGTAAAGCAGTACAGACAGGACTGGACAACCAAGCTGAGAGAATGCAGAAGAACAGGATACGAAAACAAATTTTGGTTTATAATCCAAAAGGACGGCGGGATATTAGAAGACGAAAGAAAAGAACGTCGGAACAAAGAGTTCACAGCCTGAAGAAGTAGAATAAGACCTGGAATTCATTAGTAGTCCAAACTTCTGAGCCATAAGTTATGATACTTCTAACAATTGTTTCAAATATTTTGGTTTCAATTTCTGCTGAAATTGCTTATCCCACAGGATTGTATTTAATGTAGATGTAGCCATCTTTCGCAAATTAATTGAGGATCGTATTTCCTTGTTTTGCTTCCCACTGGCCGTAGTTGTCACCCCTAAATACTTGTATTCCTCTGCATATGAAATCCTCACCATGTCTTCCTCCAACATCAAGTCCTAATTAAAGTAACCTATTGCCGTGTATTTTGTTTTATTCATAAACCCCCCGACCGAATTCTTTAGTCCCCAATTCTGATATTCCTGTATCAGTTTTCTAGTCATGTACTCTATGTCTTATAAATCTTGAGCCAAAAGTAATTGGTCATCAGGAAACTGTGCTGTATCACCATGAAGCGAAATTCCCATGTTTCTGCACATTTATTCCCAAGTCTCTATTGCTTTCTCCGTATAAATTTTGAAAAGCGTGGATGACAGTCATCATCCCTGGCGTTACCCTTCGGTCACTTGAAACCATGGTGACAAATGTTTTCTATTTTTATTCTCGATATTGATTTGTTATAGAAATTGTGTATATCTTTTATGATAATGGCGTTAATACTAGTTAATCTTAAAGCTGTCCACAGATTGGCTAATGGTACATTGTCATAGGCTTTTTCAATGTCAATAAAAATTGAATGTAGACATTGTGATCGAATGTTTTTTTTAATTATTTGCTGTAAAGCAAATATGATATATAGTTGATGTACCAACTCTGAAACCTGCTTGTTCTTCAGCCTCCATTTCCTTCGACTCAACTTCTAAAAAATGTTTAATTACTCTTCCGTAAAGCCTATGGATTTTTGGAGAAGTTTGGCAAGAGTATCCAGATGTAAGAAAATTAGAAATGAGGTCACTAAGAACATAATGAATGTGAAAAATCAATTGTTCATTTTATCCAAACAAAAAAAATACAGTGTTATGGACACACGAAAAAATGGCACAGGAAATACTAAGGAGAGTTACGGAATGGACTCCAACCGTAAGACCACCTATCGCCTGGATAGAAGAAATTCAGACTAAATTGAGGGAATGCATTAAATTTGTATTTGTTAATAGTTTTTCAAATGTAAACATCTGAAGATATTTGATTTACATCGATATATATTTCGTCAAGACAGTAAATTTCATTTTGTTTTGTGTCCTAGTAAATGATTAACGTCAAGACGTTATAATCATTTTGTCCTATGTAACTTACTATTTATGTTAAAACAACAACAAAACTAAAAAATAAATAAGTCAACACCCTATGAAGGAGTATATGACGTTTTTAATTTGACCTGAAAAATATAGATGAAAGGCTTATCCTAATAATGCCTTTGCTATTTCACATTATGAATTATTGTAAGATATATTGGCAAAATTATTTTGATTACAAATTATTGTATTGTATGATTCATTATAATTTTGAAGCAAGTACATAACACTATTAAATGGGATTGTTTATAAAATATAATTTTATCTGATTAAAACTTATAAATTACAATTTAATACACTGAATCTTTCACACTGTGTCAACAAATTTAATAATTCACACTGTTTAAAATTAATATAAACCTGATTAATTTTACTTTCAGTCTAGAGAAGTGCACAGAGTGGCTTACGATACTGAATGGATTCAGAATTCTGCAAAATTTAAGAAATCACTGATCATATTTGGGTTGGGTTGCCAGCGGCCAGTAAATTTTAAAGTTTTTTCTACCAGCGACGTTGGATTACCTTTGATAGTGTCTGTAAGTTATTTGTTATGCTCTAACTGTTATGTTTATTATGATCAGTAAGATTGATTTTAGCGATTTAAGGGGCTTGGGGGAGCTTGGAGAGGTATCACCTTTGCTCTGGGTTGACTTGGCACTGATCCTCAAAAGTTCCAAGATTGGAGAAGGTGACGGCGCTTCAGTGGGGCTCCTAGCTTATATCCAGCCAAGACCGTACTGCGTGATAAAGAGCCACATCCTACAACAGGTAACCCTGATTTCTCAAAACAGTACCCACCTAGACCGGAAGGTCGAAAAATATTCTTGGTGGAGGCAGCAGTAGCCATCAGTACCAAATTAAGACCAATTTGTCCTGCACCGGCTTCATTTTGGATTATTACAGGCATAAATCCAGGTGGATTTAGTTAGATGTAATACTGCGACTGCGGGATATGGAGTATCCTGCTCTGGGTAGATGTGACTCAGTAGCCGTGGTGAAGGCAGCACGTCTAGGGAGGATGTCCCGAACAGCATCACTGCATGCTCAAAGGCAGAGAAGTGGCAGCATTGCGCAAGACTCGTAATGTGGCCAGGGTGAGATTGTTTATTACAGGTAAGCCTCAAGAGAATACAAGAGAATAGCCGGACGGGAAACAACGAGTACCTATATTAGAACAGAAATTGATGTAGTTACCCTAAGTGAACTCATTCAGAATTAACACTGTTGCACACCATTGTAGAATATCCAGTGAGGACTAAGATAGTTATAAGCATCAGCACTTTAGAACAAGTGAGCAGTTTTAAATATCTCGGATGTGTAGTAAGCTATGACTTTGAATATGATATAAAAGAAGAGATAAATAAATTTAGGAATATTTGTGGTACGATTCATAGAAATCTTAGAAACAAAACAAGACACAGCACAAGGATTGAATTTTCTAAGACAATTGCAATACGAGATATATTGAAATATGTGAGTGAGGCTTAGGTCATGATATAAAAGGAATGCGGCAAGATTCAGAGTGCTCAAATGCAGTTTCTTCGAAATATTTTAAACTATACATTGCAAGATAAAATAAGGAAAGAGGATATCAGAGCAGAACTCGAAGTAGAGGACATAAATGAATTTATTTTAGCTTACAGAAGACAATGGTGTGATCATCTGCAAAGAATGACAGAGGATCGATTGCTGTAAGGGGCACTGATTTATAAAGCCACTGGTAGAAGGGGTGTGGGTCGGCTGAGGATAAGTTTGGTGGCGGACCAGGTTTATATAACCTAATCCTTCAAGTGAAGAAGAAGATTTGTACACATATTAATATTTATTTTGTACATAACTCATTAATATTTTTTGCAGGTTGTCTATATTATGAATAGTTCTTGAACTATTAAATACTTCTGCAAGTAAAGTCTATTATTGTATTTTCACCTGACGCACGTTTCACTCATTATATCAGTATCATCAGAGGTGTACAAGTGAATTTAATTTATAATTTATATACATGTTTACATTTTTTTAAACCTCTGATGATACTGATATAATCAGTGGAACGTACGTTATGTGAAAATATAATAACAAATTTTGCTTGCAGAAGTACTTAATATTTGAAGGACTACTCATAATATATTAATATATAAAGGTTTTGTAAAATCTATAAAAACACTTGGTAAGTTTCACAGATTTTATTTAACTCTGACAGCTGTTTCGGCTACCTAAGACATTGTCAAAGAGAGAATGAATGAAAACCTAAACACAGGATGTGAGTGGTGGTGACCATCTGTTTAGGGCGTATCTGGAACATCTGTAAGGGTGATTGAGATTGGTGAGGGGGTATGGAAGAGGCAAGGGAACTTCAGGTGTCTTTAAAAACTAAATACAATCATGAATGCAAAATATAAAATAGACTAAACTAAATAACAACTTTTAATAAAGGGGATATACAGAATTCAGTTTGTTCATTTGTTAAATTTGTTTCATTATTTTTTATTGCTTTTTTAATTTCTAGAATTTCTAACAAATCCATTTTTTTACCTTTTTGTGTGTTGTCGAGTAGTGTTATGTTTTTTGTGTCTTAGAAGTGATTGTGTTGTAAGCAATGATCTACAAAACCTGTATTGGCTGTATTGGTTAAAATCGCCTTCTTACGTTCAGAAATGCGATGTTTCAGAGCACGGCCACATTGTCCGATATAAATAGCTTCGTATTCTGCACAGTGTATTTCATAAACTCTATTTTTCTCCACAGTGTGTTTGATTTTTCTTTATTATTGATTAGTAGTGAAAAAAGATTACGTTTGTTTACTGATACCGTGTTAAGACCATGGTTTTTTAACCTATTATTAACCCTACCTGTTATAAACGGAATGTAATTTTTTAAATACAATTTTTGTTACCCTGATCTGGCTCTATGGAATAAAATTCTTTTAAAATAATTTTCTTCTGTTTTATTTTTAAATAATTGTCTATTATTCTTTCATCATAACCGTTATTTTGTGCTATGGCTTTTATAATATCTACTTCTTTATTCAAATTTTCTTTGGATAAAGGAACTATAATAATAGGATGAAAGAATAATAGACGTATGCCAGTAATTCTCGGAAATTGGAAATAAGTACCTTCTGAATAAACCAAGTTTGAATAAAATTATTATTTTAATACAGTAAGAAAAAATATAACAAATGAACACGATATCTCTCCCTCCCTCACACACACATACATACACACACGAGTATTATTGTGTGCTCTGTATAGACCATTCAGGTTTTCTTCATTTATGCTTATATAATACATACAAGCTCCTGTATTAACTCCTTGATGTCTTCTGTTTCACGCTTCCGTTCCTCTGCCTCCTGCTTACTTTCTTCTTTTTGCCTTTCTTCTGTTTCTAGCATTAGTGCTTTCTGACGTACCTCAACCTCTTCTGTTTCCTGCCTGCGTTTTTCTCGTTTTTCCGCTTCTTCCACCTCCTTCCTCTCTTTCCTGTCTTCGTTCTTCTTTTGACCCTTCCCGTGTCTGCCGCAGCAGCGCTTGGAAAGCTTCCATCATCTGACTGGCATCCATTGTTTACCGATTAGTTAAGAATTACCTCGTCTTGTACAAAGTGTCCACTGTTTCCACTGTTAACCGTTCTATCCCATTTCTGACACCATTGTTACGACGGGCTACTTGATCGTCGTAGGTACAGTGGAAAACAAATTACAAGACACCAATTAAATCACTAATCACCACTTTTAATTTTCACAGTTAAAGAGTTCGTAATGAACAACAGAGGCTCTTATAAGAAATCAAATAAAAATTGTTCACACGCAAATAAATGTCAACAAATATTAAAACACAATTGTATTACAATATACCTTCCGATTATAAAACACAACACTTAACTAATAACCACTTGAACGCACATAGTAGTATAGCTGCGATATATTTACATTGCGTTACAAGTGATTATCTGGCGATTTTACTGTGTGCGTTCAAGTGGTTATTAGTTCTATTGTGTTTTATAATCGGACGGTGTATTGTAATACAATTGTGTTTTAATATTAGTTGACATTTATTTGCGTGTGAACAATTTTAATTTGATTTGTTATAAAAGACTGTGTTGTCAATTACGAAGTGTTTAACTGTGAAAATTAAAGCTGGTGATTAGTGACCTACTTGGTGTCTTGTAATTAGTTTTCCACTGTACCTACGACGATCAAGTAGACCGTCGTCACAATATCTTTAGACCTAATCGACTGACATGTGACGATCGCTAGCGGAATATCACTTTGGATTTATTAATGCTGGCATATTATTGTAAAAATGGACATTTTGTGGGACACACACTGTTACCCTCAGTGGCAAACAATGGTTTGCGTACTGTAATCTCAAAAACAAAATTGTTATGTTATGAGAACTTCGGCTTGGCGGACTAGAAGGCCGGGGTCCTTGGTATAGTTTTGTGGTGAAAACGTTTCGGCCGTGCCTTTGACAACCATCTTCAGTGCAGGAGGCTGCAAAACGCTGACAAAGGTTTCGTAGTCCGTGACCACTGAACTGTGGTTAAGGCTAGTGGCTGTGAGTAGGACACCCGTTTTATAAACAATGCCCGTCGAAGGCACGGCCAAAACCTTTGCACCAAACAACCATAGACCACGGCCTTACACAACAAGTCCTCATCACATTGAAGCCGGCCGTGGAAGCCACACACATCAATTGTTATCTATATTCGTATAAAGTTCGTTTCTTTAGGAAATATAATTCAACAGCAATTAAACGAATAAGATAAAAATATTTAGATGCCAAAACCCATCCTTGTACCCCGTTGAAGTGGCGTGTATGTGATTAGTTTTATTGTTGACACGTGTTTCGTTTTAATTGAAATTTTAATTTCTTGGATTTATTTGTCCATGACGTGTCCGTAAATAACAAAATATAATTAAATCACTACCCACTCGGAACACAAAGTTTTTTATGGGTAAAAAATAAAAGTTTCATCTCATAGCATGAACAAATTTTCGCTTTTAAAAAGCTTCTTCAGACGCTGCCGCTGGGAGACACAAAGATATATTGAACACACAAAGGCACTACACTCTACTGCCGAATCCACGTTTGCAAACCACCTCACTGAAGCAAACCACACATACGAAAAAATCGACGGTAACATGGATATTCTACACTTACACACAAAAGGCTGAAAACTAGATACTCTTGAATAATTGGAAATATACAAACGCACGAAAACACATAAAAACGACATCCTAAACGAACAGACACAATTAAAATCACACGCATTATTCGAACATATCACACCCCACACACACAACATTGATCCTTCAAAAGTCGATACCGTCGCCAAGAACAAGACGGACAATGCTCCCAGCGGCAGCCTGTGAACAAGCTTTCTAAAAGGGGAGACTGGTTCAGGCTATAAGGTAAAACTTTTACGTTTTTACCCATAAAAAACTTTGTGTTCGAGTCGGTAGTGATTTATTTATATTTAGTTAAAATTTTAATGTTTGGCGATCTCGTGTGGGGGATAGCCTATATAGTCTATGTCTGAAGATGGATAGATCGTTCCGAAACCCGATCTTTTGGAGGTTGTAAAATGTTCCTTCAAATTAATTCGATCGTCGCGCGCACCTTGTACAAACCCCGTCACATTTCGAAAGACTAGAACACGTATTATGGCTAAGCTACATAACCATAATAACAAGATTATTAAGATTTCCATGTTACTGACGAAGTACTTAATATAAAAAATTCATGTTTGGCATTGGTAAATGCATATAATTATATTAAATAGTCGTAGGAAACATATATATTTTAAAGTATACACAAATGTCGACTAAAAATGTCGGCAGCTGATGTAAAAAGAACTAGCCTTGTTAATAATGTATTTTTTACTATTACTAACTGACTGTCTTTTTCAGATTTTGCAATTTGCATATTCGTATTTTGCATTCTTTCGCGAAGTCTACAGACATTGGGAGAAATAAACCATACATGGAATTGTTTGGCATCTATTTACATGTCCAAATGGTGTATTACATAATTTTAAGAAGACACAAAATCACTACAGTTGGGTAGAAAAACGTAAATTTAAATAAGTAGAAATACGTAATTATATCCAATAATTATATAATTTATATAGAGCTCAAACTTTGCAGCATTTCATGGTCTATTAAACTATTATTATTACACAAAAATTAATTAAAAAATGGATTTTTAAAAATAAAATATTTGTGATTTAATAAATAAACAATTTCTGTTTTTCATCAGATAGTTTTTTGTTACCTGAAAAAATGTTCGCCAGTTACAGCAGGTTCAAATATTAAGTTTGGACTGAGAGATTTGAAATGTTTGTTGGAACCATCATTTTTGTTCAACCTTTTGCCTGAATATTCAGACACAAAGTAAACCAACACGTCAAACGGTTAAAGTGGTTTTATGTGGTAACGTATAGAGCGCTATCTATCAAAAAGAAGATGAACAGACGTCATCTGCTCAATCCTTTATATTCACTCAATTCCAGTAATAATTAAACATTCACGTTTACAGTTGCCAGTTTACTTTTTCCGTTCTATTACGGTTATCAGAGTACCTGTTAATTTTTATAAAAGATTCTTTATTGCCTTTCAAGGAAAGTTGCTCCCTGAGGCCCTCGGTCTTGTATTATCAGAGCACCTGAACATTTATTTCACTCATAGACATCACTTTCTCCAGTTGATTGTCTGTCTCTCTCTCTATCTCTCTCTCTCTCTCACACAATCTATCTCACTCTCTCGCAAAAGTCTGCGTCCCCCTTGCGCCGAAGCACGCGCGCGTACACACACATACAATGATAATAAAAAATATACGTTCTTGACATCTGTTTATAAATCACAATTTTTTAATTACTAAACCAATCTTTAGTAATCCGCCGTGTGATTTTAAGTATGATTTGTATTTTTATGATTTTGTACATTGTTTTTAATTTAGAAGAGGGGCATCGACCAACCCTCGATTGGTTGTCACCCTCGTCTAACACACTAGGCCTGGGTGGCTTCCAGAAGTCACGTGGAGTTGGAAGACACTTGTCGAGTCCAGCGATGAAGGGAGTCCAGCATAGAATCTACGCGCCAGGAGTATCGGAGGTGTCATCAACAGAACGGACACTTGACCTGCTCGCGAAGAGAACTAGCCTTGCACTTTAACAGCTAACCTTAGACCCCCATTGTCTATTCTCAGGCGACCAGGGATCCGTACACGGGAAAGACACAGATAATTACACAAAGTACACTTGCTACCAATGACGTTACCAAGTCGGAAAGCCATCGTCTGTGCGGTTTACCAGTAGCACTAGATAGAAGACCAGGTCAGTATAGAGACCAAAAAAAGATTGGTCATCATACGATTAAATGAATTCAGCACTGCTGAAAAATTATATAGTTCAGTAAGTTTTATAAACTATTAACGTTGCAAACTATTTCATGAAGTAGATCGTAATTTCGATACGGTAAATAAGTGTACCACTGTTGTACATATTTTGTGAAACTTCAAGTTTTGAAAAGTTTTTTACAACAAAATGTGCCAGTTGATCAAATTTTAACTGTTATTTCTAATTGGTGCTCTTTAATTTGCTGAAGAGATGACAAGGTAATGATTAACAAAAAGCGCTAGTTAAAAATTTCTACTGCGAAAACAAAGGCTATGGCTTTTTCTGGAAAATACCCCATTGAATCTAAATAACCAGCTAATAGAACAGGTCTCTACATTCAGTCACCTTGGTTATAGTCTTTCTTATAGAAGTAGTGATGATCTCAGAAATAAACTAGGCTGGTTCAAAACTATATGTGGAATACTAGACAAGAGACGTGTATCAAATTCTATAAGGCAACGGGAGTACCAGCACTACAGTATGGATGAGAGACCTGGACTATAAGGAAGATGGGCTGGTGCCAATTAAAGTCTGCAAAACTGAGCTATTTGAGATCGGTAAATGGATATACGGGACTCGATCATATAATAAACGAGTATATTAGACGAGAACTTGATATAGTTTCCCTATATAAACTCATTCAGAATTATAGAAATTGGTGAAACCAACATCTAGAAAGAGAAGATAAATCAATTTAGGAATATTTGTGGTACGATTCATAGAAATCTTAGAAATAAAACAAGACACAGAACAAGGGTTAAATTTTATAAGTCAATTTCAATACCCACATTGATTTATGCGAGTGGAGCGTGGGTCATGACAAAAAGGAAACCGGCAAGATTCAGAGTGATGAAATGCAGTTTCTTTGGAATACTTTGCACATTGCAAGATAGAATAAGGAATGGGGTCATCATACGATTAAATTAATTCAGTACTGCTGAAAAATTATATAGTTCAGGAAGTTTTATAAACTATCAACGTTGAAAATCTATTTCATGAAGTACATCGCAATTTCGATACTGTAAATAAGTTTACCACTGTTGTACATATTTTGTGAAACTTCAAGTTTTGCAAAGTTTTTTACAACAAAATGTGGCAGTTGATCAAATTTTAACTGTTATTTCTAATTGGTGCTCTTTAATTTGCTGAAGAGATGACACGGTAATGATTAACAAAAAGCGCTAGTTAAAAATTTCTACTGCGAAAACAAAGGCTATGGCTTTTTCAGGAAAATACCCCATTGAATCTAAATGACCAGCTAATAGAACAGGTCTCTACATATCAGAGCAGAATTTGAAGTAAATGACATAAATGAAAGTATTTCAATTTACAGAAGACAATGGTGGGATCAGCTGCAAAGGTTGACAGAGTATCGATTGCCGAAAGCGGCACTGATCTATAAAGCCACTGGTGGAATGACGTGGGTCGTCCGAGGATGAGATAGGTGCCGGAACAGGTTTACATAACCTAATCTTTGAAGAGGAGAAGAAGAAGAAGGACGTCTAGAAAGAATTGACAGTACCCGCTTTCCGTAGTTGGTTTATGAGAATGAACCGGTCGAAAGAAGATATGCAGGCAGGCCAGTCACACGATGGCGGAAGTCATGAGGCCGAAACAGGAGAAATACTATCCATGATGATGATGATGATGATTAACAAAAAACGCTAGGTATATTATTGATACAGCTTCCGCTACTCTTGCTACTCTGAAAACCAAATTAATTAATAGCATTTTTCTCCCAGTAACGTTTCGCTTTTCTGTTTATAATTAGCCTGTAATTGCTAATGCTACATGAGTGCGGCGTAGATGCGGTTTCGGAACTATGCGGTTTCGTGACGATATTAGAGCCGGTAACCGTAGACACAGTTTAACTGGAAATTAAACTTGAAATTGTGGAAAACAAAGTAAACGTAATTGCATGTTTGGGGCCACATTTGTTTCGTCATGCCACAGCACGTGCGCCGGCTCTCACGCTTATCCAGTTTGTACGGTACCTGCTAATAGCCGCTGCTGCCCTAATAATACGGTTAACGCTAGTCTACCCGCGCGATATTGCTACCGATAATTATGTAAATACCAGTCTACCTCCGCTATATCCATTGTTTGCTCGGTGATCAATTACGGATGTAGAAAAAAATATATTTTTGTAGTGACTTTAAGAATTATATAGCTTTCATTTGATACTTTAGTACGTTATTTCATATAGTCATTTACTGGAAAAGCGAAACGAACATTTCAGGTAATGCTGAGAAAAGGTTTAAAAGACACAATTTTTATTTAAATTTAAAAACGCCTTTCTACCATTATAATGTTTATATTCTGTTTGTTCTTCTTCTGCTTTTCTTTCTTCTTTTTCCTCGTTTCTTTTTCTCCTGTGTGTCCATCATATCAGGAAGACAGCAGTTTTGTAACCGATGATTGTTATTCTTTATCCAAGAGATACGTCTTCTAGCTACAACTCTTTTACATTTTATTTTATTATTGGTTACTAGATGTAGTGCGCTGTATTTTATGTCTTCATATTGCTTTACCCAACTCTCTCATCTCAACTCTGATTCTTTTTTATGGATTGTAGAATCTTATAAATTGCTGGTATCTACAAGGTACAAACCCTTGTAGTGACTCCTCCTATGGTAACCCTTTGTGCACAACAAAGGTTGTTAACAGTTTCAGAGAAAGTCTAAAACATTTTCTCATAATATTTACTTTGTATTTTCAAGGGGAGAAAAGTACCTTAATTTTCAGATGTTTTTGTGTGACTGTAAATGTAAATTCTATTAAGAAGGCTAAATTTTAAAACGCGCGTACTCACACGCGCATGGGCTTGTGTCTGTTTATCCTTGAGCAAGATGAACAGCAAGGCTCATCCCAGAAAATAATAAATGGATGGAGAGAAAGCTTGGGGAATTATAGGTTACTACTCAGTGCCGGATTTAAGCATAGGTTGCAGCTTAGGGGACCGCACCACAAACAAAAAGAAAAAATAATTATCAACTTGCAGAATACGCGTAATTATTTGGTTCGTGTTTCAGAGAACAGTAGAAGTTATTAGAGGAAAAGATGGTATTATAAGCCATGTATAGGATAGAGTGGTTCAAGACTGCGCACTTAAATTTTAAATTACTCTCAAACTGCACTCATTGCACTGAGTCTCATTATATTTTGACTGAAACATCGTGAATCGCATAAGGTTTGATTAAGGCCCCCTTTTTATAATTTCAACTACTCCAACACGTGTAAATAAGTATATTTCCAAAACGTTTCAAATGCGACGTTTTGCCCCCATAGGTGTAGCAAACGACCGCATGTGGTGGGGCAAAAGTTGGCAATTAAATTAATTTGAATAAATTAACTGTATTTAAATTTAAACAACTTTAAATTTAATTTATCTTTTAAATGTATTAACTTTATTAACTACATCAATATTTCCCCGTGTAGTTTGTTTATACTGTATTACTAAGTATTCGATTTTTTTTAGTTTTTGATGTAGGTACCCAAAGTTGCATCCTCTAGCTGGCTAAAGCCTCTTTTAGACAATATTTGTATGAAAAAGATTAGATGATCTCGTTTTATGTTTCTTAGTAAATTAGACGGCATTACTGTCAATGAAGAGTATGTAAGTAGCTCAAAATTCAGCAGAAGCACATGGCAATGATTTGGACAACAACTTGGGAAATGAACTAATTCATTTCAAGTGTTTTTGCAATGAGTAGGTCGAAGAAGGTGAAAAGGAGAGAAATGTCATCAGCTACGAGTGGTGGATGTACAAACTCCTTCTAAAAAAGAACATCAAGGAATGTTTTCCTAACGTGGAAATGGCACTTCGAATGTATTTGTAAATGGTGGTTACAAGCAATGACACTTATTAAATATAGGTTCCGGGCAAACATGTCAGAAGTTAAGCTGAACTTTTTATCTCTTATGAGCCTAGATAGTGATATTTTGAAACAGTTATCTTATGAGGACCTCATAAGTAAAATTGTTAATATTAAGTGTAGGCGAGTGCCAATGAATCAAATCAAATTTTAATGACAGTACAGGTGCTTCACAGCAAGCGTCACACATGTATACATCTTCATATGTGGGCTGTTTCTGGCAGTTCTCATGATATGGCACTCGGCAAAATGAACATTGAATCCAGGCAGCACCAGTTTTCTTCTTAGCATCACCTGAGTACTTCTTCATGCATATGCCACACGTCCAGTCGTCATCTTCATCTGAAGAAAGACTCTGATGTTTGCTTGAAGGACCATCTTTGATAAATTCTTCAGGTGGAGTTAAACATTCTGCTTTAGTTTTCTTACGGCGGGTAGATGTATTAGCAATTATGAGCTGTAGGTGTCTGAAGTATTTTTTCAGTTGAACTTGATTCATTTGAGTTAATTGCTTTGTCTGTCAATTTACTAGGCATCAAGGCTTCTGAAGACACAGCATTATGATTTAAAGGACACGCATCAGCTTTTCTAAATGCATTGACGATATTTTCCTTGGAAAACTTGCAATAAATGCTGGTGTAAATAGCTTATGAAAATTCGTCCTAGTAGGTTTCTCTATGGGGTTCTCAACCATTTATTCATTCAACTGTTTGGGCCAGTTTATTTTTAATGATCTATAGAGGCCCACAACAAAGGGTTGTAATAAATGACTTGTGTGAGCTGGGAAAGTCATCAAATAAACTTCATTTTCTTTGGCCAGACTTAATTCGTGAGGCTCAATATGAGAACTGTGGGATTTGTCCATTAACAAAATCACTGGACGTTCATTGGGTATGGTTTTAATAAAAAACCTGAACCACTCAAGAAATAGCTCAGACGTAATCCACCTTTTCGGCCAAATGCGAGTTTCACTGTTTGGGAAACTGTTGTTTTTAAGTGAATCATTCCACCTGATACCCTTAAAAATGATAAATGATGGTAAAAACAGCCATCAGCGCAAGCACAGCCAACCAGAGTTTGGGTTTGTCTTTTTTCTGCATACGTCCTTTTATAAACGTACCTTTTACCTATTTGGCACACTACTTTATTTGGTTTAACAACATAGCTAAGACCCGTCTCATCTACGTTCCAAATGCGGCTTGGTTTGTCTATAACCATTAGTGTCGTTAAGAGGTCGTCTAATTTATTAAAATGGTCTTTAATGATAACTGGATTAGACATGCAGGCTCTATATGCTGTCAAGTTTTCAGGCACTCTCAAACACAAAGTGTATGGTTCCTTAAACATAAACCACCACCACTTACTTGCTACCTTTTTGCAGTGTTAAACATGTGGTCTCTGTTAATTGTTTCTGCTAGATCATATGCCAATTTTCTCACTTGCATTACGGTAAGGCCGAAACCTAATTCTTGCATATTAATAATGTGTTTAAGTACCCTCTGTTCAAGTTCTGGAAGAAGTGGGAAAGGTCTGCCCAATTTTGGCACTTGATAATGAGCTAAATCTTCATTACCTTTTAGGAATCGTTTCAGAGTATTTTATGGAACATTAGCTAACTTTGATGCCTTATAAATAGTAAGATTTTCGTTTCTTACCTTTCTAGCAGCATCTAAAAGATCACCTGTTGGATATGTTCTATAAAGAGGACCTTCTTTTATCACCCGAATTTTTCCTCTTATTTCCTAAATCCATCTTAAGTAAATCACAAATCTTAGTTTAATAACACACAGTCAACACTATATATACTGTCAAATTATACTGTCAAGCTTAGTTTAGTAATACACTGTCAGGTTATGTATAACAGTAATTAATTCTTCCAAATTTGTACAAGGTAGGTAATTTGGCAACACTATCTGCTTGAACTAGTATAGGTAATTTGGCCATACTCAAAAGTATGAATCTGTTCATAAAAAATAGGATAAATCACTTGAATGTACTTTAAAAATAAGAATAAAAGTTAATTGTGTAATATGAAAGTTATTAATAACTTTGTTACAAATGTAAAAGTAGGAACTTGCTCATTAATCTCACTTTTTGCCACTGTTTGTTAAGAAAACACACGAGCTTTGGAAGGTTATAATATAAAACGTTGATAACACAGACCATAAACTAAGTAACTGTAGAAAACTAAGTTAATTTATGTTTCTGATTGAATATAAGAACACTGGTAAATGATTTGTTTTAATTAATCTTAGTTAATTTATTTCACCACTACAAGTAACCACAATGCAACAGCAAAACGTATGACATACCTACTAAATTTTGTTTGTTACAAAGACTAAGAGGTTAGCTTAAGAAATTCACGTGTCTATAACGGAAGAAGACGAACAGCGCTTCCTGGTGGTATAGAAAGCAACTACAAGGCATGTATAGCTATGTTGACAGAGCAGCTTATGAAAATTGCTGCCAAATTAACTATACTCTCAAATTACCTTACCTTACTATATACAACAATCTTTTTATGGTGCAGAAAAATTATGATTTACTTACAGATTCGTTCGATGTAAATATACCCTAATACTTTTATGTTATTTAAAAGAATGCTTAATTTGTGTTAATTAAATGACATTGTTTACTTTCCTTTGGAAAATGGTTGTTTTAATTTTTCATACATTTTTATTGTGTTTAGGGTCTTTTGAGTGAAACATAAGAACGAATGCAATCTTTTATTATTTTTTTTTATAGATTCCAGAATGCCACTGAACATTGAGATACCTTGAAACAGTTAACTTGTTTAACATAATATTGAAAATTTACAAAAAACTGTGTATCCCAATTTAATTTGTACGCTTACCAATGATTTTATTTGCAGTTCTGGTAGATATACTTTTCAAAATTTTCCGAGGGAGGGACCCTGATCCTCCGTTTTACTGTATTCCATACTCCCAGACCCCCCCCCCCCGGTAGTTGGGGGCCCGCAGCACATGTTCAGACTAGGGACGTACTAACTTTAAATTTGGCCTTGGTATTATTACCTTACCCAGTTCCTGAGAGGGCACGGATATTTCCGGCCCTGCATCCTCAAGATGCGTAAGGCTCCGACGGCTCAGTCCCCTTTAGTGTATATGACGATGTGTACCACACTTTTTTCGTCTGCGGTAGATGCGAAAAAAAGCGAATAAAATTCGAGGAAGAGTCAGTCCCACCATAGTTATGCCACGCTCGTGTGCAAAGGGTCTTAGGACTTGGTGTTACCTTACGTCGAGACAAGTCTGCAAGTGAGGAAGGCAGTTTTAGATTGCAGCGCACCTAGGTAATTTGGAGTACATCAGAAGGAAGCTGCAGGAGTGAAAATCAAGGTCTAGCCCGAAGTAATATGACAAGCGATCCCGGGCTTGTGTTCAAGGCTAATGAGGAGTGCTTTTACTCGGTAGGCCATGAGTGCGACACTACAGGCTGTCTGGTTATGTGCGCAAGTAGCATTGTCACGCATCCTCCTAAGAAAAAAAAATTATCATTAATACATATATTTCCAAGATCGATCTTGTGCTCATAAAGAGAATGAAAATGATCTCTAAATGTCGATGTTTTATCTTACTGACATTTTGGCAGATTGCAATCAAACCACTTCCCTATCCGAAACAAAAGCTATGGCTTTTTCTGGGGAAAATCATATTAGAACAAAGACTGTTGTACAGGACTCGCCAATGGAACTGGTGCCAGATTTCAAGTATCTAGGGTGTAGCATCACATACCAAGGTGATAAGTAGGTTGAAAGCAAAGTTAATCTCTTCCACTTGCTTTGTAGCTATACCATTAAATATTTAAAGAAGAAAACAAGGAAAGGGACGCAATTGAAATATTATAATGTAATAGTCATACCTCAACTACTGGATGGTAGTGAGACTTGGAATAGAGAGACCTAAGGTATATCTAGAATACAAAGTGGGGAAATGAGGTTCTTGAGGGCTGTAGAGGGTTGTATCATGAGAGATCTTATCAGAAATGATCATATTAGAATGGAGCTAGGCATAGCTGAAAGCTTAAATGAGATAATCTCCCGGCACAAAACGGAGTGTCCGTTACAGGTAGAGAGAATGGATCCAACTAGATTTCCAAGAAGAACCGTCCAAGAGGGGGGGGGGAGAAATGTGGGAAGACCCCGTAAGCGATGATTGAATGATTTCTATTGAGACTGAAACAGGCTACTAGCCTAAGCTGTAAAGGATGACAACGACATATATTTGCACATACAGAACTTTGTTTAGTTTCTAACATTTAGTCATTCTTAATACAAAATATATGACGTACAGACCAATCAGACTTATATGTATTATGTAAATTACTTTTATTATATTCACTTTATTATTAGAAAGTTTTACTTCCCTTTTTACAATGCAATTTTCAACAAACCAAACATCGCAGCTGGTTTGTAACTGCTATCCCATTACTCAGCAGTAGTACATAAAACTGTACAAACTCCTTGTAAACACATAGGTTAATAGTAAAACACTGTGGGAATCGGGCCATCTGAACAGTAACGAATAAAGTATCATTGCCGTCTGTAACTGCTGGTGCCCTAATATTGTTTTTGTGTGTTTGCACGGTACTGGTTACAACACACGGTATTTTAGTGTAGTCTTGTAATGGAATGAAGTAATTCGAATAATGGAATAATAAATAATGGATGGGGTACACTGAGACATATTTCCAAATAAAGAAAAATTTTCTTCCGAAGAATACATGTGGTCTTTTTTTCCAGCTCTCGTAAACATATTAATGAACAATAAAGACTAATATTCGGGCAGCTTACGTCAAATTTTGTAAAATCTATTTGTAAAAAACTGGATTAATAGATGCATAGTTTTTGAAACATAGCCACAATAATACAATAAACACACGTGGATTTTAATACTCAAATTATTCAATAATTTTAGGCAAATACCGTCGAAATAATACGGTAATCACAGTATTAGCCAGATAAGTATCTTCCCTAAGATATAGCATAAAATATAAACAGAAATAACAATGTTGCACACCACTATTGAAAAGGGTTTTCCGATTAGCGCTTTCAAGTTTTACAGCTCATCATAAGATCGGAAATAGAAGATTTCCGATCTGATGATGAGCTGTGAAGCTTGAAAGTGCTAATCGGAAACATTTTTTCTATAGTCGTGTGTAACAAGTATTATTTCTGCTTGCGATTATAACCACTAACACAACTTTATTAATTAAATAAAAGGCTAACTTTTAACAACTGTACAAATCCGGGCTATTTAGCCGTGGTCTACTATACTTATTATTCTGAAAGATGTTATTGTCAGACCTTTCGGCCTCACCTCTGGCCGCCATCTTCACCGATAAACGGTTTGTTACATAACTGACACGGTGTTCGTCAGTCACGGTACTGGAGTAAAGACGGCCACCAGAGATAAGGCCGAAAGTCTGAGAATACCATCTTTCATAATAATAAATATACTACAGTTGACAACGGCCCAATAGCCCGGATTTTAATTTCAACAATGATGGCGCCATCCGTGAAAGCTTCAGAAATAAATTAAATAGTGTTTACATCAGTCAAATTAAAGATGTACTAACTAACGCTAACTAACTTTAACGTCAAACGCCATATTTAAATGACGCAACTAAACTTAATTATAAATAGGCGATTTAAATAGACTTAAGTAGACTTCTGTATTTTGTAATTAGTAAATACTTGTTCTTATAAAGTGCGTTTTATTGTTGAATTTAAACTCTGGTTAAGAAATTACAATTCCTATTGTCTTTTACTTTAAGTAATCTCCCCCTACTTGCAACCACTCCGTCAAAACTACGCGCTGAACTTGAAATCTTTGTAGGGTATAAATGTAGAAACTTTTTTTTGAGGGAGGGTGGAAAATTCCTGTACAAGGGTGCACACTTCCGGGGTCTGTGGATTTGAGTATTACACCCTATCCACAAAAAAACCACCACCCTTTCCTCTTTCAGGACACTGACCTGGAACTGTTTGAAACATTACTTCGGGCTGGTCCTATTGTTCTTCAGCCCTAGAGCTCACATATGACTTGTTGTTCTTCTATGTATACTCTTTCCGTTCTTAGTTCAATCCTGATGTAAACAAACCCACGTGGCAAATCTGAAACGCTATTGGTCAGAGACGTGGCAGTGTTCACACAACAATGTATTACGCGCATGTGCTGAATGTCTGTGTAGTCATGTGAGAGTTATCTTGCCTCTTAAATCGGGGCACTTCGTTTTAAGACTTCTTCCTTATCACTGTATTCTGAATCGTATTGAATTAATATGGAGCCAGTTGAAAGGATATGTTTCCCGTCACAACACAACATTAGCTGCTCGATATAAAACCATTTATTGAGAAGGCGGTAAAAGAAACAACGGAGGATAAGTGGAGTCATTTTATGCAGCATATAATCAAGGACGATGATAAGCTATGGCAACTGGCGCACATTACCGACGTCGTTGTGGACTATGAACAATCTTATCAATAATAACGCTGACTCAAGTGATGATACAAGTTCAGACACAGATATGGAAGGCATTGAATTACTTTCTGAGACTAACCGATAGTATGCAGTACACTAATAATTATCACAGCTTCTATTTTGGTTTTAAATAAACTTTACTTTTTTGTTTGTTGCTATATTTAAACGGTTAATAAAAAAATGCCACTAACTGGTGTTATAAAATGTTTCACTGTCGGTCTAACACTGTCACACAAAACTTACTTTGGTCAGGACAAATTATCACAATTTACGTATGTATTTATACATATATCAATATTATATGTACCCTGTGTGTTGTTACGAAATTTTAAGTTGTCAAGTATAATGTTTGACTGTTAAGTGTTTACGCCCCGCGTTTGGAGCGCCAAATGTTACGAAATTTTAAAAGCCCCGGCTGTTGTGGTGCCAAATATACCATTTTTTATCTTAATTAAATATATGATGTTAATTAATTATGTATGATTTTAATGAAGTTGTTTTAATTTGTTTATGTTATGACATCAATTAATCTTTAATAATAAGAAACAGTGATATCCTATCTTATGTGATTTTCAAATAAGTAAAAGCGTACAACAAAATTTATGGTACTAAAATTTTTTATTCATATCTTTTGCCAATCATAGGACTTTCATGAGACCTAAAAACACAACATTTATCTTGTAATATTAAACAGCACATTATAATATAAATTATAATTTACTTCAATAATTATTCATTCTATTATGAGCTCTTTCTCAGGGTTATTTACTTAAACATTAATAATCATAATTATAATTTTTTACTCTACACAAAAGTTATTTCAACAGATGGATTCATAATTTTATAGATATCTGAGTTTATCTTTTTAAAGGTTGTTCATACAAATTCAACATGAATACGTTAGATATGAATTCTCTTTAAATATCATAAGTGTGTTCTTTTAGAGCGACAGACTGTGTTTTACTTAACGTTAATTATGCATGAATTCGTTACTGCGGGTACGTAATCCTTAAAACTGAGGCATTAATCTGCGATGATCTCCACTCTCCCTCTCCAGGATCAACGCTGCTCTTGTTGAAGCACTAATCATCTTGTGAATGACACTTTTTACACTTCACCTTGTATCTCTCACTCCGACATTATTAGTTCTTTTGTTAACTCTCGTTACTTGAATTTAGATTTTAACACATGTTAGTTGATAACATGACTTTAGCACCAAATTATTTATAGTTATGTCTCATTTGCATATAATTAGTACTTTAACAATTTGTTGATTAATACAGATTGTTTGTTACTTTAATTAGTCATCACAGTTCCTTCGCGGACTAACTTTATTACCACGATATCTGACATTGTTTGATTAGTGTTAACAGTTAGATTAGTGTTTCACACAATCACCATAATTAGTTCATATATTCGACTCTTTCTCTCTCTCTCTCTCGATTTCAAAACTATATCTATAATTAAACACTCCGTCAAAACTTCCGACCGTCTTTACTTAACTTGTTATTATACAAGCTCGCGAAACAGACTAAGTCTCTTTTCAAAGTTATACTCCAATAATCTCTCACGACTCTAAACCGTTCGCACGTATATTAAGACTAAGACTCCGATTCTGACTAAGCTTTTGACTAAGCCCCTCGATCGCGGTCAACACTTATTTTTATATCTCGAATACCTCCAAATTTTCTGCTCAAGACTCTCTTATTCCCACCTTCTTCGTTTCCATTGGTTTTCATCTATTTTCCTACGAAAACTCCTCCCTAAAACTATGGCTTGTCTTCTGACATCGTTTTCCATTAGTTCTTCATCCTCGTCTCCTTAGCAACCTCTTCTTGAGAACCGCCTTCACTAAATTCTGGTTTATGATAAGCTTCTTGGGTTTCCTACACTTATGTCTTCTTGTTGGCTCCACCCATAGTCTGAAGCGGAAGACCAAATTTTACGCCTGTCCATCACTCGATTGTCTGTCGTACGCTCGTTTCAGACAAATTTCTCCTAATTTCTATCTTGTTTCACAGCTGCTTTTAAGTTTAACATGTGTATCTCTCCCTCATCGTGACCAATTCTCGTATTGTCTTCGTACATCCTCTTTTCATTCCCACGCCGGTGTGGTCGTTTCTTGGTATCCCTTACGACTGGCACATCTGCTCTGCAGTTTTTCTACTTAGCCGTAACACTCTCTGGTAAACATGCTTCTCGCTGCTTGTTAATTGCCCACCGTGTTAGGTCCCTATTCATACATCTCTGTACGAGCCCTTCCGTCCATTGTGAACAATGTACACTTGCGTTTCGATGTTAAGTTCACACACATGGCTTGTTATTTCTCGTGACGCCTCCTCCTGTCTTTCTGTCAGCTTTTCTTAGTAATACATCTGTGATACATACTCCCTTGTTTTTCTGGTAGTTGAGCTCGCCACACGCAATTCCATTAAGTGAACAGCTGCTATTACCGAGATATTGTCGTTCTAATACAATGCCTTCCCGTTGCTAATGGATTTCACGTGCCATTGTCCGAACTACATATGGTACAGCTCCTACGTATGTCATTGTTAAGTTGACAGCAGACTCTTGCTACTGTGTTCCCTTACAAAAAAATTTCTTCAAAATTTGCGTTACAGTTTACTCATTCTGTCAGAGTGACACGTCTCTAATTGAAGCAGCAAATAGCGTTCCAGGTGTGCCACGCCTGTTTGTTTACATCAGGATTAAGCTAAGAACGGAAACAGTGTAGATACTTTACTGTAATATGCAAGAGTTGAATTTAAGCTTCTCTATTGCAATGCGATCTACCGACAGTACAGTAAATACATAGAGTTTTTTAAATTCTATATAATTTTTAAAACTTTCGTTAAGAGTGGTGTTAAGTATTTTTAAAACCTATGCATCTGATTGTTAACTTACCATTGTACCGTATGTTTTTCGTTAAGTAAAAGACACAATTTCCTCTTTGAACAGGAGATTTTTCCTTAGAATTCAACAATAAATAAATGACTGTATAATAGAGAATATAACAGAATTCAAAAAATAATATACACGCAAAAGAAACAATTGAAAAAGAAGTTTTTCGGGCAAAAGTGTTAAAAATGGAAGGAGTCCCGGGTAGGAGAGAGAAAAACGCATGGTCAAAGTGGAATGGAGACAGGAAGAAGAGACACAATGAAAAGATGAAGGAATATTGGAGAAAAAGAAAAGAACAAAGAATAAAGAATTGAAATTGGCATGTGGTCCTTAGATGGCCGATACAAGAAAATGACCGTTTGTTTATCTTGACTAAAAAATTCGGATACCTTCAAACGGAAAATGTATTCAACTGTCTCTATCTCCATGTTTGAGAGTAAAAAGAGACTAAGATAACGTTTATTGCGGATATAGATTTCTCGAGACTAATGTGCGTTGGCGTGTAGAAAGACACACACACACACACACACACACACACACACACACACACACACACACACACACACACACACTCTCAAAAAGTCGCTAATGTTTAGGAGTAAATTAAGAACAATCTTATAAAAGTGAACCAGGAATAGGAAAATATACGAGATTGAAGAGTATCTGAGAGAGTAAAAAAAATCATACTCATAACTTTATCGAATTAGACGTTGAAACTGATTTTCTGGTTTTTGTTAATTCTGTGTATACAGCGCGACTGAGCACAAAGAGGTTAAGAGAAGGTTAGCTTCTATCGATTTTATGATGTTGAATTCAAGGGAAAGCAACCTGCAATAGCAGTAGGTTACTGCATATGTTTCAAAAAAAAAACAAGATCACGGGAATTGTAAATTGTAATCCGCTAACACTATCTGAGCCTACTAAGAAAGAATACAAGCCTACATATCATTCACTCGCACAAATTGTTTAACCTGCAGGCATTACCTGGAGCTTACATCATATTTTAACCTTAGACTTTCGATCTTGACGTCACCCGTCATTTAAAAATGTACAATCATTTAAAAATTTTATGTACGTTATGGCCGCCTGTATACCTAAAGGGTTATCAAGTAAAAACTATTAATAATAATAAAAATTAAAAAAACGTTATTGTATTATTATTATTAATATGATAACTATATTGTTATTGCACTTTGTATTGTTATTCTTACTGTATTATTAATAACACGTATTAGGAAATATAGTACATGTAATTTAGACAACCACTGGTCGAGTCATTGTTTGCTGCGTGTTTCAGCCTTTTCTGTATCATACGTACCGGCTGTATACATTTCGTCTATACAGGTTGTATTTTTCATGGCTTTCTAGCTTATCTTTTGTAATTAAAACGTATGACTTCTCTTTTTTTTTACAACATAATTTATTTGATTCCTAATGTTATTGCTCTCCAGGAACATTACTCGCTGTCCAGGAGTTAGCGTTATTCTTCCAATCAAAATAAACTAGAAAACTTTCACGAATACGAAATTAGAAGACACACACATAGGAAAAAAGAAAAGAGTATAAAGTGTATTGAATGTGCTTTTTGTAACTGTTTCAGTACAGTGCTCTACAACATAAACTAGGAACAGTAGCGAAATTTTGCAAACCTGGTGTCGCAATATTTGTATCCGGTAATATTATCGTAAACGGTACTGTAAAGTCTGGTTGATAAACTTATAAAACGGTCAGATATTATTAGTAAAAATTACTTCGTATGCTCGTACGGTCGGAGTCAATGTTATTAAATTGAGTTCTCGAGCTGTTTGGCCGTGGTCCAATGGTAAAAATCCATAGCAGACGTTTCGGCCGTCCCATCGACGACCATCATCAGTGCAAAATTTGAGTTTGCGCCTGCGTGGGGTGTTCACGTTAGAGACCAGTCTCCTATGAATTTTAGCCTAGGGCCACGGTCCGACAGCATAGGGCCAAGGCCGGTAACTCAAGTTAATAACATTAGTAAAAAAGTTTTAAATGAATTTTATAAGTAGTTGTTTAGCCAAAATACCTAACTGAACGAGCGGAATGAGTTTCAACTCAGCGTCTGGCGTTTGTCTGTGTCGTTTATTCTTGGCTTCTATATATCAGTGTGTTTGGGCTGTCCTACGATAACTTTTAAACACATCAACAAATTCTGGTAAAACTTGGCATGAGTGTCCATACTTTGAACCTGCTTAACCGTAAATATCTTCTTCTCCTTTGCACCGACGCGCGCGCGCGTACACACACACACACAAAATGATAATAAAAAATATACGTGCTTGGCATCTCCTAATAAATCACAATTTTTTTATTATCAAACTAACTTTCAGTAATCCGCCGTGTGACTTCAAGTATATTTTGATACTACGCGTTTCGGAGCTTATGCTTCATCATCAGGCAACTTCAAATAAATTAAACCACTCTTTCTAGGTGGTCACTAGCAAAACTCGAACTCGGCATGAGAATTGTAGGCGGTGTTAGTTGCGCACCCACTCAAGCTCAATCTACTACTGCACGGTCGTTAGTTTAGTCCTTATCCGAGCAAGCAGGTTCAAGACTGTGTCGTACAAAACTGATTGGATCTAAATTTCCTACTGATCATTCAACACAGAATCGCTATTGTTTACATTCGTCTAAGCTCCTTAAATCTCAAACTCTTGCAAGGTGTTTATGAATCGGCCCTTTTCGCAAATCAGTAAGGGTAACAAATTGGAGTTGAAGTTTTTATAATTATGATTGTATGAAATCAAATGTGGAGCAAAATTTAATTTCATGTTATTATGTTTGGTATGGTTGTCACAAAATTTTTGTGATACAGTCGGATGCATTTAGCATTTTCTACATTTGCATTATGCATGAATAGTGCCTGTGCGTGCGTGCATTACTATGTACTCAATATCTAGGAATTTTACTACGGAAAGAGTTGCGAACATCAGGTATTTTCTGGTAAATATTTGCATCATCCTAGTGAATCGTATATAAACCAGACTTCGACTGTCCGGGACATAGCAGTTGCAGCCACACCACAGCTACACCATGAACTCTTTCGTAAGTAATACCATGGGTATTTAGTTTATTGTATAGTTAATAATTTTAGAGCGTAAACTGCACACTTACGATTGCTTGATTTTTACATAGTTTTCACTTCCTTTAACAGTTTAAAAATATAATACGATAATTCTGTCTGAGGCTTTCACGCCTGGCTTCGACGTTATGAGAACTTCGGCTTGCCGGACTGTAAGGCCGCGGTCTAAGGTTGTTTTGTGCAAACGTTTGGGCTGTGCCTTCGGCGGCCAACTTCAGTGCAGGAGGCTGCAAAACTCTGACAAAGATTTCATAGTCACTGATCACTGAATTGTTGTTAAGGCTGAATGCGTTATGTCTTAACAACAATTCAGTGATCAGTGACTACGAAATCTTTGTCAGTGTTTTGCAGCCTTCTGCACTGAAGATGGCCGCCGAAGGCTCAGCCGAACGTTTGCACAAAACAACCTTGGACGACGGCCTTACAGTCCGGCAAGCCGAAGTTCTGATATTACGACCATATTTTATTTTATGTTTATTTCTTACATAACTGTTTCTGGTTACTTCTTTTATGACTTCCTACAGGTACTCGTACGCCTATAGAATAACACACACACACACACACACACACACACACACACACACACACACACACACACACACACACACACACACACACACACAAGCAATACAAACGTCTAAAGTCAAGTTCAATCTCCTGTGATATCAGGATTCTATGATTAGTAGAAAGCACATATTTCTAATAATTAGACCGCAGAAACTTGGATTCATCAATACTCTCGTTTCCATAGGTTGTATCCACAATAAACAGGTGAAGTTTGTAAACGTATGTTGTATGATTTTATAGCTACTTTAGAAGGATATTTAGCTACATATATTTCAGAACGTGAAGTTATAAATATTACTTGTGTAGGTGTTCTTCTTTGCCGCTTTGGCCTACGTGTCTGCACAACATGCGTCAACATATCCGACATCAAATGACGGCCCTGTAGGATACCACGGTCCTCTGGCAAGACCAGTGGTCCTCAGCGACGGCCACCTCGCAGATACTCACGAAGTAGCCGCAGCGCGACACGCCCATTACGTCGCTGTAGGTAATGCCGCAGCCAGATCTACAGCATACTACCGTGGACACGGAAGTGACTACAGTGGACACAGTACTTACAGTTATGGTCCGGGTACTGACTACGTGTACCGTGGTCAATACGGTTATGCAGGAGTGTATCCTGCTCCCTATGGATACGGATATGGCTACGGTGGACATGGAGTGTACAGTTACGGATCGGGAACTGATGACGTCTACAGAGGTCAGTACGGCTACGCAGGGCCGCACTCTACATCCTACGGTCACTGATACCCGAATCGGTATTATGGGCATGGATATGCTTACCGTCATTAACTAATCAGTATTCTGCAGCCACTCGACGGTCAAATCGTTAAGAGACGATTGAATTCCGGACACTTGGTTCTCATCACTAGAGAATCTATCAAGTTCGTCTCCAGCACCAAGTTCATTATATCGCACAATCTGTAAGTATGAATGCGTCAGTACAAATCTGTTTGTGCCAACGAAGTTCAGGTTGAAATAAATGTATATTTACTAATTTATAATTTGTCTTTGTTTTTCACGTAGTACAAATTAACCCAGTGGCGTAGCGTGGGTACATAACAGCTGTTGCCGATTGTGATAGGCCCAAAACTTAGACTAAATAATAATTCGAATTTTTTTACTAGGAGAAGATCCCGGTTCAACAGAACCAACTCCATTATACTTACTCAGAACATAGACTAAATCAGGACACCAATAATCGAATTAAAAATAATAAAGACAAACAGAGAAACACTTGACTAAATGAACAAAACACAAATAGGTAGGTAGTAACTGCTGCACGTAGGATCCGAAAATAAACATAGCTGCTAACTGAGTGTTTGCCGGTTTATACAGCGGCAACACATTATGTAGACGAATGTGTTCCCCCCTCCACAGTCACTACAGTGACAACTACTACGAGGTCAATGACCGTAGGAGTAAAGCGTTGCCGATGTCCGAGCCGGCAACACAAGACACTGCAAGTGCCCGGCAGTTCTAAAGCAATGCTACACTTTTCTTCAAATTTCCCTACTAAAATTGTTTGGATTTCAAATTATTGAATAACCAAAGTATTTATTCTGTGATATAATTAATATTTTCTTTTACTTGCAGTACTGCTGCCGCTGGCAACAGCGGTTACATGGACGCCACGCTACTAAACTAACCTAAAATTTTAAATACGAGTATATCTTCTAGAAATATATATTCCAAGTCTGTAACCAGACCTAAGTTTGGTGTAGTTCTGACTTAATGTGTTACTGATTCTCGTTGGTTTCTTCTTTTTTCACGGAAGATAAGATCATAATTACAAACCTCAGGCTGTTGATTGATATTTTAAGGTGGAATTATGAATAATTTTTTAAACATTTTTGCACACAGTTTTTAAGCTACAAGGCAGTTGTTTATCTACTAAGACCTTAAAAAATAAATGTTACATGAGAATGGGGAAAATGGAATTATTTCCGAAAGGTTTTGACAGTTTTCCTAATTATTGACAAACTAATATCAATCGATATATCTATATATATATATATTGAAACAGTAAAAATGTACAGGTTACTGTGCATTGCATAATTAATTAAGATAAATAAGTAAATTAAATAAATAATTCATATTGTTAGTAATAATAATTCAGCTTTCAATCTGAACTGTAAAGGGAACGACCAAATTTCATGCTGGGACAAGTTGCTCACGCCACGCAGCTGTGTCTGTGTGTACACATGTAATTTACGTGTGTGTGTGTGAGACTAGTTGGTTCCTGTAAAGCGTCACCCCTAAATAAACGCTATTAATTATACGAATTATTTAAATTGTAAAGAGTGTGTGCATAATATCACAAAACCAAATACGCCACAATGTGTATAAATTAAATACGCACATGTGTTCAAAAAATAGTGCGAATACAGTGAAAATAAATATGAATAAAACTTATATTAATTAAGATAGGGAAAAACGGTTTATACACAGTGAACACATAAAAATTACCGACAAGATGAATATCTGGTAATTTGCAAAAGACAGACAATTTTGCATGTTGCGAAGACAAGCGAAATAAATGTGAAAATAATCGTGTTTAGAAAGGGACGCCAACGACAGACTGAAACCTGCAGAAGATTGTCGAAACATGATTTTTGCGCCCTAGGGTATAAGTACTCGAGACACACCACCTTATTTCTCTTTCTCGTACAACTACCGTGGCAGCCGGAGGCTCTGCCCAACGACAACAACTCTTTTCCTATCAACCACAGCAGCAGCCGGAGGTTCTTCACGACTACTCATCACTTTCGTGAGAGCACCTGCAACCTGAGGCCATGACGGGATACGAGGGAGCAGCCCAGTACATGGAATAGAGTCCAGCGTACGGAATGATGCAACGGACTGCGGAGAGGATCTGAAGGACGAGGATCAAGGTCTCCAGGACTGCACGACTACAGAGGAGCATCCAGGATCGACGACCTAGGACCGAAGAGGATACGCTGAGTATTACCACGACAAATAAGGTGAAACAAAACCATGTATTTGTAAAAACAAAGACTCGCGTAAAGACAATTAACTATGTAAAAATAAAAACAATATAATTCAAAGATGAATTAATAATATTTGAAAATGTAAATATTTATTTGTATAGTAGTTAGAGTAATGTTTAAAAGTGTGAAACTATAATTTTGAATATGTAATTTAGTCAATATTTGAATTAATCTGAAAGTAAATAGTAAATTAGAAAACAAAGCAATATATATGCAATATAATAAAATGAAAATATATTATTAAAAAGAGATTAGATAATCTAATAGTTATCACAGTAATGAGCAAGTAGAGATCAATATTATATAATAACAAATGTTTATTGTAGTATAAGAGTGTATATTATGTTCTATGTGTAATACGAGATTATTCCTTATATGTTAATAACTAGATGTGTGCTACGGCTACACATATGCGAATAATAATGATATTTTTAAATCGCAACAGAATAGAAAATGTTTAATTAATACATTTTTAAATGGTTCTAAACAATTTCACGTGTTTTATTATTATTACGATTACACCTGTCATAATTTTAAAAAAGCGTAAGTAATGTTGCTAATAAACGGCAGTAACGTTATAAAAGAAATAGCTCCCAAGAACGTAGGGCTTCACAAATACTTAACGTTATAATATATAAAACATAAAGTCTGCGGATTTGTTTCTTTGTATTGAATACCAATCTACACCGTTACACCGATTGCCACCAAATTCGTCGCAGATAACATTTCACACAAGGCAACAAAAAATTAACTAAATTGAAATTTGATATCTGGGCCGGTCGCACGATTTAGGACGTTTTAATTATGCCCTTTTGTTTTCGCGTATAAAGACGTCAAAAACACCATGGAGACCAGAATTAATTACCATATTAACAAGTAAATAAACAAATGTTTTTAGCGGCATCGAAACTGTACTTTTATCCGTTCCCGCAGTACATTTTTAATGTTTTTAACATGCGATTGTAACGATATATATTACGATGTGGAAAAGAAGAAGTGTACTAATTGTAAATTGTCCTATATCTTAATGCAAAGCAAAAGTACGTGTTGTTTTCATTTGTGAGTTTAGGTGACAACGGTTTTTGGTTTTTGTTTGCTGCTGAAATAAATAAAAGCCATGGTGGAGGAAAACATAACTTTTAATGTGTATATACAATACTTATAACACAGTAACACTTAAAATAAAGAACCTAACGTTTTTGAGTTAACGAGTACTTGTCACTTTAATAAAACACACAGCCACAGTCAGAGACAAACAAATTACATGATTTATATAAGTAGTCCTGTGTTGAATGTAATTGATTTCCCTGAAAGGATTTCATGCGGTGTTTCGACATTTCTACATACGGCAGTCTGCAGTCTGCTGATTTTTCCTCTGCGGCAGTCAAGGAAACAATCTGTCATACCTTAACACACCGCGGAAAGTAAGGATATTACGCCTGATTCCGGGAGCCATTCGCCCTGTAGTGACAATCCATCGGAACGGACGACTCGCCTACGGTCAGTCGAGCCTACCGACCACACCAGCTCTCTTCTAAGCTCCTGCGGGCGATGCTTAAAGGAGTCACGGAGACGAATGGGGGGAGGGATGCCATCATTATATATCCTCTTTGATTTTAAAGTCCGCACTAGTGTTCTGTTTAAATCCAAACTTCGCTACATAATCGTGTGTGCTCTCGTTCATTTGCCAATTAATAGGATAAGAATCTAAAACCTTCCCTGCCTGATTTGTATCATGACTTTTGACATGAACTGGCTCTTCATTCTTGAAAAATAAAATTTCCTCCACAACGAACCTCTCTGGCTAAACTGTGTGAACAGTATCTTCACCTTCACTACTGTCACAGTAAGGCTGCCGACCTACGGGCCACTCAGTCGCGCCCGGTTGTTTTGCATAGTTTTAAATTGTACCCTTGCACACGAGCGACTGTGGCAGGCAGAAGCCAGTACCCGCCACGAGTGGCAACGATTTGTGGTGTTGGAGCTTGCACACGGGCCACTTTCAGTGGCGCCACAGAGTAGTGTTGTGAAACGTGTATTAACAATGTGATTTCTATAAGACTTTGGAAATTTTTCTTAATAATTTGTTTAAACTTTTTAAAACTTTCTTGTTTCTAAAAACTATTTAAATACTTTTAAAACTGTCATGTCGGATTTTGATTTTGATCGATTTATAATTGAATTCAGTGAAATGGACAGCCTGATGGAAAGTAAATCAGGTATGTTTTAATCAGTACTGTAGTAAAGTATGTAATACAAATTAGAATAGTAGTAATAATGGGTCGAGGGTACTAGAAGTCGCCGCATATCTGCACCGGTTGTAAAACTAGTAAAAGGTTTTAAAGTGACTGCTGTCAACATTTGTCACTGACATGTCTATTGTTTGTCACAGGACAAATGGCGCTAATCGTACACACTATCGTTTTTATGGTCCTTGAAAGGACCGTTTGTCGAGGACGCTAAATCATTTGCGTACGCCGCGCTGTGATGTTCGGCGGCTGCGTCCGCTGTTCCGGGCGTGCTGTTGTCCTCTTCTTTCAGCAGCGGTATGTAGAGCCCGCTGCTGTCCCAGTCGATTTCCATCACTGGCTCTCCTGTGCTCTCCATTCTTCCTTCTTCCTCTTCTTCCGGCTGGCTTCAAGGCGTCCAATGGAGTGCGCCAAATAGTTCGCCGTCAGAGCTGTTGGGTTGTGCGTCGTGAGACGACCCAATGGGTTCCTAGTACCGAGCCTCCGGTAGGGGCTCCTGCCTAGTGGTCATGTCCAGACGGAATATTATTTATTTAATGTATTTAATGGTCGCTACAACGACATGCTCGTACTAGGTCGACTAGTACAGTATTTGTCGAGGCCGTTTCCAAGAATCACATGGACGTGTTCGGTACTCGCCAAGGCCAGCTATGAGTGGGTTTGTCTGGGTCCTCGCAGCTCGGACGTAAAATTTACGTGCAAGTCGCCTTGCGGTGTCTTCCAAGGAGCGGACACCGAGTCCCCTTCTCAAAAGACGAGAAGAAAACCGATAGGGGACTTTGGCCGCTAGCCGAAGACCTCTATCGAGAACGCTTTGCAACCTTTTTTTATGAACGGTTGCGAGGTAGCCCCAGACGGGAATAGCATAAGTAATGATCGGCAACAGATACGCGTTGACGATCAGCTTACCCAGCTTGCGGGTCATAGCCTTGTTAACGAGTATCGGAAACAGTTGCGCGAGACGAGCGGTCGCTTTCTTTCGCATCGTCTCAGCGTGGGCACGCCAGGTGAGCCGACGATCTAGGTGGACACCGAGGTACTTAACTTCTCTCGACCAGGGCAAGTACGTTCTACCGAGTCACACTCGGCCTCGTGGTTCTTTCCGGCGCTTTGTGAATAGCACCGGGGAGCTCTTGGTTTCGTTGACGGCAACTTTCCAGCTTTCCGTCCACGTCGAATACGCATCGAGTGCGCGCTGAAGTCGTGGGATAGCTCTGTCAGCGTTCCGATCGGCGGTATAGACCGCCGTGTTGTCAGCAAACAGAGCCATCTCCAGGCTCTCTGGGTGCGTCGTTGACATACACGGAGAACAGGAGAGGCCCTAGCACGCTACCTTGTGGTACCCCGGCTGTAATGCGTCTCTCGGAAGAGACATGGTCGTCTATTCGCACGCAGAAAGTACTCTCCGTCAGAAAACTAGCAATCAAGCGAAGGTAGCAATCTGAGAGCTGGATTTCCCGGAGCTTGAACAAGAGCCCGTCATGCCAGACACTATCAAAGGCCTTTTCCACATCTAGGAAACAGGCGACAGTCCGCTCTTTCCGACAGCCGGCGCCCGTGATGTATTCCACCAGTCTTATCAGCTGATGAGTGGTCGAATGCCCCACACGGAAGCCGAACTGTTCGGGGACCAGTACATCGAAGTTTCGTAGATGGTCTAGTACTCTCCTTTGTACGAGACGTTCGAGAACCTTTGACGTGGCTGACAGTAGACTAATGGGCCGGAGGTTGCCGGGACGGGAAGCATCCTTTCCCTGCTTCGGGATCACTGTGACCGTCGCCTTACGCCATTTCTGGGGAAAATAGGCCAGTCTTAGACACGCGTTGAACAGCGCAACCAAGAAAAGTACTCCTTGCTCCGGAAGTCGAGTAAGAGCGGCGTTGACGTCGTCCGGGCCAGGAGCTTTTCTCGGTAAGAGTTCAACGAGCCGATCTGTGACCTCTTCCCTAGTAATGGGTTCGGGCTCCGCAGTGATCGGAAGAACAGAAAGTCTTCCACTTCGTTCTCGACTTCTTCATCGAAGTCCCAGTCCATGGCGGGTTAGGTGCGAACTGTCGCTCAAAACACGCACCCAAGTATTCGGCCTTCGCCTCCGGGCGAGCCAGGATTTGACCGAAAGGTCCAGCAATGGCTGGGATGCGAGGACGGCGCCTCTTCCCTACCAACGCCGAAGGTATCCGGTAAGGGCAACTTTCGTCCGATCCGTCCGCTGCTTGGGCCACGGCGAGTTCCCAACAGCGTCTCCGGTAGGCCTGCATTTCACGACGTAAAATGCCGGTCGCCCGGTTGTACGCTGCCTTGTCGGCCGGATCACGGGTCCGCTGCCAGCGTCTCCGGAGGCGATTTCTCTCGCAAGCGAGAGCACTCGTCTCCTCGGGGATCCGCTGCCAGTTGGGTGTGACGCCAGGCTTCATCCTGGAAGACGCGTCGATCGCAGATACGACAGCCTCGTCAAACGCGGCAACTGCCTCGTCGACTTGGCGGACGGTTTCGAGTGGTCCCGCCTCTGGCAATCGGCAACTTAACGCCGGGCCATAACGGTCCCATTCTACCACCTTCCTGACATCTCTGCGTACGACGTGCTGGGTAGCGACGTGTATCAAGATGGGGAGATGATCGGACGATAGTTCCGTTAGCGCGGACACATGGAGCGGGCAGTCAATTCCTTGGATCACCGCTATGTCCAAGATATCGGGAGCCGCGTGGCGTTGTGAATGGTAGAACGTAGGTTGGGTAGGCCCAATCACTGTTATCCTGCGAGAATCGGCAAACCTGCGTAAACGTTTCCCGTTTGGGGCAGTCAAGCAACTGTTCCAATCGCGATGTTTACAGTTCAGGTCGCCGGCCATGATGACCCTCCTGTGTGCATCAGGAGGGTCAGCTAGATCGGGTGAAGGAGCTCTTTTTGCGGCGGTTTATACGCCGCGACCATCTGTACACCGCCTAGAGTGTTTAACAACTCCACAGCGGTGCCTTCGAAGTGAGTCATTGCAGGCAAGACGACTCGGTGATGCTCGAGATTGAGACTCACCGCGACGGCAGTACCGCCACCAGCAGTGCCCGGTCTGTCGTTTCGATAGCACACATAGTTGGTCAGTCGTAACCGGTTTGCAGGAGTCAAGTGGGTCTCATTGAGAAGCACTACATCGGGTTTGAGTCGGGCCAGTAATTCTTGGAGTTCCTGGATCTTGTTGGACAACCCGTTGAAGTTCCAGGAAAGAATTGAGAGATCACGTTTGAGGACCCGACTCATAGAAAACCTACACAAGTGGCGGCTTCCACCAAGAGCACGAATCTCTTGGTTGTATCGGCAGTCTCCAAGCGGCAGCGGATGGACCTGAAGGTCTGGGCAACTTTGTTGAGATCGAAATCAGCAAGGAAGTTGTGGACGACCTGGTAGTCGTCAGGTACGATTTTTGAGCAGATTGCCCGGAGACTGTATGCGCATAAGGGCGCCGAGGCTTATCAATCGGGGGATTGGTGGAAGCCAGGTGTTTCTTAGGGCCAGGTGTAGCGCCTCTAGCGGAGGTGCTAGGAAGATTCAGATGCGAGTGCGTCGGTCTTCGCGCGCTGTGCAGTCTGTCTGGACTGTGCGGCCGGGTTAGCAGGAGCCCGGGAACGAGCGCCACGGGGCTTTCTATGCCGCTTCTTTTTGCCTGCGTTGGGAAACCGCGGGGGCGGGAGGTCAGGCGAGGCTGCTTCTATAGCAGGGGCAGGATTCTCCGGTGCTGGGGAGGGTTGAGAATTCTCAGGCTCCACAACCGAGATGTTTTCTGTAGGCTGGGTGGTCTCACTTTTAGATGCCACGAGGTTTCGGCGCTTTTTCGCCATAGGTGAGACAGGGGCCTGTGAAGGAGCCTGAGTTGGAGTTGTCTGAGCTGCAGGTGTTTGCTTCGGGCCTTTGCTGCGTTTACGTTGCTTGTTAGCAACTGCGGCGAAAGACATGGCAGCCGTAGCAGGAGGCGAAGGGCCTGGCTGCTCGGTTGCAGGTCTGGAACCAGCTTCCGGATGCCTCGGTGGTGGCAGGCGCTCTTTCGGCTTTCGCCGCTCGAGCTCCCGCTGAATCACCGGGCATGCCCGGTAGTTGGGGGGGTGACTTCCGCCGCAGTTGATGCACCTTTTAAAAGCAGGTGCATCGCAGTGTCTACTAGCGTGAGGTAAAGAGCACCTCACGCACGCCGGAGCGTTGGAACAAGTCTCTGAGTGGTGCCCGAAGGGTTGGCACCTGTAGCACTGAGGCAGAGCCCCGGGAGCGCGGCTTCTTTCCACTTTTACGCGGAAACCAAAAAGCCGCGTAAGAGACAGTAGGCTTGCGTCTGGCTCGCTGTTCTCGGCCTTGATGCGGACCAGGGGAATTGGACGCCTTGGTCCGGCGGGAGCAAATACACGATGTACCGTGCGAACCGGATAGCCCAGCTCGCGCACCTCATCGAGGATTTCCTCGAGAGGAGATTCCACGTCTAAGCCTCTGAGCACAAAGGACAGAGGCTTCACGTGTTTCGGGGTAAAGGTGTGGAACTGCAGGTTGGCGGATTCGACAAACGCCATAACGCTGCAGTACTCGTCCATTCCTTGGACAACGATCTTGAAGTATCGCCCCCAAGGAGCTTCAAGTCAACGTTGGCCGGGGAAATTCCGGGAGCCACTATCAGTCGCCGGTAAAATCCGGTGACTTTGTTCACGCCGTGAACGAACACGGGCGGGATGCGACGTGTGGCCGGCGGTGCTTGGGCAGCGCAGGGCACAGTCGGCCCCGAGCCGGATTCGCCATCGGCAGGGACAACTTCCATGGCGGACGCCGAGGAAGAGGTTGAGGAGGACCGATTCCGCCTCGGTTTCTTAACCGGGCGCCCCCGTGGCCCAACCGCCACGAAAGCGTCGGTCTCGTCACCGGGCAGCGGAACCGTCCGGGGATCTACGATTTGGTCCGCATCCATAGACGGAGAACACGGCGAATCGCTCGTTTGGGGTATGGAGGAGGCGAGCGACTGCGTGCTCGTTGACGCGCCCGAACCGGGCATTTCCGCCAACGAGCGGGAGGTTCGCCGACCAGAGGCAGCCAGGATCGCAAGCGGGACTACTGGAACGCTCAGGTTTTCTACGAGCTGGGCTAATGACCGGCTTCGTTAGATACCTCTCCTTACCAAGAGAGGTGTCCACCGGCCTCTTTACCTAGGCAATATCCAAGCTCGCTTACCACTGGTGGGGGCTCGCAAGGACTAGGCAGCGCTACCTAAGAGCCTGAGCGTCAGCGGGCAAGATGCGCTGCGCAACCGTAAGCTCTGGTAAGCTAAGTGCTTCCTCTGCAGCGGCAAACTGGTGGCCCTTAGAAGGTCCGACGGACTCAGCTGTGTGTGCTGGCTACTCAGTTCTCCAGCCAGCTGAGTTGATGTCTTCTTTCTTCTAAGGCCTGATATCCAGTAAGCGGGCAAGCTGTTAGTCGTCTGTCCTCGTAGTCGAAGGCAGCAGGGCAGCAGCTGAAAACAGCGAAATCTTCAGTCCAGAGAGAGCAGTCCAGGAGAGGTCCGTTCTGATCAAGAGCTGTCTTCCGACCTCGTGTGACGACGGACCAGGTCGTTGATAAAACATTGACATTAAACAAAACAATTGATAAAGCACCGCTCCAAGTCCCTTTTGGCTGGCGTCGGTCTGCAGAAACATCGGCAAGTCTCGATCCGGTCGTGAAAGTTTTAACGGCAGCCGGAAAGCGGCCTTAACCTCTTCGAAGGCTCGCTGAGTTGTGTCGTCCCAATGCCACTTTCTTGTCCGCAGCAGGTCTGTTAACGGTTCCGAAATCATGGCGAAGCAGGGGATGTACTCTTCCAGCCAGTTGCAGGTTCCCAGGAAGCGTTGCAGCTCTTTCTTGTTGCTGGGGGCTGGCTGGTCTTCGATCGCTCTGAGATGTTGCTGCTGCGGGAGGTTGCCGTCCGGAGTAATCTCGTGGCCCAGAAAGGCGACTTCTTCCGGCCGAAGTGACACTTGTTGAGCGAGCAGGTCAGCTGGTGCATCTGCAGCCTTTCCAAGACTTGATCCAGGTGTCGCAGGTGCGTTTCCCAGTCGGGGGAGTAGACAATGATGTCGTCCAGATAGACGAGGCAGCACTCCCGTAATAGTCCCGTGAAAACATCCTGCATCAGCCGTTGGAAGGTGCTGGGCGCGTTCTTCAGCCCAAAGCACATCACCCGGAACTGGTAGCGACCTCCGTCGGGCACCGAGAATTCTGTGTACTTCTTTCTTCTTCCTCCAGCGGGATTTGCCAGTAGCCGCTCTTGAGATCTAGGGTCGAGAAGACCAAAGGCCCCGCTGAGGTCCTTGATTGTTTCGTAGATCAGCGGCAGTGGTGAGTCCACATCCTTGGTCTGATCGTTCAGCCTCCGGAAGTCCAACGCAGAACCGGGGTGTGCTATCCTTCTTCTTCACAATCACCACCGGAGAGCTGTATGCCGAGGTGGCCTGTTCAATGATACGCTGCCTCAGCATCTCTTCTACCTGTTCCCGGATGGTGCGTTTCTTTTCGTCGGAGTACCGGTACATTGGGAGCCGGAATGGCTGGCTACCTTCTTTCAGCCGGATCTCGTGCTTGGCCGCAGATCTGGTGCGGAGTGGGCCACGGGAGAACAAACTGCGATGACGGTGTAACATTTCCAGAAGCCGTTTATGGTGTTGGCCAGCTGCTGACGTTTGAAGGCTAGCTTCCTCAATGTCCTCTTCCTCGGGCTCCGCGCGGTCATTCCAGAAGACCGTCTGTCGTTCTCGCTGCCAATGTGAAGGCAGCCCCGTCGGCAGTCCACAACTGCTTGGTTGGTCGTGAGCCAGTGGTGGCCCAGTAAAACTTCTTCTTGCAGTCCGGGCACTTCTAGCAGACTGGTGGTGGTCGCGAGACTTCCAATTATAATGTCTGCGACGACGGCGGCCGTTGAGTGACATTGCTGACCGTGTAGCGCTAGCTGGACAACTCGTGGTTCCGTCTCCGTCGGAAAACTACGCGAAAATTGATAAACGAGTTCAGGGAGATCCTTACTCTCTGGCTAATGGAGAACAGCTCAAAAATAGGCGACCCAGGAGATATTATTGAAACTGATGAAAGTGCGTTCGGTAGAAGGAAGTATAACACGAGCCAAATAAGCAAAACTCGGTAGAAGAGCTGGAGAACAAAAAAGTTTTTCTTAAAGGCGATAGAGGTGGACAAACACGATGCAAACACACTAAATCGTGTAATTTTATATAATATAGAACCAGGAACCACTATAGTTACAGATATATGGCGCTGCTACAACTCGCTCTAACAATATGGGTATACACATTTTTCTGTAATCATACGCTTAATTTTGTATGTCTTCGCAACTCTGCTGTTCACGCCCAAACGATCAAGAGCCACTGGTTCAAAATTAAGCGTGATATGCGGAGAAGAGTCGGGGAAACGTCTGTTAGTACGTTTTAGACGTACTTAATTGAATATATTTGGAGATATATGGTTTTCCTGCTGAAGAATTGCTTAATTATTTTTTTTGCGGTTATTTATTATTTTTACCCGCAATGTTTAAATTGATTGTACAGTAATTAGTAATTAATAAATTTATCTAAAAAGAAATAAAATAGAAAATCTAAGAATAAATAATACTAACAAGTTTTTCTATGTATTTTTCTCTATTATTATTGTTAATAATGGTAAAACTTTTTGTACAAGAATACATTTTTAATTATTTTTTAAATATAACACTGTTTCAATAGTATTTAACTAACCGCATCAGCTATACAAATTAATAATTATTTAAATTAACAGTATTTAAACAGTGTTATATGCAAAATATAATGAAAAATATATTCTTGTACGAAAATTTTCATTATTATTAATAGTAATATAAAATAATACAAGAATAGTTGAGTAAATATGAATGTAATTTTTTCTGTAATAACTATTGTATTGTGTTGTATTGTACAAGAATTTAACATCATTCTCTGCAACAGTTGTATAGATTTCCATTTAGCCCATATGGCTCCTACAAGTGTAACAAATATGTAACAATATTCTCCCTGCAAGATCAGTCTCTAGCCATATCAGTTTATAGTGTTGAGTATCATAATTACAACACAGGAAAAACAGCAATGGCTTCTACATTACATAATAGCATATTAGCGATTCGGGCGAGACGGTCTCAACAATGTTTTATGCAAATACTACTTGAGCACATATGAGTCAAAACAATCTTGGGAAGAAGTTTACAGCTGCAGACAAGTTTAGGTCTGGCCTACAAGAAACCAATAGTTAATCGATTACTCAACACAAAACTGATTAATATTCGTCTACTGTAATAGGATTATTGCGTGCGTGTGTGCGCGCGCGCGTGTGTTAAAGAGAGAGGGCTGTAGGGAGGGAGGAGGAAGGTAAAGAGAGTGTACGTGGGTGTAATGTTCTTAACATAATCTACGTATATTGTGTAGCAGCAATGTGTCAAACACTTTGGTTTTTATGCAACTTCGCCGGCCACTTAAAAACAATGTGTATTAGATGGACAGTTGGAACAGAAAGGGGTATACAAACCATCCCTTGATATACTGATTAATCAGGAGGGCAGACATGTCAACATATCAGCATTCAGCCAACTCACAAGGCAAAGTATAGAAGTTGGTTTCGTAAGAATTGTTAATCATTTTTTTAGTGAAGTGTTAGTTTACAACATGATCTAGCTAGTGATTGTGGGTGTCAGTCGATTCTGCCGCTTCTGCTGGTTAACAAAATGCTGTGTTTCTGTGACTCCTGCCGCATTGTTCAGTTAACGTTTGTGCAGTACTGGTGTATATTACCTGCTAGAGTTTGAGGCCTTGTCCGTCAGATAATTACTAAACAGGTAAGTCGTTGTGTATTTATAAGAACTTTGGGAGTATTTAATCATTACCGACTTTAATCCGAGGAAGCGCTGGGGTGACCAGCTCTAGACTTTGCCTGTTTGTGACCGGAACAAACCATCATTGGTTTAATCCTTGCAGATGGTGATGATGATGACGATAATGATGATTACTGATATTATATTACTCGAGCTGTAGAATATTGACTAATAGATCACAGTAGTTTAGGTTTTAGGTTAGTATTTGACGTGGGGAGTACTATATAGCCACCGCCATCCTTTAAAGAGAAGGACGATTTTTATGTACATTTATAACTTACATAATACATAATATTAAATTACTTAGTACAACCCCAACCCCAAAGTTATACACCATAGCCTACACCCAAACTGGTTTCAAGACTTGTTTGTATAACAACAGCTTGTTAAGCAGAGACAGGTCAGAATATATAATTATTTATAAGCCTTATTTTAACACACGTAAAACCGGCTACGCAATAACCATCCCCGCTGGACGTCATGACACACAGCAAGTCAAAAACAACAATGCGTAGTTTTGACATCCATCCCCACGTCGTGTATTTTTTGAAGGATGTCCACAACAAAAAATGAGTCCAGCAAGACCATCAGCTCAAGCCGCACGACGTGCGGATGGATCGTGTGTAGTGTTGACGGATGTCAAGGAATCGTGTATCGTGCATGTTTGATCATGCGTAAGCTTGCTGACTATAAAATCCTCATTTTCGAGCAAGTACAGTACATGTTTTTAGAGCACATTCGTTTATAAATGTTTACTGTTTAATTTTACGTTACATTCACCCTTTAGTTTATATCTAATAAGTAACGATTCAGATAAAATTTCAGTTTAATATTTAGTTTAGTTTATTTTTCGGTAACATAATACATTCAAATATCATTAGTACTTATTATTTTACATATTGTTATTATTAATTTGTTTTAATCACAATTCATAATTAACCGTGAAATAACATCAAAATTTATCGAAAAGTATAAATTAAATAGATGCCTGTGGGACGTATCCTCGGCAGATTACATTTTAATACAGAAAAAATCAATAAAATGAGTTTTACAAAACACAACGAGAACTAAAGAACGTCTGGCACGCTGGACAAGTTGCACTACAGTGTGATGCGCACATCCATCAC
Source organism: Magicicada septendecula (assembly GCA_034769895.1). Classification (NCBI taxonomy): domain Eukaryota; kingdom Metazoa; phylum Arthropoda; class Insecta; order Hemiptera; family Cicadidae; genus Magicicada; species Magicicada septendecula. The sequence continues at coordinate 43,703,373 of CM068373.1, read as the reverse complement.
CGACGTCGGACATCCTGGACAGCGGCGATGGATAGTGCGTACCCGGCTTAACTGGCTTAGAAAGAGGCCTACGTCAGTGATTATAAAATCTTACTGAAATTTTTAATAGCTCTTGGGGGGGAATCGACGCCCTGATCCACCTCTAGTTACTCCACTGAGTAGAACACACACACACACACACACACACACACACACACACACAAAATTCGGTGACACGTGACACCTTTTCGTGACATCTACTGTGGCAGAGTAACCTTGAGTGACACAATTCCCAGCCAATTATTACGGCTCGTGCACCCGGTTTACTGTTGAAATATGAATGGTGAAAAATGACGTCATTGTAAAACAACCCAAACGTATCCGACCGTGACTCATTGAAAACAAATTTGTACGAATGAGTACAAAATTCATTATACAAAATTAAAAAAAAAAGTACACTGCAGGTAATACTTTGCAAACACGGGTTATCATTTAATCGATAAAACCTAATTATTGATTAGTTTTGTAAGTCGTACTTCGAATGTTAACAGTTACTGAACTGTATCAAATTACGTTATGTATAGAAGAAAACGTAGTTCGATCCCTTTTGGCCTTGAGGTCTCGTGGCGGACGTCGTCGCCACGAAGTCTGTGGGGTCAGTTTCGCAACGTCTCTGTTCCCCTTCTTGCATTGTGTCTCCCCTCGTTTCTTCCCCAGCTGCCATCTTACTGGGCAATAGTTTATCTCATTCTTTCTCTCTCTCTCAGTTGTCTAGACTTTCAACAAATTTGGGTGGCAGTACTAAAAAAGACTATAATAACCTGTACTTACTTATAAGAAATATCGAATCTTTCGAAATGTGGCTTTACCGTAGCATACCGAGCATTTCATGGACTGAACAAATATAACTAATGTTGAAGTTCTTAGAAAAATGACGGAAGATAGGGAAGTTATTAACACAGTGAAGATAAAAAAGCTTCAGTATCTGGGTCATTTCATGAGAAATGAACAGAGATTTTACTTATTGCAGTCCTCCATACTACGGGGAAAAGTACTTGGAAAGAGAGGAGTTGCGCGACCGAGAATATCACGGCTGAGAAAATTAAGGGCCTGGTTTGGCATGAATACAACAGACTTATTCCGTGCAGCTGTGCAGAAAGTTAAAATAGTGTGTATGATATCCAATATCCGAAACGGATAGGAACTATCAGAAGAGATTTATGAGACAGTATTTTTATCATTGACAGTTTTCTTTAAAAATTATAAAAATAAGCTTCTTCTGCTGCATCTTCTTCATCTTGGCTTCACACGTTTATTCGGCTTACGACATCTATCTGCTTCTCGGCCATCCCAATTTCTTCTTCCTCTAAAGTTACCAAGAGATAGTTCATTCCTGTCCGTTCTCTCAAGATCCATTTTCTTCTATTTTCCTTGATACTCTCACTGATGCAGAATGTATTAATTCATTTCTTATATTCTCGTTTCGGTACCTGTTATGTTGTGCGAATCCTTTTATTCTTCCGGAGGAATTTTAGTTTTTTTTTTTATTTGTTCGCCGTTTTCGTTATTACCAAAATTTCCCTTGCGTTGGAAACACAGTAGGTTTGTAGACTTCCGTTATGTGTCTTTCAGTGTTTTGTTTTTAAGAGATTAAATTATTGTTCCACATTCTTCTTCTTCTTCTTCTTCTTCTTCTTCTTCTTCTTCTTCTTCTTCTTCTTCTTCTTCTTCTTCTTCTTCTTCTTCCTCTCCTTCTTCCTCCTCCTCCTCCACCTCCTCCTTTTAGCACTACAGATCAACGTAAGCCATGGCTTCCAACACCAATATTCTCCAATGTCTCCTATCCAATGTGTGCTAACTTAGCGAAACCCATCACATCCATTGTTCTTAGATCTTCCAGTATATCATCCAACCATCTTATCTTACGTCGGCCCCTCTTTCTGGTTTTACAGACACAAGGCCTCAGGATTTTCTTTGGCATACGCTGATCATCCATCGCTCTAGGTGACCTAGCCATATTTTTACAGATATTCCTGTATATTAACCTTCAGTCTCATATCATCATCATGATACACTCTTCTTCTTTTTATCTGCTTCTTCTTCTTGCGTCACAAGGCGGTCTCGGTCTTAGCCTGCTATTTTCTACTTCGTCCTATGACCACACAACTGTCTCCAACCTCTCGCGTTTATACTTCTCAAATCATCCTCTACAACGTCTATTCATCTTTTTCCAGGTCTTTCTCTAATTCTTCTGCCTGTTGGCTTCCTACATGCGATTTTTTTCATTGTTCTGCTGTCATCCGTCTGTCTTCTGTGGCCCAGCCATTTCTTTGTGAATTAACTGCCATCTATGTGTATTATTAGGCTATTATTAAGGCAGGTCTCTTGACTTGAGCCGCGGATTTCGCTTTCCATCTTGGCCTATCGTTGGCTTCAGTTCCCAGTACAGTATTTACTTTTCTCTTGAATTCTTCTTGTTGCAAGTCCAGTAGTTCTTCAGTTTTGCCCAGATGACATCATACAGCAGGGAGTTTCTTCTCAGAACGTCTATGATGCAGTTTTCTTTATTGTCACGAACTAAACTTAGAGAGAACTTCTATCCGTATAGAGACAAGAATTATAGGTGGGCCGATATACCTATAACAGGTATTTTGAAACGATTATTTTTGTGAAACGGATATAACAGTGATTGAAAAGCTGAAATAACTGTTCCGATTCAACGATAACTGAAAAGTCGAAATTCCCGTTCCGATTACTTGCGGCCTCGCTGTTCCGAGTCGCGCGACCCCCCCCCCCCCCACGCAACTAACGAATAAACGAGTACAAAGTCACAGTTAATGGTGCTGAATACTTGATTCTGCGCATATGACGACTGCGATACAAGTACGAAACGAAGCAATTTTAACTTCACTGCACATCTCACGTAAATTGTTTTGACATCATTTGTTGTGCTACCGTATTATGTGCACTCGAAATTTCATTGCCTGAATTTTGCAACTGATTTGTCTAACCAATTTAGAATCAATAATTTAATACCAAATCTATGTCAGTTTGTTTACTCCTAGTGAAAACTTCAACTAGTATTTCCAAAGGGAGATAGGCCTATAAATTCTCCTGTTTCTTATTGTTACAACGGTCTACTTGATCGTCGTATGGTACAGTGGAAAACAAAATACAATATATCAATGAAGTCACTAATCACCAGGTTTAATTATCACAATAAAAAGTTTGTAACCAACAAGATACTCTCTTAAAACAAATCAAATGAAAATTGTTCATACGCAATAAAAGTGTAAACTAATAGAGTCCCGCACAATTATAAAACACATAACATTTCGCCACAGTACTTCGAAGACGCTGGAACAAAACGCCACTTAGGCTGCTTACACGGGGCCACTTTGTGGCGCCACTCAGTCGCGCTACTCAGTCGCTTGTACCAGCTTCATTGTGGCGCCACGCTGTGGCACTACTCAGTGGCTCGTGTGAATGGGTTCGCTTCAGAGACGCGCCACTCTCCATTTGCTTATGATTGTTTCACAAAAGTTTATTTCATTTAGTTTTTACATCAGTTTCATCATGGACGCTGACGAGGAAGTTCTTCTTTTCTTCTCATAGGTCGGCGACGGCGTCGTAGACAACGTCGATTCTGGATGCACCAGATAACGTGTGAACGGATCGTGGTGGAACAGTTTTATACACTAATGAGTGAGCTAAAAGCAGACAATGCGAAATACTTAAACTACTTCAGGATGACACAAGACACATTTAATCAGCTTCTTAATTTGCTACAATTTTACATACAGAGGCAAAACACAAACATGAGAAGGATGTTGTAGGATTGGAATAAGATCGACCTGTCATACAACCAGGGTGCCTACGGTTTTAGTAATAAGAGAGAAGTTTGCCGAATTCTTTTGTACACAAGAAGGATCGGTACCATGGCAAGACAGAATGATATATTGAACGTTTTCAGAAAAACTTTATCTGATACTGGTTCAGTATCGAACCATAATCCTAATAAAAAATATTTTAAAACTTATTTCTTGTCAAAATGTGTTCTTACCTAAAATATATCTCTCATTGGAAATATTTGTTTTAAAATAGAAAGGGTTTTTATTTATGTGAATATTGTTCGTTTGTCACATCTAATTTGTTTCAAAGATTTTGATACGTATGTTTTCTCTTTCTGAAGCAAACGTCTACCCATTTAAAGACAAGTAACAATAAAGCTGATTGTAAACACAAATATTTCTTTGTACCTTATCCTCAGTTTAAATTGATTATTCTTGTCGAATTCGACTATTCCCCGCATTCCTGTACGAATCCTGAATGTAAAATTGTCTTTGAATATGTGCCTATGGGTAGTTTGATTATTACAAATCAGTCTATGTTTCAATTTCAAAAAGTGGCAACAGAGTACTCACTGACAATTTTAGTAATAATGACCAAAACCATGCCCTTTAAAGCTAAATATCCAGTAAGAACTAAGATAGTTATAACATCAGCTCTTCAAAACAAGTAAGCTGTTTCAAATATCTCGGCTGTGCAGCAAGATATGAATCTGAATATAAGAGGACAGATAAATAAATTGAGGAATATATGTGGTACGATTCATAGAAATCTTAGAAATAAAATAATAAATCTTAGACAAACAAGATAAAACAGGGTAATGACAAGGATTAAATTTTATAAGACGATTGCAATACGTAAATTGATTTATGCAAGTGAGGTCATGACAAAAAAAGGAAAGCGGCATGAATCAAAGTGCGGAAATGCAGTTTATTTGAAGTACATTAAATTGTACATTGTAAGATAGAATAAGGAATGAAGAAATTAGACCAGAACTCAAAGTAAAAGATATAAACAAAATTATTTCATTTTACAGAAGGCAATGGTGGTATCATCTGCACAGGTTGACATAGGATCGTTTGCCAAAAGCTGCACTGAAGTATAAAGCCACTTGTAGAACAGATGTGGGTCATCCGGGAATGAGATGGGTGCCGGAACAGGTTTATATAACCTAATCCTTGAAGAGAAAGAAGTAGAAGAAGAATAAGAAGCAGAAAAAGAAGAAGAAGATGATGAAGAAGAAGATGATGATGATGAAGAAATCAGTCTACACGATGCTCTGGAAATAAGTACACCGTTCCAAATAAATGGCTTCACTGTATGACTTTTCTCTTGCAATCGAGGCTAATAGGACAATGTAAAGAAACCGATTATATTGTGCCTGCAAACTGTACGAATACATATTGTAGTAGTGGTGACCTGACATGGACGTTGTTATTGAACTGTATTCACCTGACGTCACTGTTCTAAATAATTTACCAGAGCCTAAATGTTTTAAGCATGATAACTGGATTTTAAATATTCTTAAGGGGAGACTGGCTTCTTTGTTGAAAACAAAACAATAATTGCTCTACTTGATATTTTCCCTTTATCCTGTGCTGTCGTCCCACTTTTCTGCCCTTGCTCTCTCCAACTCACTTCTCTCTCTCTCTCTCTCTCTCTCTCTCTCTCTCTCTCTCTCTCTCTCTCTCTCTCTCTCTCTCTCTCTCTCTCTCTCTCTCTCTCCTTCTCTTCCTTTCGTTACATTTTCTCCTTCAAATTTTATTCTTCATCTGCTGTTTTTTTTCTTGCGGCGTTAGCATTTTGCTGACACAAACACATGCGTATATATCTGTTTCTCGCTTTCCAATTTTTATCATGACATTACATTTTCAACCAGTAATTCAACAAGAGATCTATGTCGCTACATAGGCTGTGATAATATAGTAGTAACTGCGAATAGTGCTTACTGTGTACATGAATATGCATACAGTAATGTTTAGTACCATGTTCGTTTCTGGGCTTCTTAAAATAAAACCCAAATAAAGATATAAAATGTTTAAAAATAAATCATGTGGTAGTCGTAATTACAAAAAAAGGCAAAACAGGCATTAAAATGCACAAACGTTTTAAAAAATATTGTAATCCGAGTGATCGCACCAATTGGAGAAGTAAAACCCCAGAACAGCAAACAGTTTCCACGCTACAAAGACCAGTGGAAACTTGATCCTTAATGGATTTGCGGAAGGTAAACCAACACCATTTACAGTTGACACGGGCGCAACAGTGTCCATTGTGCGCCCTGACTTAGTCAGCAACCGCCAGCCTCTAATTAGCTCTTGTATAATACAGACTGTGACTGGAAGCCCCGTCAAGGTGCTAGAAAAGGTAGACGTACGTGTACGCCTGGGTCTTCTCGAGTTTAGCCACCAAATACTAGTTGCAGACATTGTCGATAACGTGATTCTTGGCACGGACATTATGAATGCCTACGGATTCGTTGTGGAATTAAGAGAGAATTTCCTGAAGGTTGGCCAAGAGAAGATAAAGCTTTGCATGGCTAAAATGACAAGGTCTACTAACCATTCGATTAAGCGAGTGGCATTAGTCGAAGAAAAAGTCAACAAGTCTGGTCAAGAGGAACCCTCCCTGTTGCAAGCGGAAATGGAGGAAGAACTAGCAGAGGAAGTACAAATAAGTATAGCGACAAAAGGAGTGATTGGAAAGCCAACTATGGGTGTTGAGACAAAACTCTTGCTTGTTCCTCAGCTGATAGAAGCGCCCAAGGGCAAAGTGGCTGAAGATGAGGTTACGCAAGAGGTTGTTGGCGAGAACCAAACAAACTTGGATCAGCCAGTGGTATTTAGGCCATGAGTACATGACGCAACGGGAGTGATTCCAGCCAAACTAGTGGTTGCGCGAAATATTCGCATTCCTGGGAACGTGATGTTCGGATCACACGAGACTGAATTCGAAGAACGGGGAAATTATCCTTCGCAAGGACGTCCACCTAGATCGCCTGGTCGAGTATTATTTCGGAGACGGTTTGTCAGTTCGGAACGAACAGGCTTAAGGAGGGAGCAGTGTTACCGTTTTACAGAATAATCTACGTGTTTATCGAACGTTCCTGAGAGATCCAGAATGTAAGCGTGTGGCGTACGTGCTTGTAGACGCATTTTGCGAGAATCTTCTCGACTGTGCCGGGCTTCGCTCGGGCGCTCAGACTGTGTCAAGGCCGCAGTTAATTACGTAGTTCACACGAGAGATAAGACGCAGTTTGGAAGCTTCTGGTGTGTGAGCGGGACTATAAATACATGGTGGCAGCGGCTTTAGTTTCCAGTATCAGTTGCGATTTTGGATAGTGCGGGTCGAGAGTTATAGTAGCGATATTACTGTGCGCGTTCAAGTGGTTATTAGTTAGGAGTGGTGTTTTATAATTAGACGGTATAATTCTAATACAATTGTCTTTAATATTAGTGGACATTTTATTGCGTGTGAACAATTTATATTTGATTTGTCGTAGAGACTGTGTTGTTCATTACGAACTGTTTTACTGTAACAATTAAAGGTGTGATTAGTGACTAATTGGTGTCTTGTACTTATTTTGTTTCCACTGTACCTACGACGATCGAATAGACCGTCGTAACAATATATTAGCCTTGGCAGGTAAAATATTGTAACGAGAAGCCTCTCAGACAACCAAGCGCGTCCTTCCACCCACCACCCAGTCGAGGAAATATTGCCTCAGTCAAGGCCGAACACAATTAGGTTCCAATGTGTTCAAGAACACTTGAGATACGCATTAAGCCGGTGTGCAGTAAGGAGGGAAAGCTATACTGGACCTCAGCACAGCCTATAAAAACCATAGCAGCCGGCTCGTTAGTCAGGTAACACTGAGCTATTTGCTTAGCGCGGATCGAGTGTTTGTAGAAGTATTGTAGCAAAGTGTTGTTGTGTTATAATTAGTTAAGAATTCTTTATAGTTGACATTATTATTGGGTGTTAACAATTTTCACTTGAATTGTTGTAAGAAATTATCTTGTTGATTACAAATTATTAATTGTTATAATTAAAGCTGGTTATTAGTGACTTCATTGGTGTCTTATATTTTGTTTTCCACTGTACCATACGACGATCAGTTGAACCGTCGTAACAAAATGTAAAATTCTGACAAGGTGAAAAGTAGTGACAATTACAGTGTGGCAAGAGTTACAATTCGTTCTGAAAGTGTTAAACTTATCTCATTTAAAATCTGTTTAGACAATCAAAATAATGTTTAGAAATTGCGACTAAGGTATTAGCGTAAAAAAGGTCTGTTAAACTTGCATGAGATAGTTGATGATGAGACTTCTCACTTCTCAATGTTCTCTACAAGTTGGTTGCTTGTGGCAACAACGTTGGTGCTGTTATGAGGTATATATATGAGGTATATCAGTCTTTTTTGAGAGTAATATTATTGATTAGCATCACTTTCTTAGTCTCAGTCTTAGTTTTAGTCGAATTCTCTTCTACCCTGGTGTGTCGAGGAGTTGCAAAGAGATCGCCACGGTTAAATGTGGAGAGCAAGCGCCCTTGCCTGATTCCAAGAGATGAAGTAGTCCTCCAACAAGCGCTTGCCATGTCTCTGTGGGCCTCCCTTTAGAATCTTCCTCTCTTTGCTTACTCTGCATAAGTATTGGCCTATAGTACCAATAGCATGGTAGCATGGTAGAGGGGATGCCTCCTGTGCATCTAAGCCAACATGGAGTTAACTGAGAATAGGTTAGATACCTGACTACATTTTCGTTCATGCAGCTTTCCTTTGGTCGTTAGGTACGACGCGTTTCGGGCTCACAGTCCCATCTTCAGAAGAAAATGACTCGCGTACTTTGAGTGCGCTTTTGTTTTCTCGACCTTGTGAATCGCGTCCTCTCGCGATATGAGTATATTGCAACAGTACAAATTTATAAGCTACTGTGCATTGCACAAAGTAATTACAATAATTAGTTAAAGTAAATAAATAATTCATATTGTTAGCAATAATAATTCAGCTTTCAATCTGAACTGTAAAAGGACTGTAAAAGCACTTTCATGTCGGGACAGGTTGATCACGCCACTCCGCTATGTCTGTGTGTACACGTGTATGTTACATGTGTGTGTGAGACCTGTAAATTCCTGAAAAGCGTCACTCTTAATGAACGCTATTAATTATATGAATTTATTTATTTTGCAAAGATTGTGTGCATAATATTACAAAACCAAATACGCCAAAGTGTGTATAAAATTAAGACGTACATGTGTATAAAATTAGTGTGAAAAGAATAAAAAGTGCGATTGTGGTGAAAATAAATATAAATAAAACTTATATTAATTAAGATAAAGGAAAACGGTTTATACACAGTGAACACGTAAAAATTACCGACAAGATTAATATCGGGTAATGTGCAAAAGACTTCGCATATCGCGAAGAAAAGCGAATTAATTGTGAAAAGAATCCTGTTTAAAAAGGGACGCCAACGACAGACTCTGACATGCAGAATATTGTTGAAACATGATTTTTGCGCCCTAAGGTATAAATACACGAGACGCGCTAACTTAATTCTCTTTCTCGTACAACTACAGTGGCAGCCGGAGGCTCTGCCCAGAGACAACAATTCTTCTCGACCAACCACAGCAGCAGCCGGAGGTTCTTCACGACTACTCATCACTTTCGTGAGAACCCCTGCAACCTGAGGCCACGACAGGAGACGAGGGAGCAGCCAAGTACATGTAATAGAATCCACTGTACGGGACGAGGCGAAGGACGAGGAACAAGGACTCCAGGACTACACGACTACAGAGGAGCATCCGGGATCGAGGACCTAGGACCGAAGAGGACACGCTACAAATTTACCACGACAATAAGGTGAAAAACAACCATGTATTTGTAAAACAAAGACTCACATAAAGACAGTATAATTAACCATGTAAAAAGAGAGACAATCCAACTCAATGATGAATTAACAAATTTTACACATGTAAATATTTATTTGTATAGTAATCAGAGTAATGTTTTAAATGTTTTAAACTATGATTTTGAATCAATAACTTAGTCATTGATATTTAAATTAATATAAAAATAACAAGTAAATTTTTATTAGAAAACAAAGCAATGCCTATGCAGTATATTCAAAAGAAATTAGATCATTAGAAAGAAATTAGATAATCTAATAATTATTACACTAATGAGCAAGCTGAGAGGAATATTAGATAATTATAAATGTATATTATAGTATAAGATTTTATATTATGTCTATGTGTAATACGAGATTATCACTTATATGTAATAATTAGATGTGTGCTGCGGCTACACACAAAAGCAAATAATAATGTTATTTTAAAGCGTAACCAAAAAAGAAATTTTTGATTAATAAATTTTTTAATATGATTTTAAACCATAGTACACTTGTTATTATTATTACGATTACACCTGTCATAATTTTATAGCGTAAAAAATGTTGCAAAATTAAGGAACTCACAAGAAGTTGGGGGCTCAGCAACAAATAACGTTGTAATGTACTGAATTCATTGTTTTTATGTGCGTGTTAATCGTTATGTACTGACGAGCTCGCCTCGAGTGATTGTCTCCTGAAGATGGGACTGTGAGCCTGAAACGCGTCGTACCTAACGACCAAACGAAAGTTGCATGAATGGAAATATAATCAGGTATCTAACCTATTCTCAACTAATTAATGCATCTTGGAGACCACACCCAATGAACACGGAGTTGCTTCATCTGCCTGATGGCTCAGCCTACTCCCTGGGACGTGCTCATGCACCAACCAGGTTGCAACTCCGGAAACAGAATAAAATTTCCTACAAGTCTCTACTATCAGCTATGGTTATATTGCCAATACTAGTTCGTCATACCCTCGACAGTGGTAACAGGTTGCGCCGGATGTAAAGACATCGTTCGGGAAGGTGAGATTGACGATTGTACGAGAGAAGCTATTTGAGACGCATCCCATACACTACACCACAGCGTCACTTTCATTAATTAAAAACAGGCTTTCCTACGGACCACTAAAAGTGTAGTAATTCAAATGTTTTCTTTTTTTTGTAGAAACTAAGGAAAGAAAAATTAAGCTCCCACTAAATATGAATGTAAATAACTACGATACATCGTCAAATCAACGATTGTATGAAAAACGCATGGAACAAAAGTTCTTGAAATTATGTACACGTAAACAGAAAAGAAACTCAAAACACATCAGAATATATGCTGATTAAATTGCTGTTTTAACCAAACATACTGTGGTCACTAACGTATACCACCTTACGCTAGCGTAAACTCGATTTACATTGAAGATGGCAGTCGATGGCACTGCCAAAACGTCTCTTTTTGTAAAAAACAATTGACCACGACCAAACAGCCCGAGAAGGAAGTTTAAAAATATTATATGTTTTTTATCTATTATCCCGTAAAATAACTAAATATTCTCGCACACGCGCACTCAACTACACGCCTACGCATATTTTCGCACCATTTCACAACAATAACAGGTTTTTAGTTTTATTGTCTAAAAATACTTAAAACTAAAAATTTTAAAATATTGTTACGACGGTCTACTTGATCGTCGTAGGTACAGTAGAAAACAAAATACAAGACAGCAATTAAGTCACTAATTAGCAACTTTCATTTTCACAGTTAAACAGTTCGCTAATAACCACTTGAACGCAGACAGTAATATCGCCCGATAATAACTCGAACCGCACGTAATACATATATCGCATATCGCAACTAATACTGAAAACTAAGGCCGCTGACGCCTAGTATTTATACAACGCTCACAGACCAGAACATTCAAATAATTTGCGTTAGCGCCAGTGTGTACGACGTAATTAATTGCTGCCTGGACACAGTCCGCGCTGTTGGCGGCTTCCAGAAAAGTCTCGTGAATGCGTCGAGGGTCACGTACGCCACACGCATTACATTCCGGATCCCTCTGGAACGTTCGATAAACACGTAGATTGTTCTGTGATGTCGTAACAATATATTTTATCGACACACATACAACGTCCAAGCCTGAACTCTTTACTTATACAAATTATCAATTTAAACATAGTACCATATCCTTTAACTCCCAGTAATATTATATATGTACTTTTATATGCATTTTGTATTTTATATTCTACTCACTTCACACACACACACGCGCACGCGCACACAAACATTCGCTCACTCACTTATTCCTCATCGCTATATACATACATACATACATAGAGTCATGTTAAGTACCGCATTATTATCACGTACCACGTACACTATACAGTAGACTCTCAACTATCCGACCTAATGTGGCGGTCGGCCGGGTCGGATAGCAAAAAAGTCGGATAGACCGGAGCCGTAGGCATACCAGCCTCTGTAAGGTCAATGACCGCCACCCTATTGCGTTGACTGTACTTGTTGCTATTTGGATGCGTACGTCATATCAGTTTGTCCTTATAAATGACGTACAGTAATAAATGAATTAGAAAGAAATGAAATAAGAATTCGCAACTACAGTATCTTTCACAAAAAATCTTTATTTGAAGGACGAAACAAAATGTGTAGTTAACAATAATAGTCCAGTCGCCAGAGTAAAAATAATGGTAAAATTTCGTAAAAAATTGAGGCAAAGTGATATTTGGTATAGTTATTGAAAAAGGTCTAAATATCGGTTTAAAATCATCTTTGCATGTTTATAAGGTCAGGCTTTAAAAAAAAACCTTATTTAAGGGCAGCGCGCGGTAAAATCGATAAAAACGTTTACATTCCGTGAATTTCTTTTCTTACTACTAAATAAACCATTGGATCATGATAAAGTCTTCATTCTTTTTGTTTAAAATAGTTCAAATATTAATAGTAATAAAATCAAAATAACGATTTTGTTATTATTTCATCGTTAGGAGTATTTAATAATCGATAGACGGAATGGTCAATTTTAACAAATCTTCCTCTGTTGAATAATATTATTAAATATGTGTATCTTAATATACATAAAAGTCATTGTGTGTATTTATATTTCACACCTCCTACTAAACCACTGGACCGATTTCAACAAAACTTAGCACAAATATTTTATGCAACGGGAGAACCAACATAAGATAGGTGTTTTGGGCCCTGGGGGATGTCAAAAATGGAAAATATGAAAATACCGCATGTAGGGTATCAAATTAAAGGGGATTTCAATGCAAGTAACAATTTTTCATGCATATAAGCACTATTGAAAATTCTTGGGCCCTGGGGCTCAATAAATGGGTGGTTTTGGGGGAGGTCAAAAATGGAAAATATGAAACTGGACCGATTTCCACCAAACTTGGCACAAATTTTTTACGCAATGGGAGAACCAACATAAGATAGGTGTTTTGGGCCCGGGGGGATGTCAAAAATGAAAAATATGAAATATGAAAATACTGTGGGGTATCAAATTAAAGGGAATTTCAATGCAAGTAACAATTTTACATGCATATACGTACTATTGAATACATTTGGGCCCTGGGGCTCAATAAATGGGTTGTAATGGAGGGGTGTAAAAAATGGAAAATATGAAATATCATATGTGACATGCATATACGCACTATTAAAAATTTTGGTTTTTAAAAATTTTGGGCTCAATAAATTAGTGGAATTGGCGGAGGGGTGATGTCAAAAATGGAAAATATGAAAATACCGCACGTGGGGTATCAAATTAAAGGGAATTTCAATGTAAGTAACAATTTGACGTGCATATAATTTATCATATAATTCTAAGGCTGTTTTCACAATTAATAAGTCTGCATCATCGTCAGCTTGTTTAACGTTAGCTTTCTTCTTCCAAATATCTCGTTAGAATTTCAATAAATCGAGTTTTATTAGTTTTATTCGAAAGAAATTATTCTTGGGTCACTGTGACACACATATCTTCATAGAATAAAATATCTAAAGAGGAATTTTGATTGGTACGGCGATAACGCTCCATAGCTTTGATGCTGTTAGAATTGTTTGTATAGCCATCAAAAACTACAGTAACTTTTGATCCAAAGTGTCTCTTGACATAATTTACGTATCTTTGAAAAATACATTTGAACTTGTCATTTTTTGACCATACTACTCTATGCAGTAACATACCACCATCAATGACGTAAATGCAATCTTCAAGGTTAATCTCAGCGCGGTCCACTTCAAACATATCATATAGTTTAGACTTATCTGTTTTCCGAAATACACCTTCGTAAAACATAGATGTTGGGTACGGTGCAAGTTCATAACGCATGTAATCTTTTAATTCGTCGTCACTTTTTCTTGCTACACAAATGCGTTGAAATATAAACATTGGATCTATAGGGACAATTTCCTCTTGAATTTTCAGACTACTATTAACACTTTTTAATGACAGTACTCTATTTTTTCGTTTAAACGAAACTTTATGGAAGTTTGTACCAGCAATTTCTTCTAACCCTGCTTTTCCAACCTCAAAAGCATTATGACAGTTAATATTATTACCGCCAGTAACGCCAGTAGATATAGACATTATTGAATCTTGATAAGGAAATGTCTCGTGACAATCAAACCAGGATTTTATTTTGAGAATATCTTCAGTATCTCGTTTTATTCGAGAATCTCTAGCATCTACATGCTATCGGAAGTAGAAAATTGTATACCACAAAAATTTTCTACTTCTTCGCAGATATCATGTGTATATGGCATCGCTAAAATCCATTTATTTGCAGTACTGGTAGTTACTCCCCGTCCAATCATACCACCATCAACTTTCATGACTCTCATTAAGTCCTGTTCGATTGTCATATCAGTATGAGTTCCTGACCAGAATTTCTCAGTTCGTCTTACAGTACAAAATCTGTTATTTATAAAATTTTGAAGTTCTTTAATTTTTAAAGCGGTAGTTTCTGGAATTACATTTTGGTTTTGCATTGAGGTGAAAAGTTTTTCAGATTCTTTTATAAATTGATTCATATATTGTACATATAATAAGGCTGATTTCGTATAATTAAAATGTCCAGTCGCATAAAACTATGGCAACATTTGCTGAATAACTTGTAATTGAATTTTTATATTACCCATTTTTTCAGAGCGCGCAAATGCTTTTGCAATAGAGATCATTCGTATGTACTGTATCCATAATTTTGCAGTTTTACCGCATTCCTCAATTTCAATAATTTTTTCTAGAAATTTACCATTTAAGATGTTAAAAAAATTATGATCTTGTACTTCTTTGTAAGTAAGATTGTCATCTAAAAATTCTTGTAGTAAAAATTTCATATTTGAATATTCAACTTCTGAAAGATTCATTTCCTCAATAATCTTTTTACACAAAACTATCCAAATTAATGTGTGGCCTCGTACTGCTCTAGCATAAGCATGGCCATCTAACATCTTATCTACAGTTCCTGGCGCATAGTAACAGCTTAATGCTTCTTTTAAACCGCTTCCTGCCATCACATAACCGATTAAACCAAGAAAAGACATAAGCAGATGAAATCCTCCAAGTCGAACAATTACATTATGTATATCATCATCAGGTGAGGATTGGACCATTTTAAACGCTTTCTGATACAAAGGTTGATCGAAAGTAACAAAACAATTAAATAGATTTAAGTTTTCACTAGTTTTACAGCGTATTTTAAAACGGTGTATATTGTATTTTTGTCAGTTGGAGGAGAGTGTACAAAAGGCAAGCAAACAATTCTAGATAATGTATACGTCATATTTTCCAAAAGCTTGGACATAAAGGCATTCCAGCCAGTAATGCCTGGTTTGGTCACTCCATAAATCCAAAGCAAGTCAGCATTAGAAAAATCTATATTATTAAAACTCGGGTTATCTACTTTTTCAAAAACAAGTTTTGGAGTGCATGTGTATTAATATTTTCGAAAATTTGGAATGGTATTTTGTCAATTTTGCTAATTTCTTTTGCAGTAGGCTTAACTGTCAATCGTTTTAAGGGAACTTTGTTATAATAAAAATCTCTGGGACTTACAATCATAATACCTCCCATACTATGAAAAGTATTTTTCCCGTCTATAGTATTGATGTTAATATCTGAATTGTCAAATGCCAATTGTGCAAAACAACCAGATCTAAATGGAGAACGTGGACTAAGCAATACACTATCCTCATAAAGTGTATGATGAACACACTCCCAGATGCGACAATATATCTATAATTCGTTTTGAAGCAAATTTCCTGTGCAACATTACAGACAGACCAACTTGCAATGGTGATAGAAAGGTTCTAGGTCTTATGTAACTCATAATTGAATGAGTAATTGCTGTGCATTTTGTTTCATATGAACTAATATCACCTTTTTTATTTTTTAAAATTATTTCTTCTATCAGAAACTGAAGGGATTCTGGAATATTCTCATTAATATTTTGGAATATATTATCACTTGGAGGATAAAATTCTGTATTACTTTTCTTCAGATTAACATCGTTTCGAATAATTGCTGCTGCAGATTTTAAGATTTTTCTTTTTTCTTCATTTTCATCTTTTTTTGAGGCTATCCATGTCTGTTTTTTTAATGGTCAAAAAATGGTGTCAGAAAGGCCAAAAAATTTTGTTAATTAACCACCCGAAAGTATTTTTAATAAGCTTTAATTTAAGCCGTCGTACACCTTTGTGCCACAATCTTGCCGTACTTTATGAACACTCAAAGTTTTTTTGTGAATTGCGATTTTTTTGAGGTAATATTCGACATTTCAATATGAAATTTTTGGGGTTTATAGTACTCCACAAAGTTTACCTTTCCCTCAAGTTTTATCAACTTTCATTAATTTGCGTTAAAACAACAGCAATTTGTTTATAAACGCCATCGCCACTTTATTTATTTATTAACAATAATAATAACATCGACTTCCGTATTAAGGCTAGAAATGTTCTTAATTTATTATAGAATACTGAAAAAAAATCACATTAAAATCGGTTTGTTAGGTCCAAAGATATTTATAAAAACGCTATTTTGCAACTTAAATTGTTAATAAAAAAATAAACGGGTTGTTTTTACACAAAACTTAACTATTAGCTCAACTTGATCCCATTAACCAATTTAGCACACAAAAAATCGACTCCCAAAACAATTCACATTTGATTTTTATTTTGACTCCACTACACGTGCTCACAAATAAATAAATATTAGCATGTATAAAAAGTGTAAATAAAAACTTTAAACTGCAATTTTTTTACCTGTTTTATATGATAAAAACAAAAATATTTGTAATGTTTTGATTATAACCTTTGAAGAAATATCAACTGCGTTACTGCTCCGTTCTTGTATAGCAGATGTTTGTATGGCACACCACAACAATGGGTGTTGCGCGCGCAGCTACATTTACAGTTCACACTCGAGGGGAATAGAACGCCGCGCCGTTTAAAAATTTTACCTGTTTTCTAGGGTCTTGTTTTTAGAGTATAGGTATAATCAGGTAAGAGAAATAACATGAATAGATAGATTTAGTATTGTAGTAGCTGTAACGTTAATTTCAAGTACTCAAATAAACCCACTTAAAAGATACATGTATGTAACGCAAAGGAGGCACCTTTTTTTAGTATACACAATTTTTATTTATTTTTTTTAATTTCGAAAATGATTTTAATTTTCATGAGTATAGTTTTTGATGCAGAACACTTGCAGCTTTCAAATACAATTTTTTGTATTTCGATATCTCTATTTTTAAGATTAATAAAGGCAGATAAACTCTGAATTTTCGAGTAAATTTAAAATACGTCGAAATACTCACTTTTGAAAAGGTGTTTTTTTTTAAATAACAACTTCAAAAGTATTTTTCATTATTATAAAATAAAAAGTTTATCTCTTTTAAAGGTAAATTAGTAAAGAACTACTATTTTTTAAAATTTTATTGTATAGTACTTGTAATTTTGTGGTTTCACTTCTTTTTGTATCTACAGTAAATATTTGTACACTATAGTCTTTATGTTCAAATAAAATATTTATGTAAAAATCAACAAATTTTGAAAGCTATACTGTTCCCCTTCAAAACTAGCCTTTATTTAACTGGCTATGCTTAGATTAAAGAAAGTTATGATATTTTTGAATAGACGCGCCTGGCTAATTTAGCGAATTACGCAAGATCGGGGGCAAACGCTCTTTTTAAAACGCAGCGCTCATCATTACCAATTTTCAGGAAAACAGTTCCATTAACGTAAAAATATGTAAGGAGACTTTCTGAAGGAAATTGTTTGCTCTTCAATATACACCTTTTTATTTCTTCCAACTGTACATATTTACGGAGTGCTTTAAGAAAATCTGTCTTTACGATTTTTCCAGACCATTTTCAGAAAACCCTAGAAAGGTAAACATGCAAAGATTTTTTTATATTAATTATTAACGTTTATTTAACACGTGCACCAAATATTGCTTTGCCCCAATTTTTTATCAAGTCAAAATCTCTGGCGACTGGACTAATAAGTTGAATGAGTTTTACTATGAGTTTTAATTTATACGAAAGCTTTCAACCAAATTAGTTGTTAATATAAATCAAATTATAATAACCTAAAACTACGTACTGTATAATGAAAGAACAAGTGAAACTTACATTGTCTAAGGATTGAAAAAGTCTGTAATTGAGACCTGCTTCTTTCCTCGCATTAATTTCCTCGCCGCTATATCCTTCCACTTACGTAAACATATTGCTACGACAGCACAGAACAATGTACGCGTTTATCGAATATGCCAGAAGATCTCGATGTAAGCGTGTGGTGTACGTGCTACTAGACGCATTTTGCGAGAATTTTCTCGACTATGCCGGGCTTCGCTCGGGCGCTCGGACTGTGTCAAGGGCGTAGTAATTATGTAGTTCACGAGAGATAAGACGCAGTTTGGAAGCTTCTGGTGTGTGAGCGTGACTATAAATACATCGGGTAGCGGCCTTAGTTTTTCAGTTCAATGCGAGATATTTGATAGTGCGGTTCGAGAGTATTAGTGCGATATATTTCCAGAGCGGTTCGAGTTATTACTGTGTACGTTCAAGTAGTTATTATTGAAGTGTTGCGTTTTATAATCAGATGGTATAATTGTAATAAAATTGAGTTTTAATATTTGTGGACATTTTATTGCGTGTGTACAATTTTCATTTGATTTACAGTAGACTGTGTTGTTAATTACGAACTGTTTTACTGTAACAATTAAAGGTGTGATTAGTGACTTAATTGGTGTCTTGTACTTATTTTGTTTCCACTGTACCTACGACGATCGAGTAGACCGTCGTAACAATATGATGTCTGCTGGTGTTGCTTCTTCTTGCTGGCCAATGTATTCCACTGCCGTCTCGATCGCCTTCAGGCCTTCGCAGTGGGTTATACGATCGGAGGGTTCATCACCTTGTTCCTCTTCAATCGGCTGTTCATTTAATACCATCGCTACAATATCTTCGTCTGCAATTTCTTCGATTTCGTCCTTTGCCAACCATTCTGTGATGTCTTCCAATGAAGCTTCCTCACATCCGGGAACTTTTTCTAACAGCGATACAAGCGCAGTGTTATCAGTTGCATTTTCCACATCACATTGCTGTTCTACCTCTTCCCACTTATCACTGGCTCTGTGATCCAGCAAAATTTTCCACGATCGCACAAGTGTTAAAGATGGAATTTCATCCCATGCCTCGGACACCCATCTGATGACGTCAAGCATGTCTACTGACTGTAGTGCCGTCACAACTTCTGTATTATCAATTGTCGCGATGATATAGCTTAGTAGCCTACGTCGATATTTCTTTTTCAAAGCTTGGAGCACTCCCTGATCCATTAGCTGACATATAGATGTAACATTTGCAGGCAAGAACAAAGCTTTTATGTCTCCATCTTTTAATTGGTCATTTGCTGGATGTGAAGGAGCGTTATCCAAAACTAGGATTGCTTTCCTTGTTAAATTGTTTTCAGCTAAATGTTTTCCAACTTGTGGCACAAATTCCTGTTCAAACCAATTTTTGAAAATTTATCCATTCATCCACGCCTTTTTTTGATGGGTATAATGGAGGGGCAAAGAACTTAAATCTTTAAGATTTTTAAAAGCCCTAGGCTTGCGAGATTTTCCAATCAAGGTCTCTCAACTTGTGGTTTCCGGTTGCGTTACTACAAGCTAAAACTGTAACGCGGTCCTTGCTCTCCTTGAACCCTGGTGTGGGCTTTTCCTGTTTAGACGCTAGTGTTTTAGACGGCAACATACGGTAATTCAAACCCGTCTCATCACAGTTGTACACTTGTTCTCCGGAAATACCTTCCTTATCAAGCAGGTCAAAAAAGTGTTTTTTAAAGTCGGGGACAGGGTCCTTATTAGCAGACAATGCTTCACCACTAATCGTCATCTGACGAACACCAAAACGTTTCTTCCAGTGATCAAGCCACCCGTCACTGGCAGTAAACTCACCATCGTCTCCTTCGATCTGTTTTTTAAACTGAATCGCTTTTTCTTGGAGCAAGGGGCCTGAAACTGTCAATCCTTTCCCCCTCACATTTTCATACCACAGATGTAAAGCCTCTTCAACTTCCACATATTTTCCTTTTTGCATAGTTTTTCTAACTTTCACGCCACTGCCACTTGCTTGCTTAGAACACCATTTTTCAATCTCTGCGCGATTTCTTCACCAATCACCCACAGTAGTTTTTCCAACACCTAACTCCAGTGCAATTTTGTTTACCGACTCACCAGAATCCATTCTTTTTATTGCTTGCAGTTTTTCTTCCAAAGTTACTACCACTTTCTTTCGTTTGTCACCCATATTTCACTTAAAAATAAAAGCCACCAACAATACTGTATACACGCTTTATAACAAATTAACAATCCACGAACGACTGAACCGCACGGACTGACTTCTGGATACAGACTGACTGATGCACCTGTTACACATTCAAGTAGGAACACGAAACTTTCCTGTCACAACATGAATCAATTGGCGTGCTGTATAGGTAACTGGTGATTCACGCGCAAGCGCCTTCACCCGCGTAGCAGGATTGCTCACATGACGTTTGAAGGCGCTAGTAATCGGATCGGAAATATTGCATACGTACCGTACTTTTTTTTTTTTTTGAGTAGCGGGTCGGGTCGGATAGGCCGAAGGTCGAATAGTCGGGAGTCGGATAGCCAAGAGTCTACTGTACGAGGTTTGATAAAAATTCGTGAAATTTAGCAATTTCCACAGCTATAAGTGTCCGATTAAAAAACTGTTTTTATCTGACATTGGTACACGTGTCAGTGACAATCCTCTAAAATTGTATCCCTACTTGATACATAGTTTAGATTTCACAGTTAATTGAGTAAGGATGAATTTTTGTGTAAACTGTGAGATAAACTGCTCTGTCCTGGTAGACGTTTTCAGAAGGCTTCTGACCAAGACTGCTGTGAGTGAACAAGCGATTGACAAGCTTCAAAGACTGCCGTAAATGAGCTGAAGATTGTGGTTGTCAGATGAAGATTATGTTTTTGTGTTCACGAATTTCATCGCTAGGCGCAGTGGTAAATAAAGAGTACTATACGGATATTTTCCATCCTAATGATGTGTCCTGGCCACTGAAATTTATGCAGTCGGATGGTGGTGGCCAGATCATTGTCTTTATACAGCTTGTAGATCTCCTCATTGTGACACATTCTCCATATCCTGTTTACTTGGCTTGGTCCATATATTCTCCTCAAAATTCTCCTATCAAAAGTATTGACTATGTTAGCGGCTTGCTTGTTCAGAGTCCAAGTCTCGCTGCCATATATTATCACCGGTCTAATCATAACTTTCTGTTTAGTCAGATCGAGGGTAGAAGACCTCTCGGAAGACCCAAGACACGCTGGGCTTTAGTGGCGAGTGATGCTGATAATTTACTTAAAATAAAACGATGGACATCTATCGCCAAGGACAGGGAAAAATGGAGGAGGCGGATGATTATGGAGGCTAAAGTTCGACTTCGAACTGTGATGCCATAGAAGAAGATACGGAAATTTTACGTCATTTGTATGAAGCTATTTATAGAAAAGGGCCAGATTTACGGAAGAATAGTTTATGTAAATTTGGAAACCGATAATGCACCTGGACGCACGTCATTGCTTGTTAAGGATTTTGCCCAAGCTAGGCAAAAGAAAACGTCATAATGATGAGACGGCAACTTCCATATTCACCAGATGTGTCCTAACGCCACCTTTCATCCTCCCAATAGCGATAATTTCCACGAAAGCACTACTTTCACGACCTTTGTAGACGTAAAACCAAAATCGTTAAATGAACTCAACGCTGTACCAAAATGTGCTTGCTTGAAATATTTTTAAGACTGTAAATTGTCTGGCTTAATCGTGTTACGTTCGACTGAGACTACTTTGAAATGGGCAGTATACTGTAAGCCTCGGTGAATGAGGGCATATTTTTTAAAATAAACAAACATTTGCAGGCATTGGACAAATGCAATGCACAGAGATGGGCATTGAAAATGCTTCAATAAATCTAAAAAATATATATATTAAGTTCATTCACCAATCAATGAATTCATTCTTCATTTACCAATGTACAGATTATAACTTAAATGTAGTCGCATTCATAAACGAAGTTTTATGTGTGTACTACGTTATTGACTACAAAGAAGTAGTTTCTATGGAAACTCACCGGTTCCCATTTTCGATCGGCCGCAAATGTGCGACACGTCATTATAAACATTTTCAATGTTAAAATTTCATGAACTTTTTGATCAAACCTCATATACTGTGTGAGATTAAATCTCACTTTTACTCGTCCATCGGTTCTAATATGTTCCAAAATTGTATTACATTCGTTATCTCTACATACACAAAGGATTATTGACAGTTGAAAACGTAGGACCACGCAAGTCGATTTGGGCACCGACATAGACTTGTCATCATCATACAGAAGGAAGGGAGCGAACTTTTTTCAAGGGTAGGTGAACATCTCTGTAGACACTGGTGAACCTCGTAGTTCTTAGTAATGCGGGACTCTAACTCACTAAAAACACCTCCCTTAATGCTACAACTGAGCTCATCCAGCAACTTCTCTTCATGTTTCCTTCACGGGTGATAGGGTGAAGCCCAGTGGCTAATCCCAAGAATAATATGTCTTTATCTCACGTAGAGTTTTATGGATCTATACATATTAATTGCTTTCTATTGCGTTAACAATCATGTGGCTTCTGTTTTTTGAGTCGCCTCAGGACGTGTGGAGCTTCATCCATCACGTGTCGCATAATTCGGTTATCGTGTATCTGGATCCTCTGATCATGTTTGTCTGCATATTTTGTTATTTTTTCGCTGATTAATTCTACATTGACGTCTCTATGTAGTTTGTCGTTCCTTATATAAAAAGGGGCATTCACTATGTTTCTGAGCACTTTGTTCTGAAAGGTTTGTATTTTTCCTAAGTTTGTTTTCTTTGTACAGCCCCACAGCTGAATTCCGTAAGTCCACACAGGCTTCAAAACGTGTTTGTACAACAGCAGATTGTTTTCAACTGTTAGTTACGAGTTTCTCCCTAACAGCCAGTATATTTGTCTCTATTTTATGTTGAGCTCTTCCTTCTTTTTTACATACTTTTTCCTTTCAAGCTTTGTATCCAGCGTGATACCTAGATACTTTGGTGTGTTAACGTATGACACTTCCACCCCATTAATATAGGCGTGCACCATACAAAATACCATACCATAATAAATGCCATTAATAATCACATACAAAACTACAAACAAAACAGAACACACACTATCAAAACACACACACAAAGCACAAAACAAATTTTAATCTACCTGGTGTTTATAAACTAAATTGCTCAGATTGCAACAAATTCTACATAGGCCAAACAGGACGTTGCTTCAAGCAAAGATACATTGAAAACACAAAAGCACCTACACTCTACTTCCGAATCCAAGTTTGCAAACCACCTCATTGAAGCAAACCACACATACACAAACATCAACATCATGGATATTCTACACGTAGGGCCTACACACAAAAGGCTGAAAACTAGACACTGTTGAACATTAGGAAATATACAAACACATAAAAACGACATCCTAAATCAACAGACACAATTTAAATGACAAGTATTATTCGAACATATCACACACACACACACACACACACACACACACACACAACATCGATCCTTCAAAAATCGACGCCGTCTCCAAAAACAAGACGGGCAGCTCTCCCAGTGGCAGCCTCTGTCTAAGCGGAAACTGGTTCAGGCTATAAGGTAAAACTTGTACGTCTTTACCAGTAAAAAACTTTGTGTTCCGAGTCGGTACTGATATAATTATATTTAATATATACACTTACTGTATCTACTTTTCTGTTGATATAAACTGATTTCCGGAGTGTATTTGGACCTATTCTGTATGTTTTATATGCAGAAGACATTTCTAAATGTGATGGTGTGACAACATGACACTGCTTTTACTAACTACTGGTGTTAGTACAGACGCAGTAACAGACGCTCTACAAACAGCAGTTGAGTACGCCACTAGATGGACAAAAAAATGACGCATCAAGCTGAACGAAACCAAAAGAAACCAAATTTGTCTATCCACATCAATTTCACCAACCAAAAGATGGATTATTAACCAATCCTAACCAATAAGCGGTAGTGGCTAGCGTGTTGCGCTGCTACGTTGTCCGCGCGGGTTCCATTCCTGTCGGCTGAATTAGAAACGACCGTTCCTCCTCGCAAGGCGATGGCAAACCAGCGAGAGGTACCTTTGAGAGGCTCCGTAACACACGCACTACGGGTATATGCAGGGAGGGTACAAACCAGTCGAAAGACTGATGGACTCAATAATAGTTATCAATCAACAAAGAATTCCACGCGCAAGTTCAGTGTGAAGTGTTTAGGGCAGCTTATGGCTGCCTAAAGTAGGTGGAAAGAACATGTTATAAACATGTCTTGAGGTAAAACAATTATAAATATTAAATAAATTGTATATGCATCAAGAAATTGACTGTAGCAGAAAGTGTTTACTACATACACCTGTGTATGTTTGTGTTCGTAAAAAATATTTATATCGCTGACGGTGAAAGAAAGAGAAAAAACAGGTTCACATTATAACATGATTGAGAAAGAGTAAGAAATGCGTGAATGAAAGAGAGAAACAGAGAGAGAGAGAGAGAGAGAGAGAGAGAGAGAGAGAGAGAGTGAGTGATAGTATGTGAATGAAAGATATAATTACGGCAGAGGAGAAAGGCAATTTCAAGTAGAGCAAATATCATTTTACATTTAAGAAACAGGCCGGTTACAGCCTGTTATCAATATTTAGAATCAAATTAACATGTTTAAAATATTTAGGCTCTAAGTGTGTAGTAATAGGCATGTTCGAAGTATTTTTTGTTGTTGGCGTTGTTGTAATGCAGCTTTAGTTCAACGTCTAGGCTCACTCGTCAACTCACCACTAATCCACTGAAGCCCTGAAGTCTGCTAGTTAACATCCAAGCTACTTGTAGACTGAAGATTAATAATGGAAACTGAAAGGAAGGTGACATTGAAAGGCAATTTTATATACAAGTTCCGTACAGGAGTGTGGGGACTTGTCGAATTAGACGAGAATAATAAATTTAAAATGATGATAAGATATAGAGACGTTTTTCTGTTTATAATTGTTGTGACGC
Organism: Magicicada septendecula; assembly: GCA_034769895.1. NCBI lineage: Eukaryota > Metazoa > Arthropoda > Insecta > Hemiptera > Cicadidae > Magicicada > Magicicada septendecula. The sequence continues at coordinate 43,677,970 of CM068373.1, read as the reverse complement.
TTTACTTTTCTTTGACTATCTTCACGCTTGCTTCGGAAAGAGACAACATGGGTATCCTTGTAGAAAGCCTTCTCTTCTTTGGATTGGTATGCATGTTCGTTGCACAGTTATCGATGCTGTTATATAATATTAAAACTATTCCAGTATTGATGGAGAAACTGCAGGAGAACGAGTTACTATGTTCGAAAATCAATCAGAATGGAAGTAATGAAATTTATAAGAGATACGCTTCCAGAGCTAACACAATTTGCGGTATATGGCAGTTGTCAGCAAGACTGGGCATAATTCTTTGGATCATCAAACCTTTGGTAATACTGATTTATTTGAATCTAACAAGCGTTGATAATAATGTGTCAGTTTATCCCAAAGTTTTGCCAATTAAGTATCTGTTCGCGATTGATAATCCGTATATCTTTTCGGCAGTATTTTTGTACGAATCAGTAACGTTTGCTGTTCTGGCAACTGTTTTACCATCACAGTACGCTATCCTAGTAGTTGTCGTTACAATGATGACCGCCCAGTTTGCGATACTGAAGACTGCTGTGAGTAACATAAAATATCCCAAGGGGCAAGATATTAATTGTCTTATTGCACCTGGTGAAAGAGAAGAACTCTATGAAAGATTTGTTGACTGCGTTAAAAGCCATCAGAAATTATTAGCGTAAGTATTACATATTTTTTAATCACCTTATAAGGCAACTAATTTAACTAGGTAGGACATTTTTAAAACGTTAATTTTAGTTCCACGAGTGCACCCGTAATATTATTTATAAATTTCAAGTAATTTATGGCATCGTTTTGTGTAACAATAACAATATATTAAATTACGATAATACAAGAAAAGCTTATAAAAAAATAGTAAGTGCAATATTCATACCATTATATTCATCACTATTCTTGTACTAATATTTGGTGTTCTGCCTTAAGGCAGGTCTTCAAATGGTAAAAGCTCTCCAAGCTGTCCTATCACATCCCCGTCTTTTTGTTTCTCCCACTGATTTTAATGCTATCTATTAACTTCATTATTCTACGGCCTCTTCTTTTTCTCCTTCTATGACACCCTCCGTGGCAGTTGTAAGCAAGCAGCCTCTTCTTAAACAATGACCTAACCAATTCCTTTTTCTGTATTCTGTTACTTTCAGGTTTATCCCTCTTCCCCTATTCTTCTTAAAACTTCACCTTTCCCTACTTTATCAACCCACCTCACTTTTTCCATTGCTCGCCAAACCCATATCTCAAATGGTTCTAATGTTTTCTCATCCTCCTTCCTCAGTCACCATGCCTCTGCAACATATACTATTCTTATTATAATTACATGAATTATAATTATTAATTTATAAATCTTTTATAGTCCTATAATGATACTGATGTGATACTACAATAATTATTCTACTTGCAGAATTAGTTAATATTTGAAGAACATATACCACTATACATATGTACTTGTGTTTTGGTTGGTACTCCACAAGATTCAAAATTAGGAAGGCTGAGTACAATATGTATCCCGGAACATATTCAAAATAAGGGAAAAAACATCTTGTTGTGAAGTAATTATAAATTTTAAATATATTGTATCTGCATCAATGTAAACAGTATTTGAATATATATATATATATATATATTAAAATTTTGACCAGCGTCGCAATCATAAAAATATCTTTATTGTGTCTATTACACAGATCTACGTTTAACGGATACACGTGTGACAAAAATAGTTTACTGCCTGTAACAGAACAAACTATTTCTAAATCTCGGTAATGAGTTTATATGGCCCTATCAGTCTATAACTTGGTTGTTTGGTGGAGACACACCGGATTATTGGGTAATGCTACTAGGTACACTACATGTGAATATTGTTTAGTGGTTTCCGTAACTCCGCCTCTCATAGGTAAAGGTTTTCCTATTAGTACTTGAAAAAAAAAAAGAATAATTTAAACAGAATTCTATCTTTTGTTTTGTCTAGACTCAACGAAATTAATAATAAAATTCATTTCATTCAATATTCTGTTCTATTTACTACGACTATAAGTTATACTTATAGTTTTAACAAGGAATTACCATTATAAACATAAGTGGTATCTGCGGATACCTAATTTACCCTAAGGTATGAATAAATATAAAATTCTTCATAACTTGTGACTTTTTTAAAGGGCGGCAGTGACAGACCTGTTCTATTGATATTGAAAATACAGACTTTTAATGCATCACTGACAAAACTTGAAAAGAAATGCCCGGGCTGTGCAAGCAATCCGCATTCGTGCTGAGGTAAAATATTAATGCAAAACGTAAATTACTGTTATCTAATAATTAATATTATACATTCAAATAAAAGAGAATCAGTTATTTAAAAAAATACCCATACAGTATAAGACCATATAACTAATAATTCTGGGAAGTATTTTCTTCTTCTCCTTATTCTCTTTAAGGATTAGGTTATATAAACTTGTTCCGGCAACCATCTCATCCTCGGACGACCCACGTCCCTTCTACCAATGGCTTTATAGTTCAGTGCCGTTTTCGGCAATCGATCCTCTGTCATCTTTTGCAGATGATCACACCATTGCAGTCATTTTATTTACGTCCTTAACTTCGAGTTCTGCTCTGATATCTTCATTCCTTATTCTATCTTCCAATTTATAAATTAAAGTATTTTGAAGAAACAGCACTTCACCACTTTGGATCTTGCCGCTTTCCTTTCTTGTCAAACCCACGCCTCACTTGCATAAATCAACGTGTTAATATTGACATCATACATCAGGGGTGCACATCTTGTGATACGGATTTCAGCTTGTCTCGTTCAGCTTGTCTTGTGTGGATCCCTTCGTTTAGCCTTTTCTCTTTAGCCTCTCTTAACTGTCTCTTGTTCTTTTCTGACCCCGACGCTATTAGAGTAATCGAGGGCTGGGGGGTGTCTTCCTTTTTCAATTCTAATTTCTTAATTTTGGCTGGCTTAGGATCTTTGAGTGCTCACTGATGCCGATAGGTGAGCACTGGAAATACTAAGAAACGTTCAGTATCATAATAACTGATACAAAGCCACCAAATCCTATATCAGAAAGAGAAGGGTGAGTGCGAATCTCCTGCTACACAAAATAGGGGCCTTTTGGCTAAGGTATGGTAATCTTGACAGAAGAGTCTCTGGTCCTCCTGGTAGGGGTTTGTGCAACAGGCCAATAACCTGTTCATGTAAAACTTTGAAATACTCGTACTTGTAGTATCCAAAGCAGCCTCGGAGTAAGGACTGGAAACTGTGGCAGTAGGACCCTAGCGAAGAATAAGGATTCGAATAAGTGGATTGTGAAAAAATTAAAATTGTTGTAATTATTCAAGGATTTAATATCCGGAAAATTAAAAATGACCAGAAGGCATATCACGCTGTACCCGGTACAATATTATATGTATACATAAGTCCTGTGTAGAGTTCGACAGTTCGACTAAACAAATGCTGTTATATAACGAGCAGAAGCGGAAGTAACGCCTGGCACTCACAAGTACCATGACACGCTGTAAACCTAACCAGGTGTAAAACTATAAACGTTAAACATTGTTACGAAAGCTACGTCTTTAAATTTTCGTTCAAACCATTTCCTTTCTTCACCAATAATTTTTCCATCATTCCATAGGACTTTCTTTTGCCCCTGCCATGCATATTCAGCCAAAGTTGATTGTGAAATATTATCGCCCTCGACCTTTGCATGTTTGTGCTCAATCACACGGACGTGCAAAGGTCGACAACGCACGGTCACTCAATCACACCCACATACACAAAGGATGTCATCATAGTAATCGTAATCATCATCATCATCATCTCTGCCGCCGCCGCCATCATCATCAACAACAACAACATCGTCGTCGTCGTCGTCATCATCATCATCACCACCCCAAGCACGAGGCCTTAGACCTGTTCCGGAACCCATCTCCTCCTCAGTCTACCGACATCTCTCTTCCCAGTAGGGTGATAACCCAAGGCAGCCACAGGCATGCGGTTCAAGAGTTCACACCATCTCCTTCTGTGGTCTTGAATCTTCTGGTGCAACGATACAGTGTTTAAATCGCGTCTAATATCCTCGTTCCTTCTCCGATCCAAGAGAGAACAATCTTGCGTCCCTCTTAGAAATTTCATTTCAGCTGCCTGAATTTGGTGCACGTCCCTTTTACCAGGAGTCCATGTCTCACTAGCATACAAGAATGTGTGGACAGCCACAGTTTTATAAAATTTCGTTCTTTCATTCTTCCGTGTTTTATTTTTCAGGTATCCATGAATCGTTCCACAGATGCGTCTAAATTTTGTTAGCTTACTATCCCGATCAATATCAGTTCCATATGAGATATTACAACCGAGGTAATTAAAATGACTAACCTGATCCAAAATCTGATTATCACGACTATCTTAGTTCTTATAGGATACATACCCTTAAATGTCATCGTTTTAGATTTTGTAGCAGAGATTTGAAACCCATAATCTTGTATGATGCTAATGAATGTAAATATCGCCCGCTGTAAAATGTCTTCTGTTTTCTGTATCATTACCTTGTTATCTGTATAAAGTATAAGGGTGACATCAGCATTCACATGGATATTTCGCTGAAGTGATATTCCCGAGTCAAGTTTAGCTGTCATAAAGATGTTTAGACAATATTTTTTTATAGAACACAATGTCAGGGTGTTTTCATCATCATCATCAACTATTCAAGGCTTAGGAGTATTCTCTTGTTCTGGCCTCATGTTTCTTGCTACCTTGCTACCGGACGTGCGACATCTCTTCTTCCATGTGGTTGGTAATTCCGCTAACCGCAAATCTTTTCTCTAACTAAAACATATTCAAATCCTTTCTTACATCCTCATTTCTTATTCGGTCTGCTTTTGTGCTTCCCTTTACTGTTCTTAAGTATTTCATTTCCTGTGGTTGAATCTTTTTTCAAATCACTTTTTCAACACAATATATACATTAGTTGAGTGAATATGTTTGTGTATGTGAGTGTGCGCGCGCGCCTATGTGTAAATGAGTTGAAGCAGTTTGTTTTACATCATCAAAATAATTCCATTATTACATATTGTTTTCCTTAAATACATCGAGAAAATTATAATACCCCAGAACATAATTTATACACTATTACACTTTAAATTTCTCATAATGTAAAAGTTCCCGAATGGTCTTTGTAATTACTAACAAAAGCATTAATGAACAATTATATATTATAATTGGTACAGTAAACATAACTACATATACATGGCTACATATAATGACTACGTACACAAGTCCTGATGATGACAATAAATATTGTTGAAATGTCGACACAAATAATTTAAAATTTGTGTCATACTTTTTTTACTGTTCCAGAACATTATCATACAAGACAATTTTTGACCGAACTGAATGTTTCCCACAGAAAGCCATAATTTTTGTTTTTATAACTGATAATCTGAGGTGATACTCTTCTGCTGCTTTTCCAAACTTATAAATATGATTCTGTTAAGAATTCTCACTCTCCTGAATAAACATCTTGTAATCGCCAAAGATCAACATATTAGTTGATGTAGTCTTATCTAGCTTTGTACCTGTAGGAACTTTCTCTTTCACTCCTCGGAGAATATCGTCTATATATAGATTAAATAATAGTGGGGACAGACAGCACCCTTGTCTCAATCCTCTGTTAGTAAAAATTTCCTTCGAAAATTGTCAATAGCTCAACTGAATTATTATTTTCGTTCCATTATAAGCAGTGTTTATTATATTTATTAAATGTTTAAGATATCCCTTCATATCTAATTAACAAGAGTTTCTTCCTATTCACTCGGCCAAATGCCTTCTCTATGGTAATACAGTCTATGCGTGTTTCCCGATTAGTTTTTCTTCTCTTCCCTATTACTTGATTTACAGAAAAAATGTTATCACAACAGAGTCGTCCCTTCCTAAAGCCAGATTGGTTTTTCAGTATGAGAGCTTCTGTTATCGTGCTTGGACATGCATGTAATATTTTCATATATACCTTATATCTTGCATTCAAGACACTAATTCCCATATACTTAGAAAACCTATTTCTTTCTCCCTTTTTTAATATGGGAATTACATGAGCTTCATACCATGTTTTAGGAATTTTCTTGAACCTCCAAACGTTAATTATTAAAACTTAACAATCTCTCATGCAGTTTGTCTCCACCATATTTTAATAATTCACCGTTTCTCAAATCCCTATAGTTTTCTCATTCTATAATAAACTTTAATCGTCTACAATTTTTTTAACGCGTGGAGGGAGCGAAACACAGTACGCATCTCAAACGTAACGCTAATTTCTTAGGGTACGGTTACACGATGATTTTTTCCCGCACGTTTGCGAGCGGTTGAAAAACGCATTGAATTTAACACATAGGTGGCAATGAAATTGGTCAACGGACATGTTATTATAGCAATTAATTTTGGTCTCCATGGTGTTTTTTACGTCTTTTTTTTAATATGTAATGCAAAACATTTTCTTAATAATTATTTTATTTACTACTGATAACCGATATTTTCTTTAATCTAAACACTGATGTTTCTGTGCAATTGCGTTTAAACTCTATATACACATTTAACCTTTATAGCCAGAGCTGTAGGGATGCGCGTCCGAGACGTCCCAACGCTGCCGTCCGATTATAAACCGCCTGTGTGACTACACTTCCGTCTGTGCACGTGCGCGTGTGAACTCCGCGCGCGTGCACGGCTCGTGTAACCGTACCCTTACAATTTTTCACACACTCAGCACAAAAGTAACTCAAGATTACTTAGCCTCTCTGTGTTTTGTTTTATGCTTATCAAAACGTCTAATGTCACTAGTGCGATTAAAAAAAAATCTTCATTGAATTATTTAGTAGTTGTTGCGAAGTTTTTCGACTTAAGCATCGAAATTGATATTAGAGGCTAATGATTCGAATATGTAATGATCGGATGACTCCGCTCTTTATGTAATCGAGTTTCCTAGAAATCCTACAAATGTACCGTTCAATGTGACTTGGTTTCCTGAATACCGACTTGTTGATGTGTGTGTCCCCTGATTAATCAAGGTATGTTTTTTTAAACACTATACAGTATACGGTATATTTAATAGAATTTGTTCTTTACTATACACAATTCCCGCATATATTGAGAACATTCCCGTATTGTCGTATATTGACGGCATGTTGAGAGCATGGAAATTATAAATGTAAATTTATAAGTGTGTATTAATTGCATAAATATTTTATTGATTTTTCACATGTATCTGGCCCCGAAGTTGGACGCCATTTATTAATGTAAATGTAAATATTATGCAAATAAGTGCATATGTAAAATTACACTTGTGGTAATTAATTATGTAATTGTGTTTGCTATTAAATATATAAATTTATCGATCTCTCACATGTATGTGTATAATTGAATCTTATTTATTACTCTGATTATCTATGCCCGCGTGTTGGAACACAGTTTATATAATGAATTTTATATAATTCATGTGCAATAGATAATATGTATTTACTTGCTTTAATTGATTACTTTCATGCCGTGTGTGAAACAGCCATTTAACATTATGTATAACTATTCTGATTCTCATCAACACATACGTGATATCATTTAATAGATTAACGTTATCAATTCATTTACTTTATTTACACATATGAGACTCTTAAAATCTATTTGTATTCCTTCAAATTTCTGGTTGATATTTGGGTTGTATTTGGTAATAATGAACGCATATTTTATGATCAACTTAAAGTACTAGTTTAATTATCATTCATAATATATTATAATTGTACATATGATACTTCGCTGTACCTGAAATACATACATATTTTATAATAACAAATACATGTTTCAATATATGCTGGAAACAAAGAAAACATACATACATATATAAATCAAACAATATAACAATTCAATATTCTACTTATTTAATGCGTTCATTAAATCCCAAATAAGCTTTGGTTAATACATTCATTAATTACTTTTATTCAGATTTATTCATTACTTTTCTTAATAATTTTCTCAGGTGTGAATTCTTTGAAAGAAACCAGGTCTGTAGAAGTTACTAATTAGAAATAATTATAATAATGGTTACTTGGTTATTGAATATCCATTAGTTGTTGTTGACGTCGAGTTCCAGAGATGAAGATGGCTCGTAGACCCATTCCGTCGGATGCTGCTTTCTCACAATCACTTAACACTTACTCTTCCGATCACTCGCGTAGGCGTTTGTATATGTGAATAATTGAAGTTCAGTGTTCAATTAAATGTTTCATCTTACTGTGTATACTGTGAGTTCGTTTTAATGTTAATATACATGTCTAGTTCCACATGTCGCTGCTTCATTAAACATTCGTATTATTCATTAATTTGTTTAATATTTCGTGTTCATTATGTTGTTAATAATGTGTAGCACACTATATTAAGTTCAACTGTTTTATATATCGTTAAGTGATGATGTCTGTTGGTGTAACGGTCTGATTGTTCACTTTGTATAATTTAACTAAGTCCGTTACCTCGCACTTCGGTTAAATCTCACTACCGTGACATGAATGTATTACTAAGTCTTTTAAGTTACTGGTTAACGTTCTAACTTCCGGACTTGAGTTAATATTCCGCACGATTAATGTACTCTTCTGAAATTTAAATAATACTAACTCCGAATGACTAGAATAAACTGTTGAAAGTTTATGATATACCGTCTCTCGCACTTGAAGTTAAACTACTTGAAAATTTGAGTGTAAAAACTGTCTGAAAACGTTAGTAAAAACTGTCGAAAATTGAGTATTACTGTTTCAAAAATTAAGTGTAGACTGTCACAAAATTGAGTATCACTGGCCGTCCTCTGTCTTGGGCAGATAGTTTTATTAATTCGTCCCTACTCAAAACTTTGTCTCTGGCGCGCTTCACGCCTACTTTATTTCGAGATTGGTCAGTTTTTAGTTTTCTTGGAAAATACTGTCCCACCATGTCAAGATTCTACGTCATAGTTCTCCCGATAGGTCCTTCGTTTCTGTTACTATGACACTCCTCACCACCAAATTCCTCGTTGGCTGAAGGCATCTGATAGGTTCTTTGGTCTCCCCGATTTTTGCTCTGACGAACGTTGACCCGTTTCGACGAAACTATGGCTATTAGACACTTGTCGATCAGCCTATTGTCTGAGTAAACTCTGTGTTTCTATAGATTCCCATTATCTGTACTTTCAGTCTTCCTGGCGCATTGTTCCAAGTTCTAACCCCTTTTTTCCGGCTATTAACAATTTTGAACATCTGCTGGCTGGTGAAGTCACCCCAACTTTCCCTTCGTAAATTCTTGTCTGTCAATTAGACGATAACTCCAGCTGCGTAACATGACTTTAGTCTTTGTCAGGCCTATCTTACTGTATTGTTTCTTAAGGTGCAGTGCATCCGTTCCATTGTAATGGTGTAGTTTCACCCATTTTTGTCGTTTATCGTCTACTGACGTAACATGGTCAACATCTGCTACAATTCTCGGTACGGGTGTGAATGTCCTGGCTTACTTTGTTACAGCTGCGGAGAGCAATAATTCTGGACGAAACTTTCCCTGTCATCTTACGCCACCAATTTCTATAGTTGGATCGAACTTAATGTGTTTCTATTGTGAAGTCAGCGACGCCTCACTAGCATCTTCTCATTACTCCTTATTTATTGCGCCAACTATAAGTCGTTGACACTGCCTCGTGTGAACGTACTCTGCCGAGGTGAAAATTTAAAAATTTTAAAATTTTCTGCTCGTTACAAAATCCAGAGTGACTTCGGGAATACATCTTAACAAATCAATCTGTATGAGTTAATTGTTATATGCAGATGACATAGTTCTTATTCAGGAAAATGAGAATGATTTACAAAGAGCTATGTTTCAATTACAAAAAGTAGCAAGAGTACTGAAATGCAATTTCTTCGAAATACTTTAAATTATACATTGCAAGATAGAATAAGGAATGCGGATATCAGAGCAGAATTCGAAGTAAAGGACATAAATTAAAGTATTTCAATTTACAGAAGACAATGGTTGGTGGGATCGTCTGCAAAGGATGACAGATGATCGATTACCAAAAGCAGCACTGAACTGTAAAGCCACTGGTAGAAGAGACGTGGGTCGTCCGAGGACGAGATGTGTGCCGGAACAGGTTTATATAACCTAATCATTGAAGAGAAGAAGAAGAAGAAGAAGAAGAAGAAGAAGAAGAAGAAGAAGAAGAAGAAGAAGAAGAAGAAGAAGAAGATGATGATGATGATGATGATGATGATGATGATGATGATGATGATGATGATGATGATGATGATGAAAGAAGAATTTGTTTTGTTATTTAAGTGTCCGGCAAGCTACAAAAAATCAAAAGTTTTTCCCATATTATTACCGCCTACTATACATTTAGTATAGTATTTCTTTAACCATGTTACATACATACAAAGTACTCGTTCACAAGGAAAATGTTGCATGTTTCAGGTTGTCAAAGCAATGTAAAGAGTTGATCAATCCAATTGTAAGTTTATTAATCATGATGGTTACTTTTGGCTTGGTTCTAACCTCTCACCAGCTTATTCAGGTAAGAACCTTAAGTTTTGAACCTTAATAGAGGTGATAGTTACTGAGTGATAGTTACATTTACAACAAAGTACTTTATGATTTAATTTCAATATTTTATATATAAATATGTGTGTGTTATAGACACTCTTTTTATCATATTACATATAATAAGTTTTTCATTTAATACACATTTAATTTTAGAGCATACATTTAACTTTTAAATCTTCAAAATATAAATCTTCATAATAATGGCATGGTCGAGCACCACGTTCTTGGGGGCCATTTTATTTATAACGTTTTTGACTATGTTGCCTATCTATATGGCTGACGATACTTACGTTATAAATATTCAACGGGTGTAATCGTAATAATAATAACAACAACGTGATAATGTTTTGAATCTTTTAAACATTTATTAACAAAAACTTTCAATTAAATTGCGAGTTAAATCTCATTATTATTTGCATGTGTATGTGTGTACTCGTAGTACACATCCTTGTTAATAAATACAAGTAATCTCATATTACATAGAAACATAAAATCATCGTATAACTGTAACTAACATTGCTTATTATATAATATTGCTCTCGACTTGCTCAATTTATTATGATTACATTATTATTAAATTTTCTAGTCTTTCTTTTTAAATTCATATTGTTGTTGCATATCCATTTCTTATTTATGACTTATTAATTAATTTAGAATAATTACTATTCTTTCAAAATTAATTTAAATATTTCCAATAAATTATCATTTCAAAAATATACGTTCATAATTCAAATATTACTATAATTACTATACAAGAACAGTTACATTTACAAATTGTTAATTACAGTTTTTGAAATTATATTGTCTTTCTTTTTTCAATGTTTAATTGTCTTTGATTAAGTCTTTCGTTTGGATGAATACATGGCTTTCTTTCACCTTAATCGTGGCGGTTCCTAAGTGTATCCTTTTCTGGTCCTAAGTCCTTGAACCTGGTTGATTCTGCGTAGTCGTGTAGTCCTGGAGTCCGTTCCTCGTCCTCCGGATCCTCTCAGTAGTCCGATGACTCGTACTCTACGTCTGGAATCTATGCCATGTTGTGTGCTACTCTCTCGTCTTCCGTAATAGCCTCTGGCTGCAGCGGTGATCTCACGAAAGTGATGCTGTTGTCGGACATAGTCTCCGGCTGCCGCTGTGGTTGATCGAGAAAGAGAACAAGGCTGGTGTCTCGCGTATTTACAGTCTAGGGCGCAAAAACCATGTTTCGACAATTCTCTGCAGGAATCAGTCTGTCGTAGCGTCCTTTTACAAACACGATTATTTACACACCTATTTCACTGATCTTCGCAACATCCGAAGTCTTTTGCAAATTACCCGATATTCATCTGGTAGGTAATTTTCATGTGTATAACTGTGTGTTAAACGTTTTTCTCTATCTCAATTATTATGGGTTTTATTTATATTTATTTTCACTGTATTTACACATTTTATTATTTTCGCATAATCTTTCGTATACGCGTGCGTCTTTATATTATTTACACTGTGGCGTATTTTGTTTTGTGATATTTCACACACACTTATCACAATTTAAAAAATTTATATATTTATTAACGTTTATTTAGTGGTGATGCTTTGCAGGAATTAACTGGCTGCACTCACACACGTAAGATACACGTGTACACAGATGCAGCTGTGTGTGGCGTGACCTACCCGTTCAAGCAGGCGAATTCGTTATTCACCTTTACAGCTTTCTATATGAATTATTATACTCCTGACAATATTGATTATTTATTTAATTTACACAAATTATCTTAACTAATTGTGCAATGCACAGTACCAAATACATTCGTACTGTTGCAATATATATAGGCCTATAGCAATACATAAGGTTGCCATAGAATAAGTAATCAATATAGAGCTTATTGGAATTGGAACGAAACGACATTGAATTAATGATGATATTAATTTTTCAGAGAATCAACGGTGTCTTTAATACAAAAAATAACTAATTTGTCTCTGTTGACCTTGACAACGCTTATTTGAAGCGATCGTGGCGTAGTGGCTAACGAGTGGCGAGGGTACGATTCCCGCGGGGGTCATCTACTTTAGATACGACCTTCCTCCCTCGCAAAGTGATGGCGAACCAGCGAGAGGCACCCTGCCTAGTATAAGCCGTCCCCAGCTATGCCGATCGGATCCGGCATTAAACTGTAAGTCCCATATGCCTGTGAGGGATTCTGTAACACATACCACGGGTATATACGGGGAGGGTACAAACTAGTCGCAAGACTGATGACTCAAGAAGAGAAGAGAGACCTTCATAACACTAACTAAAATTTAATATTTTTGCAATAAAACAAATTGGCGTTTAAAAACTTCTTTTTGTCATCATCATCATCATCTTCTTCTTCTCCTTAACGGTTTTAGGCTTTAGCGGACGTATTCCACAGTCAAACTTTTCTTAGGTCTACCAAATTTTCTTCTTCCTCTAGGGTTGTAATCTTTCGCCATCTTCGGTATTGTACTTTCTTCCATTCTATTGATGTGTTGAATCCATTGTCTTCTGTATTCTTTAGTCTTTCATTCACTGCTAAAATATTTAAATCACTTCTTATCTCTTCATTTCTTATATGATTTCGTCTATTATACCTTTTAACTGTACTCAGAAATTTCATTTCTGCTGTTCGTATCTTCTGTTTATGACTCAAGTTTCAGAACCATACAGTAGTGTAGGTATTCCAATTGTTTTATAAAATTTTATTTGTTTTTTTTCTACATTCATTTTTCAAACGTTCTTTAAATCGTTCCACACATTCTTATGAAATTGGTCACATTATTTTCTATATCTCTATCTTGATCATAAGTAATGTCACGTCCAAGATAGTTGAAATGCCTTACTTGTTCTATGCATGTGTTGTTTATTCATATTTTGGTTCGAACCGGTTTGATTCAGATATGTTACAGTTATATTCTTTTCCTATTTTATGAAAGATGTATATTGCTCGCTGGAGATCGTCTTCTGAAGTGGCGAATCTTATTCCTCATCTCGGTCATCCGCGAAGAGAATGGTTTTCAAGCTTATATGTCGGTGGACTTTAATACCGTCAGGGGATTGTTCATTCCACTTTTTGAGGAGATCATCTAGATAATGGTTAAAAAGTAATGGTGACAGACAACAACCTTGTATTACGCCTTGGTTTGTTTCAATCGGATAGATTCGTCTCCGTCGCCTATGATTATCGCGGTGTGTCTATATAAACTCTTTGTGGCCTGAACTAGGTGTTGTGGTATACCTTTATTTTCAAGTATGTCCCATAACTTCGGTCAGATCACTCTATCAAAAGCTTTGTTGAAATCGGTAAAGGCAATATGTGTTCCTAAATTCTTTTCATGTCGTTTTCTTATAATTTGATGTATAGTAAATATGCAGTCTATGCAAGAGCGTCCTATCAAGGTCATTTTTTTTCGAAATTATAAAGTGTTTACCGATATAAACTTCTATTAGATTTTTTCTTTTAATTTTCTTTAAACGTGCATAAAATAATACATGTTCACTTCCCTGTAATGTCGAGTGCAGCTCCCTAAGACGTCGGGTTGATATTATCTGAAATACGTAGGTCAATTCACTCTGCCCGACGTCGTGGTCACTTCCAGTCGTGTAAACAGTTCTCGCGGGCACGGTTGCATACAATTCCACACAGCGAACTGTTACTGCTAAAAATCTTCTTCTTCTTCTTCTTCTTCTTCTTCTTCTTCTTCTTCTTCTTCTTCTTCTTCTTCTTCTTCTTCTTCTTCTTCTTCTTCTTCTTCTTCTTCTTCTTCTTCACCTCAGAGAGTAGGCACTTTGCGTGTTCCGTCTTTACTGAGTATCTCTCCATCTCACTCTCGATCTTCCTACATCTCTCCTACCAAAGGGTCTATATTGTAACACAATATTAGGTAGTCGTCCATCCTCCATTCTGTGCATATGCTGTAACCATTCCTTGCTATATGTCTAGATCATATGATTTATAGAGATAGCTCTATGGCTTATAGAGGTGTATATTTATAGGATAACTGTAGCTCTTCTCTAATATCCTTATTGCCCAAACAACCCAATCTCATGCAACTCTTTGTTCTTCTTGGAAACTTCATTTTTGAAGTTTGAATCTGGTTTTTAAACTTCTTTGTAGGAACCCATCTTTCATATCCGTATAGTAAAACAAGCACTGTCATTGTTTTATAAAATTTAAGCCTTCTCTCTTTCTTCGTCTTTGTCGTCAACCTTCTACGTATGACGCCACACATCATCGGCGTCACCTCGATATTTTGCTCAAACTGATGGTGGGTTATAAAACCTTTTTAATTAAAACAACTACTGTTGTCAGATATCTTTTGTTTTTTTACGAGTATTTCTATATAAGTTCCATCTCAAAATTTCCCATATTTCAATAGTTATTCAAATTAAGGTAGACACACACACGAAAATTGAATTCAGTATTAAAGTGCGAAAAGTATGCATACTTATGCATATAATGTTATAAGTTTATATCTCATGCAAAGTACTCTTACATTTCCAGATGAAAACACTGGAAGAGTATTTAACACTGGGTCCTTTTGTATACGGCATTCTGGAAATGCTGTTTGTCTCCTGTTGGCTGGCTGATGAATTGACATCCATGGTGAGTAACACACGCCAAAAAAAAAAGGTTTCGCAAGTTTCACTGTAAAATATTTGTTACATTTATAGCTTTTGTTGACTTAGAAAAGGCCTTCGATAACGTTAAGTACAGTATTCTACACAAAACATGGAGTTCCCTACAAAGAACAAAGAAGGAACAAAGACTGGTCAGAATTTTTACAAGCAGGAGACAGGCATAGTTCGATGTGGAAACCATCAAGAGGAAGCGAATATTGTGAAAGGAGTAACACAGGGATGTTCTCTGTATCGATGTTTGTTTGACTTGTACGTCCAAGAAGCGATCGATAGAGTAAGGGAAGACACCCATCTGGGAGTAAACATACACGGGGAAAAAGTGGACATGGTTAGGTTTGCAGACGACATAGCAGTGACTCCAAACAGCAACGAAGATCTACTAAAGATTCTTGACACAATGGATCAAGTAATGAAAAATGAATTCAATATGAAAATAAATGAACAAAAGACCAAAGTCCTAGTCTGTAGTCGGAAGGAAGAATTTCTCTTTGTCAGAATAACTCTTTGAAATAATGTTCTCCAGGCAGTTAAAGAATATAACTATCTAGGAAGTAAAATCACAAGTAATGGACATCGCAGTAAGGAAATAATAAGCAGAATTAACCAGGCTAAAATTGCTTTCAACAAACAAAAAAACCTCTTCATTTCAAACACTATCAGCCTAAAAATAAGGAAGAATCTAGTAAAGACATACGTGTGGAGTGTTGCCCTATACGGGAGTGAATCTTGGACAATTGGAGAAAGTGACATGTAAAGACTCTAAGCATTTGAGACCTGGTGCTGCAGAATAATATTCAAGTCAAGGTGGAGGAAGAAGATAACGAAGGAGGAAGTCTTTAGGAGAGCTCAGGCGGAGAAGAGCTATCTGCAAAATTTAAAAGGCAGAAGAGCAAAGTTTATAGGGCATATACTACGACACATGAGAAAAATAAGAGGAACAATTGAAGGGAAGAATCACAGAGGTCGACCCTGTTTAGACCACATGAAACAGGTCGATATGAATTGCACATAATATAGTGATCTTAAAAGAAAAGCAGAGAAGCACTAAGAATGGCGAGTTGCTGCCAGCCAGCCTATGGGCTGCTAACTTTGAAGAGAAGAGACTGTAAAATGTTGTAGAAATTAATATAACAACCGTAACGAAACCCTAGAACGTCTTCCATCTGTACCCCCAGCAAGTCAAGCAGGTGTGTAGCCTCTGTCAAGGTTGCGCTAAAGTAGGTTCCAGAGTCCTATGGAGAACACTTGAATTACGTATTTAGTGGCGTGAAGGTTCTAGAACACATGCGCTACCTACATAAGGGACAGTGACTTTTTTGTGGAACAGATGACAGTCAATTGTGTTGTGTGATTTTCTTAGTGCGGATCGAGTGTTTGTCGAAGTATTGTGTGAAGTGTTCTTGCTTTATGGTGAGAGTGGAACTATATTATTTCACATTATTATTATTATTATTGCCTGTGGACAAACATAACTTGGAATATTGTACAAGTTGATTTGAAACTGTTATTTGTGATTAATTATAGCTGGTGACTAGTGATTTCATTGGTGTCTGTATTTTGTTTTCCACTGTATTATACGGCGAACTGAGTGGAGTAAGACAAGGATGTATACTATCTCCGATTTTATTCGGAAGGTATTTTTAGAGGAGCTTTAGATGAATGTGAAGTGCGAATCTCTCTGAACGGTGAAAGAATAAATAACATACGCTATGCGGATGATACCGTCATAGTCACAGATAGGTTAGAGGGGCTGCAACAACTAACGAATAGAGTGACAGAAAGCAGCCGTAGATATGGTCTAGACATCAATGTTAATAAAACGAAGCTAATGATTGTATCTAAGAACAAGTTCACAAACTCTACCCTTAATATAAACCAAAGGCCAGTTGAACGTGTAAGCCAATTTACATATATTGGTACTATAGTCAATGAACAATGGACCCACTCTCAACAAGAAATACATAGCAGAATTCAAAAGGCAAGAGCACTAGAATGAGCAGATTACTCAAAAGTCACGATTTAGCAGTAACCACAAAGATGAGACTTCTACGCTGCTACGTATTCTCGGTCCTCTTCTACGGTGTAGAATCTTTGACTTTGACTGAAACCACAACTAAGAAATTGGAATCTTTCGAAATATGGCTCTACCGTAGAATGCTGAGCATTTCATGGACAGCACATACAACTAATGTTGAAGTTCTTAGAAATGTATAAAGATGAAGAAAGCTAGAGAAGTTATTAACACAGTGAAGATAAGAAAGTTTCATTATCTGGGACATCTCATGAGAAATGAACAGAGATTCTACTTACTGCAGTCCATACTACAGGGAAAAGTACTTGGAAAGAGAGGAGTTGGGTGACCGAGAATATCATGGCTGAGAAATTTAAGGACCTGGTTTGGTAATAAATAAAACAGACATATTCCGTACAACAAAATAGCCTGTATGATATCCAACATCTCAGACGGATAGGAACTCTCAGAAGTAGATACGGCGATCAGTTAGACCGTTGTAACAATAGCAACTTTTAGTAAATAGCAACGGCAATAGTAACAATAAAAACTTATATCTATTCTCATCACATTGTGTTGAAATTAAATAACATGTAGACCTTTGTCTACATTAACATGTAGAAAACAATGTAGGGCTAGGCCTAAACCTTAGACAAGCTTTCATCACTTTAAAGTTGTAAAATTTATTAATCTGTAAAATAGAGTACTTTCTATACCTTTTCACACACACTTTTTAATATATAGGGCTATTTGGACGATGCTGTTAGAGAGTGGAAGCAGATGCTAGAAATACTGAACTTCAGCGACAGTTTCAGTGAACGTAATTTCATCAAAACTCTGATGCTTGCTGACGATCAGGTCATAATCGCAGACAATGAAAATAGCCTGAAGAGGGCCCTCTATGAACTGCAGCAGATAATCAGGATAAATGATCTGGAAATTTCTGTTATCAAGACTAAGGCCATGGCTTTAAAAGCTGCTTTCCTGTAAGGTTTAAGCTAGTACTTAATGATCAATTATTTGAGCAAGTGCATTCATTCAGGTTACTTGGATGTGACTTGCCTTATGTTGGCGAGATAAATGTGGACAAAAAAGTACAGACGTTTAATCACATGTGTGGAACGATAAGAAGAAAACTGAATGGAAAGGTCAAAAGAGATACTATTTGAAATGTTATAAAGTGATGGCAGTGCCATGCGGCCTTTATGGCAGTGAGACTTGAACACTGAACGCAAAGACCCTAAACCGGATACAGGCTAGTGAAATGAAATTTTACGATCAGTACCAGGAGTATCACGGAGGGACCGTTAAGAAATGATGATATTATGGATATGTTTGAATTGTGAAAAATATCCGGGCTGTTTGGCCGTGGTCCATGGTTAAAAACAAAACCAAACGTTTCGGCAGCACCACTGGCTGCCATCATCAGTGGAATAAGATTTCTGCACTTAAGGTGTCTGCGTGCAGGCCCACAGTACTATGGTATAGACTGAAATGATATAATATAAATGAAATGTGGTATAGAGTCTATACCACAGTACTGTGGGCCTGCACGCAGACACCTTAAGTGCAGAAATCTTATTCCACTGATGATGGCAGCCAGTGGTGCTGCCGAAACGTTTGGTTTTGTTTTTAACCATGGACCACGGCCAAACAGCCCGGATATTTTTCACAATTCAAGTGACACCGGCCGTGAAAGCCTAAGGAATAATTTATATTATGGATATGCTTGGAATATACAACCTAAACGAAAGGGTAAAGCAGTACAGACAGGACTGGACAACCAAGCTGAGAGAATGCAGAAGAACAGGATACCAAAACAAATTTTGGTTTATAATCCAAAAGGACGGCGGGATATTAGAAGACGAAAGAAAAGAACGTCGGAACAAAGAGTTCACAGCCTGAAGAAGTAGAATAAGACCTGGAATTCATTAGTAGTCCAAACTTCTGAGCCATAAGTTATGATACTTCTAACAATTGTTTCAAATATTTTGGTTTCAATTTCTGCTGAAATTGCTTATCCCACAGGATTGTATTTAATGTAGATGTAGCCATCTTTCGCAAATTAATTGAGAATCGTATTTCCTTGTTTTGCTTCCCACTGGCCGTAGTTGTCACCCCTAAATACTTGTATTCCTCTGCATATGAAATCCTCACCATGTCTTCCTCCAACATCAAGTCCTAATTAAAGTAACCTATTGCCGTGTATTTTGTTTTATTCATACACCCCCCGCCCGAATTCTTTAGTCCCCAATTCTGATATTCCTGTATCAGTTTTCTAGTCATGTACTCTATGTCTTATAAATCTTGAGCCAAAAGTAACTGGTCATCAGGAAACTGTGCTGTATCACCATGAAGCGAAATTCCCATGTTTCTGCACATTTATTCCCAAGTCTCTATTGCTTTCTCCGTATAAATTTTGAAAAGCGTGGATGAGAGTCATCATCCCTGGCGTTAACCTTCGGTCACTTGAAACCATGGTGACAAATGTTTTCTATTTTTATTCTCGATATTGAATTTTTATAGAAATTGTGTATATCTTTTATGATAATGGCGTTAATACTAGTTAATCTTAAAGCTGTCCACAGATTGGCTAACGGTACATTGTCATAGGCTTTTTCAATGTCAATAAAAATTGAATGAAGACATTGTGATCGAACTGTTTTTTTTAATTATTTGCTGTAAAGAGAAAATATGATATATAGTTTATGTACCAACTCTGAAACCTGCTTGTTCTTCAGCCTCCATTTCCTTCGACTCAACTTCTAAAAAATGTTTAATTACTCTTCCGTAAAGCCTATGGATTTTTGGAGAAGTTTGGCAAGAGTATCCAGATGTAAGAAAATTAGAAATTAGGTCACTAAGAACATAATGAATGTGAAAAATCAATTGTTCATTTTATCCAAACAAAAAAAATACAGTGTTATGGACACACGAAAAAATGGCACAGGAAATACTAAGGAGAGTTACGGAATGGACTCCAACCGTAAGACCACCTATCGCCTGGATAGAAGAAATTCAGACTAAATTGAGGGAATGCATTAAATTTGTATTTGTTAATAGTTTTTCAAATGTAAACATCTGAAGATATTTGATTTACATCGATATATATTTCGTCAAGACAGTAAATTTCATTTTGTTCTATGTCCTAGTAAATGATTAACGTCAAGACGTTATAATCATTTTGTCCTATGTAACTTACTATTTATGTTAAAACAACAACAAAGCTAAAAAATAAATAAGTCAACACCCTATGAAGGAGTATATGACGTTTTTAATTTGACCTGAAAAATATAGATGAAAGGCTTATCCTAATAATGCCTTTGCTATTTCACATTATGAATTATTGTAAGATATATTGGCACAATTATTTTGATTACAAATTATTGTATTGTATGATTCATTATAATTTTGAAGCAAGTACATAACACTATTAAATGGGATTGTTTATAAAATATAATTTTATCTGATTAAACTTATAAATTAAAATTTAATACACTGAATCTTTCACACTGTGTCAACAAATTTAATAATTCACACTGTTTAAAATTAATATAAACCTGATTAATTTTACTTTCAGTCTAGAGAAGTGCACAGAGTGGCTTACGATACTGAATGGATTCAGAATTCTGCAAAATTTAAGAAATCACTGATCATATTTGGGTTGGGTTGCCAGCGGCCAGTAAATTTTAAAGTTTTTTCTACCAGCGACGTTGGATTACCTTTGATAGTGTCTGTAAGTTATTTGTTATGCTCTAACTGTTATGTTTATTATGATCAGTAAGATTGATTTTAGCGATTTAAGGGGCTCGGGGGAGCTTGGAGAGGTATCACCTTTGCTCTGGGTTGACTTGGCACTGATTCACACAAGTTCCAAGATTGGAGAAGGTGCGGCGCTTCAGTAAGGCTCCTAGCTTATATCCAGCCAAGACCGTACTGCGTGATAAAGAGCCACATCCTACAACAGGTAACCCTGGTTTCTCAAAACAGTACCCACCTAGACCGGAAGGTCGAAAAATATTCCTGGTGGAGGCAGCAGTAGCCATCAGTACCAAATTAAGACCAATTTATCCTGGACCAGCTTCATTTTGGATTATTACAGGCATACATCCAGGTGGATTTATTTGGCTGTATACTGCGACTGCGGGATATGGAGTAGATGTGACTCTGGGTAGATGTGACTCAGTAGCCGTGGTGAAGGCAGCACGTCTAGGGAGGGTGTCCCGAACAACATCACTGCATGCTCAAAGGCAGAGAAGTGGCAGCATTGCGCAAGACTCGTAATGTGGCCAGGGTGAGATTTTTTATTAAAGGTAAGCCTCAAGAGAATACAAGAGAATAGCCGGACGGGAAATAACGAGTACCTATATTAGAACAGAAATTGATGTAGTTACCCTAAGTGAACTCATTCAGAATTAACACTGTTGCACACCATTGTAGAATATTCATTGAGGACTAAGATAGTTATAAGCATCAGCACTTTAGAACAAGTGAGCAGTTTTAAATATCTCGGATGTGTAGTAAGCTATGACTTTGAATATGATATAAAAGAAGAGATAAATAAATTTAGGAATATTTGTGGTACGATTCATAGAAATCTTAGAAACAAAACAAGACACAGCACAAGGATTGAATTTTCTAAGACAGTTACAATACCCACATTCAAATATGAGAGTGAGGCTTAGGAATATAATATAAAAGGAATGCGGCAAGATTCAGAGTGCTCAAATGCAGTTTCTTCGAAATATTTTAACTATACATTGCAAGATAAAATAAGGAAAGAGGATATCAGAGCAGAACTCGAAGTAGAGGACATAAATGAATTTATTTTAGCTTACAGAAGACAATGGTGTGATCATCTGCAAAGAATGACAGAGTATCGATTGCTGTAAGCGGCACTGATTTATAAAGCCACTGGTAGAAGGGGTGTGGGTCGGCTGAGGATAAGTTTGGTGGCGGACCAGGTTTATATAACCTAATCCTTCAAGTGAAGAAGAAGATTTGTACACATATTAATATTTATTTTGTATATAACTCATCAATATTTTTTACAGGTTGTCTATATTGTGAATAGTCCTTCAACTATTAAATAATTCTGCAAGTAAAGTCTATTATTGTATTTTCACCTGACGTACGTTTCAGTCATTATATCAGTATTATCAGAGGTGTACAAGTGAATTGAATTTATAATTTATAAACATGTTTATATTTTTTTAAACCTCTGATGATACTGATATAATCAGTGAAACGTACGTTATGTGAAAATATAATAATAGACTTTACTTGCAGAAGTACTTAATAGTTGAAGGACTATTCATAATATATTAATATATAAAGGTTTTGTAAAATCTATAAAAACACTTGGTAAGTTTCACAGATTTTATTTAACTCTGACAGCTGTTTCGGCTACCTAAGACATTGTCAAAGAGAGAATAAATGAAAACCTAAACACAGGATGTGAGTGGTGGTGACCATCTGTTTAGGGCGTATCTGGAACATCTGTGAGGGTGACTGCGATTTAGAGGGAGTGTGGAAGAGACAAGGGAAGGTCAGGTGTGTTTAAAAACTAAATACAATCATGA
This sequence comes from Magicicada septendecula, assembly GCA_034769895.1. Classification (NCBI taxonomy): domain Eukaryota; kingdom Metazoa; phylum Arthropoda; class Insecta; order Hemiptera; family Cicadidae; genus Magicicada; species Magicicada septendecula. The sequence goes on along the minus strand of CM068373.1, from coordinate 43,655,165 downwards.
ACGCAAAATACAAAATTAATTAAACTAAATATAATCTGAATGCAAAATATAAAATTAACTGAATTAAATATAATCTGAATGAAAAATCTGTATATATAAAAGAGAAATACCACTGACTCACTGACTGACTCACTGATTCACCACGAAATCTCCGAAACTATACCACCTAGAAACTTTAAATTTGGCATGTAGGTTCCTTATGTGATGTAGGTATCCGCTAAGAAGGGATTTTTGGAAATTCGACCTCTAAAGGGGGAAAAAGGGGGGGGGAAATTTGCCTGACTGACTGACATTGACTCAACGTACAGCAAAAACTACTGAAGATAATGATCTAAAAATTTGAAGGTATATTCTTATGGGGTCGTAGATGCTCACTAAGAAACGGTTTTAATAACTTTCACTCCTAAGGGGCAAACCCCGCCCCCCCCATTGTATGTATGTATGTTCCACATCTCCTACTAAACCACTGGACCGATTTCAACCAAACTTGGCACAAATATTTTACGCGACGGGAGAACCAACATAGGATAGGTGTTTTTACGATGGGGTCCTTTGGGCAGTTCTTTGGGGTCTTCCACATCTCCTCCTAAACCACTGGACCGATTTCAACCAAACTTGGCACAAATATTTTACGCGACGGGAGAACCCAACATAGGATAGGTGTTTTTCGATGGGGTCCTTTGGGGGTTCTTTGGGGTCTTCCACATCTCCTCCTAAACCACTGGACCGATTTCAACCAAACTTGGCACAAATATTTTATGCGACGGGAGAACCAACATAGGATAGGTGTTTTCTTCGATGGGGTCCTTTGGGGTCTTCCACATCTCCTCTAAACCACTGTACCGATTTCAACCAAACTTGCACAAATATTTTACGCAACGGGAGAACCAACATAGGATAGGTGTTTTTCGATACGATCCTTCGGGGGGTCCTTTGGGTCTTAAAAAACTATTAGATCTGGTTACTATGGCAACCCAATAGAATAGATTCTGGTTACCATAGCATCGGTGGAAGTCTCCCGCGTAGGAAATAGCGCGGGAGTCGTCCGACGGGCCTTCTCCAGAGTTCATCCACGGAACCCGGGAAGTCTTAGATCGGATCCTGGGAAAGACGGCGGGGCCAGAGTCCACGGTTTTTATAAATAAAGATATAGGTTATGATATCAAAGGTGGTGTATGCATCTTAAGAAACTTCTTAATAGTGTGTGAATTCAGAGTTGTTTCAGTTTGAATTAAAAAGTTGATAAGTTAAGATCGAAGTAATTTATAAGCGAGTATAAAAAACAAAATTTTGATAGCGAATGTATTCAGATCATAGTGTTCAGACAATATAAATGCACTTGCTTCAGTTTGAATTTAAAAATTGATAAGCTGAAATCTATAGAGGTATTGTATTGTTAGAATAAGTTTAGGAGACACTAATTTAACAAACGCCTTATTTCAACATTAACACAATGAATTATAAAACGACAGTTAAATACGCAGCGCGTGCAAGTACTGTAGACATTTTATTGAAAACTAATTTAGCTGTTCGCCCTCTCCCAGAGTTAGAAATCGAGCAGGAGCATCACGCGCAACAGAATAGTTCTCCAGATATAAGAATACAGTTTATGACATGTTCTTAAACAGGTGCGCTACAGAGAATTCCTCCAGTGAGAATGCGGACGTAACAATGTAAGGAAGATTATACAATATACAAGTAATATAACGTTAGAACAAGAGTAGGTGCCTATGAGCCTATGAATAAATTATGAACCCGAGGAACGCTGGGTAAATCGGCTATATATAGTATAGATATCTATATAACCCAAATACCACTGACTGACTCACTGATCACGATATCTCTGAAACCACTGAATGGATATCAATGAAACTTTGAACATAGCTTCATCATAGGTCTTAGGTGCTCACTAAGAAACGGTTTTAAAAACTTTCACTCCTAAGGGGCAAAAAACCAAATACTGAAATTTATCGCGGGAATTGCATACTTTGTAAATGAAGTGGTTGACATCTTAGTTTACTGGAAACCCCGAATACATTTAGTCCTAAGTTTTTAATCATTGTTTTAAATTGAAAAAAACTTCGTTGTTTGCAGGTTCTTATAGTCGAGAAAATTTCGAAATTCAATTAATTAATAAATGTATGTTCTTTGTTTCTCGGAAACGGCTCTAACGATTTTCTCGAAATACATAATAAATAGCTGTTGCTATGAATGTAAATAAACAAACTAAGAGTTGACAATTTGTACAATATATCTAATCCTATACTATTAAGCGAGCAATAATTGTACAATTACGTACAACGTGAAACTCCGTAGCGAAGCACGGGTATTTTGCTAGTATAAAATAAACTAAACTAAATAACAGCTTTTAATAAAGGGGATACACAGAATTCAGTTTGTTCATTTGTTAAATTTTTTTAATTTTTTATTGCTTTCTTAATTTCTAGAATTTCTAACAAATCCATTTTTTTACCTTTTTGTATGTTGTGGAGAAGTGTTGTTTTTTGTATCTATGAAGTGATTGTGTTGTAAGCAATGATCTGCAAAACCTGTATTGGCTGTATTGGTTAAAATCGCCTTCTTACGTTCAGAAATGCGATGTTTCAGAGCACGGCCACATTGTCCGATATAAATAGCATCGCATTCTGCACAGTGTATTTCATAAACTCCATTTTTCTCCAGTGTGTTTGATTTTTCTTTATTATTGACTAGTAGTGAAAAAAGATTAGGTTTGCTTACTGATACCATGTTAAGACCATGGTTTTTTAACCTATTATTAATCCTATCTGTTATAAACGGAATGGAATTTGTTAAAGGAAATTTTTTGTTACCCTGATCTGGCTCTATGGCATAAATTCTTTTAAAATAATTTTCTTCTGTTTTTTTTTTTAAATTAAAGAGTCTATTATTCTTTCGTCATAACCGTTATTTTGTGGTATGACTTTTATAATATCAACTTCTTTATTGAAATTTTCTTTGGATAAAGGAACTATAATAACTGGATGAAAGAATAATTACAGATTCTTCTATGACGAATATTTTGGTAGACAACGATTCTTCAAAAATCGAAACAGATTTTCCTACTTTAGCTATTTTGAATATCATTGATTCCTGTGCCTCCGATATTTTAGTAACTTGTTTATTATGCTCACTTCGTGGGAGATCTAACTCTGCCATGGTTTGTTCTTGTGTCCGCTTTTGCTCCTGCATTAACTCCTTGATGTCTTCTGTTTCACGCTTCCGTTCCTCTGCCTTATGCTTACGTTCTTCTTTTTGTTTTTCTTCTGTTTCTAGCATTAGTGCTTTCTGACGTACCTCTGCCTCTTCTCTTTCCTGGCTGCGTTTTTCATCCTGTTGTTTTTCTGCTTCTTCCACCTTCTGTAGGGGTCTTTTCTCTGCTTCCTCTCTTACTTGTCTTCGTTCTTCTTTTGTCTCTTCCCGTGTCTGCCGCAGCAGCGCTTGGAAAGCTTCCATCATCTGACTGGCATCCATTGTTTAACGATTAGTTACGAATTACCTCGTCTTGTACAAAGTGTACACTGTTTCCACTGTTAACCGTTCTATCCCACTTCTGATACCACTGTTACGACGGTCTAATTGATCATCGTAGGTACAGTGGAAAACAAATTACAAGACACCAATTAAGACACTGATCACCACCTTTAATTTTCACAGTTAAACAGTTCGTAATTAGCAACAGTGTCTCTTATAAGAAATCAAATAAAAATTTTTCACACCCAAATAAATGTCAACTAATATTAAAACACAATTGTATTACAATATACCGTCCGATTATAAAACACAACACTTAACTAATAACCGTACATAGTAGTATAGCTGCGATATATTTACATTGCGTTACAAGTGATTATCTGGCGATTGTACTGTGTGCGTTCAAGTGGTTATTAGTTGTATTGTGTTTTATAATCGGACGGTGTATTGTAATACAATTGTGTTTTAATATTAGTTGACATTTATTTGCGTGTGAACAATTTTTATTTTATTTGTTATAAGAGACTGTGTTGTTATGTTAATTACGAACTGTTTAACTGTGAAAATTAAAGGTGGTGATTAGTGACTTAATTGGTGTCTTGTAATTTGTTTTCCACTGTACCTACGACGATCAAGTAGACAGTCGTAACAATATCTTTAGACCTGATGGACTGCCATGTGACAATCGCTAGCGAAAAATCACTTTGGATTTATTAATGCTGTCATATTATTGTAAAGAATGGACATTTTTTGGGACATGCACTGTTACCCTCAGTGACAAACAATGGTTTGCGTACTGTAATCTCAAAAACAAAATAGTTATGTTATGAGAACTTCGGCTTGCCGGGCGTGTAAGGCCGGGGTCCATGTTAGTTTTGTGGTGAAAACGTTTCGGCCGTGCCTTTGACAGCCATCTTCAGTGCAGGAGTCTGCAAAACACTGACAAAGGTTTCGTAGTCAGTGACCACTGAACTGTGGTTAAGGCTAGTGGCTGTGAGTAGGACACCCGTTTTATAAACAATGGCCGTCGAAGGCACGGCCAAAATGTTTGCACCAAACAACCATAGACCACGGCCTTACACGTTGGCAAGCCCAAGTCCTCATCACATTGAAGCCGGCCGTGGAAGCCACACACATCAATGGTTATCTATATTCGTATAAAGTTCGTTTCTTTATGAAACATAATTCAACATCAATTAAACGAATAAGATAAAAATATTTAGATGCCAAAACGCATCCGTGTACCCCGTTGAAGTGGCGTGTATGTGAGTAGTTTTATTGTTGACACGTGTTTCATTTTAATTAAAATTTTAATTTCTTGGTTTCCGTTGTCCATTACGTGTCCGTAATTAACAAAATATAATTATATGACTACCGACTCGGAACACAAAGTTTTTATGGGTAAAAATGTAAAAGTTTCACCTTATAGCCTGAACAAATTTTCGCTTTTATAAAGCTCCTTCAGACGCTGCCGCTGGGAGATACAAGGATATATTGAACAAACAAAGGCACTACACTCTGCTACCGAATCCACCTTTGCAAACCACCTCACTGAAGCAAACCACAATTACGAAAACATCGACAATAACATGGATAATCTACACGGAGACATAAAAGCCGAAAACTAGACACTCTTGAACAATTGGAAATATACAAACGCACATAAACACATAAAAACGACATCCTAAATGAACAGACACAATTCAAATGACGCGCATTATTCGAACGTATCACACCGTATACATACGTAGTCACGGCGCGATACGTGTGGAAAGTTTTAGGTCATTTCTAGAATTTGTCACAGTTTGTTTTACACATATTTAAAATGCTGCATTTACCGGTTTTCACCGTTTCCACGGAATCCTTGGAATTTTCCCATCATTACATTTAATGTGAGGTATTTATTCATGTTTGTTTATTATAACTTACTAACAGAGCCAATTTAGTAAACTTTGTTATAGTATACTCTAGTGTATGGTTTCACCTGATTTGTAGATACCGGTGATAACTCAGGTCTAAGCGTGAGCGCCTTTTTTTGTGGGGCGTACAGTGCGACCACGTTTTCAATGCTCATACGACCACTTTTAAACTCAAGTGCCTACTTACAAACCGTTGGTTTTGAATTCGCAGCATCTCCTGACACATTTACAATTTCGTTCTGAATTTCCGTTGGCGCTAAACAATTTTCAACAAAGAATCACACTACGATGTTCGATTTTGTCTGTTTTTCAAAACGAGCATGACACGCAGTTTAACAATTTAACAATGAATAAACTGATGGATAGATTTGAAAATTAACAGGGGTTTACATAAATGTACAAATCTTGAAGCACACGAAAAATTTTAGTTTTACCGCTAAGCTGCAGTTGTCGCTCCGCGAATTTTTCAACTGACCCCCGTATCAGAGAGATCAAGCTCGTAGTCATTTAATATGAAAGTTACTTCCTACATTTTTTTTCCTTTCTTAAAAAACAAAGTATTTCATATTTATTCCATAAACAGTGCTGAGGGGGAAATAAGTAGGGAAATTTATCAATTTAGTATAACAAAGTATTCTATAACGTTTTATGTAATATACCTGTAGTCTGAGTAAAATATTGTTACGACGGTCTACTTGATCGTCGTAGGTACAGTGGAAACAAAATACAGTACAAGACACCAATTATTTGCGCATGTAGCAGCTTCAAATTGGCGGAGGTACGTTGCCCAGTGACTGCTTCTGTCAAAGGCTGGAGCTTTGACATGAAGTGTCCCTACTGTAGGCAAAGTTACTTTCTCTATTGACTTATTTTCTGTGTCTTTTTCTGTCTTTATCATTGGTACAGTTTGTTCAAAAATTTGTTTTGGTTGTATTTTCATGAACTGTTCAACTTCATTTTTAATTTGCTCTTTTATATTTGCAATTGAGTTTTCTACTGCAGATATTTTATTTGACACAGATTATTCTATGACAGATATATTTGTAGACATCGATTCTTCAAAAATCGAAATAGATTTTTCTACTTCAGCTACTTTTAATGTCATTGATTCTTGTACCTCCGATATTTTAATAACTTGTTTATTAAGCTCACCTCGTAGGAGACCTAACTCTGCCACGGTTTGTTCTTGTGTCTGTTTTTGCTCCTGTATTAACTCCTTGATGTCTTCTGTTTCACGCTTCCGTTCTTCTGCCTCCTGCTTACGTTCTTCTATTTGTCTTTCTTCTGTTTCTAGCATTAGTGCTTTCTGATGTTCCTCAGCCTCTTCTCTTTCCTGCTAGCGTTTTTCATCCTGTCGTTTTTATGCTTCTTCCACCTCCTGTCGGCGTCTTTTCTCTGCTTCCTCTCTTTCTTGTCTTCGTTCTTCTTTTGTCTCTTCCCGTGTCTGCCGCAGCAGCGCTTGGAAAGATTTCATCATCTGACTGGCATCCATTCTTTACCGATTAGTTGCGAATTACCTCGTCTTGTACAAAGTGTCCACTGTTTCCACTGTTAACCGTTCTATCCCACTTCTGACACCACTGTTACGACGGTCTACTTGATCGTCGTAGGTACAGTGGAAAACAAATTACAAGACACCAATTAAGTCACTAATCACCAGCTTTAATTTTCAGAGTTAAACATTTCGTAATTAAGCGCAGCACGTATAGCTGCGATATATTTACATTGCGGTACAAGTGATTATCTGGCTATATTACTGTGTGCGTTCAAGTGGTTATTAGTTAAGTGTTGTGTTTTATAATCGGACGATATATTGTAATACAATTGTGTTTCAATATTAGCTGACATTTATTTGCGTGTGAACAATTTTTATTTGATTTGATCCTTAATTTTTTTTTTTTTTTTTGATTTGTTATAAGAGACTGTGTTGTTAATTACGAACTGTTGAACTGTTAAAATTAAAGCTGGTGATTACTGACTTAATTGGTGTCTGGTAATTTGTTTTCAACTGTACCTACTACGATCAAGTAGACCGTCGTAACAATATCTTTAGACCTGAACGACTGCCATGTGTCGATCGCTAGAGAGAAATCACTTTGGATTTATTAATGCTGGCATATTATTGTAAAGAATGGACATTTTGTGGGACTCGCACTGTTACCCTCAGTGGCAAACAATGGTTTGCATACTGTAATCTCAAAAATAAAATTGTTATTTTATGAGAACTTCGGCTTGCCGGGCGTGTAAGGCCGGGGTCCATGTTAGTTTTGTGGTGAAAACGTTTCGGCCGTGCCTTTGACAGCCATCTTCAGTGCAGGAGTCTGCAAAACACTGACAAAGGTTTCGTAGTCAGTGACCACTGAACTGTGGTTAAGGCTAGTGGCTGTGAGTAGGACACCCGTTTTATAAACAATGCCCGTCGAAGGCACGGCCAAAAGGTTTGCACCAAACAACCATAGACCACGGCCTTACACGTTGGCAAGCCCAAGTCGCCATCACATTGAAGCCGGCCGTGAAAGCCACACACATCAATGGTTATCTATATTCGTATAAAGCTCGTGTCTTTAGTAAACACAATTCAACAGCAATTAAACGAATAAGACAAAAATATTTAGACGTCAAAACGCATCCGTGTACCCCGTTGAAGTGGCGTGTATGTGAGTAGTTTTATTGTTGACACGTGTTTCATTTTAATTAAAATTTTAACTACTTGGATTTCGTTCTCCATGACGTGTCCGTAATTAAAGCTTCTTCAGAAGCTGCCGTTGGGAGATACAACGATATATTGAACACACAAAGGCACTACACACTACTACCGAATCCACCATTGCAAACCACCTCACTGAAGCAAACCACACATACGAAAACATCGACATAAAACATGGATATTCTACACGTACACACAAAAGGCAGAAAACTAGACACTCTTGAACAATTGGAAATATACAAACGCACAAAAACACATAAAAACGACATCCTAAATGAACAGACACAATTCAAACCATGCGCATTATTCGAACATATCACACCCGACACACACAACATCGATCCTTCAAAAGTCGATACCGTCGCCAAGAACAAGACGGACAGTGCTCCCAGCGGCAGCCTCTGAAGAAGCTTTTTAAAAGCGAAAACTGGTTCAGGCTATAAGGTACAACTTTTACGTTTTACCCATAAAAAACTTTGTGTTCGAGTCGGTAGTAATTTAATTATATTTAGTTAAAATTTTAATGTTTGGCGATCTCGTATGGGGGATATATAGTCTATGACTGAAGATGGAAAGATTGTTCCGAAACCCATCACAAAGCTACTATAAGAAGTAATAAGACGGAAGTGATATAAGGATTAATTCATGTTAACTCATTCGCACCTTGTATAGATCTTTTGGAGGTTGTAAAATATCCCTTCAAATTCCTTCGATTGTCGCGCGCACCTTGTACAAACCCCGTCACATTTGGAAAGATTAGAACACGTCTTATGGCTAAGCTACAAAAACCATAAATAATAACAAGAGTATTAAGATTTCCATGTTACTGACAAAGTGCTTAATATAAAAAATTCATGTTTGCCATAGGTAAATGCATATAATTAAATATTCATGTTTATATTTGCATATAATTATATTAAGTAATCGTAGGAAATATGTATATTTTATAGTATACAAAAAGTCGACTAAAAATGTGGCAGATGATGTAAATAGAACTAAACTTGTTAATAATGTATTTTTTACTATTACTAACTGACTGTGTGTCTTTTTCAGATTTTGCAATTTGCATACTCGTATTTTGCATTTTTTCGTGAAGTCTACAGACATTGGGAGAAATAAACCATACACGGAATTGTTTGGCATCTATTTACATGTCCAAATGGTGTATTATATAATTTTTAAGAAGACACAAAATCACTACAGTTGTGTAGAAAAACGTAGAATTAAATATGTAGGAATACATAATTATATGCAATAATTATATAATCTATAGAGTTCCAACTTTGCAGTATTTCATGATCTATTAAACGATTATGATTATACAAAAATTTAATTTTTAGAAATTAAATATTTGTGATTTAATAAATAAATAATTTTTATTTGTCATCACATAGTTTTTTGTTACCTGAAAAAATGTTCACCAGTTGCAGCAGGTTCAAATGTGAAGTTTAGACCGAGAGATTTGAAATGTTTGTTGAAACCATCATCTTTGTTCGACCTTTTGCCTGAATATTCAAACACGAAGTAAACCAAGACATCAAACGGCTAAAGTGGTTTTATCTGGTTACGTATACAGCGGTATTTATCGAAAAGACGATGAACACACGTCATATGCTCACACCTTTATATTCACTCAATTCCAATAACAATTAAACATTCACGTTTACAGTTGCCAGTTTACTTTGTCCGTTCTATTACGGTTATCAGAGTACCTGTTAATTTTTATAAAAGATTCGTTATTGCCTTTCAAGGAAAGTTACTTCCTGAGGCCCTCGGTCTTGTATTATCAGAGCACCTGAACATTTATTTCACTCATAGACATCACTTTCTCTAATTGATTCTCTCTCTCTTGTGACGTCTCCCTTGTTAAGATATCACAAATGTCGGGAACCAGTTCAATTTGTTACCTGTTAATTGAACTAGCTGCCGTTGTTAGTAAACCTTAATCACTAACAAATTATAACACTTTTTGTTCAGGAAGTAAGCAAGGATTGTATAAATTTATTCACTCGTTGGGTGTTAGCAAAAACATCTCTTTATTAACATATTTATCTCTGATACTTTACTTTACTTTTAAACTCAGATTCTAAAAATTTCTGCATTAAATATTTTGAAAATTTTCTTCTTATTATTTTTATATCAAAAGCATTCAGCTAGATATTGTTTTCAGTACCACGGATCCGGGTTTCAACTTAGTTATGTTTTTATTACAACTTCAACCAAATTATTAGAAGAACAATTTTGGTTGTAAATTTTAAAATTAATTTAAATCTAAACATCATAATGTCCTTACTACTTCATTACAGTGTTTACAAAAATATATATTGCAACGAATCACAGGATCATGATAGGCGGGGCAAGTTCATATATTACACAGACAATGGACATTCATATTATATTGGTAGATGGTTAAGTTTGGTTGTTATCAATTGTATTTAGTAAGGTTAAGGGTTTAGTTTAAAAAAACTGTGCATTATTATTTATGGTTATTCATGTACTGTGTTAGTGGAAATGTGCGCGCGTGCGTGAGTGGGAAACGTTTCTCGGGCGGTGCGTGATGTATTATCGTTGTTTTGACATTAGCTGAACTGAGACATGTGTATCGCTACAATCCCTATACCTGTCGGACTATTGTTTACGTTCATGTATATTATTAGTATGTAGGCAGTCATGCATGAGATACGAGTAGTCTGATTACCGCTATGCATGCTGTTACAAAGTAAATGCACTCTACTGCATGAAAAGTGCATGGTCATTTATACTAACCATGTGACTTCCATCCACCAATAGAATGCGGACTGGTGGTTGGAAATTTTCTTAAGCCTGTCGTTACACAGGCAGTTCTTCTACGCCATCTACCGCGAACGGGTCGTGCACTCCTTGTACAAGAATTCTACCGCTTGCAAGGTGTTGTAAAGACTATTCGTCGTTAGTGAAACGGGAAGGCTCAGAACTGTGTATGTAGTACATCTGCACACAGTAGTGTTTAAACGCATTACGCGTATAATTACGGTAGTTCTTCTACGCCATCTACCGCGAACGGAACGTGCACTCCTTGTACAAGAATTCTACCGCTTGCAAGGTGTTGTAAAAACTATTCGTCGTTAGTGAAACGGGAAGACTCAGAACTGTGTGTGTAGTACATTTGCACACATCAGTGTTTTAACGCATTGTGCGAAAATTTACAAGCAGTTCTTCACTGCTGCTACCGCGAACGGTACATACAATCCTTGTACAAGACTCTACCGCTTGCAAGGATCTGTTAAGACTTTTCGGGGATAGTAACGAGTGTTACGCATAACAATTGATTTTATATCTTTACACACGATATTAATATTGTAGTATTACGTGTGTAAGAAGTGAGTGTAACTGTATCACTGTGCGAGTTTTTCCGCAGTGACAGTAGCATTAATTGTTACGCAATAGTTCCATCAAGACGTTTCCGTGCTAGTGCAAGATTTCCTCATAGGGTGGTCTGCTGATCGCGGTAGACCTTGGTATTCGCGAGAACACTTGAAGAAGCCGGAGAGGTATAAGCTCAATATACCGTTATTGATTAAACTCACTGTCACCTGAGATATTACTTGGTCTTAAACTCTATATAAGTTTTGCGAGTAATAAAATCCGTAGTACCGTTGTGTGTGCGAAGTGTCGGATTCATCGTGGGTATTGCAGGACATCAACCCAGCTGTTGCAGGACATCAGCCCAGCTGTTACAGGACATCAGCCCAGCTGTTATAGGACACCAGCCCAGCTGTTATAGGACACCAGCCCAGCTGTTATAGGACCAGCCCAGCTGTTACAGGACGCCAGCCCAGCTGTAAACGTTTCTGGTGAAACGTCTGTCATTTGTAAGCCACACCTGACGAACCATCTATACCGCAAAGACCGGCCCTTCTCTTCAACAACATCATCGTGGGAGTCTTCTTATGTAACGTATCACGTCTTGCGTATGAACATTATTTAACATTTTAAAAGAAAGACTCTATATCAAACATTACATTCTGTACATTTCAAATATACCATATAAACTATAACTTGTGTTTGTACAATAAATAATCTTAAACCCTCCAATATAGGCTTGTAATTTGAAATACACATACTATCATATCCTATGCGCCAATAGTTTAGTAATTTGTGTTGTCGCAATATATTAAACTTTAAATTATCAAAAGTTCTTTACTGTTCTTTTGTTACTGGTCTTGTTGTTTTACAATGAATTTGTGTTACAAATATTATGTTTTGATATCACCTGAATATAACAATGCGTATGCTGTGGTGTCCATGATGGTCATCTTCAGTCCTCTTCTAGGGTGTGATCCACGGTTGCTCTTGAAGTTCCATGAGATTGATTGTTTCTGGTAGTCTCTTCCTAGACGATTAGATTTTGGGTTCTAGAAGTTCATCCGGTTGCTGTTTGTGTTATCTTCTTTCGGAGTCGGTAGTTTACATTTTACTTTTGGTTACAGTTCATATTTTATCAGCACTAAATTCTGGTAACTAACATTTCTCACCATTTACAGCTTGCTAAGAGATGTGTCGGCTAAGTTTCTTTTTCTTTATTCTTTGCATGTTTCTTCACGCACTACATTATAATTTTGTTTTTATTATTATCATTATACTACATAGGTCAAATCGAACTCATTATAAACTTGATTAAATATTGTTTAACGGTATACACCTATGTGTATGTTCACAACACAGCAGCTACATCCTTACACCTCGGTGTCTATCGGGCGAGTGCAAAATCTTTAGCGCCAAGGGGTCAGTAGCTGGCGCGGTTTTACGCACTAAGAAAATAGTTCGTTCTTTTAAGTTATCTTAATTATTTACTAATTAAGTCGTAATACATTATTTTACCTTTTGGCTACGAATTATGAATTTCTTTATTTATTTAGTACATATTTTATCTAATTAACGTAATTATTAATATTATTTAAATAACACCGTTGTTAACGTGATGGTACGGGACAATATGCACGTTGTTGCATGAATCTAGGCATAGGTAAGGGGTGGATAATACTCTTACTTATATTGAAAGCAATTTTTTATTTGTGCGATTTAAACATTATTTTAAAATCGTCACATCCTCCTGCACTTATCGATGATGTTGGTGAGGTGGGGTAATAATTAAAATCTAATAAACACATTTACATTTGGGCACAGAATTTCATACTGAAATTTCTCTCTCTCAGATTATTTCTATCTATCAATTGATTATCTTACAACTTATACAAACTATTTAACTTCTAATACATCTATTACACATAAAATACACAAAAACATAAATCTACCTTATATTTAATTCTTACATCTACTACCGGTTTTTGTTTGTTTGATTTCTTCACTCGTTTTACGGAGTTATACTCATGAGTATGTTACTAATAATAATACCGTATTGTAATCACAATCGAATTACTTTTAGTTTACTTCGCTAGGAATTATTTCTTTACTTTCTCGTCATCGTCATCTTCATCGTCATCTTCATCGTCATCTTCATCATCATCGTCAGCTGACTTCTCATTTATTATATCATTCTCGCAGGACATTAGCTAAGGTTGATCAGGCCTCGCTATTATTCGTACGAGGGTTTTGAGTTTATACTCATTTACGTTATAGTATGTTACAAAATCTTATCGTATTCCTGTATAAGTATATACAACATATTTTATTCTCAATACTTAAATAGTATTCTCGGTTTCCTATCTTTCTCGTAGTCGTGCTTCTGTATTTTGACACGAAAAACATTTTTTTATTTCAATCAGAATGATCAATATTGCACACCACTATATAAAAATTATTCCGATTAGCGCTTTCAAGCTTCAAAGCTCATCGTCAGATCAGGAATAGCTTTTCCTGATCTAACGATGAGCTGTGAAGCTTGAAAGCGCTAATCGGAATAATTTTTATATAGTGGTGTGCAATATTGATCATTCTGATTGTGATTTCAACCACTAACACAAATTTCTTCATTAAATTTTTTTATTTGAGACAGATGGCTTCTGCGAACGTAATTTTCTGTATTGGGTTCATACAGAGCTACAGTAACGGGGGTGACGAACTTATGAATTTTGTAGGGGCCACACCATCGGTACGATAGTTTGGAAGTGGTCCTATCAACGGCTTTACTCATTGGATGCGTTTTATACATTACTAAATCACCTACCTTATATTCTATTTGCCTATTATTCCGCTCATTTTATTTTCGTGATTTTTGTAAATTCGCTCTCAAATTTGCACGAGCTTCGTTCCATATTTTTCTCACGTTATTCGTATTCATGTCATGGGGCAATAACTCATGGATTTTCCATTTCGTGGTTAACGGATGATTGGGTTTATATTTGTACAGTAAATCAAATGGTGTTGATTTATGGCCTTCATGATACGCTGAGTTGAACGCAAATTGTATCCATGATACATTTTGATCCCAGGTTGTCTGGTCTTTAGCGTGATAAGATATTAGAGCAGATTTTAAGTTACGCAAGTATCTTTCTGTTAGGTTTCCTTGCGGTCTGTACTCGGTCACTGTAATATGATTTATCCCTAATTTAAAACACATGTCGTTAAATTCTTTTGACTTAAACTGAGGTCCATTGCCAGATATTAGGCTTAAAGGTGTTCCATAATCTTTAAATAGTCTTTCTTGTAGAATTTTTATTGTCGTAGATGCTAATGCACGTCTCATAGGATACATCCACACGAATTTAGTGAAGTAGTCTACACAAATTAATAGCATGGTATTTCCGGATTTAGAACGGGGATAAGGTCCAGAATAGTCTATGTATATCGTCGAGAAGGGATTTGTGGGTATCTCTGAGATTAATTTTCCTACTTGACTGATTCTTGCTGGCTTGCTCAGGGCACAGATTTCGCATTCTTTCACGAACTTTTTTATCTCACTGTTCATGTTTTCCCAATGGTATTCCTTGCGAATACGATGTATAGTTTTCCTAATTCCCATATGAGCTCCAATGGTCGATGAATGGTAGTACTCCATTAGCATAGGTTTGATGATTTCCGGGGCGATTATTCTCAGTAATCTTCCGTTTGCCTTTTTAAAACAAAGTACTCGTTTACTCAAGGTATATTTGTCAGAATAATTTCCTTTTTCTATTTGTTCTATTATTTTGCACAATTTCGGATCTTGTTGTTGGTGGTATGCGATATCCTTAAATGCAAGGGGAAAGTTAGTAATTAGCGTATTAACGGTAGTGGTTTCAACATTGTCTTCGCCAGATCTTGTATTGGGTAGTTGGAACATGCGGGATAGAGTATCGGCTACTACATTTTGAGTACCACGAATATGTTGTACTTTGAACTTATAGCAATTCAATCTTAACACCCATCTTCCGATACGACCCAACTGTTTTGGGTGGTTCGATAACCATGACAAAGCTTGATTGTCTGTTTCTAGTAGAAATTCCTTATGTTCCAAAAATGGTTTGAATTTGTCAAAGGCGAATACTACAGCTAAACATTCAAGTTCGTAGGCTGAGAACTTCCTTTCTTGCTCGGTCAATGTACGGGATGCATAGCTGATCGGGAGTCTAGTATTATTGATTTCCTGGTATATTACGGCTCCTAATGCTACACTCGAACTGTCAGTCTGTACGACAAATGGTTTACTGAAATCTGCTAACAGGTGGGGATATAATGCTTTCTTTAAGTGTTTCAAACGCGTCTTGCTGTCGAGTAGTCCACTCGAATTCCTCTCCTTTCTTTCTTAAAGCATTCAATGGGGCTGCTATATCCGCTAAGTGGGGTATGTACTTATGAAAATAAGTACCTTAAAAACCCTACCTTTAATTTATGATTAGTACCTTTAATCATACCTAAAAATCGAGCTATACCTTTGGCGTCTCTCGTTGGTAAGAATTCTCGGATTGCGCGTGTACGTTCGGGATCGATGCTAACCTTACCTTCGGCAGATACTATGTGACCTAAGAAGGAGAATTGATTTACTGCGAAATTAACTTTACTCGGGTTTACCGTTAGTCCAGCTTTCTTTAACCTGGATAATACTTCACGCAAGTAATCCATATGTTGATCCATTGACTCACTATATACTACTATATCGTCAAGATAGTGATATACAAATTTAAATTTAACGTCATGAAAATTTTTTTCTAACAGTCTGCTACATACTGAACTTCCTTGTGATATACCGAATGGTACTCTAGTAAATTGATATAGATTAAATGGGACAGCAAAAGCAGTTAAATGTTTTGATTCCTCAGCTAGTGGGATTTGATGGAATGCTTGGTTGAGATCCATTATAGTGAAGATTTTCGCTTTTGTAAAATAGTGAAACGCGCTGTGAATATCGGGCAGAGGTATCGATTCAAATTCTATACTCTTATTTAGCTGTCTATAGTCCACGACTAGTCTGTTTGTCAGTTCCTTTTGGTACTAGGAATGCAGGTGATGAGTATGGAGAAGTTGACGGTTCAATGACGTGCTGATCAAGGAGTTTGTTAATGTGGTTTCTCATTATTTCCATCTTGGGCGGTGATAATTTGTATGGGTGAAGTCGTATTACCTTGTTGTCACTAAGATTTATTTTATATTCGATTAAATGGGTTAATCCTAACTTGGGAGTGAGTACTGTAGAAAATTCCCTTATTAACTTTTGAATTCTTAGTCTCTCATTTCCTTTTAAATGACTCAGACTAGACTCTTTATGCTCTGATTGAATAGTTGAGGTTTCACAATTAACGTCGTTACTTGACTCGGAGTCGAACTGATATTTTCGAGTACGATCAAATCTGAAGAAATATTGTTTTGCATACATATCAAGGATTAAGACAGTTTTACTTATGAAATCAGCGCCTAGTATTAAGTTTTGTCCTAACACTTCAGCTACTAGCATGGGAACCAAGTAAAATTCTTTATTTTTAATTTCACCGTAATACTGCGCGATATCTTTAGGTTTTGTTTATATGCGGTGGCACACTTTATGTTCACGTTTTGCTACGTTTAATCAGATTATGACTATCTAATACGGTGGCTAACTGTTGACTTATTATACTACGGGTAGATCCGGAATCAATTAAACCCAGGGTATTTGTTGCTCCAAGGTCTATCTGTACATAGAGTAGTTGGCAGATACATGCACCAATAGAGTTGCACTTCTCAATAAATCTTGTTAGGTAAGGGTCTATGCGTTTATTTTTATTTATTTTTACTCTATGATTATTATTGTTTTTACCTTTCCTTCTGTTGCTGCGGAAGACGTAGGATTTTCGTTCTTCCAGCTTCACATGTTTTTTGATTGGTCGGTTTTCTGTTGGTAGCGCTTTTGTTTACATACCTTGCTAATGTGTCCGGCCTTTCCACAGTTATAACATCTTCTTTCCTCATTTACTTCGCTCGTAGGTGGTCGGGGTTTTGATCTAGAGTATGAAATATGGGGGTAGCTTTGGGTTTTATATGTACTTACGAATCGCTTATCGCGGTAGGTTCGGGTATCTGTTCCAATTGGTAGAGTTCGGAATGAATCTCTGTGTTGAGTCTGGGACATAGTAACGCGTCTGTGCTGGTCAGAATACCAGACGTTGGACGAATGTATACAATATAGTTCCAGTTCGGTGAAGGTGGTTGGTCGCTTCATGAGTGCTAGGCGAGATCGCTCCTCGGGGGATAGTCCGACTAAGATATTGTCTACTAACTGTTGTTCACTCCATTTGACTTGCAGCCAGTGGCGGCTCGTGAGTAAACTCACCAGGGGTTCACACAGATAATATTGTACGTTATTAATCCATGTGCCTGCTAATATTTGCACTGACAGTAGCACTTCCAATAATTTTTTAACATTAAAGTAAATGACGTTACTAAGAAATTTTAAATAATTTTAGTAAGTAATATTAACAAAATGAATATAACATTGTAGTTTACTAAGCTTCAACTGAATTATTTATTTAATTAATCTTAGAAAAATTAAATTTAGTAATAACGATAGCAATCACGTTTTGAAACAATAGTGAAATTATATACATACTACTTACAAGTATCAGTAGGTTAATCGGATCTTTAACAAAAACTAAGTGAACTTCTTGTAAACAAAGTCCATCTTTCGGTCTTTCTTGGAAACAAATCTATCAATCACTATTTCATTAAACTTAGCGAGGGTCTTCACCAGTTCTTTCTCTATTGATAACATGGCTAAGGCATTAAGTCTTTCTTGAGACATCGTACTTCTCAAAAAGGTTTTTATCCTCTTCAGAGTCGAGAAGCATCGTTCGGCTTCAGCTTAAGTCATTGGGATTGTCGATATCATCCTTAAAAGCTTATATGACTCTGAAAACGAATCTTTCAGATCATTTTGTATAAGAAATTGCAGTAAGCTCACAGCACCATTCATACATCTTATGTCTTCACGTCGGTAAAACACTCCAAGTTCGGTTTTTAGCTTTGCTTTGTCCAAAAAGGGGTATTTTTCTATTGTTTCATCTAATGTAGATTGAGGAAATGATTTACTGTACTCACTAAATTTTTGAGGAACAATAAGGGATACGGCTGAATGGTGCGATGTAAATGAAAACCGCTCTTTTATTTGCGTCAAAATTACATCACATACTTCTTTAGCCGCGATCGTCCTATTAGCATGACCGCCTTCTTCATGTCTTGCTCTTTTGCGTTGTAGAGGCATATGGTCTACAGCACTTTTCACGGAGTTCATTTTTTCTCTTTCTTTATTTATTTCCCTCAGAAACGTTTCCACGTCCCTTTTTGTTCGCACAGGATCTGTATAGGTGAGCTGAATTTGTCTGTATAAAATGTCGACGTGTGGCAATATATTATGGAAAACTGTAAGCCAAAACACAAAAGTTGGGTCTTCCAGCATTCGCCGGATTGCTCCAGCTTTGGTAATAGAAGATTCTTGTTTAGAGGTTGATTCTATTTCCTCCATACAGGTAATAAGGTCTTCCCGATGTTCGAATACTGTATTTACAGTTCTGCTTTTAAAATTCCATCTAGTGCTTGAAGCTCGAGGGATTCTTTTCCCGACAATATTATCCAAAATTTCTGCTCTTTGAGGTGAATTGCTGAAAAAGTTTGTTACATCACTCAAATTCGCGAAAAATATCCGCACTTGCTGATTTTGGCTAGCAGCTCGAGTAATCACTAGATTTAATTGATGAGCATAGCAATGGATATAAAAAGCATACTCGTAATGTCGTTGAATAATTGTTTGTACACCGGTTAGGTGTCCGCTCATCACGTTTGCTCCATCATAACTCTGAGAGATTAACTTTTCCGGCTTATCAACAACATTTTTTAGGGCGCCGAGAATGCATCCAGCGATCGAGTCTGAGTCGTGTCCGGGGGGATGTATAAACCCCCAAAATCTTTCTACTGGTTCTCCATTAGGTAATACGTAGCGAAAAACAATAGCTAATTGAAATGTCAAACTAACATCTGTGGTCTCATCAGCGATTACAGAGAAGAAATCTGCAAATTTTATTTCCTCCTTAATCTTTTCCTGGCAAACAAGAAGCATACAATCGAGCAGGTCGTTTTGAATTTCTTTTGATGTTCCTTTAAAAACGGTTGCATCACGTAAGTGTTCTCTTAGTGAGGCATCAATCTGAGCAGCAAAATCCACTAAGCCTCGAAAAATCCCAGGATTTGAAGAATCATCTCCTTCCCTGTGTCCCCGAAGTGCCAGTTGAAAAGCGCCGCAAAATTTAATGCAGTCAATTATTTTTGATAATTTATAACGATTTATCTCTACTTTTTCATTATGTTCTTTTACATTCCTCCGATAAGCGCTGTTCAAGTGCTGACGTATGTCGACTTTACCAAGCAAGTTAAACTCTAGCAGAGAGTTCAAATGAGTTTGAGAACATTCATGTTTTTTAATTTTCGAGAGTAAATGACCTAAATCATTCACACCATACTTAATCCAGTTTAAGTTTTCAGAGCTTTCTTTTGCAAATAGCAGACAAGGGAAACAATATAGTTTATTTGTAGCTTCACAACCGCAGAGCCAAGAAGTCTTTTCATATAAAGTTTCTTTAAATTCCCTTTTGAAATCTATATCTTTACCTTTGGTCACTTGTACGATATTAAGCTTTGGGGTCGGACGACCACGTTGTTTTATTTCGAGTTTCTTTTCTAATGAAATACTTGAAAAAATTGTTTCTTTTAACACAGACACAGGGGTAGCAGCCATTGCTAATCGATCACCAACATTAACACAACACAAACACATCTGCACTGGGCGCGAGCAACACTGGGAGAGCGAGTAACGTGACGCCTACAACGGCTAGAACAGCACTGGTTCACAAACCGAATGTGCGCACATTCTTTACATGGGAGAGGTTTGCCCCCACCACCGCGCCAATGCCGCATCACGTCACCGCTCTCATTTGATCCAGCAGCGCACGTACAGAGCTGTGCGCACACCTTACACTGCGTCGACTGCACGACTGTATTACCAGAACGAGCATTTTGTTATTGCATCATAAAACTAAACCAAATTATTTCCCGTTTATTTAGTGTTTGTTAAAATTAATTTATTTATATTTATTTATGTAGGGGGTTCACGTGCTCATGTGCACCAATTAAGAAACCGCCACTGCTTGCAGCAATAAGTCAGATTCTCTTACTTCAGATATATAATGAGCTAATCTCTCGTATGCTCCTTGTACACGAAGTACTAGATTCCGCTTCAATTCTTCGTAGATACCGGCGAGAATGAAATGTCTTATTAGGGTGGTATGAAGTCCTTCTACTGGGTGATTTTGCCTTAGGGATTCTAACACACGATCTTTTAAAGGAGATCTACATTTAGGTAAAATTACTTGTAAAATCTGGTCATCTCTTAGTTGTCGCAGATCCTTTAATTGTAAAAGGTGCTTGAGAAAATCTAGGAGCTTTGTAATATTCAGCCCATCAGTGATTGGTATGTCCGACAAAATATGTTCTACAGGGTGGGTTATCTTTCCATAAAGCTCTGTAGTTAGATTAAATGGAGTCGTCATTATCGGTTTTTCCGCAGATTGATTCGTCGGCAAGTGAGAAAGTAAATCGTATGTACGAGACATATTCTCTAGTTCATTAGGGAGTAAAGTAACGTTTGCTGGTTGGATATTTACTTTTCTATCAGTTAACCGTTCTTTAAATGGATCAATATTGGATTCCTGCAGAAACTGAAACTTTACAGTACCGCTTTGCTGTTCTTGAGTAGGAGATTGGGTAGGGGAAATATTTAGTTTCGTCATTGCTTCTTCAAACTCTTCTAATCAAAACGATTCGGATCTTCGACGTAATTCGCGCATTATCTCGGGTAATTGGTGTAATGCTTCTTCCGCGAATTTTTGTACATCCTGTGGGGTAACTTTATCACCGGGCCAATTCAACAAATTGGTGATACGGCGGGTCAGATGTTCGATTCTTTGGGTGGTGCGTAAAATTACTGCGGGGGATTTTTCATCACCCAGGGTTTGTGCGATCGAAGTTAGTTCTGTATACTTGTGATAGCATGTTTCTTTTTCGCTTTCAAAATCTAAAACACTTAAACGATTTAATAATGAGGGTTTGTCCGGTTTATTTTCACGTAACGTTTTGCGAAGTTCCGCGACAGTTACATCTGAGTATGGAAGACCACGCAATAATGCTTCATAGCTTAATTCGTCTTTCAACAACAAGTCGGGGTTAAATTGAGCCATTTTTGTTAATAACGTCGTTTAAATAAACGAAGTATTACGTACGACAATTTTATATCAGCTTAAACACTTGTAAAGCTCGACTTCATTTAAACACATACATATATCTCTTATTACACATACAATCTTATATTAATTAATCAAAACAAACTTATCTCACAACAATTCAATTTTCTGTACTGTCATATATAATTACTCAAAACAAAACGCTAATACCATTGTATAGTAGAGAGAAATTTCATATACGAAAAGTTCATTGCTTTAACAATAGCACAAAGGGTCAGCTGTTTTGGGGAGTCGAATTATTTGCATAGGGTGGTGGTTGATGCGCACCGTGAGGACTAAAATGTTAATTAGAATCCAGGCACGGTGGACCAAAAAAATGATTAGTGTCCGGTCCACGTGGACCGAAAAATTTAATAAGAATGATGATCCAGCATGTGTGGACAAGAAGGTTAAGAAAGTGGGCCCAAGTGGCTAAATGTATGCTTCTTGAGTTAAATATTCTGTCGGCTGATCTTCCATAGTAATTGAAACGATATGTAATACATGAATTGATTCTGCAGGAAGAAAATGACGAGAAGTGGACTGTATACGAATAATTTTAATATCTGAACTAGTTACATTACAGCTGTTAATTTGAATAAGGCTGGCTAATACTGCATGTTGGGAAATATTAAGAATTTAGATAAACATGAAGCGGGCCTAGTCGGCCATAATCGAGAATATAAGGGCCTAAAGCCTACATTTAATGTCGACACTAATTGACAGCGAAGGATTCGGCGAACCGAACGCCGAGATAGCTAGCTAAGCACTGTGCAAAGTACAACAACGCGAATATTGAGGCGAAGTATAACGCAGGTTAGCCAACCTAGAAAATAAAATCATCGCGCTACCGTACATAAGCTGCCCGTCAAAAATCAAAAAGACTTTTTAATACATTTTTTAATAAATTATAATACATTTACAATTTGATTTAAAGAATACAGTTCTTACTAACAATGGTTAGCTTCAAGGCCAAGTTGAACCTTGAGTTATAAGATTAGATAACGGCAATCCGTTACTAGTTTAGAGATAAGCATGCATAAGATAAGCCTAGAGATAGGCGCTTGTAGGCCAAGTTTGGCGAACAGCTGTTTCATATATGAATAAGTCTGGTTGACCAGTATTACTGACACAAGTGTGTGCAGTCCAAAACATTATAAAACATGAAAGAAAATACATAATTATATAATGTTTAATGCATGATCGGAAGCTCATCACATGATGGACCGATCGCTGGTAGTCCTATGCAAGTCATAGACGGCTACCTTAAAGTTACTTGAGGCCCGTAGACCTGTACAGAGAGTTTATTACATGAACAAAATTGTTGTTGAACATGTTGTAGTTACATGTTCTATTGTATATTCAGCAGGGCGGCATGTATTGACCTAGACATGCTATTCCTGATGTTTCAGGAATTTACAATATAATGACATATGAACAAGCTAGATGCTGAATGCAAGCCCAGTTATGACATGTAGGTCATGATTTTAAGTAAGAATTGTGCATGCTTACTTGCAAAATGAATAAAATATAAAGTACAATATACAATGAAACTAGACGTGGCAGTTACATACGGCAGACGCTGACAATAGTTTTTTGCATAGACATAATTTATGCGAATACGGTAACAATAATTTGAATAATTACAAAATAAATAATTGCAATGTCAAATAACAATACAATACTGAAATTACAGAGACAATTTAACAATTTAAAGACATTCACAGAATAGTACATATTTATCAGCAACAATATAAAGAAATGAATGCATGATTGCTAACAGCAAGACATGCAAATGTTATGCAATAACATTTTATAAATGAGACCACCAAAAAACATGCAATATACCCCATAACATCAAATGAAAATGTGTAAGACATAGTATGCCACACAAATTAACATACAATACAAATATCAAGATACCACCAAAACTGTGATAATTAGAAGCGTGCAATGACGCAAAATTGACAAGAAAAATATTGTGATGATTCATCACGATTGTGTTGACCAAATGGTCGTAATAAGTAGTAAGCCAATGGCTGAATAAAGTAGCATTGTGCTAAGTAATCATAATGTCAAATCTCGTCTCGCGCTGGCAACAGATATAATTTATGTATGGGTCTCCGCAAAACCCCCGTAGGCGTGCGAATGTCCACGACACGAACCAAGTTATCTGGGCCGGGAAATGTGGCGATGATCACGCCAAATTTTCAGGCTAATGGAGGCAAGTTATCCTCAATAAGCAGGACTAAGTCACCAATGGAAACATTATCTTTGGCAAACTTCCACTTGTGACGCTGCTGCAACTGGTGCAAATAATCGCGAGACCACGCCTTCCAAATGCCCTGGACAAACCTCTGAAGGAGTTACCAACGACCAAGGCGAGAAACAGGAACGTGAGAAAGGTCCGGGTCCGGAATCGCCGTTAAGGGCGCGCAAATCAAAAAATGGCCCGGTGTGAGTGGCACCGGGTCGTTAATATCCGATGAGATAGCAAATAAAGGTCGAGAGTTCAGACATGCCTCTATCTGAGACAAAACGGTTGTGAACTCTTCGAAGTTTAGTATAGATTTGCCTACCACGCGGCGCAGATGAAATTTTAAACTCTTTATGCCGCTCTCCCAAAGGCCACCGAAATGAGGTGAGGAGGGCGGAATAAATGACCATGATATCCCCTGAGAGGATGTGAATGACTTAATCGAGGAGATGGCATCCTTGTTGTGTCAAAGGTTGTAAATATCATGTAAGATGGTGCGGGCCTTCCTGAAATTTGTGCCGTTGTCGGAGTACAGTTGACTGGGTATACCCCGACGTGCCATGAAACGACGTAAAGGGGCTATAAATGCGCTGGCCGTAAGGTCGGACACCAATTCCAAGTGAATAGCCCTAGTCGCTAAGCAAACAAACAAAGATACATATGCCTTAGTAAGAGTTCTAGACTTCTGCCCGCCATGACGAACCATGAAGGGACCACCATAATCAACCGCGCAAAATAGAAACAGCCTTGAAGGAGTGACTCTAGGGGATGGCAGAATACCAAGTCTCTGAACCTGCTGTGTGGCACTAAACCTGATACACTTGAGACACTTACGAATAATGGAACGGATGACCAGCCGGGCATTAACAATCCACCAACGTTGACGCAGTGAATGATGCACGAGTTGAGCACCAGCGTGAAGTAAACGAATATGTTCACGTTCGATGATAAGGCGGGTAATATGCGCCGATGGGGGTAATACAATAGGATGTTTCGAATCGTAGGGTAATTGGGAATGCTGCAATCGTCCGCCCACGCGTATCACTCCAGAATCGTCAAGAAACGGGTCGAGAGAAGCCAACTTGCTCCTAACGGAAACAGAAGATCCGTTCCGAAGACAACTAATTTCGGTTGGGAAGTGGATCGACTGGGACTGTTTTATGAAGAAATTGAGAGACTGATGAATTTCTACAGGGGTCAAATCGCCCGAAATTCTGTCCGCAAATGAGTGCCTAATATTTCTGATGAAACGAAAACAGTAAGCGTATACACGTGTCAGCCGGTGCAACGAGGAAAAGTCCAAAGATAAGTCAACAGCCAGGGTAGACATTAGCGACCGGTTATGTATAGTTTTCTCTTCCGCGGTAACTTCAGAGGACGACTGAGTGGCCGGTACGAAAGATGGGAAGGAATTGAACTCTGACGATTGAGACAGACAGCTAGGACCGTGCCACCAAAGCGAGCAATCGCGCAAAACGTCAGGGAAACACCCTCTAGAAATAATGTCAGCAGGATTGCGTCGCGAATCAATGTGATGCCAGGTATATGTTTCCGTACGACGCTGAATTTCAGCAACTCGATTAGCGACGTATGTTTTCCAACGCGTAGATTGCGCATGAATCCAGTAAAGAGCAACCATGGAATCAGAATACAAATGTACACCATCAATAAACGAATAAAGAGCAGGAATAACCTTAGATACAAGTCGCGATAATAACAAGCAAGCGCAGAGCTCGATGCGAGGTAATGACACCTGGCGTAGGGGAGCCACGCGAGATTTAGAGCACAAAGAATGCCAATCCGAACGTGACTGACCGGAGGTTGGTTCATCCCAACCAGTCTTGCAAAGCCAGATTAAGTATATGTGTATGTATAAGTACACATATAAGTATATGTAGTAAGTGTTTGACGCTACTAAATTGATAGCGCCATTATCGATGAGTGTCATGTGCCCAAGATCCATGTATTCCCTGATAAAGTCCGCGTAGTCGCGAGCGAGCTTGGGATCGCGCCTAAATCGACGCTCTAAACCTAAGAATCTTGATTCGGCACTTGTGTAAGATTCCCCCAGGTGGGGATTATCAGACTTGAATGGGAGCGACACTATAAATCTACCCTCGTGGTTGCGCTGAGTAGAGCGCACAAAATGCTCTTCGCAAGCCGACTCGCTATCAGGGGTATCGTCAGGGATTGTTTCTGCCTCCCAAAATCTCTGGAGAGATTGCAGAATTTGGCTGTCATTGTTCCTTGCCAGGAACGAAACAGCAGGACCCTGGGTGTGGCAGTGTTTGGGCAGATTGCCGGCGAGAATGTAACCTAGTTTTGTTTCCTGAATGATAGGGAAGTTGGGTCCGCGTGTGTATTTATTGGCTAATATTAAATCCAGATAAAATTGTGCCCCTAATAGTATGTCGATCTGTGAAGATATATTAAAATCTGGGTCGGCGAGAAAAATTTTATTTGGAATGTGGAACCGGTTGATGTCAAACGAGATTGAAGGCAGATTGTGAGTTAGGTTAGATAGGACGGCACATTTGGCCTCGAAACTATGTCTCTGGTAGCGAGAAATAATACTATAGAAACAATGTCAGTAGCGCAACACGCTGTGTTGTTTATTCCTGTGATTGGAATATTAGATCTGGTTAGTTTAAGGTGCAACCGTTTCGCAAATGATTTCGTACAGAAATTGATCTGGGAACCGGCGTCCAGAAGCGCTCTAGCTTTATGCGTGTTGCCAGCCTGATCGACGACATATACAACCGCTGTGGATAAAAGAACATTATTTTTACACTGCAATTTAAATGAGCAATAATTGCTGCTGGCAGCTGTTGATTTCGGCACGTAATTTGCGTGCAGCAATGTGTGGTGACCCTTTGAACAAATTTTACAGACTTGTTTACTCTTACAATTCGTTATCAGATGACCTGCTCTAAGGCAGTTGATACAACATTTATGATTTGCAACCAATTGCCCCCGCTCAGCGGCACTTAATATGCGAAAATTATTACACATGTAAAGCGGGCGGTCAGATTTACAACACACGCATGAATAATGCCTTGCCGCTGCGTGATAGTTTTTAAAGGTATTGCTGCCAGCAGTATTTCTTAAGCTACATTTCTCAAATTTATTGTTGGGTTTTACGCTGAGTTTGTTGAATTGCTGTCCGGATTCAATAGGCATTGTATTTTCTAAAAGCTGTCGGCGTAAGTTTAAAAATTGCGTAAAGTCTTGAAAGCTGGGCAAGTTGTCAGGGTCTATTGACTCCTTCCAAAGTTTTAAAGTAATAGGATCAAGTTTGGTGGAGAGCAACTGTATGGTAATAAATTCAAATGAATTCACGGACAGCTTCATTGCCGCCAGTGAATTAACGGAAGACGTTATTGTATTCGTAAACTCCGCCAAGCTTTGGACTGAGTCCTTTATTGTGGACTTAACCTGAAGTAGGTTTTGTACATAGTATTTGGGTAATATAAATGGGTTGTTATACCTTTCGGACAGCAAGTTCAACGCTATTACATAATTTTCTTGACAAATGGGTAATGATTTAATTAAATCTAATGGTTCACACTTCACAGAAGAATGCAAATAATGCAGTTTTTGCACTGGTGTTAAGTCGGATCTCGAATGCACTAGATCATTGAAAATTGAATAAAAATGTTGCCACTCAAGTATGTTGCCTGAGAAGCAGGGCAAACTTATCGGCTTTAAATGCATAGGCGTCGATAATACAGGAGGCACAGTCTGAGTATTAAAAGTGTCAAGAAGTTGTAAAATGTTTGCCTCAGTTGAGTATATCATTTCTTCAACCTCAACTCGGTCTGCCTGAGCAACGCTCGTGTCTTTACTGATAAGCTCTATCTCAGACTGTACCTCGTCGTACTTCGAGGCCAAGCTTTTAAGACTTTCCAATCTTACAGTCAGAAAATGTTTTGTGCTTAAATTAATATCGAATGAATTTACCGCGGATTGTATCCGCACTATCGCGGACTTTAATCCGCCTCTCTTTCTGGTCAGCACCTTGAGGCCTTCTTCAGACATTTTTACGCACCTTTTTTACTGTTGCTGGTGGTACCTGGTTGGCGACGTCCCGCAGCGTCGGCTCCTTGGTAAAGATGGTGAACAGCTGGCAGAGATGACCACTTTGAATAAGCACTGCAGCCGGCAGGAACTTGCTACCACGTTGTCCGAAGATGACGAGCGAAATGGCGACGCAAATCACGCCACGGTCGCATTAGCTGACGTGCTAATCCGCCCGTGATGGCCAGAAACAGATGTAAAAGTATTAAATGGAAATCCAGGTCCGGAGTGACCAAAAAAATGGTTGATGCGCACCGTGAGGACTAAAATGTTAATTAGAATCCAGGCACGGTGGACCAAAAAAATGATTAGTGTCCGGTCCACGTGGACCGAAAAATTTAATAAGAATGATGATCCAGCATGTGTGGACAAGAAGGTTAAGAAAGTGGGCCCAAGTGGCTAAATGTATGCTTCTTGAGTTAAATATTCTGTCGGCTGATCTTCCATAGTAATTGAAACGATATGTAATACATGAATTGATTCTGCAGGAAGAAAATGACGAGAAGTGGACTGTATACGAATAATTTTAATATCTGAACTAGTTACATTACAGCTGTTAATTTGAATAAGGCTGGCTAATACTGCATGTTGCGAAGTATTAAGAATTTAGATAAACATGAAGCGGGCCTAGTCGGCCATAATCGAGAATATAAGGGCCTAAAGCCTACATTTAATGTCGACACTAATTGACAGCGAAGGATTCGGCGAACCGAACGCCGAGATAGCTAGCTAAGCACTGTGCAAAGTACAACAACGCGAATATTGAGGCGAAGTATAACGCAGGTTAGCCAACCTAGAAAATAAAATCATCGCGCTACCGTACAGGTGGTAACACAGGTAGGACAATTCAGAACAGGAAAGACTCGTGTCTAGGATTGTCTGTTAGGTCAGCGTGGGGAGGTTTTGAATGAGATGCGTGCATACAAAAGGGGAGAGTTTACATTCCTCAACACGTATTTAACATGAACTAGCTTGTTCATACCGACAGGTTTAGAATGGAATATTTACCAGCGATGACTTGTTTATTACGGCAAAGTCACGATACTAATATTATTATATCTTAATTAAAATTTTACTTATTTATTTTTCTTTTCTTTTTATTTCAGAGTGAATAAATTTATGGTTTCTCAAAGTTATTGTTAAAGAATTATAACAATATACAATATAATTAATGGTGTATATTAATTATTAAAAGAACAGCACAATACATAATTATTATTATATTTTACAAAGTAGCAGTGGCGCAATTTTGTGCGTCACGATACTCGCAAATATTTTAACTTAAGCAGAGTGGCGCAATTTTGTGACGTCTCCCTTGTTAAGATATCACAAATGTCGGGAACCAGTTCAATTTGTTACCTGTTGATAGAACTAGCTGCCGTTGTTAGTAAACCTTAATCACTAACAAATTATAACACTTTATTTTTCAGGAATTAAGCAAAGATTGTATAAATTTATTCACTCGTTGGGTGTTAGCAAAAACATCTCTTTATTAACATATTTATCTCTGATACTTTACTTTACTTTTAAACTCAGATTCTAAAAATTTCTGCATTAAATATTTTGAAAATTTTCTTCTTATTATTTTTATATCAAAAGCATTCAGCTAGATATTGTTTTCAGTACCACGAATCCGGGTTTCAACTTAGTTATGTTTTTATTACAACTTCAACCAAATTATTAGAAGAATAATTTTGGTTGTAAATTTTAAAATTAATTTAAATCTAAACATCATAATGTCCTTACTACTTCATTACAGTGATTACAAATATATATATACATTAAACTTTAATTTATCAAAAGTTCTTTACTGTTCTTTTGTTACTGGTCTTGTTGTTTTACAATGAATTTGTGTTACAAATATTATGTTTTGATATCACCTGAATATAACAATGCGTATGCTGTGCGGTCCATGATGGTCATCTTCAGTCCTCTTCTAGGGTGAGATCCACTGTTGCTCTTGAAGTTCCATTAGATTGATTGTTTCTGCTAGTCTCTTCCTAGACGATTATCTAGACTGGGTTCTAGAAGTTCATCCGGTTGCTGTTTGTGTTATCTTCTTTCGGAGTCGGTAGTTTACATTTTACTTTTGGTTACAGTTCATATTTTATCAGCACTAAATTCTGGTAATTAACATTTCTCACCATTTACAGCTTGCTAAGAGATGTGTCGGCTAAGTTTCTTTTTCTTTATTCTTTGCATGTTTCTTCGCGCACTACATTATAATTTTGTTTTTATCATTATCATTATACTACATAGGTCAAATCGAACTCATTATAAACTTGATTAAATATTGTTTAACGGTATACACCTATGTGTATGTTCACAACACAGCAGCTACATCCTTACATCTCGGTGTCTATCGGGCGAGTGCAAAATATTTAGCGCCAAGGGGTCAGTAGCTGGCGCGGTTTTACGCACTAAGAAAATAGTTCGTTCTTTTAAGTTATCTTAATTATTTACTAATTAAGTCGTAAAACATTATTTTACCTTTTGGTTACAAATTATGAATTTCTTTATTTATTTAGTACATATTTTATCTAATTAACGTAATTATTATTATTATTTAAATAACACCGTTCTTAACGTGTTGGTGCGGGACAATATGCACGTTGTTGCATGAATCTAGGCATAGGTAAGGGGTGGATAATACTCTTACTTATATTGAAAGCAATATTTTATTTGTGCGATTTAAACATTATTTTAAAATCGTCACACTCTCTCTCTCTCACTCTCTCTCTCTCTCTCTCACACACACACACAATCAATCTCACTCTCTCGCAAAAGTCTTCTTCCCCTTGCGCCGACGCACGCGCGCGTACACACACATAAAATCATAAAAAATATACGTTCTTGACATCTCCTTATAAATCACAATTTTTTAATTACTAAACTAATCTTTAGTAATCCGCCGTCTGACTTTAAGTACATTTTGATACTACGCGTTTCGGAGCATATGCTTTATCATCAGGTAACATCAAATAAATTAAACCACCCTTTCGAGTTCGTCACTAACTAAAACTCGAAATCGGCATGAGAACTGTACGCGGTGTTAGGTGCGCACCCACTCAAGCTCAGTCTACTACTGCACGGTCGTTAGTCCTTATCCGAGCAAGCAGGTTCAAAGCTGTGTCGTACAACTCATTAGCTCTAAAGTTGAAGTCATCATTCAAAACAGAATCGCGACTGTTTCCATTCGTGTATGCTCCATAAATCTCAAATTCTTCCAAGGCGTTTATGAAACGGTCCTTTTCGCAAATCAGTAAGGGTAACAAATTAGAGTTGAAGTTTGTATAATTATTATTGTATGAAATAAAAAAAATGTGGAGCAAAAATTTAATTTCATGTTATTATGGTTGGTATGGTTTTCACAATTTTCTAAACAAGCTTCCATGAAATAGAGAAATCTGCAGACGCCTTCATTTCGCATTTTCAACATTTGCATTATGCATGAATAGTGCCTGTGTGTGCGTGCATTACTGTGTACTCAATATCTAGGAATTTTACTACGGAAAGAGTTGCGATCATCAGATATTTGTAGGTAAATATTGGCATCCTCCTTGTGAATCGTATATAAACCAGACTTCGACTGTCCAGGACATCGCAGTTGCAGCCACAACACAGCGACACCATGAACTGCTTCGTAAGTAAAAGGCCTACCATAAGTAGTTAATTTAATGCTTAGTTAATAATTTTAGAGCGTAAACTCCACACTGTAAAAACAATCCAATTACAAGGATTGCTCGACTTTTACATAATTAACACTTACTTTTACAGTGTAAAAACATATTAAAATAATATTTTAATATATGTTTATTTCTTACATAACTGTTTCCGTTTACTTGATTTATAACTTCCTGCAGGTTTTAAATACATGATTTCAGAATCCAAGCTTTCTTATACTTATATGAATAGAATAAATTTACCTCTTTTATCGGTTTATTGGCTTTTCCTTTTTTATTTCACTACACGTTTCTGGACGTATGTCCCATCTTCAGGTGTAATCTATTAGTAAAGAAGTTCGTCAGATAATGAAAACAAATTACGTATAATATACACACATGTCTTAAATAAATATAAAACATTTGAACATGGAACACGCGCGGTGCTGTTGGTGCGCACCACGGTAACACTATAATCGACAGCCTTTGACAGTGTCACCACGAGTGTGGTGCATATTTCAGTCAATTATAGTGTTACCGTGGTGCGCACCAACAGCACCGCGTGTGTTCCGTGTTTTATATTTCATATTTATTTACGACACGTGTGTAAATTATGCGTAATTTGTTTTAATTATCTGATGAACTTTATACGGGGGGATTACACCTGAAGGTGGGACATGTGAATAGAAACGCATAGTGAAATATAAAAAAGGAAAAGCCACTTGACGGATAAAGGAGGTAAATTTCATTCTATTCCTACAGATATTCGTACACACGCGCGCGCGCGCACACACACACACACACAAACCATACAAATGTGCAGAGTTCAACTTCAACCTCCTGTGTTAACAGGATTTCTCTGATTAGTAGAACGCACAAATTTCTGATAATCAGAAACCTAAAACTTTTCAGTATTGTACTTTTCTATATGCTCTGTTCAGAATGAATAGAAAGATTAAGTTTGTTATATAATATCCTATGATTTTATAGCTACTTTTAGAAGAATATTTAGCTACATATATTTCATAACGTGACGTTATAAATATTTCTTTTGTAGGTGTTTTTCTTGGCCGCATTGGCCTACGTGTCTGCACAACATGCGTCAACATATCCGACATCAAATGACGGCCCTGTCGGATACCACGGTCCTCTGGCAAGACCAGTGGTCCTCAGCGACGGCCACCTCGCAGATACCCACGAAGTAGCCGCAGCACGACATGGCCATTACGTCGCTGTAGATAATGCCGCAGCCAGATCTGCAGCATACTATCGTGGACATGGAAGTGGCTACAGTGGACACGGCACTCACAGTTATGGTCCGGGTACTGACTACGTCTACCGCAGTCAATACGGTTATACAGGAGTGCACCCTGCTCCCTATGGATACGGATATGGTTACGGTGGACATGGAGTGTACAGTTACGGATCGGGAACTGGTGACATATACAGAGGTCTGTACGGTTACACAGGGCTGCACTCTACATCCTACGGTCACGGATACCCGAATCGGTATTATGGGCATGGAGATGCCTACCGTCATTACTAATCAGTATTCTACAGTCACACGAAGGTCAAATCGGTCAACATAATTAAGAGACGATTGAATTCCGTACACTTGGTTCTCATCACTAGAGAATCCATCACTAAGTTCATTATATCGCACACAATCTGTTATTATGAATGCGTTAGTACAAAACTGTTTGTTCCAATGAGGTTCAGGTTGAAATAAATGTAAATTTACTAAGTTAAAATTTGTCTTTCTTTTTCTTGTACTATAAACTAACCTAAAATATTAAAGGACATCTTTGTAGAACTATACATTCCAGGTCTGTAACCACACCTAAGTATGTGTGTTTGTTATGGTGTAGGTCAGTCACAGGCAACCTTTGAATTAATGGGGGCGTATATATAACTGAGACCAGTTCGATGGGCGCACCCCTCCCCAACCCCGTCAATGGAAATAGATGGAGTGCTGGATGTTGGACATCACTGGTCAATAGCTGGACGTTACAAACATTAACTGTCGTGGAAAATTACAAAAATTAGAGACACTGAACACCGAATCAAAAAAAGCTTTGCAGTATTTTTCATATAAATTTGTGCAAATTTTTCGCCTTAGGAGTAGGTCATCATCAATCTGTCGTCAAGCACACACACGTTAAAACTAAGAAAACAATAAACGAAAAAAAACGGTTAAACAGGAACACATTTTAATAAAATAATTTAAAGAACTTACCACAATAACACTATTTATTTTTATAAAATTCACAGAAATGTAAAACTTGAAAAATTCACATTTAAAACATAAATGAAGGTTTTTGTCCCTTTTCTTGAAAAACCCAACTTACAGTAATTATTGTACTAGAAAAAGTAAAATTTGAAACGGATTGTACTATTTTATAATAAAGTACCTACTTCGAAACAGATACAATGCGGGTGTGCTCCTTCTTTCAAAGTAAAATAAAATTACGTATTGGTTCTAACCTTATCGACGGGGTCAGAATTACCTACTGCTGGTGTAGGTCTGATGTAATGTGTTACTGATTCCCGTTGGTTTCTTCAAGTTTCACTGGAGATAAGATCATAATTACAATCCTCAGGCTGCTGATTTATCTACTGTATTTTAAGGTGGAACTATAAAAATTGTTTAAACATTTTTGTACCCAGTATTTTTAAGCTGTAAGGCAGTAATTTATCTACTAAGACCTTAAAACATAAATGTTACATGAGTATGGGGAAAATGAAACATTTATCTTAAAGGTTTTGACAGTTTTAACAATTATCAACAAATTAATACCAATCGTACAATATGTATATATTTATAACATAAAGTCTGCCGATTTGTTTTTGGTATTGAATACAATTCCACACTGTTACACCGATTGCCACCAAATATCGCACAGGTAACCTATGACATACGGCAAAAATCACTGTCTGACTTGGAATTTGATATTCCGCCCCGTTCATACGATTTAGGCCCTTTTAATTATGCGCTTTTGTTGACGGATATAAAGATGTCAACAACACCATGGAAACCAGAATTAATTACCTTAGTAACAAGTAAATAAACATTTGCTATATAGCGGCATCGGAACTGTACCTTATCCGTTCCTGCAGAACATTTTGACATGATAATGTCTTTTGGCTGGCCATCATTTGAAAATTTCTGTAACGCTGTAAACTGTAACGCATCACGCTGCATGACGTCATTCTTGCGTGACGTCATTGGGATTGTTGTAAATAAACGTTTGTTTTGATACGTCGCAATATATATAATGTGTTAAAAATAATATCACTGCAAACAATTAAACCAGATTTATAAAGCGTCCTGAAAGTTTAAAATCAAGTGTTAGCACAATTTACCAGCCGGGAATCGTTAACTAAAACCGCGACCGCTAACATGCTAACGTCGTCGCAGATTAAAGACCTAACAAGCGAACAACACTGCATAGCTGTAGATAGGTTATTGGGGTTATTGTCTCTAGTTAATGGTTGTCTTCGTATGTGATTCAGCTAACGATCTATTCATTAAAATATTTGTCATCGTAAATGCAAATCTACTGTTCTTTATATTTAATTACTCACCGCAGAAATGTGAAGTATAACACAGATACATAATGTCATTGGGATTGTTGTAAATAAAGGTTTGTTTTGTGTTGTGGTGAAATACACTGCTGCTGGTATATAGTAACCATAACGTGGCGACTGATTAAAACAGCGTTCGACAATGGATAGCAGCGACGAGAAGGCTCAGATCAAGAAACGACAAAATGCCGAGCGAGCAAGAAACTATCGGGAACGAAAGAAGCTCGAGAAGGAACAGCAACGAGCGGTTGCTGTCGGCGGTGAAGCTTCAATACCAGCGGCCCCATCGCAACAAAAACGAAAACAAGATGACTTGTTGAGCGAAGAATTGAACGAGTACTTAATAAATACACCGTTCGCGTCGATGATGACTGAGCAGGAGAAAATCGATGCATTCTACAACATGAAACTATCAGAGAAGCGAAGGAAAACCAACGAACGAGTAAAACGTTGTAGATTGAATAAGAAACAAGATGACTTGATGCACGAAGAATTGAACGAGTACTTAATAAATACACCGTTCGCGTCGACGATGACTGAGCAGGAGAAAATCGATTCATTCTACAACGCAACATTATTATGGTTACTGACTGACTGATTGTTTCCTTTCTGCAAATGTTGCGTTTAGCTGGCGGCCGAAAGAAATTATCATGCTCTTTAGCTTTTGCCACTAGGCAGACGGTACTTGAATTTTTTTTGATGTTTTTAACATGCGGTTGTATCGATATATATTACGATGTGGAAAAGAAGAAGTATAGTAATTGGAAATTGTCCTACTTCTTAAAGCAAAGCAAAAATACGTGTTGTTTTCTTTTGTGAGGTTAGGTGAAAGCGGTTTTTGGTTTTTAGTTTACTGCTGAAATAAAAAAAGCCATGGTCTAGGAAAAAAAGGTTTAATGTAAATTTACAACTCTTATTACAAAGTAACATTTAAAATAAAGAACTTAACGTTTCTGAGTTAACGACTACTTGTCATCTTAATAAAACACACAGCCACAGTCAGAGACAAACAAATTACTTGATGTATATTAGTAGTCCTGTGTCGAATGTATATCATTTCCCAGCAAGGATTTGATGCGGTGTTTCCATATTTCTACATACGGCAGTCTGCAGTCTGCTGATTTTTCCTCTGCGACAGTCAAGGAAACAATCGGTCACATCTTAGCACACCGCGAGAAGTAAGAATAATAATGCCTGATTGCTAGAGCCATTCGCCCTGTACTGCAATCCATCGAAACAGATGACTCGCCTCCGGTCAGTCGAGCCTATCGACCACACCAGCGCTCGTCTAAGCTCCTACGGGCGATGCTTAAAGGAGACACGGAGACGAGTTTCAGACCTGGCGACTGGCTGGAGCGAATCACTCAGAGAAGCCCCATCGACATACTCGCCCTTCGTGTATTCATCGACCACTCCTTAAGACCTGCCAAGCGGATGACCGAGCTGCACTGAAACAACCTGGCGTTGATCGAGTTCTGCCCTGGATAACGCACACAAATCAGGGTGCGAGACGCCCCGTGCATCTTCTGTCTGTCTCCCAGTGAGAATATCATAAACGAGTATAGTAAGGAGAGAGAAACGTTATAGTGCGTTTACAGAGAATATAACATTTTAGAGAAAAGGTTATAGTAAGGATTACGTTCACATATGGTGAGTACCAGTGATCGTAAATTTACGTGTATGACGGCAATATGATCTACCAAAAAGCAGAAGCGAATGCATTGAATGACCGATTATGAGGGAACTTGATTTTTCCATAATTATTTAAGTTTAATGAAGAAGTATGGTGAAGTAACTTTTGTTACAATAAGCCTAAGGTAAGTAATAAAAATTTGAGAATAGGTAGATACCTGAATATACTTTCCTTCGTGTAACTTCAGTCGTTTTAGGTACGACGCGTTTCGGGCTCACGGTACCGAAAGTGCACATTAAAAGTGTACAATAAAAGTGTACGATACGGCGCCTCACGGTACAATAAAAGTGTACATCTTAATTTTCTCGACGATGCGCGTCGTGTTCTCGCGCGATATGTGTATATAATGAATTCAGTGTTTT
Source organism: Magicicada septendecula (assembly GCA_034769895.1). NCBI lineage: Eukaryota > Metazoa > Arthropoda > Insecta > Hemiptera > Cicadidae > Magicicada > Magicicada septendecula. The sequence goes on along the minus strand of CM068373.1, from coordinate 43,617,696 downwards.
TATGTGCCCGTTAATTGTTTTATACTGACGAGCTAGCCTCGAGTGATTTTCTTCTGAAGATGGGACCGTGAGACCGAAACGCGTCGTACCTAAAACGACTGAAGTTGCATGAAGGAAAATATGATCAGGTATCTACCTATTCTAAATTAATTAATGTAACTTGGAGACCACACACAATGAATAATAAACATTTGTTATTATGGAGGTTGATATTTATTGAAAATTATATAAACTAAATTATCTTACATTGTCAGTAACAATTACACGTAGAGTAAATAAATTTAACTTATTTTCTTTGGGATATTACTTGACGGATAAATAGCACCCTTTGCTCTTTATGTTTAGTGCGTTGTTTTCTGGATAAGGTGTCTCCAATCCGGTATGGATTAATAAGGGTTGGGATAAGTGTGCGCTGAACTGTCACTTATCCCAGTCTCGAAGTGTTCTCTCGTATACTTAAGGATGAGATCCGGATAAGAACTTACATAAGCGGACGTCTTCCACTAACAGGGACAGCAACAAATGCCACTGACCCGTATTATTAAATATATTATTATTTTTTTATTCCGGCTGTACAATGTTTACACATTTTCCGGAACCAAAGATTACAGAAACAATTGAATTCTCATCTTCCACCGCTGCTTGCCCATAAAACGATCTTCAATTTCTCGTTCCCTCAATATAGTCTGAATTTCTTCTATCCAGTATCGGTGGCCTTCTACTTTTCCTTCTTCCTGGTGGGGTCCATTCCGTAACTCTCCTTGGCAATCTTTCCTGTGCCATTCTTTCTGTGTGCCCATACCACTGTAATTTTTTAGTTTGAATAAAATCAACAATTGAATTTTTTTACATTCATTCTATCTTTAATGACTTCATATATAATTTGAAGACTTCATGCATACTCTTGCAGAACGTTTCCAAAAGTACATCTCTGTTATCATTAATTTTCTTCTTGTGTGTTTATTAGTAGTCCAAACTTATATTTTTGTAATTTATAATTATATTATTATTGTCCTAATAATATGGGATTTTAAATTGTCTGTTAGTCGGAGACATATAGTATATGAAATCTATAAGATAATTGAGTTTAAAATGACAATGAATCTCGTTATACATCGCACAGAGGCTACATCTACTGTGGTCGCCGTTTTCTGAAGAACTCCTCGACCTCACTGTACGAATTCAAAATTCGACTGACATATTAAAGATTCTGATTGCTTGAAATTGTTTACAACCTCATAGATAAAGATGTAATAATTAATGGCTCTGATCAGGCTTTGTACAAAAACGTTAATTAACGTCAGACTGTTATCTGCAAATTTGATGACCTCATTATAATATTGAACATATAGAATTTATTGAAACATGTTAAAAGATTTTTATACGATATTAGAAAATTGCAGCGTCAAATATTACTTATAATCTGGTAAAACTTTAATTTTGATACATTACCAAATAACGGAATTACTCACTACAATTATCTTATTCCAGTACAAGGATGAATATATATGGATGCCGGGACAAACTATAAACAATATAAGGGCTTCTCACTGTACAATCGAGATCTAATAAGATATTTATGCCTAATTAACAAACTTGAAGGAACTTATACGCATGAAAATCTGTCGTCGAATTGTCTGTCGTAAATCAGATATTTATAAATAGGAATAAACAACACTTTATACAATCACCTATACTTCACGTAAACAATACACAGTTGTAAACCGTCATAAGCACAAAAGAAAAAATGGATAACCAGATTTACATTAATATAGCCAAGGATAAATGGAACTGGGAAATTCATTTTCTTGTCATAGATAATTTAGTTAATAACATTATTACTGAAACTGACAATCTGAAAACCATCCTAACGAAACGTTATTTAGATTACTTCGTTGGCTTGCACGGCCGGAGTCAGTGTTATTAAATTTGAGTTCCCGGGCTGTTTGGCCTTGGTCCAGTGTTAAAATCCAAAGCAGACGTTTCGGCCGTGCCATCGATCCCCATCATCTGTGAAAAATGTGAATTTGCGCTAACGTAGTGTGTTCACGTTAGATACCAGAGTACTGTGGTAATGACTCGCAGAAAATTGATTTGTGTGAACAAATAGTAGAGGATAAAATAAAAAATAAACCATATAAAGTTAAATTAAACAAAACCATAGGTAAATGCTGTACACTACAGATAAAAATGTGGTTAGGGCGATACCTAGACTTAAGATAAACATACAAAATCCGGACTGTGACAATAATAATAACATAAACAATACTAAATTAAATAAACATGAAAACGCTGACATTAAAATTGTAGATATTAAATATGATGTTTCACGAGAATTAAAGGAGAAACTGCGTAACGTAGGCGCCGAGCACGATCAGGATCCGTGCATAGTGAACATGATGGGCAGTCTACAGCAACGAGATCATCCACGGTTTAAGGTAGAAGAAAATATCCTGTATAAGCTGATAGATGACAGGTGGAAGATTGTGATACCGCAACACTTAATGAACGAGATTATGTAGGCCTGCCATAGTAACTAGCGCATGCATCTAGTGCATACAGATGTTACCTGGCTTTACAAGAGGAGTTCATATGGATCTCCATGATGAAATTGGATCATATGGATCATAGAATGAAATTTAATGAGATATTAGAGACTTTGGGCATATAAACAATTTGTGTCTACAATATGGGTATTACAAATCTATATGCAGACAGGCGCTGTGTTTGCTCACACCTGACTAAGACAAAGTCAAAAGGATAATTCCAGCGACTTTGACATTATATAAGCACTTATAATCTTCACATATTAAACCAAGGATGGTTTGTTTCGGTCTCAAATAGACAAAGATTAGAGCTGGTCACTCCAGCGTTTCTTTGGACGTCCCTTAAACCTTACACTGGTAGCATTTATTTTTATACAAAAATGCTGTAAATTTTCGGCACTCTTTGGCTAATGGAATCTGCCAAAACCCACTTTTTAGGTCCAGCCGCGACATGTACTTGACCCCTTGACACTTTGCAAACAAATTCTCGGCGTTGGGCGCACAATCGTAGCATTTTTGTGTTATGGTATTAAGGTTAGACATATCTAAACAAATACGAATATCATTATTTTTCTTCTTAACCAATGGTGGTATTGGTTTTAAAAAGTTACTATCTGCCCGTTCAATAATATTATTATTCAACATTTTATTTATTTCTTCTTCAACCTGTCCTTGATAGGGTAACGGGATCGGATAGGTCTTCCTGACAAACTTATTTTCATCGACAACATGTATCTTATGCTTATATACGTTAGTAATGGTGTGTTCATTTTTGAAAACCGATTCATATTTATTTAAAATATTATCTAATCGTTTCTGCTGGTCAGCTGTTATCTTACTACCGGTCGCCTGGCCGTTACTCACTATCTTATCTACGAGATTAAAAACTGGCTTCTGTAGGCTAACATACTGCTCGCATTTATTTAGATCACTCTCCGTATCTCCCAAATTAATAGTGTGTATAGCATTCCGAATTCTACCGGTCACTTTTTGTTACCACAGTCGATTGTGGCGTGTGATTTTCTTAAAATGTCAGTGCCTAATATAACATCATATACTACGTAGATTTTTAACTATAAGGACTGGTACTTCAATTTCTATACCTTGTAAAAATATTGTTATAAGTGCTTGTTTACAAATAATTTGTGTATCACCGGTCGCCATAGTCACCATTGTATTATTTACAGGTAAGATCGGTGTTATCTTAAATTGGTGCTTATGTTTGTTAATAAACCTTTGATTAATTAATGATACTTGCGTCCCACTATTGAATAAAACATTACCAACACAACCATTAATTTTAACGCTCACAACAACGTCATTATCATCCTTAATTCTAACATTTTTCACACATTCATCAACACAATAATTATATATTAATTCATTCCTAACATCAATAGGGTATAAGCCCGAAGCAATGTAAACTTCATTATCCTTGTTATTGCTAACATATACAAAGGTACACAAAGACAAATTAATAATTTACATAATCATTTGAATAATATCAATAACAAAATGCAGTTCACGCTTGAAAGTGAAGAAAATGGTAAACTGAATTTTCTAGATTTAACTGTTGCTAAGGACAATAATAATAAAAAGTTGCAATTTGACATATATGGAAAACCCACAACGACTGACATTGTAACACATCCTAAGTCGTTTCATCCTTTATCACAAAAATTAGCTGCCTTCCACAGTATGATTTATAGACTTTTATCTTTGCCCCTCGGTGATAAAGAATACCGTGAAGAGTTAGACACCATTAAACACATTGCTGTCGCTAATGGTTATGATGTCAATATGGTGAATAACATCCTTCGAAAACATAAGAAAGGACATAGCAACATTAACGGACGTAAAACACGCGAAAATACAACACGCAAACATATTGCAACACCGTACACATACCTTATGCCACAGATCTTTGGGTCAATTTTTAGTAAAACCAGTAATATCAAGGTCACTTATAAGACCACTAATAGTATTATGAATAATCTTCGTGTCCGCAGAACCACCAGCCTTGAACACAAAACTGGTGTTTACAAATTGATATGTGACGATTGCGACGTTTTTATGTGGGCCAGACAGGACGTGGTTTTTTAAAAAGATTTATAGAACATAGGCCGCCTACACATTTTCACAGTTTGGACAATATCAAGTCAAAATTTGCAGAACACCTCATTTCCGAAAATCATAGCTACACTAATTTTAAAACTAATTTGAAACCCCTTCACATATGTAAGAAAGGGCGATATTTGAACGCTCTTGAAGAGTACGAAATTTATAAAGCACACAATAATACTGGTACCAAGCCGCATGTTTTAAATGATAAATTGGTCTTCAAGTCAAATGTATTGTACAACACTGCCTTGCGCTACTGTCGTGGTGGGAGCGAGACGTAAATTAGTGCGCGGTCGGTTTTCATACGATGTACATCGGTAACCTTCGTACTCGCTGTAAATATTATATTATTATGTTATATTAAGTTATTTTATATTGGATTTTAATATTTTAAGTGTTTGACAAGTGTATCAAATTTAAATGATACACAATTACTTTTAAATTCTGATGATGGGACAAGGGTCCCGAAACATGTAAATTTTATAAACACGCTGTTTCTGAAAAGCCGCAGAGGTAAGTTCCAATATATTTGATTTAACATATGCTTTCTGATACTGCCGTCTGTTATTGTATGTTTCACTTGTATTTTTATTCTTATTTTTATTTATATTATTAAATTTATCGCAAGGACCCACGCTGTGCAACCTTACACGTTTTTGGCTGCTCTTCGTTTGCATTGGTCTCGGTAATTGCCTATACATTGCTCTGATTGAATCTTTGAAAGCTTGGTTTATTTTTAAACTGTTGTTGTTGCTGTTGTTGTTGTTGTGGGTGTTGTTGTTCTTGTTGTGGCTGAAATTGTTTACGTGCTTGTTCATTATTATTATTACCACTTTGCCTCTCTACATTATCCCATTCAGTTAATAACAAGAATAGTTCCTCTAAGGATTTAACCCCTTGTGTAATAAGCGCGATTTGAATTCCGCTTCCAAAATGGTGAGATAACTTATTTACCATTTCTGGTTCTGTCACTTCAGTTGCCAGATATTTTGCTCGAGATATCAGCTGAATTAAATAGTTTTCTTTTCACCCTTTTAAACTTGAATACTTTCCAAATTCCAGCTGTACACGGATCTTTCTCTGTATCTCGCTGTTCCAGTATCTAGCCCTAAATTGTCGCACCAGATCTTGATATGTACCTACCTTGTCTTGTATGACTGTGAACCATTCAGCCGCGGTACCTTTTAACCTTCTTGCAGCCCAGTTTATTTTATCTATTTCGCTCATGTTGCCACCTATCGCTTCTATATCTCTCTCGCAATTTTTGAGAAAGTGGAGGGGATTTTCAATGTCTCTACCGCAGAATTTTAATTGCGATTTGGTTTCGTCCAAAGTTCTATAAAGATATGTGGTCTGGTTCGCTGGTGTCGAGGTACTCTGGAGTCGAGTCAGCTGTTGTTTCAACTCCTGTATCCGCTGATCCTGGTCTGCTACTATTTCACTTACCGTCGAAGTATGATTAATCATTCTTTCCTCTATGCCACTGATCTTCGCTTCACATTCGCTAATACGTGAGTTAAATGCTTCTAGTGCTGTCTCAATGTTACTACGAATTAATTCAACTTTCTCGCCGATACGTTTCTCCGTTGATTCTAACAGTTGTTTATTTTGTTTCGCTTGATCATGTACAGCGTTTTAAATTCTTTTATTTTCGTCATGTAGTGACTTATTCTGTTTTTCTGCTTCTTCTGATATTTTCTGTATATTAGCTTTATTTTCGTCTGACATTTTCTACATATTGGCTTTATTTTCGTCTGACATTTTCTGCATATTCGCTAATAATGCACCTAACGAATTTCTTAATTCAAGTTTTTCAGCCATATTTATAGTTATTTTTTTAAACGAATATTAGAGTCCTTATTTAATGAAACGGCACTATTATTAACTCTTATTATTACAGTATAATGTTCAGATTATATTTTGTATAATGTTACAGTCTAGTATCGCAATCAAATGTTCATAAAACGTAACCTAACACAAACACAAATAATAATTCAAACCCCAAATAAACCGAATTAATAACATTGTTCAAATATCTGCTTACAAAGAGTATTCAACAAATTATATACACTCCCTGCTTGCAAATAGAACACACACAAAATAGTTCAAATGAAGTTAGTCTTTACGCACACAAATATATAATATTAACAGATGACAATAAAAATCGTGCACAACGTTGGCAGGCGCCAAATATCTCTATGCAACGAAACAAATAAATATTTTCGCATAGGATACTCTATATATTAAATAAATACATCCCAAAATATGGTCATGTTAAAAAAATCTTATCTGACCAGGGTAAACAGTTCACCAATAGGAAGTGGCAATCCGAATTGGAAATGCACAATATCCAGACGGTGTTGACAGCGATCCGGAGACCGCAGGGCAACCTCACTGAAAGAGTCAACTGGTAGTTAGGTCGACTGTTCCGTACTTATTGTAATACCAACAAAAAGTAGATGTCCGGATTATCTCGAGTTTTTCGAGGCGTCCATCAACGGGAATTACAATGACACGACAGGATTTCGCCAAACGAGTTGCCAACTGGAGAAATGCTCAAGCGTGTCCGGGATGGGTGCAACGCAGAATTTGCCTATTCAGAATAAGGTGAAAAGGATAGAAGCCAGGACACGCATTAAGAAATGTGCCGAAGAACGGACTGAAAAATTTAATGCTGATCACAAACTGGTAACTTTTAAAATTGGCGAGAGGGTACTCCTGCGGGCTTTGAATGTAGGTCACAGGGAGGATAACACCGCAGCCAAATTCTTTAGATTGTACAATGGTCCATATATCTTATCCGAAAAAGTTAGTAAAAACACATATATTGTAACCAACCCTAATACTAACCGTGTGATAGAGAAATTCTATGCATCATCCCTAAGAAAGTATTATGTTAAAGAGAATTGTACCTAATATGACAGCGTATAGGTGGTATGAGTGTTTAAGGTATTATATGAAAATGTGTGTAAATTAAGGAATAGTTGTTGAGATGTTATAATATGAGATGATATAATACTATTCATGTCATTGTGTAATTTAAAATATATCGTATAAACTATGATATCTTGTGTGCTAAATAAATAATTCTTCTATACCTCCAATATAGACTTGTTCGTAATTTATTTACACACACAGTATCCTATGCGAAAATATTGATTTGTTTCGTTGCAATATAATTATATGTCAGTATTACCAACAATTTAAGTAAATACCAACAATGTAATCATAACAAAAGCAGACAAAAGACAGGCAACAGTAATTATTGACAAAACAGACTACATCAGAAAAACTGAAGACTTCATCAACAATAATGATTGCATACAATTAAATAAAGACCCAACAGAAAAATATCTTAAACAAACAATAAAACTAATAAAAACAGCAAAAAACATTTTCAACGATAAAAATACAGACATATATATAAATAATAATCCTGAACCACCTAAAATGAATAGCCTAATAAAAATACACATTTTTTTGTATTTTTATACTTCCTGCATTTATACCTCACTGATGAAGGAGCAAACTACTCCGAAACGTGCGTATGAGGATATAACAAAAAGTAAGTTTTTTCACAAGTGAAAGTGCATTTAATTATTAATTGTTAAAGTGCTGTGAAAGAAGTGATGACCATTCAAAATAATATTAACACCGCAGACAAAGCGTACATCATACACAAATACAGGAATGTCAAGGAAAAGGTAATGAAAACCTCCTTAACAATAGCATTCAACAAATCATGCCAAAAACATAACATAATACCACCACACGCAAAAATTACAATAAAACAAACCACACAAGCATCATTTTTAACAAAACAGAAAGCCGAAAACATATACTTACGAAACATACAGTCCCTGGCCAAATTATTAGGCCACCCATTGAAAAAATTAAAATTTACAGTTTTGTCACTGATATTGTGTTTTCAGTGTATTTTAATGTGAACAATCAATATTAATTTTAATATTTCATGTCATTAGACAAAATATTTATGCCTATCATTAATGTTGGCAACACTGTAAGCTTGTTATATTGTGTTTAGGTATTACACAACAATGCAGTCAGCTGTGTGGTTCAATGAATCTGTTCTGAAGTTGTTTTAATTGCCAGTTTATGCATTCAGTTGTTATTTTCTTGGTGTTGTATTGTTATTTTTTTGTTTTTTATTGTTATTTTATTTTATTTAAAGTGTTAATTCTTTTAAAGTTTGTCTGTTTAATTTTTTTTTGTCAGATTAACATTGTAACCTCAAATATTGGAAAATTCTGCCATGGGCAAAGTAAAAGATATCAGTGACGATCAAAAAGCTGTTGTAAAACATTTACTTGAAATAGAAAAGTGTAATATCAGTGAAATCGCTAGGAAGTGCAACATTTCTAGACGATCAGTGAGAAGAATAAAGGAATAGCGAACAATGTTTCACTTCGTAGTAAGAGGAAGAGAGCATGTGGCCGTAAAAAAATTATTTCTCCTAGAACGGAAAGGAAATTAATAAAAATAATTAAAGGACATAGGGCTGCCACAAATGCAACCATCACACAAGAGGTGCAAGATTTTGGAGTAGCAGTATCTGAAAGAACTGTTCGCCGAAGTCTGTATGCGCTGGGATTCAAAAGTCGACGACCTGTCAAGAAGCCCAAGCTGACTACAGCAATGAAATGGAAAAGACTACTATGGGCTAGAAAGTACAGAACATTCACTTCTGAAGATTGGGATAAGGTAAGTTGCTGTACAGTATTTTTGAAAGGTTGGGTCTGTTTTAAATTCTGGTTCAACTCTACTGTAACATTGTGTCCATTTTTAACAGGTGTGCTTCAGTGATGAGTCCACGTTTCAAGTCCTCACAGACAAAAAGCAGTATGTTAAACGAAGACCTGGAGAAAATTTTAATGAAGACTGTTGTAAGAACCATAAAATATCCACCGTCAGTTATGATATGGTCTGTCATTAGCTCTAAAGGACTTGGACGGCTTTACGTTGTTATAGGGACAATGCGGCAGGACCAGTACATCACAGTTCTTCAAAGAAGACTTATTTCCCAATTAAATGAATGGTTTCCCAATAATGAAGAGAAAATATTTATGCAAGATTCAGCTCCTTGTCACACAGCAAAAAGTGTTAAGACATTTCTTGCTCAGAGCTCAATATCACTTCTTGAATGGCCAGGAAATTCACCAGATCTCAACCCAATTGAGAATGTGTGGGAGCTTTTAAAACGGGAAATAGGAAAGGAAAATATCACCACTAAGCATCAACTAATTGCAAGAATAATTTGGCGCTGGAATCATAATGACAAGTTAAAGGAAAAGGCATTAAATTGCGTTACAAGCATGCCTAGAAGAATTGAAAGCGTCATCAAAGCTAAAGCAGGGATAACAAAACATTAAAATAATTTTAAAACTACTGTAATTTTTTCAGTAATTAATTATTAAAATATATGTAACAGTAATTGTTTGTAAAATAAATGTTTTACAACAGCTTTTTGGTCGTCACTGATATCTTTTACTTTGCCCATGGCAGAATTTTCCAATATTTGAGGTTACAATATTAATCTGAAAAAAAAATTAAACAGACTTAAACTTTTAAAGTAATTAACACTTAAAATAAAATAAAATAACAATAAAAACAAAAAAATAACAATACAACACCAAGAAAATAACAACTGAATGCATAAACTGGCAATTAAAACAACTTCAGAACAGATTCATTGAACCACACAGCTGACTGCATTGTTGTGTAATACCTAAACACAATATAACAAGCTTACAGTGTTGCCAACATTAATGATAGGCATAAATATTTTGTCTAATGACATGAAATATTAAAATTAATATTGATTGTTCACATTAAAATACACTGAAAACACAATATCAGTGACAAAACTGTAAATTTTAATTTTTTCAATGGGTGGCCTAATAATTTGGCCAGGGACTGTAATTAACGAATTATACCATAAGAAAGACACACTCAATAAGGAAGCCTATAACTTACACGTAAAACTAACACGATTGTTACACCAATAGAAATCGAAAACATAATACAACACACACAAAACAATATTGGAAAACTCAAAGCAAGAATAAAAGATAGACATAACAAAAAATTAACAAACTTCATAACACGCAAGATAGAAAAAAGCCCTACGCAGACACACAAATTCCACACACGCACGGTAAACACAACAGACATCAAATTCAATGACGACGAAATAACTTTATTAAACAAAGGACTCAAACATAATTTGAAACACAGTAAACCCAACAACAACACTAAACATATAATTGACGTAATCATAATAGACACAGAAACAGCCGTAGAAAACACACATAACAAAGACCATGAATCCATACGCCATGACATAAAACGAAGATTAAAACACCTACTAAAACAACAACCAAAACAACAGAACAACGAAAATAAAACACTAAAAAACATACAATAAAAACTAAATGAACATAACCTAAAGGTATTAAAAGCTGACAAAGGCAACATAACAGTCATAATGTACAAACAAGAAATAAACAATAAAACAGAGAAATTCTTCTCCGAAAATAATATAACACACATAACCAAAGATCCCACAATAAAATACCAAAAACAAATTAACAAATTCATATATAATGCAAAATACATAATACAAAAAGGAAACCTAAAATACCTAAAACAGATTAAACCAAACCCCCCAAAATTAAACGCATTACCGAAAATACACAAACCCAATATACCCATAAGACCTTTGATAAACAACACACAAGCACTATCCCACAAAATCGCCAAACAGCTAGATAAACTAATCAGAAAACATATAAACCTAACCAACAACACTTCGGTTAAAAACAACATAGAACTTGTCAAAAAATTAGAACATATCCATATACCACACAACTCAACTTTAGCATCATTCGACATAACGAATTTATACACCAATGTACCCGTCAAAGACACTATACAAACACTTGAACAATTACTCATACAAAACAACACATCTGAAGCACACATACAAGAAATCATCACACTCACTAAAATAATCACAGAACAAAATTACTTCACGTACAATAACAAAATATACACACAAACAGATGGACTACCCATGGGTTCCCCATATCGGGCATACTAGCTGAAATATTCATACATCACATAGAACAAGAGCATATAATACATAACAACAAATACACTAACAAAATTATATATTGGCACAGATACGTAGACGACATATTATTATTATACAATGGCAATATAAGACAAGTAGAAAATTTCCACAAATACATAAACAAGATACACCCAAAATTATAATTCACAATAGAAATAGAAAAAAACAACAGTATAAACTTTCTAGACTTAACAATCAACAAAACAAACAATACGCACACATACAAATCTACATAAAACCAATCACAACTGACATGGTCATACACAACACATCAAATCATCCAACACAACATAAACATGCAGCCTTCAACCATATGCTACATACACTCACAAAAATACCACTAATAAACAAGACTACAATGAAGAACTTAACACAATAAAATACATAGCAATAAAATACGGATACAACCCTGAATTAATAAACAAATTACATAGAAAAATCCTATACAAAAACAACAAAACAACACAAAATACAAATAACACACAACAAAACAAATACATCACACTCACATACTACAACTCTAAAACACACAAAATTGGCAACACATTCAGAAAACACAATTACAAAATAGGATACAGAACTAACAATACCATCAAGAGACGCATTAACGACACAAACAAAGACATAGACATATACAACAAAAGAGGCGTATATAAATTAAACTGCAACGATTGTAATAAATTCTATATAGGCCAGACAGGAAGATCTTTTTACTCCAGATTTTCTGAACACACAAAAGCTTATCCAATAACAACTTACAATCCACATTTGCCACACACAACCAAAACAGAAAACCACAGTTACACCAACATAAAAAACAATCTTGAAATTTTACACTACATGCCCAAAAGTCGCAAACTCAACACCGCAGGACAATACGAAATATACAGACACAACAAAACACAACCAAACAACATACTCAAGGAACAATTACAATTTAAATCCAACACACTATTCGACACAATAATACACAACGGACACAATTCAGAATCTCGCGCCAACCCCCTTCCATCTACACACACCCCCACACACAACCACTCCCCAAAAAACCGTTACAGACTACCAACGCCTTGACGCTTTCTGCATTTATACCTTACTGATGAAGGAGCAAACTACTCCGAAACGTGCGTATGAGGATATAACAAAAAGTAAGTTTTTTCACAAGTGAAAGTGCATTTAATTATTAATTGTTGAAAATACACAAATTAAACAACCCAATACGACCATTAATCAACTTCAAAAAAGCACCTACATACAAAATAGCAAAAATAATAGCACAAAAACTAAAAAATAACTATCTAACAAAATCACAACATAAAAAATACGTACGAATTAATAGACAAACTAAAAGTAATAAATATAGATGAAAACACATATTTCACATCATATGACATCACAAATATGTACACCAACATTTCAATTGTGAAACAATAGACATAATAATTAATAAACTTAAAGAACAAAATGAAGACACACAATATATAACTGAAATAAAAAATAGCCTCTAACTAATACTAACACAAAATTACTTTGAATTCAATAGCAAAATTTATCAACAACAAGAAGGATTGGCAATGGGATCTCCATTATCTAGCATAATAGCAGAAATATTCTTACAACATATAAACACCAAAATACAAAATATTATAAAATCCTTTTATCCAAATGGCATTTGGATAAGATATGTAGATGTTGGGCTATATATATATATATATAGTAACAAAAATACTTGATGGATACTTGATGTAACAAATGGCTAAATTAAGGTGGGGATGTCACATACTGTCTGCCCATTTTTCTGACTCTCGCTTATTTCGCGTTGATTTAAATACGTTACCAAAACAGGCGGCTTGTTTGTTAATACGAACTTCTTAAATGATGTAACAATATGTACACTTATGACTCTAGAAAAAACATAAATATACAATTTTTTTAAGGTCAAGCGATATAATACGAGGCCTATATAACGGAACAAGGATAGCTGTACAAAATAATTGTAGGACATCTCAACACATATCTGTCAATCAAGGGTGCAGTATGTCACCTACTCTTTTTAACAATAATATTGACAATTAGGAAGGAAATCGAAACACGTAGTGAACGCTGGTATTACCTTAGCGTGAGACAGTTATTTGAATGTTCTGTTGTTTGCTGACGACTTGCTTGTAATTGAATTATTCAATGCAGAATCTGCTTTACAAAAATCTGTTTTTAAGCTTAATTAGATTGGAAAACAACATAATATCAAAATCTCCACTGTAATAACAAATGTAATGGCATTTCAAGGCAAGAAAGTAATATAAACGAAAATAGTGATTAACGTTCTAAGAAATTTGAGAAAAAAATAGCCATTTTAATTATTTGGGTTAAGTAAGTTTCAGACAATTTGCAGAAATTGTAAGTAAATTTCAACCGTATTTTTAGAAACAAGGTACATAGAGATACAAAATTACAGTTTTACAAAGTTATGGCAGTCTCTGTACAGTCCGACGGGTGTGAATTATAGACAACAACCAAGAAACATGACGTGGCGTTCTTTAGAGGAGTTAAAAGGTGTTCTTTTATAAACTTAACCGTGTAACGAACGAGGCCATAAGGGAAGAGTTAGAAGTTTTAACATAAGTGACAAATTAAAATGTTACGAACAACGGTGGGAAGAACAGTTAGAAGGAGTATCAGATTCCAGAGTGGCCAATACGAAGTCTGCAAATAAGAAGCCTATAGGATACAGGTGTGTGGGTAGAGATGGCTGGAGGAGCTCTGAATGCCGAACAGGCTGCATCTTGCCTACGACGTTTTATGAAGATGATGGAAGTCAAGCGATGACTTACCTGGTTTACCCCCACCCATACCTCAAACATTCTACCCCCCTACTCACTGATTATCGACCGACTACGAAAATACCGTAGAATATCTGTATTGCGGTTTTCCTTCAGAATAGTTAGGGGTTAGTTCTTAAATTTCTTTATGTTCTTTTCTTTTATTTTTTGTAATATGACTCTGTACTGAAGATACGTCAGTGGCCAAAGATTTCAAGGAATAAGACCGCTGGAAGGAGACGGAAGTTAGATTTTACAGGTGCTGCTGGTTTAACCAGCAGTGTTGTATGGTTAGCATTTTTGTACAAGGCAGATACAGGGGTGCCAATCCGCCCCAATTCCTATGACGCTTCACCCAATTTTATAAAAATCCCCCCCCTTTTTCTGACAATACCTTTTTTCCCTTTTACAATAAAATTTCTTACCTAATCGAGCAAAGGCCGGCAATTTATAACTCAAAACGATTACAAAGTATTACCTTTTACCGAAGGATATATTGACTGCAGATAAACTAAAAAAATAAGGACTTCTAATAATAAATCAGAAATTTATATTTTCAGTAAAACGTGATTTGTTTTACAATAACAGTACTCTATGACTTTATTAAAAAAATACTTAGTTTTTCAACATAAACATCTCACAATTCTCTTATATGTTCCTCAGCTTCCTTATCGACGTTCGGCATCCTCAGTGCTTGCAATAAACCGCCACACGGTGACACCTTGAACTCGACCTGTAGCCTGTTTGAAGCATCGAGTAGAAGACTAGATCGTTTTCCCGTGCACACCGCGCCTACAGTCCGCTCGAAAAAGTCAACTGAGTAGATTTATTGTGCGTCTGATACGTATCCGTTATAAGTATTTTACACTTTTGTAAAATTGGGGAAGATTTGTCATGCAATAGTAGAAAAAAAATCCCCCCAAAATTTCCTAAATGTCGCCAATGGGGACACGATCACCCCTCCCCTGGGCAGATAGATTTAGGTCTTGAAGATGCCAGAAATTAAGTTCGAAGCTTCTGAAGGGGATCAAATGGGACAGAGTAATAACGTGAAATCCAGACCGCCTAAGTGCCCGCCATCATTGATTAGAAGTATCCAGTTACATTTTCCCAACAGTCCGTAGATACTGGATGAGTGTGCTATTACGTAATGTAAGATTCTGTAATAGTTATGAATGAAAATAGGACATAGGCCTACTGTATTAATTACATATTGCGACAAAACATATTTAGGCATAGTAATGATTGAACAATATAGGCAGTTATCTGGAGCAAGGTTGTATATTTTGAAATAAAATTTTTAAATGGTCTGTAATTCACAAAAATATTTATTTTACTTTAATAATTGTCTCCGAATATCAGACTGATCTGTTTTAAAAAATGTCAATTTGTTACTTGAACGTTGTTTCTAATTATGTTGATTCGTCTCACTGCTGGTCCTGTGATTCGTCGCAATCTGCTCCTCTCTCGTCTCCTCCTTTCTGCACACTGGTGCTTCGCTGATACTCCTCTTGTACGCACGGAAGCCGACACACCGATAACCAGTCTAGTCTTATCTCAGGCCACAGAAACTGGGCTGTAATTTAGTATTATTTATTTTGGTGCTTTAAGCGTGCACCTTCCCGCGTCTTGAGGTGTCCTCGCGATAACGCAGGAGTATCCCGGATGGATAAACCTTTCCTATGCGCAAATCTTCACTCACGCGAGACTAGCACTGTTTAAAAATTAAATATTTTATTATTTGAACAAGTATTGAGTTCGTACCAAGTCAAGGTATTAGCTAACGGGTAACTCGTTGCTAAATTGTGCTTGATCACTCTTACATAAGACCCGCTTCTGTTCGGAAAACTCGCACATAGAGCACGTCCGTAATATTCGAGCTGCAGGATGGAACTAACTAGACATTCGTCGTCGGAGACCCAATCTTAATGGAAATTGGGGCCGCTGATTGGTCGAAAACCTATCATATGATTGAAGGATAAAACTGATAGACAACTTCTTGAACAGATTGGCAGACTTCTGCAGAAGCAGGTATAGATCTTATCTATAAATTTTCTGACTTCTAAAAGATAAGGAATTTATAGAAGTTGATTTTTATTAAACAAATCCCTAGTACGTAATAGTACGTAACAATTATCTGACACCCAGAAAATATAGAGCTATTTAAGAGGCTTTGGCTGTCCTTATCTCAGTTCGAAACGTTCATTTATAATAGTTATTCATAAAATACGAATGACACTCGCACTCGCACATTAAACTCGCACATAACATGATCACAAATAAATTTATGGGCATTTTGATACATAATAGTCTTTTACCCAATTCTTATTTCAATACTTGTATCTAATTAACATACTCAAACAAAAATCAAAATTTAACATGTCTATAACGTCATAAACCTGCTATATCAGCATGTAGTCCTTGCTACAGTTTCCTTTACTGCAATGTTCTATTGCAGGGATATCCCCTCCTCGGAAAAAAAAAATTTGTTTACACAAACACACATTCTTTTAAACCATAAAATAATACCGTTTCCTTTTTTTAACATATAATCCACTCAAATGAATAAATAAATAATCCTTGTTAAACCAAAAATATTTTCTTCCAATAAGATTTTGACATCTGTCAGTTCCACTATAAATAAATATAAGCACTAGGTTGATAATCTGCTATCAAGGGGTAGAGAGATAAGCTAGTATGAACAGTTCATGACGTCATAATACCTACTGTCCAGTCGCACACTTCTCAGCATATTTACCCACATGGTTCAAACAAACATGAATTTACACAGTTTACTTACTTTAACAATTACCTTATGACATTCATTCTTTAATATACCCAGATATACGTGAACATTAATTTTTGACATAGTACTTGCGTAATGACGAAGCATGGAATTTCCCAATAGTCTTGTTATTATTTTGATTTGTAACAATGTAGGTTTGTTTTCCTACCTGTTCAGTTAACATAAATGGACCATTATAAAGTCTATTGAACTTAGCTGTGGTATTATCAATACTGCTACTTACATTTAAAGCTTTTAGTAAAATTAACTCGCCTACTCTGAACGATTGCAGCTTATGATCAGAGTTAAATTTTTCTGACCGCTGTTCGGCAAACTTCCTTATCCTCTCCTTTGCATCCAAACGCTTAACTTCGCTTGGCATCGGCAAATTTGGAGTGGCTACCCTTTTTATATAATCACTCCAGACACGCTTTCGTTGGACATCTGACTGCAGTTCTGATAGCGTATATCCAGTCGTGGTATTGTAACACCCATATATAGCGTTCTCGAAGAACTCCAGATATTCTGGCCACTTGCTTTGGTTATTGTTACAATAAGTCCTGAATAAACGACCGAGTTCTCTATTCACCGTCTCGGCGAGATTCCCTTGGGGTCTACGAATGGCTGTTAGGCTTGAGTGCCCCTTTTCTCTAATTCTGCTTTCCATTTTACTTCCATGTTCCTTAAGGAAATGGAAGTATGGTGATGGCAAAAAAAATCGTGTTCGAGATTATTGCATATTCTGATTGTACTATACTCAAAACATGAAAGAAATCGTTTTTCGAAAAGTGTGTGTGTGTGTATGTAGATTTCTTTCTATGGCAAACGATAACAGTCGCAAATTCAAACAGAATCAAATAAATTTTTGTATACAGGCCTTATTTGTAGATTACTCAAGTCTTATTGTTTTTGGTGAAGATCGGTTAAGGGAAAGGGGTAGTTTACCGGCAACGGTGTTTTTAAATCAAGGGTAATTTTTTCGATGGCAAACGATAGCCGCAAATTCAAACAGAATCAAATAATGTTTTGCATACAGCCCTGAATTGTAGAGTTTTCAAGACCTTTTGTTTTCGGTGAAAATCGGTTAAGGGAAAGGGGTAGTTTAGCAGCAACGTTTTTTGTTTTAACAAGGGTATTTTATATGGCAAACGATAACAGCCGTAAATTCAAACAGAATCGAATAATGTTTTGCACACCTTCCTGAGCTATAGAGATTTCCATGTCTGTTGATTTTGGTGAAGATCGGTTAAGGGAAAGGGGTAGTTTACCTTCCATTAGTTTTTTACTTCCATGTTCCTTAAGGAAATGGAAGTATGGTGATGGCAAAAAAAAAATCGTGTTCGAGATTATTGCAGATTCTGATTGTTCTACACTCAAAACATGAAAAACAAGTCATTTTTCGAAAAGTGTGTGTGTCTATAGATTTTTTTTTATGGCAAACGATAACAGCCGCAAATTCAAACAGAATCAAATAATTTTTTGCATACAGCCCTGATCAGTAGAGTACTCAAGACCTATTGTTTTTGGTGAAGATCGGTTAGGGGAAAGGGGTAGTTTACCAGCAACGTTTTATGTTTTAACATGGGTAATTTTTTTATGACGAACGATAACTGCCGTAAATTCAAAGAGAATCAAATATATGTTTGCATGCGGTCCTGAATTGTAAAGAAGTGAAGGCCTGTTGATTTTGATGAAGATCGGTTGAGGGAAAGGGGTAGTTTATCAGCCACTTTTCATGTTTTAAAAAGAGTAATTTTTTCTATGACGAACGATAACTGCCGTAAATTCAAACATAATCAAACAATGTTTTGCATACTTCCCTACATTGTCGAGAACTCAAGGCCTGTTGATTTTGGGGAAGATCTTGATTTTGGTGAAGATCGGTTAGGGGAAAAGGGTAGTTTACCTGAAACATTTTTTGTTGTAACAAGAGTAAATTACTTAATTTTGATAAATAAAGTATCGTGATAAGAATATCTTAATAATCCACTGTAGAAACGTAGATGAAATATCTATAAATGAAGGGGCTAGTTGAATGGTGTGGGGGTAATTTTCTAAAAATGAAAATTATAGTTGAAGGGGGAGGGGATAATTTTTTACTTATGCACTACGTTATCGGCAACAAAGAAGTAGTTTGTTGTTAAAATTCCTTCCCGTCCTGTTTGGCCGTAGACCAATGTTTTTGGCAAACCAGACGTTTCGGCAGTGCCATCGACTTCCATCATCAGTGAAAATCGAGTGCGATAACGTGAGGTGGTATACGTTAGTCACCACAGTACTGTGGTTAAGGCTGAAGCTGTAAGTAGAAAGAAGTAGTTTCTATCGAAATATTTCATTTCGAAAATGATTTTAAATGTAAATCTTAGAACATGGAAGTCATGTATGGTTCTCCATACCGATATTTTATTCTGGAATTGCGTACCCTGATCAGACAGGATCTTCTTTACATGACCATATTTTGGGATGTACTTTTCAAAAATTATCCTCAGTACCGCATCTGTTGTGGGTCTACCCACCGCATAAAGACTAACACTCTTAGTGAAGGCATCCGTACACACCACCAGATTTCTCATTCTCCTCGCCGCACGTGGTAATGGTCCAAGGAAATCGATGCATAGTAACTAATTTTTTCCATGCATAACGATGTTTCCCATCTCCACTTATAGATGTTGGTTAAGATGTTTGGCTGGCTGGCAGGTGTGGCAGGTACGAAGTACTGATTTAACTTTTCTGGCCATGTTCATCCATATAAAATCTTCCCACAGTGTCAGGTAGCATTTGTAAGCACCAGCATGAGCAAGATTTTCATGGCATGCCCATGTTAGGTCTCTATGAGATGGTCGGGAACCATAATCTTCCATTGTCCGTCAATCAGCTTGTACAAAATATTGTTAACAATCTGGAACTTTGAACTTTCTGTAATCTGTTTGTCATTTATTATTTTTCTAATTTTGTCGTCACGTTGTTGTTCAACATTTACGTTCGCTCCACTGCCACGTCTCCTATAACATTTATCCGTGTCTGTTTTTATAAATACGACTGGTTTTTTGTTTTTTACTTCCATGTTCCGTAAGGAAATTGAAGTATTGTGATGGCGAAAAAAGTCGTGTTCGAGATAAGGGCTGATGCTGATTGTACTACCCTGAAAACGTGAAGAAAAATCATTTTCCGTAAAGTGTCCGTGTGGGTTTATGTGTCTGTGTGTAGAATTTTTTCTACGGCGATCGATAACTGCCGCAAATTCAAACAGAATTAAATAATTTTTTCACGTGTGTCTGAGTTGTAGAACACTCAAGGCCTATTGGTTTTGGTAAAGATCGATTAAGGAAGAGGGGTAGTTTACCTGCAACGATTTACGTTTTAACAAGAGTAAAGTAGTTAATTTTGATAAATAAAGCATCCTGAAAGAAGGTCATAATAGTTCACTGTAGGAAGGTAGATGAAATATCTATAAATGAAAATGGTAGTTAACAGTAGAGGGGTAATTTTTTCACGTTTGGGTTTTATTTAATAAGTTTGACAAAAGTAACTAAAAATACATTTAATCTTTCTCAAACAATGGTAATTGTTAAAAATAAAATAATTTTGTTGCCAATCAATAAAATTATAATTTTTTTATTTTAATTTAAATCATCTATTCGTGGTTAATATAGCAACCACTGCCCAACAGGCCACAAAATCATTGTGTGGAGACATAATTATATAAATATGTAATTAATGCGTGATTATCTGCGTAGTTCAGTTCTTTATAAGAATTAAGTAATTTTTATAGATAAAGTCACTCGAAAATAACATTATGTTACACTACTACACTATACTAACAAAAATATCTATTAATAGTGAAAATAGTGTGAGGGTGGGGTATACTTTTTAGAAATTATCGAATCGAATTCAAGTAAATGATTTATATATAACTCTTAGAACATGGAAGTCATATATGGTTAGGTCAGGCTAGGTTTCTCTTTAAGTTTTAAGAGACGTTATTATGTAATTTTAAGAACTGTCTCTACGAGTTACATAATTTTAGAGGATTTATCAACTAACGATTTATCAGCGAATCTACCAGATTCGTTCGTCGTTGTAAGTAGGTCTTTAATTAGTCGCATTCGGAACTATACTTGGTCAAATTTTGTACCCATGTGTACTTTGTAATCTAATTACTAGGTTGCGAAGCGTGCAGATGACGTCACGTTTGTTCTTGTTATCGCCAGCCGAGATTCAGACCGGCTGACTACAGACAAAATTAAATTAGTTCTACTATAGACTCCGAGCTGATCACTCGTTCTCACTCGCCGCAGCGGCTACATACCGTTCTTTTTTCAGTATTTTTAATTCTATTAGCATGGACACCGTGCGACTATATAGTTAGGCCATCTAGGCTTTCGGGTTGCAATGCAAGCCCCCGCTTTATTTCTATTCAATTCTCCGGCACTCATGCCGTGTTAAAATCTGCACGCTTCAGCAGTCAATCAATTATTTCAATAAATTTTAATAAGAAATCAAATATGTCGCCTTGACTCAATAAACCATTACTTTCTGAAACATTATACAGTCCACTCAATTATTTCATCACAAACCAGCAAACTCCAATAGCGTTCCTAAGAACAACTCAAGAGCTTCTAAGACGCAACAATACTCGTCCACTGTGTCCCTGTATGTTTTGCCAAATCATTCGTTTACTTCTTCTCTTTACCTTAATCTCTTGTGCTACCACGGCGTTCGGTGCAAAATTTGTTTATTCCATTTATCCTCTAATTTTTTAATATGTTACGACAATTGCGTAAAGCTCTCGAAAAGTCGGCAGGTGCAGGTGCAGATACGTAAACGTGTACTTAAGTAGCTGCGAGACGTTCAGTAGTGTAAACACAAACATCGTTGATACGCCTTTAACTCCATTATAGAGGAATTATCCTGTTGAAATTCCATTGACTACTTTACGGCCTAATTGGCCGTGGTTCACTATTGCCGCATAGAACAGGCGTTTCAGGTTCACCGTTGGATGCCACTTTCAGTGTAAACGATTCGATTAACCGGTACGATCTTCACCAGTTAACCACAGTACTGTGGCACTGTTCAATTTGAAGATCACGGTTAACTGGTGAAGATCGTACCGGTTACTCGAACCGTTTACACTGAAGATGGCCCGAAACGTCTGTTCTATGCGGGAGTAGCGGACCACGGCCAAATAGCCCGTAGAGTAATCAATCGAGTTTCAACAGAGTTGACGCCGGCGTGAATCTAATATACCAAGTAAAAGTTATTGTTTTAGAATAAAAAAAGATCTATTACACCTTTTAACTGGTCTCATAAATATCATTTCTGCTGTGTGTCTCTTCTTTTCACCTTTTTTCTTTATGACCGAAGTTGCAGAACCATACAGTAGTATAAGTATTGCCATTGTTTTATAATTTTTTGGAGGTTTCTTTTCTACATTTATTTCCCAACATTCCTCAAATCGTCCAACTTCATTCGTGTGAAATTCGTCCCTTTATTTTCCATATCTCTATCTTGATCATAAGTAATGTCGCGTCCAAGATAGCTGAAATCTCTTACGTGTTCTATACATCTGTTGTATATGCATAATTTGGTCCGAATCTGTTCATCTCCTATAAAGACCATTGCTTTTGTCTTTGATTCAGATATGTTACAGTTAAATTCTTTTCCTGTGTTATATAAGATGCATATCTGGAGACCGTCGAATGGAGTGGCGAATATAAAGCTTGGTCATCCGCGAAGAGAACGTTTTTCAATATTTCGGTGGATTTTAATAAATAAAATAGATTCAAAGCATCAATAGAATTGAAGATAGTAGAAGACGGCAAAAGATTACAACCCTAGAGGCAGAGAAAAATTGGTAGACCTAAAAAAGGTGGACTGTAGAATAGGAACAGGCCGCTAAAGCCTAAAACCGTCAAGGAGAAGAAGAAGAAGAAGAAGAAGAAGAAGAAGAAGAAGAAGAAGAAGAAGATGATGATGATGATGATGATGATGATGATGATGATGATGATGACGATGATGAAATTAAAAATGCATATGCTAAGGTAAAAAAATTTTTCTTTTACTGATAACCTTTACTCCATGTCTGTACACTATTTACAAATGCACAAGTGTTAAAGCAGTTTGATTAATGGAACCACTTTAATAATGTTTGGAATACGGTGCAGAGTGTAGCCCGGCGTATCCGTGTTCGCCTTTGTACACGTCACCGGTGCCCGGACCGAAACTGTAGACGCCATGATCGCCTCCGAATCCGGCACCAATTTCTCCCCCGTATCCGGCACCAATTTCTCCACCTCCATATCCTCCGGAGACGTGTGCAGCCTTTGCCAGAGCGATGTGTTGAGCTTCTCTTGCTGCGGCCACTTCATGCGAGTCAGCGAGATGTCCGTCCTTCAGTACAACAGGCTTAGCCAGAGGACCGTGGTAGCCCACAGGTCCGTGTTTAGCTGTAGGATACGACGAGATTCCGCTGGCAGCGACGCAAGTCAAAGCCCCCGCTAGAAAGATCACCTGAAACACGCAAATACTTGACATAAAAAAATTCCTCCACAGTTGTCCCTGTACGAGATTTATCAACATAAAATTGTAAAATATACAGGAGGTTTCATCAAAAAGATCGTGCAATTTTGCAATTTCCACCACTACAAGTGACCGATTAAAAACTGTTCCATGCGAGGTTCGTACACATGTTGGTGACAATCGTCTAAAATTTTAAACCTATTTGATGCATAATTTAGATTTCACAAGCTCATTGAGTAAGTCGTCCTTAGGTGACTTTTTGTCATTCTACAATGCAAGATAGAAGGACATTAATTAAATTTTGTGTAAACTGTGTGATAAACTGTTCTGTCCTGCTACACGTGTTAAGAAAGCTACTGGCAAGACTGCTGTGCGTGCACAAGCGGTTTACAAGCATCAAAGACTGGCGTAAATGAGTTGAAGTTCGTGGTTGTCAGATGAAATAATGTTTTTGTGTTCCACGAAATTTCATCACTAGTCGCAGTGATAAATAAAGAGTACTATTCAGATATTTTACGCTATCTGTTTGAAGCTATTCGTAGAAAAAGGCCAGATTTACGGAAGAATAATTTATGAAAATTGCAGCCCGATAATGCGCCTGGTCGCACGTCATGGCTTTTTAAGAATTTTGCCAGGCTATGCAAAAGAAAACGTCATAATGATGGCACGGCAACTGCCGTATTCACCAGATGTGTCCCAACGCGATCTTTCCTCCTTCCTTTAGCGATAATTTCCACGAAAAGACAACGTTTCGCGACCGTTGAAGACGTAAAACGAAAATCGCTAAGCGAGCTCAAGGCTGTACCAAAAAGTGTATGCTTGAAATATTCAGAAGACTGCAAAACGCCTGGCTTAATAGTCTTACACTCGACTGAGACTACTTTAAACGAGGCAGTATAAGTGCCGATGAATGAAGGCACAATTTTTAAAATAATCAAGAACTGCATGAACTTCTTGTTCACACTTCGTACTTTATAATAGTGCTTCCTATATGTATATTATTATAGGCTTATATGTTTGTTTTGATTTATAATTGCTAAAACTATGTTCTGTACAGAGCAAACTCCGTATGTATAATTTCTTAGTGTTAATGAAAGCGTATTGGTGTAGACAACTTACGAAACATACTAAAGAGTTCATGATGATGCTGGTGTGGTGGCTTGGCAGGTCGAACTGTGCTTGATAGTAGATTCTGACTGGCTTAAGTACGCCCACGTTCGAAAGCCAAACTCTTCTCACGCAATACGGTTCACGCACTCTGTCTTCTTAATTAACAGAATTCGCTAACTGTGTAAGATAATTAATGTACGTATGACACGTAAGAGAGCAGGAGTGTAATCAAAGAAGTTGCGAAATTAGTCTTTTCTGCAGATATCTAATTACCGGGCGATTGCTGCCAATTTATTAAATACATCGTTGTTACACCCTTGATGCTATACAGGTAAGTTTTGTCTGTTTTTCTCACAAAATTCGTAACACGTTAAGTATCTACGTGTGTCTGTACATAATGAAATGCAAATTAAAATAGGTGTATACTTGTAATATATGGTGTATTCTTTAATATACAATATTTTACCTCTAGCCTTAATTTTAAATGTTACTTGTAATTTGTGGTAATGCAAATCTTATCTGACTCTTCTGTTAACCAGTCTTAAGGCATGGCGCAGTGCAGATTTGTACGGGCTTTTCTCTACAGTATTCAGAAAAAAATACACAAAGTACAGTTCGTAATTGTTGTCGTCATCCTTTACGGCTTAGGCTAGTAGCCTGTTCCAGTCTCACTTGATTTCATACAACCATCGCTTACGGGATCTTCCCACACTTCTCTCTTTTCCCTTGGATGATAGTCAAGGGCTCTTCTTGCAGATCTCCACTTCTTGGTTCCACTCTCTCTACATGTAACCGTCACTCCGTTTTGTACCGGGTGATTTTCTCATTTAAGCTTACAGCTATGCCTAGCTCCATTCTAATATGATCATTTCTGATGAGATCTCTCCTAATACAACCTTTACAGCCCTCAAAAACCTCATTTCCGCTCCTTGTATTCTAGACATAATACAAAGTACAGTTCTGAAAAAAAAAATTAACAGAATACAATCTCAATTTAAGAACATGATCTGCTCACTGTACGTTAAAAACTAAAGTTGATAACTTGAATATTTATTATCTAAGTGGAACAGTACAATATATTCCGCTCCCCTCTCAATAAAATTACAAAGGTAGGCATTTCGTGTTTTTTCAGTATTAAAATATTTCATATATATCATTGACTATTTAATAATCTAACTGGTGTTAGTTCTAGTTGAACGTCACCAGATTTCGCTTTCACTTTTGACACTGGGCTATCTTATTTGTCTTCCATTACTAACTTTATAACCATTGGCATAAAGCACCTAACGTATGGATTTGTACTTCTGTAATCTCAAAGTGTAGTTTTACAATTCACGACTGACATGTCTTCGTGCTCAGAGCTCCCGTGCTCTGAGCATCTAATAACGTGCTCGTAGCGCCCACGATCAACGCCTTTCGTCTTTTTATCGGCATAGCTTATCAAATCGTACTTGTAAGTACAATTAAAAAAGAAAATTCATATTTTAAGACGATTAAATATCAATATTAATTGTAGTATTGTAACAATAGAAAACATGTATAATAATTAAACCTATGATAATTTTATTAATATTATTATTCATATTTTGATGCAACACAATACCAGTATCTTGAAAAACGCGCTACGAAGAAATAAACCAAGATTAGTTTTAAGATGACGAAACGTGTGTAAATATACACTTAAAGTTTTTTGCGCGAAGTTGGCTATAGGTCGCATCTTGTGAATCTACATATGCCCGTGCCGTGACTTAAATTTGAGCAAATCGAGACTTGTCGTTTTTCCCCTAAACAGTAGTAGGTATTCGGTCGCTCATCACTACTACCTGCCTGAGTGAAGTCTGATCATTCACTAACTAATTTATAATTTTAATAACTTTTGATTGTTCTGTCTTCTCTATCTGCTCTAAAACTCTGTCTAGTTAAAATAATTTTGTTAAATTCAAATTTGATATTAATTGAATTTAATACACACTCAGTTTTTTCTACTTAAAAACAGTTTATTCTTCAAAAACTCATTCATAAGCCTTTGTATAATCTTTATTTTGTTTAATTACAGCATACCATCGTTTGGACAAATTTGTGGTCCTGGAAAAGGCATATTCTTTGTTGAGTCTATTGATCATCATTCACATCCTCTTGAATGCTTCCGCAGCGCTTGCCACTGAGAGCCGTATTTAATTTGGAGATAGATCAAAATGAGAGAAACTCATGTTCGCGTTAGATATACACCACACCAGGTGTGAGTTTCCAATGTCGTAAAAGTGCACTTTTACCGTAATGATTTTACTGTTTTTAAGTTTATAACGATCTCCTATGAGTGATTAAGATTTCTGAAGATGGCAATTCGTTGCCGAAACGCGTCAAAATAAGACGAGAAAAACGAAGTCGCACGACGGATTTATGGTAAATATCTATTATATTAATATAAGCGACTTGGAGACAACTAACCTAAAATGTATTATATTCGCGTTAGAGTTAAAAAAAAAACCATGACACCAGCTTCGAACAATTTGGCCCTTGTTTAATAAAAGTTTGGACGTAAATATCGGACAAATTTGTTTATTAGTGTGCTGTTATAACATGATTCCTTGATAAACTCAGTCCGTTGATATCACATCAAATTTGTCATAGGCAACGAACTGGGATTTTATAATCCGTGATCCACCTATGGCTATAATGTTATTTCTTAATCTCTCATAGTGTGTTTTATAGCTTTGCAAAAGTTCTTTGTTTATTTTCTGACAAACGTCAACGTTATTATGTGTAAGGCAATGTAGAATTCACTTGGCGACAAATTTTGCTCAACTGAAAACTAAACTGGTTCACACATTGGCTTCATAAGAGAATTTTTTTGGCGGTCTTTTCCATCTGGCAATAGCTATTGATGTGACTTCGTTTGCTGTTGTCGGTCTTCCGCTTCGTAAGGTACCCTGATTGGTTACTCGACCACCACGGAAACGACGATAGATCGTGAAACTGTTCTGTGATGTACTAAATCACTGACACTTCATACTATTATTAAGAATTTTTATCGGGGGTTTCCCTTGAAAAGTTTCGATTTAACGAAATTTAGACGCTTCTGTGGATTGATTCATAGTGCACTGCTGTTAAAATGCAACACAGTACATAAGAGGAAAATAATAAATTTTAAAAGAAAAAAAGATATAAATTTAATAGAATTGGAACATATGTTTTAAAATGTAAACAAAAACATTGTATCGACTCACCCATCAACATAGAGGTAGATTCCTATATGAGATAAAACAGTATAAAGATATATGTTCTGAAAAGAATATATGAAATTTGAAATGAATATTATAATAAGAGGAAATAGTAAGAAAATTATCATATAATAAATACAAACTAGAATTAAGAATATTAGAAATAAAGTTATATGATAAAAAGATGTAACTAAGTTAGGAGGTTATCAAGGTGGCAAATTTGTAAATTGTTAGAGATTGGATTGTATAGAAATGAAAGGAAATGTATTAGTCTAAAATTGTATTTAATAAGACTAACATCAGGAGTCTACATTTATATCTAAGGTAAGTAACATCAAGAGTCTAATTTTATCAAAGACTCAAATAATGTTCTGGATACAGCCCTGAATTGTAGAGTTCTCAAGACCTATTGTTTTTGGTCAAGATCGGTTATGGGAAAGTGGTAGTTTACCAGCAACCTTTTATGTTTTAAGAAGCGTATTTTATATGGCAAACGATAAGAGCCGCAAATTCAAACAGAATCAAATAATTTTTTGCATACAGCCCAGAATTGTAGAGTACTCAAGGCCTGTTGTGTTTGGTGAAGATCTGATAAGGGAAAGGGGTAGTTTACCGGAAACGTTTTTTTAATCAAGGGTAATTTTTTATATGGCAAACCATAACAACCGCAAATTCAAACAGAATCAAATAATGTTTTGCATACAGCCCTGGATTGTAGATTTCTCAAGACCTGTTGGTGTTGGTGGTAAGGGAAAGTGGTAGTTTACCGGCAACATTTTATGTTTTAACAAGGGTAATTTTTCTATGACGAACGATAACTGCCATAAATTCAAACAGAATCAATTACATTTTTGCATACATTTTTGAATTATAGAGAACTCAAGAAGTCTGTTGATTTTGTTGAAGATCGGTTAAGGGAAAGGGGTAGTTTACCAGCAACGTTTTATGTTTTCACAAGGGTATTTTTTTTTTACGAACTATAACTGCCACAAATTCAAAGAATCAAATAATGTTTTGCATACCGTCTTGAATTGTATTGAATTGTGAAGGCCTCTTGATTTTGGTGAAGATCGGTTAAGGGAAAGGGGTAGTTTACCAGCAACGTTTTTTTTTTAAATCAAGGGTAATTTTTTTTATGGCAAACGATAACAGCCGCATATTCAAACAGAATCAAATAATGTTTTGCATACAGCCCTGTATTATAGAGTTCTCAAGACCTGTTGGTTGTGGTGAAGATCGGTTAAGGTAAAGGGGTAGTTTACCAGCAACATTTTATATTTTAACAAGGGTAATTTTTCTATGACGAACGATAACTGCCATAAATTCAAACAGAATCAATTACATTTTTGCAAACATTTTGAATTATAGAGAACTCAAGAAGTCTGTTGATTTTGTTGAAGATCGGTTAAGGGAAAGGGGTAGTTTACCAGCAACGTTTTATGTTTTAACAAGGGTATTTTTTTTTACGAACTATAATTGCCACAAATTCAAAGAATCAAATAATATTTTGCATACCGTCTTGAATTGTAAAATTGTGAAGGCCTGTTGATTTTGGTGAAGATCGGTTAAGGGAAAGGGGTAGTTTACCAGCAACGGTTTTTTTTAAATCAAGGGTAATTTTTTTTATGGCAAACGATAACAGCCGCATATTCAAACAGAATCAAATAATGTTTTGCATACAGCCCTGTATTATAGAGTTCTCAAGACCTGTTGGTTTTGGTGAAGATCGGTTAAGGTAAAGGGGTAGTTTACCAGAAACATTTTATATTTTAACAAGAGTATTTTCTATGGCAAACGATAAAAACCGCAAATTCAAACAGAATCAACTACCCTTTCGCATACAGCCCTGATTTGTAGAGTTCTCAAAACTATTGGTTTTGGTGAAGATCGGTTAATGGAAAGGGGTAGTATACCTGCAACGTTTTATATTTAACATGGGTATTTTCTATGGAAAACTATAAATGCCGCAAATGTAAACAGAATCAAATAATGTTTTGCAACAGCCCTGAATTGTAGAGTTCTCAAGATCTATTGCTTTTGGTGAAGATCGATTATTGGAAAGGGGTAGTTTACCAGCAAGGTTTTTATGTTTTAAAGGGTATTTTCTATGGCAAACGATAAGAGTCGCAAATTCAAACAAAATCAAATAATTTTTTGCATACAGTTTTGATTTGTAGAGTACTCAAGTTCTGTTGTTTTTTGGTTAAGATCGGTTAACGGAAAGGATTAGTTTGCCAGCAACGTTTTTCATATCCAGGGTAATTTATTTCTATGGCAAACGATAACACCCGCAAATTCAAACAGAATCAAATAATGTTTTGCATACAGCCCTGAATTGTAGAGGACTGAAGGTCTATTGATTTTGGTGAAGATCGGATTAGAGAAAGGGGTAGTTTACCATCAACGTTTTATGTTTTAAGAAGAGTAAAGTACTTAATTTTGATAAATAAAGTAACTTGATAAGAAGCTCATAATAATCCACTGTAGAAACGTAGATGAAATATCTATAAATGAAGAGGTTAGGTGAACGGGGTGGGGGTACTTTTCTATAAATGACAATTATATATGAAGTGGGAGGGGAGAATTTTTTATGTGTACTACGTTATCGGCAACAAAGAAGTAGTTTTTTGTTAAAATTCCTTCCCCGGCTGTTTAGCCGTAGTCCAATGTTTTCTGCAAAACCAGACTTTTCGGCAGCGCCATCGACTTCCATCTCATTGAAAATCGAGTGCGAAAACGTGAGGTGGTATACGTTAGTGCCACAGTACTGTGGTTAAAGGTTGAAGCAATAAGTAGAAAGATGTAGTTTCTATGGAAATATTTCATTTCCAATATGATTTTAAATATAAATCTTAGAACATGGAAGTCCTGTATGGTTCTCCATACCGATATTTTCGAAAAGTGTGTGTGTGTTTGTGTCTATAGCAAACAATAACAGCCGCAAATTCAAGCAGTATCAAATCATTTTGTGCATACAGCCCTGATTTGTAGAGTACTCAAGACCTGTTGTTTTTGGTGATGATCGGTTAGGGGGAAGGGGTAGTTTACCACCAACGTTTTATGTTTTAACAAGGGTAATTTTTTTATGACGAACAATAACTGCCATAAATTCAAAGTGAATCAAATACTTTTTTGCATGCAGTCCCGAATTTTAAAGAAGTGAATGCCTGTTGATTTTGGTGAAGATCGGTTAAGGGAAAGGTGTAGTTTAACAGCCACTTTTCATGTTTTAACAAGAGTAATTTTTTCTATGTCGAACGATAACTGCCGTAAATTCAAACATAATCAAATAATGTTTTGCATACTTCCCTACATTGTAGAGAACTCAAGGCCGGTTGATTTTGGTGAAGATCCTGATTTTGGTGAAGGTCGGTTAGGCGAAAAGGGTTGTTTAGCTGAAACATTTTTTGTTGTAACAAGAGTGAAGTACTTAGTTTTGATAAATAAAGTATCCTGATAAGAATATCTTAATAATCCACTGTAGAAACGTAGATGAAATATCTATAAATGTAGGGGCTAGTTGAACGGGGTGGGGGTAATTTTCTATAAATGAAAATTATATTTGAAGAGGGAGGGGATACTTTTTTACGTATGTACTACGTTATCGGCAACAAAGAAGTAGTTTGTTGTTAAAATTCCTTCCCGTCCTGTTTGGCCGTAGACCAATGTTATCGGCAAACCCAGACGTTTCGGCAGTGCCATCGACTTCCATCATCAGTGAAAATCGAGTGCAATAACGTGAGGTGGTATACGTTAGTCACCACAGTACTGTGGTTAAGGCTGAAGCAGTAAGTAGAAAGAAGTAGTTTCTATGGAAATATTTCATTTCGAAAATGATTTTAAATGTAAATCTTAGAACATGGAAGTCATGTATGGTTCTCCATACCGATATTTTATTCTGGAATTGCGTACCCTGATCAGACAGGATCTTCTTTACATGACCATATTTTGGGATATACTTTTCCAAAATTATCCTCAGTACCGCATCTGTTGTGGGTCTACCCACCGCATAAAGACTAACAATCTTAGTGAAGGCATCCGTACATACCACCAGATTTCTCATCCCCCTCGCCGCACGTGGTAATGGTCCAAGGAAATCAATGCATAGTAACTTATTTTTTCCATGCATAACGATGTTTCCCATCTCCACTTATTTGTGTTGGTTAGAATGTTTGGCTGTCTGGCAGGTGTGGCAGGTACGAAGTACTTATTTAACTTTTCTGGCCATGTTCATCCATATAAAATCTTCCCACGGTGTCAGGTAGCATTTGTTAATCAGCTTGTACAAAATATTGTTAACAATCTGGAACTTTGGATTTTCTGTAATCTGTATGTCATTTATTATTTTTCTAATTTTGTCGTCACGTTGTTGTTCAACATTTATGTTCGCTCCACTGCCACGTCTCCTATAACATTTCTCCGTGTCTGTTTTTATAAATACGATTGGTTTTTTGTTTTTTACTTCCATGCTCCGTAAGGAAATTGAAGTATTGTGATAGCGAAAAAAGTCGTGTTCGAGATAACGGCTGATGCTGATTGTACTACCCTCAAAACGTGAAGAAAAATCATTTTCCCTAAAGTGTCCGTGTGGGTTTATGTGTCTGTGTGTAGAATTTTTTCTACAGCGATCGATAACTGCCGCAAATTCAAACAGAATTAAATAATTTTTTCACGTGTGTCTGAGTTGTAGAGCACTCAAGGCCTATTGATTTTGGTAAACATCGATTAAGGAAGAGGGGTTGTTTACCTGCAACGTTTTACGTTTTAACAAGAGTAAAGTAGTTAATTTTGATAAATAAAGCATCCTGAAAGAAGGTAGGATATAGTCCACTGTAGGAAGGTAGATGAAATATCTATAAATGAAAAGGGTAGTTAATAGTAGAGGGGTAATTTTTTCACGTTTGGGTTTTATTTAATGCGTTTGACAAAATCAAATAAAAATACTTTTAATTTTTTAAACAATGGTAATTGTTAAAAATAAAATAATTTTGTTGCCAATCAATAAAATTAAAATTTTTGTATTTTAATTTAAATCATCTATTCGTGGTTAATATAGCAACCACGGCCCAACAGGCCACAAAATCATTGTGTGGCCATATAATTTTATAAATATGTAATAAATGCGTGATTATCTGCGTAGTTCAGTTTCTTTATAAGAATTAAGTACGGTAATTTTTATAGATAAAGTGACTCGAAAATAACATTATGTTACACGACTACCCTATACTAACAAAAATATCTATAAATAATGAAAATAATTTGAGGGTGGGGATACATTTTTAGAAATTATCGAACCGAATTGAAGTAAATGATTTATATATAAATCTTAGAACATGGAAGTCATGTATGGTTAGGTCAGGCTTGGTTTTTTTAAAGTTATAAGAGACGTTATTTTAAGAACTGTCTATTTAATATCGTTGTCTATTTAATACTGTCTATGTAATCGTTATTTTAAGAACAATTTTAAGAACTGTCTCTATAAGTTACATAATTTTAGGAGATTTATCAACTAACGATGTATCAGCGAATCTACCAGATTCGTGCGTCGTGGTAAGTAGGTCTTTAATTAGTCGCATAAGGAACTATACTCGTCCACTGTGTTCCTGTACGTTTTGCCAAATCATTCGTTTACTTCTTCTCTTTGCCTTAATCTCTTGTGCTACCACGGCGTTCAGTGCAAAATTTGTTTACTCCATTTATCCTCAAATTTTTTAATATTACTACGGCAATTACGTAAAGCTCTCGAAAAGTCTGCAGGTGCAGATACGTAAAAGTTCTACTGGTTTCTCGGCTAGCCGTGTACTTAAGTATCTGCGAGACCTTTTCAAGTACTCTTAACTACACAAATTATGCCGGCTCGCCGCCAAAAGAATGGAATATTATTTTTAAACCCATTATTATTATTTACAATAGCCTAGCTCATTGAAAACGTAGAGAGTATTAGCTGCCCACATACATAGCTTCCATCGACTTCGAGAAGGCTTTTGACAGAGCGAATCGGAGCAAACTATGGGCAGTAATGGCAAGGAAAGGGATCCCACAACATCTAATTAGAGCAATACAGAGTCTGTATATGGAGAATAAAATCTTAATAGAAGCAGGGGGACCGAGAACAGCTCCTAGAGTTGGCCTGATCAATTGTGGAGTACGATCACCTTCCAAGGGTAATCATACTCCATTGATTCCAAGGATGGATCAAGAGTGTCCATTATCACCTTCTCTTTTTAATTTATTTATTGACGATGTCGTACAAAACTGACAGATATGTCTTCCAGACCATTTTCTGATTGGTCAATCTACAAATTGTAACGTATTGCCACGTTACAAATCCAGGGAATCCATCTTAACTGACACTTGCCAATTACAAGGGCTGCCTACGTTGTAACGAACTGTTATTTACTCAAATTAATAGAAGTAATTACATAAGATAATTATAAGGAAACAAGGGAAGGTATTTCACTGATTTATGCACTCATTTTCATGTGTAACAAGATGACTTCTCTTTATTAACAACTGTTACTCAAAGATCCCATGACATCATTAATTAGATTAAAATATTTAAATGCTTTTCATAAAAAACTTAGGGATCAAACTGATTATGTATTCTTTTACCTCGGATCCGAGTTTACTTTAAGTATATTTATAGCAAAGACTTCTAAGTATTTTGAGTTCATCTAGACGCTTGCAAGACTTCTTTTACCATTTGAAGAATGGTATTATTACTTAAAGTGATTATAAATTACATTTACATTTAAGGCGTTACAACGTACGATATTGAATCTTACAGTAAACTCTTAGCTTGTCTCATTTTAATTTTAAACAAAATTTATAGTCTTTGAAAAGTCTCTTTTTAATGTGAGTTGTGTATCAAATATGATTAACTCTCGATAGGCAAGCTATCGAGTCACCTTTACAATTGGTCGTAGTAACCTCGTCCTGGGGTGTCTCTCTTTGGAATTCTTGAAGTCGGCATCATCATCAGGGTCGTGTCTTCGGCAAGTACTAGATAGGATGTTCACTGCGGAGATTGAAGTTTCTTTTGTGAAAGTAGGTGTAGATCCACGGAGATCCTCGTCAGCGTCTTATACATCGTATACGTGTATTTATGAAGTTTATGCAGATCACATCTTCATGTATAAGGTTGTACTTGAATTTACCTCTTGAGGGGAGACGTCATCTTGTTTACTACTAGTTAAGTTTTTGTTTTACTTATTACATTTTTCTTCTTAATACATCTTTATATCATTCACACATTACACAACGCTCGCCACGTTTAGCAGTGGTAGCTAACATTTTATAATTAAATTAAAAAAACAAATGCATTTTCGTGGAGCTCTCGCTCATACGTCTGTACGGTCTGACGGCAGCATAGTGACTCTCTCTACTAGATTCGACTGGCACATAACAACGGAGAGGGGCA
The DNA here is from genome assembly GCA_034769895.1 of Magicicada septendecula. Classification (NCBI taxonomy): domain Eukaryota; kingdom Metazoa; phylum Arthropoda; class Insecta; order Hemiptera; family Cicadidae; genus Magicicada; species Magicicada septendecula. The sequence goes on along the minus strand of CM068373.1, from coordinate 43,582,002 downwards.
AGTACTCCGCGACAATATAGTTCCTATTTTTATTTAAATTGACATTCTTATTACCAAAAACAATACATTAATTATATATATAATTTAAATGAATTATTTTAACTACTACTCGTGCCTTAAATTTCTAATTACAAACATTATGATTTTTATATCTTCCTAAATTACAGACGACTCGCTATGAACGTTGTGTCCGGAATTAACAGGTCACCGCATGATGACCAGCAAAGGGTTAACTGTGATATTAATAAGTTTTTTACAATTCGACTTTTTATTAGTGCTTCTGTTGATTTTCATTCATTTCTCATTCTCATTCTGATTTAGTACAGGGGCTTTAGGTTTAATAGTGCGATTTAAAAAATACTTAATCGCTCGCAAATTTAATTTTTATTTATTTAAGATTACAGTTTCAATTAAATCGTCACATACTCCACCGCTTAAATTTCACGTTACGGGTGTTTTATGAGTCTAACGCACAATTGGGGACTTGGAGTATGTTTGGTGTCAGTGTGTGGAATTTCTCTCACATAGTTATTGGTAAGCGTTATATCCACTTGTTTCTTCTCCACAACACAATATACTTTTATATTTTCTTATAAACTACCTTTTTTTTTACATACTATTCACACTTAATATCTACATTTTAAAACACAAAACTCTTTCTTATCTCTATCACTTAAATCTACTACCGGTTTTTTCTTGGGGTTTTGTTACTCTCTCCGTAGAGTAATTTTCTAAATCTTTTGCTATTTAGAATTCAGTTTAGTTGTCATTGAGTACTCATTTACTTATCTTTCGCAGAACTGGATCTCAGGTTGATCAGGCCTCATTTCCAAACTCCACGATTAACATTTAGCACGGTTTCAGAAGTATGATATTCTTCAATACCTAGTATTACCTTTTCTACTTTTGGTTATACTATTCCTTCTCTTCTTCTTAGACAATTTTATCTGCGAAATATGTGTTCGCCGCACATATTTTCGAGTCGCAGGTTCGTACAGGGCTACTGTAACTGGAGTTAGGTACTTCTGGATTTGGTAAGGGCCACACCATGGGTATGATAGTTTAGAGGTGGTCTTATCAATTGCACTACTAGTCGGGTGAGTCTTATACATTACTAAGTCACCTACTTGGTACCTAATTGAATTATTAAGAATACCTTTCTCGTGGTATTTTCTGGATTTCTCTAAGTTCGCTCTTAAATTAGAGCGGGCTTTTTCCATATTTGCTTTATCTGCTTATCCGTTATTTGCGGAGGTAGCAGGTCGTGTATTTTCCATTTTGTGGACAAGGGGTGGTTTGGTTGGTATTTGTACAGTAACTCAAACGGGGTCGACTTGTGACCTTCGTGATAAGCTGAATTAAACGCGTATTGAATCCAGGATAGGTTTTGGTCCCACGACGTATGATCGTTCGCATGATAGGCTATTAACGCAGATTTGAGGTTTCGTAGATACCTTTCAGCAATATTGCCTTGCGGTCGATACTCCGTAGTGGTTATATGGTCTATTCCTAACTTGAAACTCATATTCTTAAATTCTTTCGCTTTAAACTGTGGTCCATTATCTGATACTATACGTACAGGTGTACCGTAGTCTTTAAATAATCTTTCCTGTAATATTTTTACAGTCGTTGACGCTAATGCTCGTCGCATGGGATACATCCAAACAAATTTGGTGAATGAATCTACACAGATGAGTAACATAGTATTACCTGATTTGGATCGCGGATAAGGACCTGAAAAGTCTACATAAAGTTAAGAAAAAGGAGTCTTAGGGATTTCCGAAATCAATTGGCTTACCTGATTATTTCTAGCCGGTTTACTGAGAGCACATATTTTACATTTCTTTACAAAACTAGCTATTTCGCTGTTCATATTGTTCCAATGATATTCCTTTCGAACACGATGTATTGTCTTATTGATTCCCATATGGGCTCCTATGGTAGATGAATGGAAGTACTCCATCAGCATGGGCTTAATCACCTCAGGGGCTATTATTGTTAGTTCCTTTCCGCTTCTTATTTTATGGCATAGTACATTTTTACTCAATATGTATTTCTCGGATTTAATACCTTGCGCAAGTTGTTCTATAATAGTCTTCAGTAAGGGGTCTTGTTGTTGATACAGGGCAATGTTTGTAAAGGCAAGGGGGAACTCAGTAATTACGGCGTTAGCAAGTGCTATTTCCGGATTCTCCTTGCTTTCGGGAGTTTTAGAGGGCGACTGGAACATACGGGACAGGGTATCAGCGACTACGTTTTGTGTACCTTTAATGTGCTGCACTCTGAATTTGTAGCAGTTTAACTTCAATACCCATCTTCCAATACGTCCTAACTGTTTAGGGTGATTCAGTAACCAAGATAATGCTTGATTATCAGTTTCCAAAAGGAATTCTTTATGTTCTAGGAAGGGTTTAAACTTCTCGAATGCAAAAACAATGGCTAAACATTCCAATTCATATGCGGAATATTTTCTTTCTTGGTCGCTCAAGGTTCGCGATGCATAACTAATAGGTAGTCTACTGTTTTCTATCTCTTGATATATGACTGCACCTAACGCTACACTGGAACTGTCGGTCTGCACTACGAAAGGTTTCGTAAAATCGGCTAGTTGCAAAACTGGGGGAGATATGATACTTTCTTTAAGTTGCTCAAACGCATTTTGATGTAGTGAGCTCCATTCAAAATTCGCTCCCTTCTTTCTTAAGGAATTTAGGGGTGCTGCTATTTCGGCAAGATGGGGAATATATTTGTGGAAATAATTTACCATTCCCAAAAATCGGGCTATACCTTTTGCATCTCGTGGGGGTGAAAATTCTCTAATAGCGCGGGTTCGTTCGGGGTCAATGCTTACCTTTCCATTCGCTTTCACGATGTGACCTAAGAATGTAAACTGTGGGACGGCAAAATTTACCTTCTTTGGGTTAACAGTTAATCCTGCTCTTCGTAACCGAGATAACACTTCGCGTAGGTGTTTAAGATGTTGCTCCATTGATTCGCTATATATAACGATGTCGTCCAAATAGTGATACACATATTTAAATTTAATACCGTGAAATATCCTTTCTAATAATCTACTACATACGGAACTTCCTTGAGATATTCCAAAGGGTACTCTAGTAAATTGGTACAAGTTAAAAGGAACGGCAAACGCGGTTAGACGTTTTGATTCTCCGAAAGGGGTATTTGGTGAAAAGCTTGATTCAGATCCATTACCGTAAAGACCATAGATTTCGTGAAGTAATGGAAAGCACTATGGATGTCTGGAAGAGGAATAGATTCAAATTCTATTCTTTTGTTTAATTGCCTGTAGTCCACAACTAGTCTGTGTTTATCGTGACCTTTCGGTACTAAAAAGGAGGGTGATGAATATGGGGACGTAGAGGGTTCAATGACTCCTTGCTCCAACAACTTGTTGATATGGTTTCTCATCACTTCCATCTTGGGAGACGACAACTTGTACGGAGGTAGGCGTATTACTTTCTGATCGCTCAAATTAATTTTATATTCTATTAGTTTAGTGAGTCCTAGTTTAGGTGTAAGAACTGAGGAAAATTCTTTTATTAATTTCAGTATTCTCATTCTATCTCTACTCTCTAGATGAGATAAATCAGACTCTTGGTGTATTACATGTGCAGTAGATGAACAATTTTTTTCCTGTTTCTCATTATTACAATCAAATCTATATTTCCGTGTACGGTCGAATCGAAAATAATATTTTTGCTCATAGATGTCAAGAATCATACCCGTTTTACTAATAAAGTCTGCTCCTAATATTAAGTCGGGTCCTAATTCATTACATACTAACATTGTAAAAAGCCAGGTTAGGTTCTTGATTTTAACCTTAACGGTAATGCTCAGTTTTATTATTGTATTTCGTTTATTGGCGGTAGCACACTTTATATTCACCGGTTGACTCCGTTTTACTAGATGGTGTTTCGCTAATTTGTCTGCTAACTCTTGACTGATTAAGGTTCTGCTAGATCCCGAATCAATTAATGCGATTGTGGAGTTAACGCCTAAGTCAACTCGTATTAAGGGTAATAGACTTTTAGTCCAGTCACATTTATTTATCGCGTTACATTTTTCAAGAAATTGTCTCACGTAGGGATCTATTTCCTTAGAACTTCTTTTCCTCCCACTTTGGTTATAAAATATATTTTTTTTTCGTTTCTTTAGGTTCACCAGATTTCGAGTTGCTGCGGAAGACACAGGATTTATTGTCTCCCTGCCTTACATGTTTTTTGGATCTGAGTGTTTACGTTCCAATGGCTTGCTCTTGCAGTCTTTTCTTATGTGTCCATATTTGCCGCAATTATAACAGATGGGTTTATTGCGATGAGGGTACCTTGTTTCCTCTTTAGATGGTGTTACACTTAACTTACCAGATTTGCGCACATTGTGAGGTTGAATACTTGCCTCTCATGCAGGGTTGTTACACCGGGCTCTAGGGCTCGCAATTCATTTCTATTTGTTTCTGCGGATTTCATCGTATGTCTATTTTGATCGGAGTACCATACATTTGACGAATGGATACTGCATCGTTCTAGATCTGCAATTGTGTTTGGTCTATTTATCAAAGCTAAACGAGATCTTTCCTCTGGTGACAGTCCTATTAAAATGGTGTCGACCATCTGTGTCTCATTCCAATCTACACGTAGTAGTCGAGATGACTCTCTGATATCGGAGATGTAATGAGCTAATCTCTCGTGATTTCCTTGTACTCGGAGTACGGTCTTTCTTTTAATTTCTTCATAAATTCCGGTTGGAATAAAGTACTTTATTATCGAGCTATGTAGGTCTTCTACTGGAAGTGTAGAGCTTAATGCTTCTATTACACGATTCTTTAACGGTGGTTTACATTTCGGTATCAGAACTTGCAAAATTTGCCAATCATTCAGCTGCTGTAGATCTTTTATCTGCAGGAGATATTTAATGAAATTTAGTAATTTGGAGACATTTAATCCATCGGTGTAAGGGATTTCAGTTAAGATTCTCTCCACAGGATGAGTAATTTTTCCGTATAGGTCAGCGTTATGGTTCAAGGTTGGCATTCCTTTAGGAGAACGATATGATGCATTCGGGGTGGTCAATTCGTGAGTTCCGGGGCGAATCTGGAAACTATCGGGAGGAGGGGCATTTAAATCTCTATCTGTATTTTGCTCTTGGTTAGCTTGCATTTGCGATACGGCGGGTGAGTTCCGATCAGTGTTAGGCGGAGGTAGATTAGTAGTAGGGGATTTTACTGGGGAGATGTGTAATTTCTTCAAGGACTTCTCTATTTCATCCATCCGGAACGAGTCGGATCTTCTTCTTAAGTCATTAATAATAGTGGGCAAGCGACGTAAAGCTTCGTCAGCTAGGTTTTGCACTTCACGTGGTATTTCCGTAAGATTAGGCCAGATCAACAAATTTTTCATTCGCCGGGTTAAATGCTCTATTCTCTGAGTAGTCCGCAAAAGAGCTTCGTAAGACAGCTCGTCCTTTAATAACAAATCCGGATTAAATTGGGCCATTTTTTATCTTATTTCTAACACATTAAAACGTACTTAAAACTGATTCTACAACACTACACACTAATTACATAGATAAGATGAATTCTTGGGTAAATCATTTGCATAATTCAGAAAAGAACAATTTCTCTTCTAAGGGAGAGACAGAAACTCCACACACACATATTTCAAAGTTAAATCGCCGATCAGCTGTTTGCTGGAATGTAGGCCACCCTCTTTTATTTAGTAAACAAAGGCAGGGTAACTGTGTGCGTGAGAATGCGGGGTTTACGCTCACGTATTGTTCTCTACACAATGCCACAGACTAACTTCCTTGACAGGTCTTAACTGGAGAAGCCAGCTCGGACGCATGGGGTGAATCTCATTCAACAAAGCACGCCTTAAACTTACACGTGTATTACGGTTATAACAGTCTGACTTTATTAATTCTCGTACTTTCCACAATTAAATTAATTATTTATATTGGTAAAAAATTTAAGTTACGAAATTCTTTCCACGTAATTATCCGGGTCTACTTTACACAGGAGCATTATTATTATTTCTCTCTTATTACTTTTACCGTGACGACATACACACACTAACATATACTATGTAGGCATATTCAAGAAACAACAGGTCTTGGATTGTCATAATATAAACCTGTTAAAGACTGAGCAGATCACCAAGCACTACAATTCATGTACATACTTGCATTTGGCTTCATGCAATGATATCTCAAGTTATACTGACTATCATTTGCGTATCTTAAAACAAATTCATTTTATGAAAATTAAAGTTACACCAAATACATTGCCTGAGTGCATAGATCAGACAACTGAGTGCCAAAAGTTATCTATTTTACTACTTAACAATTACTTTAATTAGCAGGGTGACGTATCTCTGTTAATGTCACGATGCTTACAACCTTTTTACTAATTTAGCAGAGTGGCGCAATTTTGTAACGTATTGCCACGTTACAAATCCAGGGAACCCATCTTAACTGACACTTGCCAATTACATGGGCTGCCTACGTTGTAACGAACTGTTATTAAATTCAAATTAATAGAAGTAATTACATAAGATAATTATAAGGAAACAAGGGAAGGTATTTCACTGATTTACTTGTGCTACCACGGCGTTCAGTGCAAAATTTGTTTACTCCATTTATCCTCAAATTTTTTAATATTACTACGGCAATTACGTAAAGCTCTCGAAAAGTCTGCAGGTGCAGATACGTAAAAGTTCTACTGGTTTCTCGGCTAGCCGTGTACTTAAGTAGCTGCGAGACCTTTTCAAGTACTCTTAACTACACAAATTATGCCGGCTCGCCGCCAAAAGAATGGAATATTATTTTTAAACCCATTATTATTATTTACAATAGCCTAGCTCATTGAAAACGTAGAGAGTATTAGCTGCCCACATACATAGCTTCCATCGACTTCGAGAAGGCTTTTGACAGAGCGAATCGGAGCAAACTATGGGCAGTAATGGCAAGGAAAGGGATCCCACAACATCTAATTAGAGCAATACAGAGTCTGTTGTAATACACTTTTAAATAGGCCTTAATAAAAGTTCACGTTACTATTATACATACTACACTCGGCCTACGAGCATGTGAAAAGTAAGAGTTTATCAATCTAATTTACCCAATGACAATATTAATATTTATAACATACTAATTATCAGCAACAGAATGTAACAATTACTTTAGTGTACCGACTCTTAAAAATTATCCCAGGGCGCCAGTAATAAATAAACACAATTTGACTGTTATTAATTAAGTTTTTAATAACTAATTTGTATTTACATATTACAAAATTTGTAGATCATTACCTTTAATAAGTTTGCTATAAAATTTGTTTGTGCTTATTTCTTGGCTATGAATTCTTTGACTAATTGAGTCACCAAGTATGAGTTACATACATTTAAATTTAATAGACAATAGTACAATAAGTGTTCATTTTATTATTTACTTGCATGTTGAATCCACTCTGCGCCGCGATGTAATCAACTCTACAAGTTCCAGGCGGGTAGCCGACGTTAATCGTTGAGCCATTATCCTTGTTAGTTTTGCACTAATTGATACACTTGTTTCACAGGTATTAAACACCATTCACTTTGACAACTTAGTGATAACTACACATGTGCCGTATGCTAATACACTTGTTGAATACACAGTATGTTCTTTTACAAAGCTAAGTGCATCTAACACCAGATTAATAACTGCTTATTGATCGACCGTCCCGCACCATGACGTTGACACATTTAAATCGCTATGTATTTCGATTTAACGATTGATGCTGTGTTAAGTAAAACTTGGATATGTTACCCGATTTTAACTTATCTTCTCTAATTTCTCTGCACGTTATTCTTGTAAACGATTATTAAATGTTTATAATATGTAGCTTTCACAATACTTAATATCGCGTTACCGTGACTGACTTACGTGGCGATTGAAATATATTTAATCAAATTACTAAGAAATTATTATTGCAACTAATACGAGTCTAATATCTGTAATCTCTCCGTTGACTGCCCTAACTTCTTACACTCCGTATTTTTATATTTCGCTAAAACTACCCACACTCAATATCGACAAACTACACGCCTATTGGTCTGACTTACCGCTAAATTCAAAACTACCCAATCTGTTTAACGGAACAGCCCGCGCAAAAAATGACGCTATCCGCTATTCGTCCACAAAATGCGCGTGAACACGTGGTATGAAACTTCGCGTCACCTTCCATTTCACACATACGCTCTCTTTTGTTAGGTGCACTTAACTTTTACAACCTTAGTAAATGTTTCTTACACCCAAGCAAACAATACAGTTTTATGACGGTCCGACCCGTCCGTGACAAAATATAAATTCTTAGCCGACTTATTGGCGTCAACGCAAGGTCGTCTTTTGAATAGCTATCGCTCTTTACTACATATTTTAATGTTTTCTTACTTCTAAAGAAAACCACCGCTTTCTATAAATTTACATTTCTCCCTGGGTACCATATGACTTTGTCCCCGTAAAATTGTTAAGAATACAATTTTCCGTGATATCGTCCCCCGATAGAATCATATCAAAATTTTAATAGAATTTGGGATTGATTCTATTGATGCGTCCCTAATCCCCTGCTAAAATTTTATATTACTAACAATAATTTGTTTAACCCTTGCTATAATCTAGATTTGTTTGTACATCACATTATATTAATTACTCTTAATTTATTTAACATAACATGGTAATATTAGTTAGTTTACGATCTGTTGTTATACCCTGAGTGTCAACGGCATTTCAAGGTTTGTTTACATACAGACTCTCCGTCCCACCCTTGACAAACTGGTCAAACAACTACTTTTAAAATATTTTGCTTTACTCTCCCTTTCATCTCAACACATGTTACAATGACATTTTGCCCTAACATCTGTTTACGTTCTACTTCCCTTAACTTACTCTTACAATGTAGTACATTCATAATAACTACGCTAATATCTTTTGGAATCCTTATACAATTTAATAATTAACAATGATTACCTTATTTATTACAACAGTATTCGAATCTTACAATTATTACATATGTAGACGTTGTGTGCTACTACAATCTGTTTAGTATCTATGTAGTATCAGTGTTCATGTGTGTAGTAATGGGTCTTTGCTCATAATACGGTTTTAATTGTCGTATATTAAAATTTCCTCTGATACATCCTGGTCGTCGTGCGTCTTCTAGCTGGTAGGTTGCTGTTCCGAGTTCCTTTGTTATTTTATATGGTCCTTCAAATAAATTGCAAAATTTCCCTATTATCTTCTTGTTAATATCTGAGATTGGATACGCGCGTAGCAACACCTTATCTCCTATTTGGAATTTTGAAATCTGATGAGCAGCGTTGATTCGATTTGTCCTTTTTTCTCCCTTTTCTTTTATGCGTAAGTAAATATTATGATAATTAATTGGTTGGCTTGTCGGCATCATTTCCTTGTCAAGATATTTGGTCCAGTCCCGCTCCGGTTTTCTTCCCCACTGTGCCTCGTACGGGGTGGTTTCAATTGTCTCATGGTATGTTTGATTTATACATGCTTCAACTAGATTAAGAAATTGTGCCCACTTTGTGTGTCTTTCGGAGGTCAATGCCCTAAACATGTTGCCTAATTGTCGATTGATCCTTTCGGCCAAATTAGTGCACGGATTGCGAACAGCGGTATATTTTGGTTTAATACCCATCTCCGTCAATGCTGTGAACCATCGTTGACTGGTGAACTGTGTACCGTTGTCAGTCAGTACTGCTGATGGACTTCCCATTTCTTCACAATACAATTTAATTTTATTTATAGTGGCGGTCGTGGTGGCTTGCCTTAATTTATATAATTTTACATATTTGGTGAAGTTGTCAATCACAGTGAGTATGTACCTGACCTTGCCCGTGGATACCGGTAATGGTCCATAGTAGTCAATACTAACTAGTTCACTCTTGTTTTGGGGTATGACAGGCTGCGTTTCGCCTACCATTCGTTTAAAATGGTCCTTGATTTTCCTGGCATATTTGACAAGTTTTCGTAATTAATTTGGTAATCTTATTAACTGAGTTCCCCGTGAAATTTTCTTTGAACAGTTGATATGTACGACGATTTCCCACATGACTGTATGCCTGATGTAGTTCAGCAATCATATTGTGGCAAAGTTCATTGGTCAACATAAGTTTCCATATCCCTTTTTCGCTTCGGTATAATTTGTCATTGTGCCAACTGTATTTTTGGGCAAGTTTATGTTGTTTATTGGCTCGTATTACGTCGATAATTCGCTTCAATTTCATGTCGGCTAGTTGATAACTTCTTATAATCTTGAGCTGCTCCTTAGCCTCCTTACTGATGCGGATGTTGATAAGATTGATCTCTAACTCCTCGGTTCGATCGATTGGTTGTTCCTCGTCCATGTCTTCAGGATGCCTGCTCAGGATGTCCGCCACGATGTTATCTCGCCCTTTGCAGTGAATGATGTCGAAATCATACTCCTGTATAGCGAGAATCCATCGCGTTATGCGGGAATTATTTAGGTGGCACTTTTTTATGAATATTAACGCCTTATTGTCAGTAATGATTGTAAAAGGCTTACCCAGTACGTAGGTCCTAAATTTTTGCAAACAGTATACAACACTCAGTAGCTCTAATTCTGTGGTGAAGTAATTACGCTCAGCTCCCCGTACCACGCGGCTTGTATATGCGACCACTCCAATGTCGTTATTCTCGTCTAGCTGGTAAAGCTGGCCTCCCAGCGCATAACGACTCGCATCCGTCTGTAGGTAGAAACGCTTGTTGGGGTCAGGATGCTTAAGAACCACTGATTCGATGAATAATTCCTTGACTCTCTCAAAATGCTGATCCATTTCCTTTGTCCATTTAAACGTGGTATTCTTTTTTAATAAGTTTAACAACGGTTGCGTCGCTTCGGCGTATTTATTGGTGAATCGGTTGTAAAAATTGGTTAAGCCCAGAAATCTTTAAGTTGTTTTTGATTCTTTGGCTTCCGAAATTCCTGAATGGCTCTAATCTTATCTGGTGCGGCGGTGATACCCTCTGTTGTTAAGCGATATCCCAGGTAATCAATCTCTTTACGAAACAGCTGCGATTTTTTAAAGTTGACAGTTAAATTAGCTTGTTTGATGTCACGTAATAATAATTTTAAGTGCCGTAGGTGCTCTTCCACGCTATCCGAGATACATAAGCAGTCATCTACATATAAGATCGTAAATGCCTTCACTTCTTCCGACAATACTCGGTCCAAACCACGTGTTAAACTTGCTAGGCTAGTCTTCAATCCGAACGGCGTCACTGTGTACCGATAGCACTTGCCTTCGTACAAAAACCCAGTAAAATCTCTACATTCCTGATGCAATGGGATTTGCCAAAACGAGCTACGGAGGTCAATTGTGGACATGACTTTAATGTTACCACATGTTGCCAGTATCTCGTTAATTGGAATGGCTCCCTCATGGTCTGGAACTGTTACTGAATTCAGCTTACGGGCGTCCAAACATAATCTAACCGTCTGGTCTTTCTTTACGACAGTAACCATAGGGTTGACGTATGGACTCTGGGCCCTTTCAATAACACCATGCGCCTCCATTTTCTGAATTTCTGCCTTCACTGCTTCCTTGTATCTCATCGGAATCGCCCAACCTTTCTGACAGTAGGGTGTCCGATCGGTGACTTCGAATTTATGTTGATACGAGTTAATCCTACCTGGCGTATCCCGGAATACCATTTTATTATCCATCAAAATATGCTTTAGCTCGTTCCGTTCAGCTTCGGTTATGTCTGTGATAGTTTGTACCTTCTGTCCAATCAATTCTTCGATCTCTTCATCGGCAGATGCGAGTTCTACTCGTAGTATCTCCGCTGTAATTCCTTCCTGGTTTTGGTCTCCCTGAATGATTAATCGTTTGTTGTTCAGGTCGATCACACACCCATTTTCTTCCAATAACCCTATGCCTAAGATACAATCTTTTATTAATTCTGGGACAACTACGAAGACACTATCGACTCTTAAACTTTCGATTTGGACAGTTAATAGGATTTGTTGTGTAACCCTTTTTGACTTATTACCGGTTGCACCCTTAATTACGGTATTCGACAATTTTAACATTTCTAGATCACCCAATTCCTTTTTATTGTCCTTAAACCACTGTTCTGAGACAGCGTTTAATTGGCTCCCGGTGTCCAATAAGGCGCATGTAGACACACCGTTCAACGAGACACTTACTTCCGGACATTTATTAACTTTACATATTATGTTGACATCATCATCATCCATTAAATCATCTCTTAAATCTAGAAAAGTAGTGTTAATATATTTACTAATATTACTTAAGTCTACTTCATATTTACAGAACTTAGCTAGTTTTTTGGCATAACGGTATTAACTTTGTTACCGTTCGCACCGCTGGTCGATGGAATAGGTTCGTTCTCATTTTTAAACTTGTTTGTTCGTTTGGGGTAGTGTGAAGTGACTGGCCTACTTTCACTTTCATTTGTGCGCCCGTGCTCAGCTGGTCGCTCTCTCTCCTCTTCAACCCTCGTCCATGATTTACGATCTCGCCGTCCGTCATAGTACCCTCGGCTCGCCTCTCTGGTGTCACTTCTCAGACTCATAAATTCTAACAAGACCTGCTCGAATTCATTGATTGTCACTACACCACGAGTAATTATCGCAACTCTTATTTCATGCGGATAATGTTTAGTAATTTTTCTAATTAAATACTTATCAGGTATTGGCGGAATTAATTGACGGTTTTCTAACAGTTTACGCTCTAAATACTGGATTACGTTCATTCCATTCTCGGCGTGATACGTTCCGAATTCCAGTTCATTGCGTACTCTCTCTTGGATGACGTCATTCCAATATTTACTTATAAATGCGTCAGTGAAGTCCACAAAATTGTTAATGTTATCTTTTACTAACCTCCACCACACTGCTGCCTCTCCTTCAAGATGTCTTGCTATCCACTTGATGTTTCCAGCATCTTGATAATGTTCTCTGAATATTTCATTCAATTCTTTAATAAATTCCATCGGGAAATCACCCGTGCCATTATATTTTATGTCCTTCCCCTGTTCGTTTGTCAGGCTCCGATTACATGGTGTGTTGCTTATTGACGCTAGTTTAGTTCGTACTTCCTGTTGTATTTGTTGTAATTTAAGGTGTGTCTCGTCAGACTTGCTGTTGATTTTAGTTTCCAACTCTTTCAGTTTTTCGACCTTTAATTCATTTATAGCTGCCGTGTTATCTGCACATCTTTGATTGTTTACACTTACTGTTTCAATAATTATTTCAGAATTATTATTGTATTTTTCGTCAAGTTCTTTAATTTGTTGTTTTGTATTGGCACTAATTTCGATACTAATCTTATCACAATTTTCTTCGATCTTATTATCAATATCTACTCTAAACTCCTGGAGAACTTTTTGGTTATTTGCTCTCTCTTGATTGAGTTGCGTGAATACTTCGTTTCTTAGTTCCATATTTTGTTTGTGCATCTGCTCTGATAATTGTTGCATTTGTTGTTTGTGTTGTGTCGCTTGTTGTGTTAGCTGTTGTGTTGTTTTTTCCGCCAGTTCTTTTATTTGTTCTTTTGTTTCTTTCGATTGTTGTTCAAGTCGTTGTGTTTGTTGTAATAGTTGTTCTTTTGTTTCTTTCGATTGTTGTTCAATTCGTTGTGTTTGTTGTACTAGTTGTTGGAGTATTGTACATATATCGGTGTCTCTGTTTTTCACTGGTAATGTCTGATATACTGGTCTCTCTCTAACCTCTACTAGTGTTTCTTGTGTAATATGTTGTGTTTCTGCATTTTCTTCGTTCAGTCCCCGCGTCCTTGACTCTTCATTCCCCATTGAAATGTGTGCGATCGTCAGCGAATCTCCTAGCTGATTGTTTATATCAAAGTCCATTTCGTTACCGTGGGATGTTGTTTCTGTATTCATGTTATTGTTTTTTCCGTGCGTGTTGTTCTGTGTGTTAATGTTTTTCCTACTCTTACTCCGCGTAGTCATACAACTATATCTTATATTATTGTTATTCTTAATTCTATTTGATTCTTATTTTACTATTCTATTAGTGACTCAATAGTCCCACGTTCCGGGCGACAGAATGTAATACACTTTTAAATAGGCCTTAATAAAAGTTCACGTTACTATTATACATACTACACTCGGCCTACGAGCATGTGAAAAGTAAGAGTTTATCAATCTAATTTACCCAATGACAATATTAATATTTATAACATACTAATTATCAGCAACAGAATGTAACAATTACTTTAGTGTACCGACTCTTAAAAATTATCCCAGGGCGCCAGTAATAAATAAACACAATTTGACTGTTATTAATTAAGTTTTTAATAACTAATTTGTATTTACATATTACAAAATTTGTAGATCATTACCTTTAATAAGTTTGCTATAAAATTTGTTTGTGCTTATTTCTTGGCTATGAATTCTTTGACTAATTGAGTCACCAAGTATGAGTTACATACATTTAAATTTAATAGACAATAGTACAATAAGTGTTCATTTTATTATTTACTTGCATGTTGAATCCACTCTGCGCCGCGATGTAATCAACTCTACACGTTCCAGGCGGGTAGCCGACGTTAATCGTTGAGCCCTTATCCTTGTTAGTTTTGCACTAATTGATACACTTGTTTCACAGGTATTAAACACCATTCACTTTGACAACTTAGTGATAACTACACATGTGCCGTATGCTAATACACTTGTTGAATACACAGTATGTCCTTTTACAAAGCTAAGTGCATCTAACACCAGATTAATAACTGCTTATTGATCGACCGTCCCGCACCATGACGTTGACACATTTAAATCGCTATGTATTTCGATTTAACGATTGATGCTGTGTTAAGTAAAACTTGGATATGTTACCCGATTTTAACTTATCTTCTCTAATTTCTCTGCACGTTATTCTTGTAAACGATTATTAAATGTTTATAATATGTAGCTTTCACAATACTTAATATCGCGTTACCGTGACTGACTTACGTGGCGATTGAAATATATTTAATCAAATTACTAAGAAATTATTATTGCAACTAATACGAGTCTAATATCTGTAATCTCTCCGTTGACTGCCCTAACTTCTTACACTCCGTATTTTTATATTTCGCTAAAACTACCCACACTCAATATCGACAAACTACACGCCTATTGGTCTGACTTACCGCTAAATTCAAAACTACCCAATCTGTTTAACGGAACAGCCCGCGCAAAAAATGACGCTATCCGCTATTCGTCCACAAAATGCGCGTGAACACGTGGTATGAAACTTCGCGTCACCTTCCATTTCACACTTACGCTCTCTTTTGTTAGGTGGACTTAACTTTTACAACCTTAGTAAATGTTTCTTACACCCAAGCAAACAATACAGTTTTATGACGGTCCGACCCGTCCGTGACAAAATATAAATTCTTAGCCGACTTACTGGCGTCAACGCAAGGTCGTCTTTTGAATAGCTATCGCTCTTTACTACATATTTTAATGTTTTCTTACTTCTAAAGAAAACCACCGCTTTCTATAAATTTACATTTCTCCCTGGGTACCATATGACTTTGTCCCCGTAAAATTGTTAAGAATACAATTTTCCGTGATACTGTATATGGAGAATAAAATCTTAATAGAAGCAGGGGGACCGAGAACAGCTCCTAGAGTTGGCCTGATCAATTGTGGAGTACGATCACCTTCCAAGGGTAATCATACTCCATTGATTCCAAGGATGGATCAAGAGTGTCCATTATCACCTTCTCTTTTTAATTTATTTATTGACGATGTCGTACAAAACTGACAGATATGTCTTCCAGACCATTTTCTGATTGGTCAATCTACAAATTGTAACGTATTGCCACGTTACAAATCCAGGGAATCCATCTTAACTGACACTTGCCAATTACATGGGCTGCCTACGTTGTAACGAACTGTTATTAAACTCAAATTAATAGAAGTAATTACATAAGATAATTATAAGGAAACAAGGGAAGGTATTTCACTGATTTATGCACTCATTTTCATGTGTAACAAGATGACTTCTCTTTATTAACAACTGTTACTCAAAGATCCCATGACATCATTAATTAGATTAAAATATTTAAATGCTTTTCATAAAAAACTTAGGGATCAAACTGATTATGTATTCTTTTACCTCGGATCCGAGTTTACTTTAAGTATATTTATAGCAAAGACTTCTAAGTATTTTGAGTTCATCTAGACGCTTGCAAGACTTCTTTTACCATTTGAAGAATGGTATTATTACTTAAAGTGATTATAAATTACATTTACATTTAAGGCGTTACAACGTACGATATTGAATCTTACAGTAAACTCTTAGCTTGTCTCATTTTAATTTTAAACAAAATTTATAGTCTTTGAAAAGTCTCTTTTTAATGTGAGTTGTGTATCAAATATGATTAACTCTCGATAGGCAAGCTATCGAGTCACCTTTACAATTGGTCGTAGTAACCTCGTCCTGGGGTGTCTCTCTTTGGAATTCTTGAAGTCGGCATCATCATCAGGGTCGTGTCTTCGGCAAGTACTAGATAGGATGTTCACTGCGGAGATTGAAGTTTCTTTTGTGAAAGTAGGTGTAGATCCACGGAGATCCTCGTCAGCGTCTTATGCATCGTATACGTGTATTTATGAAGTTTATGCAGATCACATCTTCATGTATAAGGTTGTACTTGAATTTACCTCTTGAGGGGAGACGTCATCTTGTTTACTACTAGTTAAGTTTTTGTTTTACTTATTACATTTTTCTTCTTAATACATCTTTATATCATTCACGCGTTACACAACGCTCGCCACGTTTAGCAGTGGTAGCTAACGTTTTATAATTAAATTTAAAAAAACAAATGCATTTTCGTGGAGCTCTCGCTCATACGTCTGTACGGTCTGACGGCAGCATAGTGACTCTCTCTACTAGATTCGACTGGCACATAACAACGGAGAGGGGCAAGTACTCCGCGACAATATAGTTCCTATTTTTATTTAAATTGACATTCTTATTACCAAAAACAATACATTAATTATACATATATAATTTAAGTGAATTATTTTAACTACTACTCGTGCCTTCAAATTTCTAATTACAAACATTATGATTTTTATATCTTCCTAAATTACAGACGACTCGCTATGAACGTTGTGTCCGGAATTAACAGGTCACCGCATTATGACTAGCAAAGGGTTAACTGTGATATTAATAAGTTTTTTACAATTCGACTTTTTATTAGTGCTTCTGTTGATTTTCGTTCACTTCTCATTCTCATTCTGATTTAGTACAGGGGTTTAGGTTTAATAGTGCGATTTAAAATATACTTAATCGCTCGCAAATTTAATTTTTATTTATTTAAGATTACAGTTTCAATTAAATCGTCACAAAATGACACTTTGTAGATGGGTATACATTTGTTAAAGGGAATCTGCAAAGACTCTGGATTTCAGATATCCACAATTAAAACCAAGGTGATGGCTTTTTGTGATCCCGTACGGGCAAAAATTGTTATAGGCGGTACTGTCACGGAACAAGTTAGCAGCTTTGAATACCTGGGTTACTGTGTGTATTATAATGCAAGCAACTACGCGGTGAACAAGTTGCATAAGTTCAACCTTACGTGCGGGACCATCAGGCGAACCCTTAAGTCAGCAAGTAAAGAAACACGCCTAAAATTCTACAAGGTTATAGCTATTCCCACACTTCTTTATGGGTCTCAGAATTGAACTTTAACGAAAGGCGAGGCCAGTCGTATCCAAGCGGCTGAAATGAGATTTCTCAGGCACGTGGCAGGGTATACTCTCCATGGTCGTAGAAGGAACACAGATATACGGCAGGAACTGTATATTATGAGTATACTTGACAGGATTGCCCAGTACCGGCTGAATTGGTGGGAACATCTTTGCCGAATCGATGACTGCATCATCCCTAAACAAATATGGAACTATAAGCCGAGGGGACGGAGAGGTGTGGGACGTCCGAGGAAGCGCTGGAGTGACTGCTGTAATATTTGCCTATTTAAGGCCGGAACAAACCATTCTTGGTTTCAACCTTGAGGATGATGATGATGATGAAACTCATCATTTACCTTATGCTGGGTAAATATAAGGGTCTACGGCTGACTTAGAAGTCAATTACACCTGGCGATATTGTAGAGTGCGCATCAAATGTTCGTTGCGGATTAAGGGAACTGATTATTGCCTTATAATTAATAGCCGACATTATTTTAATGTGTGGACAAACTCAACTTGAGTTATTGTAGGAGAGTACCTTGTTGATTTAAAATTGTTATTTTAACTCATTAAAGCTGGTAATTAGCGATTTTATGGCCGTCTGTATTTTCTTTCCATTGTACCATACGATGTTCCGTGAGGTAGTTTTAACGATATTACTGCCTTCCACATTCCATAACAGCTTTACATTCCGTCTTATTTACGCTTCTGAGCCACTCATTTCTACTTTTATCTGACAGTTTCACTTTTAATATTTCCTTTGTTTCATCATTCTTTGGATTTACACGATTTTTTCAGTAGTGTAAACACAAAAATCGTTGATACTCCTTTAACTCCATTATAGACAATAAGAATTATCCCGTTGAAATTCCATTGACTACTTTACGGCCTAATAGGCCGTGGCTCACTTTTGCCGCATAGAACAGGCGTTTCAGGTTCACCGTTGGAGGCCACCTTCAGTGTAAACGGTTCGAGTAACCGGTACGATCTTCACCAGTTAACCACAGTACTGCGGCACTGTTCAATTTGAAGATCGCGGTTAACTGGTGAAGATCGTACCGGTTACTCGAACCGTTTACACTGAAGATGGCCCGAAACGTCTGTTCTATGCGGGAGTAGCGGACCACGGCCTAATAGCCCGTAGAGTAATCAATCGAGTTTCAACAGAGTTGACGTCGGCGTGAATCTAATATACCAAGTAAAAATTATTGTTTAATAATATAAAAAATGATCTATTACACCTTTTAACTGGTCTCATAAATATCATTTCTGCTGTGTGTCTCTTCTTTTCACCTTTTTTCTTTATGGCCGAAGTTCCAGAACCATACAGTAGTATAAGTATTGCCATTGTTTTATAATTTTTGGGGGTTTCTTTTCTACATTTATTTCCCAACATTCCTCAAATCGTCCAACTTCATTCGTGTGAAATTCGTCCCTTTATTTTCCATATCTCTATCTTGATCATAAGTAATGTCGCGTCCAAGATAGCTGAAATCTCTTACTTGTTCTATGCTTCTGTTGTCTATGCATAATTTGGTCCGAACCTGTTCATCTCCTATAAAGACCATTGCTTTTGCCTTTGATTCAGATATGTTACATTTAAATTCTTTTCCTGTGTTATGTAAGATGCATATCTGGAGATCGTCTTCTGAAGTGGCGAATATAGCTTGGTCATCCGCGAAGAGAACGTTTCTCAATATTTCGGTGGATTTTATTAAATAAAATAGATTCAACGCATCAATAGAATTGAAGATATTAGCAGACGGCAAAAGATTACAACCCTAGAGGCAGAGAAAAATTGGTAGACCTAAAAAAGGTGGACTGTAGAATAGGAACAGGCCGCTAAAGCCTAAAACCGTTAAGAAGAAGAAGAAGAAGAAGAAGAAGAAGAAGAAGAAGATGATGATGATGATGACGATGATGAAATTAAAAATGCATATGCTAAGGTAAAAACAATTTTCTTTTACTGATAACCTTTATTCCATGTCTGTACACTATTTACAAATGCACAAGTGTTAAAGCAGTTTGATTAATGGAACCACTTTAATAATGTTTGGAATACGGTGCAGAGTGTAGCCCGGCGTATCCGTGTTCGCCTTTGTACACGTCACCGGTGCCCGGACCGAAACTGTAGACGCCATGATCGCCTCCGTATCCGGCACCAATTTCTCCCCCGTATCCGGCACCAATTTCTCCACCTCCATATCCTCCGGAGACGTGTGCAGCCTTTGCCAGAGCGATGTGTTGAGCTTCTCTTGCTGCGGCCACTGCATGCGTGTCAGCGATATGTCCGTCCTTGAGTACAACAGGCTTAGCCAGAGGACCGTGGTAGCCTACAGGTCCGTGTTTAGCTGTAGGATACGACGAGATTCCGCTGGCAGCGACGCAAGTCAAAGCCGCCGCTAGAAAGATCACCTGAAACACACAAATACTTAACATAAAAAAATTCCTCCACAGTTGTCCCTGTACTAGATTTATCAACATAAAATTGTAAAATATACAGGAGGTTTCATCAAAAAGATCGTGCAATTTTGCAATTTCCACCACTACAAGTGACCGATTAAAAACTGTTCCATGCGAGGTTGGTACACATGTTGGTGACAATCGTCTAAAATTTTAAACCTATTTGATGCATAATTTAGATTTCACAAGCTCATTGAGTAAGTCGTCCTTAGGTGACTTTTTGTCATTCTACAATGCAAGATAGAAGGACATTAATTAAATTTTGTGTAAACTGTGAGATAAACTGCTCTGTCCTGCTACACGTGTTAAGAAAGCTACTGGCAAGACTGCTGTGCGTGCACAAGCGGTTTACAAGCATCAAAGACTGGCGTAAATGAGTTGAAGTTCGTGTTTGTCAGATGAAATAATGTTTTTGTGTTCCACGAAATTTCATCACTAGTCGCAGTGATAAATAAAGAGTACTATTCGGATATTTTACGCTATCTGTTTGAAGCTATTCGTAGAAAAAGGCCAGATTTACGGATGAATAATTTATGAAAATTGCAGCCCGATAATGCGCCTGGTCGCACGTCATGGCTTTTTAAGAATTTTGCCAGGCTATGCAAAAGAAAACGTCATAATGATGACACGGCAACTGCCGTATTCACCAGATTTGTCCCAACGCGATCTTTCCTCCTTCCTTTAGCGATAATTTCCACGAAAAGACAACGTTTCGCGACCGTTTAAGACGTAAAACGAAAATCGCTAAGCGAGCTCAAGGCTGTACCAAAAAGTGTATGCTTGAAATATTCAGAAGACTGCAAAACGCCTGGCTTAATAGTCTTACACTCGACTGAGACTACTTTAAACGGGGCAGTATAAGTGCCTATGAATGAAGGCATAATTTTTAAAATAATCAAGAACTGCATGAACTTTTTGTTCACACTTCGTACTTTATAATAGTGCTTCCTATATGTATATTATTATATGCTTATATGTTTGTTTTGATTTATAAATGCTAAAACTATATTCTGTACAGAGCAAACTCCGTATGTATAATTTATTAGTATTAATGAAAGCGTATTGGTGTAGACAACTTACGAAACTTACTAAAGAGTTCATGATGATGCTGGTGTGGTGGCTTGGCAGGTCGAACTGTGCTTGATAGTAGATTCTGACTGGCTTAAATACGCCCACGTTCGAAAGCCAGACTCTTCTCACGCAATACGGTTCACGCACTCTGTCTTCTTAATTAACAAAATTCGCTAACTGTGTAAGATAATTAATGTACGTATGACACGTAAGAGAGCAGGAGTGTAATCAAAGAAGTTGCGAAATTAGTCTTTTCTGCAGATATCTAATTACCGGGCGATTGCTGCCAATTTATTAAATACATCGTTGTTACACCCTTGATGCTGTCTTGTTACAGGTAAGCGTTGTCTGTTTTTCTCACAAAATTCGTAACACGTTAAGTATCTACGTGTGTCTGCACATAATGAAATGCAAATTAAAATAGGTGTATACTTGTAATATATGGTGTATTCTTTAATATACAATATTTTATCTCTAGCCTTAATTTTAAATGTTACTTGTAATTTGTGGTAATGCAAATCTTATCTGACTCTTCTGTTAACCAGTCTTAAGGCATGGCGCAGTGCAGATTTGTACGGGCTTTTCTGTACAGTATTCAGAAAAAAATACACAAAGTACAGTTCGTAATTGTCATCGTCATCCTTTACGGCTTAGGCTAGCAGCCTGTTCCAGTCCCACTTGATTTCATCCAACCATCGCTTACGGGGTCTTCCCACACTTCTCTCTTACCTGGATGATAGTCAAGGGCTCTTCTTGCAGATCTCCACTTCTTGGTTCCACTCTCTCTACATGTAACCGTCACTCCGTTTTGTACCGGGTGATTTTCTCATTTAAGCTTACAGCTATGCCTAGCTCCATTCTAATATGATCATTTCTGATGAGATCTCTCCTAATACAACCTTTTACACCCCTCAAAAACCTCATTTCCGCTCCTTGTATTCTAGACATAATACAAAGTACAGTTCTGAAACAAAAAATTAACAGAATACAATCTCAATTTAAGAACATGATCTGCTCACTGTACGTTAAAAACTAAAGTTGATAACTTGAATATTTATTATCTAAGTGGAACAGTACAATATATCCCGCTCCCCTCTCAATAAAATTACAAAGGGAGGCATTTTGTGTTTTTTCAGTATTAAAATATTTCATATATATCATTGACTATTTAATAATCTAACTAGTGTTAGTTCTAGTTGAATGTCACCAGATTTCGCTTTCACTTTTGACACTGGGCTATCTTATTTGTCTTCCATTACTAACTTTATAACCATTGGCATAAAGCACCTAACGTATGGATTTGTACTTCTGTAATCTCAAAGTGTAGTTTTACAATTCACACTGACATGTCTTCGTGCTCAGAGCTCCCGTGCTCTGAGCATCTAATAACGTGCTCGTAGCGCCCACGATCAACGCCTTTCGTCTTTTTATCGGCATAGCTATACAAATCGTACTTGTAAGTACAATTAAAAATGAAAATTCATATTTTAAGACGATTAAATATGAATATTAATTGTAGTATAGTAACAATAGAAAACATGTATAATAATTAAGCCTATGATAATTTTGTTAATATGTTTATTCATATTTTGATGCAACACAAGACCATTATCTTGAAAAACGCGCTACGAAGAAATAAACCAAGATTAGTTTTAAGATGACGAAACATGTGTAAATATACACTTAAATTTTTTTTGCGCGAAGTTGGCTATAGGGCGCATCTTGTGAATCTACATAAGCCCGTGCCGTGACTTAAATTTGAGCAAATCGAGACTTGTCGTTTTTCCCCTAAACAGCAGTAGGTATTCGGTCGCTCATCACTACTACCTGCCTGAGTGAAGTCTGATCATTCACTAACTAATTTATAATTTATAATTTTAACAACTTTTGATTGTTCTGTCTTCTCTATCCGCTCTAAAACTCTTTCTAGTTAAGATAATTTTGTTAAATTCAAATTTAATATTAAATTGAATTTAATACACACACAGTGTTTCTCCTTACAAACAATTTATTCTTCAAAAACTCATTCATAAGCTTTGTATAATTTTCATTTTGTTTAATTACAGCATACCATCGTTTGGACAAATTTGTGGTCCTGGAAAAAGCACATTCTTTGTTGAGTCTACTGATCATCATTCACATCCTCCTGAATGCTTCCGCAGCGCTTGCCATTGAGAGCCGTCTTTAATTTGGAGATAGATCAAAATGACAGAAACTCATGTTCGTGTTAGAGTTAAAAAAAAAATCATGACACCAGCTTCGAACAATTTGGCCCTTGTTTGATAAAATTTTGGACGTAAATATCGGACAAATCTGTATATTAGTGTGCTGTTATAACAGGATTCCTTGAGGAACTCAGTCCGTTGCTATCACATCAAATTTGTGATAGGCAACGAACTGGGATTTTTGTAATCCGTGATCCACCTATGGCTATAATGTTATTTCTTAATCTCTCACGTTGTGTTTTATAGCTTTGCAAAAGTTGTTTGTTTATTTTCTGACAAACGTCAACGTTATTATGCGTAAGGCAATGTAGAATTCACTTGGCGACATATTTTGCTCAACTGAAAACTAAACTGGTTCACACATTGGCTTCATAAGAGAAAATTTCTTGGCGGTCTTTTCCATCTGGCAATAGCTATTGATGTGACTTCGGTTGCTGTTGTCAGTCTTCCGCTTCGTAAGTCCGACCCTGATTGGCTACTCGACCACCACGGAAACGACGATAGATCGTGACACTGTTCTGCGATCTACTAAATCATTGACACTTCATACTATTATTAAGAATTTTTATCGGGGGTTTCCCTTGAAAAGTTTCGATTTAACGAAATTTAGACGCATCTGTGGAACGATTCATAGTGTACTGCTGTTAAAATGCAACACAGTACATAAGAGGAAAATAATAAATTTTAAAAGAAAAAAGATATAAATTTAATAGAATTGGAACATATGTTTTAAAATTTAAACAAAAACATTGTATCGACTCACCCATCAACATAGAGGTAGATTCCTATATGAGATAAAACAGTATAAAAATATATGTTCTGAAAAGAATATATGAAATTTGAAATGAATATTATAATAAGAGGAAATAGTAAGAAAATTATCATATAATAAATACAAACTAGAATTAAGAATATTAGAAATAAAATAAGTATATTTAATAATAAGTAGAAAAATTATATATGTTTTTAAGAGTTATATGATAAAAAGATGTAACTAAGTTAGGAAGTTACCAAGGTGGCAAATTTGTAAATTGTTAGAGATTGGATTGTATAGAAATGAAAGGAAATGTATAAGTCTAAAATTGTATTTAATAAGAGTAACATCAGGAGTCTAAATTTATATCTAAGGAAAGTAACATCAAGAGTCTAATTTTATCAAAGATTCAAATAATGTTCTGGATACAGCCCTGAATTGTAGAGTTCTCAAGACCTATTGTTTTTGGTCAAGATCGGTTATGGGAAAGTGGTAGTTTACCAGCAACGTTTTATGTTTTAATAAGCGTATTTCCTATGGCAAACGATAAGAGCCGCAAATTCAAACAGAATCAAATAATGTTTACATACAGCCCAGAATTGTAGAGTACTTAAGGCCTGTTGTGTTTGGTGAAGATCTGATAAGGGAAAGGGGCAGTTTACCGGCAACGTTTTTTTAATCAAGGGTAATATTTTTATATGCCAAACCATAACAGCCGCAAATTCAAACAGAATCAAATAATGTTTTGCATACAGCCCTGGATTGTAGAGTTCTCAAGACCTGTTGGTATTGGTGAAGATCGGTTAAGGGAAAGGGGTAGTTTACCGGCAACATTTTATGTTTTAACAAGGGTAATTTTTCTATGACGAACGATAACTGCCATAAACTCAAACAGAATCAATTACTTTTTGCATACATTTTTCAATTATACAGAACTCAAGAAGTCTGTTGATTTTGTTGAAGATCGGTTAAGGGAAAGGGTAGTTTACCAGCAACGTTTTCTGTTTTAACAAGGGTATATTTTTTAAGAACTATAACTGCCACAAATTCAAAGAATCGAATAATGTTTTGCATACCGTCTTGAATTGTAAAATTGTGAAGGCCTGTTGATTTTGGTGAAGACCGGTTAAGGGAAAGGGGTAGTTTACCAGCAACGGTTTTTTTTTTAAATCAAGGGTAATTTTTTTTGGCAAACGATAACAGCCGCATATTCAAACAGAATCAAATAATGTTTTGCATACAGCCCTGTATTATAGAGTTCTCAAGATGTATTGTTCTTGGTGAAGATCGGTTAAGGGAAAGGGGTAGTTTACAAGCAACGTTTTTTGTTTTAACAAGGGTAATAATTATATGACGAACGATAACTGCCGTAAATTCAAAGAGAATCAAATAATGTTTTGCACACAGCCCTGAATTGTAGAGTTCTCAAGACGTATTGTTTTAGGTGAAGATCGGTTAAGGGAAAGGGGTAGTTTACCAGGAACATTTTATGTTTTAACAAGGGTATATTTTGGCAAACGATAACAGCAGCAAATTCAAACAGAATAAAACAATTTTTCGCAGGCAGCTCTAAATTGTAGAGTTCTTAATACGTATTGTTTTTGGTGAAGTTCGGTTAAGGGTATGGGGTAGTTTACCAGCAACGTTTTATGTTTTAAAACGGTATTTCTTATGGCAAACGATAACAGCCGCAAATTCAAACATTATCAAATAATAATTTGCATACAGCCCTGATTTGTAGAGTTCTCAAGATCTGTTGGTTATGGTGAAAATCGGTTACGTTGAAGGGGTAGTTTACCAGCAACCTTTTTTTAACAAAGGTAATTTTTTCTATGGCAAACGATAAGAGCCGCAAATTCAAACAGAATCAAATAATTTTTTGCATAAAGCCCAGAATTGTAGAGTACTCAAGGCCAGTTGTGTTTGGTGAAGATCTGATAAGGGAAAGGGGTAGTTTACCGGCAACGTTTTTTTTATCAAGGGTAATTTTTTATATATGGCAAACCATAACAGCCGCAAATTCAAACAGAATCAAATAATGTTTTGCATACAGCCCTGGATTGTAGAGTTCTCAAGACCTGTTGATGTTGGTGAAGATCGGTTAAGGGAAAGGGGTAGTTTACTGGCAACATTTTATGTTTTAACAATGGTAATTTTTCTATGACGAACGATAACTGCCATAAATTCAAACAGAATCAATTACTTTTTGCATACATTTTTGAATTATAGAGAACTCAAGAAGTCTGTTGATTATGTGGAAGATCGGTTAAGGGAAAGGGGTAGTTTACCAGCAAGGTTTTATGTTTTAACAAGGGTATTTTTTTTTTACGAACTATAACTGCCACAAATTCAAAGAAACAAATAATGTTTTGCATACCGCCTTAATTGTAAAAATATGAAGGCCTGTTGATTTTGGTGAAGATCGGTTAATGGAAAGGGGTAGTTTACCAGCAAGGTTTTATGTTTTAAAAAGGGTATTTTTTTTTACGAACTATAACTGCCACAAATTAAAAGAAACAAATAATGTTTTGCATACCGACCTGAATTGTAAAAATATGAAAGCCTGTTGATTTTGGTTAAGATCGGTTAAGGGAAAGGGGTAGTTTACCGGAAACATTTTATATTTTAACAAGGGTATTTTCTATGGCAAACGATAAAAGCCGCAAATGTAAACAGAATCAAATAATGTTTTGCATACAGCCCTGAATTGTAGAGTTCTCAGGACCTATTGTTTTTGGTGAAGATCGGTTAAGGGAAAGGGGTAGTTTACCGGCAACGTTTTATGTTTTAAAAGGGTATTTTCTATGGCAAACGTTGAGAGCCGCAAATTCAAACAGAATGAAACACTTTTTTGCATAGAGCCCTGATTTGTAGAGTACTCAAGATTTATTGTTTTGGTGAAGATCGGTTATTGGAAAGGGGTAGTTTACCTGCAACATTTTATGTTTTAAAAGGGTATTTTCTATGACAAACGATAAGAGTCGCAAATTCAAACAAAATCAAATAATTTTTTGCATACAGCTTTGATTTGTAGAGTACTCAAGATCTGTCGGTTTTTGGTTAAGATCGGTTAACGGACAGGATTAGTTTACCTGCAACGTTTTTCTTATCAAGGGTAATTTATTTCTATGGCAAACGATAGCCGCAAATTCAAACAGAATCAAATAAGTTTTTGCATACAGCATTGATTTGTAGAGTACACAAGACCTGTTGGTTTTGGTGAAGATTGGTTAAGGGGAAGGGGTAGTTTACCGGCAACGGTTTTCTATGAAGGGTAATATTTTTTCTATGGCAAACTATAACAGCCGCAAATTCAAACAGAATCAAATAATATTTTGCACACAGCCCTGAATTGTAGAGGACTGAAGGTCCATTGATTTTGGTGAAGATCGGTTTAGAGAAAGGGGTAGTTTTTTCCATCAACGTTTTATGTTTTAACAAGAGTAAAGTACTTAATTTTCATAAATAAAGTATCTTGATAAGAAGCTCATAATAATACACTGTAGAAACATAGATGAAATATCTATAAAAGAAGATGTTAGGTGAACGGGGGGGTAATTTTCTTTAAATGAAAATTATATATGAAGGGGGAGGGGAGAATTTTGTATGTGTACTACGTTATCGGCAACAAAGAAGTAGTTGTGTGTTAAAATTCCTTCCCGGGCTGTTTAGCCCTAGTCCAATGTTTTCTGCAAAACCAGACTTTTCAGCAGTGCCATCGACTTCCATCTCATTGAAAATCGAGTGCGAAAACGTGAGGTGGTATACGTTAGTGCCACAGTAGTGTGGTTAAAGGCTGAAGCAATAAGTAGAAAGAAGTAGTTTCTATGGAAATATTTCATTTCGAATATGATTTTAAAATAAATCTTAGAACATGGAAGTCCTGTATGGTTCTCCATACCGATATTTTCTAAAAGTGTGTGTGTGTGTGTGTGTGTGTGTGTGTGTGTGTGTGTGTGTGTGTGTGTGTGTGTGTGTGTGTGTGTGTGTGTGTGTGTGTGTGTGTGTGTGTGTGTAGATTTTCTTCTATGGCAAACGATAACAGCCGTATTCAAGCAGAATCAAATCATTTTTTGCATACAGCCCTGATTTGCAGAGTACTCAAGACCTGTTGTTTTTGGTGATGATCGGTTTGGGGGGAAGGGGTAGTTTACCAGCAACGTATTATGTTTTAACAAGGGTAATTTTTTTTTATGACGAACGATAACTGCCGTAAATTCAAAGTGAATCAAATACTTTTTTGCATACAGTCCTGAATTGTAAAGAAGTGAATGCCTGTTGATTTTGGTGAAGATCGGTTAAGGGAAAGGGGTAGTTTACCAGCCACTTTTCATGTTTTAACAAGAGTAATTTTTCTGACGAACGATAACTACCGTAAATTCAAACATAATCAAATAATGTTTTGCATACTTCCCTACATTGTAGAGAACTCAAGGCCTGTTGATTTTGGTGAAGATCTTGATTTTGGTGAAGATCGGTTACGCGAAAAGGGTAGTTTACCTGAAACATTTTTTGTTGTAACAAGACTAAAGTACTTAATTTTTCATAAATAAAGTATCCTGATAAGAATATCTTAATAATCCACTGTAGAAACGTAGATGAAATATCTATAAATGAAGGGGCTAGTTGAACGGGGTGGGGTAATTTTCTATAAATGAAAATTATAGTTGAAGAGGGAGGGGATACTTTTTTACATATGTACTACGTTATCGGCAACAAAGAAGTAGTTTGTTGTTAAAATTCCTTCCCGTCCTGTTTGGCTGTAGACCAATGTTATCGGCAAACCCAGACGTTTCGGCAGTGCCATCGACTTCCATCATCAGTGAAAATCGAGTGCAATAACGTGAGGTGGTATACGTTAGTCACCACAGTACTGTGGTTAAGGCTGAAGCAGTAAGTAGAAAGAAGTAGTCTCTATGGAAATATTTCATTTCGAAAATGATTTTAAATATAAATCTTAGAACATGGAAGTCATGCATGGTTCTCCATACCGATATTTTATTCTGGAATTGCGTACCCTGATCAGACAGGATCTTCTTTACATGACCATATTTTGGGATGTACTTTTCCAAAATTATCCTCAGTACCGCATCTGTTGTGGGTCTACCCACCGCATAAAGACTAACAATTTTAGTGAAGGCATCCGTACATACCACCAGATTTCTCATCCCCCTCTCCCACGTGGTAATGGTCCAAGGAAATCGATGCATAGTAACTTATTTTTTCCATGCACAACGATGTTTCCCATCTCCACTTATGTGTGTTGGTTAGAATGTTTGGCTGTCTGGCAGGTGTGGCAGGTACGAAGTACTGATTTAACTTTCCTGCCCATGTTCATCCATATAAAATCTTCCCACAGTGTCAGGTAGCATTTGTAAACACCAGCATGAGCAATACTTTCATGGCATGCCCATGTTAGGTCCTCTATGAGATGGTCGGGAACCATAATCTTCCATTGTCCGTCAACCAGCTTGTACAAAATATTGTTAACAATCTGGACTTTCTGTAATCTGTATGTCATTTATTATTTTTCTAATTTTATCGTCACGTTGTTGTTCAACATTTACGTTCTCTCCACTGCCACGTCTCCTATAACATTTCTCCGTGCCTGTTTTTATAAATACGACTGTTTTTTTTGTTTTTTACTTCCATGTTCCGTAAGGAAATTGAAGGATTGTGATAGCGAAAAAAGTCGTGTTCGAGATAAGGGCTGATGCTGATTGTACTACCCTCAAAACGTGAAGAAAAATCATTTTCCCTAAAGTGTCCGTGTGGGTTTATGTGTCTGTGTGTAGAATTTTTTCTACAGCGATCGATAACTGCCGCAAATTCAAACAGAATTAAATAACTTTTTCACGTGTGTCTGAGTTGTAGAGCACTCAAGGTCTATTGATTTTGGTAAAGATCTATTAAGGAAGAGATTTACCTGCAACGTTTTACGTTTTAACAAGAGTAAAGTAGTTAATTTTCATAAATAAAGAAAGGTAGGATATAGTCCACTGTAGGAAGGTAGATGAAATATCTATAAATAAAAAGGGTAGTTAACAGTAGAGGGGTAATTTTTTCCCATTTGGTTTTTATTTAATGAGTTTGACAAAATTAACTAAAAATACATTTAATCTTTCTCAAACAATGGTAATTGTTAAAAATAAAATAATTTTGTTGCAATCAATAAAATTATAATTTATTATTTTAATTTAAATCATCTATTCGTGGTTAATAGATCACGGTCCAACAGGCCACAAATCATTGTGTGGCGACATAATTATATAAATATGTATTTAATGCGTGATTATTGCGTAGTTCAGTTCTTTATAAGAATTAAGTAATTTTTATAGATAAAGTCACTCGAAAATAACATTATGTTACACTACTGCACTATACTAACAAAAATATCTATTGATAGTATAAATAGTTTGAGGGTGGGGGATACTTTTTTAGAAATTATCGGACCGAATTCAAGTAAATGATTTATATATAACTCTTAGAACATGGAAGTCATGTATGGTTGGTCAGGCTAGGTTTTTCTTTAAGTTTTAAGAGGCGTTATTATGTAATTTTAAGAACTGTCTCTACGAGTTACATAATTTTAGAGGATTTATCAACTAACGATTTATCAGCGAATCTACCAGATTCGTTCGTCGTTGTAAGTAGGTCTTTAATTAGTCGCATTCGGAACTATACTTGGTCAAATTTTGTACCCATGTGTACTTTGTAATCTAATTACTAGGTTGCGAAGCGTGCAGATGACGTCACGTTTGTTCTTGTTATCGCCAGCCGAGATTCAGACCGGCTGACTACAGACAAAATTAAATTAGTTCTACTATAGACTCCGAGCTGATCACTCGTTCTCACTCGCCGCAGCGGCTACATTCCGTTCTTTTTTCAGTATTTTTAATTCTATTAGCATGGACACCGTGCGACTATTTAGTTAGTCCATCTAGGCTTTCGGGTTGCAATGCAAGCCCCCGCTTTATTTCTATTCAATTCTCCGGCACTCATGCCGTGTTAAAATCTGCACGCTTCAGCAGTCAATCAATTATTTCAATCTAAATTTTAATAAGAAATCAAATATGTCGCCTTGACTCAATAAACCATTACTTTCTGAAACATTATACAGTCCACTCAATTATTTCATCACAAACAAGCAAACTCCAATAGCGTTCCTAAGAACAACTCAAGAGCTTCTAAGACGCAACAATACTCGTCCACTGTGTCCCTGTATGGTTTGCCACATCATTCGTTTACTTCTTCTCTTTACCTTAATCTCTTGTGCTACCACGGCGTTCGGTGCAAAATTTGTTTATTCCATTTATCCTCTAATTTTTTAATATGCTACGACAATTGCGTAAAGCTCTCGAAAAGTCGGCAGGTGCAGGTGCAGATACGTAAACGTGTACTTAAGTAGCTGCGAGACCTTCAGTAGTGTAAACACAAACATCGTTGATACGCCTTTAACTCCATTATAGACAATAAGAATTTTCCTGTTGAAATTCCATTGACTACTTTACGGCCTAATTGGCCGTGGTTCACTTTTGCCGCATAGAACAGGCGTTTCAGGTTCACCGTTGGATGCCACTTTCAGTGTAAACGATTCGATTAACCGGTACGATCTTCACCAGTTAACCACAGTACTGTGGCACTGTTCAATTTGAAGATCACGGTTAACTGGTGAAGATCGTACCGGTTACTCGAACCGTTTACACTGAAGATGGCCCGAAACGTCTGTTCTATGCGGGAGTAGCGGACCACGGCCAAATAGCCCGTAGAGTAATCAATCGAGTTTCAACAGAGTTGACGCCGGCGTGAATCTAATATACCAAGTAAAAATTATTGTTTTAGAATAAAAAAAGATCTATTACACCTTTTAACTGGTCTCATAAATATCATTTCTGCTGTGTGTCTCTTCTTTTCACCTTTTTTCTTTATGACCGAAGTTGCAGAACCATACAGTAGTATAAGTATTGCCATTGTTTTATAATTTTTTGGGGGTTTCTTTTCTACATTTATTTCCCAACATTCCTCAAATCGTCCCGCTTCATTCGTGTGAAATTCGTCCCTTTATTTTCCATATCTCTATCTTGATCATAAGTAATGTCACGTCCAAGATAGCTGAAATCTCTTACGTGTTCTATACATCTGTTGTATATGCATAATTTGGTCCGAATCTGTTCATCTCCTATAAAGACCATTGCTTTTGTCTTTGATTCAGATATGTTACAGTTAAATTCTTTTCCTGTGTTATATAAGATGCATATCTGGAGACCGTCGAATGGAGTGGCGAATATAAAGCTTGGTCATCCGCGAAGAGAACGTTTTTCAATATTTCGGTGGATTTTAATAAATAAAATAGATTCAACGCATCAATAGAATTGAAGATAGTAGAAGACGGCAAAAGATTACAACCCTAGAGGCAGAGAAAAATTGGTAGACCTAAAAAAGGTGGACTGTAGAATAGGAACAGGCCGCTAAAGCCTAAAACCGTTAAGGAGAAGAAGAAGAAGAAGAAGAAGAAGAAGAAGAAGATGATGATGATGATGATGATGATGATGATGATGATGATGATGATGATGATGATGATGATGATGACGACGACGATGAAATTAAAAATGCATATGCTAAGGTAAAAAAATTTTTCTTTTACTGATAACCTTTACTCCATGTCTGTACACTATTTACAAATGCACAAGTGTTAAAGCAGTTTGATTAATGGAACCACTTTAATAATGTTTGGAATACGGTGCAGAGTGTAGCCCGGCGTATCCGTGTTCGCCTTTGTACACGTCACCGGTGCCCGGACCGAAACTGTAGACGCCATGATCGCCTCCGAATCCGGCACCAATTTCTCCCCCGTATCCGGCACCAATTTCTCCACCTCCATATCCTCCGGAGACGTGTGAAGCCTTTGCCAGAGCGATGTGTTGAGCTTCTCGTGCTGCGGCCACTTCATGCGTGTCAGCGAGATGTCCGTCCTTCAGTACAATAGGCTTAGCCAGAGGACCGTGGTAGCCCACAGGTCCGTGTTTAGCTGTAGGATACGACGAGATTCCGCTGGCAGCGACGCAAGTCAAAGCCCCCGCTAGAAAGATCACCTGAAACACGCAAATACTTGACATAAAAAAATTCCTCCACAGTTGTCCCTGTACGAGATTTATCAACATAAAATTGTATAATATACAGGAGGTTTCATCGAAAAGATCGTGCAATTTTGCAATTTCCACCACTACAAGTGACCGATTAAAAAACTGTTCTATGTGAGGTTGGTACACATGTTAGTGACAATCGTCTAAAATTTTAAACCTATTTGATGCATAATTTAGATTTTACCAGCTCATTGAGTAAGTCGTCCTTAGGTGACTTTTTGTCATTCTACTATGCAAGATAGAAGGACATTAATTAAATTTTGTGTAAACTGTGAGAAAACTGCTCTGTCCTGCTACACGTGTTAAGAAAGCTACTGGCAAGACTGCTGTGCGTGCACAAGCGGTTTACAAGCTTCAAAGACTGCCGTAAATGAGTTGAAGTTCGTGGTTGTCAGATGAAATAATGTTTTGTGTTCCACGAAAATTCATCACTAGTCGCAGTGATAAATAAAGAGTACAATTCGGATATTTTACGCTATCTGTTTGAAGCTATTCGTAGAAAACGGCCAGATTTACGGAAGAATAATTTATGAAAATTGCAGGCCGATAATGCGCCTGGTCGCACGTCATGGCTTTTTAAGAATTTTGCCAGGTTAGACAGAAGAAAACGTCATAAGGATGACACGGCAACTGCCGTATTCACCAGATGTGTCCCAACGCGATGGTTCCTCCTCCCAATTGCGATAATTTCCACGAAAAGACAACGTTTCGCGACCGTTGAAGACGTAAAACGAAAATCGCTAAGCGAGCTCAAGGCTGTACCAAAAAGTGCATGCTTGAAATATTCAGAAGACTGCAAAACGCCTGGCTTAATAGTCTTACATTCGACTGAGACTACTTTAAACGAGGCAGTATAAGTGCCGATGAATGAAGGCACAATTTTTAAAATAATCAAGAACTGCATGAACTTTTTGTTCACACTTCGTACTTTATAATAGTGCTTCCTATATGTATATTATTATAGGCTTATATGTTTGTTTTGATTTATAATTGCTAAAACTATGTTCTGTACAGAGCAAACTCCGTATGTATAATTTCTTAGTGTTAATGAAAGCGTATTGGTGTAGACAACTTACGAAACATACTAAAGAGTTCATGATGATGCTGGTGTGGTGGCTTGGCAGGTCGAACTGTGCTTGATAGTAGATTCTGACTGGCTTAAATACGCCCACGTTCGAAAGCCAAACTCTTCTCACGCAATACGGTTCACGCACTCTGTCTTCTTAATTAACAGAATTCGCTAACTATGTAAGATAATTTATGTACGTATGACACGTAAGAGAGCAGGAGTGTAATCAAAGAAGTTGCGAAATTAGTCTTTTCTGCAGATATCTAATTACCGGGCGATAGCTGCCAATTTATTAAATACATTATTGTTACACCCTTGATGCTGTCTTGTTACAGGTAAGCGTTGTCTGTTTTTCTCACAAAATTCGTAACACGTTAAGTATCTACGTGTGTCTGCACATAATGAAATGCAAATTAAAATAGGTGTATACTTGTAATATAAGGTGTATTCTTTAATATACAATATTTTATCTCTAGCCTTAATTTTAAATGTTACTTGTAATTTGTGGTAATGCAAATCTTATCTGACTCTTCTGTTAACCAGTCTTAAGGCATGGCGCAGTGCAGATTTGTACGGGCTTTTCTGTACAGTATTCAGAAAAAAATACACAAAGTACAGTTCGTAATTGTCATCGTCATCCTTTACGGCTTAGGCTAGCAGCCTGTTCCAGTCCCACTTGATTTCATCCAACCATCGCTTACGGGGTCTTCCCACACTTCTCTCTTACCTGGATGATAGTCAAGGGCTCTTCTTGCAGATCTCCACTTCTTGGTTCCACTCTCTCTACATGTAACCGTCACTCCGTTTTGTACCGGGTGATTTTCTCATTTAAGCTTACAGCTATGCCTAGCTCCATTCTAATATGATCATTTCTGATGAGATCTCTCCTAATACAACCTTTTACACCCCTCAAAAACCTCATTTCCGCTCCTTGTATTCTAGACATAATACAAAGTACAGTTCTGAAACAAAAAATTAACAGAATACAATCTCAATTTAAGAACATGATCTGCTCACTGTACGTTAAAAACTAAAGTTGATAACTTGAATATTTATTATCTAAGTGGAACAGTACAATATATCCCGCTCCCCTCTCAATAAAATTACAAAGGGAGGCATTTTGTGTTTTTTCAGTATTAAAATATTTCATATATATCATTGACTATTTAATAATCTAACTAGTGTTAGTTCTAGTTGAATGTCACCAGATTTCGCTTTCACTTTTGACACTGGGCTATCTTATTTGTCTTCCATTACTAACTTTATAACCATTGGCATAAAGCACCTAACGTATGGATTTGTACTTCTGTAATCTCAAAGTGTAGTTTTACAATTCACGACTGACATGTCTTCGTGCTCAGAGCTCCCGTGCTCTGAGCATCTAATAACGTGCTCGTAGCGCCCACGATCAACGCCTTTCGTCTTTTTATCGGCATAGCTATACAAATCGTACTTGTAAGTACAATTAAAAATGAAAATTCATATTTTAAGACGATTAAATATGAATATTAATTGTAGTATAGTAACAATAGAAAACATGTATAATAATTAAGCCTATGATAATTTTGTTAATATGTTTATTCATATTTTGATGCAACACAAGACCATTATCTTGAAAAACGCGCTACGAAGAAATAAACCAAGATTAGTTTTAAGATGACGAAACATGTGTAAATATACACTTAAATTTTTTTTGCGCGAAGTTGGCTATAGGGCGCATCTTGTGAATCTACATAAGCCCGTGCCGTGACTTAAATTTGAGCAAATCGAGACTTGTCGTTTTTCCCCTAAACAGCAGTAGGTATTCGGTCGCTCATCACTACTACCTGCCTGAGTGAAGTCTGATCATTCACTAACTAATTTATAATTTATAATTTTAACAACTTTTGATTGTTCTGTCTTCTCTATCCGCTCTAAAACTCTTTCTAGTTAAGATAATTTTGTTAAATTCAAATTTAATATTAAATTGAATTTAATACACACACAGTGTTTCTCCTTACAAACAATTTATTCTTCAAAAACTCATTCATAAGCTTTGTATAATTTTCATTTTGTTTAATTACAGCATACCATCGTTTGGACAAATTTGTGGTCCTGGAAAAAGCACATTCTTTGTTGAGTCTACTGATCATCATTCACATCCTCCTGAATGCTTCCGCAGCGCTTGCCATTGAGAGCCGTCTTTAATTTGGAGATAGATCAAAATGACAGAAACTCATGTTCGTGTTAGAGTTAAAAAAAAAATCATGACACCAGCTTCGAACAATTTGGCCCTTGTTTGATAAAATTTTGGACGTAAATATCGGACAAATCTGTATATTAGTGTGCTGTTATAACAGGATTCCTTGAGGAACTCAGTCCGTTGCTATCACATCAAATTTGTGATAGGCAACGAACTGGGATTTTTGTAATCCGTGATCCACCTATGGCTATAATGTTATTTCTTAATCTCTCACGTTGTGTTTTATAGCTTTGCAAAAGTTGTTTGTTTATTTTCTGACAAACGTCAACGTTATTATGCGTAAGGCAATGTAGAATTCACTTGGCGACATATTTTGCTCAACTGAAAACTAAACTGGTTCACACATTGGCTTCATAAGAGAAAATTTCTTGGCGGTCTTTTCCATCTGGCAATAGCTATTGATGTGACTTCGGTTGCTGTTGTCAGTCTTCCGCTTCGTAAGTCCGACCCTGATTGGCTACTCGACCACCACGGAAACGACGATAGATCGTGACACTGTTCTGCGATCTACTAAATCATTGACACTTCATACTATTATTAAGAATTTTTATCGGGGGTTTCCCTTGAAAAGTTTCGATTTAACGAAATTTAGACGCATCTGTGGAACGATTCATAGTGTACTGCTGTTAAAATGCAACACAGTACATAAGAGGAAAATAATAAATTTTAAAAGAAAAAAGATATAAATTTAATAGAATTGGAACATATGTTTTAAAATTTAAACAAAAACATTGTATCGACTCACCCATCAACATAGAGGTAGATTCCTATATGAGATAAAACAGTATAAAAATATATGTTCTGAAAAGAATATATGAAATTTGAAATGAATATTATAATAAGAGGAAATAGTAAGAAAATTATCATATAATAAATACAAACTAGAATTAAGAATATTAGAAATAAAATAAGTATATTTAATAATAAGTAGAAAAATTATATATGTTTTTAAGAGTTATATGATAAAAAGATGTAACTAAGTTAGGAAGTTACCAAGGTGGCAAATTTGTAAATTGTTAGAGATTGGATTGTATAGAAATGAAAGGAAATGTATAAGTCTAAAATTGTATTTAATAAGAGTAACATCAGGAGTCTAAATTTATATCTAAGGAAAGTAACATCAAGAGTCTAATTTTATCAAAGATTCAAATAATGTTCTGGATACAGCCCTGAATTGTAGAGTTCTCAAGACCTATTGTTTTTGGTCAAGATCGGTTATGGGAAAGTGGTAGTTTACCAGCAACGTTTTATGTTTTAATAAGCGTATTTCCTATGGCAAACGATAAGAGCCGCAAATTCAAACAGAATCAAATAATGTTTACATACAGCCCAGAATTGTAGAGTACTTAAGGCCTGTTGTGTTTGGTGAAGATCTGATAAGGGAAAGGGGCAGTTTACCGGCAACGTTTTTTTAATCAAGGGTAATATTTTTATATGCCAAACCATAACAGCCGCAAATTCAAACAGAATCAAATAATGTTTTGCATACAGCCCTGGATTGTAGAGTTCTCAAGACCTGTTGGTATTGGTGAAGATCGGTTAAGGGAAAGGGGTAGTTTACCGGCAACATTTTATGTTTTAACAAGGGTAATTTTTCTATGACGAACGATAACTGCCATAAACTCAAACAGAATCAATTACTTTTTGCATACATTTTTCAATTATACAGAACACAAGAAGTCTGTTGATTTTGTTGAAGATCGGTTAAGGGAAAGGGTAGTTTACCAGCAACGTTTTCTGTTTTAACAAGGGTATATTTTTTAAGAACTATAACTGCCACAAATTCAAAGAATCAAATAATGTTTTGCATACCGTCTTGAATTGTAAAATTGTGAAGGCCTGTTGATTTTGGTGAAGACCGGTTAAGGGAAAGGGGTAGTTTACCAGCAACGGTTTTTTTTTTAAATCAAGGGTAATTTTTTTTGGCAAACGATAACAGCCGCATATTCAAACAGAATCAAATAATGTTTTGCATACAGCCCTGTATTATAGAGTTCTCAAGATGTATTGTTCTTGGTGAAGATCGGTTAAGGGAAAGGGGTAGTTTACCAGCAACGTTTTCTGTTTTAACAAGGGTATATTTTTTAAGAACTATAACTGCCACAAATTCAAAGAATCAAATAATGTTTTGCATACCGTCTTGAATTGTAAAATTGTGAAGGCCTGTTGATTTTGGTGAAGACCGGTTAAGGGAAAGGGGTAGTTTACCAGCAACGGTTTTTTTTTTAAATCAAGGGTAATTTTTTTTGGCAAACGATAACAGCCGCATATTCAAACAGAATCAAATAATGTTTTGCATACAGCCCTGTATTATAGAGTTCTCAAGATGTATTGTTCTTGGTGAAGATCGGTTAAGGGAAAGGGGTAGTTTACAAGCAACGTTTTTTGTTTTAACAAGGGTAATAATTATATGACGAACGATAACTGCCGTAAATTCAAAGAGAATCAAATAATGTTTTGCACACAGCCCTGAATTGTAGAGTTCTCAAGACGTATTGTTTTAGGTGAAGATCGGTTAAGGGAAAGGGGTAGTTTACCAGGAACATTTTATGTTTTAACAAGGGTATATTTTGGCAAACGATAACAGCAGCAAATTCAAACAGAATAAAACAATTTTTCGCAGGCAGCTCTAAATTGTAGAGTTCTTAATACGTATTGTTTTTGGTGAAGTTCGGTTAAGGGTATGGGGTAGTTTACCAGCAACGTTTTATGTTTTAAAACGGTATTTCTTATGGCAAACGATAACAGCCGCAAATTCAAACATTATCAAATAATAATTTGCATACAGCCCTGATTTGTAGAGTTCTCAAGATCTGTTGGTTATGGTGAAAATCGGTTACGTTGAAGGGGTAGTTTACCAGCAACCTTTTTTTAACAAAGGTAATTTTTTCTATGGCAAACGATAAGAGCCGCAAATTCAAACAGAATCAAATAATTTTTTGCATAAAGCCCAGAATTGTAGAGTACTCAAGGCCAGTTGTGTTTGGTGAAGATCTGATAAGGGAAAGGGGTAGTTTACCGGCAACGTTTTTTTTATCAAGGGTAATTTTTTATATATGGCAAACCATAACAGCCGCAAATTCAAACAGAATCAAATAATGTTTTGCATACAGCCCTGGATTGTAGAGTTCTCAAGACCTGTTGATGTTGGTGAAGATCGGTTAAGGGAAAGGGGTAGTTTACTGGCAACATTTTATGTTTTAACAATGGTAATTTTTCTATGACGAACGATAACTGCCATAAATTCAAACAGAATCAATTACTTTTTGCATACATTTTTGAATTATAGAGAACTCAAGAAGTCTGTTGATTATGTGGAAGATCGGTTAAGGGAAAGGGGTAGTTTACCAGCAAGGTTTTATGTTTTAACAAGGGTATTTTTTTTTTACGAACTATAACTGCCACAAATTCAAAGAAACAAATAATGTTTTGCATACCGCCTTAATTGTAAAAATATGAAGGCCTGTTGATTTTGGTGAAGATCGGTTAATGGAAAGGGGTAGTTTACCAGCAAGGTTTTATGTTTTAAAAAGGGTATTTTTTTTTACGAACTATAACTGCCACAAATTAAAAGAAACAAATAATGTTTTGCATACCGACCTGAATTGTAAAAATATGAAAGCCTGTTGATTTTGGTTAAGATCGGTTAAGGGAAAGGGGTAGTTTACCGGAAACATTTTATATTTTAACAAGGGTATTTTCTATGGCAAACGATAAAAGCCGCAAATGTAAACAGAATCAAATAATGTTTTGCATACAGCCCTGAATTGTAGAGTTCTCAGGACCTATTGTTTTTGGTGAAGATCGGTTAAGGGAAAGGGGTAGTTTACCGGCAACGTTTTATGTTTTAAAAGGGTATTTTCTATGGCAAACGTTGAGAGCCGCAAATTCAAACAGAATGAAACACTTTTTTGCATAGAGCCCTGATTTGTAGAGTACTCAAGATTTATTGTTTTGGTGAAGATCGGTTATTGGAAAGGGGTAGTTTACCTGCAACATTTTATGTTTTAAAAGGGTATTTTCTATGACAAACGATAAGAGTCGCAAATTCAAACAAAATCAAATAATTTTTTGCATACAGCTTTGATTTGTAGAGTACTCAAGATCTGTCGGTTTTTGGTTAAGATCGGTTAACGGACAGGATTAGTTTACCTGCAACGTTTTTCTTATCAAGGGTAATTTATTTCTATGGCAAACGATAGCCGCAAATTCAAACAGAATCAAATAAGTTTTTGCATACAGCATTGATTTGTAGAGTACACAAGACCTGTTGGTTTTGGTGAAGATTGGTTAAGGGGAAGGGGTAGTTTACCGGCAACGGTTTTCTATGAAGGGTAATATTTTTTCTATGGCAAACTATAACAGCCGCAAATTCAAACAGAATCAAATAATATTTTGCACACAGCCCTGAATTGTAGAGGACTGAAGGTCCATTGATTTTGGTGAAGATCGGTTTAGAGAAAGGGGTAGTTTTTTCCATCAACGTTTTATGTTTTAACAAGAGTAAAGTACTTAATTTTCATAAATAAAGTATCTTGATAAGAAGCTCATAATAATACACTGTAGAAACATAGA
Source organism: Magicicada septendecula (assembly GCA_034769895.1). Taxonomy (NCBI): domain Eukaryota; kingdom Metazoa; phylum Arthropoda; class Insecta; order Hemiptera; family Cicadidae; genus Magicicada; species Magicicada septendecula. Next base: position 43,540,697 of record CM068373.1, on the reverse strand, counting down.
TGAAATATCTATAAAAGAAGATGTTAGGTGAACGGGGGGGTAATTTTCTTTAAATGAAAATTATATATGAAGGGGGAGGGGAGAATTTTGTATGTGTACTACGTTATCGGCAACAAAGAAGTAGTTGTGTGTTAAAATTCCTTCCCGGGCTGTTTAGCCCTAGTCCAATGTTTTCTGCAAAACCAGACTTTTCAGCAGTGCCATCGACTTCCATCTCATTGAAAATCGAGTGCGAAAACGTGAGGTGGTATACGTTAGTGCCACAGTAGTGTGGTTAAAGGCTGAAGCAATAAGTAGAAAGAAGTAGTTTCTATGGAAATATTTCATTTCGAATATGATTTTAAAATAAATCTTAGAACATGGAAGTCCTGTATGGTTCTCCATACCGATATTTTCTAAAAGTGTGTGTGTGTGTGTGTGTGTGTGTGTGTGTGTGTGTGTGTGTGTGTGTGTGTGTGTGTGTGTGTGTGTGTGTGTGTAGATTTTCTTCTATGGCAAACGATAACAGCCGTATTCAAGCAGAATCAAATCATTTTTTGCTTACAGCCCTGATTTGCAGAGTACTCAAGACCTGTTGTTTTTGGTGATGATCGGTTTGGGGGGAAGGGGTAGTTTACCAGCAACGTATTATGTTTTAACAAGGGTAATTTTTTTTTATGACGAACGATAACTGCCGTAAATTCAAAGTGAATCAAATACTTTTTTGCATACAGTCCTGAATTGTAAAGAAGTGAATGCCTGTTGATTTTGGTGAAGATCGGTTAAGGGAAAGGGGTAGTTTACCAGCCACTTTTCATGTTTTAACAAGAGTAATTTTTCTGACGAACGATAACTACCGTAAATTCAAACATAATCAAATAATGTTTTGCATACTTCCCTACATTGTAGAGAACTCAAGGCCTGTTGATTTTGGTGAAGATCTTGATTTTGGTGAAGATCGGTTACGCGAAAAGGGTAGTTTACCTGAAACATTTTTTGTTGTAACAAGACTAAAGTACTTAATTTTTCATAAATAAAGTATCCTGATAAGAATATCTTAATAATCCACTGTAGAAACGTAGATGAAATATCTATAAATGAAGGGGCTAGTTGAACGGGGTGGGGTAATTTTCTATAAATGAAAATTATAGTTGAAGAGGGAGGGGATACTTTTTTACATATGTACTACGTTATCGGCAACAAAGAAGTAGTTTGTTGTTAAAATTCCTTCCCGTCCTGTTTGGCTGTAGACCAATGTTATCGGCAAACCCAGACGTTTCGGCAGTGCCATCGACTTCCATCATCAGTGAAAATCGAGTGCAATAACGTGAGGTGGTATACGTTAGTCACCACAGTACTGTGGTTAAGGCTGAAGCAGTAAGTAGAAAGAAGTAGTCTCTATGGAAATATTTCATTTCGAAAATGATTTTAAATATAAATCTTAGAACATGGAAGTCATGCATGGTTCTCCATACCGATATTTTATTCTGGAATTGCGTACCCTGATCAGACAGGATCTTCTTTACATGACCATATTTTGGGATGTACTTTTCCAAAATTATCCTCAGTACCGCATCTGTTGTGGGTCTACCCACCGCATAAAGACTAACAATTTTAGTGAAGGCATCCGTACATACCACCAGATTTCTCATCCCCCTCTCCCACGTGGTAATGGTCCAAGGAAATCGATGCATAGTAACTTATTTTTTCCATGCACAACGATGTTTCCCATCTCCACTTATGTGTGTTGGTTAGAATGTTTGGCTGTCTGGCAGGTGTGGCAGGTACGAAGTACTGATTTAACTTTCCTGCCCATGTTCATCCATATAAAATCTTCCCACAGTGTCAGGTAGCATTTGTAAACACCAGCATGAGCAATACTTTCATGGCATGCCCATGTTAGGTCCTCTATGAGATGGTCGGGAACCATAATCTTCCATTGTCCGTCAACCAGCTTGTACAAAATATTGTTAACAATCTGGACTTTCTGTAATCTGTATGTCATTTATTATTTTTCTAATTTTATCGTCACGTTGTTGTTCAACATTTACGTTCTCTCCACTGCCACGTCTCCTATAACATTTCTCCGTGCCTGTTTTTATAAATACGACTGTTTTTTTTGTTTTTTACTTCCATGTTCCGTAAGGAAATTGAAGGATTGTGATAGCGAAAAAAGTCGTGTTCGAGATAAGGGCTGATGCTGATTGTACTACCCTCAAAACGTGAAGAAAAATCATTTTCCCTAAAGTGTCCGTGTGGGTTTATGTGTCTGTGTGTAGAATTTTTTCTACAGCGATCGATAACTGCCGCAAATTCAAACAGAATTAAATAACTTTTTCACGTGTGTCTGAGTTGTAGAGCACTCAAGGCCTATTGATTTTGGTAAAGATCTATTAAGGAAGAGATTTACCTGCAACGTTTTACGTTTTAACAAGAGTAAAGTAGTTAATTTTCATAAATAAAGAAAGGTAGGATATAGTCCACTGTAGGAAGGTAGATGAAATATCTATAAATAAAAAGGGTAGTTAACAGTAGAGGGGTAATTTTTTCCCATTTGGTTTTTATTTAATGAGTTTGACAAAATTAACTAAAAATACATTTAATCTTTCTCAAACAATGGTAATTGTTAAAAATAAAATAATTTTGTTGCAATCAATAAAATTATAATTTATTATTTTAATTTAAATCATCTATTCGTGGTTAATAGATCACGGTCCAACAGGCCACAAATCATTGTGTGGCGACATAATTATATAAATATGTATTTAATGCGTGATTATTGCGTAGTTCAGTTCTTTATAAGAATTAAGTAATTTTTATAGATAAAGTCACTCGAAAATAACATTATGTTACACTACTGCACTATACTAACAAAAATATCTATTGATAGTATAAATAGTTTGAGGGTGGGGGATACTTTTTTAGAAATTATCGGACCGAATTCAAGTAAATGATTTATATATAACTCTTAGAACATGGAAGTCATGTATGGTTGGTCAGGCTAGGTTTTTCTTTAAGTTTTAAGAGGCGTTATTATGTAATTTTAAGAACTGTCTCTACGAGTTACATAATTTTAGAGGATTTATCAACTAACGATTTATCAGCGAATCTACCAGATTCGTTCGTCGTTGTAAGTAGGTCTTTAATTAGTCGCATTCGGAACTATACTTGGTCAAATTTTGTACCCATGTGTACTTTGTAATCTAATTACTAGGTTGCGAAGCGTGCAGATGACGTCACGTTTGTTCTTGTTATCGCCAGCCGAGATTCAGACCGGCTGACTACAGACAAAATTAAATTAGTTCTACTATAGACTCCGAGCTGATCACTCGTTCTCACTCGCCGCAGCGGCTACATTCCGTTCTTTTTTCAGTATTTTTAATTCTATTAGCATGGACACCGTGCGACTATTTAGTTAGTCCATCTAGGCTTTCGGGTTGCAATGCAAGCCCCCGCTTTATTTCTATTCAATTCTCCGGCACTCATGCCGTGTTAAAATCTGCACGCTTCAGCAGTCAATCAATTATTTCAATCTAAATTTTAATAAGAAATCAAATATGTCGCCTTGACTCAATAAACCATTACTTTCTGAAACATTATACAGTCCACTCAATTATTTCATCACAAACAAGCAAACTCCAATAGCGTTCCTAAGAACAACTCAAGAGCTTCTAAGACGCAACAATACTCGTCCACTGTGTCCCTGTATGGTTTGCCACATCATTCGTTTACTTCTTCTCTTTACCTTAATCTCTTGTGCTACCACGGCGTTCGGTGCAAAATTTGTTTATTCCATTTATCCTCTAATTTTTTAATATGCTACGACAATTGCGTAAAGCTCTCGAAAAGTCGGCAGGTGCAGGTGCAGATACGTAAACGTGTACTTAAGTAGCTGCGAGACCTTCAGTAGTGTAAACACAAACATCGTTGATACGCCTTTAACTCCATTATAGACAATAAGAATTTTCCTGTTGAAATTCCATTGACTACTTTACGGCCTAATTGGCCGTGGTTCACTTTTGCCGCATAGAACAGGCGTTTCAGGTTCACCGTTGGATGCCACTTTCAGTGTAAACGATTCGATTAACCGGTACGATCTTCACCAGTTAACCACAGTACTGTGGCACTGTTCAATTTGAAGATCACGGTTAACTGGTGAAGATCGTACCGGTTACTCGAACCGTTTACACTGAAGATGGCCCGAAACGTCTGTTCTATGCGGGAGTAGCGGACCACGGCCAAATAGCCCGTAGAGTAATCAATCGAGTTTCAACAGAGTTGACGCCGGCGTGAATCTAATATACCAAGTAAAAATTATTGTTTTAGAATAAAAAAAGATCTATTACACCTTTTAACTGGTCTCATAAATATCATTTCTGCTGTGTGTCTCTTCTTTTCACCTTTTTTCTTTATGACCGAAGTTGCAGAACCATACAGTAGTATAAGTATTGCCATTGTTTTATAATTTTTTGGGGGTTTCTTTTCTACATTTATTTCCCAACATTCCTCAAATCGTCCCGCTTCATTCGTGTGAAATTCGTCCCTTTATTTTCCATATCTCTATCTTGATCATAAGTAATGTCACGTCCAAGATAGCTGAAATCTCTTACGTGTTCTATACATCTGTTGTATATGCATAATTTGGTCCGAATCTGTTCATCTCCTATAAAGACCATTGCTTTTGTCTTTGATTCAGATATGTTACAGTTAAATTCTTTTCCTGTGTTATATAAGATGCATATCTGGAGACCGTCGAATGGAGTGGCGAATATAAAGCTTGGTCATCCGCGAAGAGAACGTTTTTCAATATTTCGGTGGATTTTAATAAATAAAATAGATTCAACGCATCAATAGAATTGAAGATAGTAGAAGACGGCAAAAGATTACAACCCTAGAGGCAGAGAAAAATTGGTAGACCTAAAAAAGGTGGACTGTAGAATAGGAACAGGCCGCTAAAGCCTAAAACCGTTAAGGAGAAGAAGAAGAAGAAGAAGAAGAAGAAGAAGAAGAAGAAGAAGAAGAAGAAGAAGAAGAAGAAGAAGAAGATGATGATGATGATGATGATGATGATGATGATGATGATGATGATGATGATGATGACGACGACGATGAAATTAAAAATGCATATGCTAAGGTAAAAAAATTTTTCTTTTACTGATAACCTTTACTCCATGTCTGTACACTATTTACAAATGCACAAGTGTTAAAGCAGTTTGATTAATGGAACCACTTTAATAATGTTTGGAATACGGTGGAGAGTGTAGCCCGGCGTATCCGTGTTCGCCTTTGTACACGTCACCGGTGCCCGGACCGAAACTGTAGACGCCATGATCGCCTCCGAATCCGGCACCAATTTCTCCCCCGTATCCGGCACCAATTTCTCCACCTCCATATCCTCCGGAGACGTGTGAAGCCTTTGCCAGAGCGATGTGTTGAGCTTCTCGTGCTGCGGCCACTTCATGCGTGTCAGCGAGATGTCCGTCCTTCAGTACAATAGGCTTAGCCAGAGGACCGTGGTAGCCCACAGGTCCGTGTTTAGCTGTAGGATACGACGAGATTCCGCTGGCAGCGACGCAAGTCAAAGCCCCCGCTAGAAAGATCACCTGAAACACGCAAATACTTGACATAAAAAAATTCCTCCACAGTTGTCCCTGTACGAGATTTATCAACATAAAATTGTATAATATACAGGAGGTTTCATCGAAAAGATCGTGCAATTTTGCAATTTCCACCACTACAAGTGACCGATTAAAAAACTGTTCTATGTGAGGTTGGTACACATGTTAGTGACAATCGTCTAAAATTTTAAACCTATTTGATGCATAATTTAGATTTTACCAGCTCATTGAGTAAGTCGTCCTTAGGTGACTTTTTGTCATTCTACTATGCAAGATAGAAGGACATTAATTAAATTTTGTGTAAACTGTGAGAAAACTGCTCTGTCCTGCTACACGTGTTAAGAAAGCTACTGGCAAGACTGCTGTGCGTGCACAAGCGGTTTACAAGCTTCAAAGACTGCCGTAAATGAGTTGAAGTTCGTGGTTGTCAGATGAAATAATGTTTTGTGTTCCACGAAAATTCATCACTAGTCGCAGTGATAAATAAAGAGTACAATTCGGATATTTTACGCTATCTGTTTGAAGCTATTCGTAGAAAACGGCCAGATTTACGGAAGAATAATTTATGAAAATTGCAGGCCGATAATGCGCCTGGTCGCACGTCATGGCTTTTTAAGAATTTTGCCAGGTTAGACAGAAGAAAACGTCATAAGGATGACACGGCAACTGCCGTATTCACCAGATGTGTCCCAACGCGATGGTTCCTCCTCCCAATTGCGATAATTTCCACGAAAAGACAACGTTTCGCGACCGTTGAAGACGTAAAACGAAAATCGCTAAGCGAGCTCAAGGCTGTACCAAAAAGTGCATGCTTGAAATATTCAGAAGACTGCAAAACGCCTGGCTTAATAGTCTTACATTCGACTGAGACTACTTTAAACGAGGCAGTATAAGTGCCGATGAATGAAGGCACAATTTTTAAAATAATCAAGAACTGCATGAACTTTTTGTTCACACTTCGTACTTTATAATAGTGCTTCCTATATGTATATTATTATAGGCTTATATGTTTGTTTTGATTTATAATTGCTAAAACTATGTTCTGTACAGAGCAAACTCCGTATGTATAATTTCTTAGTGTTAATGAAAGCGTATTGGTGTAGACAACTTACGAAACATACTAAAGAGTTCATGATGATGCTGGTGTGGTGGCTTGGCAGGTCGAACTGTGCTTGATAGTAGATTCTGACTGGCTTAAATACGCCCACGTTCGAAAGCCAAACTCTTCTCACGCAATACGGTTCACGCACTCTGTCTTCTTAATTAACAGAATTCGCTAACTATGTAAGATAATTTATGTACGTATGACACGTAAGAGAGCAGGAGTGTAATCAAAGAAGTTGCGAAATTAGTCTTTTCTGCAGATATCTAATTACCGGGCGATAGCTGCCAATTTATTAAATACATTATTGTTACACCCTTGATGCTGTCTTGTTACAGGTAAGCGTTGTCTGTTTTTCTCACAAAATTCGTAACACGTTAAGTATCTACGTGTGTCTGCACATAATGAAATGCAAATTAAAATAGGTGTATACTTGTAATATAAGGTGTAATCTTTAATATACAATATTTTATCTCTAGCCTTAATTTTAAATGTTACTTGTAATCTGTGGTAATGCAAATCTTATCTGACTCTTCTGTTAACCAGTCTTAAGGCATGGCGCAGTGCAGATTTGTACGGGCTTTTCTGTACAGTATTCAGAAAAAAATACACAAAGTACAGTTCGTAATTGTCATCGTCATCCTTTACGGCTTAGGCTAGCAGCCTGTTCCAGTCCCACTTGATTTCATCCAACCATCGCTTACGGGGTCTTCCCACACTTCTCTCTTACCTGGATGATAGTCAAGGGCTCTTCTTGCAGATCTCCACTTCTTGGTTCCACTCTCTCTACATGTAACCGTCACTCCGTTTTGTACCGGGTGATTTTCTCATTTAAGCTTACAGCTATGCCTAGCTCCATTCTAATATGATCATTTCTGATGAGATCTCTCCTAATACAACCTTTTACACCCCTCAAAAACCTCATTTCCGCTCCTTGTATTCTAGACATAATACAAAGTACAGTTCTGAAACAAAAAATTAACAGAATACAATCTCAATTTAAGAACATGATCTGCTCACTGTACGTTAAAAACTAAAGTTGATAACTTGAATATTTATTATCTAAGTGGAACAGTACAATATATCCCGCTCCCCTCTCAATAAAATTACAAAGGGAGGCTTTTGTGTTTTTTCAGTATTAAAATATTTCATATATATCATTGACTATTTAATAATCTAACTAGTGTTAGTTCTAGTTGAATGTCACCAGATTTCGCTTTCACTTTTGACACTGGGCTATCTTATTTGTCTTCCATTACTAACTTTATAACAATTGGCATAAAGCACCTAACGTATGGATTTGTACTTCTGTAATCTCAAAGTGTAGTTTTACAATTCACGACTGACATGTCTTCGTGCTCAGAGCTCCCGTGCTCTGAGCATCTAATAACGTGCTCGTAGCGCCCACGATCAACGCCTTTCGTCTTTTTATCGGCATAGCTATACAAATCGTACTTGTAAGTACAATTAAAAATGAAAATTCATATTTTAAGACGATTAAATATGAATATTAATTGTAGTATAGTAACAATAGAAAACATGTATAATAATTAAGCCTATGATGATTTTGTTAATATGATTATTCATATTTTGATGCAACACAAGACCATTATCTTGAAAAAAGCGCTACGAAGAAATAAACCAAGATTAGTTTTAAGATGACGAAACATGTGTAAATATACACTTAAATTTTTTTTGCGCGAAGTTGGCTATAGGGCGCATCTTGTGAATCTACATAAGCCCGTGCCGTGACTTGAATTTGAGCAAATCGAGACTTGTCGTTTTTCCCCTAAACAGTAGTAGGTATTCGGTCGCTCATCACTACTACCTGCCTGAGTGAAGTCTGATCATTCACTAACTAATTTATAATTTATAATTTTAACAACTTTTGATTGTTCTGTCTTCTCTATCCGCTCTAAAACCCTTTCTAGTTAAGATAATTTTGTTAAATTCAAATTTAATATTAAATGGAATTTAATACACACTCAGTGTTTCTCCTTACAAACAATTTATTCTTCAAAACTCATTCATAAGCTTTGTATAATTTTCATTTTGTTTAATTACAGCATACCATCGTTTGGACAAATTTGTGGTCCTGGAAAAAGCACATTCTTTGTTGAGTCTACTGATCATCATTCACATCCTCTTGAATGCTTCCGCAGCGCTTGCCATTGAGAGCCGTATTTAATTTGGAGATAGATCAAAATGAGAGAAACTCATGTTCGCGTTAGATATACACCACACCAGGTGTGAGTTTCCAATGTCGTAAAAGTGCACTTTTACCGTAATGATTTTACTGTTTTTAAGTTTATATCGATCTCCTATGAGTGATTAAGATTTCTGAAGATGGCAATTCGTTGCCGAAACGCGTCAAAATAAGACGAGAAAAACGAAGTCGCACGACGGATTTATGGTAAATATCTATTATATTAATATAAGCGACTTGGAGACAACTAACCTAAAATGTATTATATTCGCGTTAGAGTTAAAAAAAAAACCATGACACCAGCTTCGAACAATTTGGCCCTTGTTTAATAAAAGTTTGGACGTAAATATCGGACAAATTTGTTTATTAGTGTGCTGTTATAACATGATTCCTTGATAAACTCAGTCCGTTGATATCACATCAAATTTGTCATAGGCAACGAACTGGGATTTTATAATCCGTGATCCACCTATGGCTATAATGTTATTTCTTAATCTCTCATAGTGTGTTTTATAGCTTTGCAAAAGTTCTTTGTTTATTTTCTGACAAACGTCAACGTTATTATGTGTAAGGCAATGTAGAATTCACTTGGCGACAAATTTTGCTCAACTGAAAACTAAACTGGTTCACACATTGGCTTCATAAGAGAATTTTTTTGGCGGTCTTTTCCATCTGGCAATAGCTATTGATGTGACTTCGTTTGCTGTTGTCGGTCTTCCGCTTCGTAAGGTACCCTGATTGGTTACTCGACCACCACGGAAACGACGATAGATCGTGAAACTGTTCTGTGATGTACTAAATCACTGACACTTCATACTATTATTAAGAATTTTTATCGGGGGTTTCCCTTGAAAAGTTTCGATTTAACGAAATTTAGACGCTTCTGTGGATTGATTCATAGTGCACTGCTGTTAAAATGCAACACAGTACATAAGAGGAAAATAATAAATTTTAAAAGAAAAAAAGATATAAATTTAATAGAATTGGAACATATGTTTTAAAATGTAAACAAAAACATTGTATCGACTCACCCATCAACATAGAGGTAGATTCCTATATGAGATAAAACAGTATAAAGATATATGTTCTGAAAAGAATATATGAAATTTGAAATGAATATTATAATAAGAGGAAATAGTAAGAAAATTATCATATAATAAATACAAACTAGAATTAAGAATATTAGAAATAAAGTTATATGATAAAAAGATGTAACTAAGTTAGGAGGTTATCAAGGTGGCAAATTTGTAAATTGTTAGAGATTGGATTGTATAGAAATGAAAGGAAATGTATTAGTCTAAAATTGTATTTAATAAGACTAACATCAGGAGTCTACATTTATATCTAAGGTAAGTAACATCAAGAGTCTAATTTTATCAAAGACTCAAATAATGTTCTGGATACAGCCCTGAATTGTAGAGTTCTCAAGACCTATTGTTTTTGGTCAAGATCGGTTATGGGAAAGTGGTAGTTTACCAGCAACCTTTTATGTTTTAAGAAGCGTATTTTATATGGCAAACGATAAGAGCCGCAAATTCAAACAGAATCAAATAATTTTTTGCATACAGCCCAGAATTGTAGAGTACTCAAGGCCTGTTGTGTTTGGTGAAGATCTGATAAGGGAAAGGGGTAGTTTACCGGAAACGTTTTTTTAATCAAGGGTAATTTTTTATATGGCAAACCATAACAACCGCAAATTCAAACAGAATCAAATAATGTTTTGCATACAGCCCTGGATTGTAGATTTCTCAAGACCTGTTGGTGTTGGTGGTAAGGGAAAGTGGTAGTTTACCGGCAACATTTTATGTTTTAACAAGGGTAATTTTTCTATGACGAACGATAACTGCCATAAATTCAAACAGAATCAATTACATTTTTGCAAACATTTTGAATTATAGAGAACTCAAGAAGTCTGTTGATTTCGTTGAAGATCGGTTAAGGGAAAGGGGTAGTTTACCAGCAACGTTTTATGTTTTAACAAGGGTATTTTTTTTTACGAACTATAATTGCCACAAATTCAAAGAATCAAATAATATTTTGCATACCGTCTTGAATTGTAAAATTGTGAAGGCCTGTTGATTTTGGTGAAGATCGGTTAAGGGAAAGGGGTAGTTTACCAGCAACGGTTTTTTTTAAATCAAGGGTAATTTTTTTTATGGCAAACGATAACAGCCGCATATTCAAACAGAATCAAATAATGTTTTGCATACAGCCCTGTATTATAGAGTTCTCAAGACCTGTTGGTTTTGGTGAAGATCGGTTAAGGTAAAGGGGTAGTTTACCAGAAACATTTTATATTTTAACAAGAGTATTTTCTATGGCAAACGATAAAAACCGCAAATTCAAACAGAATCAACTACCCTTTCGCATACAGCCCTGATTTGTAGAGTTCTCAAAACTATTGGTTTTGGTGAAGATCGGTTAATGGAAAGGGGTAGTATACCTGCAACGTTTTATATTTAACATGGGTATTTTCTATGGAAAACTATAAATGCCGCAAATGTAAACAGAATCAAATAATGTTTTGCAACAGCCCTGAATTGTAGAGTTCTCAAGATCTATTGCTTTTGGTGAAGATCGATTATTGGAAAGGGGTAGTTTACCAGCAAGGTTTTTATGTTTTAAAGGGTATTTTCTATGGCAAACGATAAGAGTCGCAAATTCAAACAAAATCAAATAATTTTTTGCATACAGTTTTGATTTGTAGAGTACTCAAGTTCTGTTGTTTTTTGGTTAAGATCGGTTAACGGAAAGGATTAGTTTGCCAGCAACGTTTTTCTTATCCAGGGTAATTTATTTCTATGGCAAACGATAACACCCGCAAATTCAAACAGAATCAAATAATGTTTTGCATACAGCCCTGAATTGTAGAGGACTGAAGGTCTATTGATTTTGGTGAAGATCGGATTAGAGAAAGGGGTAGTTTACCATCAACGTTTTATGTTTTAAGAAGAGTAAAGTACTTAATTTTGATAAATAAAGTAACTTGATAAGAAGCTCATAATAATCCACTGTAGAAACGTAGATGAAATATCTATAAATGAAGAGGTTAGGTGAACGGGGTGGGGGTAATTTTCTATAAATGACAATTATATATGAAGTGGGAGGGGAGAATTTTTTATGTGTACTACGTTATCGGCAACAAAGAAGTAGTTTTTTGTTAAAATTCCTTCCCCGGCTGTTTAGCCGTAGTCCAATGTTTTCTGCAAAACCAGACTTTTCGGCAGCGCCATCGACTTCCATCTCATTGAAAATCGAGTGCGAAAACGTGAGGTGGTATACGTTAGTGCCACAGTACTGTGGTTAAAGGTTGAAGCAATAAGTAGAAAGATGTAGTTTCTATGGAAATATTTCATTTCCAATATGATTTTAAATATAAATCTTAGAACATGGAAGTCCTGTATGGTTCTCCATACCGATATTTTCGAAAAGTGTGTGTGTGTTTGTGTCTATAGCAAACAATAACAGCCGCAAATTCAAGCAGTATCAAATCATTTTGTGCATACAGCCCTGATTTGTAGAGTACTCAAGACCTGTTGTTTTTGGTGATGATCGGTTAGGGGGAAGGGGTAGTTTACCACCAACGTTTTATGTTTTAACAAGGGTAATTTTTTTATGACGAACAATAACTGCCATAAATTCAAAGTGAATCAAATACTTTTTTGCATGCAGTCCCGAATTTTAAAGAAGTGAATGCCTGTTGATTTTGGTGAAGATCGGTTAAGGGAAAGGTGTAGTTTAACAGCCACTTTTCATGTTTTAACAAGAGTAATTTTTTCTATGTCGAACGATAACTGCCGTAAATTCAAACATAATCAAATAATGTTTTGCATACTTCCCTACATTGTAGAGAACTCAAGGCCGGTTGATTTTGGTGAAGATCCTGATTTTGGTGAAGGTCGGTTAGGCGAAAAGGGTTGTTTAGCTGAAACATTTTTTGTTGTAACAAGAGTGAAGTACTTAGTTTTGATAAATAAAGTATCCTGATAAGAATATCTTAATAATCCACTGTAGAAACGTAGATGAAATATCTATAAATGTAGGGGCTAGTTGAACGGGGTGGGGGTAATTTTCTATAAATGAAAATTATATTTGAAGAGGGAGGGGATACTTTTTTACGTATGTACTACGTTATCGGCAACAAAGAAGTAGTTTGTTGTTAAAATTCCTTCCCGTCCTGTTTGGCCGTAGACCAATGTTATCGGCAAACCCAGACGTTTCGGCAGTGCCATCGACTTCCATCATCAGTGAAAATCGAGTGCAATAACGTGAGGTGGTATACGTTAGTCACCACAGTACTGTGGTTAAGGCTGAAGCAGTAAGTAGAAAGAAGTAGTTTCTATGGAAATATTTCATTTCGAAAATGATTTTAAATGTAAATCTTAGAACATGGAAGTCATGTATGGTTCTCCATACCGATATTTTATTCTGGAATTGCGTACCCTGATCAGACAGGATCTTCTTTACATGACCATATTTTGGGATATACTTTTCCAAAATTATCCTCAGTACCGCATCTGTTGTGGGTCTACCCACCGCATAAAGACTAACAATCTTAGTGAAGGCATCCGTACATACCACCAGATTTCTCATCCCCCTCGCCGCACGTGGTAATGGTCCAAGGAAATCAATGCATAGTAACTTATTTTTTCCATGCATAACGATGTTTCCCATCTCCACTTATTTGTGTTGGTTAGAATGTTTGGCTGTCTGGCAGGTGTGGCAGGTACGAAGTACTTATTTAACTTTTCTGGCCATGTTCATCCATATAAAATCTTCCCACGGTGTCAGGTAGCATTTGTTAATCAGCTTGTACAAAATATTGTTAACAATCTGGAACTTTGGATTTTCTGTAATCTGTATGTCATTTATTATTTTTCTAATTTTGTCGTCACGTTGTTGTTCAACATTTATGTTCGCTCCACTGCCACGTCTCCTATAACATTTCTCCGTGTCTGTTTTTATAAATACGATTGGTTTTTTGTTTTTTACTTCCATGTTCCGTAAGGAAATTGAAGTATTGTGATAGCGAAAAAAGTCGTGTTCGAGATAACGGCTGATGCTGATTGTACTACCCTCAAAACGTGAAGAAAAATCATTTTCCCTAAAGTGTCCGTGTGGGTTTATGTGTCTGTGTGTAGAATTTTTTCTACAGCGATCGATAACTGCCGCAAATTCAAACAGAATTAAATAATTTTTTCACGTGTGTCTGAGTTGTAGAGCACTCAAGGCCTATTGATTTTGGTAAACATCGATTAAGGAAGAGGGGTTGTTTACCTGCAACGTTTTACGTTTTAACAAGAGTAAAGTAGTTAATTTTGATAAATAAAGCATCCTGAAAGAAGGTAGGATATAGTCCACTGTAGGAAGGTAGATGAAATATCTATAAATGAAAAGGGTAGTTAATAGTAGAGGGGTAATTTTTTCACGTTTGGGTTTTATTTAATGCGTTTGACAAAATCAAATAAAAATACTTTTAATTTTTTAAACAATGGTAATTGTTAAAAATAAAATAATTTTGTTGCCAATCAATAAAATTAAAATTTTTGTATTTTAATTTAAATCATCTATTCGTGGTTAATATAGCAACCACGGCCCAACAGGCCACAAAATCATTGTGTGGCCACATAATTTTATAAATATGTAATAAATGCGTGATTATCTGCGTAGTTCAGTTTCTTTATAAGAATTAAGTACGGTAATTTTTATAGATAAAGTGACTCGAAAATAACATTATGTTACACGACTACCCTATACTAACAAAAATATCTATAAATAATGAAAATAATTTGAGGGTGGGGATACATTTTTAGAAATTATCGAACCGAATTGAAGTAAATGATTTATATATAAATCTTAGAACATGGAAGTCATGTATGGTTAGGTCAGGCTTGGTTTTTTTAAAGTTATAAGAGACGTTATTTTAAGAACTGTCTATTTAATATCGTTGTCTATTTAATACTGTCTATGTAATCGTTATTTTAAGAACAATTTTAAGAACTGTCTCTATAAGTTACATAATTTTAGGAGATTTATCAACTAACGATGTATCAGCGAATCTACCAGATTCGTGCGTCGTGGTAAGTAGGTCTTTAATTAGTCGCATAAGGAACTATACTCGTCCACTGTGTTCCTGTACGTTTTGCCAAATCATTCGTTTACTTCTTCTCTTTGCCTTAATCTCTTGTGCTACCACGGCGTTCAGTGCAAAATTTGTTTACTCCATTTATCCTCAAATTTTTTAATATTACTACGGCAATTACGTAAAGCTCTCGAAAAGTCTGCAGGTGCAGATACGTAAAAGTTCTACTGGTTTCTCGGCTAGCCGTGTACTTAAGTATCTGCGAGACCTTTTCAAGTACTCTTAACTACACAAATTATGCCGGCTCGCCGCCAAAAGAATGGAATATTATTTTTAAACCCATTATTATTATTTACAATAGCCTAGCTCATTGAAAACGTAGAGAGTATTAGCTGCCCACATACATAGCTTCCATCGACTTCGAGAAGGCTTTTGACAGAGCGAATCGGAGCAAACTATGGGCAGTAATGGCAAGGAAAGGGATCCCACAACATCTAATTAGAGCAATACAGAGTCTGTATATGGAGAATAAAATCTTAATAGAAGCAGGGGGACCGAGAACAGCTCCTAGAGTTGGCCTGATCAATTGTGGAGTACGATCACCTTCCAAGGGTAATCATACTCCATTGATTCCAAGGATGGATCAAGAGTGTCCATTATCACCTTCTCTTTTTAATTTATTTATTGACGATGTCGTACAAAACTGACAGATATGTCTTCCAGACCATTTTCTGATTGGTCAATCTACAAATTGTAACGTATTGCCACGTTACAAATCCAGGGAATCCATCTTAACTGACACTTGCCAATTACAAGGGCTGCCTACGTTGTAACGAACTGTTATTTACTCAAATTAATAGAAGTAATTACATAAGATAATTATAAGGAAACAAGGGAAGGTATTTCACTGATTTATGCACTCATTTTCATGTGTAACAAGATGACTTCTCTTTATTAACAACTGTTACTCAAAGATCCCATGACATCATTAATTAGATTAAAATATTTAAATGCTTTTCATAAAAAACTTAGGGATCAAACTGATTATGTATTCTTTTACCTCGGATCCGAGTTTACTTTAAGTATATTTATAGCAAAGACTTCTAAGTATTTTGAGTTCATCTAGACGCTTGCAAGACTTCTTTTACCATTTGAAGAATGGTATTATTACTTAAAGTGATTATAAATTACATTTACATTTAAGGCGTTACAACGTACGATATTGAATCTTACAGTAAACTCTTAGCTTGTCTCATTTTAATTTTAAACAAAATTTATAGTCTTTGAAAAGTCTCTTTTTAATGTGAGTTGTGTATCAAATATGATTAACTCTCGATAGGCAAGCTATCGAGTCACCTTTACAATTGGTCGTAGTAACCTCGTCCTGGGGTGTCTCTCTTTGGAATTCTTGAAGTCGGCATCATCATCAGGGTCGTGTCTTCGGCAAGTACTAGATAGGATGTTCACTGCGGAGATTGAAGTTTCTTTTGTGAAAGTAGGTGTAGATCCACGGAGATCCTCGTCAGCGTCTTATACATCGTATACGTGTATTTATGAAGTTTATGCAGATCACATCTTCATGTATAAGGTTGTACTTGAATTTACCTCTTGAGGGGAGACGTCATCTTGTTTACTACTAGTTAAGTTTTTGTTTTACTTATTACATTTTTCTTCTTAATACATCTTTATATCATTCACACATTACACAACGCTCGCCACGTTTAGCAGTGGTAGCTAACATTTTATAATTAAATTAAAAAAACAAATGCATTTTCGTGGAGCTCTCGCTCATACGTCTGTACGGTCTGACGGCAGCATAGTGACTCTCTCTACTAGATTCGACTGGCACATAACAACGGAGAGGGGCAAGTACTCCGCGACAATATAGTTCCTATTTTTATTTAAATTGACATTCTTATTACCAAAAACAATACATTAATTATATATATAATTTAAATGAATTATTTTAACTACTACTCGTGCCTTAAATTTCTAATTACAAACATTATGATTTTTATATCTTCCTAAATTACAGACGACTCGCTATGAACGTTGTGTCCGGAATTAACAGGTCACCGCATGATGACCAGCAAAGGGTTAACTGTGATATTAATAAGTTTTTTACAATTCGACTTTTTATTAGTGCTTCTGTTGATTTTCATTCATTTCTCATTCTCATTCTGATTTAGTACAGGGGCTTTAGGTTTAATAGTGCGATTTAAAAAATACTTAATCGCTCGCAAATTTAATTTTTATTTATTTAAGATTACAGTTTCAATTAAATCGTCACATACTCCACCGCTTAAATTTCACGTTACGGGTGTTTTATGAGTCTAACGCACAATTGGGGACTTGGAGTATGTTTGGTGTCAGTGTGTGGAATTTCTCTCACATAGTTATTGGTAAGCGTTATATCCACTTGTTTCTTCTCCACAACACAATATACTTTTATATTTTCTTATAAACTACCTTTTTTTTTACATACTATTCACACTTAATATCTACATTTTAAAACACAAAACTCTTTCTTATCTCTATCACTTAAATCTACTACCGGTTTTTTCTTGGGGTTTTGTTACTCTCTCCGTAGAGTAATTTTCTAAATCTTTTGCTATTTAGAATTCAGTTTAGTTGTCATTGAGTACTCATTTACTTATCTTTCGCAGAACTGGATCTCAGGTTGATCAGGCCTCATTTCCAAACTCCACGATTAACATTTAGCACGGTTTCAGAAGTATGATATTCTTCAATACCTAGTATTACCTTTTCTACTTTTGGTTATACTATTCCTTCTCTTCTTCTTAGACAATTTTATCTGCGAAATATGTGTTCGCCGCACATATTTTCGAGTCGCAGGTTCGTACAGGGCTACTGTAACTGGAGTTAGGTACTTCTGGATTTGGTAAGGGCCACACCATGGGTATGATAGTTTAGAGGTGGTCTTATCAATTGCACTACTAGTCGGGTGAGTCTTATACATTACTAAGTCACCTACTTGGTACCTAATTGAATTATTAAGAATACCTTTCTCGTGGTATTTTCTGGATTTCTCTAAGTTCGCTCTTAAATTAGAGCGGGCTTTTTCCATATTTGCTTTATCTGCTTATCCGTTATTTGCGGAGGTAGCAGGTCGTGTATTTTCCATTTTGTGGACAAGGGGTGGTTTGGTTGGTATTTGTACAGTAACTCAAACGGGGTCGACTTGTGACCTTCGTGATAAGCTGAATTAAACGCGTATTGAATCCAGGATAGGTTTTGGTCCCACGACGTATGATCGTTCGCATGATAGGCTATTAACGCAGATTTGAGGTTTCGTAGATACCTTTCAGCAATATTGCCTTGCGGTCGATACTCCGTAGTGGTTATATGGTCTATTCCTAACTTGAAACTCATATTCTTAAATTCTTTCGCTTTAAACTGTGGTCCATTATCTGATACTATACGTACAGGTGTACCGTAGTCTTTAAATAATCTTTCCTGTAATATTTTTACAGTCGTTGACGCTAATGCTCGTCGCATGGGATACATCCAAACAAATTTGGTGAATGAATCTACACAGATGAGTAACATAGTATTACCTGATTTGGATCGCGGATAAGGACCTGAAAAGTCTACATAAAGTTAAGAAAAAGGAGTCTTAGGGATTTCCGAAATCAATTGGCTTACCTGATTATTTCTAGCCGGTTTACTGAGAGCACATATTTTACATTTCTTTACGAAACTAGCTATTTCGCTGTTCATATTGTTCCAATGATATTCCTTTCGAACACGATGTATTGTCTTATTGATTCCCATATGGGCTCCTATGGTAGATGAATGGAAGTACTCCATCAGCATGGGCTTAATCACCTCAGGGGCTATTATTGTTAGTTCCTTTCCGCTTCTTATTTTATGGCATAGTACATTTTTACTCAATATGTATTTCTCGGATTTAATACCTTGCGCAAGTTGTTCTATAATAGTCTTCAGTAAGGGGTCTTGTTGTTGATACAGGGCAATGTTTGTAAAGGCAAGGGGGAACTCAGTAATTACGGCGTTAGCAAGTGCTATTTCCGGGTTCTCCTTGCTTTCGGGAGTTTTAGAGGGCGACTGGAACATACGGGACAGGGTATCAGCGACTACGTTTTGTGTACCTTTAATGTGCTGCACTCTGAATTTGTAGCAGTTTAACTTCAATACCCATCTTCCAATACGTCCTAACTGTTTAGGGTGATTCAGTAACCAAGATAATGCTTGATTATCAGTTTCCAAAAGGAATTCTTTATGTTCTAGGAAGGGTTTAAACTTCTCGAATGCAAAAACAATGGCTAAACATTCCAATTCATATGCGGAATATTTTCTTTCTTGGTCGCTCAAGGTTCGCGATGCATAACTAATAGGTAGTCTACTGTTTTCTATCTCTTGATATATGACTGCACCTAACGCTACACTGGAACTGTCGGTCTGCACTACGAAAGGTTTCGTAAAATCGGCTAGTTGCAAAACTGGGGGAGATATGATACTTTCTTTAAGTTGCTCAAACGCATTTTGATGTAGTGAGCTCCATTCAAAATTCGCTCCCTTCTTTCTTAAGGAATTTAGGGGTGCTGCTATTTCGGCAAGATGGGGAATATATTTGTGGAAATAATTTACCATTCCCAAAAATCGGGCTATACCTTTTGCATCTCGTGGGGGTGAAAATTCTCTAATAGCGCGGGTTCGTTCGGGGTCAATGCTTACCTTTCCATTCGCTTTCACGATGTGACCTAAGAATGTAAACTGTGGGACGGCAAAATTTACCTTCTTTGGGTTAACAGTTAATCCTGCTCTTCGTAACCGAGATAACACTTCGCGTAGGTGTTTAAGATGTTGCTCCATTGATTCGCTATATATAACGATGTCGTCCAAATAGTGATACACATATTTAAATTTAATATCGTGAAATATCCTTTCTAATAATCTACTACATACGGAACTTCCTTGAGATATTCCAAAGGGTACTCTAGTAAATTGGTACAAGTTAAAAGGAACGGCAAACGCGGTTAGACGTTTTGATTCTTCCGAAAGGGGTATTTGGTGAAAAGCTTGATTCAGATCCATTACCGTAAAGACCATAGATTTCGTGAAGTAATGGAAAGCACTATGGATGTCTGGAAGAGGAATAGATTCAAATTCTATTCTTTTGTTTAATTGCCTGTAGTCCACAACTAGTCTGTGTTTATCGTGACCTTTCGGTACTAAAAAGGAGGGTGATGAATATGGGGACGTAGAGGGTTCAATGACTCCTTGCTCCAACAACTTGTTGATATGGTTTCTCATCACTTCCATCTTGGGAGACGACAACTTGTACGGAGGTAGGCGTATTACTTTCTGATCGCTCAAATTAATTTTATATTCTATTAGTTTAGTGAGTCCTAGTTTAGGTGTAAGAACTGAGGAAAATTCTTTTATTAATTTCAGTATTCTCATTCTATCTCTACTCTCTAGATGAGATAAATCAGACTCTTGGTGTATTACATGTGCAGTAGATGAACAATTTTTTTCCTGTTTCTCATTATTACAATCAAATCTATATTTCCGTGTACGGTCGAATCGAAAATAATATTTTTGCTCATAGATGTCAAGAATCATACCCGTTTTACTAATAAAGTCTGCTCCTAATATTAAGTCGGGTCCTAATTCATTACATACTAACATTGTAAAAAGCCAGGTTAGGTTCTTGATTTTAACCTTAACGGTAATGCTCAGTTTTATTATTGTATTTCGTTTATTGGCGGTAGCACACTTTATATTCACCGGTTGACTCCGTTTTACTAGATGGTGTTTCGCTAATTTGTCTGCTAACTCTTGACTGATTAAGGTTCTGCTAGATCCCGAATCAATTAATGCGATTGTGGAGTTAACGCCTAAGTCAACTCGTATTAAGGGTAATAGACTTTTAGTCCAGTCACATTTATTTATCGCGTTACATTTTTCAAGAAATTGTCTCACGTAGGGATCTATTTCCTTAGAACTTCTTTTCCTCCCACTTTGGTTATAAAATATATTTTTTTTTCGTTTCTTTAGGTTCACCAGATTTCGAGTTGCTGCGGAAGACACAGGATTTATTGTCTCCCTGCCTTACATGTTTTTTGGATCTGAGTGTTTACGTTCCAATGGCTTGCTCTTGCAGTCTTTTCTTATGTGTCCATATTTGCCGCAATTATAACAGATGGGTTTATTGCGATGAGGGTACCTTGTTTCCTCTTTAGATGGTGTTACACTTAACTTACCAGATTTGCGCACATTGTGAGGTTGAATACTTGCCTCTCATGCAGGGTTGTTACACCGGGCTCTAGGGCTCGCAATTCATTTCTATTTGTTTCTGCGGATTTCATCGTATGTCTATTTTGATCGGAGTACCATACATTTGACGAATGGATACTGCATCGTTCTAGATCTGCAATTGTGTTTGGTCTATTTATCAAAGCTAAACGAGATCTTTCCTCTGGTGACAGTCCTATTAAAATGGTGTCGACCATCTGTGTCTCATTCCAATCTACACGTAGTAGTCGAGATGACTCTCTGATATCGGAGATGTAATGAGCTAATCTCTCGTGATTTCCTTGTACTCGGAGTACGGTCTTTCTTTTAATTTCTTCATAAATTCCGGTTGGAATAAAGTACTTTATTATCGAGCTATGTAGGTCTTCTACTGGAAGTGTAGAGCTTAATGCTTCTATTACACGATTCTTTAACGGTGGTTTACATTTCGGTATCAGAACTTGCAAAATTTGCCAATCATTCAGCTGCTGTAGATCTTTTATCTGCAGGAGATATTTAATGAAATTTAGTAATTTGGAGACATTTAATCCATCGGTGTAAGGGATTTCAGTTAAGATTCTCTCCACAGGATGAGTAATTTTTCCGTATAGGTCAGCGTTATGGTTCAAGGTTGGCATTCCTTTAGGAGAACGATATGATGCATTCGGGGTGGTCAATTCGTGAGTTCCGGGGCGAATCTGGAAACTATCGGGAGGAGGGGCATTTAAATCTCTATCTGTATTTTGCTCTTGGTTAGCTTGCATTTGCGATACGGCGGGTGAGTTCCGATCAGTGTTAGGCGGAGGTAGATTAGTAGTAGGGGATTTTACTGGGGAGATGTGTAATTTCTTCAAGGACTTCTCTATTTCATCCATCCGGAACGAGTCGGATCTTCTTCTTAAGTCATTAATAATAGTGGGCAAGCGACGTAAAGCTTCGTCAGCTAGGTTTTGCACTTCACGTGGTATTTCCGTAAGATTAGACCAGATCAACAAATTTTTCATTCGCCGGGTTAAATGCTCTATTCTCTGAGTAGTCCGCAAAAGAGCTTCGTAAGACAGCTCGTCCTTTAATAACAAATCCGGATTAAATTGGGCCATTTTTTATCTTATTTCTAACACATTAAAACGTACTTAAAACTGATTCTACAACACTACACACTAATTACATAGATAAGATGAATTCTTGGGTAAATCATTTGCATAATTCAGAAAAGAACAATTTCTCTTCTAAGGGAGAGACAGAAACTCCACACACACATATTTCAAAGTTAAATCGCCGATCAGCTGTTTGCTGGAATGTAGGCCACCCTCTTTTATTTAGTAAACAAAGGCAGGGTAACTGTGTGCGTGAGAATGCGGGGTTTACGCTCACGTATTGTTCTCTACACAATGCCACAGACTAACTTCCTTGACAGGTCTTAACTGGAGAAGCCAGCTCGGACGCATGGGGTGAATCTCATTCAACAAAGCACGCCTTAAACTTACACGTGTATTACGGTTATAACAGTCTGACTTTATTAATTCTCGTACTTTCCACAATTAAATTAATTATTTATATTGGTAAAAAATTTAAGTTACGAAATTCTTTCCACGTAATTATCCGGGTCTACTTTACACAGGAGCATTATTATTATTTCTCTCTTATTACTTTTACCGTGACGACATACACACACTAACATATACTATGTAGGCATATTCAAGAAACAACAGGTCTTGGATTGTCATAATATAAACCTGTTAAAGACTGAGCAGATCACCAAGCACTACAATTCATGTACATACTTGCATTTGGCTTCATGCAATGATATCTCAAGTTATACTGACTATCATTTGCGTATCTTAAAACAAATTCATTTTATGAAAATTAAAGTTACACCAAATACATTGCCTGAGTGCATAGATCAGACAACTGAGTGCCAAAAGTTATCTATTTTACTACTTAACAATTACTTTAATTAGCAGGGTGACGTATCTCTGTTAATGTCACGATGCTTACAACCTTTTTACTAATTTAGCAGAGTGGCGCAATTTTGTAACGTATTGCCACGTTACAAATCCAGGGAACCCATCTTAACTGACACTTGCCAATTACATGGGCTGCCTACGTTGTAACGAACTGTTATTAAACTCAAATTAATAGAAGTAATTACATAAGATAATTATAAGGAAACAAGGGAAGGTATTTCACTGATTTACTTGTGCTACCACGGCGTTCAGTGCAAAATTTGTTTACTCCATTTATCCTCAAATTTTTTAATATTACTACGGCAATTACGTAAAGCTCTCGAAAAGTCTGCAGGTGCAGATACGTAAAAGTTCTACTGGTTTCTCGGCTAGCCGTGTACTTAAGTAGCTGCGAGACCTTTTCAAGTACTCTTAACTACACAAATTATGCCGGCTCGCCGCCAAAAGAATGGAATATTATTTTTAAACCCATTATTATTATTTACAATAGCCTAGCTCATTGAAAACGTAGAGAGTATTAGCTGCCCACATACATAGCTTCCATCGACTTCGAGAAGGCTTTTGACAGAGCGAATCGGAGCAAACTATGGGCAGTAATGGCAAGGAAAGGGATCCCACAACATCTAATTAGAGCAATACAGAGTCTGTTGTAATACACTTTTAAATAGGCCTTAATAAAAGTTCACGTTACTATTATACATACTACACTCGGCCTACGAGCATGTGAAAAGTAAGAGTTTATCAATCTAATTTACCCAATGACAATATTAATATTTATAACATACTAATTATCAGCAACAGAATGTAACAATTACTTTAGTGTACCGACTCTTAAAAATTATCCCAGGGCGCCAGTAATAAATAAACACAATTTGACTGTTATTAATTAAGTTTTTAATAACTAATTTGTATTTACATATTACAAAATTTGTAGATCATTACCTTTAATAAGTTTGCTATAAAATTTGTTTGTGCTTATTTCTTGGCTATGAATTCTTTGACTAATTGAGTCACCAAGTATGAGTTACATACATTTAAATTTAATAGACAATAGTACAATAAGTGTTCATTTTATTATTTACTTGCATGTTGAATCCACTCTGCGCCGCGATGTAATCAACTCTACAAGTTCCAGGCGGGTAGCCGACGTTAATCGTTGAGCCATTATCCTTGTTAGTTTTGCACTAATTGATACACTTGTTTCACAGGTATTAAACACCATTCACTTTGACAACTTAGTGATAACTACACATGTGCCGTATGCTAATACACTTGTTGAATACACAGTATGTTCTTTTACAAAGCTAAGTGCATCTAACACCAGATTAATAACTGCTTATTGATCGACCGTCCCGCACCATGACGTTGACACATTTAAATCGCTATGTATTTCGATTTAACGATTGATGCTGTGTTAAGTAAAACTTGGATATGTTACCCGATTTTAACTTATCTTCTCTAATTTCTCTGCACGTTATTCTTGTAAACGATTATTAAATGTTTATAATATGTAGCTTTCACAATACTTAATATCGCGTTACCGTGACTGACTTACGTGGCGATTGAAATATATTTAATCAAATTACTAAGAAATTATTATTGCAACTAATACGAGTCTAATATCTGTAATCTCTCCGTTGACTGCCCTAACTTCTTACACTCCGTATTTTTATATTTCGCTAAAACTACCCACACTCAATATCGACAAACTACACGCCTATTGGTCTGACTTACCGCTAAATTCAAAACTACCCAATCTGTTTAACGGAACAGCCCGCGCAAAAAATGACGCTATCCGCTATTCGTCCACAAAATGCGCGTGAACACGTGGTATGAAACTTCGCGTCACCTTCCATTTCACACTACGCTCTCTTTTGTTAGGTGCACTTAACTTTTACAACCTTAGTAAATGTTTCTTACACCCAAGCAAACAATACAGTTTTATGACGGTCCGACCCGTCCGTGACAAAATATAAATTCTTAGCCGACTTATTGGCGTCAACGCAAGGTCGTCTTTTGAATAGCTATCGCTCTTTACTACATATTTTAATGTTTTCTTACTTCTAAAGAAAACCACCGCTTTCTATAAATTTACATTTCTCCCTGGGTACCATATGACTTTGTCCCCGTAAAATTGTTAAGAATACAATTTTCCGTGATATCGTCCCCCGATAGAATCATATCAAAATTTTAATAGAATTTGGGATTGATTCTATTGATGCGTCCCTAATCCCCTGCTAAAATTTTATATTACTAACAATAATTTGTTTAACCCTTGCTATAATCTAGATTTGTTTGTACATCACATTATATTAATTACTCTTAATTTATTTAACATAACATGGTAATATTAGTTAGTTTACGATCTGTTGTTATACCCTGAGTGTCAACGGCATTTCAAGGTTTGTTTACATACAGACTCTCCGTCCCACCCTTGACAAACTGGTCAAACAACTACTTTTAAAATATTTTGCTTTACTCTCCCTTTCATCTCAACACATGTTACAATGACATTTTGCCCTAACATCTGTTTACGTTCTACTTCCCTTAACTTACTCTTACAATGTAGTACATTCATAATAACTACGCTAATATCTTTTGGAATCCTTATACAATTTAATAATTAACAATGATTACCTTATTTATTACAACAGTATTCGAATCTTACAATTATTACATATGTAGACGTTGTGTGCTACTACAATCTGTTTAGTATCTATGTAGTATCAGTGTTCATGTGTGTAGTAATGGGTCTTTGCTCATAATACGGTTTTAATTGTCGTATATTAAAATTTCCTCTGATACATCCTGGTCGTCGTGCGTCTTCTAGCTGGTAGGTTGCTGTTCCGAGTTCCTTTGTTATTTTATATGGTCCTTCAAATAAATTGCAAAATTTCCCTATTATCTTCTTGTTAATATCTGAGATTGGATACGCGCGTAGCAACACCTTATCTCCTATTTGGAATTTTGAAATCTGATGAGCAGCGTTGATTCGATTTGTCCTTTTTTCTCCCTTTTCTTTTATGCGTAAGTAAATATTATGATAATTAATTGGTTGGCTTGTCGGCATCATTTCCTTGTCAAGATATTTGGTCCAGTCCCGCTCCGGTTTTCTTCCCCACTGTGCCTCGTACGGGGTGGTTTCAATTGTCTCATGGTATGTTTGATTTATACATGCTTCAACTAGATTAAGAAATTGTGCCCACTTTGTGTGTCTTTCGGAGGTCAATGCCCTAAACATGTTGCCTAATTGTCGATTGATCCTTTCGGCCAAATTAGTGCACGGATTGCGAACAGCGGTATATTTTGGTTTAATACCCATCTCCGTCAATGCTGTGAACCATCGTTGACTGGTGAACTGTGTACCGTTGTCAGTCAGTACTGCTGATGGACTTCCCATTTCTTCACAATACAATTTAATTTTATTTATAGTGGCGGTCGTGGTGGCTTGCCTTAATTTATATAATTTTACATATTTGGTGAAGTTGTCAATCACAGTGAGTATGTACCTGACCTTGCCCGTGGATACCGGTAATGGTCCATAGTAGTCAATACTAACTAGTTCACTCTTGTTTTGGGGTATGACAGGCTGCGTTTCGCCTACCATTCGTTTAAAATGGTCCTTGCTTTTCCTGGCATATTTGACAAGTTTTCGTAATTAATTTGGTAATCTTATTAACTGAGTTCCCCGTGAAATTTTCTTTGAACAGTTGATATGTACGACGATTTCCCACATGACTGTATGCCTGATGTAGTTCAGCAATCATATTGTGGCAAAGTTCATTGGTCAACATAAGTTTCCATATCCCTTTTTCGCTTCGGTATAATTTGTCATTGTGCCAACTGTATTTTTGGGCAAGTTTATGTTGTTTATTGGCTCGTATTACGTCGATAATTCGCTTCAATTTCATGTCGGCTAGTTGATAACTTCTTATAATCTTGAGCTGCTCCTTAGCCTCCTTACTGATGCGGATGTTGATAAGATTGATCTCTAACTCCTCGGTTCGATCGATTGGTTGTTCCTCGTCCATGTCTTCAGGATGCCTGCTCAGGATGTCCGCCACGATGTTATCTCGCCCTTTGCAGTGAATGATGTCGAAATCATACTCCTGTATAGCGAGAATCCATCGCGTTATGCGGGAATTATTTAGGTGGCACTTTTTTATGAATATTAACGCCTTATTGTCAGTAATGATTGTAAAAGGCTTACCCAGTACGTAGGTCCTAAATTTTTGCAAACAGTATACAACACTCAGTAGCTCTAATTCTGTGGTGAAGTAATTACGCTCAGCTCCCCGTACCACGCGGCTTGTATATGCGACCACTCCAATGTCGTTATTCTCGTCTAGCTGGTAAAGCTGGCCTCCCAGCGCATAACGACTCGCATCCGTCTGTAGGTAGAAACGCTTGTTGGGGTCAGGATGCTTAAGAACCACTGATTCGATGAATAATTCCTTGACTCTCTCAAAATGCTGATCCATTTCCTTTGTCCATTTAAACGTGGTATTCTTTTTTAATAAGTTTAACAACGGTTGCGTCGCTTCGGCGTATTTATTGGTGAATCGGTTGTAAAAATTGGTTAAGCCCAGAAATCTTTAAGTTGTTTTTGATTCTTTGGCTTCCGAAATTCCTGAATGGCTCTAATCTTATCTGGTGCGGCGGTGATACCCTCTGTTGTTAAGCGATATCCCAGGTAATCAATCTCTTTACGAAACAGCTGCGATTTTTTAAAGTTGACAGTTAAATTAGCTTGTTTGATGTCACGTAATAATAATTTTAAGTGCCGTAGGTGCTCTTCCACGCTATCCGAGATACATAAGCAGTCATCTACATATAAGATCGTAAATGCCTTCACTTCTTCCGACAATACTCGGTCCAAACCACGTGTTAAACTTGCTAGGCTAGTCTTCAATCCGAACGGCGTCACTGTGTACCGATAGCACTTGCCTTCGTACAAAAACCCAGTAAAATCTCTACATTCCTGATGCAATGGGATTTGCCAAAACGAGCTACGGAGGTCAATTGTGGACATGACTTTAATGTTACCACATGTTGCCAGTATCTCGTTAATTGGAATGGCTCCCTCATGGTCTGGAACTGTTACTGAATTCAGCTTACGGGCGTCCAAACATAATCTAACCGTCTGGTCTTTCTTTACGACAGTAACCATAGGGTTGACGTATGGACTCTGGGCCCTTTCAATAACACCATGCGCCTCCATTTTCTGAATTTCTGCCTTCACTGCTTCCTTGTATCTCATCGGAATCGCCCAACCTTTCTGACAGTAGGGTGTCCGATCGGTGACTTCGAATTTATGTTGATACGAGTTAATCCTACCTGGCGTATCCCGGAATACCATTTTATTATCCATCAAAATATGCTTTAGCTCGTTCCGTTCAGCTTCGGTTATGTCTGTGATAGTTTGTACCTTCTGTCCAATCAATTCTTCGATCTCTTCATCGGCAGATGCGAGTTCTACTCGTAGTATCTCCGCTGTAATTCCTTCCTGGTTTTGGTCTCCCTGAATGATTAATCGTTTGTTGTTCAGGTCGATCACACACCCATTTTCTTCCAATAACCCTATGCCTAAGATACAATCTTTTATTAATTCTGGGACAACTACGAAGACACTATCGACTCTTAAACTTTCGATTTGGACAGTTAATAGGATTTGTTGTGTAACCCTTTTTGACTTATTACCGGTTGCACCCTTAATTACGGTATTCGACAATTTTAACATTTCTAGATCACCCAATTCCTTTTTATTGTCCTTAAACCACTGTTCTGAGACAGCGTTTAATTGGCTCCCGGTGTCCAATAAGGCGCATGTAGACACACCGTTCAACGAGACACTTACTTCCGGACATTTATTAACTTTACATATTATGTTGACATCATCATCATCCATTAAATCATCTCTTAAATCTAGAAAAGTAGTGTTAATATATTTACTAATATTACTTAAGTCTACTTCATATTTACAGAACTTAGCTAGTTTTTTGGCATAACGGTATTAACTTTGTTACCGTTCGCACCGCTGGTCGATGGAATAGGTTCGTTCTCATTTTTAAACTTGTTTGTTCGTTTGGGGTAGTGTGAAGTGACTGGCCTACTTTCACTTTCATTTGTGCGCCCGTGCTCAGCTGGTCGCTCTCTCTCCTCTTCAACCCTCGTCCATGATTTACGATCTCGCCGTCCGTCATAGTACCCTCGGCTCGCCTCTCTGGTGTCACTTCTCAGACTCATAAATTCTAACAAGACCTGCTCGAATTCATTGATTGTCACTACACCACGAGTAATTATCGCAACTCTTATTTCATGCGGATAATGTTTAGTAATTTTTCTAATTAAATACTTATCAGGTATTGGCGGAATTAATTGACGGTTTTCTAACAGTTTACGCTCTAAATACTGGATTATGTTCATTCCATTCTCGGCGTGATACCTTCCGAATTCCAGTTCATTGCGTACTCTCTCTTGGATGACGTCATTCCAATATTTACTTATAAATGCGTCAGTGAAGTCCACAAAATTGTTAATGTTATCTTTTACTAACCTCCACCACACTGCTGCCTCTCCTTCAAGATGTCTTGCTATCCACTTGATGTTTCCAGCATCTTGATAATGTTCTCTGAATATTTCATTCAATTCTTTAATAAATTCCATCGGGAAATCACCCGTGCCATTATATTTTATGTCCTTCCCCTGTTCGTTTGTCAGGCTCCGATTACATGGTGTGTTGCTTATTGACGCTAGTTTAGTTCGTACTTCCTGTTGTATTTGTTGTAATTTAAGGTGTGTCTCGTCAGACTTGCTGTTGATTTTAGTTTCCAACTCTTTCAGTTTTTCGACCTTTAATTCATTTATAGCTGCCGTGTTATCTGCACATCTTTGATTGTTTACACTTACTGTTTCAATAATTATTTCAGAATTATTATTGTATTTTTCGTCAAGTTCTTTAATTTGTTGTTTTGTATTGGCACTAATTTCGATACTAATCTTATCACAATTTTCTTCGATCTTATTATCAATATCTACTCTAAACTCCTGGAGAACTTTTTGGTTATTTGCTCTCTCTTGATTGAGTTGCGTGAATACTTCGTTTCTTAGTTCCATATTTTGTTTGTGCATCTGCTCTGATAATTGTTGCATTTGTTGTTTGTGTTGTGTCGCTTGTTGTGTTAGCTGTTGTGTTGTTTTTTCCGCCAGTTCTTTTATTTGTTCTTTTGTTTCTTTCGATTGTTGTTCAAGTCGTTGTGTTTGTTGTAATAGTTGTTCTTTTGTTTCTTTCGATTGTTGTTCAATTCGTTGTGTTTGTTGTACTAGTTGTTGGAGTATTGTACATATATCGGTGTCTCTGTTTTTCACTGGTAATGTCTGATATACTGGTCTCTCTCTAACCTCTACTAGTGTTTCTTGTGTAATATGTTGTGTTTCTGCATTTTCTTCGTTCAGTCCCCGCGTCCTTGACTCTTCATTCCCCATTGAAATGTGTGCGATCGTCAGCGAATCTCCTAGCTGATTGTTTATATCAAAGTCCATTTCGTTACCGTGGGATGTTGTTTCTGTATTCATGTTATTGTTTTTTCCGTGCGTGTTGTTCTGTGTGTTAATGTTTTTCCTACTCTTACTCCGCGTAGTCATACAACTATATCTTATATTATTGTTATTCTTAATTCTATTTGATTCTTATTTTACTATTCTATTAGTGACTCAATAGTCCCACGTTCCGGGCGACAGAATGTAATACACTTTTAAATAGGCCTTAATAAAAGTTCACGTTACTATTATACATACTACACTTGGCCTACGAGCATGTGAAAAGTAAGAGTTTATCAATCTAATTTACCCAATGACAATATTAATATTTATAACATACTAATTATCAGCAACAGAATGTAACAATTACTTTAGTGTACCGACTCTTAAAAATTATCCCAGGGCGCCAGTAATAAATAAACACAATTTGACTGTTATTAATTAAGTTTTTAATAACTAATTTGTATTTACATATTACAAAATTTGTAGATCATTACCTTTAATAAGTTTGCTATAAAATTCGTTTGTGCTTATTTCTTGGCTATGAATTCTTTGACTAATTGAGTCACCAAGTATGAGTTACATACATTTAAATTTAATAGACAATAGTACAATAAGTGTTCATTTTATTATTTACTTGCATGTTGAATCCACTCTGCGCCGCGATGTAATCAACTCTACACGTTCCAGGCGGGTAGCCGACGTTAATCGTTGAGCCCTTATCCTTGTTAGTTTTGCACTAATTGATACACTTGTTTCACAGGTATTAAACACCATTCACTTTGACAACTTAGTGATAACTACACATGTGCCGTATGCTAATACACTTGTTGAATACACAGTATGTCCTTTTACAAAGCTAAGTGCATCTAACACCAGATTAATAACTGCTTATTGATCGACCGTCCCGCACCATGACGTTGACACATTTAAATCGCTATGTATTTCGATTTAACGATTGATGCTGTGTTAAGTAAAACTTGGATATGTTACCCGATTTTAACTTATCTTCTCTAATTTCTCTGCACGTTATTCTTGTAAACGATTATTAAATGTTTATAATATGTAGCTTTCACAATACTTAATATCGCGTTACCGTGACTGACTTACGTGGCGATTGAAATATATTTAATCAAATTACTAAGAAATTATTATTGCAACTAATACGAGTCTAATATCTGTAATCTCTCCGTTGACTGCCCTAACTTCTTACACTCCGTATTTTTATATTTCGCTAAAACTACCCACACTCAATATCGACAAACTACACGCCTATTGGTCTGACTTACCGCTAAATTCAAAACTATCCAATCTGTTTAACGGAACAGCCCGCGCAAAAAATGACGCTATCCGCTATTCGTCCACAAAATGCGCGTGAACACGTGGTATGAAACTTCGCGTCACCTTCCATTTCACACTTACGCTCTCTTTTGTTAGGTGGACTTAACTTTTACAACCTTAGTAAATGTTTCTTACACCCAAGCAAACAATACAGTTTTATGACGGTCCGACCCGTCCGTGACAAAATATAAATTCTTAGCCGACTTACTGGCGTCAACGCAAGGTCGTCTTTTGAATAGCTATCGCTCTTTACTACATATTTTAATGTTTTCTTACTTCTAAAGAAAACCACCGCTTTCTATAAATTTACATTTCTCCCTGGGTACCATATGACTTTGTCCCCGTAAAATTGTTAAGAATACAATTTTCCGTGATACTGTATATGGAGAATAAAATCTTAATAGAAGCAGGGGGACCGAGAACAGCTCCTAGAGTTGGCCTGATCAATTGTGGAGTACGATCACCTTCCAAGGGTAATCATACTCCATTGATTCCAAGGATGGATCAAGAGTGTCCATTATCACCTTCTCTTTTTAATTTATTTATTGACGATGTCGTACAAAACTGACAGATATGTCTTCCAGACCATTTTCTGATTGGTCAATCTACAAATTGTAACGTATTGCCACGTTACAAATCCAGGGAATCCATCTTAACTGACACTTGCCAATTACATGGGCTGCCTACGTTGTAACGAACTGTTATTAAACTCAAATTAATAGAAGTAATTACATAAGATAATTATAAGGAAACAAGGGAAGGTATTTCACTGATTTATGCACTCATTTTCATGTGTAACAAGATGACTTCTCTTTATTAACAACTGTTACTCAAAGATCCCATGACATCATTAATTAGATTAAAATATTTAAATGCTTTTCATAAAAAACTTAGGGATCAAACTGATTATGTATTCTTTTACCTCGGATCCGAGTTTACTTTAAGTATATTTATAGCAAAGACTTCTAAGTATTTTGAGTTCATCTAGACGCTTGCAAGACTTCTTTTACCATTTGAAGAATGGTATTATTACTTAAAGTGATTATAAATTACATTTACATTTAAGGCGTTACAACGTACGATATTGAATCTTACAGTAAACTCTTAGCTTGTCTCATTTTAATTTTAAACAAAATTTATAGTCTTTGAAAAGTCTCTTTTTAATGTGAGTTGTGTATCAAATATGATTAACTCTCGATAGGCAAGCTATCGAGTCACCTTTACAATTGGTCGTAGTAACCTCGTCCTGGGGTGTCTCTCTTTGGAATTCTTGAAGTCGGCATCATCATCAGGGTCGTGTCTTCGGCAAGTACTAGATAGGATGTTCACTGCGGAGATTGAAGTTTCTTTTGTGAAAGTAGGTGTAGATCCACGGAGATCCTCGTCAGCGTCTTATGCATCGTATACGTGTATTTATGAAGTTTATGCAGATCACATCTTCATGTATAAGGTTGTACTTGAATTTACCTCTTGAGGGGAGACGTCATCTTGTTTACTACTAGTTAAGTTTTTGTTTTACTTATTACATTTTTCTTCTTAATACATCTTTATATCATTCACGCATTACACAACGCTCGCCACGTTTAGCAGTGGTAGCTAACGTTTTATAATTAAATTTAAAAAAACAAATGCATTTTCGTGGAGCTCTCGCTCATACGTCTGTACGGTCTGACGGCAGCATAGTGACTCTCTCTACTAGATTCGACTGGCACATAACAACGGAGAGGGGCAAGTACTCCGCGACAATATAGTTCCTATTTTTATTTAAATTGACATTCTTATTACCAAAAACAATACATTAATTATACATATATAATTTAAGTGAATTATTTTAACTACTACTCGTGCCTTCAAATTTCTAATTACAAACATTATGATTTTTATATCTTCCTAAATTACAGACGACTCGCTATGAACGTTGTGTCCGGAATTAACAGGTCACCGCATGATGACTAGCAAAGGGTTAACTGTGATATTAATAAGTTTTTTACAATTCGACTTTTTATTAGTGCTTCTGTTGATTTTCGTTCACTTCTCATTCTCATTCTGATTTAGTACAGGGGTTTAGGTTTAATAGTGCGATTTAAAATATACTTAATCGCTCGCAAATTTAATTTTTATTTATTTAAGATTACAGTTTCAATTAAATCGTCACAAAATGACACTTTGTAGATGGGTATACATTTGTTAAAGGGAATCTGCAAAGACTCTGGATTTCAGATATCCACAATTAAAACCAAGGTGATGGCTTTTTGTGATCCCGTACGGGCAAAAATTGTTATAGGCGGTACTGTCACGGAACAAGTTAGCAGCTTTGAATACCTGGGTTACTGTGTGTATTATAATGCAAGCAACTACGCGGTGAACAAGTTGCATAAGTTCAACCTTACGTGCGGGACCATCAGGCGAACCCTTAAGTCAGCAAGTAAAGAAACACGCCTAAAATTCTACAAGGTTATAGCTATTCCCACACTTCTTTATGGGTCTCAGAATTGAACTTTAACGAAAGGCGAGGCCAGTCGTATCCAAGCGGCTGAAATGAGATTTCTCAGGCACGTGGCAGGGTATACTCTCCATGGTCGTAGAAGGAACACAGATATACGGCAGGAACTGTATATTATGAGTATACTTGACAGGATTGCCCAGTACCGGCTGAATTGGTGGGAACATCTTTGCCGAATCGATGACTGCATCATCCCTAAACAAATATGGAACTATAAGCCGAGGGGACGGAGAGGTGTGGGACGTCCGAGGAAGCGCTGGAGTGACTGCTGTAATATTTGCCTATTTAAGGCCGGAACAAACCATTCTTGGTTTCAACCTTGAGGATGATGATGATGATGAAACTCATCATTTACCTTATGCTGGGTAAATATAAGGGTCTACGGCTGACTTAGAAGTCAATTACACCTGGCGATATTGTAGAGTGCGCATCAAATGTTCGTTGCGGATTAAGGGAACTGATTATTGCCTTATAATTAATAGCCGACATTATTTTAATGTGTGGACAAACTCAACTTGAGTTATTGTAGGAGAGTACCTTGTTGATTTAAAATTGTTATTTTAACTCATTAAAGCTGGTAATTAGCGATTTTATGGCCGTCTGTATTTTCTTTCCATTGTACCATACGATGTTCCGTGAGGTAGTTTTAACGATATTACTGCCTTCCACATTCCATAACAGCTTTACATTCCGTCTTATTTACGCTTCTGAGCCACTCATTTCTACTTTTATCTGACAGTTTCACTTTTAATATTTCCTTTGTTTCATCATTCTTTGGATTTACACGATTTTTTCAGTAGTGTAAACACAAAAATCGTTGATACTCCTTTAACTCCATTATAGACAATAAGAATTATCCCGTTGAAATTCCATTGACTACTTTACGGCCTAATAGGCCGTGGCTCACTTTTGCCGCATAGAACAGGCGTTTCAGGTTCACCGTTGGAGGCCACCTTCAGTGTAAACGGTTCGAGTAACCGGTACGATCTTCACCAGTTAACCACAGTACTGCGGCACTGTTCAATTTGAAGATCGCGGTTAACTGGTGAAGATCGTACCGGTTACTCGAACCGTTTACACTGAAGATGGCCCGAAACGTCTGTTCTATGCGGGAGTAGCGGACCACGGCCTAATAGCCCGTAGAGTAATCAATCGAGTTTCAACAGAGTTGACGTCGGCGTGAATCTAATATACCAAGTAAAAATTATTGTTTAATAATATAAAAAATGATCTATTACACCTTTTAACTGGTCTCATAAATATCATTTCTGCTGTGTGTCTCTTCTTTTCACCTTTTTTCTTTATGGCCGAAGTTCCAGAACCATACAGTAGTATAAGTATTGCCATTGTTTTATAATTTTTGGGGGTTTCTTTTCTACATTTATTTCCCAACATTCCTCAAATCGTCCAACTTCATTCGTGTGAAATTCGTCCCTTTATTTTCCATATCTCTATCTTGATCATAAGTAATGTCGCGTCCAAGATAGCTGAAATCTCTTACTTGTTCTATGCTTCTGTTGTCTATGCATAATTTGGTCCGAACCTGTTCATCTCCTATAAAGACCATTGCTTTTGCCTTTGATTCAGATATGTTACATTTAAATTCTTTTCCTGTGTTATGTAAGATGCATATCTGGAGATCGTCTTCTGAAGTGGCGAATATAGCTTGGTCATCCGCGAAGAGAACGTTTCTCAATATTTCGGTGGATTTTATTAAATAAAATAGATTCAACGCATCAATAGAATTGAAGATATTAGCAGACGGCAAAAGATTACAACCCTAGAGGCAGAGAAAAATTGGTAGACCTAAAAAAGGTGGACTGTAGAATAGGAACAGGCCGCTAAAGCCTAAAACCGTTAAGAAGAAGAAGAAGAAGAAGAAGAAGAAGAAGAAGATGATGATGATGATGACGATGATGAAATTAAAAATGCATATGCTAAGGTAAAAACAATTGTCTTTTACTGATAACCTTTATTCCATGTCTGTACACTATTTACAAATGCACAAGTGTTAAAGCAGTTTGATTAATGGAACCACTTTAATAATGTTTGGAATACGGTGCAGAGTGTAGCCCGGCGTATCCGTGTTCGCCTTTGTACACGTCACCGGTGCCCGGACCGAAACTGTAGACGCCATGATCGCCTCCGTATCCGGCACCAATTTCTCCCCCGTATCCGGCACCAATTTCTCCACCTCCATATCCTCCGGAGACGTGTGCAGCCTTTGCCAGAGCGATGTGTTGAGCTTCTCTTGCTGCGGCCACTGCATGCGTGTCAGCGATATGTCCGTCCTTGAGTACAACAGGCTTAGCCAGAGGACCGTGGTAGCCTACAGGTCCGTGTTTAGCTGTAGGATACGACGAGATTCCGCTGGCAGCGACGCAAGTCAAAGCCGCCGCTAGAAAGATCACCTGAAACACACAAATACTTAACATAAAAAAATTCCTCCACAGTTGTCCCTGTACTAGATTTATCAACATAAAATTGTAAAATATACAGGAGGTTTCATCAAAAAGATCGTGCAATTTTGCAATTTCCACCACTACAAGTGACCGATTAAAAACTGTTCCATGCGAGGTTGGTACACATGTTGGTGACAATCGTCTAAAATTTTAAACCTATTTGATGCATAATTTAGATTTCACAAGCTCATTGAGTAAGTCGTCCTTAGGTGACTTTTTGTCATTCTACAATGCAAGATAGAAGGACATTAATTAAATTTTGTGTAAACTGTGAGATAAACTGCTCTGTCCTGCTACACGTGTTAAGAAAGCTACTGGCAAGACTGCTGTGCGTGCACAAGCGGTTTACAAGCATCAAAGACTGGCGTAAATGAGTTGAAGTTCGTGTTTGTCAGATGAAATAATGTTTTTGTGTTCCACGAAATTTCATCACTAGTCGCAGTGATAAATAAAGAGTACTATTCGGATATTTTACGCTATCTGTTTGAAGCTATTCGTAGAAAAAGGCCAGATTTACGGATGAATAATTTATGAAAATTGCAGCCCGATAATGCGCCTGGTCGCACGTCATGGCTTTTTAAGAATTTTGCCAGGCTATGCAAAAGAAAACGTCATAATGATGACACGGCAACTGCCGTATTCACCAGATTTGTCCCAACGCGATCTTTCCTCCTTCCTTTAGCGATAATTTCCACGAAAAGACAACGTTTCGCGACCGTTTAAGACGTAAAACGAAAATCGCTAAGCGAGCTCAAGGCTGTACCAAAAAGTGTATGCTTGAAATATTCAGAAGACTGCAAAACGCCTGGCTTAATAGTCTTACACTCGACTGAGACTACTTTAAACGGGGCAGTATAAGTGCCTATGAATGAAGGCATAATTTTTAAAATAATCAAGAACTGCATGAACTTTTTGTTCACACTTCGTACTTTATAATAGTGCTTCCTATATGTATATTATTATATGCTTATATGTTTGTTTTGATTTATAAATGCTAAAACTATATTCTGTACAGAGCAAACTCCGTATGTATAATTTATTAGTATTAATGAAAGCGTATTGGTGTAGACAACTTACGAAACTTACTAAAGAGTTCATGATGATGCTGGTGTGGTGGCTTGGCAGGTCGAACTGTGCTTGATAGTAGATTCTGACTGGCTTAAATACGCCCACGTTCGAAAGCCAAACTCTTCTCACGCAATACGGTTCACGCACTCTGTCTTCTTAATTAACAAAATTCGCTAACTGTGTAAGATAATTAATGTACGTATGACACGTAAGAGAGCAGGAGTGTAATCAAAGAAGTTGCGAAATTAGTCTTTTCTGCAGATATCTAATTACCGGGCGATTGCTGCCAATTTATTAAATACATCGTTGTTACACCCTTGATGCTGTCTTGTTACAGGTAAGCGTTGTCTGTTTTTCTCACAAAATTCGTAACACGTTAAGTATCTACGTGTGTCTGCACATAATGAAATGCAAATTAAAATAGGTGTATACTTGTAATATATGGTGTATTCTTTAATATACAATATTTTATCTCTAGCCTTAATTTTAAATGTTACTTGTAATTTGTGGTAATGCAAATCTTATCTGACTCTTCTGTTAACCAGTCTTAAGGCATGGCGCAGTGCAGATTTGTACGGGCTTTTCTGTACAGTATTCAGAAAAAAATACACAAAGTACAGTTCGTAATTGTCATCGTCATCCTTTACGGCTTAGGCTAGCAGCCTGTTCCAGTCCCACTTGATTTCATCCAACCATCGCTTACGGGGTCTTCCCACACTTCTCTCTTACCTGGATGATAGTCAAGGGCTCTTCTTGCAGATCTCCACTTCTTGGTTCCACTCTCTCTACATGTAACCGTCACTCCGTTTTGTACCGGGTGATTTTCTCATTTAAGCTTACAGCTATGCCTAGCTCCATTCTAATATGATCATTTCTGATGAGATCTCTCCTAATACAACCTTTTACACCCCTCAAAAACCTCATTTCCGCTCCTTGTATTCTAGACATAATACAAAGTACAGTTCTGAAACAAAAAATTAACAGAATACAATCTCAATTTAAGAACATGATCTGCTCACTGTACGTTAAAAACTAAAGTTGATAACTTGAATATTTATTATCTAAGTGGAACAGTACAATATATCCCGCTCCCCTCTCAATAAAATTACAAAGGGAGGCATTTTGTGTTTTTTCAGTATTAAAATATTTCATATATATCATTGACTATTTAATAATCTAACTAGTGTTAGTTCTAGTTGAATGTCACCAGATTTCGCTTTCACTTTTGACACTGGGCTATCTTATTTGTCTTCCATTACTAACTTTATAACCATTGGCATAAAGCACCTAACGTATGGATTTGTACTTCTGTAATCTCAAAGTGTAGTTTTACAATTCACGACTGACATGTCTTCGTGCTCAGAGCTCCCGTGCTCTGAGCATCTAATAACGTGCTCGTAGCGCCCACGATCAACGCCTTTCGTCTTTTTATCGGCATAGCTATACAAATCGTACTTGTAAGTACAATTAAAAATGAAAATTCATATTTTAAGACGATTAAATATGAATATTAATTGTAGTATAGTAACAATAGAAAACATGTATAATAATTAAGCCTATGATAATTTTGTTAATATGTTTATTCATATTTTGATGCAACACAAGACCATTATCTTGAAAAACGCGCTACGAAGAAATAAACCAAGATTAGTTTTAAGATGACGAAACATGTGTAAATATACACTTAAATTTTTTTTGCGCGAAGTTGGCTATAGGGCGCATCTTGTGAATCTACATAAGCCCGTGCCGTGACTTAAATTTGAGCAAATCGAGACTTGTCGTTTTTCCCCTAAACAGCAGTAGGTATTCGGTCGCTCATCACTACTACCTGCCTGAGTGAAGTCTGATCATTCACTAACTAATTTATAATTTATAATTTTAACAACTTTTGATTGTTCTGTCTTCTCTATCCGCTCTAAAACTCTTTCTAGTTAAGATAATTTTGTTAAATTCAAATTTAATATTAAATTGAATTTAATACACACACAGTGTTTCTCCTTACAAACAATTTATTCTTCAAAAACTCATTCATAAGCTTTGTATAATTTTCATTTTGTTTAATTACAGCATACCATCGTTTGGACAAATTTGTGGTCCTGGAAAAAGCACATTCTTTGTTGAGTCTACTGATCATCATTCACATCCTCCTGAATGCTTCCGCAGCGCTTGCCATTGAGAGCCGTCTTTAATTTGGAGATAGATCAAAATGACAGAAACTCATGTTCGTGTTAGAGTTAAAAAAAAAATCATGACACCAGCTTCGAACAATTTGGCCCTTGTTTGATAAAATTTTGGACGTAAATATCGGACAAATCTGTATATTAGTGTGCTGTTATAACAGGATTCCTTGAGGAACTC
This sequence comes from Magicicada septendecula, assembly GCA_034769895.1. Lineage (NCBI taxonomy): Eukaryota > Metazoa > Arthropoda > Insecta > Hemiptera > Cicadidae > Magicicada > Magicicada septendecula. Next base: position 43,500,190 of record CM068373.1, on the reverse strand, counting down.
AGTCCGTTGCTATCACATCAAATTTGTGATAGGCAACGAACTGGGATTTTTGTAATCCGTGATCCACCTATGGCTATAATGTTATTTCTTAATCTCTCACGTTGTGTTTTATAGCTTTGCAAAAGTTGTTTGTTTATTTTCTGACAAACGTCAACGTTATTATGCGTAAGGCAATGTAGAATTCACTTGGCGACATATTTTGCTCAACTGAAAACTAAACTGGTTCACACATTGGCTTCATAAGAGAAAATTTCTTGGCGGTCTTTTCCATCTGGCAATAGCTATTGATGTGACTTCGGTTGCTGTTGTCAGTCTTCCGCTTCGTAAGTCCGACCCTGATTGGCTACTCGACCACCACGGAAACGACGATAGATCGTGACACTGTTCTGCGATCTACTAAATCATTGACACTTCATACTATTATTAAGAATTTTTATCGGGGGTTTCCCTTGAAAAGTTTCGATTTAACGAAATTTAGACGCATCTGTGGAACGATTCATAGTGTACTGCTGTTAAAATGCAACACAGTACATAAGAGGAAAATAATAAATTTTAAAAGAAAAAAGATATAAATTTAATAGAATTGGAACATATGTTTTAAAATTTAAACAAAAACATTGTATCGACTCACCCATCAACATAGAGGTAGATTCCTATATGAGATAAAACAGTATAAAAATATATGTTCTGAAAAGAATATATGAAATTTGAAATGAATATTATAATAAGAGGAAATAGTAAGAAAATTATCATATAATAAATACAAACTAGAATTAAGAATATTAGAAATAAAATAAGTATATTTAATAATAAGTAGAAAAATTATATATGTTTTTAAGAGTTATATGATAAAAAGATGTAACTAAGTTAGGAAGTTACCAAGGTGGCAAATTTGTAAATTGTTAGAGATTGGATTGTATAGAAATGAAAGGAAATGTATAAGTCTAAAATTGTATTTAATAAGAGTAACATCAGGAGTCTAAATTTATATCTAAGGAAAGTAACATCAAGAGTCTAATTTTATCAAAGATTCAAATAATGTTCTGGATACAGCCCTGAATTGTAGAGTTCTCAAGACCTATTGTTTTTGGTCAAGATCGGTTATGGGAAAGTGGTAGTTTACCAGCAACGTTTTATGTTTTAATAAGCGTATTTCCTATGGCAAACGATAAGAGCCGCAAATTCAAACAGAATCAAATAATGTTTACATACAGCCCAGAATTGTAGAGTACTTAAGGCCTGTTGTGTTTGGTGAAGATCTGATAAGGGAAAGGGGCAGTTTACCGGCAACGTTTTTTTAATCAAGGGTAATATTTTTATATGCCAAACCATAACAGCCGCAAATTCAAACAGAATCAAATAATGTTTTGCATACAGCCCTGGATTGTAGAGTTCTCAAGACCTGTTGGTATTGGTGAAGATCGGTTAAGGGAAAGGGGTAGTTTACCGGCAACATTTTATGTTTTAACAAGGGTAATTTTTCTATGACGAACGATAACTGCCATAAACTCAAACAGAATCAATTACTTTTTGCATACATTTTTCAATTATACAGAACTCAAGAAGTCTGTTGATTTTGTTGAAGATCGGTTAAGGGAAAGGGTAGTTTACCAGCAACGTTTTCTGTTTTAACAAGGGTATATTTTTTAAGAACTATAACTGCCACAAATTCAAAGAATCAAATAATGTTTTGCATACCGTCTTGAATTGTAAAATTGTGAAGGCCTGTTGATTTTGGTGAAGACCGGTTAAGGGAAAGGGGTAGTTTACCAGCAACGGTTTTTTTTTTAAATCAAGGGTAATTTTTTTTGGCAAACGATAACAGCCGCATATTCAAACAGAATCAAATAATGTTTTGCATACAGCCCTGTATTATAGAGTTCTCAAGATGTATTGTTCTTGGTGAAGATCGGTTAAGGGAAAGGGGTAGTTTACAAGCAACGTTTTTTGTTTTAACAAGGGTAATAATTATATGACGAACGATAACTGCCGTAAATTCAAAGAGAATCAAATAATGTTTTGCACACAGCCCTGAATTGTAGAGTTCTCAAGACGTATTGTTTTAGGTGAAGATCGGTTAAGGGAAAGGGGTAGTTTACCAGGAACATTTTATGTTTTAACAAGGGTATATTTTGGCAAACGATAACAGCAGCAAATTCAAACAGAATAAAACAATTTTTCGCAGGCAGCTCTAAATTGTAGAGTTCTTAATACGTATTGTTTTTGGTGAAGTTCGGTTAAGGGTATGGGGTAGTTTACCAGCAACGTTTTATGTTTTAAAACGGTATTTCTTATGGCAAACGATAACAGCCGCAAATTCAAACATTATCAAATAATAATTTGCATACAGCCCTGATTTGTAGAGTTCTCAAGATCTGTTGGTTATGGTGAAAATCGGTTACGTTGAAGGGGTAGTTTACCAGCAACCTTTTTTTAACAAAGGTAATTTTTTCTATGGCAAACGATAAGAGCCGCAAATTCAAACAGAATCAAATAATTTTTTGCATAAAGCCCAGAATTGTAGAGTACTCAAGGCCAGTTGTGTTTGGTGAAGATCTGATAAGGGAAAGGGGTAGTTTACCGGCAACGTTTTTTTTATCAAGGGTAATTTTTTATATATGGCAAACCATAACAGCCGCAAATTCAAACAGAATCAAATAATGTTTTGCATACAGCCCTGGATTGTAGAGTTCTCAAGACCTGTTGATGTTGGTGAAGATCGGTTAAGGGAAAGGGGTAGTTTACTGGCAACATTTTATGTTTTAACAATGGTAATTTTTCTATGACGAACGATAACTGCCATAAATTCAAACAGAATCAATTACTTTTTGCATACATTTTTGAATTATAGAGAACTCAAGAAGTCTGTTGATTATGTGGAAGATCGGTTAAGGGAAAGGGGTAGTTTACCAGCAAGGTTTTATGTTTTAACAAGGGTATTTTTTTTTTACGAACTATAACTGCCACAAATTCAAAGAAACAAATAATGTTTTGCATACCGCCTTAATTGTAAAAATATGAAGGCCTGTTGATTTTGGTGAAGATCGGTTAATGGAAAGGGGTAGTTTACCAGCAAGGTTTTATGTTTTAAAAAGGGTATTTTTTTTTACGAACTATAACTGCCACAAATTAAAAGAAACAAATAATGTTTTGCATACCGACCTGAATTGTAAAAATATGAAAGCCTGTTGATTTTGGTTAAGATCGGTTAAGGGAAAGGGGTAGTTTACCGGAAACATTTTATATTTTAACAAGGGTATTTTCTATGGCAAACGATAAAAGCCGCAAATGTAAACAGAATCAAATAATGTTTTGCATACAGCCCTGAATTGTAGAGTTCTCAGGACCTATTGTTTTTGGTGAAGATCGGTTAAGGGAAAGGGGTAGTTTACCGGCAACGTTTTATGTTTTAAAAGGGTATTTTCTATGGCAAACGTTGAGAGCCGCAAATTCAAACAGAATGAAACACTTTTTTGCATAGAGCCCTGATTTGTAGAGTACTCAAGATTTATTGTTTTGGTGAAGATCGGTTATTGGAAAGGGGTAGTTTACCTGCAACATTTTATGTTTTAAAAGGGTATTTTCTATGACAAACGATAAGAGTCGCAAATTCAAACAAAATCAAATAATTTTTTGCATACAGCTTTGATTTGTAGAGTACTCAAGATCTGTCGGTTTTTGGTTAAGATCGGTTAACGGACAGGATTAGTTTACCTGCAACGTTTTTCTTATCAAGGGTAATTTATTTCTATGGCAAACGATAGCCGCAAATTCAAACAGAATCAAATAAGTTTTTGCATACAGCATTGATTTGTAGAGTACACAAGACCTGTTGGTTTTGGTGAAGATTGGTTAAGGGGAAGGGGTAGTTTACCGGCAACGGTTTTCTATGAAGGGTAATATTTTTTCTATGGCAAACTATAACAGCCGCAAATTCAAACAGAATCAAATAATATTTTGCACACAGCCCTGAATTGTAGAGGACTGAAGGTCCATTGATTTTGGTGAAGATCGGTTTAGAGAAAGGGGTAGTTTTTTCCATCAACGTTTTATGTTTTAACAAGAGTAAAGTACTTAATTTTCATAAATAAAGTATCTTGATAAGAAGCTCATAATAATCCACTGTAGAAACATAGATGAAATATCTATAAAAGAAGATGTTAGGTGAACGGGGGGGTAATTTTCTTTAAATGAAAATTATATATGAAGGGGGAGGGGAGAATTTTGTATGTGTACTACGTTATCGGCAACAAAGAAGTAGTTGTGTGTTAAAATTCCTTCCCGGGCTGTTTAGCCCTAGTCCAATGTTTTCTGCAAAACCAGACTTTTCAGCAGTGCCATCGACTTCCATCTCATTGAAAATCGAGTGCGAAAACGTGAGGTGGTATACGTTAGTGCCACAGTAGTGTGGTTAAAGGCTGAAGCAATAAGTAGAAAGAAGTAGTTTCTATGGAAATATTTCATTTCGAATATGATTTTAAAATAAATCTTAGAACATGGAAGTCCTGTATGGTTCTCCATACCGATATTTTCTAAAAGTGTGTGTGTGTGTGTGTGTGTGTGTGTGTGTGTGTGTGTGTGTGTGTGTGTGTGTGTGTGTGTGTGTGTGTGTGTGTGTGTGTGTGTGTGTGTGTGTGTGTGTGTGTAGATTTTCTTCTATGGCAAACGATAACAGCCGTATTCAAGCAGAATCAAATCATTTTTTGCATACAGCCCTGATTTGCAGAGTACTCAAGACCTGTTGTTTTTGGTGATGATCGGTTTGGGGGGAAGGGGTAGTTTACCAGCAACGTATTATGTTTTAACAAGGGTAATTTTTTTTTATGACGAACGATAACTGCCGTAAATTCAAAGTGAATCAAATACTTTTTTGCATACAGTCCTGAATTGTAAAGAAGTGAATGCCTGTTGATTTTGGTGAAGATCGGTTAAGGGAAAGGGGTAGTTTACCAGCCACTTTTCATGTTTTAACAAGAGTAATTTTTCTGACGAACGATAACTACCGTAAATTCAAACATAATCAAATAATGTTTTGCATACTTCCCTACATTGTAGAGAACTCAAGGCCTGTTGATTTTGGTGAAGATCTTGATTTTGGTGAAGATCGGTTACGCGAAAAGGGTAGTTTACCTGAAACATTTTTTGTTGTAACAAGACTAAAGTACTTAATTTTTCATAAATAAAGTATCCTGATAAGAATATCTTAATAATCCACTGTAGAAACGTAGATGAAATATCTATAAATGAAGGGGCTAGTTGAACGGGGTGGGGTAATTTTCTATAAATGAAAATTATAGTTGAAGAGGGAGGGGATACTTTTTTACATATGTACTACGTTATCGGCAACAAAGAAGTAGTTTGTTGTTAAAATTCCTTCCCGTCCTGTTTGGCTGTAGACCAATGTTATCGGCAAACCCAGACGTTTCGGCAGTGCCATCGACTTCCATCATCAGTGAAAATCGAGTGCAATAACGTGAGGTGGTATACGTTAGTCACCACAGTACTGTGGTTAAGGCTGAAGCAGTAAGTAGAAAGAAGTAGTCTCTATGGAAATATTTCATTTCGAAAATGATTTTAAATATAAATCTTAGAACATGGAAGTCATGCATGGTTCTCCATACCGATATTTTATTCTGGAATTGCGTACCCTGATCAGACAGGATCTTCTTTACATGACCATATTTTGGGATGTACTTTTCCAAAATTATCCTCAGTACCGCATCTGTTGTGGGTCTACCCACCGCATAAAGACTAACAATTTTAGTGAAGGCATCCGTACATACCACCAGATTTCTCATCCCCCTCTCCCACGTGGTAATGGTCCAAGGAAATCGATGCATAGTAACTTATTTTTTCCATGCACAACGATGTTTCCCATCTCCACTTATGTGTGTTGGTTAGAATGTTTGGCTGTCTGGCAGGTGTGGCAGGTACGAAGTACTGATTTAACTTTCCTGCCCATGTTCATCCATATAAAATCTTCCCACAGTGTCAGGTAGCATTTGTAAACACCAGCATGAGCAATACTTTCATGGCATGCCCATGTTAGGTCCTCTATGAGATGGTCGGGAACCATAATCTTCCATTGTCCGTCAACCAGCTTGTACAAAATATTGTTAACAATCTGGACTTTCTGTAATCTGTATGTCATTTATTATTTTTCTAATTTTATCGTCACGTTGTTGTTCAACATTTACGTTCTCTCCACTGCCACGTCTCCTATAACATTTCTCCGTGCCTGTTTTTATAAATACGACTGTTTTTTTTGTTTTTTACTTCCATGTTCCGTAAGGAAATTGAAGGATTGTGATAGCGAAAAAAGTCGTGTTCGAGATAAGGGCTGATGCTGATTGTACTACCCTCAAAACGTGAAGAAAAATCATTTTCCCTAAAGTGTCCGTGTGGGTTTATGTGTCTGTGTGTAGAATTTTTTCTACAGCGATCGATAACTGCCGCAAATTCAAACAGAATTAAATAACTTTTTCACGTGTGTCTGAGTTGTAGAGCACTCAAGGCCTATTGATTTTGGTAAAGATCTATTAAGGAAGAGATTTACCTGCAACGTTTTACGTTTTAACAAGAGTAAAGTAGTTAATTTTCATAAATAAAGAAAGGTAGGATATAGTCCACTGTAGGAAGGTAGATGAAATATCTATAAATAAAAAGGGTAGTTAACAGTAGAGGGGTAATTTTTTCCCATTTGGTTTTTATTTAATGAGTTTGACAAAATTAACTAAAAATACATTTAATCTTTCTCAAACAATGGTAATTGTTAAAAATAAAATAATTTTGTTGCAATCAATAAAATTATAATTTATTATTTTAATTTAAATCATCTATTCGTGGTTAATAGATCACGGTCCAACAGGCCACAAATCATTGTGTGGCGACATAATTATATAAATATGTATTTAATGCGTGATTATTGCGTAGTTCAGTTCTTTATAAGAATTAAGTAATTTTTATAGATAAAGTCACTCGAAAATAACATTATGTTACACTACTGCACTATACTAACAAAAATATCTATTGATAGTATAAATAGTTTGAGGGTGGGGGATACTTTTTTAGAAATTATCGGACCGAATTCAAGTAAATGATTTATATATAACTCTTAGAACATGGAAGTCATGTATGGTTGGTCAGGCTAGGTTTTTCTTTAAGTTTTAAGAGGCGTTATTATGTAATTTTAAGAACTGTCTCTACGAGTTACATAATTTTAGAGGATTTATCAACTAACGATTTATCAGCGAATCTACCAGATTCGTTCGTCGTTGTAAGTAGGTCTTTAATTAGTCGCATTCGGAACTATACTTGGTCAAATTTTGTACCCATGTGTACTTTGTAATCTAATTACTAGGTTGCGAAGCGTGCAGATGACGTCACGTTTGTTCTTGTTATCGCCAGCCGAGATTCAGACCGGCTGACTACAGACAAAATTAAATTAGTTCTACTATAGACTCCGAGCTGATCACTCGTTCTCACTCGCCGCAGCGGCTACATTCCGTTCTTTTTTCAGTATTTTTAATTCTATTAGCATGGACACCGTGCGACTATTTAGTTAGTCCATCTAGGCTTTCGGGTTGCAATGCAAGCCCCCGCTTTATTTCTATTCAATTCTCCGGCACTCATGCCGTGTTAAAATCTGCACGCTTCAGCAGTCAATCAATTATTTCAATCTAAATTTTAATAAGAAATCAAATATGTCGCCTTGACTCAATAAACCATTACTTTCTGAAACATTATACAGTCCACTCAATTATTTCATCACAAACAAGCAAACTCCAATAGCGTTCCTAAGAACAACTCAAGAGCTTCTAAGACGCAACAATACTCGTCCACTGTGTCCCTGTATGGTTTGCCACATCATTCGTTTACTTCTTCTCTTTACCTTAATCTCTTGTGCTACCACGGCGTTCGGTGCAAAATTTGTTTATTCCATTTATCCTCTAATTTTTTAATATGCTACGACAATTGCGTAAAGCTCTCGAAAAGTCGGCAGGTGCAGGTGCAGATACGTAAACGTGTACTTAAGTAGCTGCGAGACCTTCAGTAGTGTAAACACAAACATCGTTGATACGCCTTTAACTCCATTATAGACAATAAGAATTTTCCTGTTGAAATTCCATTGACTACTTTACGGCCTAATTGGCCGTGGTTCACTTTTGCCGCATAGAACAGGCGTTTCAGGTTCACCGTTGGATGCCACTTTCAGTGTAAACGATTCGATTAACCGGTACGATCTTCACCAGTTAACCACAGTACTGTGGCACTGTTCAATTTGAAGATCACGGTTAACTGGTGAAGATCGTACCGGTTACTCGAACCGTTTACACTGAAGATGGCCCGAAACGTCTGTTCTATGCGGGAGTAGCGGACCACGGCCAAATAGCCCGTAGAGTAATCAATCGAGTTTCAACAGAGTTGACGCCGGTGTGAATCTAATATACCAAGTAAAAATTATTGTTTTAGAATAAAAAAAGATCTATTACACCTTTTAACTGGTCTCATAAATATCATTTCTGCTGTGTGTCTCTTCTTTTCACCTTTTTTCTTTATGACCGAAGTTGCAGAACCATACAGTAGTATAAGTATTGCCATTGTTTTATAATTTTTTGGGGGTTTCTTTTCTACATTTATTTCCCAACATTCCTCAAATCGTCCCGCTTCATTCGTGTGAAATTCGTCCCTTTATTTTCCATATCTCTATCTTGATCATAAGTAATGTCACGTCCAAGATAGCTGAAATCTCTTACGTGTTCTATACATCTGTTGTATATGCATAATTTGGTCCGAATCTGTTCATCTCCTATAAAGACCATTGCTTTTGTCTTTGATTCAGATATGTTACAGTTAAATTCTTTTCCTGTGTTATATAAGATGCATATCTGGAGACCGTCGAATGGAGTGGCGAATATAAAGCTTGGTCATCCGCGAAGAGAACGTTTTTCAATATTTCGGTGGATTTTAATAAATAAAATAGATTCAACGCATCAATAGAATTGAAGATAGTAGAAGACGGCAAAAGATTACAACCCTAGAGGCAGAGAAAAATTGGTAGACCTAAAAAAGGTGGACTGTAGAATAGGAACAGGCCGCTAAAGCCTAAAACCGTTAAGGAGAAGAAGAAGAAGAAGAAGAAGAAGAAGAAGAAGAAGAAGAAGAAGAAGAAGAAGAAGATGATGATGATGATGATGATGATGATGATGATGATGATGATGATGATGATGATGATGATGATGACGACGACGATGAAATTAAAAATGCATATGCTAAGGTAAAAAAATTTTTCTTTTACTGATAACCTTTACTCCATGTCTGTACACTATTTACAAATGCACAAGTGTTAAAGCAGTTTGATTAATGGAACCACTTTAATAATGTTTGGAATACGGTGCAGAGTGTAGCCCGGCGTATCCGTGTTCGCCTTTGTACACGTCACCGGTGCCCGGACCGAAACTGTAGACGCCATGATCGCCTCCGAATCCGGCACCAATTTCTCCCCCGTATCCGGCACCAATTTCTCCACCTCCATATCCTCCGGAGACGTGTGAAGCCTTTGCCAGAGCGATGTGTTGAGCTTCTCGTGCTGCGGCCACTTCATGCGTGTCAGCGAGATGTCCGTCCTTCAGTACAATAGGCTTAGCCAGAGGACCGTGGTAGCCCACAGGTCCGTGTTTAGCTGTAGGATACGACGAGATTCCGCTGGCAGCGACGCAAGTCAAAGCCCCCGCTAGAAAGATCACCTGAAACACGCAAATACTTGACATAAAAAAATTCCTCCACAGTTGTCCCTGTACGAGATTTATCAACATAAAATTGTATAATATACAGGAGGTTTCATCGAAAAGATCGTGCAATTTTGCAATTTCCACCACTACAAGTGACCGATTAAAAAACTGTTCTATGTGAGGTTGGTACACATGTTAGTGACAATCGTCTAAAATTTTAAACCTATTTGATGCATAATTTAGATTTTACCAGCTCATTGAGTAAGTCGTCCTTAGGTGACTTTTTGTCATTCTACTATGCAAGATAGAAGGACATTAATTAAATTTTGTGTAAACTGTGAGAAAACTGCTCTGTCCTGCTACACGTGTTAAGAAAGCTACTGGCAAGACTGCTGTGCGTGCACAAGCGGTTTACAAGCTTCAAAGACTGCCGTAAATGAGTTGAAGTTCGTGGTTGTCAGATGAAATAATGTTTTGTGTTCCACGAAAATTCATCACTAGTCGCAGTGATAAATAAAGAGTACAATTCGGATATTTTACGCTATCTGTTTGAAGCTATTCGTAGAAAACGGCCAGATTTACGGAAGAATAATTTATGAAAATTGCAGGCCGATAATGCGCCTGGTCGCACGTCATGGCTTTTTAAGAATTTTGCCAGGTTAGACAGAAGAAAACGTCATAAGGATGACACGGCAACTGCCGTATTCACCAGATGTGTCCCAACGCGATGGTTCCTCCTCCCAATTGCGATAATTTCCACGAAAAGACAACGTTTCGCGACCGTTGAAGACGTAAAACGAAAATCGCTAAGCGAGCTCAAGGCTGTACCAAAAAGTGCATGCTTGAAATATTCAGAAGACTGCAAAACGCCTGGCTTAATAGTCTTACATTCGACTGAGACTACTTTAAACGAGGCAGTATAAGTGCCGATGAATGAAGGCACAATTTTTAAAATAATCAAGAACTGCATGAACTTTTTGTTCACACTTCGTACTTTATAATAGTGCTTCCTATATGTATATTATTATAGGCTTATATGTTTGTTTTGATTTATAATTGCTAAAACTATGTTCTGTACAGAGCAAACTCCGTATGTATAATTTCTTAGTGTTAATGAAAGCGTATTGGTGTAGACAACTTACGAAACATACTAAAGAGTTCATGATGATGCTGGTGTGGTGGCTTGGCAGGTCGAACTGTGCTTGATAGTAGATTCTGACTGGCTTAAATACGCCCACGTTCGAAAGCCAAACTCTTCTCACGCAATACGGTTCACGCACTCTGTCTTCTTAATTAACAGAATTCGCTAACTATGTAAGATAATTTATGTACGTATGACACGTAAGAGAGCAGGAGTGTAATCAAAGAAGTTGCGAAATTAGCCTTTTCTGCAGATATCTAATTACCGGGCGATAGCTGCCAATTTATTAAATACATTATTGTTACACCCTTGATGCTGTCTTGTTACAGGTAAGCGTTGTCTGTTTTTCTCACAAAATTCGTAACACGTTAAGTATCTACGTGTGTCTGCACATAATGAAATGCAAATTAAAATAGGTGTATACTTGTAATATAAGGTGTAATCTTTAATATACAATATTTTATCTCTAGCCTTAATTTTAAATGTTACTTGTAATCTGTGGTAATGCAAATCTTATCTGACTCTTCTGTTAACCAGTCTTAAGGCATGGCGCAGTGCAGATTTGTACGGGCTTTTCTGTACAGTATTCAGAAAAAAATACACAAAGTACAGTTCGTAATTGTCATCGTCATCCTTTACGGCTTAGGCTAGCAGCCTGTTCCAGTCCCACTTGATTTCATCCAACCATCGCTTACGGGGTCTTCCCACACTTCTCTCTTACCTGGATGATAGTCAAGGGCTCTTCTTGCAGATCTCCACTTCTTGGTTCCACTCTCTCTACATGTAACCGTCACTCCGTTTTGTACCGGGTGATTTTCTCATTTAAGCTTACAGCTATGCCTAGCTCCATTCTAATATGATCATTTCTGATGAGATCTCTCCTAATACAACCTTTTACACCCCTCAAAAACCTCATTTCCGCTCCTTGTATTCTAGACATAATACAAAGTACAGTTCTGAAACAAAAAATTAACAGAATACAATCTCAATTTAAGAACATGATCTGCTCACTGTACGTTAAAAACTAAAGTTGATAACTTGAATATTTATTATCTAAGTGGAACAGTACAATATATCCCGCTCCCCTCTCAATAAAATTACAAAGGGAGGCTTTTGTGTTTTTTCAGTATTAAAATATTTCATATATATCATTGACTATTTAATAATCTAACTAGTGTTAGTTCTAGTTGAATGTCACCAGATTTCGCTTTCACTTTTGACACTGGGCTATCTTATTTGTCTTCCATTACTAACTTTATAACCATTGGCATAAAGCACCTACGTATGGATTTGTACTTCTGTAATCTCAAAGTGTAGTTTTACAATTCACGACTGACATGTCTTCGTGCTCAGAGCTCCCGTGCTCTGAGCATCTAATAACGTGCTCGTAGCGCCCACGATCAACGCCTTTCGTCTTTTTATCGGCATAGCTATACAAATCGTACTTGTAAGTACAATTAAAAATGAAAATTCATATTTTAAGACGATTAAATATGAATATTAATTGTAGTATAGTAACAATAGAAAACATGTATAATAATTAAGCCTATGATGATTTTGTTAATATGATTATTCATATTTTGATGCAACACAAGACCATTATCTTGAAAAAAGCGCTACGAAGAAATAAACCAAGATTAGTTTTAAGATGACGAAACATGTGTAAATATACACTTAAATTTTTTTTGCGCGAAGTTGGCTATAGGGCGCATCTTGTGAATCTACATAAGCCCGTGCCGTGACTTGAATTTGAGCAAATCGAGACTTGTCGTTTTTCCCCTAAACAGTAGTAGGTATTCGGTCGCTCATCACTACTACCTGCCTGAGTGAAGTCTGATCATTCACTAACTAATTTATAATTTATAATTTTAACAACTTTTGATTGTTCTGTCTTCTCTATCCGCTCTAAAACCCTTTCTAGTTAAGATAATTTTGTTAAATTCAAATTTAATATTAAATGGAATTTAATACACACTCAGTGTTTCTCCTTACAAACAATTTATTCTTCAAAACTCATTCATAAGCTTTGTATAATTTTCATTTTGTTTAATTACAGCATACCATCGTTTGGACAAATTTGTGGTCCTGGAAAAAGCACATTCTTTGTTGAGTCTACTGATCATCATTCACATCCTCTTGAATGCTTCCGCAGCGCTTGCCATTGAGAGCCGTCTTTAATTTGGAGATAGATCAAAATGACAGAAACTCATGTTCGTGTTAGAGTTAAAAAAAAAATCATGACACCAGCTTCGAACAATTTGGCCCTTGTTTGATAAAATTTTGGACGTAAATATCGGACAAATCTGTTTATTAGTGTGCTGTTATAACAGAATTCCTTGAGGAACTCACTCCGTTGCTATCACATCAAATTTGTGATAGGCAACGAACTGGGATTTTTGTAATCCGTGATCCACCTATGGCTATAATGTTATTTCTTAATCTCTCACGTTGTGTTTTATAGCTTTGCAAAAGTTGTTTGTTTATTTTCTGACAAACGTCAACGTTATTATGCGTAAGGCAATGTAGAATTCACTTGGCGACATATTTTGCTCAACTAAAAACTAAACTGGTTCACACATTGGCTTCATAAGAGAAATTTTCTTGGCGGTCTTTTCCATCTGGCAATAGCTATTGATGTGACTTCGGTTGCTGTTGTCAGTCTTCCGCTTCGTAAGGCCGACCCTGATTGGCTACTCGACCACCACGGAAACGACGATAGATCGTGACACTGTTCTGCGATCTACTAAATCATTGACACTTCATACTATTATTAAGAATTTTTATCGGGGGTTTCCCTTGAAAAGTTTCGATTTAACGAAATTTAGACGCATCTGTGGAACGATTCATAGTGTACTGCTGTTAAAATGCAACACAGTACATAAGAGGAAAATAATAAATTTTAAAAGAAAAAAGATATAAATTTAATAGAATTGGAACATATGTTTTAAAATTTAAACAAAAACATTGTATCGACTCACCCATCAACATAGAGGTAGATTCCTATATGAGATAAAACAGTATAAAAATATATGTTCTGAAAAGAATATATGAAATTTGAAATGAATATTATAATAAGAGGAAATAGTAAGAAAATTATCATATAATAAATACAAACTAGAATTAAGAATATTAGAAATAAAATAAGTATATTTAATAATAAGTAGAAAAATTATATATGTTTTTAAGAGTTATATGATAAAAAGAAGTAACTAAGTTAGGAAGTTACCAAGGTGGCAAATCTAAAATTGTATTTAATAAGAGTAACATCAGGAGTCTAAATTTATATCTAAGGAAAGTAACATCAAGAGTCTAATTTTATCAAAGACTCAAATAATGTTCTGGATACAGCCCTGAATTGTAGAGTTCTCATGACCTATTGTTTTTGGTCAAGATCGGTTATGGGAAAGTGGTAGTTTACCAGCAACGTTTTATGTTATAATAAGCGTATTTCCTATGGCAAACGATAAGAGCCGCAAATTCAAACAGAATCAAATAATTTTTACATACAGCCCAGAATTGTAGAGTACTTAAGGCCTGTTGTGTTTGGTGAAGATCTGATAAGGGAAAGGGGCAGTTTACCGGCAACGTTTTTTTAATCAAGGGTAATTTTTTATATGCCAAACCATAACAGCCGCAAATTCAAACAGAATCAAATAATGTTTTGCATACAGCCCTGGATTGTAGAGTTCTCAAGACCTGTTGGTATTGGTGAAGATCGGTTAAGGGAAAGGGGTAGTTTACCGGCAACATTTTATGTTTTAACAAGGGTAATTTTTCTATGACGAACGATGACTGCCATAAACTCAAACAGAATCAATTATTTTTGCATACATTTTTCAATTATACAGAACTCAAGAAGTCTGTTGATTTTGTTGAAGATCGGTTAAGGGAAAGGGTAGTTTACCAGCAACGTTTTCTGTTTTAACAAGGGTAATAATTATATGACGAACGATAACTGCCGTAAATTCAAAGAGAATCAAATAATGTTTTGCACACAGCCCTGAATTGTAGAGTTCTCAAGACGTATTGTTTTAGGTGAAGATCGGTTAAGGGAAAGGGGTAGTTTACCAGGAACATTTTATGTTTTAACAAGGGTATATTTTGGCAAACGATAACAGCAGCAAATTCAAACAGAATAAAACAATTTTTCGCAGGCAGCTCTGAATTGTAGAGTTCTCAATACATATTGTTTTTGGTGAAGTTCGGTTAAGGGTATGGGGTAGTTTACCAGCAACGTTTTATGTTTTAAAACGGTATTTCTTATGGCAAACGATAACAGCCGCAAATTCAAACATTATCAAATAATAATTTGCATACAGCCCTGATTTGTAGAGTTCTCAAGATCTGTTGGTTATGGTGAAAATCGGTTACGTTGAAGGGGTAGTTTACCAGCAACCTTTTTTTAACAAGGGTAATTTTTTTCTATGGCAAACGATAAGAGCCGCAAATTCAAACAGAATCAAATAATTTTTTGCATAAAGCCCCGAATTGTAGAGTACTCAAGGCCAGTTGTGTTTGGTGAAGATCTGATAAGGGAAAGGGGTAGTTTACCGGCAACGTTTTTTTATCTAGGGTAATTTTTTATATATGGCAAACCATAACAGCCGCAAATTCAAACAGAATCAAATAATGTTTTGCATACAGCCCTGGATTGTAGAGTTCTCAAGACCTGTTGATGTTGGTGAAGATCGGTTAAGGGAAAGGGGTAGTTTACTGGCAACATTTTATGTTTTAACAATGGTAATTTTTCTATGGCGAACGATAACTCCCATAAATTCAAACAGAATCAATTACTTTTTGCATACATTTTTGAATTATAGAGAACTCAAGAAGTCTGTTGATTATGTGGAAGATCGGTTAAGGGAAAGGGGTAGTTTACCAGCAAGGTTTTATGTTTTAACAAGGGTATTTTTTTTTTTAAGAACTATAACTGCCACAAATTCAAAGAAACAAATAATGTTTTGCATACCGCCTTAATTGTAAAAATATGAAGGCCTGTTGATTTTGGTGAAGATCGATTAATGGAAAGGGGTAGTTTACCAGCAAGGTTTTATGTTTTAAAAAGGGTATTTTTTTTTACGAACTATAACTGCCACAAATTAAAAGAAACACATAATGTTTTGCATACCGACCTGAATTGTAAAAATATGAAAGCCTGTTGATTTTGGTTAAGATCGGTTAAGGGAAAGGGGTAGTTTACCGGAAACATTTTATATTTTAACAAGGGTATTTTCTATGGCAAACGATAAAAGCCGCAAATGTAAACAGAATCAAATAATGTTTTGCATACAGCCTTAATTGTAGAGTTCTCAGGACCTATTGTTTTTGGTGAAGATCGGTTATGGGAAAGGGGTAGTTTACCGGCAACGTTTTATGTTTTAAAAGGGTATTTTCTATGGCAAACGATAAGAGCCGCAAATTCAAACAGAATGAAACACTTTTTTGCATAGAGCCCTGATTTGTAGAGTACTCAAGATTTATTGTTTTGGTGAAGATCGGTTATTGGAAAGGGGTAGTTTACCTGCAACATTTTATGTTTTTAAAGGGTATTTTCTATGACAAACGATAAGAGTCGCAAATTCAAACAAAATCAAATAATTTTTTGCATACAGCTTTGATTTGTAGAGTACTCAAGATCTGTCGGTTTTTGGTTAAGATCGGTTAACGGACAGGATTAGTTTACCTGCAACGTTTTTCTTATCAAGGGTAATTTACTTCTATGGCAAACGATAGCCGCAAATTCAAACAGAATCAAATAATTTTTTGCATACAGCATTGTTTTGTAGAGTACACAAGACCTGTTGGTTTTGGTGAAGATTGGTTAAGGGGAAGGGGTAGTTTACCAGCAACGGTTTTCTATCAAGGGTAATATTTTTTCTATGGCAAACTATAACAGCCGCAAATTCAAACAGAATCAAATAATATTTTGCACACAGCCCTGAATTGTAGAGGACTGAAGGTCCATTGATTTTGGTGAAGATCGGTTTAGAGAAAGGGGTAGTTTTTTCCATCAACGTTTTATGTTTTAACAAGAGTAAAGTACTTAATTTTCATAAATAAAGTATCTTGATAAGAAGCTCATAATAATCCACTGTAGAAACATAGATGAAATATCTATAAAAGAAGAGTTTAGGTGAACGGGGGGGTAATTTTCTATAAATGAAAATTATATATATGAAGGGGGAGGGGAGAATTTTGTATGTGTACTACGTTATCGGCAACAAAGAAGTAGTTCTGTGTTAAAATTCCTTCCCGGGCTGTTTAGTCCTAGTCCAATGTTTTCTGCAAAACCAGACTTTTCGGCAGTGCCATCGACTTCCATCTCATTGAAAATCGAGTGCGAAAACGTGAGGTGGTATACGTTAGTGCCACAGTACTGTGGTTAAAGGCTGAAGCAATAAGTAGAAAGAAGTAGTTTCTATGGAAATATTTCATTTCGAATATGATTTTAAAATAAATCTTAGAACATGGAAGTCCTGTATGGTTCTCCATACCGATATTTTCTAAAAGTGTGTGTGTGTGTGTGTGTGTGTAGATTTTCTTCTATGGCAAACGATAACAGCCGTATTCAAGCAGAATCAAATCATTTTTTGCATACAGCCCTGATTTGCAGAGTACTCAAGACCTGTTGTTTTTGGTGATGATCGGTTTGGGGGGAAGGGGTAGTTTACCAGCAACGTATTATGTTTTAACAAGGGTAATTTTTTTTTATGACGAACGATAACTGCCGTAAATTCAAAGTGAATCAAATACTTTTTTGCATACAGTCCTGAATTGTAAAGAAGTGAATGCCTGTTGATTTTGGTGAAGATCGGTTAAGGGAAAGGGGTAGTTTACCAGCCACTTTTCATGTTTTAACAAGAGTAATTTTTCTGACGAACGATAACTACCGTAAATTCAAACATAATCAAATAATGTTTTGCATACTTCCCTACATTGTAGAGAACTCAAGGCCTGTTGATTTTGGTGAAGATCTTGATTTTGGTGAAGATCGGTTACGCGAAAAGGGTAGTTTACCTGAAACATTTTTTGTTGTAACAAGACTAAAGTACTTAATTTTTCATAAATAAAGTATCCTGATAAGAATATCTTAATAATCCACTGTAGAAACGTAGATGAAATATCTATAAATGAAGGGGCTAGTTGAACGGGGTGGGGTAATTTTCTATAAATGAAAATTATAGTTGAAGAGGGAGGGGATACTTTTTTACATATGTACTACGTTATCGGCAACAAAGAAGTAGTTTGTTGTTAAAATTCCTTCCCGTCCTGTTTGGCTGTAGACCAATGTTATCGGCAAACCCAGACGTTTCGGCAGTGCCATCGACTTCCATCATCAGTGAAAATCGAGTGCAATAACGTGAGGTGGTATACGTTAGTCACCACAGTACTGTGGTTAAGGCTGAAGCAGTAAGTAGAAAGAAGTAGTCTCTATGGAAATATTTCATTTCGAAAATGATTTTAAATATAAATCTTAGAACATGGAAGTCATGTATGGTTCTCCATACCGATATTTTATTCTGGAATTGCGTACCCTGATCAGACAGGATCTTCTTTACATGACCATATTTTGGGATGTACTTTTCCAAAATTATCCTCAGTACCGCATCTGTTGTGGGTCTACCCACCGCATAAAGACTAACAATTTTAGTGAAGGCATCCGTACATACCACCAGATTTCTCATCCCCCTCTCCCACGTGGTAATGGTCCAAGGAAATCGATGCATAGTAACTTATTTTTTCCATGCACAACGATGTTTCCCATCTCCACTTATGTGTGTTGGTTAGAATGTTTGGCTGTCTGGCAGGTGTGGCAGGTACGAAGTACTGATTTAACTTTCCTGCCCATGTTCATCCATATAAAATCTTCCCACAGTGTCAGGTAGCATTTGTAAACACCAGCATGAGCAATACTTTCATGGCATGCCCATGTTAGGTCCTCTATGAGATGGTCGGGAACCATAATCTTCCATTGTCCGTCAACCAGCTTGTACAAAATATTGTTAACAATCTGGACTTTCTGTAATCTGTATGTCATTTATTATTTTTCTAATTTTATCGTCACGTTGTTGTTCAACATTTACGTTCTCTCCACTGCCACGTCTCCTATAACATTTCTCCGTGCCTGTTTTTATAAATACGACTGTTTTTTTTGTTTTTTACTTCCATGTTCCGTAAGGAAATTGAAGGATTGTGATAGCGAAAAAAGTCGTGTTCGAGATAAGGGCTGATGCTGATTGTACTACCCTCAAAACGTGAAGAAAAATCATTTTCCCTAAAGTGTCCGTGTGGGTTTATGTGTCTGTGTGTAGAATTTTTTCTACAGCGATCGATAACTGCCGCAAATTCAAACAGAATTAAATAACTTTTTCACGTGTGTCTGAGTTGTAGAGCACTCAAGGCCTATTGATTTTGGTAAAGATCTATTAAGGAAGAGATTTACCTGCAACGTTTTACGTTTTAACAAGAGTAAAGTAGTTAATTTTCATAAATAAAGAAAGGTAGGATATAGTCCACTGTAGGAAGGTAGATGAAATATCTATAAATGAAAAGGGTAGTTAACAGTAGAGGGGTAATTTTTTCCCGTTTGGTTTTTATTTAATGAGTTTGACAAAATTAACTAAAAATACATTTAATCTTTCTCAAACAATGGTAATTGTTAAAAATAAAATAATTTTGTTGCCAATCAATAAAATTATAATTTATTATTTTAATTTAAATCATCTATTCGTGGTTAATAGATCACGGTCCAACAGGCCACAAATCATTGTGTGGCGACATAATTATATAAATATGTATTTAATGCGTGATTATTGCGTAGTTCAGTTCTTTATAAGAATTAAGTAATTTTTATAGATAAAGTCACTCGAAAATAACATTATGTTACACTACTGCACTATACTAACAAAAATATCTATTGATAGTATAAATAGTTTGAGGGTGGGGGATACTTTTTTAGAAATTATCGGACCGAATTCAAGTAAATGATTTATATATAACTCTTAGAACATGGAAGTCATGTATGGTTGGTCAGGCTAGGTTTTTCTTTAAGTTTTAAGAGACGTTATTATGTAATTTTAAGAACTGTCTCTACGAGTTACATAATTTTAGAGGATTTATCAACTAACGATTTATCAGCGAATCTACCAGATTCGTTCGTCGTTGTAAGTAGGTCTTTAATTAGTCGCATTCGGAACTATACTTGGTCAAATTTTGTACCCATGTGTACTTTGTAATCTAATTACTAGGTTGCGAAGCGTGCAGATGACGTCACGTTTGTTCTTGTTATCGCCAGCCGAGATTCAGACCGGCTGACTACAGACAAAATTAAATTAGTTCTACTATAGACTCCGAGCTGATCACTCGTTCTCACTCGCCGCAGCGGCTACATTCCGTTCTTTTTTCAGTATTTTTAATTCTATTAGCATGGACACCGTGCGACTATTTAGTTAGTCCATCTAGGCTTTCGGGTTGCAATGCAAGCCCCCGCTTTATTTCTATTCAATTCTCCGGCACTCATGCCGTGTTAAAATCTGCACGCTTCAGCAGTCAATCAATTATTTCAATCTAAATTTTAATAAGAAATCAAATATGTCGCCTTGACTCAATAAACCATTACTTTCTGAAACATTATACAGTCCACTCAATTATTTCATCACAAACAAGCAAACTCCAATAGCGTTCCTAAGAACAACTCAAGAGCTTCTAAGACGCAACAATACTCGTCCACTGTGTCCCTGTATGTTTTGCCAAATCATTCGTTTACTTCTTCTCTTTACCTTAATCTCTTGTGCTACCACGGCGTTCGGTGCAAAATTTGTTTATTCCATTTATCCTCTAATTTTTTAATATGCTACGACAATTGCGTAAAGCTCTCGAAAAGTCGGCAGGTGCAGGTGCAGATACGTAAACGTGTACTTAAGTAGCTGCGAGACCTTCAGTAGTGTAAACACAAACATCGTTGATACGCCTTTAACTCCATTATAGACAATAAGAATTTTCCTGTTGAAATTCCATTGACTACTTTACGGCCTAATTGGCCGTGGTTCACTTTTGCCGCATAGAACAGGCGTTTCAGGTTCACCGTTGGATGCCACTTTCAGTGTAAACGATTCGATTAACCGGTACGATCTTCACCAGTTAACCACAGTACTGTGGCACTGTTCAATTTGAAGATCACGGTTAACTGGTGAAGATCGTACCGGTTACTCGAACCGTTTACACTGAAGATGGCCCGAAACGTCTGTTCTATGCGGGAGTAGCGGACCACGGCCAAATAGCCCGTAGAGTAATCAATCGAGTTTCAACAGAGTTGACGCCGGCGTGAATCTAATATACCAAGTAAAAATTATTGTTTTAGAATAAAAAAAGATCTATTACACCTTTTAACTGGTCTCATAAATATCATTTCTCCTGTGTGTCTCTTCTTTTCACCTTTTTTCTTTATGACCGAAGTTGCAGAACCATACAGTAGTATAAGTATTGCCATTGTTTTATAATTTTTTGGGGGTTTCTTTTCTACATTTATTTCCCAACATTCCTCAAATCGTCCCGCTTCATTCGTGTGAAATTCGTCCCTTTATTTTCCATATCTCTATCTTGATCATAAGTAATGTCGCGTCCAAGATAGCTGAAATCTCTTACGTGTTCTATACATCTGTTGTATATGCATAATTTGGTCCGAATCTGTTCATCTCCTATAAAGACCATTGCTTTTGTCTTTGATTCAAATATGTTACAGTTAAATTCTTTTCCTGTGTTATATAAGATGCATATCTGGAGACCGTCGAATGGAGTGGCGAATATAAAGCTTGGTCATCCGCGAAGAGAACGTTTTTCAATATTTCGGTGGATTTTAATAAATAAAATAGATTCAACGCATCAATAGAATTGAAGATAGTAGAAGACGGCAAAAGATTACAACCCTAGAGGCAGAGAAAAATTGGTAGACCTAAAAAAGGTGGACTGTAGAATAGGAACAGGCCGCTAAAGCCTAAAACCGTTAAGGAGAAGAAGAAGAAGAAGAAGAAGAAGAAGAAGAAGAAGAAGAAGAAGAAGAAGAAGATGATGATGATGATGATGATGATGATGATGATGATGATGATGACGACGATGAAATTAAAAATGCATATGCTAAGGTAAAAAAATTTTTCTTTTACTGATAACCTTTACTCCATGTCTGTACACTATTTACAAATGCACAAGTGTTAAAGCAGTTTGATTAATGGAACCACTTTAATAATGTTTGGAATACGGTGCAGAGTGTAGCCCGGCGTATCCGTGTTCGCCTTTGTACACGTCACCGGTGCTCGGACCGAAACTGTAGACGCCATGATCGCCTCCGAATCCGGCACCAATTTCTCCCCCGTATCCGGCACCAATTTCTCCACCTCCATATCCTCCGGAGACGTGTGAAGCCTTTGCCAGAGCGATGTGTTGAGCTTCTCTTGCTGCGGCCACTTCATGCGTGTCAGCGAGATGTCCGTCCTTCAGTACAATAGGCTTAGCCAGAGGACCGTGGTAGCCCACAGGTCCGTGTTTAGCTGTAGGATACGACGAGATTCCGCTGGCAGCGACGCAAGTCAAAGCCCCCGCTAGAAAGATCACCTGAAACACGCAAATACTTGACATAAAAAAATTCCTCCACAGTTGCCCTGTACGAGATTTTTCAACATAAAATTTTATAATATACAGGAGGTTTCATCAAAATGATCGTGCAATTTTGCAATTTCCACCACTACAAGTGACCGATTAATAAACTGTTCTATGTGAGGTTGGTACACATGTTGGTGACAATCGTCTAAAATTTTAAAACTATTTGATCTATAATTTAGATTTCACCAGCTCATTGAGTAAGTCGTCCTTAGGTGACTTTTTGTCATTCTACAATGCAAGATAGAAGGACATTAATTAAATTTTGTGTAAACTGTGAGATAAACTGCTCTGTCCTGGTAAACGTGTTAAGAAAGCTACTGGCAAGACTGCTGTGCGTGCACAAGCGGTTTACAAGCTTCAAAGACTGCCGTAAATGAGTTGAAGTTCGTGGTTGTCAGATGAAATAATGTTTTGTGTTCCACGAAAATTCATCACTAGTCGCAGTGATAAATAAAGAGTACAATTCGGATATTTTACGCTATCTGTTTGAAGCTATTCGTAGAAAACGGCCAGATTTACGGAAGAATAATTTATGAAAATTGCAGGCCGATAATGCGCCTGGTCGCACGTCATGGCTTTTTAAGAATTTTGCCAGGCTAGGCAAAAGAAAACGTCATAAGGATGACACGGTAACTGCCGTATTCACCAGATGTGTCCCAACGCGATGGTTCCTCCTCCCAATTGCGATAATTTCCACGAAAAGACAACGTTTCGCGACCGTTGAAGACGTAAAACGAAAATCGCTAAGCGAGCTCAAGGCTGTACCAAAAAGTGCATGCTTGAAATATTCAGAAGACTGCAAAACGCCTGGCTTAATAGTCTTACATTCGACTGAGACTACTTTAAACGAGGCAGTATAAGTGCCGATGAATGAAGGCATAATTTTTAAAATAATCAAGAACTGCATGAACTTTTTGTTCACACTTCGTACTTTATAATAGTGCTTCCTATATGTATATTATTATATGCTTATATGTTTGTTTTGATTTATAATTGCTAAAACTATATTCTGTACAGAGCAAACTCCGTATGTATAATTTCTTAGTGTTAATGAAAGCGTATTGGTGTAGACAACTTACGAAACTTACTAAAGAGTTCATGATAATGCTGGTGTGGTGGCTTGGCAGGTAGAACTGTGCTTGATAGTAGATTCTGACTGGCTTAAATACGCCCACGTTCGAAAGCCAAACTCTTCTCACGCAATACGGTTCACGCACTCTGTCTTCTTAATTAACAGAATTCGCTAACTGAAGCAGTAAGTAGAAAGAAGTAGTTTCTATGGAAATATTTCATTTCGAAAATGATTTTAAATGTAAATCTTAGAACATGGAAGTCATGTATGGTTCTCCATACCGATATTTTATTCTGGAATTGCGTACCCTGATCAGACAGGATCTTCTTTACATGACCATATTTTGGGATATACTTTTCCAAAATTATCCTCAGTACCGCATCTGTTGTGGGTCTACCCACCGCATAAAGACTAACAATCTTAGTGAAGGCATCCGTACATACCACCAGATTTCTCATCCCCCTCGCCGCACGTGGTAATGGTCCAAGGAAATCGATGCACAGTAACTTATTTTTTCCATGCATAACGATGTTTCCCATCTCCACTTATTTGTGTTGGTTAGAATGTTTGGCTGTCTGGCAGGTGTGGCAGGTACGAAGTACTTATTTAACTTTTCTGGCCATGTTCATCCATATAAAATCTTCCCACGGTGTCAGGTAGCATTTGTTAATCAGCTTGTACAAAATATTGTTAACAATCTGGAACTTTGGATTTTCTGTAATCTGTATGTCATTTATTATTTTTCTAATTTTGTCGTCACGTTGTTGTTCAACATTTATGTTCGCTCCACTGCCACGTCTCCTATAACATTTCTCCGTGTCTGTTTTTATAAATACGATTGGTTTTTTGTTTTTTACTTCCATGTTCCGTAAGGAAATTGAAGTATTGTGATAGCGAAAAAAGTCGTGTTCGAGATAAGGGCTGATTCTGATTGTACTACCCTCAAAACGTGAAGAAAAATCATTTTCCCTAAAGTGTCCGTGTGGGTTTATGTGTCTGTGTGTAGAATTTTTTCTACAGCGATCGATAACTGCCGCAAATTCAAACAGAATTAAATAATTTTTTCACGTGTGTCTGAGTTGTAGAGCACTCAAGGCCTATTGATTTTGGTAAAGATCGATTAAGGAAGAGGGGTTGTTTACCTGCAACGTTTTACGTTTTAACAAGAGTAAAGTAGTTAATTTTGATAAATAAAGCATCCTGAAAGAAGGTAGGATATAGTCCACTGTAGGAAGGTAGATGAAATATCTATAAATGAAAAGGGTAGTTAATAGTAGAGGGGTAATTTTTTCACGTTTGGGTTTTATTTAATGCGTTTGACAAAATCAAATAAAAATACTTTTAATTTTTTAAACAATGGTAATTGTTAAAAATAAAATAATTTTGTTGCCAATCAATAAAATTAAAATTTTTGTATTTTAATTTAAATCATCTATTCGTGGTTAATATAGCAACCACGGCCCAACAGGCCACAAAATCATTGTGTGGCCACATAATTTTATAAATATGTAATAAATGCGTGATTATCTGCGTAGTTCAGTTTCTTTATAAGAATTAAGTACGGTAATTTTTATAGATAAAGTGACTCGAAAATAACATTATGTTACACGACTACCCTATACTAACAAAAATATCTATAAATAATGAAAATAATTTGAGGGTGGGGATACATTTTTAGAAATTATCGAACCGAATTGAAGTAAATGATTTATATATAAATCTTATATATAAATCTTAGAACATGGAAGTCATGTATGGTTAGGTCAGGCTTGGTTTTTTTAAAGTTATAAGAGACGTTATTTTAAGAACTGTCTATTTAATATCGTTGTCTATTTAATACTGTCTATGTAATCGTTATTTTAAGAACAATTTTAAGAACTGTCTCTATAAGTTACATAATTTCAGGAGATTTATCAACTAACGATGTATCAGCGAATCTACCAGATCCGTGCGTCGTGGTAAGTAGGTCTTTAATTAGTCGCATCAGGAACTATACTCGTCCACTGTGTTCCTGTACGTTTTGCCAAATCATTCGTTTACTTCTTCTCTTTGCCTTAATCTCTTGTGCTACCACGGCGATCAGTGCAAAATTTGTTTACTCCATTTATCCTCAAATTTTTTAATATTACTACGGCAATTACGTAAAGCTCTCGAAAAGTCTGCAGGTGCAGATACGTAAAAGTTCTACTGGTTTCTCGGCTAGCCGTGTACTTAAGTAGCTGCGAGACCTTTTCAAGTACTCTTAACTACACAAATTATGCCGGCTCGCCGCCAAAAGAATGGAATATGATTTTTAAACCCATTATTATTATTTACAATAGCCTAGCTCATTGAAAACGTAGAGAGTATTAGCTGCCCACATACATAGCTTCCATCGACTTCGAGAAGGCTTTTGACAGAGCGAATCGGAGCAAACTATGGGCAATAATGGCAAGGAAAGGGATCCCACAACATCTAATTAGAGCAATACAGAGTCTGTATATGGAGAATAAAATCTTAATAGAAGCAGGGGGACCGAGAACAGCTCCTAGAGTTGGCCTGATCAATTGTGGAGTACGATCACCTTCCAAGGGTAATCATACTCCATTGATTCCAAGGATGGATCAAGAGTGTCCATTATCACCTTCTCTTTTTAATTTATTTATTGACGATGTCGTACAAAACTGACAGATATGTCTTCCAGACCATTTTCTGATTGGTCAATCTACAAATTGTAACGTATTGCCACGTTACAAATCCAGGGAATCCATCTTAACTGACACTTGCCAATTACATGGGCTGCCTACGTTGTAACGAACTGTTATTAAACTCAAATTAATAGAAGTAATTACATAAGATAATTATAAGGAAACAAGGGAAGGTATTTCACTGATTTATGCACTCATTTTCATGTGTAACAAGATGACTTCTCTTTATTAACAACTGTTACTCAAAGATCCCATGACATCATTAATTAGATTAAAATATTTAAATGCTTTTCATAAAAAACTTAGGGATCAAACTGATTATGTATTCTTTTACCTCGGATCCGAGTTTACTTTAAGTATATTTATAGCAAAGACTTCTAAGTATTTTGAGTTCATCTAGACGCTTGCAAGACTTCTTTTACCATTTGAAGAATGGTATTATTACTTAAAGTGATTATAAATTACATTTACATTTAAGGCGTTACAACGTACGATATTGAATCTTACAGTAAACTCTTAGCTTGTCTCATTTTAATTTTAAACAAAATTTATAGTCTTTGAAAAGTCTCTTTTTAATGTGAGTTGTGTA
Organism: Magicicada septendecula; assembly: GCA_034769895.1. Taxonomy (NCBI): domain Eukaryota; kingdom Metazoa; phylum Arthropoda; class Insecta; order Hemiptera; family Cicadidae; genus Magicicada; species Magicicada septendecula. Next base: position 43,473,315 of record CM068373.1, on the reverse strand, counting down.
TCAAATATGATTAACTCTCGATAGGCAAGCTATCGAGTCACCTTTATATTTGGTCGTAGTAACCTCGTCCTGGGGTGTCTCTCTTTGGAATTCTTGAAGTCGGCATCATCATCTGGGTCGTGTCTTCGGCAAGTACTAGATAGGATGTTCACTGCGGAGATTGAAGTTTCTTTTGTGAAAGTAGGTATAGATCCACGGAGATCCTCGTCAGCGTCTTATGCATCGTATACGTGTATTTATGAAGTTTATGCAGATCACATCTTCATGTATAAGGTTGTACTTGAATTTACCTCTTGAGGGGAGACGTCATCTTGTTTACTACTAGTTAAGTTTTTGTTTTACTTATTACATTTTTCTTCTTAATACATCTTTATATCATTCACACATTACACAACGCTCGCCACGTTTAGCAGTGGTAGCTAACATTTTATAATTAAATTAAAAAAACAAATGCATTTTCGTGGAGCTCTCGCTCATACGTCTGTACGGTCTGACGGCAGCATAGTGACTCTCTCTACTAGATTCGACTGGCACATAACAACGGAGAGGGGCAAGTACTCCGCGACAATATAGTTCCTATTTTTATTTAAATTGACATTCTTATTACCAAAAACAATACATTAATTATATATATATAATTTAAATGAATTATTTTAACTACTACTCGTGCCTTCAATTTCTAATTACAAACATTATGATTTTTATATCTTCCTAAATTACAGACGACTCGCTATGAACGTTGTGTCCGGAATTAACAGGTCACCGCATGATGACCAGCAAAGGGTTAACTGTGATATTAATAAGTTTTTTACAATTCGACTTTTTATTAGTGCTTCTGTTGATTTTCATTCATTTCTCATTCTCATTCTGATTTAGTACAGGGGCTTTAGGTTTAATAGTGCTATTTAAAAAATACTTAATCGCTCGCAAATTTAATTTTTATTTATTTAAGATTACAGTTTCAATTAAATCGTCACATACTCCACCGCTTAAATTTCACGTTACGGGTGTTTTATGAGTCTAACGCATAATTGGGGACTTGGAGTATGTTTGGTGTCAGTGTGTGGAATTTCTCTCACATAGTTATTGGTAAGCGTTATATCCACTTGGTTCTTCTCCACAACACAATATACTTTTATATTTTCTTATAAACTACCTTTTTTTTTACATACTATTCACACTTAATATCTACATTTTAAAACACAAAACCCTTTCTTATCTCTATCACTTAAATCTACTACCGGTTTTTTCTTGGGGTTTTGTTACTCTCTCCGTAGAGTAATTTTCTAAATCTTTTGCTATTTAGAATTCAGTTTAGTTGTCATTGAGTACTCATTTACTTATCTTTCGCAGAACTGGATCTCAGGTTGATCAGGCCTCATTTCCAAACTCTACGATTAACATTTAGCACGGTTTCAGAAGTATGATATTCTTCACTACCTAGTATTACCTTTTCTACTTTTGGTTATACTATTCCTTCTCTTCTTCTTAGACAATTTTATCTGCGAAATATGTGTTCGCCGCACATATTTTCGAGTCGCAGGTTCGTACAGGGCTACTGTAACTGGAGTTAGGTACTTCTGGATTTGGTAAGGGCCACACCATGGGTATGATAGTTTAGAGGTGGTCTTATCAATTGCACTACTAGTCGGGTGAGTCTTATACATTACTAAGTCACCTACTTGGTACCTAATTGAATTATTAAGAATACCTTTCTCGTGGTATTTTCTGGATTTCTCTAAGTTCGCTCTTAAATTAGAGCGGGCTTTATTCCATATTTGCTTTATCTGCTTATCCGTTATTTGCGGAGGTAGCAGGTCGTGTATTTTCCATTTTGTGGACAAGGGGTGGTTTGGTTGGTATTTGTACAGTAACTCAAACGGGGTCGACTTGTGACCTTCGTGATAAGCTGAATTAAACGCGTATTGAATCCGGGATAGGTTTTGGTCCCACGACGTATGATCGTTCGCATGATAGGCTATTAACGCAGATTTGAGGTTTCGTAGATACCTTTCAGCAATATTGCCTTGCGGTCGATACTCCGTAGTGGTTATATGGTCTATTCCTAACTTGAAACTCATATTCTTAAATTCTTTCGCTTTAAACTGTGGTCCGTTATCTGATACTATACGTACAGGTGTACCGTAGTCTTTAAATAATCTTTCCTGTAATATTTTTACAGTCGTTGACGCTAATGCTCGTCGCATGGGATACATCCAAACAAATTTGGTGAATGAATCTACACAGATGAGTAACATAGTATTACCTGATTTGGATCGCGGATAAGGACCTGAAAAGTCTACATAAAGTTAAGAAAAAGGAGTCTTAGGGATTTCCGAAATCAATTGGCTTACCTGATTATTTCTAGCCGGTTTACTGAGAGCACATATTTTACATTTCTTTACGAAACTAGCTATTTCGCTGTTCATATTGTTCCAATGATATTCCTTTCGAACACGATGTATTGTCTTATTGATTCCCATATGGGCTCCTATGGTAGATGAATGGAAGTACTCCATCAGCATGGGCTTAATCACCTCAGGGGCTATTATTGTTAGTTCCTTTCCGCTTCTTATTTTATGGCATAGTACATTTTTACTCAATATGTATTTCTCGGATTTAATACCTTGCGCAAGTTGTTCTATAATAGTCTTCAGTAAGGGGTCTTGTTGTTGATACAGGGCAATGTTTGTAAAGGCAAGGGGGAACTCAGTAATTACGGCGTTAGCAAGTGCTATTTCCGGATTCTCCTTGCTTTCGGGAGTTTTAGAGGGCGACTGGAACATACGGGACAGGGTATCAGCGACTACGTTTTGTGTACCTTTAATGTGCTGCACTCTGAATTTGTAGCAGTTTAACTTCAATACCCATCTTCCAATACGTCCTAACTGTTTAGGGTGATTCAGTAACCAAGATAATGCTTGATTATCAGTTTCCAAAAGGAATTCTTTATGTTCTAGGAAGGGTTTAAACTTCTCGAATGCAAAAACAATGGCTAAACATTCCAATTCATATGCGGAATATTTTCTTTCTTGGTCGCTCAAGGTTCGCGATGCATAACTAATAGGTAGTCTACTGTTTTCTATCTCTTGATATATGACTGCACCTAACGCTACACTGGAACTGTCGGTCTGCACTACGAAAGGTTTCGTAAAATCGGCTAGTTGCAAAACTGGGGGAGATATGATACTTTCTTTAAGTTGCTCAAACGCATTTTGATGTAGTGAGCTCCATTCAAAATTCGCTCCCTTCTTTCTTAAGGAATTTAGGGGTGCTGCTATTTCGGCAAGATGGGGAATATATTTGTGGAAATAATTTACCATTCCCAAAAATCGGGCTATACCTTTTGCATCTCGTGGGGGTGAAAATTCTCTAATAGCGCGGGTTCGTTCGGGGTCAATGCTTACCTTTCCATTCGCTTTCACGATGTGACCTAAGAATGTAAACTGTGGGACGGCAAAATTTACCTTCTTTGGGTTAACAGTTAATCCTGCTCTTCGTAACCGAGATAACACTTCGCGTAGGTGTTTAAGATGTTGCTCCATTGATTCGCTATATATAACGATGTCGTCCAAATAGTGATACACATATTTAAATTTAATATCGTGAAATATCCTTTCTAATAATCTACTACATACGGAACTTCCTTGAGATATTCCAAAGGGTACTCTAGTAAATTGGTACAAGTTAAAAGGAACGGCAAACGCGGTTAGACGTTTTGATTCTTCCGAAAGGGGTATTTGGTGAAAAGCTTGATTCAGATCCATTACCGTAAAGACCATAGATTTCGTGAAGTAATGGAAAGCACTATGGATGTCTGGAAGAGGAATAGATTCAAATTCTATTCTTTTGTTTAATTGCCTGTAGTCCACAACTAGTCTGTGTTTATCGTGACCTTTCGGTACTAAAAAGGAGGGTGATGAATATGGGGACGTAGAGGGTTCAATGACTCCTTGCTCCAACAACTTGTTGATATGGTTTCTCATCACTTCCATCTTGGGAGACGACAACTTGTACGGAGGTAGGCGTATTACTTTCTGATCGCTCAAATTAATTTTATATTCTATTAGTTTAGTGAGTCCTAGTTTAGGTGTAAGAACTGAGGAAAATTCTTTTATTAATTTCAGTATTCTCATTCTATCTCTACTCTCTAGATGAGATAAATCAGACTCTTGGTGTATTACATGTGCAGTAGATGAACAATTTTTTTCCTGTTTCTCATTATTACAATCAAATCTATATTTCCGTGTACGGTCGAATCGAAAATAATATTTTTGCTCATAGATGTCAAGAATCATACCCGTTTTACTAATAAAGTCTGCTCCTAATATTAAGTCGGGTCCTAATTCATTACATACTAACATTGTAAAAAGCCAGGTTAGGTTCTTGATTTTAACCTTAACGGTAATGCTCAGTTTTATTATTGTATTTCGTTTATTGGCGGTAGCACACTTTATATTCACCGGTTGACTCCGTTTTACTAGATGGTGTTTCGCTAATTTGTCTGCTAACTCTTGACTGATTAAGGTTCTGCTAGATCCCGAATCAATTAATGCGATTGTGGAGTTAACGCCTAAGTCAACTCGTATTAAGGGTAATAGACTTTTAGTCCAGTCACATTTATTTATCGCGTTACATTTTTCAAGAAATTGTCTCACGTAGGGATCTATTTCCTTAGAACTTCTTTTCCTTCCACTTTGGTTATAAAATATATTTTTTTTTCGTTTCTTTAGGTTCACCAGATTTTGAGTTGCTGCGGAAGACACAGGATTTATTGTCTCCCTGCCTTACATGTTTTTTGGATCTGAGTGTTTACGTTCCAATGGCTTGCTCTTGCAGTCTTTTCTTATGTGTCCATATTTGCCGCAATTATAACAGATGGGTTTATTGCGATGAGGGTACCTTGTTTCCTCTTTAGATGGTGTTACACTTAACTTACCAGATTTGCGCACATTGTGAGGTTGAATACTTGCCTTTCATGCAGGGTTGTTACACCGGGCTCTAGGGCTCGCAATTCATTTCTATTTGTTTCTGCGGATTTCATCGTATGTCTATTTTGATCGGAGTACCATACATTTGACGAATGGATACTGCATCGTTCTAGATCTGCAATTGTGTTTGGTCTATTTATCAAAGCTAAACGAGATCTTTCCTCTGGTGACAGTCCTATTAAAATGGTGTCGACCATCTGTGTCTCATTCCAATCTACACGTAGTAGTCGAGATGACTCTCTGATATCGGAGATGTAATGAGCTAATCTCTCGTGATTTCCTTGTACTCGGAGTACGGTCTTTCTTTTAATTTCTTCATAAATTCCGGTTGGAATAAAGTACTTTATTATCGAGCTATGTAGGTCTTCTACTGGAAGTGTAGAGCTTAATGCTTCTATTACACGATTCTTTAACGGTGGTTTACATTTCGGTATCAGAACTTGCAAAATTTGCCAATCATTCAGCTGCTGTAGATCTTTTATCTGCAGGAGATATTTAATGAAATTTAGTAATTTGGAGACATTTAATCCATCGGTGTAAGGGATTTCAGTTAAGATTCTCTCCACAGGATGAGTAATTTTTCCGTATAGGTCAGCGTTATGGTTCAAGGTTGGCATTCCTTTAGGAGAACGATATGATGCATTCGGGGTGGTCAATTCGTGAGTTCCGGGGCGAATCTGGAAACTATCGGGAGGAGGGGCATTTAAATCTCTATCTGTATTTTGCTCTTGGTTAGCTTGCATTTGCGATACGGCGGGTGAGTTCCGATCAGTGTTAGGCGGAGGTAGATCAGTAGTAGGGGATTGTACTGGGGAGATGTGTAATTTCTTCAAGGACTTCTCTATTTCATCCATCCGGAACGAGTCGGATCTTCTTCTTAAGTCATTAATAATAGTGGGCAAGCGACGTAAAGCTTCGTCAGCTAGGTTTTGCACTTCACGTGGTATTTCCGTAAGATTAGGCCAGATCAACAAATTTTTCATTCGCCGGGTTAAATGCTCTATTCTCTGAGTAGTCCGCAAAAGAGCTTCGTAAGACAGCTCGTCCTTTAATAACAAATCCGCATTAAATTGGGCCATTTTTTATCTTATTTCTAACACATTAAAACGTACTTAAAACTGATTCTACAACACTACACACTAATTACATAGATAAGATGAATTCTTGGGTAAATCATTTGCATAATTCAGAAAAGAACAATTTCTCTTCTAAGGGAGAGACAGAAACTCCACACACACATATTTCAAAGTTAAATCGCCGATCAGCTGTTTGCTGGAATGTAGGCCACCCTCTTTTATTTAGTAAACAAAGGCAGGGTAACTGTGTGCGTGAGAATGCGGGGTTTACGCTCACGTATTGTTCTCTACACAATGCCACAGACTAACTTCCTTGACAGGTCTTAACTGGAGAAGCCAGCTCGGACGCATGGGGTGAATCTCATTCAACAAAGCACGCCTTCAACTTACACGTGTATTACGGTTATAACAGTCTGACTTTATTAATTCTCGTACTTTCCACAATTAAATTAATTATTTATATTGGTAACAAATTTAAGTTACGAAATTCTTTCCACGTAATTATCCGGGTCTACTTTACACAGGAGCATTATTATTATTTCTCTCTTATTACTTTTACCGTGACGACATACACACACTAACATATACTATGTAGGCATATTCAAGAAACAACAGGTCTTGGATTGTCATAATATAAACCTGTTAAAGACTGAGCAGATCACCAAGCCCTACAATTCATGTACATACTTGCATTTGGCTTCATGCAATGATATCTCAAGTTATACTGACTATCATTTGCGTATCTTAAAACAAATTCATTTTATGAAAATTAAAGTTACATCAAATACATTGCCTGAGTGCATAGATCAGACAACTGAGTGCCAAAAGTTATCTATTTTACTACTTAACAATTACTTTAATTAGCAGGGTGACGTATCTCTGTTAATGTCACGATGCTTACAACCTTTTTACTAATTTAGCAGAGTGGCGCAATTTTGTAACGTATTGCCACGTTACAAATCCAGGGAACCCATCTTAACTGACACTTGCCAATTACATGGGCTGCCTACGTTGTAACGAACTGTTATTAAACTCAAATTAATAGAAGTAATTACATAAGATAATTATAAGGAAACAAGGGAAGGTATTTCACTGATTTACTTGTGCTACCACGGCGTTCAGTGCAAAATTTGTTTACTCCATTTATCCTCAAATTTTTTAATATTACTACGGCAATTACGTAAAGCTCTCGAAAAGTCTGCAGGTGCAGATACGTAAAAGTTCTACTGGTTTCTCGGCTAGCCGTGTACTTAAGTAGCTGCGAGACCTTTTCAAGTACTCTTAACTACACGAATTATGCCGGCTCGCCGCCAAAAGAATGGAATATTATTTTTAAACCCATTATTATTATTTACAATAGCCTAGCTCATTGAAAACGTAGAGAGTATTAGCTGCCCACATACATAGCTTCCATCGACTTCGAGAAGGCTTTTGACAGAGCGAATCGGAGCAAACTATGGGCAGTAATGGCAAGGAAAGGGATCCCACAACATCTAATTAGAGCAATACAGAGTCTGTATATGGAGAATAAAATCTTAATAGAAGCAGGGGGACCGAGAACACCTCCTAGAGTTGGCCTGATCAATTGTGGAGTACGATCACCTTCCAAGGGTAATCATACTCCATTGATTCCAAGGATGGATCAAGAGTGTCCATTATCACCTTCTCTTTTTAATTTATTTATTGACGATGTCGTACAAAACTGACAGATATGTCTTCCAGACCATTTTCTGATTGGTCAATCTACAAATTGTAACGTATTGCCACGTTACAAATCCAGGGAATCCATCTTAACTGACACTTGCCAATTACATGGGCTGCCTACGTTGTAACGAACTGTTATTAAACTCAAATTAATAGAAGTAATTACATAAGATAATTATAAGGAAACAAGGGAAGGTATTTCACTGATTTACTTGTGCTACCACGGCGTTCAGTGCAAAATTTGTTTACTCCATTTATCCTCAAATTTTTTAATATTACTACGGCAATTACGTAAAGCTCTCGAAAAGTCTGCAGGTGCAGATACGTAAAAGTTCTACTGGTTTCTCGGCTAGCCGTGTACTTAAGTAGCTGCGAGACCTTTTCAAGTACTCTTAACTACACGAATTATACCGGCTCGCCGCCAAAAGAATGGAATATTATTTTTAAACCCATTATTATTATTTACAATAGCCTAGCTCATTGAAAACGTAGAGAGTATTAGCTGCCCACATACATAGCTTCCATCGACTTCGAGAAGGCTTTTGACAGAGCGAATCGGAGCAAACTATGGGCAGTAATGGCAAGGAAAGGGATCCCACAACATCTAATTAGATTAATACAGAGTCTGTATATGGAGAATAAAATCTTAATAGAAGCAGGGGGACCGAGAACAGCTCCTAGAGTTGGCCTGATCAATTGTGGAGTACGATCACCTTCCAAGGGTAATCATACTCCATTGATTCCAAGGATGGATCAAGAGTGTCCATTATCACCTTCTCTTTTTAATTTATTTATTGACGATGTCGTACAAAACTGACAGATATGTCTTCCAGACCATTTTCTGATTGGTCAATCTACAAATTGTAACGTATTGCCACGTTACAAATCCAGGGAATCCATCTTAACTGACACTTGCCAATTACATGGGCTGCCTACGTTGTAACGAACTGTTATTAAACTCAAATTAATAGAAGTAATTACATAAGATAATTATAAGGAAACAAGGGAAGGTATTTCACTGATTTATGCACTCATTTTCATGTGTAACAAGATGACTTCTCTTTATTAACAACTGTTACTCAAAGATCCCATGACATCATTAATTAGATTAAAATATTTAAATGCTTTTCATAAAAAACTTAGGGATCAAACTGATTATGTATTCTTTTACCTCGGATCCGAGTTTACTTTAAGTATATTTATAGCAAAGACTTCTAAGTATTTTGAGTTCATCTAGACGCTTGCAAGACTTCTTTTACCATTTGAAGAATGGTATTATTACTTAAAGTGATTATAAATTACATTTACATTTAAGGCGTTACAACGTACGATATTGAATCTTACAGTAAACTCTTAGCTTGTCTCATTTTAATTTTAAACAAAATTTATAGTCTTTGAAAAGTCTCTTTTTAATGTGAGTTGTGTATCAAATATGATTAACTCTCGATAGGCAAGCTATCGAGTCACCTTTACAATTGGTCGTAGTAACCTCGTCCTGGGGTGTCTCTCTTTGGAATTCTTGAAGTCGGCATCATCATCAGGGTCGTGTCTTCGGCAAGTACTAGATAGGATGTTCACTGCGGAGATTGAAGTTTCTTTTGTGAAAGTAGGTGTAGATCCACGGAGATCCTCGTCAGCGTCTTATGCATCGTATACGTGTATTTATGAAGTTTATGCAGATCACATCTTCATGTATAAGGTTGTACTTGAATTTACCTCTTGAGGGGAGACGTCATCTTGTTTACTACTAGTTAAGTTTTTGTTTTACTTATTACATTTTTCTTCTTAATACATCTTTATATCATTCACACATTACACAACGCTCGCCACGTTTAGCAGTGGTAGCTAACATTTTATAATTAAATTAAAAAAACAAATGCATTTTCGTGGAGCTCTCGCTCATACGTCTGTACGGTCTGACGGCAGCATAGTGACTCTCTCTACTAGATTCGACTGGCACATAACAACGGAGAGGGGCAAGTACTCCGCGACAATATAGTTCCTATTTTTATTTAAATTGACATTCTTATTACCAAAAACAATACATTAATTATACATATATAATTTAAGTGAATTATTTTAACTACTACTCGTGCCTTCAAATTTCTAATTACAAACATTATGATTTTTATATCTTCCTAAATTACAGACGACTCGCTATGAACGTTGTGTCCGGAATTAACAGGTCACCGCATGATGACTAGCAAAGGGTTAACTGTGATATTAATAAGTTTTTTACAATTCGACTTTTTATTAGTGCTTCTGTTGATTTTCATTCACTTCTCATTCTCATTCTGATTTAGTACAGGGGTATAGGTTTAATAGTGCGATTTAAAATATACTTAATCGCTCGCAAATTTAATTTTTATTTATTTAAGATTACAGTTTCAATTAAATCGTCACAAAATGACACTTTGTAGATGGGTATACATTTGTTAAAGGGAATCTGCAAAGACTCTGGATTTCAGATATCCACAATTAAAACCAAGGTGATGGCTTTTTGTGATCCCGTACGGGCAAAAATTGTTATAGGCGGTACTGTCACGGAACAAGTTAGCAGCTTTGAATACCTGGGTTACTGTGTGTATTATAATGCAAGCAACTACGCGGTGAACAAGTTGCATAAGTTCAACCTTACGTGCGGGACCATCAGGCGAACCCTTAAGTCAGCAAGTAAAGAAACACGCCTAAAATTCTACAAGGTTATAGCTATTCCCACACTTCTTTATGGGTCTCAGAATTGAACTTTAACGAAAGGCGAGGCCAGTCGTATCCAAGCGGCTGAAATGAGATTTCTCAGGCACGTGGCAGGGTATACTCTCCATGGTCGTAGAAGGAACACAGATATACGGCAGGAACTGTATATTATGAGTATACTTGACAGGATTGCCCAGTACCGGCTGAATTGGTGGGAACATCTTTGCCGAATCGATGACTGCATCATCCCTAAACAAATATGGAACTATAAGCCGAGGGGACGGAGAGGTGTGGGACGTCCGAGGAAGCGCTGGAGTGACTGCTGTAATATTTGCCTATTTAAGGCCGGAACAAACCATTCTTTTAGGATGATGATGATGATGAAACTCATCATTTACCTTATGCTGGGTAAATATAAGGGTCTACGGCTGACTTAGAAGTCAATTACACCTGGCGATATTGTAGAGTGCGCATCAAATGGTCGTTGCGGATTAAGGGAACTGATTATTGCCTTATAATTAATAGCCGACATTATTTTAATGTGTGGACAAACTCAACTTGAGTTATTGTAGGAGAGTACCTTGTTGATTTAAAATTGTTATTTTAACTCATTAAAGCTGGTAATTAGCGATTTTATGGCTGTCTGTATTTTCTTTCCATTGTACCATACGATGTTCCGTGAGGTAGTTGTAACGATATTACTGCCTTCCACATTCCATAACAGCTTTACATTCCGTCTTATTTACGCTTCTGAGCCACTCATTTCTACTTTTATCTGACAGTTTCACTTTTAATATTTCCTTTGTTTCATCATTCTTTGGATTTACACGATTTTTTCAGTAGTGTAAACACAAAAATCGTTGATACTCCTTTAACTCCATTATAGACAATAAGAATTATCCCGTTGAAATTCCATTGACTACTTTACGGCCTAATAGGCCGTGGCTCACTTTTGCCGCATAGAACAGGCGTTTCAGGTTCACCGTTGGAGGCCACCTTCAGTGTAAACGGTTCGAGTAACCGGTACGATCTTCACCAGTTAACCACAGTACTGCGGCACTGTTCAATTTGAAGATCGCGGTTAACTGGTTAAGATCGTACCGGTTACTCGAACCGTTTACAGTGAAGATGGCCCGAAACGTCTGTTCTATGCGGGAGTAGCGGACCACGGCCTAATAGCCCGTAGAGTAATCAATCGAGTTTCAACAGAGTTGACGTCGGCGTGAATCTAATATACCAAGTAAAAATTACTGTTTAATAATATAAAAAATGATCTATTACACCTTTTAACTGGTCTCATAAATATCATTTCTGCTGTGTGTCTCTTCTTTTCACCTTTTTTCTTTATGGCCGAAGTTCCAGAACCATACAGTAGTATAAGTATTGCCATTGTTTTATAATTTTTGGGGGTTTCTTTTCTACATTTATTTAACAACATTCCTCAAATCGTCCAACTTCATTCGTGTGAAATTCGTCCCTTTATTTTCCATATCTCTATCTTGATCATAAGTAATGTCGCGTCCAAGATAGCTGAAATCTCTTACTTGTTCTATGCTTCTGTTGTCTATGCATAATTTGGTCCGAACCTGTTCATCTCCTATAAAGACCATTGCTTTTGCCTTTGACTCAGATATGTTACATTTAAATTCTTTTCCTGTGTTATGTAAGATGCATATCTGGAGATCGTCTTCTGAAGTGGCGAATATAGCTTGGTCATCCGCGAAGAGAACGTTTCTCAATATTTCGGTGGATTTTATTAAATAAAATAGATTCAACGCATCAATAGAATTGAAGATATTAGCAGACGGCAAAAGATTACAACCCTAGAGGCAGAGAAAAATTGGTAGACCTAAAAAAGGTGGACTGTAGAATAGGAACAGGCCGCTAAAGCCTAAAACCGTTAAGAAGAAGAAGAAGAAGAAGAAGAAGAAGAAGAAGAAGAAGAAGAAGAAGAAGATGATGACGATGATGAAATTAAAAATGCATATGCTAAGGTAAAAACAATTTTCTTTTACTGATAACCTTTATTCCATGTCTGTACACTATTTACAAATGCTCAAGTGTTAAAGCAGTTTGATTAATGGAACCACTTTAATAATGTTTGGAATACGGTGCAGAGTGTAGCCCGGCGTATCCGTGTTCGCCTTTGTACACGTCACCGGTGCCCGGACCGAAACTGTAGACGCCATGATCGCCTCCGTATCCGGCACCAATTTCTCCCCCGTATCCGGCACCAATTTCTCCACCTCCATATCCTCCGGAGACGTGTGCAGCCTTTGCCAGAGCGAAGTGTTGAGCTTCTCTTGCTGCGGCCACTTCATGCGTGTCAGCGATATGTCCGTCCTTGAGTACAACAGGCTTAGCCAGAGGACCGTGGTAGCCTACAGGTCCGTGTTTAGCTGTAGGATACGACGAGATTCCGCTGGCAGCGACGCAAGTCAAAGCCGCCGCTAGAAAGATCACCTGAAACACACAAATACTTAACATAAAAAAATTCCTCCACAGTTGTCCCTGTACGAGATTTATCAACATAAAATTGTATAATATACAGGAGGTTTCATCGAAAAGATTGTGCAATTTTGCAATTTCCACCACTACAAGTGACCGATTAAAAAACTGTTCTATGTGAGGTTGGTACACATGTTAGTGACAATCGTCTAAAATTTTAAACCTATTTGATGCATAATTTAGATTTTACCAGCTCATTGAGTAAGTCGTCCTTAGGTGACTTTTTGTCATTCTACTATGCAAGATAGAAGGACATTAATTAAATTTTGTGTAAACTGTGAGATAAACTGCTCTGTCCTGCTACACGTGTTAAGAAAGCTACTGGCAAGACTGCTGTGCGTGCACAAGCGGTTTACAAGCTTCAAAGACTGCCGTAAATGAGTTGAAGTTCGTGGTTGTCAGATGAAATAATGTTTTGTGTTCCACGAAAATTCATCACTAGTCGCAGTGATAAATAAAGAGTACAATTCGGATATTTTACGCTATCTGTTTGAAGCTATTCGTAGAAAACGGCCAGATTTACGGAAGAATAATTTATGAAAATTGCAGGCCGATAATGCGCCTGGTCGCACGTCATGGCTTTTTAAGAATTTTGCCAGGTTAGACAGAAGAAAACGTCATAAGGATGACACGGCAACTGCCGTATTCACCAGATGTGTCCCAACGCGATGGTTCCTCCTCCCAATTGCGATAATTTCCACGAAAAGACAACGTTTCGCGACCGTTGAAGACGTAAAACGAAAATCGCTAAGCGAGCTCAAGGCTGTACCAAAAAGTGCATGCTTGAAATATTCAGAAGACTGCAAAACGCCTGGCTTAATAGTCTTACATTCGACTGAGACTACTTTAAACGAGGCAGTATAAGTGCCGATGAATGAAGGCACAATTTTTAAAATAATCAAGAACTGCATGAACTTTTTGTTCACACTTCGTACTTTATAATAGTGCTTCCTATATGTATATTATTATAGGCTTATATGTTTGTTTTGATTTATAATTGCTAAAACTATGTTCTGTACAGAGCAAACTCCGTATGTATAATTTCTTAGTGTTAATGAAAGCGTATTGGTGTAGACAACTTACGAAACATACTAAAGAGTTCATGATGATGCTGGTGTGGTGGCTTGGCAGGTCGAACTGTGCTTGATAGTAGATTCTGACTGGCTTAAATACGCCCACGTTCGAAAGCCAAACTCTTCTCACGCAATACGGTTCACGCACTCTGTCTTCTTAATTAACAGAATTCTCTAACTATGTAAGATAATTTATGTACGTATGACACGTAAGAGAGCAGGAGTGTAATCAAAGAAGTTGCGAAATTAGTCTTTTCTGCAGATATCTAATTACCGGGCTATAGCTGCCAATTTATTAAATACATTATTGTTACACCCTTGATGCTGTCTTGTTACAGGTAAGCGTTGTCTGTTTTTCTCACAAAATTCGTAACACGTTAAGTATCTACGTGTGTCTGCACATAATGAAATGCAAATTAAAATAGGTGTATACTTGTAATATAAGGTGTAATCTTTAATATACAATATTTTATCTCTAGCCTTAATTTTAAATGTTACTTGTAATCTGTGGTAATGCAAATCTTATCTGACTCTTCTGTTAACCAGTCTTAAGGCATGGCGCAGTGCAGATTTGTACGGGCTTTTCTGTACAGTATTCAGAAAAAAATACACAAAGTACAGTTCGTAATTGTCATCGTCATCCTTTACGGCTTAGGCTAGCAGCCTGTTCCAGTCCCACTTGATTTCATCCAACCATCGCTTCGGGGTCTTCCCACACTCTCTCTTACCTGGATGATAGTCAAGGGCTCTTGTTGCAGATCTAGTTGGTTCCACTCTCTCTACATGTAACCGTCATTCCGTTTTGTACCGGGTGATTTTTCATTTAAGCTTTCAGCTATGCCTAGCTCCATTCTAATATGAGCATTTCTGATAAGATCTCTCCTAATACAACCTTTTACAGCCCACAAGAACCTCATTTCCGCTCCTTGTATTCTGGACATACAAAGTACAGTTCTGAAAAAAAATTTAACAGAATACAATCTCAATTTAAGAACATGATCTGCTCATGTACGTTAAAAACTAAAGTTGATAACTTGAATATTTATTATCTAAGTGGAACAGTACAATATATCCCGCTCCCCTCTCAATAAAATTACACAGGGAGGCATTTTGTGTTTTTTCAGTATT
Source organism: Magicicada septendecula (assembly GCA_034769895.1). NCBI lineage: Eukaryota > Metazoa > Arthropoda > Insecta > Hemiptera > Cicadidae > Magicicada > Magicicada septendecula. Next base: position 43,458,138 of record CM068373.1, on the reverse strand, counting down.
AAAATATTTCAAATATATCATTGACCATTTAATAATCTAACTGGTGTTAGTTCTAGTTGAACGTCACCAGATTTCGCTTTCACTTTTGACACTGGGCTATCTTATTTGTCTTCCATTACTAACTTTATAACCATTGGCATAAAGCACCTAACGTATGGATTTGTACTTATGTAATCTCAAAGTGTAGTTTCACAATTCATGACTGACATGTCTGCATGCTCAGAGCTCCCGTGCTCTGAGCGCCTAATAACGAAAGAGACGTGCTCGTAGCGCCCACGATTCCTTCTGTCAACGCCTTTCGTCTTTTTATCGGCATAGCTATAAAAATCGTACTTGTAAGTACAATTAAAAATTAAAAATCATATTTTGAGACGATTAAACATGAATACTAATTTTAGTATAGTAACAACAGAAAACATGTATAATAATTAAGCCTATGATAATTTCATTAATATTATTATTCATATTTTGATGCAACACAATACCAGTATCTTGACAAACGCGCAACGAAGAAATAAACCAAGATTAGTTTTAAGATGACGAAACGTGTGTAAATATACACTTAAATTTTTTTGCGCGAAGTTGGCCATAGGCCGCATCTTGTGAAACTACATAAGCCCGTGCCGTGACTTGAATTTGAGCAAATCGAGAATTGTCGTTTTGCCCCTAAACAGTAGTAGGTATTCGGTTGCTCATCACTACTACCTGCCTGAGTGAAGTCTGATCATTCACTAACTAATTTATAATTTTAACAACTTTTGATTGTTCTGTCTTCTCTATCTGTTCTAAAACTCTTTCTAGTTAAGATAATTTTGTTAAATTCAAATTTGATATTAAATTGAATTTAATACACACTCAGTGTTTCTCCTTAAAAACAGTTTATTCTTCAAAAACTCATTCATAAGACTTTGTATAATCTTTATTTTGTTTAATTACAGCATACCATCATTTGGACAAATTTGTGGTCCTGGAAAAGGCATATTCTTTGTTGAGTCTACTGATCATCATTCACATCCTCTTGAATGCTTCCGCAGCGCTTGCCACTGAGAGCCGTCTTTAATTTGAAGATAGATCAAAATGACAGAAACTCATGTTCGCGTTAGAGTTAAAAAAAAATCATGACACCAGCTTCGAACAATTTGGCCCTTGTTTGATAAAATTTTGGACGTAAATATCGGACAAATCTGTTTATTAGTGTGCTGTTATAACAGGATTCCTTGAGGAACTCAGTCCGTTGCTATCACATCAAATTTGTGATAGGCAACGAACTGGGATTTTTGTAATCCGTGATCCACCTATGGCTATAATGTTATTTCTTAATCTCTCACGTTGTGTTTTATAGCTTTGCAAAAGTTGTTTGTTTATTTTCTGACAAACGTCAACGTTATTATGCGTAAGGCAATGTAGAATTCACTTGGCGACATATTTTGCTCAACTGAAAACTAAACTGGTTCACACATTGGCTTCATAAGAGAAATTTTCTTGGCGGTCTTTTCCATCTGGCAATAGCTATTGATGTGACTTCGTTTGCTGTTGTCGGTCTTCCGCTTCGTAAGGTACCCTGATTGGCTACTCGACCACCACGGAAACGACGATAGATCGTGACACTGTTCTGCGATCTACTAAATCATTGACACTTCATACTATTATTAAGAATTTGTATCGGGGGTTTCCCTTGAAAAGTTTCGATTTAGCGAAATTTAGACGCATCTGTGGAACGATTCATAGTGCACTGCTGTTAAAATGCAACACAGTACATAAGTGGAAAATAATAAATTTAAAAAAAAAAACATAAATTTAATTGAATTGGAACATATGTTTTAAAATGTAAACAAAAACATTGTATCGACTCACCCATCAACATAGAGGTAGATTCCTATATGAGATAAAACAGTATAAAGATATATGTTCTGAAAAGAATATATGAAATTTGAAATGAATATTATAATAAGAGGAAATAGTAAGAAAATTATCATATAATAAATACAAACTAGAATTAAGAATATTAGAAATAAAGTTATATGATAAAAAGATGTAACTAAGTTAGGAGGTTATCAAGGCGGCAAATTTGTAAATTGTTAGAGATTGGATTGTATAGAAATGAAAGGAAATGTATTAGTCTAAAATTGTATTTAATAAGACTAACATCAGGAGTCTAAATTTATATCTAAGGTAACTAACATCAAGAGTCTAATTTTATCAAAGACTCAAATAACGTTCTGGATACAGCCCTGAATTGTAGAGTTCTCAAGACCTATTGTTTTTGGTCAAGATCTGTTATGGGAAAGAGGTAGTTTACCAGCAACGTTTTATGTTTTAATAAGCGTATTTTCTATGGCAAACGATAAGAGCCGCAAATTCAAACAGAATCAAATAATTTTTTGCATACAGCCCAGAATTGTAGAGTACTCAAGGCCTGTTGTGTTTGGTGAAGATCTGATAAGGGAAAGGGGTAGTTTACCGGCAACGTTTTTTTAATCAAGGGTAATTTTTTATATGGCAAACCATAACAACAGCAAATTCAAACAGAATCAAATAATGTTTTGCATACAGCCCTGGATTGTAGACTTCTCAAGACCTGTTGGTGTTGGTGGTAAGGGAAAGTGGTAGTTTACCGGCAACGTTTTATGTTTTCACAAGGGTATTTTTTTTTACGAACTATAACTGCCACAAATTCAAAGAATCAAATTATGTTTTGCATACCGTCTTGAATTGTATTGAATTGTGAAGACCTATTGATTTTGGTGAAGATCGGTTAAGGGAAAGGGGTAGTTTACCAGCAACGGTTTTTTTTTTAAATCAAGGGTAATTTTTTTATGGCAAACTATAACAGCCGCATATTCAAACAGAATCAAACAATGTTTTGCATACAGCCCTGTATTATAGAGTTCTCAAGACCTGTTGGTTGTGGTGAAGGTCGGTTAAGGTAAAGGGGTAGTTTACCAGCAACATTTTATATTTTAACAAGGGTATTTTCTATCGCAAACGATAAAAACCGCAAATTCAAACAGAATCAACTACTCTTTCGCATACAGCCCTGATTTGTAGAGTTCTCAAAACTATTGGTTTTGGTGAAGATCGGTTATTGGAAGGGGGTAGTTTACCTGCAACGTTTTATATTTTAGCAAGGGCATTTTCTATTGAAAACGATAAAAGCCGCAAATGTAAACAGAATCAAATAATTTTTGCATACAGCCCAGAATTGTAGAGTACTCAAGTAGAGTACTCAAGGCCTGTTGTGTTTGGTGAAGATCTGATAAGGGAAAGGGGTAGTTTACTGGCAACGATTTTAATCAAGGGTAATTTTTTTATATGGCAAAGCATAACAACCGCAAATTCAAACAGAATCAAATAATGTTTTGCATACAGCCCTGGATTGTAGAGTTCTCAAGACCTGTTGGTGTTGGTGGTAAGGGAAAGGGGTAGTTTACCGGCAACATTTTATGTTTTAACAACGGTAATTTTTCTATGACGAACGATAACTGCCATAAATTCAAACAGAATCAATTACATTTTTGTAAACATTTTGAATTATAGAGAACTCAAGAAGTCTGTTGATTTTGTTGAAGATCGGTTAAGGGAAAGGGGTAGTTTACCAGCAACGTTTTATGTTTTAACAAGGGTATTTTTTTTACGAACTATAATTGCCACAAATTCAAAGAATCAAATAATGTTTTGCATACCGTCTTGAATTGTAAAATTGTGAAGGCCTGTTGATTTTGGTGAAGATCGGTTAAGGGAAAGGGATAGTTTACCAGCAACGGTTTTTTTAAATCAAGGGTATTTTTTTTTATGGCAAACGATAACAGCCGCATATTCAAACAGAATCAAATAATGTTTTGCATACAGCCCTGTATTATAGAGTTCTCAAGACCTGTTGGTTTTGGTGAAGATCGGTTAAGGTAAAGGGGTAGTTTACCAGCAAATTTTGTATTTTAACAAGGGTATTTTCTATGGCAAACGATAAAAACCGCAAATTCAAACAGAATCAACTACCCTTTCGCATACAGCCCTGATTTGTAGAGTTCTCAAAACTTTTTGTTTTGGTGAAGATCGGTTAATGGAAAGGGGTAGTTTACCTGCAACGTTTTATATTTAACAAGGGTATTTTCTATGGAAAACGATAAAAACCGCAAATGTAAACAGAATCAAATAATGTTTTGCAACAGCCCTGAATTGTAGAGTTCTCAGGACCTATTGTTTTTGGTGAAGAACGGTTAAGGGAAAGGGGTAGTTTACCGGCAACGTTTTATGTTTTAAAAGGGTATTTTCTATGGCAAACCTTAAGAGCCGCAAATTCAAACAGAATCAAACAATTTTTTGCATACAGCCTGGTTTGTAGAGTACTCAAGATCTATTGCTTTTGGTGAAGATCGATTATTGGAAAGGGGTAGTTTACCAGCAAGGTTTTATGTTTTAAAGGGTATTTTCTATGGTAAACGATAAGAGTCGCAAATTCAAACAAAATCGAATAATTTTTTGCATACAGTTTTGATTTGTAGAGTACTCAAGATCTGTTGTTTTTTGGTTAAGATCGGTTAACGGAAAGGATTAGTTTGCCAGCAACGTTTTTCTTATCCAGGTTAATTTATTTCTATGGCAAACGATAACACCGGCAAATTCAAACAGAATCAAATAATGTTTTGCATACAGCCCTGAATTGTAGAGGACTGAAGGTCTATTGATTTTGGTGAAGGTCGGTTTAGAGAAAGGGGTAGTTTACCATCAACATTTTATGTTTTAAGAAGAGTAAAGTACTTAATTTTGATAAATAAAGTATCTTGATAAGAAGCTCATAATAATCCACTGTAGAAACGTAGATGAAATATCTATAAATGAAGAGGTTAGGTGAACGGGGTGGGGGTAATTTTCTATAAATGAAAATTATATATGAAGTGGGAGGGGAGAATTATTTATGTGTACTACGTTATCGGCAACAAAGAAGTAGTTTTTTGTTAAAATTCCTTCCCCGGCTGTTTAGCCGTAGTCCAATGTTTTCTGCAAAACCAGACTTTTCGGCAGTGCCATCGACTTCCATCTCATTGAAAATCGAGTGCGAAAACGTGAGGTGGTATACGTTAGTGCCACAGTACTGTGGTTAAAGGCTGAAGCAATAAGTAGAAAGATGTAGTTTCTATGGAAATATTTCATTTCCAATATGATTTTAAATATAAATCTTAGAACATGGAAGTTCTGTATGGTTCTCCATACCGATATTTTCGAAAAGTGTGTGTGTGTTTGTGTCTATAACAAACAATAACAGCCGCAAATTCAAGCAGTATCAAATCGTTTTGTGCATACAGCCCATATTTGTAGAGTACTCAAGACCTGTTGTTTTTGGTGATGATCGGTTAGGGGGAAGGGGTAGTTTACCACCAACGTTTTGTGTTTTAACAAGGGTAATTTTTTTTATGACGAACAATAACTGCCATAAATTCAAAGTGAATCAAATACTTTTTTGCATGCAGTCCCGAATTGTAAAGAAGTGAATGCCTGTTGATTTTGGTGAAGATCGGTTAAGGGAAAGGTGTAGTTTAACAGCCACTTTTCATGTTTTAACAAGAGTAATTTTTTCTATGTCGAACGATAACTGCCGTAAATTCAAACATAATCAAATAATGTTTTGCATACTTCCCTACATTGTAGAGAACTCAAGGCCGGTTGATTTTGGTGAAGATCTTGATTTTGGTGAAGATCGGTTAGGCGAAAAGGGTTGTTTACCTGAAACATTTTTTGTTGTAACAAGAGTGAAGTACTTAGTTTTGATAAATAAAGTATCCTGATAAGAATATCCTAATAATCCACTGTAGAAACGTAGATGAAATATCTATCAATTTAGGGGCTAGTTGAACGGGGTGGAGGTAATTTTCTATAAATGAAAATTATATTTGAAGAGGGAGGGGATACTTTTTTACATATGTACTACGTTATCGGCAACAAAGAAGTAGTTTGTTGTTAAAATTCCTTCCCGTCCTGTTTGGCCGTAGACCAATGTTATCGGCAAACCCAGACGTTTCGGCAGTGCCATCGACTTCCATCATCAGTGAAAATCGAGTGCAATAACGTGAGGTGGTATACGTTAGTCACCACAGTACTGTGGTTAAGGCTGAAGCAGTAAGTAGAAAGAAGTAGTTTCTATGGAAATATTTCATTTCGAAAATGATTTTAAATGTAAATCTTAGAACATGGAAGTCATGTATGGTTCTCCATACCGATATTTTATTCTGGAATTGCGTACCCTGATCAGACAGGATCTTCTTTACATGACCATATTTTGGGATATACTTTTCCAAAATTATCCTCAGTACCGCATCTGTTGTGGGTCTACCCACCGCATAAAGACTAACAATCTTAGTGAAGGCATCCGTACATACCACCAGATTTCTCATCCCCCTCGCCGCACGTGGTAATGGTCCAAGGAAATCGATGCATAGTAACTTATTTTTTCCATGCATAACGATGTTTCCAATCTCCACTTATTTGTGTTGGTTAGAATGTTTGGCTATCTGACAGGTGTGGCAGGTACGAAGTACTTACTTAACTTTTCTGGCCATGTTCATCCATATAAAATCTTCCCACGGTGTCAGGTAGCATTTGTTAATCAGCTTGTACAAAATATTGTTAACAATCTGGAACTTTGGATTTTCTGTAATCTGTATGTCATTTATTATTTTTCTAATTTTGTCGTCACGTTGTTGTTCAACATTTATGTTCGCTCCACTGCCACGTCTCCTATAACATTTCTCCGTGTCTGTTTTTATAAATACGATTGGTTTTTTGTTTTTTACTTCCATGTTCCGTAAGGCAATTGAAGTATTGTGATAGCGAAAAAAGTCGTGTTCGAGATAACGGCTGATGCTGATTGTACTACCCTCAAAACGTGAAGAAAAATCATTTTCCCTAAAGTGTCCGTGTGGGTTTATGTGTCTGTGTGTAGAATTTTTTCTACAGCGATCGATAACTGCCGCAAATTCAAACAGAATTAAATAATTTTTTCACGTGTGTCTGAGTTGTAGAGGACTCAAAGCCTATTGATTTTGGTAAAGATCGATTAAGGAAGAGGGGTAGTTTACCTGCAACGTTTTACGTTTTAACAAGAGTAAAGTAGTTAATTTTGATAAATAAAGCATCCTGAAAGAAGGTAGGATATAGTCCACTGTAGGAAGGTAGATGAAATGTCTATACATGAAAAGGGTAGTTAATAGTAGAGGGGTAATTTTTTCACGTTTGGTTTTTATTTAATGCGTTTGACAAAATTAAATAAAAATACTTTTAATTTTTTAAACAATGGTAATTGTTAAAAATAAAATAATATTGTTGCCAATCAATAAAATTGAAATTTGTGTATTTTAATTTAAATCATCTATTCGTGGTTAATATAGCAACCACGGCCCAACAGGCCACAAAATCATTGTGTGGCCACATAATTTTATAAATATGTAATAAATGCGTGATTATCTGCGTAGTTCAGTTTCTTTATAAGAATGAAGTACGGAAATTTTTATAGATAAAGTGACTCGAAAATAACATTATGTTACACGAGTACCCTATAATAACAAAAATATCTATAAATAATGAAAATAATTTGAGGGTGGGGATACATTTTTAGAAATTATCGAAACGAATTGAAGTAAATGAGTTATATATAAATCTTAGAACATGGAAGTCATGTATGGTTAGGTCAGGCTTGGTTTTTTTTAAGTTATAAGAGACGTTATTTTAAGAACTGTCTATTTAATACTGTCTATGTAATCGTTATTTTAAGAACAATTTTAAGAACTGTCTCTATAAGTTACATAATTTTAGGAGATTTATCAACTAACGATTTATCAGCGAATCTACCAGCTTCGTTCGTCGTTGTAAGTAGGTCTTTAATTAGTCGCATCCGGAACTCTACTCGTCCACTGTGTCCCTGTATGTTTTGCCAAATCATTCGTTTACTTCTTCTCTTTACCTTAATCTCCTGTGCTACCACGGCGTTCAGTGCAAAATTTGTTTACTCCATTTATCCTCTAATTTTTTAATATTGCTACGACAATTACGTAATGCTCTCGAAAAGTCGGCAGGTGCAGATACGTAAACGTGTACTTAAGTAGCTGCGAGACCTTTTCAAGTACTCTTAACTACACAAATTATGCCGGCTCGCCGCCAAAAGAATGGAATATTATTTTTAAACCCATTATTATTATTTAAAATAACCTAGCTCATTGAAAACGTAGAGAGTATTAGCTGCCCACATACATAGCTTCCATCGACTTCGAGAAGGCTTTTGACAGAGCGAATCGGAGCAAACTATGGGCAGTAATGGCAAGGAAAGGGATCCCACAACATCTAATTAGAGCAATACAGAGTCTGTATATGGAGAATAAAATCTTAATAGAAGCAGGGAGACCGAGAACAGCTCCTAGAGTTGGCCTGATCAATTGTGGAGTACGATCACCTTCCAAGGGTGATCATACTCCATTGATTCCAAGGGTGGATCAAGAGTGTCCATTATCACCTTCTCTTTTTAATTTATTTATGGACGATGTCGTACAAAACTGACAGATATGTCTTCCAGACCATTTTCTGATTGGTCAATCTACAAATGACACTTTCTTGTTTGCGGACGATCAGGCTATTCTGTCGGACTCTGAAAACAGATTGCAGAAGGGTATACATTTGTTAAAGGGAATCTGCAAAGACTCTGGATTTCAGATATCCACAATTAAAACCAAGGTGATGGCTTTTTGTGATCCCGTACGGGCAAAAATTGTTATAGGCGGTACTGTCCCGGAACAAGTTAGCAGTTTTGAATACCTGGGTTACTGTGTGTATTATAATGCAAGCAACTACGTGGTGAAAAAGTTGCATAAGTTCAACCTCACGTGCGGGACCATCAGGCGAACCCTTAAGTCAGCAAGTAAAGAAACACGCCTAAAATTCTACAAGGTTATAGCTATTCCCACACTTCTTTATGGGTCTCAGAATTGGACTTTAACGAAAGGCGAGGCCAGTCGTATCCAAGCGGCTGAAATGAGATTTCTCAAGCACGTGGCAGGGTATACTCTCCATGGTCGTAGAAGGAACACAGATATACGGCAGGAACTGTATATTATGAGTATACTTGACAGGATTGCCCAGTACCGGCTGAATTGGTGGGAACATCTTTGCCGAATCGATGACTGCATCATCCCTAAACAAATATGGAACTATAAGCCGAGGGGACGGAGAGGTGTGGGACGTCCGAGGAAGCGCTGGAGTGACTGCTGTAATATTTGCCTATTTAAGGCCGGAACAAACCATTCTTGGTTTCAACCTTGAGGATGATGATGATGAAACTCCTGCTGGGTAAATATAAGGGTCTACGGCTGACTTAGAAGTCAATTACACCTGGCGATATTGTAGAGTGCGCATCAAATGATCGTTGCGGGTTAAGGGAACTGATTACTGCCTTATAATTAATAGCCGACATTATTTTAATGTGTGGACAAACTCAACTTGAGTTATTGTAGGAGAGTACCTTGTTGATTTAAAATTGTTATTTTTAACTCATTAAAGATGCTAATTAGCGATTTTATGGCTGTCTGTATTTTCTTTCCATTGTACCATACGATGATCCGTGAGGTAGTTGTAACGATATTATTGCCTTCCACATTCCATAACAGCTTCACATTCCGTCTTACTTTCGCTTCTGAGCCACTCATTTCTACTTTTATCTGACAGTTTCACTTTTAATATTTCCTTTGTTTCATCATTCTTTGGGTTTACACGATTCTTTCAGTACTGTAAACACAAAAATCGTTTATACTTCTTTAACTCCATTATAGACAATAAGAATTATCCCGTTGAAATTCCATTGACTACTTTACGGCCTAATAGGCCGTGGCTCACTATTGCCGCATAGAACAGGCGTTTCAAGTTCACCGTTGGAGGCCACCTTCAGTGTAAACGATTCGAGTAACCGGTACGATCTTCACCAGTTAACCACAGTACTGTGGCACTGTTCAATTTGAAGATCACGGTTAACTGGTGAAGATCGTACCGGTTACTCGAACCGTTTACACTGAAGATGGCCCGAAACGTCTGTTCTATGCGGGAGTAGCGGACCACGGTCTAATAGCCCGTAGAGTAATCAATCGAATGTCAACAGAGTTGACGCCGGCGTGAATCTAAGATACCAAGTAAAAATTATTGTTTTGGAAATTAAAAATGATCTATTACACCTTTTAACTGGTCTCATTAATATCATTTCTGCTGTGTGTCTCTTCTTTTCACCTTTTTTCTTTATGACCGAAGTTCCAGAACCATACAGTAGTATAAGAATTGCCATTGTTTTATAATTTTTTAGGGTTTCTTTTCTACATTTATTTCCCAACATTCTTCTAATCGTCCCACATCGTTCGTATGAAATTCGTCCCTTTATTTTCCATATCTCTATCTTGATCATAAGAATCAATTAACTTCAATGTTAACTTATGAAGTGACAGGTTCGGACAAAGATAGCTGAAATCTCTTAGGCCTACTTGTTCTGTGCATCTGTTGTCTATGCATATTTCGGTCCGAACCTGTTCATCTACTATAAAAACCATTACTTTTGTCTTTGATTCAGTAATGTTACAGTTAAATTCTTTTCCTGTGTTATGTAAGATGCATATCTGGAGATCGTCTTCTGAAGTGGCGAATATAAAGCTTGGTCATTCGCGAAGAGAACGTTTTTCAATATTTCGGTGGATTTTAATAAATAAAATAGATTCAACGCATCAATATAATTGAAGATAGTAGAAGACGGCAAAAGATTACAACCCTAGAGGCAGAGAAAAATTGGTAGACCTAAAAAAGGTGGACTGTAGAATAGGAACAGGCCGCTAAAGCCTAAAACCGTTAAGAAGAAGAAGAAGAAGAAGAAGAAGAAGAAGAAGAAGAAGAAGAAGAAGAAGAAGAAGATGATGATGATGATGATGATGATAAAATTAAAAATGCATATGCTAAGGTAAAGAAAATTTTCTTTTACTGATAACCTTTATTACATATTTGTACACTGTTTACAAATGCACAAGTGTTAAAGCAGTTTGACTAATGGAACCACTTTAATAATGTTTGGAATACGGTGCAGAGTGTAGCCCGGCGTATCCGTGTTCGCCTTTGTAAACGTCACCGGTGCCCGGACCGAAACTGTAGACGCCATGATCGCCTCCGAATCCGGCACCAATTTCTCCCCCGAATCCGGCACCAATTTCTCCACCTCCATATCCTCCGGAGACGTGTGAAGCCTTTGCCAGAGCGATGTGTTGAGCTTCTCTTGCAGCGGCCACTTCATGCGTGTCAGCGATATGTCCGTCCTTAAGTACAACAGGCTTAGCCAAAGGACCGTGGTAGCCTACAGGTCCGTGTTTAGCTGTAGGATACGACGAGATTCCGCTGGCAGCGACGCAAGTCAAAGCCGCCGCTAGAAAGATCACCTGAAACACACAAATACTTAACATAAAAAAATGCCTCCACAGTTGTCCCTGTACGAGATTTATCAACATAAAATTGTATAATATACAGGAGGTTTCATCAAAAAGATCGTGCAATTTTGCAATTTCCGCCACTACAAGTGACCGATTAAAAACTGTTCTATGCGAGGTTGGTACACATGTTGGTGACAATCGTCTAAAATTTTAAACCTATTTGATGCATAATTTAGATTTCACCAGCTCATTGAGTAAGTCGTCCTTAGGTGACTTTTTGTCATTCTACTATGCAAGATAGAAGGACATTAATTAAATTTTGTGTAAACTGTGAGATAAACTGCTCTGTCCTGCTACACGTGTTAAGAAAGCTACTGGCAAGACTACTGTGCGTGCACAAGCGGTTTACAAGCATCAAAGACTGGCGTAATGAGTTGAAGTTCGTGGTTGTCAGATGAAATAATGTTTTTGTGTTCCACGAAATTTCATCACTAGTCGCAGTGATAAATAAAGAGTACAATTCGGATATTTTACGCTATCTGTTTGAAGCTATTCGTAGAAAAAGGCCAGATTTACGGAAGAATAATTTATGAAAATTGGAGCCCGATATGCGCCTGGTCGCACGTCATGGCTTTTTAAGAATTTTGCCAGGCTAGGCAAAAGGAAACGACATAAGGATGACACGGCAACTGCCGTATTCACCAGATGTGTCCCACACGCGATCTTTTCTCCTCCCAATAGCGATAATTTCCACGAAAAGACAACGTTTCGCGACCGTTGAAGACGTAAAACGAAAATCGCTAAGCGAGCTCAAGGCTGTACCAAAAAGTGCATGCTTGAAATATTCAGAAGACTGCAAAACGCCTGGCTTAATAGTCTTACATTCGACTGAGACTACTTTAAACGAGGCAGTATAAGTGCCGATGAATGAAGGCATAATTTTTAAAATAATCAAGAACTGCATGAACTTTTTGTTCACACTTCGTACTTTATTATAGTGCTTCCTATATGTATATTATTATAGGCTTATATGTTTGTTTTGATTTATAATAGCTAAAACTATGTTCTGTACACGGCAAACTCCGTATGTATAATTTCTTAGTGTTAATGAAAGCGTATTGGTGTAGACAACTTACGAAACATACTAAAGAGTTCATGATGATGCTGGTGTGGTGGCTTGGCAGGTCGAACTGTGCTTGATAGTAGATTCTGACTGGCTTAAATACGCCCACGTTCGAAAGCCAAACTCTTCTCACGCAATACGGTTCACGCACTCTGTCTTCTTAATTAACAGAATTCGCTAACTATGTAAGATAATTTATGTACGTATGACACGTAAGAGAGCAGGAGAGTAATAAAAGAAGTTGCGAAATTAGTCTTTTCTGCAGATATCTAATTACCGGGCGATTGCTGCCAATTTATTAAATACATCGTTGTTACACCCTTGATACTATACAGGTAAGTTTTGTCTGTTTTTCTCACAAAATTCGTAACACGTTAAGTATCTACGTGTGTCTGCACATAATGAAATGCAAATTAAAATAGGTGTATACTTGTAATATATGGTGTATTCTTTAATATACAATATTTTAACTTTAGCCTTAATTTTAAATGTTACTTGTAATTTGTGGTAATGCAAATCATATCTGACACTTCTGTTAACCAGTCTTAAGGCATGGCGCAGTGCAGATTTGTACGGGCTTTCTCTACAGTATTTAGAAAAAAATACACAAAGTACAGTTCGTAATTGTCATCGTCATCCTTTACGGCTTAGGCTAGCAGCCTGTTCCAGTCTCAATTGATTTCATCCAACCATCGCTTATGGGGTCTTCCCACACTCTCTCTTCCCCCGGATGACAGTCAAGGGGTCTTCTTGCATATCTGGTTGGTTCCACTTTCTCTACATGTAACCGTCATTACGTTTTGTACCGGGTGATTTTCTCATTTAAGCTTTCAGCTATGCCTAGCTCCATTCTAATATGATCATTTCTGATAAGATCTCTCCTAATACAACCTTTTACACCCCTCAAAAACCTCATTTCCGCTCCTTGTATTCTAGACATAATACAAAGTACAGTTCTGAAAAAAAAAATTAACTGAATACAATCTCAATTTAAGAACATGATCTGTCCACTGTACGTTAAAAACTAAAGTTGATAACTTGAATATTAATTATGTAAGTGGAACAGTACAATATATCCCGCTCCCCTCTCAATAAAATTACAAAGGGAGGCATTTTGTGTTCTTTCAGTATTAAAATATTTCATATATATCATTGATTATTTAATAATCTAACTGGTGTTAGTTCTAGTTGAACGTCACCAGATTTCGCTTTGACTTTTGACACTGGGCTATCTTATTTGTCTTCCATTACTAACTTTATAACCATTGGCATAAAGCACCTAACGTATGGATTTGTTCTTCTGTAATCTCAAAGTGTAGTTTTACAATTCACGACTGACATATCTTGCTCTGAGCATCTAATAACGTGCTCGTAGCGCCCACGATCAACGCCTTTCGTCTTTTTATCGGCATAGCTATACAAATCGTACTTGTAAGTACAATTAAAAATGAAAATTCATATTTTAAGACGATTAAATATGAATAGTAATTGTAGTATAGTAACAATAGAAAACATGTATAATAATTAAGCCTATGATAATTTTATTAATATTATTATTCATATTTTGATGCAACACAAGAACAGTATCTTGAAAAACGCGCTACGATGAAATCAACCAAGATTAGTTTTAAGATGACGAAACATGTGTAAATATACACTTAAATTTTTTTTGCGCGAAGTTGGCTATAGGGCGCATCTTGTGAATCTACATAAGCCCGTGCCGTGACTTGAATTTGAGCAAATCGAGACTTGTCGTTTTTCCCCTAAACAGTAGTAGGTATTCGGTCGCTCATCACTACTACCTGCCTGAGTGAAGTCTGATCATTCACTAACTAATTTATAATTTATAATTTTAACAACTTTTGATTGTTCTGTCTTCTCTATCCGCTCTAAAACTCTTAAAACTCTTTCTAGTTAAGATAATTTTGTTAAATTCAAATTTAATATTAAATGGAATTTAATACACACTCAGTGTTTCTCCTTACAAACAATTTATTCTTCAAAACTCATTCATAAGCTTTGTATAATTTTCATTTTGTTTAATTACAGCATACCATCGTTTGGACAAATTTGTGGTCCTGGAAAAGCACAGTCTTTCTTGAGTCTACTGATCATCATTCACATCCTCTTGAATGCTTCCGCAGCGCTTGCCATTGAGAGCCGTCTTTAATTTGGAGATAGATCAAAATGACAGAAACTCATGTTCGTGTTAGAGTTAAAAAAAAATCATGACACCAGCTTCGAACAATTTGGCCCTTGTTTGATAAAATTTGGACGTAAATATCGGACAAATCTGTTTATTAGTGTGCTGTTATAACAGGATTCCTTGAGGAACTCAGTCCGTTGCTATCACATCAAATTTGTCATAGGCAACGAACTGGGTTTTTTGTAATCCGTGATCCACCTATGGCTATAATGTTATTTCTTAATCTCTCACGTTGTGTTTTATAGCTTTGAAAAAGTTGTTTGTTTATTTTCTGACAAACGTCAACGTTATTATGTGTAAGGCAATGTAGAATTCACTTGGCGACAAATTTTGCTCAACTGAAAACTAAACTGGTTCACACATTGGCTTCATAAGAGAAATTTTTTGGCGGTCTTTTCCATCTGGCAATAGCTATTGATGTGACTTCGTTTGCTGTTGTCGGTCTTCCGCTTCGTAAGGTACCCTGATTGGTTACTCGACCACCACGGAAACGACGATAGATCGTGACACTATTCTGCGATCTACTAAATCATTGACACTTCATACTATTATTAAGAATTTTTATCGGGGGTTTCCCTTGAAAAGTTTCGATTTAACGAAATTTAGACGCATCTGTGGAACGATTCATAGTGCACTGCTGTTAAAATGCAACACAGTACATAAGAGGAAAATAATAAATTTTAAAAGAAAAAACATAAATTTAATAGAATTGGAACATATGTTTTAAAATTTAAACAAAAACATTGTATCGACTCACCCATCAACATAGATGTAGATTCCTATATGAGATAAAACAGTATAAAGATATATGTTCTGAAAAGAATATATGAAATTTGAAATGAATATTATAATAAGAGGAAATATTAATAAAATTATCATATAATAAATACAAACTAGAATTAAGAATATTAGAAATAAAATAAATATATTTAACAATAAGTAGAAAAATTATATATGTTTTTAAGAGTTATATGATAAAAAGATGTAACTAAGTTAGGAAGTTATCAAGGTGGCAAATTTGTAAATTGTTAGAGATTGGATTGTATAGAAATGAAAGGAAATGTATTAGTCTAAAATTGTATTTAATAAGAGTAACATCAGGAGTCTAAATTTATATCTAAGAAAAGTAACATCAAGAGTATAATTTTATCTTCAATCCTGTAAAGATCATAGAGAGTGATATGTAAATTAATATTTGGAATCATTTAAATAGGTCAGATTTTGTACATCACAAAGTGTAATGTTATATGTAAACGAAGAAAGAGTAAAAGAATTTAATTTGTTATACCAGAGTTTTTGATTATCAATTTCATAAAATAAACAATCAGGAGAAGAGATTTAACATTAATATTGGATTTAATAAAATAAAATACAAATCAATAAGTAAATAATATTTCGAGAAGTCCAAACATATCTTTAAAAGAACGCCGACCTAAAAGAGAAAATCCTGTACTGAAGAATAGTTTGAGTGGCCATAAAATATAATCCAATATTCCGAAGAAATATCTGTTTTGCAGTCGTCGAAGAAAACAACATTCAGCAGTAAAACCAACAAGAAATTCGCGTGGAGGAACGGATCGCTAAGCCTGGTATTGCTTTGAAAATAATAAACATCAACCAGAAGTGAACTCGTGGCAGCTGGAAAAATTCAGAATCAGTCTAGTTACACTTGTATGGTAGCTATTTGTTACATTGTTAGTTATCAAAATATTATATACCAACTTTATTTAGTTTGGTTTAAAGAAAAGAAGATATCATATACAATCGTAAATAAGATCAAACAGCTTAATAATCATTAACCCTGAGGTAGAGTTTCTTTTCAAGTGCTGATAAACAAAAAACATAATAACGGTAGTTACATTTCTTAATTATATTACACTATTAAATAATTACAGTACTAAGAAAAAACTACAGCACAATAGGTACCTGAAAAATAAAACATTTCGAACACTAGTCTAATATTTTAAAGAAATTATTAACCAGTCCCTTCATATTTGATATTACTTATTTCATGTTTTGTGTTTGTATGTAGGTACTTGAAAAATAAAACACGGAAAGGTTCCAAAATGAAATTTTATAAAACTGTGGCTGTCTCCACACTCCTGTATGCTAGTGAGATATGGACTCTTGGTTAAAGAGAAGTGCAGAGGATTCAGGCAGCCGAAATGAAATTTCTAAGAGGGACGCAAGGTTGTTCTCTCTTGGATCGGAAAAGGAACGAGAATATTAGACGCGAATTAAACATACATGGTATCGTTGCACCAGAAGATTGCAGCCACAGAAGAAGATGGTATAAACACTTGGATCATATGCCTGATATCCGTCTACCCGTGGCTGCCTTAGGTTATCACCCTATTGAGAAGAGAGGTGTCAGTAGATCGAGGAGGAGATGTATTCCGGAACAGATCTAGGGTGTAGTCCTTGGTGTTTTCCCTAGCAATGTTTCTATCTCAACATACTGTTAGTAATACGGAACGTTCTGCAAGTATCTCGGCTATTCCAGCAGAGCCCAGGTGTTATGTGTGTGTGCGTACATACGTGCTGCTACTTTGAGATGAAAGACAATTACGTTACATTACACTTATCATGCGTCAACAATCGAGTATATTCCAGACCGTACCGGACAGCGCATTGTGTTCAAGGACACTGTTTCTAGTGGATTCGAGGGCGCCTGTTTCTTCAATATATCATCCAAAGTGATAGATTATTGTGGCATATCAGCGGGTTATAAATATAGGCATTCAGGGAACGTCAGTTTCAGTTTACTGTGTAATCACACAGTGCGTCGCTAGTGGTGTATTTGTTAAAAGTGATTATAGTGCGGGATTCTTATAGTTGACATAATTATTGGGTGTGGACAAATTTTATTTGAATTATTATAAGAGTATGAACTTGTTGATTACAAATTAATAATTGTCATAATTAAATCTGTTGATTAGTGACTTCATTGGTGTCTTGTATTTTGTTTTCCACAGTACCATAAGACGATCAGTGAGACCTGCATAACAATAGAAACGCTGGTCGTTGCAAGAGATCTGACCCTAGTTGTTTTCCTCTTTCATTTCAAATACTGTGAAATAAATTGAAGAAAAACCGGCGAGTGAGCAGCAGTAACGTACCTTGGCGAGTAATGCTGCCACGAGTAGCGACTGACGCACAACTGACACCATAAGCCAAACGTTTGCCTGAGAAGTAAAGGGTGAGAATGAACACTGTGCAGAACATTTGAAATAGCTCTCACAATCCATAAGAAATACAAAATTTTGTGTTCATTAATAGCTCTTGTACATCTCTAACTCCTTCGACACGTCTTTTCTTATTCCATCTTCACATGTGTATCCTTAGTTCCGTCTTAAAATCTGTTTTTAGCGGTAATAATTTCTAAATTTTAAGACAATTTCATAATGAATTACCTGTAATATAAATAAATCATTGCATCTACATGCCGACAACCTTAGTAGTACAAAATTATTTAAATTGGCATGGAACTCGAAATAAATTAACCACAAAAAGACAATAGGACAATATCGTAAATAAAAATAATTTTCTACATTAGAATGCATGGTATAATCATTTTTAATTCTATAGTAGATAAATTTCATTAATTAATATAAAATGCACGCTGCCTACTGTGAGAAAGAGTTTGGGCTCGTATTTAAAGCAGTTGGAGACTTTTACTCAATACAGTGCGGCTCTCAAAGTGACGCTAGCTATATGAACTAATTGAAAGTAGCTATCTAGTAGATCTACTTATTGTTATCAGTTTACCTTAAGAATGTGGATACCGGTATTCTTCTTTTTAGGTCACACTTTTTTGTGTTAATAATCCAAAAGTAATGGGCATAGTAAAAACACATCCTGATATAATAGGCGAAACACACGTGCGCGCCTCTGTTTGTGCGTGTGTGTTTGGGCGTGTATGTGTGTATACGTGTTTGCTCGCGCGTGCGACAGTACCTATGAAACTGTATTATAAGGTTATACAAGCTTAATATATAATAGAAATTAAATATAATAAATTTCCTTTAAGATTATTTCTTACAAACTTTCTTACAAGCTTCCTTATCCAAGAAGCCGTCAGTAACTGGAAAAGAAAAACATCAGGAATGGGAATGCAAATGGATGAGCAGTGCTTAACAACTCTCCTATTTGCCGACGATCAGGTAATTATAGCGTGTGACGAGGACGACACAGACTATATGTTTAGAAAATTGAAAGAGGAGTACGAGAATAGGGTCTAAACATAAACACTACTAAAACAGAATATCTGAAAATAGGAGACATGCAAGAAGAATACCCAGATCTGGAAATCCATAGAATCGGAAAGTGTAGCGAATTCAAATATTTTGGAAGCATTATTTCAGAAGATGGAACAACAAAGAATGACATCAAAACTAGGATACAACAGGGAAAAAAGGCTATTCGTTTGCTAAACTCGTTACTTTGGTCGAACAAAATGAAACTTCAAACTAAACTGACAATCTACACTACTATTGTGGAGCCCATTTTAACTTATGGCTTCAAATGCTGGCAACTTTCAGATAAAGAGAAAAAGACGATAGAAACTGTGGAAATGGACTTCTTAAGAAGAGCGTATAATATTTCTAGAATGCAACATGTTAGAAACGAAGATATAAGAAGGAAAACAGGGCGCATATTTACAACAGCAGAAGGAATAAAATCCAGACAGTTGTTATGGTATAGTCACGTAATGAGGATGGAGGAGAAGAGATGGCCAAAGAAAGCATTGACTGACACACCACAAACCAGGAGTAGAAAGGGAAGACTGACAACACAATGGAGAACAGGAATAAGGAAAAACATGAGAGATCGAGCTATTGAAGACGATGACTGGAAAGATAGGGAGAAATGGCGATCGAAATGCGGGATGCGGCATAGGCTGTAGTACCCCGCTAATAATAATAAATATAACAACTTCAGAATCTTACAATGTTACAATACAACAATGTCAGAAGACTGTAAGTTGAGCATCCGTAAGATCTTTATATTAAAATTAATTTTGAACCACAGCAATGCTAACCGTTACACGATTACATGGCTACTGTATACAGTGACTTGCGTAGGTTCCTTTAATGCATCATAATTTCGCGTTAGTTATACGGCTCCCGCCATAGCCCACCACTATAAATTTCATAGCAGCTGTTCTACACATATTCCTTGCTGAGCCCCTTGTTGCCACACACTTCTTTCCACTGGATCCATTTTAGTCATGGTCTAACTTTTTGTCTTCTCCCTATTACTTAATAACTAAGTAAGTTCTTAAGTACGCTATGCTGTTACCTCCCCCATTCTCATCAAATGTTTCCTGTCTATGCTGTGAATTGTGTTCTCTACCTGTTCCTTTCGTCTCGTATCTCCTCATTTCTTATGTGCTCTCGACGTACAACTGTGGAAGCTAGCCCTGCCACTTCAGTCGTTTTCCGGTTCTTGTCGACGGTCTCGGTCAGTTGCGACGAAACGACGTTTTTACCTGTTCTACCTGTTTTTACCTCTCACCGCTCGGTCGCACCTGATTGAATCTGTGTCAACTAGTTGAAACGTTCCTATTCCAAACTTTTGTGAGGTTTGAGTTCGTTTGTGCCGGTAACCTCTTTCTTACAATATTTTTGTAACGTTAGGTTAGGTTAAATTGGGTTAGGTTAGGTTAAGTTGGGTTAGATTAGGTTAGGTTAAGTTGGGTTAGGTTAGGTTAGGTTAGGTTAAATTGGGTTGGATTATGTTAGGTTAGGTTAAGTTGGGTTAGGTTAGGTTAGGTTAGTTTAGGTTAGGTTAGGTTAGGATAGGTTAGGTTAAGTTAGGTTAGGTTAGGTTAAGTTGGGTTAGGTTAGGTTAGGTAAGGTTAAGTTGGGTTAGGTTAGGATAGGTTAGGTTTAGTTTAGTCTAGGAATGAATATAATTATAATGCTAATTTCCGTTTTATTGGAATAATAACATAAAAATATTAGTAACGATTGACACCGCCTTTAATAGAATAAGTCTATGGCTCTAGCTTATATGGCGACATATTCGATCACAATAGGCCGGGTCGCAATCGACCGGTTCCTATTTTTATCTTGGTCGCAACCGACCGCATTTTATACGATTAGGTCGCAACTGATTGCGGTCTCTTCTCGCTGACGTCTGCACTCTGATCCTCAAATAATCAGGTCCACGACAGTCATGCAGACACAACTTTGTCGTGTTTACTTTCTGAACTGCTACTTGTCATGTTCCGGACGAGGCCTTTCAGTGTTTACAACATTTTCAAGTCCTAAACCACGACCAAAATGGTGGAAACATTGAAAGGCCTCGTCCGGAACATGACAAGTAGCAGTTCAGCAAGTAAACACGACAATGTTGGAATTACAGGGACTGGCAATTCAAATAACAAGATGAGCCTTGTACATGTTTACATTTGTTTTAATTACTACTCGATCGAAGAAAAGAATTTAACTTGTGTATGGTGTTTTTACTCAGATTCACTTGTGGCTCGTGGCTTTGGCTTGCGCTGCTGCCACTGGTATATCTTCATTCCCTACACCCAAACATAGGCCTGCCGGTCCCTTCTTTAAACCTTTCTTGCCCAAGGACGAACATACTGCTGATATTCATGAAGTTGCTGCACAGTAAGAGAAGCTTAGTACACAGCGCTGGCAAAAGCCGCACAAATCTCTAGAAGATACAGCGGACAAAGGCGACGTTTACAAAGGACAAAACGGATACGCGGGCCTACACTCTACAACGTACTCCAAACGTTAAAAGCTAATTCCACTGTTGAATTTGGTCGATGGTGAATTTTATTTGTATGATTGTTATATATATATATATATATATATATATATATATAACAATCACATATACGTTTCTCCGCCCCCAACTTCCACTGTAACCTATCGTAGCATACAATAGGTTTCACATATACGTTTCTCCGTCCCCAACTTCCACTGTAACCTATCGTTGCATACAATACGTTTGGTTTGGCAGCCGGTTTGACAATGAACATGGCAAAATGTGAGTACCTGATAGTGGGCAACGAAGAAGTTAAGGACTTACAATTGGATGTGGACAGGGTAAGAGGTATTGAAAAAAGTAAATACTTAGGCGTTATTTTCAACAAACAGGGAAGCAGCAAAGATGAAATTCAAGAACGTTTTAACAAGGGGCGAACGGTTATAAGAACGCTGAATTCGCTTCTATGGGAAAGAAGTATAACAAGAAATACAAAGAAACATATATGTATAACAGCATGGTGCAAAGTGTAATCCTTTATGGAGCAGAAGTTTGGAACGTTCAAAACGTAAATAAGGAAAAACTGATGGCAGCGGAAATGGACTTCTTCAGGAAGAGTTGTAGAAAATCAAAATTAGGCAGGGTTAGAAATGAGACTATTGGAGCCGAGATGAAAATTGACAGGACAATAATAGATGGAATAGAAAGAAGACAATTGACAAGGTTTGGGGATGTGAAGAAAATGGAAGATGACAGATGGCCCCGCAAAATACTGGAATGGATACCACCGGTGAGGAGGAAAGCAGGACGTCCAAGCAGGAGTTCGCGAGATGATGTAGGGGAAGCAATTGTTGCGAGAAATTTAGAAGAACTTACATGCTACGATAGATTTGTATGATTGTTAAGAGGCGTAAATAAATTTTTATTGGTATGTACTGTAATAATTGTTGTAGTTCCTCGATATTAGTCGTGTCATTAATTTAGTAAAATATTATTAAATGGTCTGATATTTTTAACATTACTAGTTACTTTCTAGATATACACGTTGAAAGTGAACCAGCGCAAAAGTTCCTCTTCCTCCTATCGAGGAACTTTTGCCGCCCGAAGTCGAGCCTTGGCCTCCTCTATCCTGACCCTCTACCATCAGTAGCAAATTACTTCCATCCTCGAACTTTCAACATCTCTTTTGCATCCACAGCGACAGCATCTTTCCATCTTTTTCTTGGACGGCCTTTTGCTCTTTACCCATTCATACTTCCCATAAAGACTCTTTTAGGTGTTCGTTTGTCGTCTATTCTTACGACACGGCCAGCCCGTCGCAGCCTTCTCAGTTTTACGTGCACTTCAACATTTGGTTCGTTGAAATGACAATATGTCTCATCATCATCCCGTATCCTACATTCCCCATTTCTATATAAGGGGTCCAGGATCCATCTCAGGAGCTTCCTTTCAAATATCTTCAAGCGTTCAATTGTTCTTTGTGTTAAAATTCACGTTTCACTGCCTTAGCACAGGAAGGGTCCTATGATAGTTTTGTATGAGTGGAAAAGTCACGAAGTAGTACTACTACTGTGTAGTATTCGCATTATCTTTCAGTGCCATCTTTCATGTTAACTCTCTTTCTTAACTCTCAACATCAGTATTCTTTACTGACTTCAGTATTTTACAATGGATTTTAAGACGGTCTTTTAGACAGTTTTATACCAATTGGGCTCAACAGAGTATGATTCAAATATATGCTTACGTTGAAGACAAGGAAACTAGCCGCCTCCCCCTCCCACCACTACATGGAACCGTCGTCAGTTGCGACCCACTCGTATAAAACCCGATCAGTTGCGAACAATTGAATTTTCATGTTATTATTAAAGTAATACAGAAATTACTGTTATAATTCTATTCATTCCTAGCCTATCCGAGCCTAACCTAACCTATCCTAACCTAACCTAACTTAACGTAACGTAACGTAACCTAACCTAACCTGACGTAATCTAACCTAACCTAACCTAACCTAACCTAACTTAACCTATCCTAACCTAACTTAACGTAACGTAACCTAACCTAACCTAACCTAACCTATCCTAACCTAACCTAACCTAACCTAACCTAACCTAGCCTAACCTAACCACCCCACCACTACATGGAACCGTCGTCAGTTGCGACCCACTCGTATAAAACCCGGTCAGTTGCGATCAATGGAATTTTCATGTTATTACTAAAGTAATACAGAAATTACTGTTATAATTCTATTCATTCCTAGCCTATCCGAGCCTAACCTAACCTATCCTAACCTAACCTAACTTAACGTAACGTAACGTAACCTAACCTAACCTGACGTAATCTAACCTAACCTAACCTAACCTAACCTAACCTAACCTGACGTAACCTGACCTAACCTAACTTAACTTAACCTAACCAAACGTGACAAGAATATTGGAAAAAAGAGGTTACTCGCACAAATAGATTGGAATCTCATCGAAGTTCAGAATAGTTTCTAAATGACAGATTCGGTCAGTAAGTGAATGTGCGGGGAGCAATTGACCGCCTACATGGGACTGTTACTCCGACCAATCCACTACAAGGTTGTGGTTGCCAATCCCTTCGGCGGGGTTAATCGATAAACAAACGAGAGATGGGGGTTTTGTCAGGGCAGAATGGAGGTAACCTGTGTCCTGAACAGAAAGGTGGACATAGGCAGCAGGGTGTGCATCTACCGGGGAGGTGGAGGAGCTTCCAGTAGGCCAACAGTTGCACAGTTGAGTTATGCTGCCTACAGCAAACGGCCACAGAGAGCTCGACAATTGAGACGACGAAAACAACTCTCTACGGGAAGGCCATCCCGAAATGAAAGTCGATCTCCCTCCAGGTTGAGGACTGAACGTGAGGCGAAGAACTCAACTTTGTAAAAACTTTTTATTACGACTACCAACCTTTTACAGTAAATATATTGAGCATAAAGTAGTAGTCGACTATTTTAACTGGAAATAGAATCATAGTCATCATCATCATCATCTGCAAGGATTAAACCAAGGATGCTTTGTTCCGATCACACACAAACAAAATCTAGAGCTGGTAACTCCAGCGCTTCCTCGGACGTCTCACACCTCTCCGTCCCCTCGGCTTGTATGTCCATAGTTGTTTGGGGATGGGGCAGTCATCCATTCGGCAAAGATGTTCCCACCAATTCAGCCGTCACTGGGCAATCCTGTCGAGTATACGCACAATATTCACTTCCTCCCGTATATCTGTGTTTCTTCAATGAACATGGAGAGTATACCCTGCCAAGTGCCTAAGAAATCTCATTTCAGTCGCTTGGATATAACTGGACAGGGCTTTCGTTAAAGTCAAATTCTCAGACCCATAAAGAAGTGTGGGAAGGACCATCACCTTGTAGAATTTTAGGCGTGTTTCTTTACTTGGTACTTAAGACTTCGCCTAATAGTCCCGCACATAAAGTTGAACTTATGCAACTTATTCACAACGTCGTTGCTTGTATTATAAGACACACTGTAGCCCAAGTATTCAAAATTGATGACTTGTTACAGGACAGTACCATCTATAACAAGTTTTGCCCGCACGGGATTAGTTCCACAAGAGGCCATCATCTTAGCCTTAAGTGTGGATATTTGTAATTCAGAGTCTTTGGTGATTCGATTTAACAAATGTAAGACGTATACTCAAATCTGCAACCTGTTTTCCGAGTGCGTCAGAAAAGTGGAAATAAAATTGGTACATTTATTTTGATTTGTTCTTGCTTTTGGTAGAAAGGAAAATGAGAGACAGTGGGAGAAAGTATGGGAAGGAGACAGATATAGCTTATAGATTTTAATATTAGAGGAATGCAGCTTGTGTGAAAAACGACGAATGAGTAGTAGGCGAGTACTCTAATTGGAATTCCGCTACCGGCAAAAGCAAAGACATAATATTGCAGACCTTCATACAGAACATAGTTACACCAGTTGTTTTTTGAGTGGTTGTTGCAACGCTTATGACTTTATGTTTTATTTCTCATTGTTTAGTTCCTGGAGAAAGGTCATTGTCGCCGGTTAATTACAGTACGTGTTTAGTAAATACGAGGCTATAACAAAAACATTTCTCTGGAATTTTTATTTAAACATGTAATGACATTGTACTTCTCAGTTACCGTGTCCGCCAACTGCTCCATATTCTCATGTTAATGAGTAAGTAAACTGTGCAGAACAGGTGAAAGCAGGTGCAAGTTTATGAGTGTCTGTCTCTTAGTTTTTCATACTGTACTGCTACGGATTGAACAAAGGCAATGACTGCATTATTCCTAACTTTTCAATCTTCTATTGTAGTTTCTTCATTGAGAGCTTTTCGGTTTAGTGGCAGCATTACTCGACGTAGCAATCGCCAGTAACAACGCATTTCCCCCTCCACACATAGCGATAACCAGCGTGTTTTTTATTTTCATTTTGAACTACATATCTTTTTTATATTTATATTATTTATTTTTTTATTTTTTCCATTTATATTTTATTTATAGTTTACTAAAAATTTACTAAAAATTATTGTCTATCGGCCATCTAAGGACCACTTGCCAATTTTAATTCTATATTCTTTGTTATTTTCTTTTTCTCCAATATTCTTTCATCTTTCCACTGTTTTTCTTCTTTCTGTCTTCAGTCTTCTTTGAACCTGCGTTTTTCTCTCTCCTACCCTGGACTCCTTCCATTTTTAACACTTTTGCCCGAAAAACGTCTCTTTCAATTGCTTCTTCTGCGTGTATATTATTTTTTTCTAAATGCTTTTGTACTTCTTTAATCCTTGATATTGACTTCATTCCCCACAGATATTTGAAGATCTGCTTTGTTAATCTATTGTCGTCCATTCTATATAAATGTCCAAAAAATAATAGTCTTCTTTTTCTCATGGTTTCTGTTATATGTTCTATACTTGAAATTTACATTTTATTTTAGCTCACATTTTATTTACAATTTATTATATTTTCTTTACGTGAAACAAGTCTGGTCCACTTTTATATGCAAACTAGGTCCACCAATAACGTTTGGATTGCGTAGCAAATGGTGCTCACACACTTCTCGCATTTACGAATTCCAACCCACGCATGTGGAGTGATTCATTTCCAATTCATCTTGACAGTATTGCACAGTTGTGTATTCCTTACTCCAACAGTAAATGAAGTATACGATTGTGAGGAAATATAATCGAGAATTATTTAGGAATGTATACTGTCGCACTTGTTTGGATTCCTGGCAGTCATTTTTAAAACATACCCAACGGTCTTTACCTGTCATTACACTTTCATTTGATGGCTGTTCGTACAAATTCATGGGTTATGTAAAATATTTTTGTCTCTTAGAAATTTTATTGCTGAATCTTTGTGGGGAATTCGTGCTGTTAACTGAAGGAAATTTGTGATACGCTACGATACTACTACACTTGCGACTGCGGCATACAGAGTGACAGGGCACGCTGTCACCATGGAATGGTTGTAAAATGCGTTGTTACTGGCGATCGGTACGTCGAATAATTGCTCACTGCATGCTGCTACTTAACCGAAAAGATCCATTCATTGTTCATAACCTAAAGACACCATATAAAGGTACCACCTAAATATACATTGACAACTCTAAAAAATTAGCTAGAACACTTGCAAAATACGACTACCAATTAGCGTTCAGAACAAACAAAGACATCTACAGCAATCTGAAAATAAGCAATACAAAAATAAAAGCATTTATGAAACATCAAGTTGAATTAAATAAGTCAAAAAAGATTAGAATAAATAATATAAACGCAGAAGAAGCAATTAAAAAAGGAGTTTTTTGGGCAAAAGTGTTAAAAATGGAAGGAGTCAAGGGTGAGAGAGGGAAAAACGCAGATTCAAAGTGGACTAAAGACAAAATAGGAGACATGGTGGAAAGATGAAAGAATATTGGAGAAAAAGGAAAGAACAAAGAATAAAGAATTGAAATTGGCATGTGATCATCAGATGGCCGATACAAAAATAAACATTTATGAAAAAGCTGGAGCCTAAAAATATCAATGTCAGCCTGCTAACTCGACAGAGTACAATGTCCGGTGCAACCAAAAATACTTAGTTTACACTTCAAGATCCTTTAAAAACAGATACAGTATATAGAACACACCACCTCAATATTCTCAACATTCAAATCCGAACTCAACACTAGCCAAACATATAAAACAACAGTTCACCGTGAGATTAGTCTTACACATATACAAGGTCTGCAAATTAAGTAATGAGACTGATTCAGTAAAACCTTTTATTTACAATCAGACTATATTTAGATTCTACTGCCTTCAAAATAGTTCCCTTGGAAAGCCACACAGCGCTTTAAACGAATTTTCTACTCTTCATAACAGTGCTGGAACTCAGAAAATTGAATCTCCTTCAACTGGTCGGTTAGATTTTTTTTAATGCTGTCTATCATCCCAAAATGGTGTCCTTTGAGATGTATTTTCAATTTTGGGAAGAGAAAGTAGTCACAGGGAGTCAAGTCAGGTGAATAATGAGTCTGAGGAACAACAGAAATATGTTTTTTTGCCAAAAACTCATTAACCGAGAGTACTGTGTGACAAGGTGCATTGTCATGATCCAGGTGTTCACGATGGCTGGTCTCACGCGGACAACTTTTTTCTGCAGCCTTTAAGAATTTCTCGGTAAACGTGTTGATTGACAGTCTGTCCTGTAGGCAGAAACTCGTTATGGACAGTGCCAATACTATCAAAGAAACAAATGAACATGGTTTTGATTTTGGATTTGCTAATTTTTGCTTATTTGGGATGTGGTGAGTTTGGTTTGTGGCACTCATCGCTCTGGCATTTTGTTTATGGATCGTACACAAAGATCCATGATTAATCACCAGTAATAACATTTTGTAGAAAATCAGGATCATGTTCTAGAAGATCACGACACACTTCCATCCTGTTGTCTTTATGTTTAAGAGTGAGGTTTTCTAGGACCTATTTGACACATACTTTTGTCATTCCCAATTCGTTTGTCAAAATTTGATAAACTGTAGTGTTGTTCAAATCTAATTGTTCTGCGATGAATCTGACGATTAATCAACAGTCATATCGCACCAAGTCCCTGATTTGATCAACATTGTCGTCCGTTCTTGACGTTGACGGTTTTCCAGAGTGAGGATCATCCTTAATTGATTCCCGGCCCTCAGAGAATGCTTTAAACCATCTGAAAACCTGTGGTCTTGAGAAGGCTTCATCGCAATACGCCTTTGTCAATTTGCAAAATTCTCAGTAGCATTTAACATTTAATGCTCGAGTTTAACACAAAACTTTATTGTTCAAGGTAGCTCATAATTGATGTCACACATTTTTATAATGCACAACTTCGTGAAAAGCTTGTTTACATTTCACGTGGCAGCAATAAACAATAAACAATAATACTCAATATCAATCACCTCTTTATCTAACCATCTATGTTAATGGAAATCTTACAGTGTTGCCATATTGACTGCTACATGATTAGTCTCATTACTTAAATTACAGACCTCGTATAATCAATAACATAAGTTATACGCCAAGTGAGAAGTGTTCTCTGTCATACTTTTCGTAATCATCTATTGTGGTGTATTCATTGTGCATAACCTAAAGGTACGATACGTATGATTTTTAGTAA
This sequence comes from Magicicada septendecula, assembly GCA_034769895.1. Lineage (NCBI taxonomy): Eukaryota > Metazoa > Arthropoda > Insecta > Hemiptera > Cicadidae > Magicicada > Magicicada septendecula. The sequence goes on along the minus strand of CM068373.1, from coordinate 43,429,006 downwards.
AGTTCTAGTTACTCACATTCATAATTTCGATCGATTTCTGTCATAGACCATCGTCTATGCACAAGACTGTTGTTTTATGTGTTTGGCTACCTGTGACGTATTCGCATCAACAGCCTTGTGAATATGGTCCATTACAGAAGCATTTAACGGTATTGGAAACACGCAATGATGAAATAAGGTATAATATTATGAGCAATACCGAATATACAAACATGTAAAAGAAGAGGGCCACGAAAATCTAGTGAACATCACGACGGAGTTCAAAAGTCATATCACATTTGAGATATTGGAGCAAATTGAAAATCAACAATGGAATGGATAGAACAGAATAGAATGCAAGAAAGTAGAATACCGAACAAAACGAAAGATTCCAACCCTAGAGGCAGAAGAAAAGTTAGCAGACGTAAGGAAAGGTGGACTGTGGAATAGCCTAAACCATAAAATCGTTAAGAAGAAGAAGAAGAAGAAGAAGAAGAAGAAGAAGAAGAAGAAGAAGAAGAAGAAGAAGAAGAAGAAGAAGAAGAAGAAGAAGAAGAAGAAGATGATGATGATGAAAATCAACATAATCATCTGATATAATATATAGACCTGAATGTAAACATGAACACTCGGCAACAAAATCAGTTCTAGAGAAACTTTGGATACAAACGTACGTTTCACGATCATTAATCAGTGATTTCAAATTTTACAAAAATATGGTACCTTTAGGTTATGAACAATGAATACACTACAACAGAAGATTGAGATTATAGATACCATTAGTAAGCAATAAGTGTGTGTATATTGTAAATACATCACAATATCATTAGTCCTAACCTTTTGTTAAAGAAATGTCTGTGCCCTTCTCTACACCCACAGCACAGTACGAAATGTGTAAGAGTTTCTTGCAGAGTTTCGTGCATGTCGATGCCTGTATTCCAGTTAACAAAAGTTGTAGATCAAAATGTATGTTTGTGATATTTACATGTGAGGTATAGTTTAGAAAAATGTTTTAAATTTGTTACAGGAAGCGTGAAAATACAATGAAATAGTACAATACGCTGTAAAAGTGTACTTATACCGTGAAACATATTACTTGCTTTTGTTTAAAATTCCCTTTTTTTTCGTTTTTCATCTTATTTTCTTGTTCTTCGTCTGGTGTGCTCTTCAGCCACTTTATAAACACCTTTACGTTCTGGTCGAACGTTTCGCTTCTACTTCTGCTAGCCAGCTCCTCAACATAATCCACTCATTTGAATCTTGGTGTTCCTATTTTGCTTCTTACTTTCTCGTGTGCCTCTGCGAAGACTTTCACTTTCCTTTCATCTGAAGCCCAATCTTTTGCCTTTTCCTCATCAGAATTTCCAGTTACGTTTACCCTTCAGAATACTTTTTCTAGCTATTAAAATCTCTTCCTTCCGTAAAGAAAATAACAGATAATTCTAGTTAAACCACGTCGTAAACAGACTAATTTCACGGAGAATTATGCAATAGGGTGGGCTGAAAAATGTTTTGATTTATTATTTTTTTGATTCGTTATACCGCGGAAAACTTGCCCCTAGGACGGATAAGTAAAATGAAAAAAGAAATAAAAATTCGGTTAATATCTTCCGGTCGCGCATCACCTCCCGAAAATCATAAAAACTGATCAGTTTTAAAAATTTATCGTAATTTAAAGAAAAATATTCATGTTTAATCTGGTATCCAAGTCACTTAATCGAATTAATAAATTAATTTACCTTCAATAATCCGCCGTGTGACTTTTTATAAAACTCTTCTATTACGCGTTTCCGAGATTATGCTCCATCTTCAGATAGTAAAATAAAACTATGTCACTCTTAACGAGATCGTTAATTAATAAAACGCCAATTTGCATAAGAACTGTACGCGAAGTTGGGTGCGCACCCATTCAAGTTCAATCTGCTACTTGAGTACTATCTATCTGCCTTTATGTATGTTTATATAAGGTGCGTGTGGGTGACCGTATTTCTGTAAGCATTTGTTTATACATTACAGCAAGCGCTATGTAAAAATAGTTTTTATGTTCTCTAACCTATCGTTAGCAAATAACTTATCTTTTCTTGTACTTAAATACTCATCGTTTGCTTTCGCTAGCAACAATACTCATCGTTCACTTAGCGATTTTATTGGCTGATTTTCTGGTTCCAAGCCGATTCTTTTCTGATTTCATGTCATCTATTTGTGTCTTCCAGCCAAATACAATATAAAAACCACAGTCTAAATAAAGGATTATATTTAATAATACAATGTAAACAAAGATACAAAATTATACAATTTGATGTTTCAAGCATGTATCCGATCATTCCTAATGGGACAGTGCGTTGTGCAGTCTATGTTACTATGTTAATCATTCATCTAATTAATTCTAATATACTCAAAACCAGACCATATTTTGTTTGTACCTGTATTTGTTATTTGATTTTTTTTTTGTTCTAAGAGTATTAAATTATTCTATTTTTATATGTAGGCCTATAGATATAAAATTTTGTTATTTCAAGTAATTCTTTAGGGTTAATGGTGTGTGTGTGAGTATAATTTAATATTTATAATTGAATAATTATAATTACTTATTATTTGTGATTATAATGATTTAATAATTATTTATAATTTATAATGTTTTATATATATATATATATATATACTTTAATATTTTCCACTAGTTTTCAATCAAGATGTAATGTTTAGTTGTTTATTAATTGGAAATTGGGTATGTACTTTGTATTTGTGTATTTTAAATTTTCAAAAACTTCAACGTTGAAAACACTCCAAAAACAAATATATACACTACACTCACACACAATAATATCAATTTAAACTACCAAACGCCAACAGGAAACCATAGCAACAACCGACCAGAGCACATATATTCAAGAAGATATAAAAATAAATGTGGCTGAGAATAGAAAAAAAATAGGATACCCGAAACACGTTCCAAATAAGGAAATAACATATTTTGAGGTAAGAAGTTGTAAATATTCAGTAAATTTTATATATATATGCATTACACGGTTAGCATTCATCAAATTGTGCTTGATTAAACGTGTCAATAATAAATAAATCACTTCAATTACTCAGTCATTACTCAAGCCATCAGTCATTATTCAATTACAAGGACATTTTACCTGAAGCTGAAGAATTAAATCAGATCTTGGTTGCTAATACGTAACACTAATGCTATATCAATGTTCCACGTTAAATTTATTTGAATTAAATATACATTCACATGCCAGAAGCAAGTGAGCAAATTGTGTGAATGAGGATAACGTGTGAGAATGTTGTTTCTTAACAAGACGCAAGAAACTAGTTGTAGGCTGCATTGAATAACAGGAATTGAATTTAAGTTTTATATAAAAATATTTATTTTAAATAATGTACATTATGAAATTTAATACATAGGAAAATAATATGTATTACGAGGAACAAAAATCGATAACTGCACAAACTAGGAAAAGGTTCTGAAAGACGTTATCGTGGTCAAACAAACCAAAGCAACATATTTGTTTTAATGATGGTATCCACCGTGGGAGTGAGCTGTCTCGAGGGCGATCAAGTGTGCGCTTTTGGCAGCTGCTACGTCATGGGTGTCAGCTAGGTATCCGGACTTGAGAACAACTGGAGCTGCCAGGGGTCCGTGATAAGCGTGACCTCCGTGTCCGCCGTCCGAGTATCCACCGCCGTAACCTCCGTCAGAGTAGCCACCGCTAGCATAGCCTCCATCAGCATAGCCACCTCCGTATCCTCCACCGTGACCGGCTTTGGCGACAGCCGCAAGATGAGCGCCCCTTGCGGCGGCTACTTCGTGTGTGTCGGCCAGAAATCCGTCCTTGAGTACCACGGGCTTGGCGAGCGGTCCGTGATATCCGATCGGTCCGTGATGGGCTGTGGGATACGATGAGTGACCATCGTAATGCCCTGTCGCGACGGCGTAGGCCACAAGGCAACTGAACAGGATCTACAATACATAAGCAATAGTGGTTGAGAGGTAATCTTTTGTTTAGCATATAAAATTATATTTTATAAGTACAATATTCTGTCATTATCGGATTGTAATACCATAAAACTGAACGAGTGACATAATTTTGATTAAAATTACTTCCCAGGCTGTTTGGCCGTGGTCCAAAATTTATTACAAATCCAGACGTTTTGGCGGTGCCATCGACTGCCATCTTCACTAAAACCGAGTAACGCTAACGTGAGGTAGTATGCGTTAGGACCACAGTACTGTGGTTAAGGGTGAACGCTATAATTATTTAAATTATTAACCGGGCTGTTAGGCCGTGGCCTTACAGAATCTTCATGCCGATAGATGTTATTCGCACAACCAGACGCTTCGGTTTTACGTATGTAGGCCATCTTCAGTGAATAGACTTTAAAACAACTGACAAGGTGTACGTCAGCCTTTGCCACAGTACTGCGGTTTACTGACGTACACCTTGTCACCTTTTTTAAAGTCTATTCACTGAAGATGGCCTACAAAGGTAAAGCCGAAACGTCTGATCACCCGAATAACATCTATCGGCATGAAGATTTTGGAAGACCACGGCTTTGCAGGCCGGATGATATTTTAAGTAATTATGACGCGGGGCGTGAAAGCCTAAGGAACAGCCTGGACGAACGTTACTTCACACTGCTGAAGGCCTGCCTATTTTAACAACGTACAAATATATTTCACGTATTTAATTAATAATGTTGTGTTAATGGTTATAATCACAAACAGAATTAACACTCTTTTACACCACTATAGAAAATTATTCCGATTAGCGCTTTCAAGCTTCACAGCTCATCATCAGATCTGTTTGCGAAAAATCGGAATAAATTTTCTAAAATGGTCTACAAGAGTGTTAATATATCACGTAATTAACAGATATCCATGCACCGTATTCATATTTAGTAGTATCTGCTATTCATTTGCTAGAAAGTGCAATTGTTAAAATGAAATTTACTTCCACAAAAATAGTATAAAGTAATTAAATATTCAGTGACACAAGTAATTACAGTCATGCCAGAAGTTTCCAGGTTACTCTAATAATTAGTAATCTATGACTTTATTTTAACTTTAATTGTAAAAATTTATTCAAAACCAAGTAAAAACGTACTTTTGTATGCGAACAGAATGGTAATTGAAATAAGAGTTAAAATATGACACAATCAAACCTAATAGTATGGATGTACAATTATGTTAAATTTGATACAAGAACTCCCTAGTAATACTATTTGTTGATTACCTGAAAATATTAATACAAGAAAACATTCTCTTACTGGTACACATTGGAACCAATCTAATAATATGCACGATTTACATCAAGTAAGTAACAAAACATTTTCGTTAAAATACAAAAGAATCTGGGGAATCGAATTCAATATAAAATTTGTAATACTGTTAACAGGAAGACAGAAAATGTTGTGATAAGTCTTAGCATTGTAGTTTAAAAAAATGTTAATTATATCGAAAACAATGACGACGAAATTGTTACACGTTAAAGTCGATCCCTACACGACTGTCAACTTCTAATCACAAAGTCGCCGTAGTAATCAAAGTTTTCCTTCAATGACATTTAGAACAGCAGTATATATATATATATATACAAAATGAATTAAATAATGTAATTAAGAACTACACTTTATTACTTTGAAAATGGCAAAATTTCATCAACCGCTTCGTATAAACCATCTCATAATAATGTTTAAGATAAAATAATTTGTAATTTCCCTTCGTATTTTAAGAAAAAAATTCTGAATTTTATAGGCGGTTACTAAACCTATCAAACAGCTAAACGCATCCGATAAGGCGATAATAAACAAGGTAGTAACAAGGATTTTTGATGAAAGCAATCGCAAAACCTGGGTCTACAATTGGACGCACGATCTGGAGCACCAAGAACAGTGTGAAGCTTTGAATGCTGTACATAATAAGTACAAATGTCACATGAATTAAGCAGAGTAATTAGTAAAATTTGTATGTAGGTCTACTGGAAAAGACTAAAGAATAAAGTGGCATTCATAATGATGATATATATCAATGTATAGAAAATATAACAGAAACAAGGGAAAGAGAAGACTATTATTTTTTGTACATTTATAGAGAATGGACAACAATAAGTTGGCAAAGCAAATCTTCAAATATCTGTGGGGGAAGAAGTCAACATCAAGTTGGATTGAAGAAGTCTAAAAGGATTTAGGATAAAAATAATATAGGCTTACACTCAGAAGAAACAATTGAAAGAGACGTTTTTCGTGGAAAAGTGTTAAAAATGGAAGGAGTCCAGGGTAGGAGAGAGAAAAACGCAGGTTCAAAGTAGACTGAAGACAGGAAGAAAAGACACAGTGAAAAGATGAAAGAATATTGGAAAAAAGAAAAGAACAAAGAGTAAGGAATTAAAATTTGCATGTGGTCCTTAAATGGCCGATACAAAAAAAAAAATGGCATTCGAAAAAATAAAAGCACTGAATACAGGTACACTGAATAATTCGTAACCTCATAATTATTTAGTGAACAAAGTCATGGATAAGTGAATACTTTCTTAAGAAAGAAATTTGCGTATTACTTTAAAATATGTAAGATCTGGAAATATCTATTCACGTCTAAATACTAAACTGCTGACAAGTCTAAAGAAATATCATAACTGTCTTAAGTTAGTAGAGCAGTTGTTGAGTTTTAACGAGACCCGACACACATGGTGTTAAATGACCTACAAGTATCTTACAAACTTTATAGTAAATAAAATAGTTACTGCGAATAGTACTATTGAAATTGAACTATTGAAATATTAAAAAAAAAATCTATTGCATGGTTGTTAATTTAAAAAAAAAATTATTTTTTAAAATCGAAAATTTATTTTACGAATTTTTTCACTAACTGAAAGAAACTAAATGTGCACCACACTAGAATATGACAGCTTCATTCACTGCTCGCTTACTTACCAGAGCGTTCATTGTTCTGATGTTTCTGGTGCTTAACGGTTTGTACTCTGACTTGAATCGGTTTGGTTTTGGTTTAAATACCCTACCCAACCAAGGCCAGTATATTACTTTTACTATGGGTATCCCCTCACCTCGACTAGGAATGCACGTAATAGGTTGGTTTGTGTGTGTTCGTGTGTATTTGTATTGATTTCCGGACCCCTTATTTAGTGTTTGAATAATTTATTTAACGTCGCATATTACGCATTGTGAACGACTGGTCTTATATAACAAATACCAGAAAATAATTGGGGCTGAATGTGTGTGTGAATGCGTCTGTGTGTACTTTCGGACGCGTGTGAGAACTGATTTCATTACTGATACGTGTGAAGACAGTTGTATACACCAAATAAAACGAGTACTATGGTCGTTTCGATCATGTTATTTTTATGAACACAGTACTTGATAAACAATATAAAATATTACTTATGTATGTACTTATTCTTGTTAAGTACTAAAAAACAGTCCTAAGTCATTATTTGTGTTACAGGAGGATCAGTTGAAAAGATCTTTTAAAATATGTGGCTTGATCAAAAAGTTCGTGCAAATTTTAAACCACTAGAACTGACTGATTAAAAATTTGATTTATGTGATGTTGGTACTCATGCTAGTGACAATCGTGTAAAAGTTTAGTCCTATTTGATGAATAGTTTAGATTTCACATTTAATTGAGTAAGACAATCTTAGATTTTTTGTCATTCTACAATACAAGATTGCAAGGGCGAACCTATGATTTAATTTGGGGGGGGGGGGTTCAACCACATATCGTTTTCTTAAATTATAATTTTTCCCATGTTATAATTAAGATCGTACCAAAAATTAAAACTAGTAGGCAGAATATAATTTATTATCTATAATTTATTCATTAATTTCATTAAAATAAATTAAAAACATTCATCGGATAGGCTTCCAGTTTGTCTTGCGAGCCTAATAATACATTTCTGTGGAATATAAATACTTTAAAGAGAACGTTAAAAGTAAGAAAGTGAATAGCGTGAGGGTTACCAACATGTATATAATTGCTGTGGATTCAAACGTATCGAACAGGGTTGTTGATATAAATTTTACAGCATGTAAAATAATGTTAAATAATTTATTAAAAATATAATAATTGTAAGTCTTTTTCAATTAAGTTCCATTAAAAAACGCAACCGGTTTAAAATTTTTGCTCCAACATTTTCGGATTTCGGGGGGGATATATCCCCCATATCACCCCCTAGGTTCGCCCCTGCAAGATTGAAGGACATGGATTAAATTTTGTGTAAACTGTGAAATAAACTACTATGTGCTCGTAAACGTGTTCAGAAGGCATAGGCGAGACTGCTGCGCGTGAACAAGCGGTTTACAGGCTTCAAAGATTGCCGTAAATGAGTCGAAGATCGTCGTTGTCAGATGAAGATTATGTTTTTCTCTTCCACGTAATTTCGTCGGTAGGCGCAGTGGTAAATAAAGAGTACTATTCGGACATTTTACACCATTTGTACGAAGCTATTCGTAGAAAACGGCCAGAAAAGGAAGGAAAGGACAACGTTTCGCTACCGTTGAAGACGTAAAACGAAAATCGCTAAGGGATCTCAAGGCAGTACCAAAAACTGCATGCTTGAAATGTTTTTAAGACTGCAAAACGGCTGGCTTAATCGTGTTACATTCGACTGAGACTACTTTCAAGGAGCTTATATAAGTGTCTATGAATGAATGCGTAATTTTTAAATTAAACAAGAACTGCATGAACTTTTTGATCAAAACTCGTATCTTAAAAAATTTACACGTGTATTAAAAGATCAATATTTCATACGAATGCCTGTTAATTTCCAAACACATCTTTCAGTTTATTTATTTACCAGTTGTTTGAAATTTACGTGTCACGCGTATTTTGAAAAATGGAAAAAAAAAACATAACATCGTGCTGTGGTTAAATTCTTAGTTAAACCGTTCTAGAGCCAATGGAAATTTTTCAACAAAATGGTCAAAGTGTTATGAGCCTTCAAAGACAATGGGTCGTAAGTCCGCGCTCAAGTTTAAAGTGGTCGTACGACCATTGAAGATGCCCCTCTAGTGGTCGTCGATAAACGTACGAAAAGTGCAGCAACTCCGGATATCATTACCAAACATACACGGTATTGGAAGACCGACGACGAAGAGTGGATGACATTGCTGAGATCATAGGTATCTCATAATGTGTATGTGTGAGTGTATGTATTATATTTTACCTCAAGAACTGGGTTTGCAAAAACTTTGTGCAAGATGGCTGCCGAATTTCGAATTGGAGTTAGACATATTTTAACAAAGACGATGTTTGTTATTGCCCATTTTTAAAAAGACACGTGACACATACATTTCAAACAGATGACAAACAATGAATAAATAAACAGATATAATTTGTAATTAACAGGTGTTCATATGAAATGTACATCTTGTAAGATTCGAGAATCTTACTTCTACCGCTAAGAACGATATGATGCCGTAATGTTATGCCGTAACAATATTGTCAGAGATGACACCGGCCTTGAAAGCCTAAGGTAGCAAATTTATGTGTCTTGTTTCATTTCGTTTAAAAATAAATAATTAAAAATGGACTTAATCCGTTAATCCGTTAATCCGTTTTAGTAAACGGACTTCGCTATGTTATGTAGTTTGCGTTTTTCTGGTATAAATAATAAACATAAGTAGCCATACGTTTCTGTCACTTGAGGTTACGTTCGTCAGAAAATAGTTTTTGTAAAGCCTACACTCAATACGAATTTCAGTGTAAAGTTTATCGAGTTCATCAAAAAATGTTCGTTTCTCGTAATTTGTCAATTTTTAGTAACAGGAACCAAAGACTGTTAGGATGTCCCCCATCTATAGCTATTTCTTTAATACCGCAGTTGAGTTATTTGAATGTAAACCTATATTCAAGAACAACGATAAACAGCATTTTGAGAATCAGACTGTTTGACGCCTCCACGCATTCTTACTCATCATCATCACAACATGGCATAGGCAAGGCGCTGCCTGGTCCGCCTTCAAAGATCTTTTCCTGGGTCTACCCACACATCTGTGTCCTATAGATTTGTGTTTCCAGACATGTTTGCCCAGTCTGGAAACTGAAATTCTTTCTAAGTGTTCTTTCCACCGTTGTTTGTGACCTTTTGATTTTTTTATTCAAATTTAAAACTTGTAACTCTTCTCTTATGCCATCATTACTTAAACGGTCAAATTAGAACGCCTTTTAACTACTGTGAAGGCCACTTTCAAGGCCTGTGCTTTACCGTCTGGTTGCCCATAAGTCACACCCCTAAGGACAGTACGGAACTGCCATAATTTTGTAAAACGTTCAGTTTGAATCTCAAAGTACCTTGTTTCTAAAACAAATTCTTACCATATTGTTTAATTTTGGCATAATGACTGCATGGAGATAAATACACTGTAACTCGAAACATTCCATGCTCCTTGTTAGGATCAATTTATCATTACCGTCCAGCACTATGTCGACATCATCCTCATGATTAGAATAATCTGTTACGTTCGGAATATGTAACACGTAACACTATTTCAAAACTTGACGCTTTCCTATACGCATGCCAGCGTGTGTAACATCGAGGCCGCTACATGTGCGTGACTCAGTTCATTAATACTCTATATGCACATTTCATTTGTTCGTAACGCGTATTTTTAGTCATTAATGAATGTCCAATCAATATGCACGTTTCGGCAGGCGATAAGCTCCAAGAATTACTACAATCGTATAGCAGCAAACTTCTACAATTATCTGTTTACTTTTAATTATCTGTTTACTTAGGGCCGTGTAATATTTATTTAGTGGTGTTTCTCGTTTCAAAATAAAAATACGCGCTTTTTCATCTTCTTCTTCTTTTATGGCTGCACAGTACGAAGTCGAAACTTAGCCTCCATAAATCATCCGCCTCCATTTTTCCCTGTCCTTGGCGATCGATGTCCATCGTTTTATTTTAAGTAAATTATCAGCATCCCTCGTCACTTCGTCAATCCAGCGTCTTGGGTCTTCCGACAGGCCTTCTACCCTCGATTTGACTAAACAGTACCTTCCTAGGTATTCGGTTGCCTTCCATCCTAATGATGTGTCCTGCCCATTGCAATCTGTGCAGTCGGATGGCGGTGGCCAGATCATTGTCTTTATATGCCTTGTATAGCTCCTCATTGTGACGCATTCTCCATATCCCATTGACTTGGATTGGTCCATATATTCTCCTCAAAATTCTCCTTTCAAAAGTATTGACTATGTTAGCGGCTTGTTTGTTCAGAGTTCAAGGCTCGCTGCCATATGTTATCACCGGTCTAATCATAACTTCATATAATATGACCTTGGACTGATAGTGGAGATTCCTCGTCTTGAATATAGATGTCGACGAAGTATGTGCTCTATTTGCGGCCTGTATCCTTTTTCTTGAATTTAGATGTCGACGAAGTATGATCTCTATTTGCGGCCTGTATCCTTTTTCTTGAATATAGATGTCGACGAAGTATGATCTCTATTTGCGGCCTGTATCCTTTTTCTTGAATTTAGATGTCGACGAAGTATGATCTCTATTTGCGGCCTGTATCCTTTTTCTTGAATATAGATGTCGACGAAGTATGATCTCTATTTGCGGCCTGTATCCTTTTTCTTGAATTTAGATGTCGACGAAGTATGTGCTCTATTTGCGGCCTGTATCCTTTTTCTTGAATATAGATATCGACGAAGTATGATCTCTATTTGCGGCCTGTATCCTTTTCCTTCTTTCATTTATTTCTTCATTCTCTTCTGCCATTCAACATCCCAAATATTTTAACTGATTAACTATTTCCAGGTTTAGTGGTTCGATTTCAAACTGTTCAGGTTTCCTGGTTTTCTTTCGAGTGGTGACCATAACCTTTGTTTTACCTGTATTAACCTGTAATCCTAACACGCTTTTTCATGCAGTGCGATATTCGTAAACGGATCGCGGTCAGTTGCGACTCAATCATACAAAATCCGGTCATTTGCCATCGAGGTGAAAATTTGAACCCGCTTAACTGCGACTCGGCTAGTTGCAATATGAAACATCATCTACAGTACAGCCACAGACTGCGTCAATCAAAGTCGTGTAAAGAGATGAAGGCTCACGCTTAGAATGGTGATGTGTGCGTCTGTTTCCAATGTTTACATACTGTTGCCGCCAATCAAATTTATGCATATTTTTGCATATTTATACGCTACACACTGAACCTATATGTGACAGACTTCTTCAGAGGACACATATCCTAAGAGGATTTCACATGTGGGTCTACCGCATTACAAAGATTATAATCACCTTTGCAGTTGCATTATTTTCCTATTTTAAGTAAGATGTATATTGCTCGCAGGACATCGTCCTCTAAAGTGGCGAATATAGCTTGGTCATCCGCGAAGAGAATAGTTTTCAAGCTTTTATTTCGGTGGATTTTAATACCGATAGGGGATTATTGTTTGAATTTTTTGAGATCATCTAGATCATCTTCATTAAGGTAAAGGTTAAAAAGTAGTGGTGACAGACAACAACCTTGTTTTACGTCTTGATTTGTTTCAAGCGGGATAGATTCTTCTCCGTCATCAGGATAGTTTATGATTATCGCGGTGTGTCTACATAAACTCTTTATGGCCTGAACTAGGTGCTGTGGTATAACTTTATTTTCAAGTATGGCGCATAACGTCGGTCTGATCACTCTATCAAAAGCTTTCTTGAAATTGATAAAAGCAATATGTGTTTCTAAATATTCTTCACGTAGTTTTTCTATCATTGTTGTATGGTAAATGTGAAGTCTATGCAAGAGCGTCCTATCGTACAACCATATTGTTCTTCCTCTAAAAGAGTATCTGCTATGTCATCATACGAGATCATATAAGAAATGAGGAGATAAGAAGTGATTTAGATGTTTTTGCAGTTAATTAAAACATTAAAGAATAGAGAAGAAATGGATTCAACACATAGATAGAATGGAAGACAGTAGAATACAGAAGATATTGAAAGATTACAACCCTAGAGGCAGAAGGAAAGTTGGTAGGCCTAAGAAAAGGTGGACTGTGGCATAGGAACAGGCCGCTAAAGCATAAAACCGTTCGCGATAGTGCTGACATATACGAAATCATTACTTTAAATTTAAATTGTTGTAGAACACACAAATCTTGTTTACTTCCCTTTTATTAGAATTCTCCTAAGGATACTTCCGGTTCCATTAAATGACATTTTGATTACGTGTTAGTTAAATAATATATACTTTAAAATTATGAATGTTTGAAAATAAATGTTACTGCTACAGAACATATTATTAAGTCTTTGATAATGTCATTTAAAGTAATATGGCTTTATGTACCTGGACAGTGTGTCCATAAGCTTCACCCATATCACGCTCTATTCAAGGGCTGTAAATTGAGTTGATATCTTAGTTTAGATAAACATCCACAATGTCAAAGGTCTATCAGTCAGTCGGGGGGGGGGGGGGTACACGCACGCAAACGCAAGACTGTCTCTTTAAATGTGTGTGTATGCATATGCACGCGCGTGCGTAATTGTGTGTGTGTGTGTGTGTGTTCAAACACTTTTTGTCAAGATATTATTAAGGTAATTGTATGGGTCTCTGGAAGGGTAGTGGTCGAGATGCGCCAGTTGTCAAAGGGGTCAGGTAAAGGAGCGGAAACGAAGCTTCCTCACAGTTAGCGACGAGGCATTCCTCAGTTAATTTCAGAGTTTGTGTCATAACAGATAAGAACAAATAGAGGTCGTTGTACACCATGTGTATTTTGTTTACACGCAATAAATTTATTTATTTTCAAAAAAAAAGAATATATAGACGAACATTAAAGAGTATAATGAGTACTCTAATTCTCTAAAAGGCTTCACCACAATAAAAGTAAAAATTAAGGGTAATTTAAGGGTAATAGAAGTGTAAAAAGAAAAAATGTACTTTAATATATTTTACTCTTTTTCTTGTTTTGTATGGACTTGAAAGACCAAATATTTATTAAAGTTGGTCTACATTATTTAAAAGGAAATTACAAAACTTAAATCGACACTCTTCTTCTTCTTCTTCTGCACTACAAAGATTAGGCATTTGTCTGTTCCGTCCTCACAAACATACGACCACCTTTTTCGTGGTATTTTTAAATCTCTTGGGTCTTCCGTGGTCTCTTTTCCCTCTTGGGTTGTAGTTAAGTATTTTTTGTGTATTCTCCCATTTTCCATTCTATTTACGTGTTGTTTCCATCTTTCTTTATATTCAGTTACTTTTTCATTTATTCCATATATATTTAGTTCATTTCGCACGTCTTCATTTCTTACTAAATCTCTTCTTGCGCAGCTTTTGAACCGTCTCAAAAATTTAATTTCTGCTGCCTGTATTTTGCTGTCTCCTTTTTTGGTATTTATCCAACTTTCACTCGCATATATAAGTATGGCTGTACATGTACAGCCATCGTTTTTTAAAATTTTATTCTTGTGTCTTTTCGTGTTTTGTTATTTAATCGACACTCCACGATCCTAATCCTAGTGCTGACCACCGGCGCACCTCGAACTCTCTTAATTGGCATAATCCCTGCATTCTGTTGGCCATCGGTGAACCTCGACAATATCCGTTTGTGTGTGTGTTACTTCTACTAACATGTTTCTGTTATACATTACTTCTCGTACTTTTTCATCCATTGCATTACTTTGAAGCTGCCCCAAATCAGTATTTTATTCTCAGTATGTATTGTGTTAAAACGTCTCGTACAGCACTCGCGGCTAACCACGGTAATTGATGGCAGAAGTTTTAGATTATTGGTATCTAAGGCTTTCGCGGCCGGCGTCAGCCCTGTTGAAATTCGTTTGATAACTCGTTTTCATATTTCTTTTACTACAGCACTGTCGAAAACTGGTGAAAAACGTACTAGTTACCCGAGACGTTACACTGAATTAGTCGTCACGCCGGCCTCCAACGGTGGGTTCGAAACGTCTGAACGTCTGTTGTATGCGGCAGTAGTAGCCCACTAGACCGGAGAATTGTCAAACGAATGTCAACAGAGTTTTAGCTTATGTTTTCCTTTCAGTAATATTACCCACGTTGCTGACGCAAAGGCAGCTTGAGTCCCTGACGGTTCGACTTCTATTAATAATTCAATACTGGCATCAAATTATTAATAACACACTGCTGATATATATTTTGCTGTGTAAAAACCTGGAGTGCCTTTGCCTAGATAGTGGTAATCTAACGACTGCGTGCGTGCCTCATATGCCACAACTTCATTACATATGTAAATAAGTGTCGATGTTTGCTGACTCGTGTGTCTCAATACCAATCGGGAACAGGAACTGCATAGATAAATTGTGTGTAGGAAACGCATTGCATCCTATCATGAGCTGTATATAAACCATACGACAACACTCTGCAACCACAGACTGCAGCTACAGCTACCCAACATTATGAAGTTCTTTGTAAGTACAGCAGCATACTTAATATATATTAAATTAGTTTAGTTAAATATAATAGAAACATTTTAGTGCGTAGGCTTTCACGGCCGGTGTCATTACAACTATTTTCTAAAACTTCCGGGCTGAAAGGCCGTGGTCGATTGCTTAAAATGCTGCTAAACGTTTCGGCCGCACCACCGGTGGCCATCTTCAGTAGCAAAAAAAAAAAAAAAAAAAAAAAAAAAAAAAAAAAAAAAAAAAAAAAAAAAAAAAAGTGTTCGATAGATGATACGCCGAACACGTCTCCCAATGGACTGGGAACAAGTTGCTTGTTCCCAGTCCATTGGGAGACGTGTTCGGCGTATCATCTATCGAACACATTTTTTTTTTTTTTTTTTTTCTTTTGCTACTGAAGATGGCCACCGGTGGTGCGGCCGAAACGTTTAGCAGCATTTTAAGCAATCGACCACGGCCTTTCAGCCCGGAAGTTTTAGAAAATAGTTATAATAGAAACATTATTTAAACTATATTTGTTTAAAATATTCAACGTAAGTAGAATCAAGCAAAATAAATGTATGTAGAAAGTAGTATAGAACCGAGCAAAACGTTTAATTAATCACATAATATTATTCTTATAAATTAATAAATACTCATAAAAAGGATTTCTGACGAGTTTGTATCATATGCTATATAAATCTTTATCACGGTTTAGTAAATTGTTATTGCAGTCATGTCTGTAAAATTGTATATGTTGTATGACAATTCAAAATCAATGTACATAATAAATCGAATAGCAGATTATTATGGCTTTCAAATATCAGTGAACAATACTAAAACGATGGCATTCAGAGGAAAGTAACCGGTAAGAACTTAGATAGTTATAGACGGAAAGATTATGGAACTGAAGTCCAGCACTTCAATTACCTGGGACGTTACGTTATATATGGGACAGAAATTGATCTGCACGAAAAATAAAACAAATTTAGGAATATATGTGGAACAATTCAATTTAAACATAAGACAAAAAAAGAAACAAGGATAAGGTTTTCAACACTGTAGCGGGACCAGTTTTTATGTATGTAGGTGAGGCCAGAGTTATGACAGAAAAATTCAAAGCAAAGATTCAGGCATAGGAGGTGAAGTTTATGAGTACTCTCGGCTGTACCAATCTCCATAGAAAGAAGAGTGTGGATATAAGAACGGAACTGGGGGTCGACCCATTGTTGGAAAACCTAAGTAACAACAAAAGAAAGTAGTGTGAACATTTGGGAAGAATGGGGGGTGCAGAATTCCCGTGCTAGCAATGGACCGGAGGGGCAGAGAGGTGTAGGACGGCCGATAGCGAAGTGGGTCCGCAACAGGTTTTAGATGAACCTAATCCTTGAGGTTGATTTATGACAATACAGACGAAACTGACAAACTTTTTTTTTCAGTAGACTATTGGACAGAAGTATTTCAAAGAAGTATATTCTCATTCTGTAGTATATTCATGACTACATGATTTTCACTGTTTAAACCTATCCGTAATCTTCAGTAAATTAGACACGTTACTGAATAATTAATAATATCAGAAATATTAATATGTTAAGAATAAGAAGTACTTTATAAATAATTCTATTTAAGTACACGCTGAATTAATGTTTATAAAAATTATAATTGGTTTACAAATAAAAAATTGAACTTGTGTAGGTGTTTCTGTTGGCTACCATAGTCTATGCATCTGCCGTTGGTACGTCTTCACATCCGATCTCCAGTCACGGATCTCCCAGTTACACACACGGTGTAGACATTGTACACGGCAATTACGGTCACGGGCACGGCTACGGTTACAGTTACGGTCCATACTACTACACAAGACCTTATCCTGCTCATGGATACGGCCACAGTGGATACAGTTACTGGCCGGGATACTACTCAGGACACTACGATCACACTCATGGACATCATGTATAGACAGCATCATGTTTAGAGAATGAACATTTTGACAAACAGACCAAGACATTCCAGCACCCTAGTGCAATTGTTACCAACGCTTTTAGTAATATAGTCTCAGACCGTACAGGGAGTAATCTGCTTCAATCTGTACACAGAAATTCCTTGTCTGTAATTTAATAACAAAAATTATAAATTTTTCTTTGAAGTCTTGCATATAGGCCTACGTAATAATTTTATTTTTATTTTACAGTTGTAAACTATTAGCAATAAATGTATGTAACAATTGTTATTATATTTGAATAATTTACAAAGTAAAACGAATGTTAGGTAGATACTGCAGGGTAACAACGCCTCTTTGAAACGTGGATTATCTTAGGTTCGAAAGAACACACGCATGATTTTGGCAGCCATAAAGATCGAAATAACAACGACCTACTGAATATGCATAAATCAATAAATACATAATTAAATGCTTATATTTAAATACGTATCTAATAACAAAATCACAAAAGCAGATAACATATTAAAATAAATCTATAACATACATCCAAAAATACAATTCACTGAAGAAAAAGAACAACATAACAAAATCAACTATTTTGATGTAACCATCACAAGAAACAATAACCACCTACAATATGCAATATACAGAAAACCAACTTCCACTTACATCATTATACGTAACCATTCTAACCACCCACCACAACATAAAATGGCAGCTTTCTATTCACTATTTAACAGAATGTACAAAATACTCCTAAAAAACAGGCAGTAAAGAAAGAAAGAAATATAATTTAACAAATTGCTTATGAAAATGGATAGAATAAAAATGATCTAAACAAAATATAAAATAAAATTAAATATAAAATAAAAACTGAACAATTAATAAATGATCAAAATGAACAACACACAGACAATAACAACAATAAAAATGGGCCACAGTCACATACATAAATAATAAAATGACAAAGCTAACAAAACTATTTAAAAACTCAGACATTAAAATAGCATACAAAACTAATAAAAATAATTTACAAAATCCAAATAACGGATGCAACAAAGATAATACAACAACCAATGCTACACACAAAAATGAATGCGAAGTTTGCAATAAGTGTTACATAGGACAAACAAAACAACAACTAGCAATACGTTATTTTAAACATCTAAACGCATACAAAAAACCAGAAATATATAAATCTAATTTGACTACACATGAAATGAACACAGGACATGAATACCCAGACATAACCAACATGACAGTAATAAAACACATACCACACAAAGACACCGTAATGAATATTTGGGAAAGTTTACAAACATACAAACACAAAACACAAAAACAAACTAATACCTAAACAAATACAAAATATGACACAATTTTCAAAGCCCTGAAAATTGAAAATACTTAAAAAGCTAATATATACACCATAACCAATAATACCAGTTTAAAATACCAAAAACCAACGGGAAACCATAACAAGGAACCGACCAAAACACAATTACCCCGTAAGATACGAAATTAAGATGGCTGAGGATGGAAACAATAGGATTCCGGAAACATGTTCCAAGTAAGGGAAAAACACCTTTAGGTAAATAAATTACAAATATTAAATTAAATATACGAGAACTATTTGTTTTTCAACCTCCGATAATAAATAAATAGACACATGAATGACATCAATAATTTTATTATACACAAAAGTTTCATATATATGTAAACTACTTTTCTACATAGTCACCACCATTGTTAAGGCACTTATCATAGCGACTCACCAACTTTTCTATACCCATGTTGTAGAATGTTCGGTCCTGAGTAGTCAGCCAATCTGCCACACTGGAAATTAACTCATCATTGGAGTCAAACTGCTGCCCACCTAACCACTTTTTCAAGTCAGTGAACAAGTTGTAGTCACTTGGTGCCAAGTCTGTGCTATAAGGTGGGTGATCAAGGGCATCCCAACCAAATTCATGAAACAGGTATTGTGTGAGTACAGTACGTGAGGTCGTGCGTTGCCGTTGTTGTTTGGGAACCCACCGAGCCCAGAGTTTCCTATACCCAAGCTTCTGAGTAAGAATATCTCAAAGAGCAGACCTAGAAAATTCAGGAAAATCAGCAGAAAGTTCAGTAATTGTGAAACGACGGTGTTCTCAAACCATCCTGTCTACCCTTTCAGCAACATCATCAGTAGCCACGGACTTTCTTCCTTGCCCTCCTTCATCATGAACATCAATTCGCCCTTCTTTAAATTTTCGACACCATTCCCAAACTGAACCGTCAATCATCATATTTTCTCCATACACATTAAACAACCTTCGATGCATTTCTGCAGCACTATGACCTTCATCTTGAAGAAATCTAATAACAGACCGATCTCACACTTGGGAGGCAATTTCAATTGCTGTTGACATAATTAAACTGTTGTGACCACAGTAATAGGACAAAATAACTATAAAACCAGTGGTTATAGGTTAGAACAAAGCCACAAAAACATTAATCAACAATAGTTTGTTGCTATGACAACAGAACCAGGTTTGCTAATTCACTGGAGGTTGAAAAGAAAATAGCCCTAGTATTTAAATATACACATAGATACACAGGTTTGTGTGCACGCGTGGATCATTTATTTCAGTCTTATAAACTGGCAATATGTAAAAGTTACTACTTTATTTAGAACCATAATTACAACTCATACTCGACATAGTGAATGGATAAGAGGGAAGTTGTACTTTTTTTTAAACTAAGTGTAGAAGCAACACACGTATGGCATTCAACGTAAATACAAGTGCGATGTGAACTCAACGCGAAAGAAGGAAGTTAACAGACACACAGTTCTCCTTCTTGTCTGGCGTTACAGCCTTTGGTGGGCTTTAGCCTCCTCAACAATACCCCTCCGTGCTTCTCTGTTCTCCGCCCTTCCTCTCCACCCTCTGATTCCCATGTTACGCCATCCAACAATCTCATAATTGGTGTTCCTCTACGTCTACGTAGTAGTAATGTTTCCCTTAAACATTCTCTTAGGCACTTGTATAAGTAAAGTTTTCCGGGCAGTTTGGCCGTGGTCTATGGTTTAATGACAAACCAAACGTTTCGACAGCACCATTGACTCCCATCATCAGTGGAATTAAAAAAAATCCAAGGCCTCCTGAACGTAGATTTTTCGCGTCATAATAATATTATATTATGAAATAATATACTGTTACCAGAAATAACCAGTACTGTGGTAAAGGCTGTTCAGAAGTCCTTGGATTTCTTTTAATTCCACTGATGATGGCAGCCAATGTAATGTACAACTGACATCGGCCATGAAAGCCTTAGGACAATTCTCTTATGCACTGTTTCCTCAGACATTCTATCCACTTGTCCCAGCCAACGCAACCTCTCTGATTTGATGAATTTCACTATGTCTTTTCCAAGTATGAAAGCCTGTAGTTCATTGTTACTGTGTATTCTCTAACCGCCTTCTTATCTTATACTGGGCCATAAATTGTATGCAATATTTTGCGCTCAAATGACTTTAAACCAGTTTTGTCATTCTCTGTTAAAGTCCACACCTCAGATCCATATGTAACAATTGGTTGTACAAGAGAATAATATACTTTAAGTTTTAACCTCTTGAAACAACATTGTTTTATAGATGTTAATACTTGCGAAGTAGACTCTATTTCCTGTTTGTATCCTTTCTCTTATACTTATCCTAATATTATTATCATTTGATAGCAAAGCACCTAGATAACTAAAGCAGGACACTCATTTGAAACACTTCCTATTCACATTGAAATTTCTAGAAGACCTTGTGGACTCTGAGTTGGGCATTATCATGTATTTTGTCTGGTTTTCATTAACCATAAGGCCAATTTCAATTGCTTCTGCTTACATTAATGCATACATGTCTTTGAGTCTACCAACGTTTCTTGTTACTACTGCAGTGTCATCTCATGCTTGGTATGCCACAGACACACTGTCCCAATACATATAGACGCATTATTTTAAAAAGCACTGTGAAAAATGTAATAATATTTCAGTAGTAGTAACATTTTGTTACGTTGGTTTTGACGGCCGGAGTCATTGATAAAAGAATTCACATCAGGGCTGTTTGGTCGTGGTCGATTGCTTTGTTCTGCCATTGGTCCAATCGTTTCCGCCAACTACAGGGGGCCTTCTTCATTAGAAGAAACTTTCTACTACCTCTTCAAAAAGGGGTACGTTCGGCTCTCCACCCTCTGTCAAACACATTAAAATTTTTTCTACTGAAGAGGGCCTCCGGTGGGTAGCCGAAACGTTTAGAAAACTACGGAACAAAAGAATCGACCACTGCCAAACAACACAGATATAAATTCTTTTATCACTAGTAACATTACTTCAAAGGACATGGACAATTTTGAAGGTCATATAACACAACCAAAACGCATACAAATGGAATCTACACGTGGGCAGATGGGGAATGATTCTTTCACGGTTTACATATTCTGTTGAGTACGGACATGGACAATTTTGAAGGTCATATAACACAACAAAAACGCATACAAATAGAATCTACACGTGGGCAGATGGGGAATGATTCTTTCACGGTTTACATGTTCTGTTGAGTACGACTGTTTTCCATTGTGTAAACGTAAAATTCTGTACATTAATGCTAATTTCGACCTACGTGGGGTCGGAATCGGCTTGCTAACCTCATTTAAACATTCAAAGGGTTATTAGTTTAAATATGTCTTTAGTTATGGCCTTTAAAAGTAAATATCCAGTGAGGACTAAGATAGTTATAAACAACAGCACTTTAGAACAAGCGAGCCGTTTCAAATATCTCGGCTGTGCAGTAAGCTATGAATCTGAATACGATATAAGCGAGAAGATAAAATAAATTTATGAATATTTGTGGTACGATTCATAGAAATTTTTGAAATAAAACAAGACTCAGCACAAGGATTAAATTTTATTAGACAATTGCAATACCCACGTTGATTTATACGAGAGGCGTGGGTTATGACAAAAAAGGAAAGCGGCAAGATTCAGAGCGCTGAAATGCAGTTTATTCAAAATACTTTAAATTATACATTGCAAGATATAATAAGGAACGAAGATATCAGAGCAGAACTCGAAGTAAAGGACATAAATGCAATTATTTCAATTTACAGAAGATAATGGTGGGATCATCTGCAAAGGATGACAGAAGATCGATTGCCGAAAGCGGCACTGAACTATAAAGCCACTGGTAGAAGAGACGTGGGTCGTCCGAAGATGAGATGGGTGCTGGAACAGATTTATATAACCTAATCCTTGAAGAGGAAAGAAGAAGGAGAAGAAAAAGATGGTTTTTGTTCACTATGATCCCCAGTTTGTGTACTTCTTGGCATCGCTTATATTTAAAAATAACCGATTTGTTACAAAATATAGACTTAAAAAGAAATGGAATGACTATTTACGCTGAAGGAAAAGTTACTCTTAATATCATGTAATTTCAATAAAATTCATAAACAATTACACACCAACTGTCTTAATTCCACCGTACAATAATATAACAAATGTAGATACCACACACCAAAAATTTGTTCTTGAAACGTAATAGTTTATGCGTGTACTTAGAATATGTGGTTACCACACAAAAAAATTAATTGTTAGTAAAAATCGCCGAGTGAACTGTTTAATTAATGATTTTTGTCAGCATAATTTGTTACGTTATTTAATGCATTACTTGAGGATTTTGCTAACTTTGATGACAATTTTGCAGTCACCGTATGTGAAAAATGATAATTCCTATGTCAAATATAAAACGACAAAAGTAAGTCATTTAATTACAATTGAGACGCTTTATTTAGAAACAGAAATACCATAAAAAGTGTTAAAATGTGTACACCGAGAGAGAGAGAGAGAGAGAGAGAGACATATAGAGAGATGTATACGTAGATAAATAGAGTGAAAAGAGGAGGAGGGATGGAGAGAGAGATAGTGAGAACGAGACAGAGAGTGATAGGTAGATAGAGATAGATAGATAGATAGAGAGAGGGAGAAAGAGAGAGAGAGAGAGAGAGACAGACAGACAGACAGAGAGGATCCATCAGAAACCTCATGATAGCGTATAAACCCAGGCGCCAGAAAAGTATTTTGGGTTGTAACATTAATAAAACACTGCAAATAACATTTTTCTACAACGAATATTAAAAAAATATTTACTTTAAAATATAAGGAAACCATTTGATCACACTAACAACATTTGTAGAAAAAATGTTTATCGACACTACTTTCTCAAAACATTTTGTGACACACGCGCATATGGAAGTGAATGGAATGAATTATGGAGCAGAAATCATGGTCGTCATAAATTGTAATGTTTACATACAACAATAATTATTGGAAGTTAATTCTAAATATGTCAGCGTAGTGTTCCTGTGTTGGCTCAAACCAGTTATTGTATGTTGTTAAAGAAGGAAACAATAATTATTGGAAGTTAATTCTAAACATGTCAGCGTAGTGTTCCTGTGTTGGCTCAAACCAGTTATTGTATGTTGTTAAAGAAGGAAACAATAATTATATGTATAACCTAAAGTGTAACAGTTGAGTGCTACTGTAGATAGCCAGCTCGCCATCGCAACTCGCGTACTCAGACGTTAATGAACTTGTACGTATATGATGTGATGGAGCCCGGTAAATGAAAGTTATTATGAATGCGAGGTTGTAGCCAATCACTGTCCTTGGTACGCAATCGATGTTCCCAGTAGTTGATTTCTAAAATTATAGGTGACGGAACGCAGCAATCCAAAGTATTTGACAGACACAAATATAGGCCTTTTACATCAAGTTATTACAAAGGAGGTATAAATTTTTAAAGCCTTATAATATATATGTAACATAGGTATAAACTTGTATCTAAAAAGATAATAAAGTTTACTGATACTTCTAAAGGGCTTTGTCGTCAGGTTAGCAGCACGACAATCAAAAACATCCCGCTCATCTCCCGGAGTCTCAATCAAACTCTAAGCGATGGTTTCGGTGGTTCGTACATTTCAAAAAGTTTCCATAGTTTCATCATTGTCTCGTCATATTGTTTGTTTCTTGACCTTTCCTTACTCTTTGTCTCCAGTGCTGTATGATGGCCAGAAATCAGCCATGAATCCACGCGCTTTGATGGAGCGAGCCTTGCTGAAATTTTTCTAAATACGTTCTACTTACAAGAGAATTCTAGGTAGAACGTATTAAAAAAATATGAACGATAGTAGTTAAGATAAAGATTAGTGCTGGTGTTTAATTCTGACAAATGTTTAGTTTTGTAGTAGCGCTGATGAGAGGCACAATTTAAAAAGTAGTAGTAAATTTTTGTAATAATTAAGTTTTTCTTTTCATATACATTTTGGTGATCCATTTTGGATTCAAGAGGTTCCGGAACGCCGTTCCGACGCGTTCCGGAAATCAAGTCCTGGATATTCCTACTGATAACGTCTTGGTACGCATAGAACCAAACCATGCGTCAACACATGCATAAGCCCTGTAGTACACTACGCAACTTATCGCATGCAACTGATTTCAAGCTTACATGAAACTAGTTGCACGATAGTAAAACCAGGCTTCAACTGCTCTGCAATTACTTGCAGAGTAAACATGGCGTCTATACAGGGCTATTATAAAGAGATAAAATTTGTTTGTATCGTTCTCTGGGCTAACCTCAGAAACTATTCATCCGATAAAAATTTCTTTCACCACTGTGTTCCTTGAAGTTTGAGGATGGTTTTAGATATAAATTGGAACCGATAAATAATTTACAACAACAGATATTTAAAACTTCTCCGTGTCATGAAAGTTTTGTTAATTTGCATGGAGTGAAAATGTTGGCATGCGATAAACTTTCGTTCTATAAGAGATATGGTGGTGCGAGTGAAATTAAGAAAAAATTTCAAATTTTATTTTGGATTTTGTTTAAAAACATCCCTCTTTTCGTTTTTGAGACATTGGCGGTTTGTAAAAATTGTATATGCTGTGTCGGTCCTATGTCATAAAATTTCTTCGCTGTCTATAGATTGCGCGAGCAGGCGAATTGCATTCAATCGGTTGAAAAGTGTAATAGGATACATTTGATTCAATGCTCCACAACGAGTGCGTGAAACTAAAAGTTGGACGAGCAGTTGCAAGAATTGCATCTATCTTGCAATGGATTGCAGACCGTGCAACCAATTGCAGTAAGTGTAATATACTACATTTAAACCAATGTCCCACAACCTTTTTGCAATCAGTTGCGTAGTGTAATAAAGGCCTAACGCAACGGTAGGGGTACCCAAACACTTACCCGAATCCATTTTCCCGAATGGACATTTTCCCGAATGACTAGATACACGAAATCATTTTGACCGAATACCTTTTTCCCGAATCAATTCACCCGACAGCCCTCTTTCCCGAATAAAAATTCATTTGATTAATATAACTCTTTTATATAAACCTTCCATTTTGTTTATACAAAATTGAAGCAAACAAGAATCAAAGTACATAATTAAAAATTAGTAATTAGTTTTAAATTAATATTGCATGCTATTACATGCAAAAATCAATGCGCGCTATTGCATGCAAAAATCAATGTCATCTTTATAATTTTCGTAACTTTTACTTATGGTTTTCAGTCTTCTTTGGCGTGATTTTGATATTTTTGCCTAATCTTAGCTCTGCAAGATTGATCTCTGTGTCAGCCTGTTCTATTTGAAACTCTGTTAAGAACAGAGTATAGATCCGGGCGATACTTACCAATTACGATACGCAGCGTGTTATGCCACCCTTAGCTCGCGTTATTTGTCCTGTGGCTCCCTTGAAGTGCTGCAATATATTGATTCCACAGCTCAGTTGGCGGAACACTTTGTCTTCTGCCTCTACCTCTGCCTCTAGCAGGTCGTCCAGTCACATAATTTTCTTCAAAGTAGTCCACACCGACTTCTGTTTCTCAGGTGTTCCTTGCTTGTGTAAATTAAAGGTATACACGCCGGACCAATCTGAAAGCTTGACCTTAACGACAGCTGGCAAGGACAACAGCTAATAGACTACTTAAAAATATCGTGCCGTTACCCTATAGGTAACTATTTGCATTACTTTATACCGGATCATATTTTAATAGTTTGCGCTCATTTATAACAAATCTTCGGTATACTTAAATTTATACATTTTCTGAGAAGTAGTTGAATACTAAGCTGTAGATTATTAATGTAATTGTAAATTTCTTCAAACAGGCATCGAATAAGTACGCGAGTGTAAGCATTTGTTCATAATTTGTTCATCGAGCGGGAAACTTTTTCCAAAACGATGACATATACTTTTTTTGCTTAACCGTTTTCTGAAAGTTCAAGTAAAATTATAAGATCACAATCCGAGAAAGTGTTGAGGAAACGTTTCGAGATATCAAGGATGTAAGCAGAGCGTAGCGGAGCATTAACATTTATTGACAGCGGATGTTTTCAGTTCCAACTGCATACAACCCGTTCTTCCTTACCCCGCTTGTCGGAACTGTTTCAAGGTCAAGCTTCCAAATTGGTACCGGCTTGTATACGAGTAACTTCTTCAATGGGGACAAAAGCAAGTGAAGGTAACTTATGTGTGTACAATTTGATAGTGCGAACAAGTGGCTCTTTATATGCTTCTTGGAAACCATGGTCGCGAATATATTATTTCGAGAGCTACTACTCAAGAAAAGGTATTTTGATTCTTGTTTAATTAAATAAATTGTTTTGGGAAACAGGATGTGTTGGAAAATATACGCAGGAATAATAAATATATGTGTAAAACTAAACAAACAAATAAACGGCATACAAACCTTCATGTAAAAATCCTTCCACTAATGATAATATAAAATACATCAACTTTACTTATCATGGAAACATAACTCGTAAACTAAGCAAACTATTTAAAGATACAAACTCAAAAATATCTATAACACAGATAATATTGTTTTTAATAAAGTAAAACCTAAAACTAAATTCAACATTCATAATAAAAATGGAGTTTACAAAATAGAATGTCCATATTGCAATAAATTTTACGTAGCCTAGACGAAGAAACAAACTGCCCGAGAGATTCATTCAACATCGCAATGCATTTTTAAAACCTAATATTTGCAAATCTAATTTAGCCACACACTACTTAAACAAAAACATGAATTTACAGACATTCAAAATGTCAGATCAATTAAAAAAGTACAAAAAATAAAAAAATGAATATCTGGGAAAATCTTAATATTTACAAACACAATAATAATAACCTACAAATTAGAGAACAAATTCAAATAAAAAAAAATTACGATTTATTTAAAATCATACATTTATCATAATAATAAAATAAAACATTAAATAAAATATATAATAAAAAGTTGACTACATTAATTTTATAACAATCGAAAATAGAATCGACGTAAAATCGATTATCCGTTTATATTCTAAGCGAAAAATTCAATTACAGTTCAAACAAATCTCTGGATTAACAGAATAATTTATGTGAAACGGTGCGTCAGGTGAAAATAAACCTACTTGCAGTGTATTTATTTGAAAATATTACATGGAAGACCTGCAGGAAACAACGAGTTACTTACAAAGGAATAATATGTAAAACAGTTTATATATGTAACAGTTACAGTGGCATTTTGTTACTGTATGAATTCGGGAAAAAAATGATTTCGTGTAGGCTATGTGGATTATACAAACCACTGAAAGGTGATTTTTTAAAAACGTGACAGTAGAGTAATTTACAGATATGAATGGACTTTCATTTTCGTAACAATTGAAATTATTTAATAAGTTCATACTTCCCGCGCAAGTATGTAAGTCGGTTCTACGATAGGAGGCGTTCAATCAACAAAAGTATGAATGTAACACAAATATGTGGTTCAGACGGCTAACACGTGTTTGTACGCGTACGCGCGTATACTTTAGGTTTCCACAGCCTGATTGATGGGATAGTTTTTTCAAATATTGTGCCAATTTTCTTTTCGTCTGCGTTTCGCTATTATTCTTTCTCAATCATCATAATCATCATCTGCAAGGATAAAACCAAGGATTTTTTGTTCCGGTCCCAAACTGTCAAAGAGTCTAAAGTTGGTTCCTCCAGCGCTTCCTCGGACGTCCAACACCTCTCCGTCCCTTCGGCTTATAGCTCCATAGTCGTTAGAGCATCTAACATTCGGCAAAAGTGTTCCCACCAGTTCAGCCGATACTGGGCGATCTTGTCGAGTATATTCATAATATTCAGTTCCTGCCGTATATCTGTGTTTCTTCTATGCTCATGGAGAGTATACCCTGCCACGTGCCTGAGAAATGTCGTTTAAGCCGCTTGGATACGACTGGCTTGCCATTTCGTTAAAGTCCAATTCTCAGGCCCATAAAGAAGTGTAGGGCGTCTGATGATAACATCTGTCAGGACGGTAATTATAGCAGACCACGGTCTTACAGTGGGGATCTTAATTTGAATCATTAGGCTTTCACGGAGGTTCTGAAAGCCTAAGAAAAATTTCTAATGTTCACTACAGCAAAAGCGACTATATTCCAAGTTAATTTTTATTCTGACAAGCTTAAAGATATCACGGTTACTGTATATTTGTCGCATAATTTGATAGATTGGTTTGACTGCTACATTCTCTGAATAAACACCGATGGCCTAACAAGGACGGCGGTCTCGTACAACCACCTTTTATTAACAAGGAAAAGCAGATTGTATCGGCTTTCCTTACTTACAAAAGCAGCCGGCTCCTTTTGTTACCGGCTCCGTGTTAAGTGTTTAAGTTCATTAAAGTAATTATAAGTTAGAATGGGGGGCGGGCTCGCCGTTAACCGTTAACACTAAAAATTATTTATTGTTTCCTACCTTGTCAGCACGCAATAACAGTTTTGATACGGTTTAGGAAGATTGAAATATTTTAAATTACCGGTATATCAAATAATTACCGTGGTATTTTCAACGTTATAATTTATAACGACCACGATTGACACTTAGTCATTCATCCTATTCACTTTTGTATGTGTGTGTGTGTGTGTGTTAGTATTGTGATGAGGATACAGAGCCAGGAAATTATTTTTACACAGTTTGTTAATCTGACCACTTTGTTTTGTTATGTTTTTAAAATAAATTGTTCTTAATGTTCGTTGCACAATAATAACTGTAGTCTGTTATTAACTGTTACCGGCTGGCAGTAGCCTGCTTTGTACGTTGCCGTCAGTCTGGCAAGTTTTCTCTTTCGTAAACATTTCTGTCTACTCCATAATTTCTTAATTTTTGTCAATGAACCAAAAGTAATTTGGTATAGAATGTCTAAGACATTCACGACCAGCGTCAACACTGCTGGTATTATTCTCTGCAGGGCTATTAGACCGTGGTCTGTTACTCTTTACATAGCATACTACAGACGTTTTGCCTTCTTCAGTGTCTAGAGCGACTGAACAAGACTGGCAAGATGGACGCCAATTCCCGCAGTACTGTGGTGCGCTGTACTGTGAGAATTGGCTACATCTTGTCAGTCACTCAATCATTCTCGACACGGAATATGTCCTCCAATGGTGAGACCGAAACGTCTGTTGTATGCTATGTAAAGAGTAATAGACCACGGTCTAATGGCCCTGCAGAGAATAATACCAACGGTAATTTGGTATGTTTAACATAATTTAATAAGACCGTGTCAGCGGAGACACTAAATGTGTAGGTGTTATCATTAATTATATAAATAATTTGTAAATTTTGTAATATCGCTTGTAATAATAATTTCTATTACTCACTTCCTTTGACATATTTTTGACATAGTCAATCACTTTTCACGTTTGATAAAGTGGTTATCAGGTACACCGGGTATGTATTTTGAATTATTTCTCTCATCTTTTTAACAAAGAACCATAAATTATGTTATTTGGAATCAAATAAAATGAATATCGATGTCGACGTAATAACAATTATATTTCACAATCTTTTTTTTAAATTTATTTATTTATAAGGTCTCTGCAACAGCAACGGTCGTTAGCGAACACAAAAATTATAAAAATGAATTTGTACAGATTCTTAAACAGATGCAGCAACATATAGTAAATATTTGTTTAAATACCAAATATTTCAAATAAACGAGGTAGATAAAAATATTTAACAAATAAGAATATTTGTTTAAACGGTGCAAAATAAAATGAGAAATATTAACCCCTCACATCACAAACATTATAAATACACATCATGCAGATATATAACATAAATATAAATATAACACTAAGTAACAAAATACAACAACTATATAACATATCAAGTCCTAATAACTTACCAATCCATTAACTTAATTACACAAATTTTAATGTTCTTATAATTTTCATAGTTCGGACCTATATTGTTGTTAACAACTAAATCTCCTTTATGATAAATTTATAAGCATGTTGGCGGCTGTAGTCTTGTTATTTAAACTTTTTCTCACATCTGCAGGGATATTAAAAGGGATATTAAATTTGCTTCGTAGATGTTGAAGAGCAGGGCACTCTGAAACGAGATGGAAAGCTGACAAAACCGTGCCACGGTGATTAGATCTAGCAGGAGGCTCACTTGTAAAGATGTCTATGTCACAATTTTGCAATGCTACCTATATGAAATTTCTTTATTGGCTATTCGCTTTTCTGTTAACGAGTAACATAATTAGCAAATAATGGGAGTGCTACAACACCACAGAAATTAAAATAACTTTCATAAAGTTTGAAAGCTGCAAAAATATCAAATTCGTCGATTGTATGTATGATACATGTTATCCGGGCTGTTTGGCCATGGTCCATGGCTTATTACAAAACCAAACGTTTCGGCAGCTCCAATGGCCTGTACGTGAATACCCGACGTTCAGGATGTTTATACCACTGATGATGGCAGCCATTGGAGCTGCCGAAACTTTTGGTTTTGTAATAAGCCATGGACCACGGCCAAACAGCCCGGATAACATGTGTCATACATCTGACACCGGCCGTGAAAGCCTGAGGAATATTTTTCGTCGATTGTATGTTCTGTCGTTGCAAGAAACATTGAACGTAGTGTATGGAAGCTTCCACGGCCGGCGTCAACGTTTTTGAAATTGCTAGTATAACCGGGCCCACTATCAAGACTATGGAAACTAATAGTCTCTACCTCACCTCCGGGATAAATTGGCGGACACCGGGGTACCCATTGTTTCAGAGACTGATGATGACCTCTGAGCCGAAACGTTTGTCAACAACAACTGTGGACCAGGGCCTGACAGACCGTCTAAAGTCTTCTTCTTCTTCAGCGGCGCAACAACTCAGTACTGAGTCAAGGCCTCCTTTATAGGTTTGTGCAGATAAAAGAGTTTGACAAATGGGATATGTGAATTCTCCGATCCAACCCCCAACCTGGAGGAGCAGGAACTTTGATTTCGGGGTGATCTTCCCCTAGAGAGTTGCTTTTACCTCAGCTGACGAGCTCTCTCTGCCCGGTCGCAGTAGGCTAACTGATTCAGCACATGTGCGCAGCCGTTGGGCTACTATAGCCTCCTCCGACTCCACACTAGATGCACACCATCCTGCCAGGCCAGGATACCCCCAGACTGCCTGACAGAACCCCTGTCTCTGGTTTGCTTACCGAAGGGATTGGTTACCACAACTTTGGAGTGAATTGCTTGGCGTAACAGGACCCACCGACGTGTAGGTGAGAGTGGAGTTGGAGTGGAGAGGCTGGTCCATTTCTCTTCTATGAAAGCATGTGTATCCGTCACACCCCCTTTGGACCCCCCCTCATGACTAAAGTAGCAATTTCAATCATCTTAAACGTGTTGGCTGCCTTGTATCATTTTGATGCTAAAGTCCAATATAATATTCTTAAAAGGCACCACAAGGTGCCACACAAATCACATTGAATTTTGTTGAATGCACATAGTGCAGGTTTTACTGACTTTAAGTATGTTTGATGTAGAACATACGTAATAGATTTTTTTATAAGTATAATTAAAATTATGAATGTAATTTTATGTTAAAAAGTGTAAGAGTCAACAAGATCGAATATAGTTTCTCTTAAGCACATGAAATGAGCCCATGTAATCAATTTGTTAACTTAATATTTATCTTGAATGAAATTTTGAATTTAAAAATTAGTCAAAAAATTAAAATTTGGATAAACATTCTTGGATATAAATCGCACAGAATCAGCTTATTCAGTATTGCTAACCGAAAAGTATGAATCTATTTTTCATTTCCAAGTCTTTCTCTGGTAGTAAACAACTTGTATTTTCTTGCCTTTCTTCTCACTCTTACTCCCCATAACCGTAGTGATAGAAACAAATGAGAATTGCTCTTTTCGAGGGCCAGTTGCAAAGTTTTGGGGCAATATCTATAGCTTAGCGTTAGAACTAAAATTTTTCGCTGTTACAAGATTCATATTACGTGTAAACACCTGTTAATCTCAAAAGCTATCTGTTAGTGTCTTCATTTTTTACCAGCTGTTCCAAATTTATGTGTCGCGCGTGTTTTGAAGAAAGGAAAAAATCAAACATATTGCTATGATTGAACTCTTTGATAACAAGGTTCTAGAGTTATTCCGTTGGAAATTTACAACAAAATGTGTTAGAAGATGCTGCGAATTCAAAAACAGGGGTGGTCATTTGTGTTTAAAGGGTGTTTGTACCCAGTACTGAATATGGTACCTTCAGTGGACGTTCAGAAAGTGCGACAACTCCAGAGATCCTAAAAAAATCTTGTACTCAACTCAGGGATTGAGAGTCGATGACACTGCAGAGATCACAGACACGTCATATGGGCGTGTCTCGTATTTTAACTCGATAACTTGGTGCGAAAAGTCTTTTTGCAAGATGGCTGCCGCTTTTGGAGTTTTCTTTTGCTCATCCCACTGGTGGGATCAACTCAATG
Organism: Magicicada septendecula; assembly: GCA_034769895.1. Classification (NCBI taxonomy): domain Eukaryota; kingdom Metazoa; phylum Arthropoda; class Insecta; order Hemiptera; family Cicadidae; genus Magicicada; species Magicicada septendecula. The sequence goes on along the minus strand of CM068373.1, from coordinate 43,395,863 downwards.
CTCGTAACACCACGTTTATTCTCGAGTGCCCACTTATACACCATTGCTTTTGAAGGCCCAGCACCTCCTGACACATTTACTATTCGCTGTCAATTTTCATAGGTGTTAGAACGATTTTAAGACAAAATCACAACACGATGCTTGATTCAGTCCATTTTTCAAAACATCCGTGACAAACAAATTCTGAATAGCTGGTAAACAATGAATAAATTGAAAGACATATCTGGAATTTAACGGGTGTTCACACGGAATATAAAACTTATAACACGGGAAAAATTTAATTCTAACGCTAAGCTATAGATGTCGCTCCGCGACCTTTTCAACTGGCCCTCGTATATTTACATATTACAGAATCCAATAGGAATCGTGAAATGAGTTATGTTCTCCATATAGAACTAAGCCAATAGCTCAAAACGTTAAAACTAAAAAAAAATGAAAATTAAAAATTGTGATATTATTTACTCTTTTACTTGCTTGCGGGTACATCAGCATACGTAACTCTGTTAATTAAAAAACACGTAATGTGTTTACGTTGCACAACAGTTACACTACACCGATGCCTAAATATTACGAACATGCAAACACGAATATTCTAGTTTTTATGACGTAACTGGAGAAAATACTCTGGTGAGGCTTTGTTATTATACGAGGTTTGATCAAAAATTCGTGCAATTTTACAATTTTCACCGCTAATAGAGTCCGATTAAAAAACTGTTTTTATGTGATGTTGGTGCACATGTTAGTGACAACAGTCTAAAATTTCAACCTTATTTGATGCAAGTTTAGATTTCAGAGCTAACATAAAGTTTTCGCAGCGAGTTCAATAAAGCTCGCTACTTTAACCTGAATACGGGGCCATGTAAAATATCCGAATTCGCGAAACTGCCATAGCGTAAACAGTGACTGTCTGCGTAATTGATGAAAGCTCGCGAAATATGCGCTGTTCGGTACCAAGTGTAGGTACACTGCACATTGTATTAAGCTTTGACTGTAACATGCTAAGTCGTAACATGGACAAGTTAACACTATATAACGTACATGTTCAAACAGCTTTGCGTTCTCAGAAAAATAAGCAGAACACGTCAGATCACATTCATAATTGTCGCCTGAGACAATATACGCTTTACTTTTACGGTCTCTTAGGGAACTCTACGATCTCGCTTTAGGAAGACTTAGAAAATGAAATTCCAATATCTTTGCAAGTTAAGATTTCTGTAACAGTTTTTTTTTTTTTTTGTAATTTCTTATCAGCAAGAAGTAGGATTAAATAAATGAATCGCTCCATGCTGAAAAACTTCAGTCACAAAAGCTACATTTTGAAAAAACTAAAAAAAACTTTCCCCTACCTTTATTATTCGCTGAAAACTACTGATAAAGTTAGGTTAGTTGGTTTGTACAGTCAGTAACCTTGGCAAATGGTTAAAATAATTTTGTTATAATTACAACACTAAAAAAAAACTACTTTTACCCTCCTTGCAAAAAATTGATTTGTTACTATGTTTTTTACTCGTTAAGTGTTCAAAAAAGTTTTATATTTTTTTGAACGTGTTTCTAATGACAAGAATGATAAAGCAAAAAGCGTTTTACAAATCTGAAATGTATTTTAGCAAAGTATTCATGTCACAAAATGAAAAATTGGTTTTACGCAGTTTTTTATTTAAAAAAAAATACAGAGGCTAGACTAACATTTTAATCATCGTGGACGTCATTATCAATATCTTGTTGGCCAGTTGACTGTTTTCATAGAAATTTTAATTTCTTTAGGAATTTCTGTATATCAGTAATCTCAGCTTGTTTAATTGGGACTTTACCAGCTGGGTAGGCAAGTTGTGAGAGTTCAGGCATTTCATTCTTATTGTGGGCAATTCTGAATGTGTGCTTCACTATGCTCGCAATAGTGTTGCTACAGATAATAGTTCCAAGTAGTTTTTTATTGTAGATTAAGTGCATTTAAGAACTAATGCCAAAGCAAACTTTTTCGTCTTTAGGGACACGGCCTAATTTCTTCAGAAATGCAGGACTTCTTGAAATATGTTTGCCAACAGTATTAAAAAGTTAAGGACTTCTAATGTGTCAACTTCCATTACAGTCAATTTTCCCAGTCGACTACATTTTAAGATTAAGTTTCTGATTTCTGGTATATCATACAGCTTATCATGTTTCTTCAGCTCCTTTTTTTATAGTTGCAAAATCCCTGTATCATGGGAGAAACGAGTACACTCTGATTGTGAAATATTGCTGATTTCGATCAAAACTATTTGTTTGGGTCAAGACTAGTACAAATCTGTCAAAGGCATGATTTTTATTCTGCCCCCCCCCCACCGGCAATTGTCTGCAAACAGGCGAAGTTTAGTATAGTGTGGTGAAACAGGTTTTAAATAATCAAACAGTAAGGAACACAATTCGTTTTTAGGCAATGCACTCGTGATAAATATATGTATGCATTAGTTTTGTTTGATATTGTGATTTCAAAAGTGAATTCAAAAGAAGTTTGCCGTTAATTGCCTTATACAAAAAATGTCTTGAATAGGAATTTGTGGGAAAGGAAGGTTTTGCATGAACTCCATGCATAGCGATAATAATTGAGGTTCATCTTTAACATCTCCTTCACGTTTCAAAGCATCAGTTTTGATTTTTTTTTAAGGATATTCAGCAGATGCTACACTTTTAGCAATATCGTTTAAATGTAGACTTTTCAACTTCAGCTAAAATTAGAGCAATTGTCAATCAGTGGTCTACCAAACGAAAGTTTTTAATTACTGTTCAAAAAATCCTATGAAGAACTGGTAGCTATATTTCAAAGCTACCATACGATACATAGTAGAAAAACACAGGGATCTCATGAAACCTAATAAGAACTTGCATGGAACTCCCATAAAATTCGGAACATTTGCTCCTTCCAAACGTTCTGCGACGTCAGCTGCCATAACAATATCCGAGTGCTGTGACAACACTTCGGAGTGCAGGAACGGGAAAAATTAATTCGTCGTCAAGTTAATATCGCTCTTTTTGTTAAACAGTTTTCACATCATTTTTAATTTCTGCAATCGTAGTCAAAGTATCCTGCGGTAAACGCACAAGAAGAAAAATACGGGAACTGAGTCACTGACTGGAAGGGAATACGGGTATCAGAGCAGCAGAGGGACGTATAGTACATGATCTTTAAGAAATCTCGGCAATATTGGTAAGAAGGATACAATTTCCGTGCATTTCTAAAGCTTATGGCACTGTACTTTTGAAGTGCACCGTAAGAAGAGAAGTACGCATGCGTATAACAGAAGTGCAAACAGGAATAGTCGGGCGGGTAATAGGAAGGGATTGGAATACCACAGTAAGACAAAGAAAAAATAAGCTTTGGAGGAATAACGTAAGTGGTCGCACGGTAAAGCGGAACCTTCAGCACGAAGAAACGGAAACATGGTAAGATTTAAAAAAGAAGTAGTTGATGGAACCATTCCAAAGACTTGGAGGTACATAAAATCGTATACACCACGTAATATTTAACTCTGGCGACTGGCGAGAGCAAATAATTGAACAAATATTGCCCAATTAATATTGTGGAAATATCTGCACGCAAATTTATAAAAGTAAGTTCGTGTCCCTAAGTAATAATACAGTAAGTAAGTTTAGTAAACCTAAGAGGAAATAATACGTACGCGTATGTACAAATCGTCACAATTGTACTTGAGAGGGAGGATGTTAGCTGTCGTTCCTTCTTGCAAGGAAGAGAATTGTGCGCCTCGTCGGCCTTGGGGATACATATATTTATACTGTACTCAAGCTCAGTGCAGTCAGTAACCACCAACGCTCGAAACCATATCAACATGAAGTCTCTGGTATGTTCTTATTTATTCACACTTAGTACGGGATATAGCATTCATTCATTGTTTTTTCAAAATTACCAGATAAATTATTCAGTAGTTTTTAAACATACACTTTCCGATTGCCAACACCCTACTAGATTGAATAAGTGTTATTCCATTAAGGGAAAGTCACAGGTGTTAATTTGACTGTTTATTGAAGCCATTGTCTCTACTATGGAATTTATATAAATAGCATGAAATTTCTATTTGAGCAATTAATTTAGTCGCCTTTGCTTTCCTTTACTAACAATTTTTTCAACTGAATGTTGGATACACACTTATTTATATGATACGTTAGAAACACTATCGTCTGTCTCGTACCAATCGGATTGTAAATAAATTAGTTTACTCGTTAGCTGCTAATTTTAGAAATGAAAACTTAAAGTGAATATTTTGTTTTTTATGAACATTATACTGCCTCTTTGGAAATGTATTATGCGAATGTTTCCGTATAGGATTACGCGATTTGTCTCGGTGACTAAGTTTAGAGACTTGTCTATCAACTCAGTATTAGAAAATCAACTTTAAATAAAATATTATGTACACTGATAATAAAAATTTAAAGAAATCTGTTAGTTTGTGGTGCAACTTAATTTTTGCGACTATCAAATTTGTACAATCATGTTTACAGATTCCGTTGTTTGCTGCTGTGGCGGCATCTCACACTACCCTACAGCTGAACACGGTCCAGTCGGATACCATGGTCCTCTGGCAAAGACTGTGGTACTGAAGGACGGACACATTGCCGACACGCATGAAGTAGCAGCTGCGAGAAGCGCACACTTGGCTGCCGTCGCTAAGGCCCCACAAGGTCACGACGGTGGATATGATGGCGGGTACGGAGGCGGATATGGTGGAGACGAAGGCCACGGTCACTTGAGCTACGGACCAGGAACCCACGACATCTACAAGGGTGAACACGGATACGCTGGTCTTGAATCAGTACATCACGGTCAAGAGCAAGGACACGGGTTAGACGCTTACGACGGCAAATTTGCAGGTGGATACGGAGGAGACGGCGGCCATGATTCATACGGAGGATACGCCTACCACGGACCTCTAGCTGCTCCCGTAATCCTCAAGTCCGGATACCTTGTCGATACTCACGACGTCGCTGCCGCTAAGGGTGCTCACCTCGTCGCGCTCAAGACGGCCCACTCCCCCGGTGGTTACCATCATTGACGCTCCACAGAAAAATAAATCCACACCTGAATAGATCTGTTCTGATTGACATGTACAAAGTTTAAATTTCACAATACTTACAAAACACTACTTTCAATTATTATTTATTTTATATTGTTTTCCTGTACTTACCAATAATCCCCTAAAATATATAAGGAAAAATGTATTACCGTTGAAAGTACATTTTTCTTTATTTTAACCCATCAATTTTACCAAGAAAAAGGTGAGGTGTGCTTAACAGGAAATAATCGTCTCACACTGAAAACAATACATACTCTTCACTTATATCTTTTATGTAAAGAAAATTGTTTAATTTTAAAAAATTCTGTCACATACACAATGTAGTTACTTTTCTTTCAAATTTTTGTGAAAGATTTTACAAGTCTTAAGACAAACGAAGTTTACTCAGTGAAGAATTTATTCGTTGGCCAAAGCAAGTGGGAAATTTTACAAAGGTTCAGTTTTGCAGGTATGCTGCTATTATACGTATATCATCTAATACTACTCAGAATATAATAAATATAATTTTAACAAAGTTCATGAGTAGGACAAGTATATTCATGTAAATTTAGCATAGTATTTCAAAAACAAAATTAGTTACGTATTCTGTTACCATATGATATTCTAATATGTAATCCGATTTTACATTTTAGTAGTAGTTAATTGAAATTAACCTCATAAGTTCTTCCTTTTGGCCGACAAATTTTTAAACGCATAAAATAGTGTTTTTAAACGTCTATAATGCAAGCTATTTTCATGTGATTACGTCCAAAGTGACATGTGAAACATGTGAGTTCATGACTAACGTGAAACTACCATAACGTAAACATTAAAGTCTGCATAAACGATCGCTAAACAAGAGCTGTTTGGTTCCAAGTGTAGGTAGGCTGCACGTAGTATTAAGCTTTGACGAGTAACATTTCAAATCGTAACACTTAACAAGTTGACGGTGTACACAAACATAATCAATCAGCTGTGCGTTGTCAGCAAAAATGCGCAAGACAAGTCAAATAACATTCATAATTACCACTCGAGACCACTTTAACAACATACACTTGACTTTTAAAACCTGTACAAACTCCGAGTGTTTAGGAAGACTCAGAATATAAAATTACCACATGTTGCAAGTTTATTTTGCATGAAAATTATATTTGAATTTCTTACCAGTTGGGAGTAAGTTTAAATAAATCTATTATTTAGCAGCAGTTGTATTGTTTGAAACCTCTATAAGTTTGTAATATATTTGCTTGCAAAAAATTGTTCTCTTAATAACAGAGCATAGCAGAAGTTAACCTGTGTATCATAGCGTGGTTTTATCTGATTATAATAAACATGATTGTACAGAATTTGCTGAAAAGTCGCTTTGTTCTACATGTAATAACGTACGAGTTGCAACAATTGGAATACACTACATAAATTGCGTTTGTTCAGTTCTGTAGACTATATGTGACCATATGATATTGTAATATGTAATCCGATTTTACATGTCTCAGTTGTAGTTAATAGAAATTAACCTCATAAGTTCTTCCTTTTCGCCGGCAAATTTTAAAACGCGTAAATCATGAATGTCATGAGCATTACTAATAAATAGGAATCTATTGTCAATGATTGTATGAAAACAACTGTAGAATTCTAAAAAAATAAGTTAAATTCCAATTTTCTTAATATAATAAATTCTCACTGCTAACCAGAAAAATTATGTAATTTAATAAATAAATTTATTATTTACTAATATCCGTCCATATCTGTAGTAAATTTAGTAGTATATATAAAGAAATTGAATAAATACATGTTAATTACTTATGTATTTATTGTCTTCACGTCTTGTGTATTGCTGTCTGATAATTTAGTTTTAGATGATCAGTCTAATTCGACTTATGTTAATGCTTCTTATTTATCACGTGTATTTAATTCTCTGCTGATATCTGTTAATACTTTTCTTGGAACTCCGGTTTCATTATAACTGATGTGGCCATGTAAAGTAGATTCTGCAAAACATACACTGAAATTAAATAACGTTAGTTAACAATAAAATGTAGTATTCTTTACCAATTTATGTTATACGCGACATCCGTTTTATAGAGAAATGGAAACCTTATTATTATTAAAATTAGTTTTTTAAACATATGTGTTTAAAATTGGGGTTGACTAACTTTGGTTACGTAATGACTACCTCATTAACAGTAGACACTGTCATTAACGTTCATAATTACTGACAAAACCAAACAAATACTTCAAACATTATTCTTCTCATGACCTTCTGATGAACATTGTTTCTAACATGACCGCATATCTGCAAATTGTTCTACTATCCTATCATTTAACAGGCTAGTTTAATAGAAATTAAATAAGATATTTTATTTGATCAAAATTTTGTTGTTTTGTGACTATAACAAACAAAATTTTAATTTCGTTTTTATAGCAAATTCGTAACTTTACTTATTGAAGTGGTGTTTATAACACTGAACATTTTTAATTACGTTTGCAATTTACACAAATTTATTTTTAAGACAAACGAAATTGCAAAAACATATTTCCGTAACAGAAGGTAAGAAGTCTGAAACAAAGTTGTGAGAATTGATTATGTAAATGTAAAGATAAAATTTTAAACCGATTCTCATTTTATGTGCTGAACTCTTGGGTATATATGGAAAATTTTCTATTTTAAATCGACTAGAATTCTTGATATGCTAATAACTTTAGATGTTGTATTCAAACGATTTGCATCATTCACTTACAATGCGTATACAATACAATGATAAACGCATTCTCCTAGTTATTTGTTTGAAAATATCTGTAAACATCTATTTGTATAAGTATTTGTTTGGCTTTGTCAATAATTATGAACGTTAATGACAGTGTCTACTGTTGATGAGGTAGTCATTACGTAACCAAAGTCAGTCAACCCCAAACAATTCTTTATGTGTTTTTATTTAAACAATTTCAGTACCTGTAACATGTTTACTAGAACATTTGATTTCACGTATGGAATGTACAGCTCGGCACACGCAAGTCAAACTGTTTGAATACCTCCAGATAATTAGTTTAACTTATTCATTTATTTGATTCATTTTACCTTAATTAGTTGAATACACATGAAATAGGTTTCGTATACACAACCACCTGTTGCATGCAACGTATGGAAGAATCTGTACACACTGAAATTTGAAATTCTTGCTTAATAAATGACAACGTGAAATAATTTTAAGTGACTAGTATTTTAACGTGGGTTTTGAAAAATAGGTGTTCTTGAGCATTGTCGTTTTTATAGAGACATAAGGTAGGTATAAACGTATCAAGTCCTTCATCACTACTTCGCTCAAATGAGAAGTTCAAGAGTAAAATACTAGATAAACGTATATGACGTAGTTTGTCACCATTATTATTCAATATATACTTAGAAGTCGCGTTACAACAATGGAGAAGAAGCTACGGTAGAATGGGTATCACTATCGGAGAAGACTGCTTGTTTAGTATCCAGTTTGCTGATGACTAAACAGTGATAACACAAGATTCTTATGACCTGGAATTGATGCTCACCCAACTATACAAGGCATATGAAACGTGGGAATTGAATGTTAATGTAAATAAGACAGAATATCTAGTCATTAATTCCGATGCCAGAGTTGAAGTATTGATTAAAGACAGTACATCAATTGAACAGGTCGATGAATTTAAATACCTAGGGGCACTAATAACACGCAAAGGCCTAGGAAAACCCAAAATCCAAAAACGAATAGAACAGAGCACAAAAGTTCTAGGAAGCTTGAACTCTATTTCGTGGGACAAACATATTTCGAGAGCCATAAAGATTCATATAGGTAAAACTTTTGTTTAATCAGTTCAGTCTTACGGCTGTGAGGTATGGACGCTGGCACGGAAATTTTACAATTGAATGCCGTGGAAATGGATTATCTCCGTAGAAGTGCCAGAGTCTCAAGAAAGAGAGAATAACCAGCGAGGAGGTCAGAAGAAGGGTGCATGCAGAAGACTCAATTATTAACAGAGTAGAACGAAGAAGCCTATAGTGGTTCTGTCGCTTACTCCGAATGGATGAACAGACATGGCCGAGGAAAATATTTCAGTGGAGGGCCCCAGGGAGAGGAAAAAGAGGTAAACCTAGACTGTCCTCTTATAAAATCATGAGACAGGCCATGGAACATCATAACTTGGCAGAAGAAGAAGATGCACAGGACAGAAATAGATGGCGGTTAGTTGAGGGTATGCGGCAGTAGCCGATAAAATCGCTTTGAGAGAGATAAAAGTTTATGACGCTGTTGCTGGCTCGTCTGACCGAAGAAATGAGAGTGAAGTGTTACAGGTATTTTACGCATAAACGTATCAGAAGGACAACATGACGACTGCAATCCGAAGAGGTGGCTATTCTCCAATCCTCCGATTGAGGTTGCAAATAGAAAAGTAGATTGTAAGTAATTGAATTCAATATTTGTTTATCAAAAAGTATGGGTCTGGTAATCAGCTAGCAACTTCACCTTTGTTAAATATTTAATCATATCCACAAAAATCGTTTTGTGGCCATAGACTATTCAATATTTATATTTTTTACTATGGTAATTGCTTTTTTTTAAATTTCCTCTACATCAGTTTGTAATAAAAGTCACAACTACCTACATTTAGCATTCGTTTTTGTCTCGAACAAACACGGCTGTTTAGGCACTTGAAATGTAAATAATGTTCTCGTTGGAAGGACGCATCTAAAATCTGTTTCCTAATAACTCCCACTTTCTGACTCCTTTGTACACGTTTTACAAATTAATTAATGCTACCTGAAGTGTTTAATGTTCAATTACAGTTTGTAATCGGCACACATAATTATATGCAACGTCAATGGGGTCAAGTAATAGTCAAAGAGTTTGGATATTTTGAAAGTTACAATCAAAAACTTAGTTTCATTTTTCATTTTACACTGTTTGTGTGTGCGCGCGCGCGCGCGTGTGTGTGTTAGGGCGAGCGTGTATTTGGTTCTCTCTGTCCATAAATACGTTTTCACGTATGAATACACACACACACACACACACACACACACACATACATATATATTCTTTCATGTCTTGCTACGAACCCGGTTTTGAAACCATAAAAAAATTCATTTTCATCATATTCGTCAATTTATCAATTTGTGTATAAAAATATTCCTTAAAATACACTTAAATACATTTTGCAATAAAACTAATCACACGAGAAGTACAAAACAATTTAACACTGCCTACTCTTAATAATTGTTTAATTATAGTTACTCAAGTTTTATCATTGTAATGGTGAATTACCTTGCACACATAGTCTATCAAATATGTAACCGAAATTATAATTTACCTTATGAAATAATAAAGCACCTCTTGTAGACTGATAACTTCACAAATGAGACTAATTTTATAAAATGTTTACTAAGTCATTAATACTGGAAAGTTTTCTCTTTATAACTGACAAACATAAAATACGAATAGAACATACAATTATAAAATAAACATGGATTAAAATGTCAAAGACCATCCACCTGATATATTAATGAAATGTTGTATATAGGCATATTAGGTCAAAATTGTGTCAGTTTTTTAGAGGTTGGATTGATAGTTACAAAAAATCTTTTAGAAACTATCTAATTAATATTTCAAAACAGGTAAGTAAACAAAACTTACAGGTAAGTTAGAGAGAAAACGGGTGTCTGAATACACAGTGTCAAAAGATCTCATTGCGCATGAGTAGGTTTTATGCGTTGTTATCCGTCCAAATCATTTTGTGTTCAGAAGAGCAGCAAGTTTGTTCTGTCACTTGGTTGATCACCTCGCACCCCTGCACTGTCATCCATGGCACCTCACTACGATCTGCGTGAACCGTTTCATGTCTCACTATTTCATCTGTAATATACATGTTGCACAGTACTGCAGCATTCGTGTTAGTATAGTATATTTTCTTTTATCAAGGGAATTTAATTTATAAGGTTGCTGTTGATAAACGGGTATTCGATTTCTGCCGACGAATGCTGTTCTGACAGCTTGTTAATACAAAAGTGTTTTAGATTTCATGTTTCTTTAAAGTTAGCACAAAATGGATACATTTTCCATAAAATTTACCTTTGTTTCAAATGATAATGATACCTTTGTTTCCAAAAAAATATAATTTATTCCATTTACGGAATTAAAAATGTAAAATTTAAGAATTAGTTTGTTACGGAAGGTATCACTGCCGGAATTAACATTATAAGAATAAAAAACTACTGGGTTGTTTGAGCTGTGATCGATTGCTTATAAACTGATATATGTTATACTCTAAGCGTTTCGGCCACCCACCGGAGGCCTTCTTAAGTAGTAAAAAATGTTCGACGCGGTCGAATGATCTGGATTTGACCAGAGACGCGATCGAATTTTATGGCTTGGTCGAACGCACCTTAAGCTGAGTTATAAGCAATAAGTTTCCGAGGAAGCAAGTTTCCAGAGAGCCAATCTTTGTGTACAGTTCACTTTGTACACCAAGACGGATTGCTGGATTGTGATCAGCTCTCTGAATTACTACTGAAGTTATCTTCATGAAATATATCTTAATTGTTTAAATAAAGTTATTGTTTCTTGACGAGTTAGCTTTTTTTATTAACATAATTATCGTGTGATCCTCTAAATCATACAGGTAGCCGTCATAAATATTGTTACGACGGTCTCCTTGATTGTCGTAGGTACAATGGAAACAAAATACAAGGCACCAATTAAGTCACTAATCACCAGCTTCAATTTTCACAGTTAAACAGTTCGTAATTAACAACACAGGCTCTTACAGCAAATCAAATAAAAAATTTTTCACACACAATAAAATGTCAACTAATATTAAACACAATTTTATTACAATATACCGCCTGATTATAAAAAAATAAAACACTTCACTAATAACCACTTGAACGCACACAGTAATATCGCTTGTAATTGCGCGACAATAACTGAAAAACTAAGCAGCAGGTATGGGCTACTGTATTCCATAACATGCGTCCTTAACAAGCCATCGAAATTTCTAGAGGACACTTCAGCGCCACCTTCGCAGAAACAAGCACCGCTGGGCTAATTGAGATGGTTCCAGAACGCACGAGACGTGCCGCAGTACGTAATACTGCCTCACATGTCAAGTGTCACGTAGGCCACCGCATCCCTCTGGAACGTTCGATAAACAAGTAGATTGTTCTGTGATTTCGTAACAATATTTATTTTATTTTCTAAATTACTTACTTTATTTGTTTTACATTGTTTACAAATTTCAATATACACAATAATCATCGCTTTGACATTGACTGTGTTGAGAATTTGTAATATTAAATTTAGTTTCACGAACACAATCGATGGACATTGGTATTTTCTTGCCTGAAGCAAGTGGAGTACCCTGCTCGGGAACAGTTTCCTGGAGTCATAGCAATCAGCTGATTTCTCACCCACCGTACACACCACCAGATTTAGTCCCGAGCGACTTTTCTAACGTCAAAAAGTGATCTCTGTTAAGACTTAACTATGTTTATGGTTGCAATCTTATTTGATCCTACATATATCAGAAAGTACTCTATTCGTATAAGTAGAAATGATTACGTCAATCGTTATTAGCTTACTCGACTTATATTTCCTTACGAACGTTATCTGTAAGTGTTTAATTTTTAAATCTTCATTTTAAATGCAGCACTGGGTGTACGTGCTGATAGTTAATTATTTGAAAGTTTATCTGTGAAAACATTATTTGTGTGCGACTTTATTGACCTTGACAGTATCAAAAAACACAGTAAGCGTCGCTTTGTTAGGAAACCAAGTATTTTATCAAATCGTGACAAAGAATTTGTTATAAGCCTTCGGTTGTAAACATATAACAGCTTCATACGGGTAACCTACTTACTAGAAAATTAGCTTTCACAAAAGGAATGTATATTTTCGTGCACACCAAGCCAAGGTGTACGAAATATCTGCGGAGAATTAGTTTAATTAATTCACACACGTGATAAATTTCATTTTAATTAGTTGAATACTGTGCGTACACGCAACAAAGGCTTGCAACACATAGAGGATTCCATACACACAGAACCGAATATTCTGTGTTAATAAAATAGTACTTACATAACAGACAATGTACAGCAGTTGTAAGTAACTAACATTATTATGTACGTTTGGAAAATGGAAATTCGTGTTTTGGTTTAAATTTTTTATTCCAAAGAATCGCGCGACTGGTTTTAGTAATATCTCGGATACATCAGTTCTCTTTAACCGCTTCAATAAAATGAGTGGTTAATGATCGAAATGGTAAAAATTGACGTTAAGAATGTGGTTCCTGGATTAACTGACTGAAGAGATTATTTCTATAGTTTAAAAGTATTTTAAATGGAACAGACCGTCAAGCAAACATAATAACATAATTAAGACGCATATGCTGTCCAAATTTCATTCCAAAATGTTAATTAATATAGAAGTTACTTAGAGACATACGAATAACACGCGTACACGCTCACTGGCGCACTAAAATTACACTAGACATGAAAGAGAATAAATTTATGGGCATTTTGATATCTAGTAGATAACTACCCACCTCTTATTGTACTGAACGTTTGGAAATCTACATTGTATAACTTACAAACGTAAACGTAAAAACAAATTTAAAATTTTGATCTTGAGACTACGCTTTGGAACGGTTTGCTGGTACGTCTTACATACGAGCAAGGCATGGCAGGGGCTAAGACCCTGTCTTGGCCAATACGATATCGGTAAATACTTTTGCCAATTAGAGAAAGCCTGCTCAGAGCAAATCCGTTTGCTTGGATGGGAGTATGAGTCACGTGCTTGGCTAGGAATTCGACTTCAAAACTATTCGCCACTACACGACCAGACCAGGACATTGTCGTCATCAGCGAGTTCACCATTGTCGCTGAAAGGGTCAAGATAGGTGCTGAAGATGTCAATCCCTACCGCACTCTCTGACGATCGTATGCCTAACGAAACGTTTCGATTATAATCAAACACGAAGGGATCGCGGCCTGACACACGGAAGTCAAGATTAATTTTCGTCCGTGAAAAAAACAATAATAATAAATTTGTAACGTTCGCGTAACAAGGACGCGTAGCAAGGAACCTCCCTCTCCTAATAACTTTCATTTACCGGCTTCTATATTCGTATTCTGCAAGTTCATTAACACTTCAATCATTGCCGCGGGATTCGTTCGTGTAGCAATCATTCTTACCCCAACAATTATCCCATTGTTTCCTTTTTCGTTAAAAGACAATTACAGGTTCGAACCGGCGTACGTTGTACTCTACCATTTGTTATTAAAAAAGGGCTGTAATATTTTAAACCTAACAATTTATTACGACCGAGATTTATACTGGATTGTTCAGTCATTTGTGTATATGTGTATATGCGCGCGTAAGTGTCTGTGATTGTACATTTCTGTGAAGGGAGTGTCAGGAAACGTTTGTGTATTAGCAATGAAAGAATCATGTTATGCCGCTTTGTTTCGTTTAAATTCTAAACAAATAATAATACCTGTCCCACTAATATTCATTTTTACGTTTTCAAATTAATTGTGTTGGGTATACGTTTGTTAAATCGAAGCTGCAAAGAGTCTGGATTGCAAATATCCACAGTTAAAACCAAGGTAATGACTTTTCGTGGAACTGATCCCGTACGGGCAAAAATTATATCGATGGTAGTGTCCTGGAACAAGTTTGAAATTTTGAATACCTAGGCTACAGTGTGTCTCATAATGCATGCAACGACGTGGTGAATAAGTTGCATAAGTGTGCGGGACCGTCATGCGAACCCTTAAATCAGCAAGTAAAGGAACACGCCTAAAATTCTACAAAGTCATGGCTCTTTCCACACTTCTTTATGGGTAATTGTACTTTAACGAAAGGCCAGGCCAGTTGCATCCAAGTGGCTGAAGTGAATTTTCTCAGGCACGTGGTAGGGTATACTCTCCGTGATCATAGAAGAAACACAGATATACGGCAGGAATTGAATATTATGAGTATACTCGACAGGATCACCCAGTATTGGTGGGAACATCTTTGCCGAATGGATGATTGCCGCATCCCCAAACAACTATGAAACTATAAGCCGATGGGACGGAGAGGTGTGGGACGTCCGAGGAAGCGCTGAAGTGACGAGCTGTAATTTTTGCCTGTTTGAGACCGGAACAAACCATCCTTGGTTTAAGTCTTGAGGATGATGATGATGATGATAATGATGATGAAGTTAATTGTTTGGCCTCTAGTTTCTTGTTTCATTGAGCTGGATAATTTCACCGCCTTGTCTCTATAAGAAATATAAAATTGTTTCATCTATTATTTTAAATTGGCAACTTAATTATTTTTATTTATTTTGAACGGGATCATTATTACAATTGTTGCTGTAATGTAAAATTATTATATTTATCAGATCGGATGATATTTCAGACTTGATGATCAGCTGTGAAGCTTGAAAGCGCTAATCGGAAAACTTTTTCTATAGTGGTGTGCGAAAGTGTTATTTTTTTTGTGATGTACAGTTTGTTTGCTTTGTCAATGTATATAAGTATTTCTGGCGACTAGTGAACTCATGTTGGAAGTAATGGTTTGTGTAATGAGTGTAAGAAACGATTTTTGAAACGATTTGTTCGTATAAAATGGCATGTAAAATAAAATACGTATTTCTCCCTCCACTTAACGCATTACTTTTTATATTTCAGCTTCCTTTGTCACTGTAAACTATGTATTATCAGGGATTGTGTAATTCCATTGTATTGACATTTCAAGATTCCACAAGGCAGGAATTGGAGTTTTAATTGAAATTGATAAATTTTACTGTCGGGCTTGTCCAAGAGTCCGCTAATCTGGAACACACGTAAGTCATGTTAGACACTCTTCAAAAATTGGTGTTGCTGTTTAAGTAAGTACATTATTCTTCGCTGACACTTATATACAGTAAATTGGTTGTAAATTCACTTACGTGTGAAATATATTTACTTCTTTCCTTTTTTTTTATCAAAGACAGGACACTTTATCTTAAAATAATAAGCGCTGCGAGACAATGGACAGTGGACGAGACATAATGGCGGCGTCGAGTAGACCAGTAGATATAATGGAGGGTATGTAGACAGACATGAACAAGCTGAAGGATTCGAACGTTTCAACTATGGAGCACACCGCACAGCGTCTACGAAGAGAACAAATATATGTTGGCATCTATTGCGTAAAAAATGGGCAAGAAATATGCAGATGCTAAACTCGTGGTCTTTACTGGACACGAATGAAGAACCAGAAGGACACAGAAACTTTAGCTGTTTGTGGACGAGGAGCCCACAATAGGCAATATTTAAAGATGATAATGGGTATGCTGGTGCCCTTTGTGTGCACAGCGGCAAGAACATTGTCGTTGTCGTCGTGGTCCTTTACGGCTTAGGCTAGTAGCCTTTTCCAGTATCAATGGAAGTCATCCAACCATCGCTTACGGGGTCTTCCCACACATCTCTTCCCCCTTGGATGACAGTCAAGGGCTTTCCTTGAAAATCTAATTGGATCCATTCCCAACTCCGTTTTGTACCGGGTGATTTTCTCATTTAAGCTTTCAGCTATGCCTCTCTCTTCTAGGTTAGCAGCCCATAAGCTAGTTCGCAGCAGTTCGCCATTTTTCATGCTTCTCTGCTTTTCTCTTCAGCTCACAATATGATGTGCAGTTCATCATCATCGACCACAAGCTGTTTCATGTAGTCTTAACGGGATCGACCTCTGTGATTATTCCCTTCAATTCTTCCTTCCATTATTCTCTTACCCAACCCATTGTGTCGTAGTATATGCCCTATAAACTTAGCTCTTCTGCCTTTTAAATAGCTATGCCTAGCTACATTCTAATACGACCACTTCTGATAAGATCCTGGGTTGATACCCAACCCTTTACAGCCCTCGAGAACCTCATTTCCGCTTCTTGTATTCTAGATACATCTTTGGTCTTCCAATCCAAGTCTCACTGCCATACAATAGCTGAGGTATGGCCATTACATTATATTATTTCAATTGCTTCTCTTTCCTTGTTTCTTTCTTTAAATGTTTAATGATACAACCACAAAGCGATTAGAAGGGACTAATTTTACTTTCAACCTCCTTATCATGTTGATATGTAATGCTGCACCCTAATAGATACTTGAAATCTGGTACCTGTTCTATTGGCGAGTCCTCTTTGAAATTTTTTTTTTTCTAATTTGATTTTCCTCAGAAGAAGCCATAACTTTTGTTCTGGATAAGGAAATGGTTTGATCGTAATCGGTCAAAATGTGAGAAGATAAAACAACAACCTTTGGAAGTTATTTTTATTCTCTTGGATGATCACAAGATCGTCTGCATACATTAAAATATTTAAATATAACCCTTTCTCCAAGTATAATCGTTTGGGGGAGTCCAATTTCTATTTCCTTATGGCATCGTCTATATAGATATTAAATAAAACAGGAGAAAGGTTGCATTCCTGCCGAACGCCTCGCATTATTCCAATGGGTTCTGATAATCTGTTAGTTTTTATCCGTATCTGCGTTCTATTATATTAACTTTTAATTACCTTTATTAAATGAATCTTTACATTTATCCTCTTCTCTGCATTATTCTTTGTAATGTTGTTCTGTCCAACCTGTCAAATGCTTTTTAGAGGTCCACAAACGCAAGATGTGTCTCTGCATTAAATTCAATAAAGCACATAGTAATCGACTATAATTTTATTGATATTGCTAACGTTTATGTGTGTGCCATTTGATACTGTAGTTTTATTGTGCAGTTTTTGTGGTTTTATATACAAATTTTTTTTCAATAAAATCATATATTACGTGCAAGTAGCAACCATATATAACAAATGTATTTTCTCTTTCCTGAGCTTAATATTACGCATACGCACTTTAACATAAATTACACGTTTACAAATATTAGGAATACAAACACATATATTTTATTTTTAAAATTGTATGTTTTGAATGCTTTTCTGTAACAGCATACAGAACACAGATGTTACACTCCGGACAGTATGACAGATAATCTACTAATTCCCATTAAACTAATTTCGCTAACATGACGAATGATATTGTTTTCTAGATTACGTCTTTAGCATAGGCGTACTGGCAATCTCCCTCCTTCTGGCAAGGAAGTGAAATGTGGACCGTATAAGAATCAGCCTTCGAGGTAGGCCTATATATACTTTGGTTCAACTCACCTACACTCAGTGAAACAACTCACACCAACAATTCAAGCAACATCAACATGAAGTGCCTGGTACGTAATATCACATTATATATTTATTTTACATTTAATTTCTAAATTAATTCGTGATGTTCTCAATTTTATGAAAAAAGTACGTATACTTCATATCAAAACCTGAAAGTAAATATATATTTATTTATAATGTATAACATTTATAATTATAGAGTAACAAAAAAGATATTACTAGATTACTTTAATGAATTAATGACATGGTTTCGTAATCAATTATGACATCATTATTTCATTTTTCATTATCATTACTCATTAATGAACTAATTCAGTTGGTTTCATTAAAAACTGAAAGAGGAAAGCCACTCTATCATGAAGATCATATATTGCCCGACATATCGACAAGAATGATCAATAAAATGTGATTAGCCATAATACGTTTCATAGACCAAAATTACTACCCTCTAAGGGAATTTGTCGAAGGAGAGAACAAATGAAATTTATAAACATAGAAGATGGATGAGTTTCGAAATTTCCTTTTTGGAAAGTTCTCTTTTGCATTCCATCCTCAGGGCTTTCAATTTTCCTTTAAACAACATTACTTTTAGTCTACCCCTTTTTTTCTAAAAAATAAATATCTCAGTCTTCTTCTTCTACACTTCTACAATGTGCCTGTTCCGACTTCACGTTATAAACCTTCACCTTAAAAATCAGCCGGACGAATAAAAATCCCAGTTCCAAATTATATAAATCTGTTAGAATATTATTTGTGTTGTTTTTTTATTACAGATTAGAAACAATTATTATCTTTTGTGACGTTATGAACTCACAAGTATATATCAACATCTAATCTTCCGGTGCGTTTCGTAGTAATTAAAACATTTTAACTGACTGTATATGCCTTTCCTATAGAATTTATTAAGTATAACAAATTACGTGTGATAGCATTAAACTCGAAAATTAATTTATAACACAATGGCAAGAAAATAAATAAGTCAGTATCTGGCGGAATAATATACATTTTGTTGAATTCTTTTTCCAAATGTTATTTCAATGTTTTCAGATTCCTTTGTTCGCTGCTGTGGCCTGTGTCTGTGCCGGCATCTCACACTACCCTACAGCTAAACACGGCCCAGTCGGATACCATGGTCCCCTGGCAAAGCCTGTGGTACTCAAGGACGGACATATTGCCGATACCCATGAAGTAGCGGCTGCGAGAAGTGCACACTTCGCAGCTCTAGCTAAGGCTCCACAAGGCCACGACGGTGGATACGGTGGATATGATGGCGGTTATGGAGGCGCTGAAGGACACGGACATTTCAGCTACGGACCAGGAACCCACGACGTCTACAAGGGTGAACACGGATACGCCGGTCTACATTCTGTACATCACGGTCAAGAACACGGCCATTATTAATTTCCTTTTTCCACCATTTACACATTTAAATGATTTACCTGTGATGTGTCTTTTGTATTACAAATTAACAAATTTTATTTAATAAAGTCATATAAAAGGTACTAATTAGTGTTGTATATGATGCAAACTATTATTTAAATAAGAAAACATATATTTATTTGATATAGGTCTACTACGGAATTAAATAACTTGTACTGAATATATGTCCGCGTGTATCTAGAAGAATATACCGCTCAAGATCAATGATTATTTTTACGTCTTTTTTAAATAAATCATATTTTAGATGAGTTATTGAATCTAGTGTGTGCGTATTGAAGCACATACTCTATTAATGCCGTATTAATACTCAATTTAATGAAGCTCTATTGACCATTTCTAACCATTCATCTATACTTTGTAAAGTTACCTATCAGTTACTAAAAGTGCAAAAGGTTTCAAAGTGATGTCTTTTATAATTTATCGTCTTTCAAAACTTAACAACTTTTAAAATGCAACTAGTTTTCCTAAAAACAAGCTTAAAACGAAACCTCACTTTATAGTAACATAAATTTTAACATTTCAGTACATTCAGGAAGCATGTGACGGTTTCTTCGTACTTTCTTACTGATGCTGTTCATGCTTGCTTTTTCACATGCTGTCTAACTACCGTTTTTTCAGTTGCCTCATCTGTCTTATATTCCTATTAGTCTCTACTAATACTCAGTCAGTTTTTTACGAATTCGCCTACATCAAGATTTTCGTTCTGCTAGGGAGAGTTTTTAGGATTCAGCCTATATTCTGTTAACAAATTACATTTAAAAATGTGTCCATCATTGAACCTTGACATTGCTTCATACTCCTGTAGTTTTATATAAATTATATGTTATGAAAAAATTCTCTTTTTGTGCAGTTCCCCATTAAGCAAAATTACTTATAAGTTTATATTAATTAATTGTACAACATTTCTTTTTACAAAGTATATAAACTTTACATTATTTATGGATCCATTTGGGTGGCTTTGTTTCCTCAAAAATTCACTTTTCACGTAGCGTGGGGCTGATTAGAAAGATATTAAAACATAAGTTGTTTAATAAATAGCATAACTATTTCAGCCAGGTGGAAGTGTACACAGTGGTCACATTTTTTGTTCTTTTTGTTGGCTTCCAAACAAGTGATATCGAGTCCTTGCACAACCCTATTTCTCAAACATGCACACTGAAAAATAAGAAAATTACTTCCCATTGCCGTAGGAACTTTTAGAATCAAACAAATTGAAGGAAAATGTCTCACTGTAATTTAGCACAAAACCATTGTTGAATCTTTTTTTTAAATTTCAGGTGGACCGCTTATTCAGCTTTTACGAATGTTGTTCAGGTTTTACATATTCCGGTAAACATTCTGAAAATATTTCCGGTGTTTAACAACATACATTACACTGACTAATTAATAAGTAAGTGGCTAATATATTAAATTATATAATCCTGCTTTATTAAATATAATATATAAACTTACATATTCGGCAAAACTTTAATAATTCCGAGTTGTCGAATGATTCGTCCTTAATTTAAGATTACGGTTTTTAAATTTCATATGAGGTATATTAACATTTTTTTAAATTGATAAAAGAATCTAAACGTAAATAAAATAAATAAATGAATAGTTGGGTTAAACACTACGTAAAATACAAAAACCGTAAAACTAAATAAATTTGAATGAAATTTTATATCCAAATTACAGTAGCGAATGAAATGAATTTATTTTTCTTTGGTTTTCTTTAGAAAGAAATAAAACCCGTCAAATCAACAATTTACACTGATATCACTTAATGACACTAATATATTTAAACAGATAAAACATATCAACTTAAAATTTAACAGCTCTTGCATACGTCATGTGGGTGAAGCTTAGCGTAAGTGCCTATCAAAAATCTGAATTGTAAAAATCTAAATAGCTTTTAATAAAAAAAAGTAAAATTAAATAGTTTGGACCATAATGCGTACTTGATACGATCACCTGATTCTGATTATATAAAGCAGTTTGTGACAAATTTGTTTATATAACTAAACATTTATATTTAGGGACACATATTAAAAATCTTTAGAATATTTACGGTATGTGTATAATTATTTATACCTCATGCCGTGTCCCACATTTCCTTATATACAACACACGATCAAAATATAATACATTAATTAATAAGCTCAAAAATAAAACGTTTAGAATTCATGGGAACACTAAAACTCACTCAAAATAAATCGTTTAAATATTAAACGGACAAGATTAGTTTAAATCGCTTGTGAATGTACATTTAAATTAGGAACACATGTGTACGTACATAAAGGTGAATACATAACAATTTATATCTGACAGTAAAGATAAACACAAGGCATAACTGAATAGAACTAGTAAGCTTCATGAACTGCAGAACGCGCTTACTACTTGAACGGAATTCGTTTATTATTAAGTTAAATACATTTTCGTATCAGATAAGTTTTCAAAGTGTTCTGTGTATAGTAATGAAAGTTAATGAAAAGTAATGAATGATAACTAATTAGTTATTCGCACATCAGAAAATTAAAATGAGATTCCTTTTGTTAGAGCCTCATTATTTATAATTATCTTTGAACGTATTGGATGCTTTCCTCTAAAGGCCATAACTTTTGTTTTCTGGTGACATCCGTCTGGCTTTCCGTGAAGATTTTGAGAATGTTTTAGTTTCCTTAGTATAGGTTAACAACCTCTAGCCAAGTAGTTAGGTGGTGGGGCTGTATTCTTCCAAACGAAGAATACAAACAAGTAAAATGAAGTTCTTGAGGAAAACCAAAGATTGCACCCTTAGAGATCAAATACGAAATGAAGATATAAGAACTAAGCTAAAGGTATATTCTATGGACAGCAGAATAAGGGAAGGATAAATAAAATGTAGGCAGCATACCGAGAGAATGGAAAATATTAGTCTGCCTAAACAAGTAATACGATACAGACATCAAGGAAGACGTGATAAAGGTAGACCCAGGAAGAGATGGCTTCAGTGAAGTCGGAACCGGCTGTAATACCTTGACGTAGGATGAAGAAGAAGATGAGTTTTCAAATTGTCAGAATAAATTGAAAACCTCGATTACTTTATTAATTTGTTTGTAAAATAAATATTTTAAAACACACAATCATACAATAGGCGCTAAATTTGCTGCATTGTTTTTTACGTAAATGTGTAACCAGAACGCCCAAATGACATACATACTTGTATACAACGACTATACACCTGTATGCATAATTATTCAAGGAGGTGTGCATACTGTTTCATACATACAGATTAGCGTTTGGAGTTGTCAAACATTAAGATACAAATACACATACGCAGGTTGTACTGATGGAGCAGACTTACTGTTGAAATCTTTGTGTAACCTCATGTGATATTGTCATCATTGTCGAAAATAGTAAACCCCGGCTGTTTAGAAAACCAACTCCAGACGAAAAATGTAAAATATTTATTTCTTTAAACAGGTTTTGTGTGTGTGTGTGTGTGTGTGTGTGTGTGTGTGTGTGTGTGTGTGTGTGTGTGCGTGTAATCTTTTCTTGAAAATTTTACAATTGAAGTTTTCAATTTTAAATATATAAAGCCAAACCGTACGAAATGTCTTTGAGGAATTAAATTAATTAGTACATGGAGCTGATTAATTTCGTGCGATTATTAACGAAACGAGGCGCGAACACGCAAAGCGTCTTGCAACATACAGTCGAATACGTACTCACAGCCTAACTTTTTTACTAACATAGCTTCTGCGAAGTAGGTAATGTGTCATAATTTCATCCAACCCACATCCCAGATATGCTTTTTTCAAAATGAAACTATTTTTCTGAAACAGTTTTTTAGAAAACTGTTTCTCAGAATAAAGAAAAAAAGTTTCTGAAAAAGAAAGAGATATCTTTTGTCTATACTTTCCATTTTCAAATAACTGTGATCGCTTGCTTTAACTTCATCTAATTTCCTTTTATGGAATAGGCTTACAAACATAATAACCTGCTTCGACTTCCTACGTGTACCGACAAATCTTCTCCTCCTTGCTGCATATGGCAGACAATTACGGTTACCATGTTGTTCTCCACGTCCTCTTCATTTATATTTTCATTGATCGCAAACATTTCTCATCTGTTCGTTCTTCACATACTTTTATACTCCGTACACGTTTACACAGACCTATGGAATTTTGTTTCTAAGGCTCCTTTTGCAGCTCTTAAAGTGCTCATAAGTGAAGTGACCGGAAGAAGTCGTTTTGGTTTTGCAAAGAACGTAAAAACAATACAGACATTTCAAAGAAGAGAGAATGTGCAACATGATATGACCAATATCTAACATTTGAAAGAGTAAGATTACAAAAAAAAAATGGATTAGTCATATTCTCAATAAAAGTGCAATTGTTATAAAAATGTAACTCATATGTAAATTTATTGTGTGAAACGGAATTTACTGATGGGATATAAAAAAGTAATTAAACAATTGCAACGACTATAATACAGATATTTTATATTAATTATATTTCAATAATATCCCAATATTCTCGTATTTCCATACTGCATTTATTTTATTTTATTCTTCCCGTGCTTTTGGGTCGTATACTAGTATTCTTTGATACTAAAGCCACTTTATCTGCAATTTTTTTTAAAGCATTCGTTTCCAAACTAACGTGTTGAATACTCATAGCAGATTCTTTTTTCAGCATTCATTTTCAAAACCATAAATAGCAACACTCATGCTAGGCCTACATATTTAAGCCGAATTGAGCTACGTCTGGTACCGCATGATTGCCTTCCTTGTTACCATTTTTGCTACTCCAACCAACAGTTCCTTTACTTCCTCAGTTCTGTTCTTCCAAATATTCCTTGGTATTCGTGTTTCCTTTTTTACCAGAGACAAGATCAAAAGCGTTTTCATCGACCACCATAATTCTTTCAATCGCTTTACACTTTAGAGCAACACCAATCACTCTCTCTCGTGTTCATCTGTAGCAATCAATGTTACATCCACTTTTCATTGGGCCTATCAATTATAGATTCTATCTAGTGACATGTAGTCACAGTTTCTCTGCCACATAAAAATGTCTTGCTCAAGAAAATTAGTAGTATCCTATAATATATCTTCCAACCGTTCGGACAAAATACTGTCCTACTCTCCGCCCTATCTCTGTATTTTCCCCCTACTTTTTATAGTTGTATATGGAAATTTTTTACTGAACATTAATCTATAAATAAAAACTTTCCCACCTTACCAACACCTTCCTCTACACTAATATCCGTATATCGAATACAGCAACCACGTTTATATTGTCTGTAATATTGTCTATACATGGGAAGATAACATACATATATACATAGCAAAACACGCGTATGGTATTGCCAGGCACATATGACCTTTATATTACAATTCAATTGTTATATTAATATAATTTTTAACCTGGGCTACAGTGTGTCTTATAACACAAGCAACGACGTTGTGAATAAGTTGCATAAGTTCAACCTTATGTGCGGAACCATCAGGCGAACTGTTAAATCACCAAGTAAAAAAACACGCCTAAAATTCTACAAAGCGTTGGCTCTTCCCACATTTCTTTATGGGTCTGAGAATTGGACTTTAACGGAAGGCCAGGCCAGTCGTATTCAACCGGCTGAAATGAGATTTCTTAGGCACGTGGCAGGGTATAGTCCCAATGATCATAGACAAAACAAAGACATACGCAGGAACTGAATATTGTGAGTATATTCGACAGGATTTCCCAGTATCAGCTGAATTGGTGGGAACATCTTTGCCGAATGGATCACTGGCGCATCCCCAAACAACTATATCACTATAAGTCGAAGGGACGGAAAGGTGTGAGACGTCCGAGGAAGCGCTGGAGTGACCAGCTCTAGACTTTGCCTGTTTGAGACCGGAACAAACCATCCTTGGTTTAATCCTTGCCGATGATGATGATGATGATCTAACTTTTATTCATCTAATACAGTGGTTCCCAAAGTGGGGTCCGCGACTATGGTTCAGGAGGTCCACGGGCACTTTTAAGAAAAAATAGAATATACCGTAATTTTCTCAATTTTCTACCGTAACTAGAAGATTCCAGTACTTTGTTTTTGTTCAAACTAATTGTAATTCTAGAAGTAATTTCAAACTAATGGCTTTAATAATATCTTTAAACCATGTCGTGAAGCAGATCTGTTTGTCAGACGAACTTACTAGAACGCCGCACCAAAGCAGAACTGATCGCGCTGTTTTAGTCCACTTATATGCACTGTATCTAATTAAAACGTTTTTCCATATAGTTGGTTTTACGCCTAAGTAGCTGGATTTTGGCACGTGTGGCTCGGAAGACAGAGCAGAGGTTGACAAAGATAAGAAATAAACTTGATGTCGAGAGTGACTTAATACTGAAATTATCAAACATTAAACCTAATATTGCAGAGTTAATTATTCAAAAGCAGCTTCATTATTCACATTAAACTATTGTGATATCATTAATATTATAATTTTACAAGTTAAGAGAATTTTGATGTTAATACATTTTAAATAAAATATAAGAGTGTATAATAATTACTGTTTGTTTTATTTCATAACTCAGACGGGATCCGTGAAATTTTTAATTTTTTTGGGGTGTGGCTCCACGGACTGAAAAGTTTGGGAACCACTGATCTAATAGATTAATTGCATCTATTGTGATGATACAAATACTTGTTTCCGTCGTAGGACAGGGCTACTACTATCTGAAACCCTTGTCATGTTGATCACTTGTTCAGGTTATTGTACGTATGAAGTCCTGAGTGGAAGTAAACAGTTTCCTGTTCAAGGTCGGCAACAGTGTATTGGCAGTGTCTTCCTTTTCCTAATGAATTTTATTTACTTTCTTCTTTCTACGACGCGATAATTTTTCATTCGTGTTTGCCTCAGGCTGGGAGGTTACCAACAATCCCGTTTTTAAAGATTAATCTTACATTAATTATTAACTGTTGTTACCGATTCTGTAAATATAACAACAATTAGACCTACACGCTTAAAATTGTTAAAAGGGTCTGTATTGTTTCAGAAATAACTGTTCAGTAATTGTGTTAATATGTTAAGCGTCACAATTTATGACTGCCGTGATTTATTTTCGATTGTTCGTTCTTTCTCTCTGTGTGTGTGTGTGTGTGTGTGTGTGTGTGTGTTGTGTACATGTCTGCGATCAAGCTCTTGTGCGTTTACTGTACATAGTTGTAGAGAGAATGGCAAAACGTGATTATGTTTCAGCGGGTGAAAGGACATTTATCAAAATATAACGTGTTTTTTTTTAATTTTACAAGTGTTCAGTGTCTACAGTAATGCGATATACTACGTTAAACCCAAATAATTATTGACCGCATGATGATGAATATGATGAACATCAAACTGTCGAAGAAAAATTAGAACAACCCTATTATATGTTACCGAAGTAGAGGAACGTACATCCAATCTGATGGCATTATTTTATAACCCTATTTCCAGCATAAGTTGAGAACCTTAAAAAACTTCAGAAATAACATTGTTGCACACCACTATAGATACAATTCTCGATTAGCGCTTTCAAGCTTCACAGCTCGTCATCAGATCGGAAATATACAATAATGGAACGAGACAGTGCCTTTATACCTCTACTTGCCTTACAGGGTGTACATACACATTTTCGTGAAGCCTTCAGGTAAACGCCCTTACCTTCTATGGCTGTTAACGTACAAGGGGGATTCAGTCCCAGTGTCGGTATTTTAACATTTATTTCTAGTATTTTCTGTGTGTGTGTGTGTGTGTGTGTGTGTGTGTGTGTGTGTGTGTGTGTGTGTGTGTGTGTGTGTGTGTGTGTGTGTGTGTGTGTGTGTGTGTGTGTGTGTGTGTGTGTGTGTGTGTGTGTGTGTGTGTGTGTGTGGTACGTCCCTTCCTATACCTAACGTTTTAAAACCTGTCTCACTTAATTACTTTTAACTAAGTTATAACTTCCTTTCCGGGACTTTCCGGCATTATATTGTGAACACCATTCCCTCTTTCTTTCAATAACAACAAGGTAGGTAAACACCCTTTTTATCTAGTCCTATCAATGAATATGAGCGCGGTCACTCACCTTTGTCAGTTATTTACCCTTATTTCAAAAACATTCCATGTGTGCTATTTACTTTCTATCCCTAGTATTCTATATACGCCCATATCATTTACAGTATTTTTTAGTTATATTATAAAATATGTCTTAATTTTCAAAAGTAGTACCTGTTGTCGACTGCACTTCTTATCAGAAATTTGTAATTAATAACATTGTGAAGGTTAACAAAGCAAATCTTCAAAAATCTGTGGGGCAAGAAGTCAACATCAAGTTGGATTAAATAAGTCCAAAAGGACTTGGAAAAAAATAATTTACACGCAGAAGAAGCAACTGAAAGAGAAATTTTTCTGGAAAAAGTGTTAAAAATGGAAAGAGTCCAGGGTAGGAGAGAGAAAAACGCAGGTTCAAATAGGACTGAACACAGGAAGAAGAGACACAGTGAAAAGATGAAAGAATATTAGAGAAAAAAAGAACAAAGAGTAAAGAATTGAAATTGGAGTGTAGTCCTTAGATGACCGATACAAAATTAAAACAAAAATTGTCATCATCATCATCACCACTCCAAGGATTAGGCCCTAGATCTGTTCCGGAACCCATCTCCTCCTCGGTCTACCGACACTTCTCTTCCCAGTAGGGTGATAACTCAAGGCAACTACAGGTAGACGGATTTAGGTATGCGGTCCAAGTGTTCACACCATCTCCTTCTGTGGTCTCCAATCTCCTGGTGCAATGATATAATGTTTAAATCGTGTCTAATATCCTCCTTATTCTTCCGATCCAGCAGAAAACAACCTTGCGTCCCTCTAATAAATTTCATTTCGTCTGCCTGAATCCTCTGCACGTCCGTTTTACCAAGACTCCATGTCTCACTAGCATACAGAAATGTGGGGACAGCCACAGTTTTTAAAATTTCATTTGAGTATCCTTCCGTGTTTTATTTTTCAGGTACCTATGAATCGTTACACCGATGCGTCTAAATTTTGTTAGCTTACTATCCCAATCAACATCAGAGCCATATGAGATATTACAACCCAGGTAATTAAAATGACTAACCTTATCCAAACTCTGATTATTCACGACTATCTTAGTACTTGTAGGATAACTACCCTGAAATGCTGTCGTTTTAGATTTTGTACCAGAGATCTGTAGCCCATAGTCTTGTATGATGCTATTGAACGTAAATATCGCCCGCTGTAACTGGTCTTCTGTTTTCTGTATCATTACCTTGTCATCTACATAAAGTATGAGGGGGACATCAGCATTCACATGGATATTTCGCTGAAGTGATATTCCCGAGTCAAGTTTAGCTGTCACAAATGATGTTTAAGTAATATTTTTTATAGGACACAATTTCAGGGTGTTTTCATCATCATCATCATCATCATCATCATCATCATCATCATCATCATCATCATCATCATCATCAACCATTCAAGGCTTAGGTGGATTCTCTTGTTCCCGCCTCATGTTTGTTGCTACCTTGCTACCGGTCGTCCATCATTTCTTCTTCCATGTGGTTGGTAATTCCAGTATCCCTATTAGCTTACTATCCCAATCAATATCAGTATAAACTTGTATTAGTGATTATAATCACAAACAAAAAGTATGATGAGCTGTGATTAGAAAGCGCTAATCGGGAATTTCATCTATAGTGGTGTGCAACAGCATAATTTCTGTTCGTAATTATAACCACTAACACAACCTTATTAATTAAAAAATATCGACGTTTTGTCTTAGTATCGACATTTTACAATTGATTTTCTTAAAAACATATTTTATCTGAAACTATTACTAGTCAGTATAACATAAAAATTAAAAATTACTAATTAACATATTACAAAATATTACATATTTGTAAGATTACGTGCTGCGAGAATATTAGCTATCCCATCTTCTGTTAAGGAAGTGAAATGTGTGCAGTAACGAGCTGGCCTTCGGGGTAAATGTAGGCTATATATACTCTGGGACTAACTCACTTCTAGTAAGTAGATACAGTAATCTCCTCAACACTAACATGAAGTGCCCGGTAGGTAAAAGGTGTATCATGTGACTTAACTTTCTATGTGATTTCTTATATCACTTAGTATTTAGCTGTCTTATAATGAAGCAACGACGTTGTACATAAGTTGCATAAGTTCAACATTATATGCGGGACCATTAGGCGAACCCTTAAATCAGCAAATAAAGGAACATGCCTAAAATTCTACAAGGTGATGCCCTTCCCACACTTCATTATGCATCTGAGATTTTGACTTTAACGAAAGGCCAGGGCAATCGCATCCAAGCGCCTGAAATGAGATTTCTCACCCACGTGGCAGGGTGTACTCTCCATGATCATAGAAGAAACAGATATATATATATATATATCGCAGGAACAGAATTTTATGAGTATAATCGACCGGATTGGCCAGTATCGGCTGAATTGGTGGGGAAAATATTTGCCGAATGGATGACTGCCGCATCCCCAAACAACTATGGAAATATAAGCCGAGGGGACGGAGAGGTGTGGGACGTCTGAGGAAGCACTGGAGTGACCAGCTCTGATCTTTGCCTGTTTGAGCCCGGAACAATCCATCCTTGGTTTAATCCTTGAAGCTGACGATGATGATGATAACTTATTACTTAGTTGTCAACATTATTTTAAGTTTAAACGGGATCGTGTAAATGAGTATCTTTCCGTCTATTATGTATTATCAACATTAATAAGAAGCAAGTCCGGGAACCGCCTCTACCTTAGAGATCACATTGACGACAAAATAGCAAAGGTATTTTTGCAGCACAGAGAACGACTACTTTGTAAAGGGAATTGTAAGGACTGAAAAAAACGAAATTGGCACAGAAAGAAGATAGGCAAATTTTTATACTTGATTTTCTTTAACCATAAGGATTGTTCTTAACTAATATCCTGGCCCTTCAGAGAGGTTCTCTGAACTCCTTTAGGAATTAATATGACGTATCGTTTTTTTCATCAAGCTCAACCAAAAATTCAGTTTAAAAAGTTTACTTTTATTATGATACGTAATTAAAATTAATATAATAATACCAAAATACTTGGAAATTTTATAGTTTTTAATGTTTATTTTTCAGTTTTCTGATGTTACCTTTATATTCTAATATTATTATATATGTAATTAACAATATAATAATTATTATATTCATATATGCTCAAACGTTTCTTGTTATTTTATATTATTATTAATAACAAAAACTTTTGACAAGAAAATATTTTTATTTTTTATTTATATCTGAACTTATATGTGATCATTATAGATGGATTACTATCAAAAAACATTTGTAATTTACAAAATAACAAAATATATACTTGTTAAAAGTATATAATATAGTATAATTATTTTATATGTTGGGACTGTGGAGTTAAATAATTTCGCAGATTGCGTTCCCCTAATAGCTCAGTTTCGTTATTACGAAATATAAACTTATCAAAAGTGTAGGTTTACTGTTATTTAGTGTAAAATTTAAGCGTAGTGATTAACAGTTTACTTTTTGTGGTTCCAAATTTCCACAATCACAAAATTTTCCTACAATTATAGATTCCATTGTTCGCTGGTGTGGCCTGTGTCTATGCAGGCATCTCACACTACCCTACAGCTGAACACGGTCCAGTCGGATACCATGGTCCTCTGACAAAGTCTGTGGTACTGAAGGACGGACACATTGCCGACACCCACGAAGTAGCAGCTGCGAGAAGCGCACACTTGGCTGCCGTCGCTAAGGCCCCACAAGGTCACGACGGTGGATATGATGGCGGGTATGGTGGAGACGAAGGCCACGGTCACTTGAGCTACGGACCAGGGACCCACGACATCTACAAGGGTGAACACGGATACGCTGGTCTTGAATCAGTACATCACGGTGAAGAGCACGGTTACCATCACTAACCTGTCGTTTGGATAGCATTTTTGTATTTTCTAAGACAAAAAGTAAATTTTATAAATAAAATCATATTATTCACAAATATTTACCTTATTTTACCTACAACTGCAAGATAAATGAAAATAGTATATCTGTAATCTGTATTTACTACTACAGTCATGAGTTAACTTCCACATGACGATATGGCAGTAACTTATTTCTAGAGGTAAATCTTTCACGATTAGTGTCATCCGATCTGTTCCTAGGCAAAGCTATGCCTCTAAATGTAAAAATGTTCTTCCTCTGCTTATCCGACTGTATTCTTCTTCTTCTTCTTCTTCTTCTTCTTCTTCTTCTTCTTCTTCTTCTTCTTCTTCTTCTTCTTCTTCTTCTTCTTCTTCTTCTTCTTCTTCTTCTTCTTCTCCTCCTCCTCCTCCTCCTCCTCCTCCTCCTCCTCCTCCTCCTCCTCCTCCTCCTCCTCCTCCTCCTCCTCCTCCTCCTCCTCCTCCTCCTCCTCCTCCTCCTCCTCCTCCTCCTCCTCCTCCTCCTCCTCCTCCTCCTCCTTTTCATCATCATCATCATCATCTTCTTCTTCTTCTTCTTCTTCTTCTTCTCTCTGTATGGATTAGTGACATCACCCGATGATACGGTGTGTAAATTTAACAAATTATTTACTAGATCTTCTAGGGGGTTTATCCCTTTAGTTTTATGAAGGAGCGGTAGGTTTTGAATTCACACACAGGGCGAGTAAGTAGCATTTGCTAAAACCCAAATCGTAAATTCGTAACCTTACTGGTGTCGTAATTTGATTCTCAATCGTAATTCCATTAACAAGAAACACAAAACTGGGTTCATTACAATGTACGCCCCACGCGTCAGGAGACAGGCAAGCTTAACTATTGCAATCCGTGCATAACGCTATTTACCTGTATATGTATGAAAGTCTGACTGAATCCTACGGCACAAAATGTAAGACGCATTAACGAATTACGTCCTACACATTTGGATCCTATTTTTTCAGAGAAACTAGAGATTTTGATCACACATTATTGATGAAAGTCGAGCAGAAAATTCATCCGTGTGTTGGCGCGCTACCCACTCACTTTCAACATTAAGAAAAAAATCACGCATAAGCAACAACAAAAAATTCCAATTTAGTTTAATGTGATATACGCGTCTGTACATAGTTTTCTGTATGACGTGACCACAATAGTATTCTTGTTTTACGATAACGACATTGGATCCTTTTAATGAATGTTGAAGGTAGACCACGTGTATCGTTACCAGGAGAAATAGTATTTTATTTGCATTTAATATTGTCTAAAAATAAACTATTTCATACAGGAAAATAGGATATTTATGTCTAATTCTGAGTAAAAACAATAACATACTACTACTACTACTACTACTACTACTACTACTACTACTGTTACTACTACCACTACTACTACTACTGCTACTGCTGCTGCTGCTACTACTACTAACTACTACTGCTACTACTACTACTACTACTACTACTACTACTACTACTACTACTACTACTACTACTACTATTACTGCTACTGCTACTGATACTACTACTACTACTACTACTACTACTACTACTACTACTACTACTACTACTACTACTACTACTACTAATAATAATAATAATAATAATAATAATAATAATAATAATAGGCCTACTATTATTATTCTTCCTCCTATGACGCTACAGCACACAGTAGATGCCTTGGCCTCTTCTATTC
Organism: Magicicada septendecula; assembly: GCA_034769895.1. NCBI lineage: Eukaryota > Metazoa > Arthropoda > Insecta > Hemiptera > Cicadidae > Magicicada > Magicicada septendecula. The sequence continues at coordinate 43,362,515 of CM068373.1, read as the reverse complement.
GGAACCTCCACCCTTCTGTATCAGTATCAAAGAATTTCCATCCTCGCACTCCCAACATCTCTCTTGCATCCACGGCGACAGCATCTTCCTATCTTTTCCTTGGACGGCCTTTTGGTCTTTTGCCATTCATATTGCTCGTAAAGCTCTTCTAGGTGTTCGTTTGACGTCCATTCTTACGACATGCCAAGCCCATTTCAGCATCATCAGTTTCACGTACACTTCTACCGTTGAAGTGACATCATATCTCATCGTTATGCCGTATTCTCCATTCTTTATTTCTATACATGGGGCCAGGATCCGTCTGAGCAGCTTCCTTTCAAATATCTTCATGCGTTCAATTGCTCTTTGCGATAATATCAAGGTTTAACTGTCATTGCATATGATGGGTCGTATAATAGCTTTGTATACGCACATTTTTGTCTGCCTATGAATAACTCTTGACTTAAAGGTGGTGATAAGCGTGAAGTAGACCTTATTGGCTAGAGTTTCCTTCTCCTTATCCTGACAAATACATATGACTGCACAAGGTTAATCATAAAATTTGAATGTATAGAATAAGACTGCAAGTATAGTAAACTAAATACAAAGTAATCAAATACTTTTAAATACTTTGTGCGTCAAACAAAGGTGCCAATCTAAGGTACTGCGTATGTTGACCTTGGTAATGTCAAATCATATTCTGTAGGAAGACTTACGTGTACCTTTGTCAGTAGCGTCATCGAGTTAATACCACAAACTGTCGTGAAAGAATGGAAACTCACAACAATATCCTTCCTACTAAACTAAGTCAACGAGAGACACTTACCCAGCACACATGAGATCCCATTGTTGAAACAGGTCTCTTCAGGGCAGGACAGAGTGTCAAAACAATTGAACTAATACGAGGTTTCATCATAAAGTTCACGAAGTTCTTGCTTATTTTCAAAATAATCCCTTCAATCATCGACACTTATACTGCCTCCTTAAAGTAGTCTTAGTTGAATGCAGTCTTAGCCAGCCGTTTTCCAGTCTTCAAGCATGCACCTTTTGGTAGCCCTACAGCCTTGAGCTCGCTTAGCGATTTTCGTTTAACGTCTTCGACTATCACGAAACGTTGCCCTTTCATGGAATTTATCACTATTGGGAGGAGGAGGAAAGATCGCGTTGGACACATCTGGTGAATATATAGCAGTTGTCGTGTCATCAATATGACATTTTCTTTTGCCTAGCCTGGCAAAATTCTTAACAAGCAGTGACGTGCGTCCAGGCGCATTATCAAGCTGCGATTTTCATAAATTAATTCTTCTGTAAATCTTGCCGTTTTCTACGAATAGCTTTATACAAATAGCGCTAAATGTCCGAACAGTACTCTTTATTTTTCACTGCGCCCAGCGATGAAATTTCGTGAAACACTCTAGAATTGCAAAAATCGTCCAATATATCTAAGGACGACTTACTCAATTAGCTGTGAAATCGAAATTATGAACCAAATAGTGCTAAAATTTTAGACTGTTTTCACTAACAACCAGTGTCACTTAAAAACAGTTTTTTAATAGGACACTTGTAGCGGTGGAAATTGCGAAATTGCACGAACATTTTGATCAAACCTGGTATGTAGGTTACGGTATATTTGATTACTATTAACTATAATTCTGAATTAATGAAAGTCTGACTTACGTCACAGTGAAATATTATTAAACTAAAATAAACAAAACTTTTTTATGTCGTAATATGTACTAAATTATATAACATTTCACGTTTTTCAGCACGTGTGAGGCGTATATTCGTATTTTGAAATACCAGCACTTTCCTCTACGCTTAAGATACGGCACCACCGTTTGTAACAACGAAAGTGGAGTACCTACATGTACATGCGTGACTCAATTAATTAATACAAACATAGTTTGTACGTAACAAGTTACGTTATGCTGCCTGAATAAATTTGAATGGAACGCGTACTGATTCAGCTATGTAAACTGGAGACATTTCGGCCTTTATTACATTAGGCAACCGACTGCAGAAAACGTTGTGGGGCGCTGGTTTAAATGAGACCTATTACACTTAATCCAGTCGGTTGCACGGTCTGCAATCGATTGCAAGGAAAGTCGTGCTACTATTAATTTCATGCGCTCTATGTATGGCATTGATCAAATTTAGCCTATTACACTATGGAGCCGATTGCACGCAAATGGCTTGAGCGCGCAACGAAGAAATTTCATGACATGGGACCGACAAAACATGTACAGTTTTTTACAAAACCGCCAATAGGTTACCCGAAAAATAAAAAAGGAGGATTTTATGAAACAGAAACAAACAAAAAATTGTAATTTTTTTCCTGAATTTTCACTCGCTGACACCTCATAGAACGAATTTTTTCGCATGTCGAAAATTTCACTATACACAAATTAACAAAGAATTTCATGACATGGAACCGTTTTAAGGCTCTGTTCTTGAAAATGATTAAAGTTATCGGTTCAAATTTATATCTAAAACTATCCTCAAAACTTCAAGGAACACGGTGGTGAAATAATTTTTTTACCGGATCAGTAGTTTTTGAGATTAGCCGAGATAATGATACAAACAAATTTTGCCTCTTTACAATAGTACTATAGACGCCATGTTTACTCTGTAACTGATTATTGCAGAGCAGTTGCAGCCTGTTTTTACTACCTTGCAACTATTTTCACGTGGCCTTGATATCAGACGAATGTTGTGTAATAGAGATCTTGGACGGACAATATCAGTATCTCTGTTACGTGCACACAAACACTTGCCTAAACAGACTTAAACATCTGTCCACAAAATATACTGGCATCAACGCACGCAAACACTCATACTGATTTAAAAAGGTTTTGGGAATTTCCGACAATAAATTTATTAAGAATAAATTCTGCAGTAGTTATTTCCACCACTCGCCCCCCCCCCCCACCCAGTGACGTATCTAGAATTTGACCTCATGTCGACTTCATTCGAAAGAAAAACAAGTTAAGACTAATCAGCATTACTGTCTTTAAAGTTGCTGAAGTCAGTTCAATTCAAGTAAACGGTAATAACAAAATGAAAATAAGCGTTATTGGAACATTGTTTACAAGATACTTGTTGACTGAATTGATTTTCCTATATTTCATAATTAAACGTATAAGCTAATGCTGTGTAATAAATCTGTTTGTATATTTAAAAAGTATTCAGGTATATTGGGGTACGCAGCTGAAAACAAAATAATAAAACAGCCTCAAATATTAAATATTAAGAGATTAACAAATTTCGTCAACTTTTTTACCCGTTGGGGAGGGGATCTGGTCGCGTTCATGACCCCGTAAATACTCCACTAAAACCCTTTACTCACTCACTCTCTCTCTCTCTCTCTCTCTCTCTCTCTCTCTCTCTCTCTCTCTCTCTCTCTCTCTCTCACACACACACACACGTAGCACTTATGTGAATCCCTTAGCAGGATACAAATTAGTGCCAGCAAGTAATTTGACTGCACAAATGGGTTGTTGTCGGAAACACCTGGACGTCCACTCGAACCAACAAATCTTAAAATGAAATCTCTAACACTCTTAATAGTTTGTTCACATTAGTTTCTAAGATGTCGACACCGATCTAAATGAAAAAACACTACATACCTCATACCTCGCTAGTCAAAGCCAGAGAACCACCGTCCGATCAAGAGTCACACCCACATAGAGTCAGTGATAAACACTGTCAATTAGCCTGTTTTCTCTGTATTACGGCTACTCAATGAATTATAAATTAGTGTGAGTATATACGTAGCTCAAAAAGTACACCGTTTGTAAGCAGCATTTGTTATTCTTTTGTCGCTAAAATGAATGTAAAATCAACTCTTTCTCATATCTTTGCAAATCTATTTTTATAAGAGTTTGTACCTAACATTTTAGGGTAGTTCATTTTTATTATTTAAAAAATAAAAAACATTCATTTGTTTAAAAAAGAATCCGGTACAGAAGCATCTGTTTGAATTCAGATGCGAATTTCTGGACACCTGACTGCCGTAGTGATGTAAAGCTACTTTAAATGGTACAAATGTAGTACTTACTAATTCAAAATTTAATTTTCAAGGAATAAAAAAAATTAATTTATTTACTTCATTTAAATATTAATGATAACTAATACTATACAAGTAAACATCTAGTGAACCCTGTTATTAAGACATCACAATACAGATATGTGAATGTGGAATTGTTTGCTGACCACTAGCTTGTAATTTAACATACAGAATCTGTTTTAAAAAACTTCGTATTTAAGCTTTATCAGATTTGGAAACAATACAATATAAAAATCGCCACATTTGAACATAAAAACAAAGGTAATGGTATTTTGAGGCAAGGAACTAATGAGAACAAAATTAATGATTAGTCGTCGAATTCTAGAAAAGGTAAGACATTTTAATTATTTGGGAAATGATGTAGGCTATGATAGGATTTATGATATTGATGTTAAGTTGGGTAAGTTCTATGCGATCTGTAGGACAATCTACCGTATTTTTAGAAACAAGTTACTCTGAGATACAAATTAAAGTTTTACAAAGTTATGCCAGTTCCTGTTTTGTCCTATTGATGTGAATTATGGACAACAACAAAAAAAACAAGACAGTAAATATTGGCCTCGGAGATGACTCCTTAAGTGGAGTTAAAAGGTATTCTTAACTTGACCGTATAAAGAAATGAGGCCATAAGAGAAGAGTTACAAGTTTTTAACTTGAATGAAAAATTAAAAGATTATAAAAAACGATCGAAAGAACACTTTGAATAATGTCACATTCTAGACTGGCAAAACAAGTCCGGAAATACAAACCTATAAGGCACAGGTGTGTGGGTGGACCAAGAAAGAGATGGCTGGAGAATCTTCGGAGGCGGAACAAGCAGCACCTTGCCTGTGCTGTGTTTTCAAGATGATGATGATGATGATGATGACGAATACTACGCAAGCGACTACTACGAACATAAAAGCATATAAATTACCTGGGAGGGTACAGTCCCACCTTAATAGTGCAGTGTTTATAGTACCTAATTTAGAACAAAATTAGGCTTACTAGTTCTCTCCTTTATCTCATTTTTCTATCACGTCTAACTCATTCTTTTCTGTTTCTCTAATTACTGAAATTACTCTATATATGATGTATGTTTAATATTCATTTCCGTGTGTGTACGGTCGCGCGTACCACATGTTGAATTACATAGATATTGGATTGTATTGTACTTACGGTATATTCTAATTCGGTATACGTATGGTATACGGTGTATTGTGTGGTGCGGTACTTGAGAGCATTCATTAAACCTATGCTACTCCAAGAAATTCTAACTCTTAAAACTCACAGGAACTCATAGCCGTCATGTAACTGTAAAAGGTAGTGGCGCATCTAGAATTTGGTTTGGGGGGGGGTCCGGTGTCGGGTCGGCTTCATACAAAAGGAAAAACAAGTCAAGACTAATCAACATTACTATCTTTAAAGTGGCTGAAAAACGCATGATAACATCCTGAAATCAGTCTCATTAAAGTAAACGGTAATAACATAATAAAAATAAGCTTTACTGAAACGTTGTTAAAACATACTTATTGACTGAATTAATTTTCCTTTATTTCATATTTCAAACCTGTAAACCTAAGAGCTACTACCCTATTAACATTAAAATTGGAAGAGGAGTAAGGCAACGCTGTGTATGTCACCAAATTTATTTAACATATATTTGATGACTTGATTAGGAAGTGCTTGTTTTGTTGACAAAACAAGAGGTGCGTATGTCGGTGGAAGAAGAATTGAATGTATAAGGTCTGCTGATGACATGGCTGTTTTAGCAAAAAAGGAAGAGACAATGAATGAAATGATAAGAGATTTGAATTTAGTATGCGAGGAATATGGATTGAAATTTAGTAAAGAAATAAATAAGTGTATGGTGATTAGCAGAGGAGGAAAAAAGGCAAACATAAAAAGATAGGGCAAGACAAAATACAACAGGTGGAGTTTTTTAAATATCTTGGAAGCCTGATAAGTGAAGATATGTCCTGCACTCGAGAAATTAGAGCAAGAATTGCTATAGCAAAAGAGGCATTTAATGGAAAGAAAAGACTGCTGTGGAAAAATTAATAAGAATTTAAGAAAAAGGTTGGCCAAATGTGTGTGGAGCGTTGCTTTATATGGTGCAGATACATGGACACTGAGCAAAGGAGAATGAGAAAAGATTAGAAGCATTTGAGATGTGGGTTTGGTGAGCAACGGGAAAAGTGAGGTGGGATGATAAAGTAAGGAATAATGAAGGTTTAAGAAGAATATGGCAACAGAGAAGAATCTTGAAGGTAATAGAAAATAGGAAAATGAATTGGTTAGGTCACTGTTTAAGAAGAGACTGCTTACTTACAACTGCCATGGAGGGTGTCATAGAAGGAGAAAAAAGAAGAGGGCGTAGAAGAATGAAGTTAATAGATAGCATTAAAATCAGAGGGTGTTACGAAGAAACGAAAATACTCGCATGCGATAGGACACCATGGATAGCTTTTACCGTTTGAAGACCTGCCTTACGGCAGAACACCAAATAAGTAACTCTATTACCGTACACAACGTTACTGTAAAAAATAAAATAAATAAGCTAAAAAATGAAGAGATTAACAAAATTCGTCAGCTTTTTCAATCCTCTGGGGGGGTCTATTCCCGTTCGTCCCCACCCCCTAAATACGCCCCTAGTAATAGACACATGGAAAGAGACGAATAAAGTGTAAATATATGATAAGTTTTCATAAAAATTGTTTATGAGTTATCAGTATTCAGATATATTACTTTTAAATGATTGGATTATACAAAATATTTAATACAAAATATTTCTGTTATATTAATTTCTATTTGACAAGTTTCTATTATATAAACTTGCATAATTTCCATTAATTTTGGAACTATGTCCTTGCTGTACGCTATTTTCTAAGTGAGTACAAAATATTACTAAGTAAATGTTAATTAAAGAACACTAAAAATCAACACTATGTATGGCATTAGTGGGGGAAGGTATGTAGGTTCTCGTTCCTTTTCGTGAGAAAGTGAACTGTAATTGTTGGACCGACCTCGGGGGGTATGCATACTTATACCGCAGCCCAGCCCACTGTCAGTATCAGAACTCACTACCACCCCGGACCAAGCAGTACAAACATGAAGTGCCTGGTAGGTAATGTAGATTATGCATTATAGTTGTGTTTTTATAGTTTTTGATATCGTTTATGTTAAAAAAAAACGCATGAGCATTACTACTCATTTACTTCTAATCAACGTTGCTTGTAGAAAAAGCATTACTAAGTAATGATTCTCGCAGAATTATAAACATAAACAAATTAACCTTTTACTTCCATGTTCCATAAGGAAATGGAAGTATGGTCATGCCGAAAAAAATCGTGTTTGAGATAACGGCAGATTCTGATTTTACTACCATCAAAACATGAAAAAAGTCATTCTTCGAAAAGTGTCTGTGTGTGTGTCTGTCTGTCTATCTCTCTGTAGAATTTTTTCTATGGTAAACGATAAAAACCGCAAATTCAAACAGAATCAAATAATTTTTTGCATGCAGCCATGAATTATAGAGGACTCAAGGCCTATTGTTTTTGGTGAAGACCGGTTAAGTGAAAGGGGTAGTTTACCTGCAACGTTTTACGTTTTAACAAGAGTAAAGTGCTTAATTTTGATAAATAAAGTATCCTGAAAAGAAGGTCATAATAATCCATTGTAGGAATGTAGATGAAATATCTATAAATGAAAAGGGTAGTTGAAGGGGGAGGGGTTATTTTTTTTATAAATTAAATGGTAGTTGATGATGGAGTAGGTAAATTTTTATAAGTTTTATGTGTACTATGTTATTGACAACAAAGAAGTAGTTCCTATGGAAACATTTCATTTAACTTTAACAAAATTCTATATTTTTTCATTTTAATTTAAGTCATGTATGAGAGAAAATATATCGTTCTTGGCAGGCAAGCATATCTCAATTATGTAATGTGAACGTTTCCATTTTATTATTATGATTACCGCAATAAAAAGGCAGGCAAGACACACACACACACACACATACACAATTCGCGTTATTTCTGGCCTCACTCATGTTTAATTTCTTACATTTGCATGCTTTTTAAATGGAAAGTGCCGAAACCCACACCAACACAACGCGTGCAAGCCGAAAAAGTGTCCAGCGTGGATAGCGATTTGCTTTCTGTAGATCGCTGGGCAGTGTAACTGCACGTGTTTACAGAGGAACGGTTCATAGACAGACTTTTCGTCTTTAGGGAATGAACCCTTCGCAAGTTGCTCAGGGTCCATGAGTGACTTTGGAGCGCTTCGGAGGAGGCATGATTATCTGCGCAGTTCGGTTTCTTTACAAGAATAAATTAAGCCTACCTAATTTTTATGGATAGAGTGATTGAAAATAACATTATATTAAACGACTGCCCCATAATAACAAAAATATCTATAAATAGTGAAATCATTTTGAGGGTGGGCGATATATTTTTAGAAATTACCGAATTCAAGTAAACTATTTTAAACATAAATCTTACAACATGGAAGTCATGTATGGTTCTCCATACCAATTTTTTCAATCCGCCTTGTGACTTTCTATCTTTCTATATATAGATAACGCGTTTCAAAGAATACGCTTCATCATCAGATCATAAAATATACCTCATGTGAGGTCGTCATTAGTTAAAAATTCAATACCGTTTTGCACTTTAGACGCGTCAGTGGGTGCGCATCGAATAGAATAACTTTTGGTCGATCACTGAACGGTTGTCCGCCTCTATCTGATTAAGCAGGTTTAAGGCGGTATCGCATAGAGGAATTGATCTAAAATTCAGCTAGTCATTCAATACGAAACCGCGACTGTTTATGGTTGCGAATGATCAGTAAAAAAATTCCTCCAAGGCGTTCAGGTTCGACCCTATTCACAAATAGTTCCAAGTTAGACTTGAAATCCGTGTAATTGTGGTCGTGATACTCCAAGTGGTGAGCATAGTTAGACCTTATGTCGACGGAGTTAGAATTTTTTAAATGTTTGGGTGTGTGTTCAAGGAAACGTTTAATCATGTTCACTTAAAAATGTTTTATTTTTGAACATGTTTACTTATTAGAACATTCGTTATATTTTTTTGTAAGTTAAAGAAACTGGATAGTACGTATAATTAAATTTGAACAGAAAAAAAATTGATATTTTAAATTCATATTCTTTTAGTATCATATAAGTTGTATTATCTATGTCTACAGATTCCATTGTTCGCTGTTGTGGCCTGTGTCTGTGCCGGCATCTCACACTACCCTACAGCTAAACACGGCCCAGTCGGATACCACGGTCCTCTGGCAAAGCCTGTGGTACTGAAGGACGGACACATTGCCGATACCCATGAAGTAGCGGCTGCGAGAAGCGCACACTTCGCTGCCGTCGCTAAGGCTCCACAAGGCCACGGAGGACACGACGGAGGATATGACGGTGGATACGATGGCGGCTACGGAGGCGGATATGGTGGAGGCGTAGGACACGGTCACTTGAGCTACGGACCAGGAACCCACGACATCTACAAGGGTGAACACGGATACGCCGGTCTACATTCTGTTCATCATGGTCAAGAACACGGCCATTATTAATTTTGTTTTCCACCGTAACTGTCACCTACATGAAGTCTGTATTTTTTTCCCGACACATTTTTTGTAATTTATAAAACCCAATATTTTGTAATAAAATCGCAGAAATGTTAAAACTGTTTTTTCTTCTTAAAACAACTAATTATAATTAGATAAAAAAATATATTTTAGCTCAGATCTTGAATATATGTATCAAAGTACTTCAAATGTACAGTTTCCTTTGTATAGCTCATGGTTCCTGAATTAATTATTTTCTTTCTTGCATTTTATTATTTCACGACTTCATGTAAAACTGTAAACTATAAAGATATTTAATCACTCACTCAGTCAGTAAAGCAATGAAATGAATTTAAAAAAAATGAATAAGGAGTCTAATATTTCTAAAGCTGACATACCTGTCACCAATTAAATTTCTACACTGACAAATATTACAATAAATGTAATCTAATACAACAAATCGAAGTCGACTTAAAAAGATACATATTGGAAAGATAATATTCAGTGTCAATGAGATGTTAGTGTGTAAATTTAGAAAAACAATTCCTGAATGAAACATTACACATGATTAGTCCCGTACCATCATTTAAGCCTCAATCCAAAATACAGAGCATGGAATGGAAGCACCCTAGTTTAAGAGTCATGACAAACGCCTAGCCCCAAATATCTGCCAACACATGTAAGTGGACAAGTGACAAATGGCGTGTGCTTATAATTATCTGAAATGCTGAAATAAAAAGTTTCTGAGACTCTTTTGATACAACAGGTTTATCTGAATAGACAGATTGACGGACGGAGGCTTATTTTTGAAATACTTTTATTTTTCTAATCACTGTTATTTTTTCAAATAAAAAGATCTTTTGTCTGCTATAGACCTGACAGTGTTTCCTGAACAGTTATCTGCGCCGACCCAATTCATGAATTACCCCCCCCCCACTATCAAGTGTAGCTAAGTTATCTAGAGAGGGGAAAGGAGAGGCAACGTGATAACAGTACACCGTCTCACTCCACGTACTACCTTTGTCTCTGTCACACACATGCTTCTATTGTTCTCGCCAGTCTTGTTGCAGCCGATGTTTACACTATGAAACACTGTACAGGACTGTTGTGTTCATGTGTGAAATGACTGAAAATTTTGTTATCCTCGCGACGAGGTGTTTGTCTACTGCGCATCGAGACCTGAGTGTTCAATTTACATCGTCCTGCCTCTACAAGCTGGCGAATTTGTCGTAGTAGTACTGAATATGTTAATTCGGCTTCTGTTTGTATCTTACATTATTCGATATATATCGGATGTAGACGCAGATAATTGTTGTTTATACATGGTGATTCAGTTGGAGGTTACAATTTGTCGTAGTAGTACTGAATACGTTAATTCGGCTTCTGTTTGTATCTTACATTATTCGATATATATCGCATGTAGACGTAGATAATTGTTGTTTATACATGGTGATTCAGTTGGAGGTTACAATTTGTCGTAGTAGTACTGAATATGTTAATTCGGCTTCTGTTTGTATCTTACATTATTCGATATATATCGGATGTAGACGTAGATAATTGTTGTTTATACATGGTGATTCAGTTGGAGGTTACAATTTGTCGTAGTAGTACTGAATATGTTAATTCGGCTTCTGTTTGTATCTTACATTATTCGATATATATCGGATGTAGACGTTGATAATTGTTGTTTATATATGCTTGAAAATAAAGCAGAGGGGCTGTAACTAAAAATAATGAAGCCTATTGAAGAGAAAAATCATGTTTAATGTTATGGATAATTGTTGTTCTTTTACTGCACAATAAAAGTCAGAAACCACTGAAAAATTATGTTTAATGTTATGGACAATGATTGTCCGTCCACTACACAATAAAAGTCAGAAAACTATAAAAATTATGTTTAATGTTATGGATAATGGTTGTCCGTCCGCTGCACAATAAAAGTCAGAAACCTCTGAAAAATTATGTAGGCTCTGCTACAATCCTCTTGTAGTTGTGAATTTTCCTTGAAAGTTTTCTTTCTGTTCGAACACGTTAGGAAACTCTAAATACACCTAAATAAAGATTGTTAAAATAGAGATTTCATTAACGTTAAGTACTCAAACTAGCTTAGATGTTTAGATCCGATTTTATTTAAAACATAATATGTAATTCACTCTTGCAAAAGTGAAGCACGAAAAAGTTACACCAATATTATGCAACATTGCCGTCGAGGTTATTACCTTAAACACTTTTCCCCTCATCATACTTTTGGAATGTGAATGTGCACACAAAAATTAAACTCAATAGAGAAAAAAATCAACGCATTGTATTGAAATGTTAAAAATATTTGTTACAAACCTAATTTTTAAAAATATTGAATTATTAAAGTAAATATGTAAAATTTAATTTCATACAAAAATATTTATTTACCTAAAAATGCGCTCTCTAGTTATGACATTGTCCTTGTACTAAGTAAAATGAGTATGGTACAAGATTTTTGCTTTCACAAAAAGAAATTTATAATTTTGCAACTTGTAGGCCTATGTGTGATAACCAAAATCTGAAAGCGATGTTTCGTCCGATGCTAATATAAGTACAATTAATTAATTCAGTAAATTTAATTATTGGACTATCCAGAGAACGACGTGCGTACACGCAAAATTCTTGACTTCACATACTATAATCCAGAATATTTTCTTAATAACAACAGTTATATAATTTGCGATATACAGTAATTTTAAGGTACCGATTTTCCAAAAATTAAATTTGTATTAATGAATGTTTTTATCTGAAGAAAACCTTACTAATTGTAATGTATAAGATGGTTCGACTGTCAATATTTACACGAAAATAAATACAAACCTTTAAGGAATTATGCGAAAATTATGAGAAATTTAGATAAAAGCGCTACTTGGTGTAATACCATTAATTTCATCATCGTCATCATCCTTAAGGTTTAAACAAAAAATGGTTTGTTCTGGTCTCAAATAGGCAAATATTTGAGAAGAAGGAGAAGGAGAAGGAGAAGGAGAAGGAGAAGGAGAAGGAGAAGGAGAAGGAGAAGCAGCAGCAGAAGAAGAAGAAGAAGAAGAAGAAGAAGAAGAAGAAGAAGAAGAAGAAGAAGAAGAAGAAGAAGAAGAAGAAGAAGAAGAAGTCTAAGCTGGAAATTAACATCTCAGCTCATCTTAGAAAAAGGCCGTCCGATGGCTATCCAAGATTCACAGCTGGTCACTCCAGCGATTCCTCGGACGTCCCACACCTCTACGTCCCCTCCGCTTATAGTTCCAGAGTTGTTTGGGGATGCGGCAGTCATCCATTCGGCCAAGATGTTCCCATAAATTCAACCGTTACTGTGCGATGCTGTCGAGTATACTCATAATACTCGGTTCCTGCCGTATATCTGTGTTTCTTCTATGATCATGGAGAGTAGTATACCCTGCCACGTGCCTGAGAAATCTCATTTCAGCCGGTTAGGTGCGACTGGCTGGCTTTTCGTTAAAGTCCAATTCTCAGTCGAATAAAGAAGTCTGGGAAGAGCTTTAGAATTTTAGGCGTGTTCCTTTACTTGGTGACTTAAGGGTTCGCCTGATGGTCCCGCACATAAGGTTGAACTTATGCAACTTATACATCACGTCGTTGCTTGTATTATAAGACACACTGTAGCCCAGGTATTCAAAACTGCTAACTTGTTCTGGAACAGTACCATCTATAACAATTTTTGTGGATTGCTGGGCGGGATCAGTTCCACAAAAAGCCATCACCTTGGTTTTAGTTGTGGATATCTGCAATCCAGAGTCTTTGCAGATTCCATTTAACAAATGTATACCCATCTGCAACCTGTTTTCAGAGTCCGACAGAATAGCCTGATCGTCCGCAAACAACAAAGTGTCAATTGAAGAGGCCCGATCATAAAATGGTCTGGAAGACACATCTGCCAGTTTTGTATGACATCGTCAATATATAAAATAAAAAGGGAAGGTGATAATGAACACCCTTGTCGTACTCCACAATTGATCAGGCCAACTGTAGAAGCTCTTCTCGGTCTCCCTGCTGCTATTGAACCAATAATTTCGGAAAATTAATTTTTAATTAACTGATTTATGTTACAGTCGCCGAATAAATAGAATCGGTAACTCTCATTAGTCATTACAATGTCGCAAGTAAGCCATTTTATGTCGAATTCGTTTAATGTCTCGAAATTGTGCACATGGAAAGTTTAACATGCTGCTGTGGTAGGTTCTCATATTTTTACTAGTTGTCATCTGGTGATTCCTCGTTTTTTTAACATTTCCAAACAGTTCTTACTAAAACATGGTTTCGCTAATATATTTTTCATTTATATTAAATGTTTTCTGGCAAATAATCCATCCTTAGTTTAATAAATGTTAAAATAATTAAAAGAATTAACAAATTCCTTTCCCTTTATACAATTTACGCCGTTTTGTTCTTTCAAAGTGTTTGCAACGCGTTTACATTTTCTGAAATTTCTTACAGTAGATTTTTGTGTCTTTGTTCTTCAGCTGACACGCCGATTTGCTTCTATAATAGTGTAAATGGTGTAAAAAGGTTATGGCCTTTAAAGGAAAATTTCCAGTCCGTTCCAAAATAGCTGTTGTTGATAAGACTGTAGACCAGGTATCGCTCTTTGCTTTTTTTCGGTTATGACATAAGTTACGAACGTGATGATGATAAGAATAAAAACGTACATAAGTATCAGATTTTGGTACAATACAAATAACACTAAGAAACAAAACAAGAACTGATACTAAAATGACGTTCTACAAAGTAATGGCGTCACAAGCTCTTACATATGCTGGTGAAAGGTGGACGATTACTGGGAAAGAAAAGCAGCACATACAAACGGCTGAAATGAAATTTTTAAGGCACGTGAGTGGTTATCGTCTAAGGGATCGAATGCGTAATGAACGTATAAGGGTTGAGCTGGGTATATTCTCCATCCATGATAAGATAGAAAAACGAAAGCAGCAGTGAATGGAGCATGTCTACAGAATGGACCACCACAGGCTAGTAAAGCGCGCTGTATACTACAAACCAGTTTGGAAACGTCTGTGGGTAGGCCCTGGAAGAGCTGGTTGCAGTGAAGACGGAACAAGCTACAGGCCTACACCGTGAAGTGACGACGACGACTTTTTCATTTGTCACTTGCCACAGTACAATTGAACGTTTTTCAGTGTTAACGGTTTTCCTATCTTTACTTCTATAACGCGCGTTAAGTGAAATTTTCTCCATTCCATAGAATAATGTAAAACAATTATATACTAGTGTAGACAGGAGAAATCGCTATTGTTTTCTAATGCGAAGTTAGATAGTCTTGTTTGTTTGTGTGTGAGTGTGTGTGTGTGTATGTGTATATTGCAATGGAACATCGCAGTAAGGGTATTTGTAGCTAGGACTACATGCTTTTATACCAATTTATGACGTTATAGACATGTTGAAAATTGATTTTGTTTAAATTTTGTAAAATAGCTATAAGTTTTGAAATAAGAAATGGGTAATTATCTGTTGTATGTCAAAATAAACATACATTTATTTTCTGTCATGTAAAGTGCGAATATAGTGCGCGAGTGCGCGTGTGCGCGTCTTATTTGTGTTTACATGAATAACTCTGGTCTAAATTAACGTATTGAATTGAGACTTGGATAGCTCATGCAGTACTTCTGAATTTGCGCTACATTTTTCTTACGTCAAAGACTCGAAACATATTATTTTACTACGTATTTTTTAACAGAATTCATCTTTCTAAAGAATCCTTATCTTCTGAAATTCATAAAACGTTTTTCATAAAATCTATACAACTATATATACAACTATCTATAAAACTGCTTTTGCAGTTTTCAGCCAAATTGATCAGGACATCTGTCTAGCAATCTAACCCATCAATCACGTGCTAGGGGTTTCGACCAATCAGAGGCTCCAATTTAAATTCGGATTGGTTCCTCGCAAAGGAAGTTTCAGTCAGTTCTCCCTAACAGCGCGACCTTAACAGACGTTGTCCCTGTGCGAGTTTGTCGTATCAGTATACGT
Organism: Magicicada septendecula; assembly: GCA_034769895.1. NCBI lineage: Eukaryota > Metazoa > Arthropoda > Insecta > Hemiptera > Cicadidae > Magicicada > Magicicada septendecula. The sequence continues at coordinate 43,346,890 of CM068373.1, read as the reverse complement.
TCTACATAAGGGTTACGAGACCCCATCTAAACCCATCTGCAACCTGTTTTTCTAGTCCGATAGAATAACCTGATTGTCAGCAAACAACAAAGTGTCAATTGTAGTGTGGTCCATCATAAAATTTTCTGGAAGACACATCTGCCAGTTTTGTATGACTTCGTCAACATATAAATTAAAAAGAGAAGGTGATAATGGACACCCTTGTCGTACCCCACAATTGATCAGGCCAATTCTAGGAGCTGTTCTTGCTTTCCCTGCTTCAATTAAGATTTTATTCTCTACATAAAGACTCTAATTAGATGTTGTGGGATCCCTTTCATTGCCTTTATTGCCCATATTATACAACATTTAAAGATACAGTCAACTCTCGATTATCCGCACTAATGACTAGCTCGACTCGCGCGGTTAACCCAAGATCAATATGAAGAAAATGAGGGATTTTAAACCATAAATATTATAATTACATACGCCGGCAAATCTCGCTGTTGGCCTCTGTGGAAACAGTCTTTAGAGTTGTACAATTTTTGGCGCTTGGGAAGCGCGGCTCATGTCCTTGTACAAAGGAAGATGTTTAAAGAACTCTTAGATACGTAACAGTGGTTTGCGCGTCTATATTTCAGCTGATAACATGAAGAAAAGTACAATACGGACATTATTCGTTAATAAGTGTTTATATTTGTAAACAAATTTTATTCGATTTGATTTCAACTGCTGTACTTGACGCAAAATATTTAAGTGTATTATCAGCAAATAACTTTATTGTTAAAAAAATCGAAATAGACGTGCCGGTACGCCGTTCGGGTGCGCTCTATTAGAAATTAAGCACTGGTAATACCATTATTGGTGAGTGATACTTCAATGAACGGTTAAGTAAGTAACAATAGCCTTTATTAAACTTTATACTCTGTACCCAATGGTAATAAAATTTTAAATGACTATTTACTTCACATAACTTAAAATAGTAAAACAGAAAATGTTACTGAATTTCTGAGGAAGGGGTTGGCGGTCGGTGCTTTTGGCGTGAAAGTGAATTGCTTACCACCTCGGCCCGGCCTTGCGGGAACATATTTAAAGCTGGCTCACCTGTCGTTGGTATCAGAACTCACCACCACCAAACACTAGCAACATGAAGTGCCTGGTGAGTAATGTTCATTTCTGTAATAGTTTCTTACTCTCTTAGAATTTTACAATACGTTACAAATTTAAATAATACTTGAATGCGTTAAACCGATTTAATTATTAATTTCGTACTTACTGATAAAATTAAGATTATTACTCTGTTATTCAGAAGATTTAATTAATTTTAAATATTAATTTTACATTATATTAATAATCAATATTACATCACAGTTCTCGTAACAATATATAGACTTAATGTACTTCGTAGGCTTACCCGGCCGGAGGGAATATTGTTACAATTACTTCCCGGGCTGCTTGGCCGTAGTCCACTGTTTTTTACAAACAAACATTCGGCAGTGCCATCATCAGTGTCAAGTCGAGTTACACTAACGTAAGGTGGTATTCGTTAATGACCACAGTACTGTGGTTAAGACCTTATGACACAATACTGTGGTTCAGCCACGCAGTGTTTCAGCCTTAACCACAGTACTGTGTCATATAGCATTAACCACATACGATGTTCACTAACGTATACCACCTCACGTTAGCGTAACTCAATTTTACACTGATGATGGCAGTCGATGGCTCTCCCGAAACGTCAGTTTTTGTAGAAAACAATGGACCACGGCGAAACAGCCCGGGAAGGAATTTTAACAATATGTAGAATTATTTGTATAATTTCAGTATACGCGTATTAAAGAGTTTTCTCTAATTTATCGCGACATCATACTCAAAAATGTCATTATAAAAAGAAATATAATATAATTATTAGATTACACTATTTAGTACTAAAGTGTTTTGTATAATTTCCTATGTTTTCATAGTTTTCTACTATCGTGTTTACAGATTCCGTTGTTCGCTGCTGTGGCCTCTGTCTGTGCCGGCATCTCACAATACCCCACAGCCAAACACGGCCCAGTCGGATACCACGGTCCTCTGGCAAAGCCTGTGGTACTCAAGGACGGACACATTGCCGATACACATGAAGTAGCGGCTGCGAGAAGCGCACACTTCGCTGCCGTCGCTAAGGCACCACAAGGTCACGACGGCGGATACGGAGGACAGGATGGTGGATTCGGAGGCGGATACGGAGGCGGTTACGAAGGTGACGATGGACACGGACACCTCAGTTACGGTCCAGGCACCCACGACGTCTACAAAGGCGAACACGGATACGCCGGACTTGAATCAGTACACCATGGTCAAGAACACGGTCACGGACACGGCGGTGCTGGTTTCGACGGCGGCTTCGATGGTGGATATGGTGCTGGTCACGGAGGAGACGGCGGCCATGCTGCATACGGAGGATACGTATATCACGGACCTTTAGCTGCTCCCGTAGTCCTCAAGTCCGGATACCTTGCAGACACTCACGACGTCGCTGCGGCTAAGGGTGCTCACCTCGTCGCGCTCGAGAAGGCCGACGCTCACGGTGGCTGGGACGGTGACTATCATCACTAAAGCTCGACTTAGTGACAAGACGCATCGGTTCTGGCAGGATCTCCCACTGATGACACCTACATTGTACAACTGACGTAGCACAGTATTTAATGACGTGATTATTTATTTTATTTTCTGTTTATAGAATACATTTTTATTTTTTTGTAATAAAATTCTAAAATAAATAAAAAAATAATTTTACTGTTAATAGTATTGTCAGAATATCTGTGGTTAGGCCCTGGAAGAGGTGGCTGCAGTGAAGGTGGAACAGGGTACAGGCGTACACCGTGAGGTGACGACGACGATCACGAATAGTACAAAAATAGTACAAATTATTTAAAATTTGTATTTCAGTGGCAAGCGAGCGTCGACTTCTGTTGGTATAAATGTTGAAGCATTTGACTATCATATACAAGCGAGCGAATATCGAGTTAATATGAATACGGTTTCAGGATCAAGGCCGGTGAACGTCAGTGAACCTCACTGCAACAACATAACAACATTCATTTACCGGCTCCGTTTATGTGTTATACAATTTCATTACACGTTGGAACGACGGATGATTGCGCGGCGGGGTCACTGCCGCCTGCCGCAATTACTCTTTAGACCAACAACTGGTTATTGTTTCCTTCTTCTTGGCCAATACGCAGTAACAGGTTTGAACCGATACACAGGAAGGTTGATATGTACGAAATAACATACTGTTACGACGCTCTAGTGATCGTCGTATGGTACAGTGGAAAACAAAATACAAGACACCAAATAAGTCACTAATCACTAGTTTCAATTATGACAATTAAACAGTTTGCAATCAACAAGATCGTCTCTTGCAACAAATTGAATAAAAATTGTTCACACGCAATAATAATGTTAACGAGTCTCGTCGCACAATTATAAAACACATAACACTTCGCCACAATACTTCGAACCGCACTGGAATAAATCGCCACTAAAACTGAACTAAGCGCCGCTGAATGCCTATATGTATACCCCACTCAAGTTCTAGAATCATTCATACTACGCGTCAGTGCTACACTTGAGCGTAATTGCTTGCGGGCTTGACACAGTACGCGCAGCCGGCGAATCTGGAACAGTCTGGCTAACGAATGATGAGATAACGTACGCAGACAACGTTACAGCCGGATTCCACTGGAATAGCCGACAAACACGTGGAGCGTTCTGTAATGGTGTAACGCTATTTCCGCATTACGTAACAATACTAATACTCACTGTAATAATGTACTTCGTAGGTTGCAAGGCCGGAGTCAATGTTATTTGCTGCAAACCCAGACGTTACGGCAGTGTCATCGACCGCCATCATCACTGTAAATCGAGTTTACGCTAACGTGAGGTGGTAATACGTTAGTGACCACAGTACTGTGGTTAAGACGGTGACTGCTTATTTCCCTCGCCTTCGTATGGAGTCCGTCCAGATTCAAAAACATGGTGCGATAGCTATGAATCGGCGGGGTGAAAGTCTGTCATTAAATACTTTATGGCAAGGTGCGTTGCGAGCCTCTAATAAATGTTCTTATTTTTTATTGGCTGGTGGTACTGTATCGTATTGTCCAGGTTTAACCACAGTACTGTGATCACTAACGTACGTCAACTCACGTTAGCGTAAACTCGATTTACACTGAAGATGGCGGTAGACGACACTGCCGAAACGTCTGTTTTGTAAAAAAAAAAAAAATGGATCACGGCCAAACAGCCCGGGAAGGAATTGTAACAACACTGACGCTAATGTTTACATTGTTTCAGCCGTAATATGTATTTAATCAAGTGTGTTTATAATTGTGTGAAAACTTCCTTCAAGGTGTTGTATACGTTTTTGCTGCTGAAACAACATTAATCTGATAATACGCTTTGTGGTTACAAAATTGTTAAATTTATTAAACTTTATAATTATTCCTTCTATGGTGTTACTGTTGCTGACGGTTTTCTTGCTTCGTTCATTCTAGAAATACGTTTAGCAATTTTGTCAACTTACGCCTTTATTTAAAGTTTTTGTTTCTATTTATTTATTATTCCGGTCGTAAAATGATTACACATTTTCCGGAACCAAAGATTACAAAAGTGATTGAATTCTCATCCACCCCTGCTGTTTGTCCATCTAAAGATCTTCTTCAATTTCTTGTTCCTTCAATATAGTCTGAATTTCTTCTATTCAGGCGACAGGTGGTCTTCCTCTTTCCCTTCTCTTCCTGGTGGGGTGCATACCATAACTCTCCTTGGTAGTCTTTTCTGTGCCATTCTTTTTGTGTGAACATACCATTGTATTTTTTTTTTTTTTATAAAATCAACAATTAAATTTTTCACGTTCATTCTGTCCTTAATAACTTCATTTCTAATCTCACGTCTGGATACTCTTCGCCGAACGTCTCCAAAACTCCATCTCTGCTGTCATTAATTATTTCATTGTTTCTAATGAACTTATATTATGCAGATTCTTAAGATTTCAAGGCCGGGTTCAACATTGTTGAAATTACCTATTGTTATCCGACGGGGTGTTAGGCCGTGGTCCACAGTTGTCGTTAACGAGATAGACGTTCCGCCATCCTTAGTGTCTAGATTGGCACGGTGTCCGCCAATTCACCTCAGAGATGACGTACAGGCAGGGGCGGATCCAGAGAGGGGGAAATCCCCCCCCGATAATCTTACTTGGTAAACAATAGCTCTATTTACACATAGTGAATATTTAGTATATTGGTAACCATACAACATACTATGTATGTTGTACTGTGTTGTGGTTCACACAAGCACAGCGCTGTAACTTTATTTTATGCGTGATATCTTATAATGTTTATTTTCTACACATATTCAGTAGACGCCAATGACTTTCATTCTTTTAAGTGGCTGATTCTAACAAGTGGTAAGAATATTAAATGCATTAAACGGCATAGGAATAAATCGGTACCAGTAATTGTGATCACATTAAGCGGCGATCACTGTATTTGATTTTTATTATTTTTTTAAATATGTTCAACGTCCATTTAATAGAAATTTTGTATCAGTAAAATAGTAATATAATATTGTTCGATATTTCTTCTTTTATTAAATAGAACTTATTATGATTCATTTCATCCCATTTTATATCTATTAAGTATGTCATACTTTATTTTTTATAAAAATAGGTTTGAAGGTAATAACCAATTAAGCCATTACCGTGATCTATAAATTGAGTGCGAATTTTCTGAAGAGTAACATTTTGGAGGGCAAACATACATTACAATCTTTGTGTAACACTTGTATTAGATAATAAAGAAAAGTAATATATGTCATAAAAGTTAATAAAGTTTACGCTTATACATGATTTTAATATGTATAAGTATGTATAAGTAGACGATAAATTGTGCTTTTGTGACTTATGTTTACAAAAAGTTTTGGGGGGAACCCCCGACCACCGCTTGCCCCTCCCGACATTAACTTTTGGATCCACCCCTGGGTAGAGGTTAGAAGAGGTTAGTGTTTTGCCTGAGAACAGGCAACTTTGAACTTTGTTTTATAAAGTTTTGAGGAAACCAAGAGCTTGTCCTCGGAGGGTGCCTACTACCCTCGGCAGCACAGGCAGTCCGTGGAAATCTTCATACACGATTCCATCGCGATGAATCACAGGAGCTAAACCATCTTATTGAATAGGATATCTTATGCTGTGCTCCCAAGCCAATTAGATAGCACTTGGTCAGATGCTGATTGGTTGATGATGCTGACCAGCTTCGATCGTGCTGGTACAAAAGTTTATAAAAGTGATCCTTCTCAGGCAAAACACATAGTCTCTACTTCATGTCTGAGGTGAATTGGCGGACATCGTGCTAATGTACACTCCGATGGTGGCGCCGAAATGTTTGTTAATAACGACAACTGTGAACCACGGCCCAAGAGCACAGAGTGAAATAATAATTTCAACAATACTTATTATATTAGTTCTACCATTCTAAACCAACACGACCCTTTTAATATAGACAATGTTAAATAATCGTTAATATACAAAGAACGGACTTGATATTACAGAGGATGAACCACGTAAATCTTACTTAATAAAATGTAATAAATTATATTACATATTTCATAATCAATATTAGGGTAAAATACTAAAAGTAATTAAATATAAACGAAAATGACCTGATCGATGTAAAATTACATTGTTATCGGTAATATTATACTATTATTATGTCAACAATAATTATGATATTCAGTAGCCAATATGACACATGTTCTTCAAGTAGCTAATATATTTAAAAATAACTATACATATATTATTATACGAAACGGACGTAGAAAATGTACAGATTTCAAACTAGAAATTTAGAAAATCTAAATTTAAGCTTCTAACAAAAATATCTATTTTAACTTCTCCTCAGTTAGCAGTGATTGGTTCTACATTGATCATTTTATATGCTTTTGTAGTTGTGTATGAATGTGTGTGTGTGTGTGTGTGTGTGTGTTTTTTTTTTTTAAGTGTATCTGTGTTTACATAACTTATTAAAATAGTGTAATTTACATTAAATTCAATCTCCTCTTTATGGAATATATTTCGTCTTCAAGAAATCAACAAATATCTTAATATTTTATGATCCTATTAATATCTTATTATTTTTCCCTGTGCTATTAAGTTTTATATATTATTTTGTCACAAAGGCAACTTAAATGTTCTGTAAGTTAAAGCATTTTGATTTATGCAAATTATACTACTACCATTTCCTAATTACCGTTCTGAAATTTACTTAATTGTCTTAACATTAAAAGATTAAGCGTTTTCAAAATCTTGCTTCTTCTCTGAACCGAATGTGCTAATGACAGATCACCATTGAGATGAATGAACACAAAACTGTTTGCCATGTGTATTTAGTTTGTATCATGATAATGCCAATTTGATTTAGTTTCAACCGACATAGAATAGTTCTCCTTACTGTTAAATTTTGCATTTTTTCTTCGTTTATTAAACTCATAAATAAATAGCGGAAAGTACGTTGCTTACGATCCGCCACACTTGAGATATTCTCTGTGAACATCAGTGGTAAACTTTTTTAAGAGAAAAATACTATTTACACTTTCAGAGGAAAATGTCTTTTCCTTTGAGTGTAGAACTCTCACCCACTAAAAAGTCACGTATAATTCAGGAATTGATAACTAATGCTCGAACCACTTCATGTATTATTTCAAGATGAAGCCTATTGCGCCCTTAGGGGACTCCTTCTAGTTTGTCCAGTATATGTTATTGCCGCTGGGTACAAGTTGGGCTTCTCTTTCCTTTTCTTGCAGAACCAACCGAATAAAAATATAGAACCGGGGTCCCATTCCTCCTTGTCATGAAGCATAATCCTAACTACTTACTGGAGCTTGAACACTTCTAGCTCCATCTCCGTGTCTCTGTGGCTCGAGTATGCACTCATACAAGAAAAGGACACACACACACACCTATTTTTTCACAATTTTCTTGCATTTCTGTAATAGTCCTAAAATTGTTGAAGGATTCTTAAAGTGTCCTTCAGGATCCACTCAGCTCGCCACTGAAACAAAGACCAATGTGTTCAATCTGATCACATGTCACAGGATCAGACAGACGACGTGCCGAGAATTTTCTATTGGAACCATTATAATATTCTGGTTTGCTCTGAAACTCTATCAGTGTCGTTACGGACTGTTTTAACGTTTCATTTCAGTTAGCCAGTGGACGAAAGAGAATCTCCAGTTACTACCATTCACTACCATGATTGTTTCTAATAAAGTGGTATCAAGAACCGTTATTCTACTTCTTTTATCCATCTTTATGTATTTTAAATTGAAGTTACAATCTGTTTTTTAGTGGTATCGCTACTGTTGCTTTTAAGCTGTTGCTAGACATAAAATTGAAAGAAAAGGTTTACATTTCGCTGCTGTTGCCTTTAAGATATTGCTAGAAACAACACTGAAAGGAGAGATTTACATTTATCAGGAAGTGCGCCAAGTATGTAGCATGTCTTTATCATTGTTTAATGTCGATATTGATAACATGGCTGGAGAGTGAAAATTTACAGTGAAATTACTCTCTCTAATGTTTTCATTGTTTCAGCCGTAATTAATATTCAATGAAGTCTGTTTATGATTGTGTGGACACTTCCGTAAAAGTGTTGTATACGTTTTAGCTGCTGAAACGACATTATTCTGATAATACTCTTTTTGGGTAAAAATTTTAAAAAATTGGTATGGATAACGATACATGACTTGCATGTCCTAAAATTTATATTTAAAATCATTTAAATATTAACTAAGTGGATGCTTGAGTTCTGAAGAAATGACGTATCAGCTAAAATGGTACCCCCATGTCAGGCGGGTGAAGACTATCCTCAACTTTCGTGAGGAAGGACTGTACTTCTGAATAAAATGTTTGTAGGTCGAACGAAGAGCTGGCCAAAGGGAGCTGCGATCTGATTCCTGTAATGAACTTAGGATCTCGCTGCGAGTTATCGGTCGAGGGTGAATGATGACTATAGCGTTATCAAAGTCTTTCCTGTTAATACAAACTAATCATTTTCCTTTTTTAAAAACGAGTCTTTCTTTCTTTCTTTCCATTCGTCTTCTGAATTCCAGAACGACGATTCTGTTTACCCGTATAATTATAAATTTCTCAGCAAAACATTTCTTCCTTAATACGTTTGTGTCTTCTGTTTAGCACCCACCATTCTGATCCATGTCATAACGCTATGTTCCACACAGGCTAGTAAATAACTAGTCATCAGTGACATCAAAATATTTTCCAGGAGGGGCAAACAATTTTCCAGAGGAGAAAAATATTTATATATTTTTCATACATACACACATGCACATATTAGTTTGTAATTCTTATATTATAACAGAAATAAATACACAGATTAATTTATTAAAACATTTATTGCTTCAAAATATGCATAAAATTAATGGCTTGTAAAAGTTAATGTTTGATCTCCATTAAGTAGTGCTCAAGTTTCCAAAGTTTTAATATTATTATGTCCGTAATCAAAACATCAGAGCAGGTTTTAGTGTGTATGAGGGTACACCGTGGAAACAAAATTCAACATTACCTATGGAGCGTTGCTCAGACTAAAGCTGCGAATCTACAGTGTACGTTTCACAGAACAAACACGCGGAAAAGACGGATCGCTCCGAAGTCTCTCATGGACCCTCAGCGTCTTGCAGAGGGTTCACTCCCTAAAGACGAAAATTCTGGCTATGAAGTGAATTCTGTGTATGTGTGTGTTCCTCTGTAAACACATGCAGTTACACTGGTGAGCGATCCACAGGAAGCAAATCGCTGTCCACGCTGGACACTTTTTCGGCTTGCATGCGTTGTGTTGATGTGGGTTTCGACACTTTCCATTTAAAAAGCGTGCAAACGTAAGAAAATAAAAATGAGTGAGGCCAGAAATAACGCAAATTGTGTGTGTGTGTGTGTGTGTGTGTGTCCTGCCTGCCTTTTTATTGCAGCAATCACAAAAATAAAACTTTGGGAACGTAAACATTACATAATTGAGATATGCTTGCCTGCCAGGAACGGTATGTTTTCACTCATATAAGATTAAAATTAAAATTAAAAAAATATAATTTTGTTAAAGTGAAATGAAATTCCATAGAAACTACTTCTTTGATGTCATTAACGTATTACACATATAAAACTTATGAAATTTACTTCCTCCATCATCAAATACCATTTTAATTTATTACAAAAATTACCCCTCCCCCTTCAAATACCCTTTCCATTTATAGATATTTCATCCACCTTTCTACAGTGGATTATTTTGACCTTCTTTTCAGGATACGTTATTTATCAAAATTAAGTACTTTACTCTTGTTAAAACATAAAACGTTGCAGGTAAACTACGCCTTTCCCTTAAACGATCTTCACCAAAAACAATAGGCCTTGAGTCCTCTACAATTCAGTACTGTATGCAAAACATTATTTGGTTCTGTTTGGATTTGCTGCTGTTATCGTTTGCCATAGAAAAAATTCTACAGACAGATAGATAGACAGACAGACACACACACAGACACTTTTCGAAAAATGAGTTTTTTTCATGTTTTGATGGTAGTAAAATCAGAATCTGCCATTATCTCGAACACGATTTTTTTCGGCATGACCATACTTCCATTTCCTTATGGAAGTAATAGGTTATGTATGGTTATTTTAAGGTATTAATTTTTTAAATTAATTTTGTATTGATGAATGTAAATAATTAAAGAAAACCGTGACTAACTGTAATGTATGATAAGATGGATCGGCTCTCAATATTCACAGGAAAATAAATACAAACCTTTAAGGAATACTATGAAATTTGTAAGAGATTTATATAAAAGCCGCTACTTAATGTTACGTCAATAATTACTTTAAATTAATTTTTAACTAATTGGTTTTTCGACCTACATTCTCTGGATAAATAGAATCGGTTTAAAAACAAATTATAATGTTCTAAGTAAATCAATATGGACTTCTTTCGTGTCTATAATTGTGCCAGGACAAATGTGGCAATATAAAGTCCAACATGCTCTGTTGGTAGTCTTCATTGTTGATTGCCATCTGGTCATTCTTCGTATTTAACATACCCAAACAGTTCTTACTGAAACATGGTATCTTTAATATCTTTCACATTTTATGTTAAATGTTTACTGGCAACTAATCCACCATTACTTTAATAACTGTTAAAATAACCCTGTATTCTTCTGTAAATGATAATCTCCGTTAATTTTGTCCGGAAGTGCGCCAAGGATGTAGCATGTCTTTAACATTGTTTAATGTTGATATTGATAACATGGCAGGACAGTGAAAATTTATAGTGGACCCACGAATAAAAATAAATCATATAACGTACTTGAAAATAATGCAGTTTGCCGTTAATCAAGTAACCAGTACATATAAGCCGGTCTTCTATTTTTAATTGGACAAAGTTTTCCCCGTGGAAGATGTGTTTTCATTTTGCGAAACGTCTTGTCGGCTACTCTAGTAGCTGTTAACGTGTAGTGTCTGACACGGGGGCGTTGCTACCACAGCTTCTTCTACTTTCTTTTCTCCATTCTCTTGAATGAGATGGTAATCATTTTTTTTTCTTTTACGGCCAGAACCGGAGTTTAGGGGTTTAAAATGGTTACCTTTAACTAAAAGAAGACTTGAAATTTTAGTGTTCTTTTAACTAGCGTTAAGATAGAGCACGCTGAACTTATAGTTCTACTGAAACATTCTTCATCTTCTATTGTGGTGTATTCATTGTTCATAACCTAAGAGACCATACATATAATTTATAATAAAGTTTTAATTACACACATTTGATCAATTTCGGTCATAGATCATCGTCAGGATATATATACAACATTTTTAACATTTTTGTATATTCGGTATTGTTCATATATATCATATCTTTTTATGTGTGTTCATATCTATTATATGGCGAGTGAACAGTGTATAAATATGTCCTGACGATGGTCTATGATCGAAATCAATCGAAAGTAAGCACGTGAGTAATTACAACTGTATTGTAAACATGTATGTATGGTATCTCTAGGTTATGAACAATGAATACACTACAATAGAAGATTGATTTACATGTACCATTAGTAAGCAACAAGTGTGTATATACTATAAATACATCATATTATCATCAGTGAATCATTCTTGTTTACTAAAAATAAAAAGACACCTTAGTTTACGAGAATAATTTTTTTATTATTACGTTAAATTAGTGTTGTAGTGTGTAACACAGCATTATAGTTGGGGATCTAGAAATTATTTTTAGGTACAATTCAGATGAAGAAGAACGTTCTTCCTCAATAGTGGTGTCCACCGTGAGAATGAGCTTTCTCCAGGGCGACTAAGTGTGCGCCCTTAGCAGCTGCAACGTCGTGGGTGTCGGCCAGATATCCGGATTTGAGTACAACTGGAGCGGCAAGGGGTCCGTGATAAGCGTATCCTCCATATCCGTGTCCGCCGTCACCGTGTCCGCCAGAGTAACCCGCATCACCGTATCCACCGGCGTATCCACCATCAGCGTATCCTCCGGCGTAACCGCCATCACCGTATCCGCCGTGGGAGTGAGCTTTCTCGAGGGCGACTAAGTGTGCGCCCTTAGCAGCTGCAACGTCGTGGGTGTCGGCCAGGTATCCGGACTTGAGTACGACTGGAGCAGCCAGGGGTCCGTGATACGCGTATCCTGCGTGTCCGTATCCTCCGGTATAACCGCCGTCAGAGTGTCCACCGGCATAACCTCCGTCAGAGTATCCCCCGGCATAGCCGCCATCAGCGTATCCGCCGTGGGAGTGAGCTTTCTCGAGGGCGACTAAGTGTGCGCCCTTAGCAGCTGCAACGTCGTGGGTGTCGGCCAGGTATCCGGACTTGAGTACGACTGGAGCAGCCAGGGGTCCGTGATACGCGTATCCTCCGTGTCCGTATCCTCCGACATAACCGCCGTCAGAGTGTCCACCGGCATAACCTCCGTCAGAGTATCCCCCGGTATAGCCGCCATCAGCGTATCCGCCGTGAGAGTGTGCTTTGTCCAGGGCGGCTAAGTGTGCGCTCTTGGCAGTCGCTACGTCATGGGTGTCGGCCAGGTATCCGGACTTGAGTACGACTGGAGCAGCCAGGGGTCCGTGGTACGCGTATCCTCCGTGTCCGTATCCTCCGGCATAACCGCCGTCAGAGTATCCACCGGCATAACCTCCGTCAGAGTATCCCCCGGCATAGCCGCCATCAGCGTATCCGCCGTGAGAGTGTGCTTTGTCCAGGGCGGCTAATTGTGCGCTCTTGGCAGCCGCTACATCATGGGTGTCAGCCAGGTATCCGGACTTGAGTACGACTGGAGCGGCAAGGGGCCCGTGGTAAGCGTACCCTCCGTAATGCTCCGATGCGGCGACATATGCCAAAAAGCTGCTCAGCAGAATCTGTAAGCACACAATTTTCAGGTACCGACTGACACCATTTTTCTTCATAGTGTCTATTCATAGACATAGGCTTATATAAGTCATCTATTAATCAGTAGCCTATACTTTGGTACACACATTTTTAGATCTTACAGCTACAATACAAAGGGCTCATATCTACATAAATTTACTTAATGTCTCATTGGCTGGTTGATCAACACATTACAAAATTTTAGTTGAACATTTGATTTGTAATTTTTTTGTAGTAAACCACAAAATCCTAATTTGAATCTAGCCGTTACCTTCCTAAACTGAAAAAAATTGACTTGGTTTTTAGGCACTTTTGTAGATATCAGTTTATTTTTTATAAACACGTAAATTGTGTGTGTGTGTGTGTGTGTGTGTGTGGGTGTGTGTGTGTGTGTGTGTGTGTGTGTGTGTGTGTGTGTGTGTGTGTGTGTGTGTGTGTGTGTGTGTGTGTGTGTGTGTGTGTGTGTGTGTGTGTGTGTGTGTGTGTGTGTGTGTGTGTGTGTGTGTGTGTGTGTGTGTGTGTGTGTGTGTGTGTGTGTGTGTGTGTGTGTGTGTGAACAATGGCATGACGAATTTTGTGGGCCATTTTAGATTTTAGACTTGATGTCTCATCAACAAAACTATTCTTCTCTCTTCGCAGTTACCCATTTTTGCCTTTAGTTGATTTTGAGTCCGCCACCATGATAGACTACTGAAAAGTATGTGGAGGAGGTTATTTTGAAGGGTTCAAACAATCCTGATAAATTTCTAGTTTTCTCGGTAAATACGGAAACGGTTTGGATATCCAAAACTTGTACAAAAAAAATTATACAGTAAATCGGCTGTTTACCTGTAAAGTATAAGTTCTCAATGTATTTCCAGGACTGGACCAATAGAAATATTTCTATCTCTAAACATAATTATTTTGAACTTACATCAATAAGTGCAGAATTTTTTTAACAAAAGTATTCAATTATGGATTTGTCGATTACACTTTTAAATTAAGAAAACGAAATGTATTTTAACTCTACTGGTTTAAACTGCTTAACCCAATAAAATACCATTATTGAAAAGCAATGCGAATGATCTAAACAATCTTTCTAAGTATATACCTCTAGAAGCAACACATTTTTCGAACAAAATATATGCGTGGCCCACTGAAACCTTAGAAGGTTGTAGACAACGCCTTGGTCAATAAAACAAAATATTTTATATGTGTGTTTAAATTGTTTTAAAATAAAAAAAAAGAAGTCAAGTTGTGTTTTATAATACAAAAAATACCTACTGTACCTTTACATATCGCAATAATTGAAGACATCCTTATCTTTGAGACATAAACATGAGCCGGTACCCAACATAAAGCTGGAATTTTAGATTAGTTTTACACTAACTTAAAAACAGTAGCTTTGTACATGTCTAATAATTATTTTAAATTTTCATGTTCTGAAAAATGTATTTTTATAGACATGTGGCCATTCTGCGTAATACGACTACATCTTGCATTATATATTTTTTATTTTGTTTAATTTTTTGGTTTTCAAATTTTTCAAATATAATTATTTATTATAATCCCTTAATAAATTGGTGAAACACACAAAAATTAGAAAAATTTCTGGCGATATTTATTAGAAAACATTGAACGAAATAACATACCGGGGAACACCAGCAAACACATTGCCGGGGAACTAACATAATTAGTCGCATTTCAATCTTCAAAGACAATTTTGTGTGTGTGTGCACGCGCGCCCAAAAGTTTTAGTTAAATGAAAAGAAAATAAAAGTGCAATTCACAACGCGTTTTTAAATTGCCAGTAATTCTTGTCAATGTGGGACTCCCCAGATGTCTGTCTACCCACCAAAAAGCTCTTCCTTGAACACTGATCTTGTTCATTGTAACCTGGCTAGGACTACTTTCCGGGATAGGTGTTAGCAAAAGTTCTTGTATAATGTAAAAAGTTCTTGTGTTCCTGTATGTATAAATTAGAAGTATTGATACTGTCCCAATGTCCGTACCAGCACTAAATTTTCCATGTTTTGAATATGCGATTGTACTTTCAACAATTTAACGTATATTTTGTATAACTTTAATTTTTTTTTTGTTACTTTATGTTAACTTTAAATATTAAATAATTGCTAAATAATAATTGTTAAATAATATTCTAACAATAAATGTAATAATAATATTAGTAATGATACAAACAAGGATATGTGAGTGTGTATTATGTAGGCTACATTTACGTGTGTGAATTCTTTTACATACACAAATAGTCATACTTCAATATAAATGTGGAGTGACTAGTCAATTGTACTGATGTTTATAATTATATTTTATACTTTCAATGCATTATATAAATGATTAAGCAATGTAATATTATAGTACAGAATTGTGTAATTGTGTGTATCTTTCCCCACCGATTAATAGTATAAACTAAAGTGTAATTTACTATTGTTAATGATAATAATGATAATAATAATACTAATAATAATAATAATAATAATAATAATAATTAATAATTATTATTAATATTATTCTTGTTTAGAATAAAATGTAATAAAGATGGAGGTAATTTATTAATGTAAATGTTGTTTAAATAGAATATGTAACAAAATTCTTTGTAATGGGATTCATTCCATTTCATTTCTTAAATAAAAATAAAAATACATCTGTTCTATTCTATATATTTTAAATCATAAAATTATAATTTAAAATAGCTAACAGAGAACCTCAGAAGTTTTCTTACAATAGCTTGAGTTTATAGATTTTAACAATATCTTTCCTTTCACCAAAAGGAGTGTACATATATTATCAGTTAAAGTGCGAATGGCTAACAGCACACTTACCACAGCGTTCATGGTGGTGGTGTTAGTGCTGGTGGTGCTCTGGTGTTTGTACTGACTACCACCTGCTTGAATTGTGTTTAAATACTCAAAGCGTTGTACGCACAAGGTCACTCTGTGCAATGCACTTTTACTACACACGCTCGCCGACAAACACGCTGATCTCGTAACACGAGTAACAAAAGTATTCGATTCAATTTGGTTTCCTGTCTTCAAACATGCATTCTGCTATTACAAGCACTTTTTACGTTATAATGCAAGTGACACTGTAAGCCAACAGTGAACATCTTCCTCTTGTTGTTCTTCTTCATCAGCACTACAGCCCAACGTGAGCCCTGGCTTCCAACACCAATCTAGTCCAATGTCGCCTATCTATTACTATTTCAGTGTAATCCCTCACATCTATTCTTCTTAGATATTCTAGGACATCATTCATCTATTTTATCCTAGGTCGGCACCTCTTCCTGCTTTTATAGATTTGAGCCCTCAGGATTTTCTTTGGCATCATCCATCCTCTCTGACCTAGCCATTGTATTCGTTGAGCCTTTACGAATTTTACAATGTCCTCATGTAAACAATTTTACAAGTTAATATCTCATTTATCTCCTCCTTATTTTTTATTCTCCATTCGTCACCTTCTTTAACCTGGCCATAAACAAGTCTTTCAAACATGATCTCTCTTTCAAACCTTTTAGTGTTTCTTGTTCCTTTTTTTATCAGTGTCCATGTTCGCCTCCATAAATAACAACCGGTCTGATAAGTGTTTTACACATTTTTATTCTTGTGTTACAACTAATGAGTTTGCTTGTCAGTAGTCCGCTGCTTGTATAATATGACCTATTTCCTATATGTGTCCTGTCACATATCGTCGTGTTTATGGACCCTTCATTATCTGTCATATTACCCAAGTATTACCTATCAAGAACTTACTAATTGCATCAAATGAATTAGTCTCTACGCATAAATTATGTACATTTCTTCTTATTTCTGATTGAGAAATTAGCATGTATTTAGTTTTCCTCATATTTACACTGAGTCCCATTCCAGGGCACTTTTCATTCAGCTCCTTGTATATCTCAACAACTAGCCGTTGTCTTGATCTGGCTACTATCCCAACACCGTCAGCGTAAGCACATATCTTGGTTCTCCTATTTAATACAGTGAACAATATGCGTACACTATTATACATATTCAGTTCCCTTGAGACTGTTATTCACCAACATTTTTCGTTCCCCGGCGCCTTTTCAGATTTCCTGAGATGCTATAATATCCCTAATACTAAATTCTAACAGCACTAAATACTGTTTCCATTACGTTATTATTGACTAACGATTTTTAAGTGTTAGTTGTAAAATGCGTGTACAGTGTCTGTGACTTAAATTCAATCTGCATTTTATATGTTGAAAAAAATTATGTTACTACAAACATTATTGCTTACAATAATTCAATTTTAATTCTTAACTTTAAACGTACTGTAAACATAGTGCAAATGTACGTAGCACTAAAGAAGAAGAAGAAGAAGTAGATAGAATAAGTGAAATGTCAGAAGACTTAAATGTTCCCAGTGGCGATGAGAAGCATGCAATGACTCACCTTAGGTATCAGAAAACTACTAGCAAAACTCACTATCCCTTGAATATGAGGGTAAGTCGAGAATGGTATTACTAATGAGTTATTAAAATGTGGAGGAACAACTTTAGTGGGAACGCCGAGCCTTCTCTTTCAAGGAGTATTTAGACAGCAAAGAAAAAGGATTTTTTTATTTATTTTTTTTTTTATTGGAGATCTGTAATCTGTTCGACTAAGCGAACATTTAACAAATTGGCTGACAACACACATACAGGATTATGAAGAGCTGACAATTGACAGTTCTTCTTGTTTTTGTTAATAGATTAAAGGGCTACACAAATTACAAAATTAATGATAAAAACATGTAAACAAATGAAAAAAAATCACTTCCACTTCCTGCTGGCATGGTACAATAAGTTCAAATGTTAAACACTGGGCCCATAAGGCACATATACAGGTTGACATTAACACTTAATAATGACACGAATACAAAAACATACAGAACAGATATCACAGACATTACAATACAGAAAATACAGAGAATACATTATTAGTTAAACCTGAATGGTAAGTCTAATAGATTGTGCCTTTTTGGTCTATAAATATCTTCATTGTTGTCTAACAAATTAATTTCCAGGTGATTTGGATGCTTTTCTAATTTGGAGATGTGAGTCCAGCAGAGGCGCATGATTTCTTCTCTCACGGCTGGAACTTTGAGGTGGCGGTGTATAGAGTTGTTGGAGACAAACCATGGGGCGTTGACTATAGATCTTAAAGTTTTGGACTGAAAGAGCTGGATAATCTCAATATTACTTGTACTAGCAGTACCCCAAAGGTGAATACTATAAGTCCATACCGGTTTAAGAACTGCTTTATTGATCGACAGTTTTTTGACGAGACTTAACCGTAAAAAAAAGGATGAAAGAGAAAAAAGAAAGGTCACTGATAATTACAGTTATACCATTTTTCTTACCGCAACTCTTGCACTTTTAACGGCTAAATCAAAGGATTTAATTATAATAAAAGACGTGCAAGAGGTTTTTTGTCAAGGAAGATCTTATGCCCCATTTTCGCCAACATATTCATAAAACTGCATAGGCAAAGTGGTGCCTGTTCCGCCTTCAAAGATCCTCAAGCCATCTCTTCCTGGGTATACCCACACACTTGTGTCCTAAGGTTTGTATTTCCCCAGTCTGGAATCTGACATTCATCTAAGTGTTTTTCCACCGTCGCCGTTTGTAATCTTTGAAAGTTTTATTTATTCGAGTTAAAACTTGTAACTCTTTTCTTATGGCCTCACTCTTATAACAAAAGTTACAAAAAGTATATAACAAAAGGTATATTTCTATTGATGTTGGCCTCCACCACCTACTGCCACGTACTCTGTTTTGGGTATAGTTACTTGGAGACCCCACTTCCATACATTCTTTTGCAAGCTTCCAAAGCGTATAACTTATATTCATCTCCCATCGGCCAGTGTAGCCTGAGCGTCAGCAAAATTTAACGTGAAGAGCCTTCCATCTCCAACCGGTAACCCTAATTAAAACGTTCCTTTCTCTCTGGTTATATTACAGCAGATTTTAATCAGCATTGAAGCTTTGCAACCGCCAGACCTTTACTAATAGTAATCTCGCTGGACACTCTTTTCCAGATTTTATTAAAGCTGTCATATTTGTGTACAATTACCTACTTCGACAAGATAAAAATTAAAATCTTATTTCAAAAGGCATTCAACAAAATATAAAATAAATACATATCAATCGATTTACATATTTGCAAGCATATATCCATAAAAACGAAAACATATTCATAGGCATTACTACACAGAGAGGATTTTTTTCACATAATCATATAATAATTTTCAGCCTCTGTATATATTATTTACGACGATTTTAGCCACTCGCTCAAGTACTGTGGTTGAGGAAATTGACAATAATTATGGACAGAAGTTAGTGGAAAATATCTGGCTACGCCTACATAACATGATTCTCACTCCCACTTTCCTAACTAATCTCTCATTCTGTACGTGTGGATAGATGTATACCGCGGTTTGTTTTTAGCATTTTCACTGATATTAAGAAGGTATTTTCATGTTCATTTGGAGTAGCAGTGTTTCGTAGTGCGGTGAGTAGCGAGGTAAGAATTGGTACATTCGAGTTTTTCCAAAATAATATCTCTGGGCACGTACTGTATCAAAAAAAAAAAGTAAAGAAGAATTTCGACGAAACCGAAACATCGAAGCATGATAATGTTTTTAGGCTTTTGAAACGTATAATGTGCATAAACTAAATGTAATGTTTGAAACGCGCGAATTTTCTCATCTTCAGTTGTATTTGATGAGAACGGAGTATTCATCAAGAATTCATTTAATTCTTCACGATCCCTGTCTTCGCGTTGTCATTGACGGAAGCGTCGCACACGTTCAATGGAAGACATCACGACTAACACTGAACAATATACACTGATATGCATCTTATTTCACTGTTACCAAATTTATTTATTACTAACATCACCTGGAGCGTTACATTTTTCGATGACGTTACACATTTTGCATCACGCATTTTGTGGTTCTATATAACTATATAACAAATATTTACTATATAACAAATATATTTACTATATAACAAACATTATCATGTTAAAAACGACAGAGACCGAAGATTTCTAGACTGTGGGGAATCGAAAGTGTGGAAGCGTTACATTTTTCGATGACGTTACACATTTTGCATCACGCATTTTACTCAGCTTAAACATTATCATGTTAAAAGTATTTATATTAATAACCACTTCATGAATATTAGACATTCTACTAAATGAAATTTTTCAATGTCTTTTTAATGTGTAGCAAGTCCGATTTGTGTCGTTCATTCTTCATAAATACGAGATTTGATCAAAAAGTTGTGCAATTTTGCAATTTCCACCGCTACAACTGTCCCATTAAAAACTGTTTTTATGTGATGTTGGTTCACATATTAGTGATCATCGTCTAAATCTGTTGCATAGTTTAGATTTCACAGCTAATTGAGTAAGTCGTCCTTAGTTGTATTAAGCGATTTTTTTCTTCTAGAATGCAACATTTAAAAACATGGACTAAATTTCGTATAAACGTGAGATAAACTGGTCTGTCCTGGTAAAGGCTTCTGGAGAGACTGCTGTGCGTGAACAAGCGGTTTACAGGCTTCAAGGACTGCCGTGAATGACTTGAAAATCGTGGTTGTTAGATGAAGATTAGGTTTTTGTGTTCCACGAAATTTCATCGATATCGCAGTGGTAAATAAAAAGTACTGTTCAGACATTTTACACCATTCGTTACTTGTAGAAAACGCCCAGATTTACGGAAGAATTATTTTGTTAAAATTTCAGCCCGATAATGCGCCTGGACGCACGTCATTGCTTATTAAGACATCTCTCAACCTGATATTCCACCAGATGTCTCCCAACGCGTCTTTTCTCCTCCAATAGTGTTAATTCCCACGGAAAGACAACGTTTCGGGACCGTTGAAGATGTAGCCTAAAACGAAAATCGCTAAGCGAGCTCAAGGCTGCACCCAAAAATGCTTAGAGACTGCAAATTGGCTGGCTTAACCGTGTTACATTCGACTGAGACTACTTTGAAGGGGGCAGTGTAAGTGTCGGTGAACGAAGTCATAATTTTAAAATAAACAAGAACTGGACGAACTTTTTTATAAAACCTCATACATGCAATCGAAAAAATACTCTTATATTTCTTCTAATGTGCAAATATATGCGCGCGCGCGCATGTGTGTGTGTGTGTGCATGAAGTTAAAAAAGTAGGTATGTTCGCAAAGTGTTAATAGACTTCGAGTGGCAAAATATTTAATTAGATACACTTAAATAGATTACATAATCAATAGATATAATTATTTCACTAAAAGAACAGACGCAATTCAAATCACACGCATTATTCGAACATATCACACCTCACACACACAACATCTATCTTTCGAAAATCGATTTCGTCGCCAACAACAAGACGGACTGTACTACCAGCGGCAACCTCTGAAGAAGCTTTTTAAAAGTGGAAACCGGTTCAGGTTGTAAGGTAAAGCTTTTACGTTTTTACCCATAAAAAGTTTTGTGTTCCGAGTCGTAGTGAAATAATTATATTTAGTTAAGAAACGGACACGTCATGGACAACGAAATCCAAGAACAATCAATAGATTTACATAATCAATCTTTTGTGTTGTAATTACCGTACTATCTGCCCTTATTTAATTTTGTGCTTATAAATTACAGGTAACTATTTCATAAACTAGACTTAGCTATTCAAGTTTGAAATGAAGCTTTCTTAATTCGGTAATTTTTTGTTAATATTGTTAAACCTAACTACTTAAACATATTACGGAAACGTTGGCGTAACTTTTAGTTGAATGCTGGCCTTAGCTTACTTGATGGAGTAAAGGATAATTGAGGTGAACGCTAGTACGACCTTGTCAGTTCGTGTTGAATGTCAACAGCCCTGTATTCTACACTCCTTATGTAACCAGTAGAAACGGAACACAGCACGAAAAATGTGTTGTATTTCTTAAGTTTACGGTGTGCGTGACCTGTTTTCTAGAGAACTGACTTTCACAAAAATATTCCAGATGTTTATGACTTACGGATCCGAACTACTTTGAAAGTGAAGGTTTAACGTACGGTACACATTCAAGAAGGAATCAAGTCAGTGAACGTAATTAGTTGAGTGCTGAGGAAACGGGGTGCGTACACGCAAGCAAGCGTCTTTTGCAACACGTACCGTACAAGAATCCATATATTACTGGAATCTAAAATTCTTTCTTAATGACATTGTTTATGTAACAGCTAGCCTATGCGTAATTGTATTAAGCTTCAAAAGTGTTTGAATTCTGATTTAAAACTGATTTCGTAATTTTATGTACCCTTCTCGTTTACAGACTAGTGTAGCAGGTTCGAATGTGTGTGTACGCGTAGACGATTGAAATTACTTTTCGCATCAGAAAATAATAAATATATTCACATCACTCGTAGAATATTGTAGATAATTTAGACTTCTTACCTGCTTGCTTGGGTAATGTGAGTTTGATTTCTTTTCATTAACAGTAAAATTGTAATTGTTAAAACTACTATACCCACTGTAAGGCTGTGGTCATTTATTTACTTAGTATCGAAAAGTGTTAACTCTAACAGACGTTTCGACCCCACCACTAGAGGCCATCTTCAGTCTAACAAGGACTTAATGAACTGGCAAGGTGTACCTCAGTACAACCACAGTACTGTGGCAAATCCATCTTCAGTGTATAAGGACTTAATGAACTTGCAAAGTGTACCTCAGTACAACCACAGTACTGTGGCAAATCCATCTTCAGTGTATAAGGACTTAATGAACTGGCAAGGTGTACCTCAGTACAACCACAGTACTGTGGCAAATCCATCTTCAGTGTATAAGGACTTAATGAACTGGCAAGGTGTACCTCAGTACAACCACAGTACTGTGGCAAATCCATCTTCAGTGTATAAGGACTTAATGAACTGGCAAGGTGTACCTCAGTACAACCACAGTACTGTGGCAAATCCATCTTCAGTGTATAAGGACTTAATGAACTGGCAAGATGTACCTCAGTACAACCACAGTACTGTGGCAAATCCACATCTATTTGTGTATAGATGGTCCAAATTACTCTACATGTCAAAAAATAATATGTGATAAAGGCCAGTACAAGCAGACTTTGCCTTTGCCACCAGTAGGCCTACTGCGGTTGTACTGAGGTACACCTTGCCAGTCGTTAAGTCCTTCTTAGACTAGAGGTGAGGCCGAAACGTCTGTTCGAGTCAACACCATTCGACACGAAGAAAATGGAAGGCCACAGCCTTACAGTCACTACAGCACAGTTATGACGCCGGCCCCGGAAAGCATAAGAAAGAGAGGAAATTGTAAATTGTAACGGTTGTAAACACTTTTTAAAATATAAGCCCATCTAAATTTAATATTTTACACAGCAGCGGCCCTAGATCTTTATTAGGGTGGAGCGAGAATCCCGTTCGGAGCACCTTTCGAATCAATTATAATTCAGTTTCTGTTAAGTAAAACACCAACTTTTCAAAAATCAATACGTTTATTTAATCAAAGTTAAGTTGCTATTCATATTGCACTCTTGCTGCAACATAAACAAAACTACTATTAATTAGTATTTAGTATTTAACATTTGGATCAGTTTGAATAATTTTAAAACTAAAAACCAGATAACATAATAAAAAAACAGGAACATCGATATTCTATGTAGTATTTTACGTACTACTCTGATAACGATAATAAAAATAATAAACATATACCAAAAACTCTATGTACCTAATTATAAAGGGACCGTGCAAGGCCATCACTTGTGAAGAACACAGAGATTTGATACAAACTTCATTAGTTCGTTCGACCGGTGGCGCGGGAGCGAGCAGTACCGTGTGGCACGTGGCGGGGCGGTCGGTGGCCGCTGTCCGCCGCCGAGTCCCGCGCCGCCAATGATACGCATAACATAATTATTTTTCATTATAGGATGTAGGTAGTTAAGAGCGAAATGTTGCAAAAAGGCGCCAACAAAATTTCATTTTTTTCACAATCGGATTTTGGCGCCAAGAGCGGTCGCTCCTCTCGCTCTACCCCAGGGCCGGCCCTGATTTTACACATATTGACAACGGGATTGTTTACTGGCGACTTGCTTGTACTTCAAAATTCTGAATCTGCTTTGCAAAAATCTGTTTTTAACCTTCGTAAGATTTGCAAACAATACAATACGACGATGTCTACTATAAAAACAAAGACAATTAAAATTTCGAGGCAAGGAACCAATAAAAACATTAAGAATAATTATTAATGATCGAATTCTAAAATAGGTGAGCCATTTTAATTATTTATGAGACGATGTTGGGTACGATATAAATTATGACATATCAATATCATCATTGATATTATTATGATGTTATATAACTTAACATCATTAAGTTAGGTAAGTTCCAGATGATCTGTGGGACAATCAACCGTATTTTTGAAAACAAGTTACGTCAAGTACAAAATTAACGTTCCAGAAAGTTATGGCAGTTCCTGTGTACTGTCCTATGGGTGTGAATTTTGGACAACAACCAAGAAACAAGACAGTAAAACACAGGTCTCCGAAATGGCGTTCTTAAGAGGAATTAAAAGGTGTTCTAAACTTGAGCGTATAAAGAATGAGGCCATAAGAGGCGAGTTACAAGTTTATAAGACGAATGAAAAATTGAAAAATTGAAAGATTGCAAACAACGGTGGAAAGAACACTTAGAAAGAATGTCAGATTCTAGATTGGCCAAACAAGTCTCGAAATACAAACCTATAGGACACAGGTGAGTGGGTAGTCCCAGGAAGAGGTGGGTGGAGGATCTTCGAAGGCGAAAGACACAGCACGTTGCCCATGCCGTGTTGTGAAGAAGATGATGATGTAATTAGTATAATGAAATAAAAATTATTATAATTATAATTACTTTTATTTTATTTTATGCATTCAGTTCAGTAACCGTTACGATATGAAGTTTCGCCACAAAATGATTTTAAATTCTTTATTAAATGTTAAATATTTACGTTTCAACGATAGCATTCCGGCGAGAATTACAGACATTTGTACACAATAACAATACGGTCTGCGTACAAGGTCAGCGGCCGCATTGAACTTACCTTCTAAAATAACTTTCATTTGCCGGCTCGTTTTATGTGTTTCTCAAGTTCATTGACGTGTTGGTGCGACAGGTGACGGGGGTGATTATCGTTTACAATACTGCCTCATTCCCGCCTGTAACAATTACGGTATGGACTGACAATTATTGGGTGAACGCTTCCTTGTTTCTCAATGTACAATATCGGCTCTTTGAGTCTACACGAGCTGTTAGATAAGGGGGCCGGCCGTACCGCAGCAAATTATGGTCAAATCATTTTTGTGACGTTTCGAAAGTTACACACTGTATCCCACTCTAATTCATACTGATTGGCTTGTGTGTGTGTGTGTGTGTGTGTGTGTGTGTGTGTGTGTGCGCGTGTGTGCGTGTGTGTGTGTGTGTGTGTGGCTTGAGTGTGAGAATTCATACTGCGTTTGTGAATATTTGTGAAGGCAGCCAGGAAATTGACGTGCTTCAACTGGTTAATCGACATGAATTTTATCAAAAATGTTTTGCTTACAAATTATGCGTTGTAACAGTATTTGTAAAAAAAAATTTTTTTATTGTTCTGACGGCCCTGGTTACTTTGATCCGGCTTCTGGGTTAATTCCTTTTCGTACCCATGGAAAATTAAATTCATTTATGTCTTGGGTTTAAATGGCTAACGAGATGCCATTGAGATTAAATATATTCTTCTTCTTCTTCTTCTTCTTCTTCTTCTTCTTCTTCTTCTTCTTCTTCTTCTTCTTCTTATTATTATTATTATTAATATTATTATTATTATTATTATTATTATTATTATTATTATTTGACAGGAAGGGAAGATGGACCGCTAGGCTCATAAAACAGTTAGCTGAGTGGGCGGACCGCACGCAAACATGGTGAGATTAATTATTTCTTAACGCAGTGTATTCCTAATTGGCCACGGCCTGTTCCGGGCTTATCTATATAGGATGGGGAAAGCAGACAGACCAAACTGCATTTTCGTAAATAGGAATTAGACGATGTGAATTACTCGTTTTTCACCTGTGATAGATGGAAAGAGCAAACCCTGGAAAATATAGTGGGGCAGATCTCCCCCGAAAATATCATCGGAATAATGCTGGAGAGCGAACACCACTGGGATCAGGTCAGCCTACATAGAGAAGGTACTAAGACAAAAAAAGTAAACCGAAGATGATCTTGCTAGGGCCGCTGACAGAATATCAGAAAACAGGTAACGTGGACTCGCTGAAGGTTTAAAACAGATGAACGTCCCCAGGACGAAGTGAAAATGGTACCACCTTGAAGTATTGCGTAAGCTGAGTCTCGAGTTGGATCCATGCCCTGGACAATAGAGCTTGTGGTTTTAGTGGGTGCGAGTCCCACACACCGTAGAAGTGCTCACCTTATTAGTTTGCACAGTCTCCCTAGTAAAAAAAATATTATTATTATTCGACTCTACTTCTTCGGTTTAGGAGATACTTATTTAGGAGATACAATTTCTTCACTTCATTCTTAGTTATATTATTGTTCGTCTTTTTTCCATGATTATTAAGACCCGTTAGCCTAGTGTGGCCTCATCCGTCCTGTTGACGTGATCGTTCTGACGTTTTCACGATTTTCACCCACTGCGCTATGAACACTATTAGTTCATGCTAAGTGGTATCCACACCATACGTTCAGGGTGTCCTCAATGGTCGCCCTTTATTCTGTGTCTTCGTGTTTTGACTATTATACTTCTTAACGTCGACATTTCAGTGACATGAATAAACATAGGCATCTTTTAGAAATCAAGACTTGATGTTGGAGGACGACATGGGGAACATTTCATGTACAAAGGAATACGAGTATTTAGGGGTGAAAATTACGGCCAGTGGGAAGCAATACAATACAAAGAAATACAATCCAGAATTAATTTGGGAAAGATGGCTATATCTACATTAATGGAATCCTATGGGATAAGCAAATTAGAGCAGAAACTAAAACCAAAATTCTTCGTATTGTTTAAATTAGCAGCCATCCTTACTATTTCTTTTATGAATTTGCTAACTGCTATAATTTTTTATTGTTCGACTAAGCTTTTCGTCATTACTGACATCTTCAGGTCTTAAACAACCACCAACCAATGGTTGTTTAAGACCTGAAGATGTCAGTAATGACGAAAAGCTTAGTCGAACAATAAAAAATTATAGCAGTTAGCAAATTCATAAAAGAAATAAAACCAAAATTGTTAGAAGTATCATGACTTACGGCTCAGAAGTTTGGACTACTAATAAACACACAAGAACAAAATTAATGACAGCAGAGATGAACTTTTGAAGACGTTCGGCAAGAGTATCCAAACGTAAGAAAATTAGAAATTAAGTCAATAAGGACAAAATGAATGTGAAAAAGTTAATTGTTGATTTTATCCAAACATAAAAATTACAATAGTACACACGAAAAGAAAGACACAGGAAAAATTTCCAAGGAGAGTTATGGAATGGACCCCACTAGCAAGAAGGAAAAGAGAAAGACCACCTGTCACCGGGTTAGAAGAAATTTAGACTATATTGAGGGAACAAGAAATTGAAGAATATCTTTGGATGGACAAGCAGCAGTGGAGGATGAGAGTTGAATCACTTCTGTAATCTTTGGTTCCGGAAAACGTTGTACAGCCGGATTAACAATAAAATCTTTTTGAAATAATCAATATTACATTTAGCCAAACAGTATGCTGCAGCTTATGTTACCACTGAAACTGTTTAATCGCAAATTAATATACAGCCCATAATATATGACGTATAACATACAGTCAGTATCCTCCGACACCCCATTTGTATCAGTGTCAGAATTAGAGTGAAGAAGCTGACTATGCAGCTGTTATATCTACATACAGTTATTATCTAATAGATGCTTAGGCCTATATCTTTATGAAAAAATAAAAATATTGTCGTCTCCAATGTTTGAAAGGATAATTATGTTTTTTTACTTTCTTTTTGTTACCTGTTTCTAATTCAAAAGTTTATACCTGCATAATTCCATTTGTACCTGCATAATTCCGTTTGTACCTCCATAATTCCGTTTGTACCTGCATAATTCCTTTTGTACCTGTATTATTCTGTTTGTACCTCCATAATTCCGTTTGTACCTCCATAATTCCGTTTGTACCTGCTTAATTCCGTTTGTACCTCCATAATTCCGTTTGTACCTGCTTAATTCCGTTTGTACCTCCATAATTCCGTTTGTACCTGCTTAATTCCGTTTGTACCTCCATAATTCCGTTTGTACCTGCTTAATTCCGTTTGTACCTCCATAATTCCGTTTGTACCTCCATAATTCCGTTTGTACCTCCATAATTCCGTTTGTACCTCCATAATTCCGTTTGTGCCTGCTTAATTCCGTTTGTACCTCCATAATTCCGTTTGTACCTGCTTAATTCCGTTTGTACCTCCATAATTCCGTTTGTACCTGCTTAATTCCGTTTGTACCTCCATAATTCCGTTTGTACCTGCTTAATTCCGTTTGTACCTCCATAATTCCGTTTGTACCTCCATAATTCCGTTTGTACCTGCATAATTCCGTTTTTATTTAAAGTTGTAGGAAGGCTTACACGGCCGGAGTCATTTTGATTAAAATTACCTCCCGGGCTGTTTGGCCGGGGTCCAAAGTTTCTGACCAAAACCAGACGTTTCGGCAATACCACTGTCTGTCTGCCATCTTCAGTGAAAACGAGTCAACCCTTACTTGGGATGTATTACGTTAGGACCACAGTACTGTGAGCGAGGCTGTAACGTTTGGCTGACAAATTATAATTACAATTGATAACTTGACAGCGTGCAAAATAGGAGTGAAAAAATAATAAAATATAATGCACTACTGAATACAGTAGTTGTTATATATAAGGAATGTTTGTACTGTGAATCTTTTGGCCGTCAACATCTTATGACAAACAGAGTTTGTAAAAATTGGAAAACAAAATAAATTCATTCTATTTTCAACACCGCCTTTTCAATGGTTTGTACAAAAAAATATTTTACTTTTATTTTGTAATACCATTATTGGTGAGTGATACATCGAAGGACATTTAAGTAACTATCAATAGCCTTATTAAACTTTATACTCACTACCTAATAATAATAAAATTTTAAATGGCTATTAACTTCACATAACTTAAAATAGTAAAACAGAAAATGTTACATGAATTTGTGAGGAAGGGGTTGCCGGTCGGTGCTTTTGGCGTGAAAGTGAATTGCTTACCACCTCGGCCCGGCCTTGCAGGAACATATTTAAAGCAGGCTCACCTATCGTTGGTATCACAACTCACCACCACCAAACACTAGCAAACATGAAGTGCCTGGTGAGTAATGTTCGCTTCTGTAATAGTTTCTCAGTCTCTTAGAGTTTTACAATACGTTACAAATTTAAATAATACTTCAATGCGTTAACCGATTTAATTATTAATTTCGTACTTACTGTTAAAATTAATCTTATTACTCTGTTATTCGGAAGCTTTAATTAATTTTAAATATTAATTTTAAAATAATCAATATTACATCACAGTTCTCGTAACAATATATAGAGTATAGACTTCATGTACTTCGTAGGCTTACCCGGCCGTAGGGATGTTGTTACAATTCCTTCCCGGGCTGTTTGGCCGTGGTCCACAGTTTTTTACAAACAAACATTCGGCAGTGCCATCATCAGTGTCAAGTCGAGTTACGCTAACGTGAGGTGGTATACGTTTGTGACCACAGTACTGTGGTTACGGTTTTATGCCACGGTACTCTGGTTAAGGCTTTACGACACAGTACTGTGGTTAAGGCTTTATGACACAGTAATGTGACATAAACGACAGTACTGTGGTTCAGTCACACAGTGTTTCAGCCTTAACCACAGTACTTTATTTGTAGAATTTCTGTACAGGCGTATTAAAGAGTTTTCTCAAATTTGTCACGAAATGATACGCAGAAAATGTCATTAAAAAAAGAAATATCACATCATTATTAGATTACACTATTTAGTACTACAATGTTTTGTATATATTCCCTTTGTTTTCATAGTTTTCTACTATCGTTTTTACAGATTCCGTTGTTCGCTGCTGTGGCCTGTGTCTGTGCCGGCATCTCACACTACCCTACAGCCAAACACGGCCCAGTCGGATACCACGGTCCTCTGGCAAAGCCTGTGGTACTCAAGGACGGACACATTGCCGATACCCATGAAGTAGCGGCTGCGAGAAGCTCACACTTCGCTGCCGTCGCTAAGGCACCACAAGGACACGACGGAGGACACGACGGTGGATATGGTGGCAGTTATGGAGGTGGCTACGGAGGCGGTTATGGAGGCGGTGAAGGACACGGACATCTCAGCTACGGACCAGGAACCCACGACGTCTACAAGGGTGAACACGGATACGCCGGTCTCCACTCTGTACACCATGGTCAGGAACACGGTTATCACCATTAATTTCTTCACTCCATCGATCCACACCACGGGGATGTGGTTTTTATTTTATTTTTGACACTTTTTTTTTTTGAATTTTGTAAAGTAAAATTATTTTTTAATAAAACAATATAAAAAGCAGAAATGTTTTACTTGACAAACATAGGAGTATAAGTGGTGTGAAAATTAATTATTAGATCTTTGACTGACTGATAAAATCTGTATTTGACGGTGCACAGAATGCATCATTTATGCAGATGAAAATATTCAATTATTATCTTTCTGTCCATTATAGAATATAACTTCATTGTTGATCACAATTTAAAAATTAATTTGGCAATGAGTTTTTAGCCTATAAAAACGTTTATTTTATGGCATAAAGTAAAACAGTTATTATGCGAAAAAAGAACGTTGAGGCTCTTCTGTAATAAAGTAACACTCTCAAACACACTTGGACATTCTTCCTTTAAAAGCATATAGCAAAATCAACGCACATGTTTTACATAAGTGTATGTATTGCCAGTATACTGTCTCGTGTGTAAGAACTTCAATTTCTATGCCAGGTGACGTTAACTATTCTAGGTTAAGCTACGTGAAGACATAAGGAATTATCGCGTCATTCTTTCTTTTGAATAATCATGTTATTTTATTACTATGGTAAACTTTGTTACACTAGCTGGTAATCATATTCTATCACAGAACCAACTCTGTGACATGTGTTTTATTAGTGTCACAAAACCCACAAAAAGCACAATAAGGAATATATACGAAAACTTACAAATATATCAACATTGAACACAAGACAAACTAATACCAGAACTGGAGAAACTCAAAACTCGACAAAATTTTTAAAACACTAAGCACTGGAAACACTCAAACTGCAAAACTACATACCACGCCTATAAACGAAAGCACTAATGTAGACGACCAAAAGTCAACCTACACAAGCAAGAACTAACCTGGACACAAGTATTCAACAAGATTCAAAACTAAGAAGGCTGAGGATGGGCAAACTATCTGATGCCGAAACATGTTCCAAGTAAGGAAAAATAAATCTTGAATGAAAATAGTATTAAACATTAAATTATGTTCATTTCACATAAAGGGCTGTTGTAAGAATTATAGGCCTATGCATTTATATATTCAAACACTTTTTGCTACAGTCTATTTCTTGATGCAAATATAGCCTAATTTATTTAATATTTATAATTTCTTTACCTCAAGATGCTTTTTCCTTTATTTGGAACATGTTTCGGGAATCCTATTGTTCCTGTCCTCAGCCATCTTAATTTTGTATCTTGTTTAGTACTTGTGTTTTGGCTGGTTGTTGCTATGGTTTCCTGTTGGTTTATGGTACTTTAAACTGGTATTATTGAGTGTGATTGTGGTGTATGTATTAGCTTTATGAATATTTTCGATGTTGAGTGCTTTGAAAATTATGTCATGCTTTGTATTTATTTGCATTTCAGGTTCAGGTATTAGTTTTTGTGTTTGTATATTCGTATTGTTTTTTATATTTACATACTTTTTCTATATACAAAAAAAAATAGGGAACAATTAATTGTAGTGACTATTTTACTTACATTTAGTAGGTCTGTAGATTACGTCTTACAAAATTACATAACACAAGCATTTTGAAATTATTAAAATTCCGGACTTTAGAACAGGATATAAAGAGGCCAGATTCATAGCCGTCGATCCGTGAAAAAAGATGTAACGTTGTGGCTCTATAAGTAAATGGATTAGGCTATATTTTACCTTGTTGGTTACTTCAATTCAACATATATGAAGCAGGCGATAAATCTTTATGAGTAAGGGATAAATATAAATCTAGGGAGTAAAAACAGATTAAAAATAATCACGTTGAGACTCTCTGATGATAGACTACAGCTCCTTCAGCTGGCATGCGATTACTTTATCCACGGAGACAAACGGAGAAAAATGATAAGCAATCAAGGTTGGAGAGGACGCAGTGAATGTTAATATTCAACTGAGAGGCTGGGAGGTCTCACATAAGCACATATAAAGTCCACTTTTTTGTAACTTTTGGCCCTCATCCATCGGAGCCGTTCAACCGGTTTCTAAATCTCCAAGTATCATGGGTGAGGCGTTTAATTTCAAATACGATCTTCCCGCTTCTGGTAGCCACCTTATACATTATCCATTCCAGACTTTATTTTTCTCGTTGTCTTCCATTTTTCTCCATCTTTACAGCAACCTTTGGTTTCTTTTCTTACATTCCCCTAAGCACTTAAACCATTTCAGTCCTCTTCTGTCCACTGTTTCCACAACTGATAGTTGATGAAACTAATTTAATGTTAATCTGGACTCTGAAATCTTATTTCATTGGCTTGTAAACTGGTTTTAGTTACGTATTTGAGTAACAGAGAAGTGGTGTTTCCTGTCCCACATCTCTTAAACAGGCCCGGATTTCCCACTAGGCACACTAGGCACGTGCCTAGGGGCGGCACGAGGTGAAAAATTATTTGTTAAAATTTCAAGTTTTTGGTTTTTTAATTACAATATTTGTATTGGGCACTTGCATTTTGGCCAAATTGGAGAAAATGGTTTTGAAATAACCTTTAATTATAAAGATGTTATTGAATAACACGGTATTGACACTGGGCCTATCAATAGAGGTGGTCAGAGCACGGTGTACAGCTATCTCTAACTGTTTGGCAGAACGTACGTTTTCTGGTTTAAAAAGAATTAAATCATGTGTCAGATCCACAATGAATGAGGAAAACCTCAACGCACTCTCAATCCTGCATGTTGAGACAGAACTTTTAAACAGTGAACAAATGAACTTTGAAGGCCTTATTGAAGAATTTTCATTGATCAAAGCAAGACGAAAGCCAATGTAAAATCATGCTATTTGTGTAATTTTGGATCTTATTCAATCACTCTTAAATTATTTGTTCTATTTATCCAGTTTACATTACTTTCATTGATTTGACTATGTTTGATGATAAAACCAAACTATGTAGGTTTATAAATAAACCTATAAAAAGAAAGTAGGCCTACTTATATTACGTGTTATAAAACTAATCTATGTGTTACTAAAGTGTACACGTAAATAAATATTAATAAAAGTTAAAAAAAGTAGTGCTTTTCACAATTCCATCACATTTCCCTTTTATATTTAAGATCAAATGAGATATTTGACATTAAGATAGTTTAAATGACTATTTTCAGCAACTTTTTTTTAGCACTCAAGGAGAACTGAATATATAGAAGTTACTTGTAGGGGGGGGCGCTAATTATAGTGCCTAGGGGCGGCATGACACCTAAATCCGGGCCTGCTCGTAAACCCATATCTTGTCTTTCTCATCGTTTCCTTTTAGGTAAGTCTATAACACGATGATCAAATAATACCTGATAATTTGTAAATCTGATAATGTTGTTCGTTAGCATTCAGGACAAGTGGGGTCAACAGTTACTCAGCATACTCAAACAAGCAAAAGCAATTGCGGAGAAATGACATAAAGAAAAACCCGATGCACCCGATTAGGAAAATATTAACTAAATCAGACAAAAAAAATAAAAAATAAATTGATAGAATAAATGATAGAAGCTGGCTAAGGAAGAAGTAATGATGTTTAAGGTAGTTGTTAAATAAAGTACGAATTACCGACGGTTTGAAGGGCAATGAGAATTTAAAAAGAGCCACGGTCAAACATCCACGCCCAAATTCAACTTACAGAAATGGCAACAAAAATATGTCATTATTATTACTACAAGTCTTACAGTCGTTTATTAAGCAACAGTGCGTTTGGATTAGACGAAAACATACATGATTATTCCTTTTTATGAAAGAGGGTAAAACATTATGCCCCTTCAGAGGAAAGCGCCTTTCCCCTGCTGTGTGGGACTCTCTTCTGTCAAAAAACGTACCTCTAATTCAGGCATAGAAACTAATCCTGGAATTACTTAAAGTATTACTTCAGGGTGGAGCCTATTGCGTCCTTATCGGGCTCCTTGTAGTTTGCCTATTATGGTACTGCCTGATGACTCTAAAGTGGGTCTCGACTTTTCATTTCTTACAGAACCGACTCAGTGACTGTTGAAACACGGTGCCAACCCTCAAAAGTACGAAGCATAATGTTAACTACTCGCTCGGGCATGAATAGTGTCTCCCTTTCTCGTGTGAATCTGCTACTGCTTAGAGGATTCTCCTCTGAGGCCCCTCTTATCTGCTATTCGTTTGCTGTAATTCCCGACCGTTAAGGCATCACCTCAGATTTCACAACTATACAGCAGGATAGATTCCGTAACCACCGTCCACAAGCGCCTCTTACTCATAGTGGGGATGTCCTAAATTGGGCATAAGTCTATTGAGCTGTATCGTGGTCTGTGCTGCCTTATCCGATGCACGATTGATTTGCTGTTCGTAGGTGAGCTTACAATGTACCGTCACACCTAGATACTTAATTGGCTTATTTGTCAGTACACCAGTCCACACTTCCACATTAATATAATAATAATAATAATAATAATAAAAATGGTGCACAAGTCGTCGTGAACGAGTTTGCATCACGAGACTGCGCATTAGGAACACAAACTTGTTATCTTCGTATCTCCTACTAGGGCAAGAACGACCCGTCTGAACTTGTGGCGGAGCACTTACAGTGAAACACATACTCGTACAATCGAAGACTGTAGTGCTCTACAGAGACACAGAGTAAACCGTAACCTAAAAAAAAACCTCGGAAACGAACAGCTAGCAACCGCCAGAATTCTGTCCTTAAAAGCCGCACGATAATTATATAGGCTTTGAAAATGTCGTTTTACGTCTTAGTATGCAGGAATTTCCGCTCTCGCTGAGTCAAGTAAAATGTAGGTGAGAAGAAAACATACCGTCGATCAACTCTCCTGGTAGATGTCGGTGGTTTCAAGGCCTTAGTTGCCGAGCCCCTAAACATT
This sequence comes from Magicicada septendecula, assembly GCA_034769895.1. NCBI lineage: Eukaryota > Metazoa > Arthropoda > Insecta > Hemiptera > Cicadidae > Magicicada > Magicicada septendecula. The sequence goes on along the minus strand of CM068373.1, from coordinate 43,311,070 downwards.
GACAAAAAAATAAAAATATAAAATCTCATTTTCGTCACAGAAATCCTACATACGATTCCCGCGTTTTTTATCAGAAATCCTGAATCCTTACCATAAAATTTTATAAACATTCGAGTACAAATAATTTCTGTACACACAAAAGTATTATTTCTCGTGTCTAAAAGTCTGTAAAGTTGATTATTGTTTTATAAATTATTCAAAATTTTAAAAACGTTAAACGTAACAAAAATTAAAAACATTGTCAAAATTTAGTATTTAATTTGTTTCGTAATCTGAATATTTCTTTTACAGGTGTGATTACAAATTTAATTTTTACCAAATTACAGCAAATTTCTATAATTACTAATCAATCATATATCCTCAAAAATTCTATAGTTGGAAGTCAAATGAAACAACTCATAAAGAAGAGTTTTTACTTTATTAACGGTCAACACTTAGAAACAGTCCTGTGCACTCGTGGTATCTCAGTTTACTTATGCTCATCCGTTGCGATCTGACGCTTTGTTATCTGCTTTACGCTGTGGCAATACGGATATATTTCTAGACACTGAAACTGTATAACAATTTACCTTCAACCGTGGCACTAACGTGTCGGATGCTCGGGAAAAAGTCGTTCGTTTCTGTAAAAAGAAATAAATAAAATATGAAACTAATAAATACATAAGACTAGAATGTAATATTTTTATTGCATGCGTGTCAGTTTAAATAGAAGTGTGGCTTAAAATTATCCTTATATAATCTGACATAAATATTATTAAAAAAAACATGGAAAACGAATTGAACAAGTTAACATTGTACAACGATACTTTGTAAGAAATCACTGACTGTGCTGATACACCTGTTAATATTATGCTGGAATGCCCATAAAATACAGACAACTAAGTACGAGACAACGGTGTTTATTAAACGTCACTGGGGACAGAGAGGCAATAAAATTACTAAATTACTATAGAATTGAGATATCGTAAAACTTTAGCTACGCGTGGAGAGAGGGTTTCGGAAGTGAATTGTGTTCAGTGCCGTCCTTGGGGGTAAATATATTTATACTATGGCCCAGCGCACTTGCTGTCAGTGCAATACCACCACCGCTTCCAAAAACATCGACATGAAGTGCCTGGTATGTGTAATACTTATTTAATATCTTTATTTATTATCAATTAATTTTAAACTACTTTATTACTGTACATTGTAAAGAAATTAGAAAATATGTCATATATAAATCATACTATAAGAAGACATTTAATTTATAGTTTAATACATTATTTTAATGTATTATATATTATATTATTTTATGTTATACTAAATTATTTTAGTATATATATATATATATATAATGTAACATTTTATTTCACTATATTAATACGAAGGCCAGTTGAAAAGTTCGAGGAGTAATAATTATAGCTCAGTGGTAAAACTAAAATCTTTCGTGTGCTGCAAGACGTATATTTCGCGTGAAAACCTGTTAATTACACTTTTTCACCAGCTGTTTGAATTTTTTCTGTCACGCACGTTTTTGAAACGTACAAAATCAAACATCGTTCTGTGATGAATTCTCTGTTAAAAACGTTTTAGCGCCAATGCAATATCAAAACAAAATTGTAAATGTGTTAGGAGATGCTGCGCCTTCAGAAAAAACGGTAAGTTTAAACGTGGTCGTACAAGCACTGAAGACTAACCCGCCAGTGGATATCCAAAAAGTGCAACAAAAATGCCATTATTGGAAAAACTTCATAGGACGTAGGAAGACTGCAGATTGAGGAGTGGATGACGTTGTTGAAATCATAGGCATATCATATGAGCGTGTGCATCATACTTTAACTCAAGAACTTGGTGCGAAATAGCGTTGTACAAGATGGCCTCCGCATCTGGAGTTGTTGCATTTTTTGGTCTTCCAGTGCAACCACGTTTCCAGTGCTCGTAATACCACGCTTAAACTCACGTGCCTACTTGGTTTTGAAGTTGCAGCATCTCCTGACACATTTACAATTTCGGTTTTAATTTCCGTTGGTGCTAAACAATTTTTAACAAAGAATCACACCACGATGTTCGATTTTGTCCGTTTTTTCAAAACACGATGACATGTCAGTTTTAAACGGCTCATAAACAGTGAATAAATCGATAGGTTAGATTTGGAAATTAACAAGAGATTTCATAAAATACAAATCTTGCAGCACTCAAAAATTTTTAGTTTTACCGTTAAGATACAGATGTCCCTCCGCGAACTTTTCAACTGACCCTCGTAAATATAACCTATTATATACAGTAAATATAAATATGTGTGTAAGTTGTGTAATGTAAAATGTACTCGTGACTTATTCACATTTACTTTTGACATGCTTTGGGCAGCAAAGTGTATGCCACATTTAAACGTTCTGTCATATCAAAACAAAATGATAGCTTCTCTCAAACATACAAGTATTATACCTCGTATTACATAAATTAACTATCGTACTGTATCTTAAAAAACGTCAATAATTTATACGTCAATATACAAGACAGTACTGTAACAAGCAAAATAAAGTATAGACCTATAAAATACATTCATTTGTAAACTTGTCTAGAATTCATTCAGTAACTTGTCGAAATTTATTCACATTTCATTATTATATTCATGAAAATAATTTTTGTCTACAATAATCTAGATAGACGGTTTAACAATGCGCCTCGTCTCCCACTTTATTTCAATTGTTACGAGATTTTTCGTCTAAGTACTATTACACCAGGCTATGACTGCCATCGTATCGCATCTTTTAATTCAAGATAACCTTCCACCGATGTATCCAGGTTATTTTATTTTTCATATAAAAATTCAACAGAAAAAGTGTATGTGGAAACCGTATTACAGTCATGTTTTTAAAAATTTTGTTTCTGTAAATGTCCTAAAATACGCCTATATCATAATATTTAAATATACTCAAATATTTATTTTAAATATTTAAAAAATGTTTCAGTAATATGTACTTAATAAAAAACATATATTTAAACAAATATAATGTAAATAAAAATCAATCAATTCTTCATTATAAACATTCACTTAGGCCTACTAATATATACTAAACATACTTAGGTACATATTATTGGGTTTAGCGTATTAGGTACGTATTGCGTATTCTTGCAGAAGAGAAAATATTTTCATAGTAAAAGTAAAAATAATCGTATAGAAATATTAATTATAAGATTAGGATTGGAATTAATTAATTGTTCTACAATTTTCTATGATATTTTAGATTCCATTATTCGCTGCTTTGGCCTGTGCCTGTGCCGGCATCTCTCACTATCCTACAGCTGAACACGGCCCAGTCGGATACCACGGTCCTCTGGCAAAGCCTGTGGTACTCATGGACGGACACATTGCCGATACACATGAAGTAGCGGCTGCGAGAAGCGCACACTTCGCTGCCGTCGCTAAGGCCCCACAAGGTTATGACGGAGGACACGATGGTGGATACGGAGGACACGATGACGGATTCGGAGGTGGATACGGTGGTAACGATGGACACAGACACCTCAGTTACGGTCCAGGTACCCACGATATCTACAAAGGCGAACACGGATACGCCGGACTCGAATCAGTACATCATGGTCAAGAACACGGTCACGGACACGGCGGTGCTGGTTTCGACGGCGGCTTCGATGGTGGATACGGTGCTGGTCACGGAGGAGACGGCGGCCATGCTGCATACGGAGGATACGCCTATCACGGACCTCTAGCTGCTCCCGTAGTCCTCAAGTCCGGATACATTGCCGACACTCACGACGTCGCTGCCGCTAAGGGTGCTCACCTCGTCGCGCTCGAGAAGGCCCACGCTCACGGTGGCTGGGACGGTGACTATCATCACTAAAGCTCGGCTTACTGACAAGACGCATCGGTTCTGGCAGGATCTCCCCCTGATGACACCTACATTGTACAACTGACGTAGCACAGTATTTAATGACGTGGTTATTTATTTTCTGTTTATAGAATACATTTTTTATTTTTTGTAATAAAATCCTAAAATAAATAAAAAAATATAATTTTACTGTTAAGGGCTAACTTTTAATTAAACACTTTATTCCGTTTATTTTTTAATGTTTATTTCATTTTTCTTCTTAAGTCTTCAATTCTAAGTTTGGTTTCCACCAGTCTTCAATTGTGATCGATCTTCTGCTGTCGTCATCATTTCGTCAAAAGTTTCACAATTTACATCATCCATACTTTGCTTTATACACCGCGGCCTTGGTCTTCCCTTATATCGTTTACCTTCTATTGTTCCTTCCATCAGCAATTTTAGTAGAGATATCCTTCTTGCCGCAGTGTATCTCCAATAAGTTATACCCTTCTACTAATTAAGATTTTCAACAAACATCTCTCATTGCCTTTTCTGTCAGACCATTTTATTTTTAGCATCTTGCAATAACACCATATCTCAAAGCTGTCAAGTTTCCTTTTTTCCTTCATACCAATTGTCCACGACTCGCAATCATACATGACAATGCTTCGTATAAAACTCATTAGGAAATGTTTCTTTGTCTTAAGGGAGATGCTACTTGTTGTTTGTAGTCACCATTATTTGTTGAAAGCAATCTTAGCCTGGTTTATCCTGCTAGTAATATCTTTTTTTTCTTCGGCCATCCTTTGTAATTTTACTGCTCCAGTATATAAATTCACTCACATCCTTAAGTGTTTCTCTTCTCAGTGCAATGTTTAGCTTCAAATTTTTGTCTCCTCCACAAATCATAATTTTTGTTTTAGTCCTATTTATTTTCATAATAAATCCTTCGATCAATTATCATCCATACTGTGTAAACGCTTACTCAGATACTGCTCATCTCCTGCCACTACAGCAATATCATCTGCAAAACGCATCATGTTTATTTTATTATATCAATTAAATTCAATTGAGTCATAAAATTCGAAAATGCTCAAATTATTTATTTTTCAACCATTAAGGATTACTAATTATTATAAGCGTGGATACTACAGAATTTCGTCTTTAAGTTAAAAAAAAAATAAAAAGAATTGTGATACATAATTTTTCAGAATACTGAGCAGCACGTAAATCGTAAACTACATGTTCTTCGGTTATTTCAGTGCTGCCGTTTAAATCGGCCTGTCTCAGGCAAAACACATCTGTTTTATATAAATCTCGACCCTATTTTTTAATATCAGAAAGAAATGTTATGATATTTTATATCATACCACATTCACAGGCAATGTATTTGAGCGCGATGATCATATGTAATCCCATTTTTTGAAGAGCATCACCGTCAAGAATACATTTTCTTGTTCTACCATGGTCAACAACATTTTATAATACGCTACAGTTACAAAACGTCGACATCTCTTTGAGTTTTAACTTACAATAACACTGCGGACACTTTCTTACGTGGCGGAGACTTTCGGCGGAATGCAAACGTGGTTATGGTAATAATTTACAAGGCATATTCGCAATTCCAAAACTTAAATAGTTGAATTCTAAACAAAAAAGATAGACACTGCAAGAGAAAATTAAATAAACATTAATAATTAAAAATTGTATTTAATATCCATATTTAAACTTGGTGTTAAAAAAAAAATTATAACCTTAGTAGGGACCGTACCACCTATGGTTATATACGTGGAGAAAGATAAAAAATGACCTGCATATATTAACGTAGTTTGAAAGAAAAATTTCTCCGTATGATCTGTGGGCTAAAAGGTAGTAATCTTAACGTAACAATCACTTACGAAGTGGTTTTTTTTTATGATAAGTAAAGATACTATATGAAAATTTTCTTGTCATCTTTTCATCAAAGGTTTTTTATTAACATCTGACTTGATTTCCACGATATCAACCGCAGATATTTTAATGTAGTATAGATTAAAGTGTCATCAGTATAATTAGATTATTGTATTAAAGTGCTTTTCAAGTATAGAGAATACTATATGATTAACAAAGTTCAAAGGTAACAGTGGCTGGAGCAAGTGGACTAAAGATGATACCTTAAGTCTAAGAGGATTATGAAATCAAGGGAGAAGAGATGACTAGATAACAATAGATGAAATGTCTCCATAATTGAAGACACTGTAAGAGAGAAGTTGGGAGTGAAGATTGAGTATAATACTGCAAGAGGTTGGTTGTAAACACGACCAAACTTCACAAAGCTTTCAGCGCGAGTGATGAGTAGGTAGGTTGTTGAATTACAAACATATTACCTTTTTTGGCGATTTAATTACCGCTGGCGCCGCCTCTCGCATCCTAGCTTTCACTGGCGCCGGTCTACATAGTCCTGTTCTGTAAGTCCTCTTGCATTCATTACATCTTCGCCGTCCATTTTCCATGAATGTTTAGGTCTTCCTTTCTTTCTTCTAGAAGGTGGAGTCCATTCCCATACCTTCCTTGGCCATCTTTCACCAACATTCTTTTTCAGGTGTCCAAACCAATTCAGTCTTCTTAGTTCTATTGTTTCTATAATGTCAAGGTCGATTCCCATCGCTTGTCTTATCTCTACATTTGTCACTCTATCTAGACTTGTTAGCTTACAGCACCTCCGCCAGTAATCCATCTCCATAGCGCTTATTATGGATTTATTTCTATTATTAATTATTCACAGTTCTGCTCCATATAGGCCTACACTCTCGACTATAGTTTTATATATTACCTATTACTTACCTTTATTACCTTTTATTTATTACCTAATTTATAAATTAACTCATTCAGCTGAAATTAATCCATTTCAATTTAAGTAAAATAATTTATTTACCGATTTAATGTTTTCTACTTAATTAAAAAATTGTTAGACGATACACGACACACAGGAATGCGATGTTTTGAGAGCGCTATGACATAAATTTCCCTAAGGATAAAGTACTTTTATTAAAGTATATTAGCATATTTTAATTACATAAAAATCTATATTCATAAAATCAATTCAATTCAGAGTGCGTTTATAAGTTCATCATAAGTCGTTGAAACTTATTTATTATCTACGATTTTAGTTTGTCATAAACTTGTAATTAATAAGTACACCTATGTAAAAAAAATGTGCATAAAATGTAATAATTTTTTAAAACTTATGTGAGATTAGTAATTAACTTTCCTTGTGTACTTAATAAAATAAATTATATAGCTTAAAGTTAATGTAAAAGAATTTAAAGACATGAAACTTTCAATTTTTTAGATAAGAAACCCATAAATATTCTAATTTATTAGTTTGCGTTACAAACGTTTCCTGCTAAATTCATAAATTATACATTGTTTCCTTGGTTATACGGTCATAATTCTCTGACGATGGGTCTGTCGTTTTTTTGTTTTTTATGTGTTTCAATAAGAAACTAATTTCAAGTTATCAAGCAACTATTGTACAGTTTCTTGACAATTTCGAACAAAATTAAATTTGTACGAGATTTATAAATTATGTAGAATATTTTATATTACAATCGTACTCGTTCATCCTTCGATTCACACTTTCAGGTAATGTTCTGTAAGCCTATATTATTTCGACTCACTGAGCATATGTGTAGAGAACATGTTTATATATTGTACTTTACAATAACAGGTTAATGATTTTTAGTATCCAATAATTTAGCATTTACCAGTATTTCGGTAAAAGCAAATTTCATCATTATATTGTTTAAATTTCTTTCTCTATAATTTTATCATACAAAAAACAAACCAACACCGGACAGAAATAACTGCTTATGTGAGTTAAATTGCGGGTTAAATCCGGTAAATAATTTATTCTTTTCAATTCGGTTTTAAAATCCAAATTTTCAATTTCATTCCTGTTGTAAATGCTTCTTTTGTTCTTTCTAAGGTTATATTTTAAATCATTCAGTTATTAAACTAAATTTAGTACACTGAAAAAATCTTGTTTTTGTTGGAGTGTGGCTATTTACAAAATCTTAAAGAGTTTTTGAGTGTTAAACAACAGCATGTTTTAGTTTCCAATTTGCAAACACTAAAGTAAAATTACATTAACCAAGCAGATAACCGTTGTTTAAAAACTTACGTTAAATCTAGGTTAATCAAGGTTTAGGCTCGATAAAAATTAAAATTCATAAGCTTGTGTTGCAAAGTTTAGTAACATGCGACAATCTTCTATTCAAATATCGCCTTAAATAAAAACCAACCTATGTTGTATTCCTTAAAGAATGTAAAATTTAAGACGTACTTTGGATCATCTAATATGTAGGAAAACATTCCTACATATTACTTACGATATGATTTAAATCATAAAACATTAATATATATATACATATACAAAATAATTATAAATCAATGATAATGAAAATGGTTGAAATTACTATCTGAGGGCTGTTAGGCCGTTGTCTGTTGCTTCTATTCACAACAGACGGACGTTTCGGCTCCAAAATTAGAGACCGTCTTCAGTGTAATAACAAAACATTGGTACCGTGTTCGCCAATTCACCACTGTACTAAAATGCAGGCTACCTCATAGTTGCTGATACTATAGTTTTCTTTTATACTGAAGATGGCCTCCAATTGTGGGCCCGAAACGTCAGTATTACATAGAAGCAGTAGAACACGGTCTAACAGCCCTCAGATAGCAATTTCAATAATTTTTCCGCCGGCCGTGAAAGCCTTAGGAATTCCTTACTGATAGTAGAGTTACTAAAATTGTTATGGGTTAAATTTGTAAAATTAAAGTCATTTTGATTGCAAAATATTATTTTCAACACCACTTGTTACAGACGTGGCTCAAAGAACGTTATTATAAACACAGAAATTAGCAAAATACCGGTTTACAAGAAATAAGGTCGTGAAAAACTTATTGTTTTTCTTATAAATCTGTAAAGTAAAAGTACTGACGGTAGTGATCAAATATTCTGTACAATGATGCCTGTCATCACGAATATGTTAGTGACAGCTTACCTTACCTAATAATTCCTGAAGGTGTTAGATGTAAGGTTTTGAGGTAATGGTTTACATTCTGCAAACACGAAACACACATTCATATGTAGGGACCGTCCGGTAAAGGTTTATACCTTCGTGTGACGCTATCACATCGTAACTCTCTCCAAATTATGTAGATGAAATACCTCTGGAAGGTTGAAGGAAAGACAACAAGGGATCGAGTCAGAAACACTCCTATGAGAGTGCTCCTTAAGACAGTACCTTTGAAAGATCAAATTAAGAAAGCACAGTTGCTCTGGTTTGGAAGGGGATGGACTTCCAAAATAACTGTATGAGCCAGGAATTGCTGAGAAAAGACCCATGTGGCTCGAGAAAAGTGACCTGGGAGGATAATGTGAGGTGCTGCAGGGGCTGGGAGTCCAGTGGAATGAAGCCAGAAAAAGAAGAAGAAGAAGAAGAAGAAGAAGAAGAAGAAGAAGAAGAAGAAGAAGAAGAAGAAGAAGAAGAAGAAGAAGAAGAAGAAGAAGTACGAGGAGGAGGAGGAGGAGAACGACGAGGATGACGAGGAGGAGGAGGAGCATAAGGAGAAGAAGAAGAAGTACGAGGAGGAGGAGGAGGAGGAGGAGGAGCAGAAGAAGAAGAAGAAGAAGAAGAAGAAGAAGAAGAAGAAGAAGAAGAAGAAGAAGAAGGAGAAGGAGAAGAAGGAGAAGAAGGAGAAGAAGAAGAAGAAGAAGAAGAAGAAGAAGAAGAAGAAGAAGAAGAAGAAGAAGAAGAAGAAGAACTTATCATCAAGATAAGTGTAAAATTGTCTATACAGAGATAGTTACTAGATAGTAAACGTAGTTATTGTCACACAGTACGTTGACTTTCAATTATATTATTTTTTATGAACCTTAACATAAATGTATTACTACTGTCCTAAACCTTAAGTAATTTACTGCTGCCTAAACATAACAATAAACTCTAATCGCTGACTGTCCAGTAAGACAAAAAACGTTACACTCCGTCATTATTTCTCTCGTAATACAATTCTGAGAGTAACTGGCACTGTACATGTAAACAATTCTTAAGTGAGTTTCATTCGTATTAAGGCCTTAATGACTAATCCCAATTACTAATACTAATCCTATTTAATTATAATCCTAATATTTCTTAATACATATTGATAGATATTTTTATTTATTTATTTCTATTATATAATAATGCGAATATTCCATTAATAGGCCCAGTTAGCCCTAAGAGCTAACTCACATAGAATACGTAAGTTCTACCTCATCACTGGGGTGAAATGGCGGACACCGTGCCAATTGTTTCGGACACTGAAGATGGCCGCCGATGGTGAAGCCGAAACGTTGGTCCACAACTACTGTAGACTACGGCCTAACAGCTCGGCTAGTAGTAGTCACTTTAACAATCTAATGTCTAACATAATCTACTGTATAATGTAATATCTTTGGCAGTTATGGTCACTAGATAGAGCTTAGCGGGAATTCCTTTGGGTGTTAATATCCTCAGTGTCTGCGATTGAAAGTTATAACTGGCAACTAGAGAATTACTATAGGATGGAGATATCGTAAAACTGCAGCTGGGTAGAGAGAGGGTTCGACTGCCGGCGAGGAAGTGAATTGTGTTCCGTGCCGCGCCGTCCTTGGGGATAAATATATTTATACTATGGGCGCAGCGCACTTGTCGTCAGTACACCACCACACCACCGCTCCAAAAACACATCAACATGAAGTGCCTGGTATGTGTAATACTAATTTTGTATCCTTATTTACTGCCAATTATTTTAAACTACTCTATTACTGTAAATTGTAAAGAAATTTGGAAATGTGTTTCTTAAACAACCCGCCGCAAACACACATATATAAATCATAATATAAGAAGAGATTTAGTTTATAATATAACAGATTATTTTAATATATTATATTATTTTAGTGTAATACATTATATACATATATATTACATTTAATATTTATAAATAAATTTACCTTCAAGATATACATTTTTTTTCTTATTAAGAACATGTTTCGGGTACCATCTTGTACCCATCCTGAGCCTTCCGGTTTCTGCGTCTGGTGAAGTACGAAGTACATATGTGTTGGTTGACTATTATTATTGTGGCTTCCTGTTGGCTTCTGGTACTTCAAATTGGTTTTATTGTGTGTGATTGTGGTGTATGTGTTAGTTTTTTGTGTATTTTCGATGTTGAGTGCTTTGAATAATGTGTCATGTTTTGTATTGATTTGTATTTGTTCAAGTGTTTGTTTGTTTTGTGTTTTATGTTTGTATATTTGTAAATTTTCCCAAATGTTCATTATGGTGCCTTTGTGTAGTATGTTTTATTAGTGTCACATTGGTTATGTCTGGGAATTCATGTCCTGTGTTTATTGCATGTATGGCTAAATTGGATTTATATATTTCTGGTTTTTTGTATGCGTTTAGGTGTTCAAAATAACGTTTTTTCAGTTTTTTTTTGGTTGTTTGTCCTGTGTAATATTTATTGCAATCTTGGCATTCAATTTTATATATACCGTTAGTTCTTGTATTATCTTTGTTGTGTGGGCAATTTAGTTTTTGTAAATTATTTTTATTAGTTTTGTATGCTATTTTTATATCTGTGTTTTTAAATAGTTTTGTTAGTTTTGTCATTTTATTGTTTATGTATGTGAATGTGGCCCATTTTTTGTTATTGTTATTATTTATATGTTGTTCATTTTGATTAATTCTTAATTGTTCAGTTTTTTATTTATATTTTATTTTATTTTCTATTTTGTTTACAGTATTTTTATTGTATCCACTTTCATAACCAATTTGATATATTATATTTCTTTCTTTGTCAGTTTCTTGTTTGTTTAGGGGAATTTTGTACATTCTGTTAAATAGCGAATAGGATGCTGCCATTTTATGTTGTGGTGGGTGGTCAGAATGGTTAGGTATAATGATGTTAGTTGTAGTATAATGATGTTAATATATATATATATATATATATATATATATATATATAATGCAACATTTTATTTTACTAATTAAATACGAGGACCAGTTGAAAAGTTCGCGGAGATACAGTTATAACTCAGTGGTAAAACTAAAATCTTTCCTGTGCTGTAAGACGTACATTTCGTTGTTAATTTCACTTTTCACCAGCTGTTTGAAATTTTTCTGTCACGCGTGTTTCAAAATCGTGCTGTGATGAATTCTCTGTTGAAAACGTTTTAGCGCCAATGGAAAATCAAAACGACATTTTAAGAGCGTTCGGAGATGCTGCGCCTTCAGAAACAACTGTAAGTAGGGCACACTCGAGTTTAAACGTGGTCGTACAAGCACTGAAGACTATCCCGACAGTGGATGTCCAAGAATTGCAACTAAAAATGGCATTATTGAAAAAAATTCATAGGGCATTGGAAGACTGCAGATTGAGGATTGAGAAGTTGGTGACGTTTGCTGAAATCGTAGGCATACGTGTTTATTATCTTTATTGACTATCAATGATTTTTAAACTACTTTACTGCTGAAAATATTGTAAAGAAATTTGTAAATGTGTTGATTACAGATCCTGCTGATAACACAAATATACTAATCGTGCTGTAAGAGGACTTTCAATTTAGAGAATAATATGTTATTTTAACATAATATATATTCTTATACTACAATAATAAGTATGTGTGAGTGTGTGTTTGTGTGTAACCTGTGTAAAGTAAAATGTATGGAAGATTTTTTTTTTAATTACTTGTAACAGGATATGCTACATTTAACGTTCTATGACACAAAAATATAAGAAAGTTTCTTGCCATCATGCAAGCATTATACTTCGTATTACATCTTAAATATACTGTACCTTAAAAACGTAAATTATTTATACGCCAAGAAACTACTGTACTATGTACTTCGTTTCTAACTTTATTTCAACTGTTATGAAGGTTTTTGTCTAAGTAGTACCATTACACCATGATATGAGTGCCATCATATCGTATCCTTTTAATAAGAGGAAACCCTCCACCGTTCTATCCAAGGTTACTTTATTTTACACTTAAATTATATTCAAATTTTTTTTTAAATGTTGTTTTTGTAAATATCGTAAAATGTATTATAATATTTTTATATGTCAATTATTAATTAAAATATGTTTTTAATATCCCTTAATAAATTTAAAAACGTATACTTAACCAAATGTAATTTAGATAAGTATCTTTCACCATTCATACGAAATATTCACTTTAAAATATATACTAAACACATTTAGGACCTATGTCCTATGTATTTAAAGACTATGTATCACACATAAGATTTGTCTCACAGAAGAGATAACATTTTCATAGTAAAAGCGAATATAAATCACGTAAAAATATTAATAATAAGATTAGGATTGAAATTAATTAATTATTTTACAATTTTGTGTGATATTTTAGATTCCGTTGTTCGCTGCTGTGGCCTGTGTCTGTGACGGCATCTCACACTACCCTACAGCTGAACACGGTCCAGTCGGATACCACGGTCCTCTGGCAAAGCCTGTGGTACTCAAGGACGGACACATTGCCGATACACATGAAGTAGCGGCTGCGAGAAGCGCACACTTCGCTGCCCTCGCTAAGGCCCCACAAGTTCACGACGGAGGACACGACGGCGGATACGGAGGCCACGATGGTGGATTTGGAGGTGGATACGGAGGCGGTTACGGAGGTGACGATGGACACGGACACCTCAGTTACGGTCCAGGCACCCACGATGTCTACAAAGGCGAACACGGATACGCCGGACTTGAATCAGTACATCATGGTCAAGAACATGGTCACGAACATGGCGATGCCGGTTTCGACGGCGGCTTCGATGGTGGATACGGTGCTGGTCACGGAGGAGACGGCGGCCATGCTGCATACGGGGGATACGTATATCACGGACCTCTAGCTGCTCCCGTAGTCCTCAAGTCCGGATACCTTGCCGACACTCACGACGTCGCTGCCGCTAAGGGTGCTCACCTCGTCGCGCTCGAGAAGGCCCACGCTCACGGTGGCTGGGACGGTGACTATCATCACTAAAGCTCGGCTTACTGACAAGACGCATCGGTTCTGGCAGGATCTCCCGCTGATGACACCTACATTGTACAACTGACGTAGCACAGTATTTAATGACGTGATTATTTATTTTATTTTCTGTTTATAGAATACATTTTTTATTTTTTGTAATAAAATTCTAAAATAAATAAAAAAATAATTTTACTGTTAATAGCTAAATTTTATTAAAACATGTTTCCATTAATTTTTAGTGCTTATTTCATTATTTTAACATTATTAAAATAGCATAAAACCAACAAATATAACATAAAGTAACTAAATAACCAAACAACAAAGATGATACATTTACCAATTGAATACGACTGTACAAATTTCAATGCCAAGACAATAGATGTTACATAGACCAAAAACAACAACCGAAAAAAAAACGTTATTTTAAACTCTTGAACGCATACAGAATACCAGAAATATATAAATCCGATTTGGTCACACACGCAATAAATACAGGGCATGAATTCCCAGACATAACAAACATGACACTGATAAAACATATACCATGCAATGACACAAGAATTAATATATGTGAAAATTTACAACTATGAAAACACAGAACACAAAACAAACTAATACCTGAACAAATAGAAGTCAACACAAAACACATCACAATTTTCAAAACATCTACTCAAAAGTATGATTCAACACTGAAAAGACTCAAAAAACAAATATGTACACCACACACACATCCAATATTACCAATTTAAGCTACCAAAAGTCTGTAGATAGCCAAAGCAACAACCAACCTGAACACAAATTCAACAAGGTCAAAAACTAGGATGGCTGAGGATGGGAAAAAATATTTGATTCCCGAAACATATTCCAAAAAATGAAATAATGTATCTTTATGTATAAATATTATACATTTATTATAGTTAGAAATATTAAATAATTTTTATATCAGTAAATTGATTGTAGCAGGAAGTGTTTCTATTCGTTCAATATATACAAATACATTTAAAATGGCTCATAAGATACGGAAATGCTTAAATTGTTTTTGTTTCCATACATTAAGAATCGGCCGAAATGAGATTTCTCAGATACGTAATAGGGTATACTCCCCACGATCATAGAAAAAACACAGATATTCGGTAGGAACTCAATATTATGAGTATACTCGACAGGATTGTATTGGTGGGAACATCTTTGCCGAACGGATGACTGCCGCATCCCCAAACAACTATGGAACTATAATCCGAGGGGACGGAGAGGTGTGGGACGTCCGAGGAAGCGCTGGAGCTCTAATTTTTGCCTGTTCGAGACCGGAACAAACCATATATAATATAATAGGGTTGCTACAGCTAGTGCCGTCTCCCTTCCTTCAACCTGGCTTTCCAATTCTCCCGATGGTCCCATTGTCCTTCCTCAAGTACTATACGTTGCATAGATTCATCCACTTCGTCCCTCCAAGATCTTCTCGGTCTTCCGCTTTTTCACCTTCCTAATGGACTACATTCCGTCACTTTGCTGATCCACCTATTTTGGGCTCTCCGGACATGACGGTACCACACCAATCTTTTTTCTTCGATGTAGTCAATTACAATTCTTTCCGCTTCCATTCTTCTTCTGATATCCTCGTTTGTTATTCGGTCTGCTCTCGTTATTCCACAGCACCTCCTTCAATATTCCATCTCTGTTGCAAGAATCTTTCTTTCATTCTTTTTGTTAATAACCTATACTTCCGCTGCATACATCATAATGCTTAGGACTATGGTCTGATATATCATATTTTGGTTCTTTTTCTAATATTTTTGTCCCATATAACACTGTGTAATTGTCTAATCCCTGTTCTAGTCTGCCCTAATCTACTTTTTATTTCCTCGTCCGTTGGGCCTTGTTTACTCAGTGTGAATCCTAGGTACTTGAATTTGTCTGTTCCTCTAATTTTAACATTTTCGTCTACTTCTAAATTTGTTGTTTCTTCATCACTAATTGCCAAGTATTCATTTTTTTATTTTTATTTCCAATCCCATCTTTGTGTATTCTTCATTCAGCTTTCTGACCATGTAGCTTAGATCTTCTTCATGTGATAGAGCTTTAAACGTTTCTTGTCTGGGTACTGTATCATATGCTTTTCTCAGGTCGATAAACCCTAGATGTACTTCCCTGTTCTTCGCTTTTTTCTTTTATATGATCTGTTGGATTGTATATATCTGGTCTACGCATGATCACCCGGCTGTAAAACTTGCTTGTTCTCCAATCTTTCCCTCTATAGGCCTACTATCCTCGATTTTATTTCTTAGCACCCTACCATCCTTAGGAACAAACCATCCTTGGTTTAATCCTTGAAAGAGAAGATGATGATTATGATGATGATAATGATGACACATTAATGATTACTAATTTATAAAAATTTAGAATCTACAAAATGTCACCTATAAGTTCACAAAAAATACGACTAATTGTGGTACATAATTTGTCAGTATACTGAGTAGAACATTAATAGTAAACTACATTTTGTGTCTAACGACATTTCGACTTTTACAGTGTTGCCGTTTGGAACGACCTGTCTTCTCTCTCGACGAAAACCCAGAAAACCCATGTGTACCAGATGAATCATTAACTTAATTTCTTTTTTTAATATCAGAAAGAAAGGTTATGATATTTTATATCACACCACAGTCATTAGCCAATGTATCTGAGTGTGACGATCATATGTAATCCCATTTTTATAAGAGCATCACAGTCAGGCGTACATTTTCTGGTTCTGTCATTTTCAACATTTCAGTAGATACATACGTATGATTGTGGCGGTAATTACTTAGGTGTTTTGGTAATGCCAAAACTTGAATCGTTGAATTCTAAAAAAACAAAGCAATATACACTGAAAGATAAAATTAAAAATGTAATATCCACACTTAAGCTGGATGTTAAAAAAGTATAGCACCCTAGTAGGAACCGTACCACCTATGCTTGTTAAAGGAGGAGAAAGACAAAAATTGGCCAACATACGTAATATTAGGAGCGTATGAAAGAATAATTTCTTCGTAACATCTATGGACTATGCCCATACGCTATAATCTTAACGTAACAACTAATTATTATTATGAAGTCTTGTTATTATTATAGAGTCTCAATCTTCTACTGTGGGGTATTCATTGTTCATAACCTAAATACACCATACATATGATTTATTATAAGATTTATTAAGTTTTAATTACTCACATTCTTAATTTTGATCGATTTCGGTCATAGACGATGGTCTATATATACACCATAATCATAGTCGTAGATGGTCATAGTCAGGTCATATATACGCTGTGCACTCGCGGTCACAACTGTTTTACAATATTGCAATAATATGCATTACGTTATACATAATATTACGAGGAGTTAAAAGGTGTTGTAAACTTGAACGTATAAAGACTGAGGTTATAAGGGAGGAGATACAAGTTTTTAATCTGAATGAAAAGTTAAAAATGACATACAACGGTGGCAGGAACACTTAGAAAGGATGTCAGATTCCAGACTTCCCAAACAATTCCAGTCTTGCCTATGCCGTGTTGTGAAGATGATGGTTATGGTCTTTTGGTTTTATTATTATTTTGTTTCGTTTTGTTCAGTACAGTTTCCTGTTATGTTAAAAACATTTTTATTTTTGTTAACCACTTTTTCATTTGATGTATAGTACAATACAGCGAACATTAATAAACAAAACAAGAACTGATACCAAATTGAAGTCTGTAAAGTAATGGGCGTTACCTGTCCTTACATATGCTAGCGAAATAGGGTATTAACTGGGAAAGAAAAGCAGCATATACAGACCGCTGAAATGAATTTTTTAAGATACGTGAGTGGTTATCGGCTAAGGGATCGAATGCGTAATGAACATATAAGGACCGCAATGGGTATATTCTCTATCAGTAATAGGATAGAATAACGAAAGAAGCAGTGGGGATGGAGCACGTCTACAGAATGGACCACCAGAGGCTAGTAAAGCGCGCTATAGACTACAAAACAGTTGGAAGAAGTCTGTGGGTAGGCCCTGGAAGAGCTGCCTGCAGTGAAGACGACAGGCCTACACCGTGAAGTGATGACGACGACTTTTTCATTTGTCACTTGCTACAATACACTTGAACGTTTTTCAGTGTTAACGGTTTTCCTTTCCTTGCTTCTATAGCGCGCGTAAAATGAAATTTTCTCCAATCCATAGAATAATGTAAAATAATTTTATACTTGTGTAGAGTGGAGAAATCGCTATTATTCTCTAATTCGAAGTTAGATAGTCTTGTTTGTTTGTGTGTGAGTGTGTGTGTGTGTGCGTGTGTGTGTTTGTGTGTGTATTGCAATGGAACATCGCAGTAAGGGTATTTGTAGCTATGACTACATGCTTTTATACCAATTTATGACGTTATAGACATGTTGAAAATTGATTTTGTTTCAATTTTGTAAAATAGCTATAAGTTTTGAAATAAGAAATGGGTAATTAACTGTTGTATGTCAAAATGAACATACAAATTATTTTCTGTCATGTCAAGTGCGAATATAGTGGGCGAGTGCGCGTGTGCGCGCGTACGCATATTATTCGTATTTACATAATAACTCTGGTCTAAATTAACGTATTGAATTGAGACTTGGATAGCTCATACTTCTGAATTAGCGCTACATTTTTCTTATGTCATAGAATCGAAACATATTATTTTAATACGTATAACAAAGTGTCAATTGTAGAGTGGTCCATCATAAAATGTTCTGTAAGACGCCTCTGCCAGTTTTGTATGACATCGTCAACATATAAATTAAAAAGAGAAGGTGATAATGAACAACCTTGTCGTACTCCACAATTGATCAGGACAACTCTAGGAGCTGATCTTGGTTTCCCTGCTTCCATTAAAATATGATTCTCAACATAAAGACACTAACTAGATGTTGTGCGATCCCTTTAATTGCCATTATTGCCCACATTATACGAACATTTAAAGATACAGTCAACTCTCGATTATCCGCACTAATGACTAGCTCGACTCGCGCGGATAATGAAATCCGCGGTAAATCCAAGAGCAATATGAAGAAAATGAGGGACTTTAAACCATAAATATTATGATTACATACGCCGGCAAACCTCGCTGTTGGCCTGTGTGGAAATAGTCTATAGAGCTGTACAATTTTTGCCGCTTGGGAAGCGCAGCTCATGTCCCTGTACAAAGGAAGATGTTTAAAGAACTATTAGATACGTAACAGTGTTTTGCGCGTCTATATTTCAGCTGATAACATGAAGAAAATAAAATACGGACATTATTCGTTAATAAATGTTTATATTTGTAAACAAATTTGATTCGATTTAATTTCAACTGCTGTACTTGACGCAAAATATTTAAGTGTATTATCAGAAAATAAATTTATTGTTAAAAATATCGAAATAGATGTGCCGGTACGCCGTTCGGGAGCGCTCTATTGGAAATTAAGCACTTGTAATAGGCCCTACCATTATTGGTGAGTGATATTACAAAGAGCGGTTAAGTATCTAACAATAGCAATTATTAAACTTTATAATCTTTACCCAATGGTAATGAAATTTTAAATGACTATTTAGTTCACACAACTTAAAATAGTAAAACAGAAAATGTTACATGAACTTGTGAGGAAGGGGTTGGCGGTCGGTGCTTTTGGCGTGAAAGTGAATTGCTTACCACCTCGGCCCGGCCTTGCGGGAATATATTTAAAGCTGGCTCACCTGTCGTTGGTATCAGAACTCACCACCACCAAACACTAGCAACATGAAGTGCCTGGTGAGTAATGTTCGCTTCTGTAATAGTTGCTCAGTCTCTTAGAGTTTTACAATACGAATTTAAATAATACTGCAATGCGTTAACCGATTTAATTATTAATTTCGTACTTACTGATAAAATTCATTTTATTACTCTGTTATTCAGAAGATTTAATTAATATTAAATATTAATTTTAAAATAATCAATATTACATCACAGTTCTCGTAACAATATATAGACTTAATGTACTTCGCAGGCTTACACGGCCGTAGGGAATGTTGTTAAAGTTCCTTCGCGGGCTGTTTGGCCGTGGTCCACTGTTTTTAAAAACACATATTCGGCAGTGCCATCATCAGTGTCAAGTCGAGTTACACTAACGTGAGGTGGTATTCGTTAGTGACCACAGTACTGTGGTTAAGGCCTTATGACACAATACTGTGGTTCAGCCACGCAGTGTTTCAGCCTTAACCACAGTACTGTGTCATAAAGCCTTAACCACAATACGATGGTCACTAACGTATACCACTTCACGTTAGCGTAACTCCATTTTACACTGATGATGGCAGTCGATGGCTCTGCCGAAACGTCTGTTTTTGTAGAAAACAATGGACCGCGGCCAAACAGCCCGGGAAGGAATTTTGACAATATGTAGAATTATTTGTATAATTTCAGTATACGCGTATTAAAAACTTTTCTCTAATTTCTCGCGAAATCATACTCAAAAAATGTCATTACAACAAGAAGTATAATATCGTTATTAGATTACACTATTTAGTACTATTTAGTACTACAATGTTTTGTATAATTTCCTTTGTTTTCATAGTTTTCTACTATCGTGTTACAGATTCCGTTGTTCGCTGCTGTGGCCTGTGCCTGTGCCGGCATCTCACAATACCCCACAGCCAAACACGGCCCAGTCGGATACCACGGTCCTCTGGCAAAGCCTGTGGTACTCAAGGACGGACACATTGCCGATACACATGAAGTAGCGGCTGCGAGAAGCGCACACTTCGCTGCCGTCGCTAAGGCTCCACAAGGACACGACGGAGGACACGACGGCGGATACGGAGGACAAGATGGTGGATTCGGAGGTGGTTACGGAGGCGGTTACGGAGATGACGATGGACACGGACACCTGAGTTACGGTCCAGGCACCCACGACGTCTACAAAGGCGAACACGGATACGCAGGTCTTGAATCAGTACATCATAGTCAAGAACACGGTCACGGACATAGTGGTGCTGGTTTCGACGGCGGCTTCGATGGTGGATACGGTGCTGGTCACGGAGGAGACGGCGGCCATGCTGCATACGGAGGATACGTATATCACGGACCTCTAGCTGCTCCCGTAGTCCTCAAGTCCGGA
This sequence comes from Magicicada septendecula, assembly GCA_034769895.1. Classification (NCBI taxonomy): domain Eukaryota; kingdom Metazoa; phylum Arthropoda; class Insecta; order Hemiptera; family Cicadidae; genus Magicicada; species Magicicada septendecula. The sequence continues at coordinate 43,290,094 of CM068373.1, read as the reverse complement.
TACCTTGCCGACACTCACGACGTCGCTGCCGCTAAGGGTGCTCACCTCGTCGCGCTCGAGAAGGCCCACGCTCACGGTGGCTGGGGCGATGACTATCATCACTAAAGCACGGCTTACTGACAAGACACATTGGTTCTGGCAGGATCTCCCCTGATTACACCTACATTGTACAACTGACGTAGCACAGTATTTACTGACATCATTATTTATTTTATTTTCTGTTTATAGAATACATTTTTATTTTTTGTAATAAAATTCTAAAATAAATAAAAAAATAAGTTTACTGTTAATAGCTGAATTTTATTAAAACCTGTTTCCGTTAATTTTTAGTGCTTATTTCATTATTTTAACATTATTAAAATAGCATAAAACCGACAAATATAACATATTAAAACTAAATAACCCAAACAATGAAGATGATACATTTACCAATTGAATACGACTATTCAAAATTCAGTGCCAAGACAATAGATGTTACATAGACCAATCAAAAAACAACTGAAAAGAAAACGTTATTTTAAACACTTGAACGCATACAGAAAACCAGAAATATATAAATCCGGTTTGGTAACACACGCAATAAATACAGGACGTGAATTCCCAGACATATCAAACATGACACTGATAAAACATATACCATGCAAAGACACAAGAATTAATAAATGTGAAAATTTACAACTATGAAAACTCAGAACACAAGACAAACTAATACCTGAATAAATAGAAGTCAACACAATACACATCACAATTTTCAAAACATCTACTCAAAAGTACCTACTCAACACTGAAAATACTCAAAAAACAAATATCTACACCACACACACATCCAATATTACCAATTTCAGCTACCAAAAGTCTGTAGATAGCCAAAGCAACAACCAATCTGAACACAAATTCATCAAGATCAAAAACTAGGATGGCTGAGGATGGGAAAAGTATATGTTTCCCGAAACATGTTCCAAGAAAGGAAATAATGTATTTTTATGTATAAATATTATACATTTATATTAGTTACAAATATTGAATAATTTATGTATCAGGAAATTGACTGTAGAAAGAAGTGTTCGTATTAGTTCAATATATACAATTAAATTTAAAATGGCTCATGAGATACGGAAATGCTTAAATTGGTTTTGTTTCCATACATTAAGAATCGGCGTAAATGAGATTTCTCAGGGACGTAACAGGGTATACTATCCACGATCATAGAAGAAACACAGATATTCGGCAGGAACTCAATATTATGAGTATACTCGACAGGATTGTATTGGTGGGAACATCTTTGCCGAATGGATGACTGCCGCATCCACAAACAACTATGGAACTATAATCTGAGGGGACGGAGAGGTGTGAGACGTCCGAGGAAGCGCTGGATCTCTATTTTTTGCCTGTTCGAGACCGGAACAAACCATCCTTGGTTTAATCCTTGAAGAAGAAGAAGATGATGGTGATGATGATGATGATGATGATGATGATGATGACACATTAAGAATTACTAATTTATATAAATGTAGACTCTACAAAATGGCACCTATAAGTTCACAGAAAGTACGACTAATTGTGGTACAAAATTTGTCAGTATACTGAGTAGAACATTAATAGTAAACTATATTTTGTGTCTAAAGTCATTTCGACTTTTACAGTGTTGCCGTTTGGAACGACCTGTCTTCTCTCTCAGCGAAAACCCATCTGTACCAGACGGTTACAGAAAAAAATATTAACTTAATTTTTTTTTTAATATCAGAAAGAAAGATTATGCTATTTTATATCACACCACAGTCGTTAGCCAGTGTATCTGAGTGTCAATCCCATTTTTATAAGAGCATCACAGTCAGGACTACATTTTCTGGTTCTGCCATATTCAACGTTTCAGTAGATGCATACGTGTGACGGTGGCGGTAGTTACTTAGGTGTTTTGGTCATGCCAAAACTTGAATCGTTGAATTCTGAACAAACAAAACAATATACACTGATAGATAAAATTAAAAATGTAATATCCACACTTAAGCTGGATGTTAAAAAAGTATAGTACCCTAGTAGGAACCTTACCACATATGCTTGTTAAACGAGGAGAAAGACAAAAAATGGTCAACATATATTAGGAGCGTACGACAGAACAATTTCCTCGTAACATATATGGGCTAAGCCCATACGATATAATCTTAACGTAAGAACCACTTATTATAATGAAGTACTGTTATCATTAAAGAGTCTCAAATTTCTACTGTGGGGTATTCATTGTTCATAACCTAAATATACCATACATATCATTTATTATAAGATTTATTAAGTTTTATTTACTCATATTCTTAATTTCGATCGATTTCGGTCATAGACGATGGTCTATATATACACCATAGTCATAGTCATAGATGGTCATAGTCAGGACATATATACGCTGTGCATTCGCGGTCACAATTGTTTTACAATATTGTAATAATATGCATTATGTTATACATAATATTATGAGGAGTTAAAAGGTGTTGTAAACTTGAACGTATAAAGACTGAGGCCATTAGGGAGGAGATACAAGTTTTTAATCTGAATGAAAAGTTGAAAATTACATACAACGGTGGCAGGAACACTTAGAAAGGATGTCAGATTCCAGACTTCCCAAACAATTCCAGACTTGCCTATGCCGTGTTGTGAAGATGATGGTTATGGTCTTTTGGTTTTATTATTATTTTGTTTCGTTTTGTTCAGTACAGTTTCCTGTTATGTTAAAAACATTTTTATTTTTGTTAACCACTTTTTCATTTGATGTATAGTACAATACAGCGAACATTAATAAACAAAACAAGAACTGATACCAAATTGAAGTCTGTAAAGTAATGGACGTTACCTGTCCTTACATATGCTAGCGAAATAGGGTATTAACTGGGAAAGAAAAGCAGCATATACAGACCGCTGAAATGAATTTTTTAAGATACGTGAGTGGTTATCGGCTAAGGGATCGAAGGCGTAATGAACATATAAGGACCGCAATGGGTATATTCTCCATCAGTAATAGGATAGAATAACGAAAGAAGCAGTGGATGGAGCACGTCTACAGAATGGACCACCAGAGGCTAGTAAAGCGCGCTATAGACTACAAAACAGTTGGCAGAAGTCTGTGGGTAGGCCCTGGAAGAGCTGCCTGCAGTGAAGACGACAGGCCTACACCGTGAAGTGACGACGACGACTTTTTCATTTGTCACTTGCTACAGTACACTTGAACGTTTTTCAGTGTTAACGGTTTTCCTTTCCTTACTTCTATAACGCGCGTAAAATGAAATTTTCTCCATTCCATAGAATAATGTAAAATAATTTTATACTTGTGTAGAGTGGAGAAATCGCTATTGTTCTCTAATTCGAAGTTAGATAGTCTTGTTTGTTTGTGTGTGAGTGTGTGTGTGTGTGTGTGTGTGTGTGTGTGTGTGTTCGTGTGTGTATTGCAATGGAATATCGCAGTAAGGGTATTTGTAGCTATGACTACATGCTTTTATACCAATTTATGACGTTTTAGACATGTTGAAAATTGATTTTGTTTCAATTTTGTAAAATAGCTATAAGTTTTGAAATAAGAAATGGGTAATTAACTGTTGTATGTCAAAACGAACATACAATTTATTTTGTGTCATTTCAAGTGCGAATATAGTGGGCGAGTGCGCGTGTGCGCGCGTACGCGTATTATTCGTATTTACATAATAACTCTGGTCTAAATTAACGTATTGAATTGAGACTTGGATAGCTCATACTTCTGAATTAGCGCTACATTTTTCTTATGTCATAGACTCGAAACATATTATTTTAATACGTATTTTTTATCAGAATTCATCTTTCTAAAGAATCCTTATCTTCTGAAAGTCATAAAAAGTTTTGATAAAATCTATACATGCTTTTGCAATTTTCAGCCAAATTGATCAGGACTTCTGTCTAGCAACTTAACCCATCAATCACTTGCTAGGTTTTTCGACCAATCAGAGGCTCCAATTTACTTTCGGATTGGTCCCTCGCGAAGGAAGTTTCAGTCAGTTCTCCCTAACAGCGCGGCCTTAACAGACGTTGTCTCTGTGCGAGTTTGTCGGTATCAGTATACGTTCTACATAAGGGTTACGAGAACCCATCAAAACCCATCTGCAACCTGTTTTCCTAGTCCGATAGAATAACCTGATTGTCAGCAAATAACAAAGTGTCAATTGTAGAGTGGTCCATCACAAAATGTTCTGGAAGACACATCTGCCAGTTTTGTATGATATCGTCAACATATAAAATAAAAAGAGAAGGCGATCATGGACACCCTTGTCGTACTCCACAATTGATCAGGCCAATTCTAGAAGCTGTTCTTGCTTTCCCTGCTTCAATTAAAACTTTTTTCTCTACATAAAGACTCTATTTAGATGTTGTGGGATCCCTTTCATTGCTTTTGTTGGCCATATTATACGAACATTTAAAGATACAGTCAACTCTCGATTATCCGCAATAATAACTATCTCGACTCGCGCGGATAATCAAACCTGCGGTTAATCCAAGAACAATATGAAGAAAATGAGGAAATTTAAACCATAAATATTATGATTACATACGCCGGCAATTCTCGCTGTTGGCCTCTGTGAAAACAGTCTCTATAGTTGTACAATTTTTGTCGCTTGGGTAGCGCGGCTCATGTCCTTGTACAAAGGAAGATGTTTAAAGAACTATTAGATACGTAACAGCGTTTTGCGCGTCTATATTTCAGCTGATAACATGAAGAAAATAAAATACGGACATTATTCGTTAATAAATGTTTACATTTGTAAACAAATTTGATTCGATTTAATTTCAAATGCTGTACTTGACGCAAAATATTTAAGTGTATTATCAGAAAATAAATTTATTGTTAAAAAAATCGAAATAGAGGTGCCGGTACGCCGTTCGGGAGCACTCTATTAGAAATTAAGCACTGGTAATACCATTATTGGTGAGTGATATTACAAAGAGCTGTTAAGTATCTAACAATAGCATTTATTAAACTTTATAATCTTTACCCAATGGTAATGAAATTTAAATGACTATTTAGTTCACACAACTTAAAATAGTAAAACAGAAAAAGTTACTGAATTTATGAGGAAGGGGTTGGCGGTCGGTGCTTTTGGCGTGAAAGTGAATTGCTTACCACCTCGGCCCGGCCTTGCGGGAACATATTTAAAGCTGGCTCACCTGTCGTTGGTATCAGAACTCACCACCGACAAACACTAGCAACATGAAGTGCCTGGTGAGTAATGTTCGCTTCTGTAATAGTTGCTCAGTCTCTTAGAGTTTTACAATACGAATTTAAATAATACTGCAATGCGTTAACCGATTTAATTATTAATTTCGTACTTACTGATAAAATTAATCTTATTACTTTGTTATTCAGAAGGTTTAATTAATTTTAAATATTAATTTTAAAATAATCAATATTACATCACAGTTCTCGTAACAATATATAGACTTAATGTACTTAGCAGGCTTACACGGCCGTAGGGAATGTTGTTAAAATTCCTTCGCGGGCTGTTTGGCCGTGGTCCACTGTTTTTAAAAACACATATTCGGCAGTGCCATCATCAGTGTCAAGTCGAGTTACACTAACGTGAGGTGGTATTCGTTAGTGACCACAGTACTGTGGTTAAGGCCTTATGACACAATACTGTGGTTCAGCCACGCAGTGTTTCAGCCTTAACCACAGTACTGTGTCATAAACCCTTAACCACAATACGATGGTCACTAATGTATACCACCTCACGTTAGCGTAACTCCATTTTACACTGATGATGGTAGTCGATGGCTCTGCCGAAACGTCTGTTTTTGTAGAAAACAATGGACCGCGGCCAAACAGCCCGGGAAGGAATTTTAACAATATGTAGAATTATTTGTATAATTTCAGTATACGCTTATTAAAGAGTTTTCTCTAATTTATCGCGAAATCATACTCAAAAAATGTCATTACAACAAGAAATATAATATCATTATTAGATTACACTATTTCGTACTATTTAGTACTACAGTGTTTTGTATAATTTCCTTTGTTTTCATAGTTTTCTACTATCCTGTTTACAGATTCCGTTGTTCGCTGCTGTGGCCTGTGCCTGTGCCGGCATCTCACAATACCCCACAGCCAAACACGGCCCAGTCGGATACCACGGTCCTCTGGCAAAGCCTGTGGTACTCAAGGACGGACACATTGCCGATACACATGAAGTAGCGGCTGCGAGAAGCGCACACTTCGCTGCCCTCGCTAAGGCTCCACAAGGACACGACGGAGGACACGACGGCGGATACGGAGGCCACGATGGTGGATTTGGAGGTGGATACGGAGGCGGTTACGGAGGTGACGATGGACACGGACACCTCAGTTACGGTCCAGGCACCCACGATGTCTACAAAGGCGAACACGGATACTCAGGTCTTGAATCAGTACACCATGGTCAAGAACACGGTCACGGACATGCCGGTGCTGGTTTCGACGGCGGCTTCGATGGTGGATATGGTGTTGGTCACGGAGGAGACGGCGGCCATGCTGCATACGGAGGATACGTATATCACGGACCTCTAGCTGCTCCCGTAGTCCTCAAGTCCGGATACCTTGCCGACACTCACGACGTCGCTGCCGCTAAGGGTGCTCACCTCGTCGCGCTCGAGAAGGCCCACGCTCACGGTGGCTGGGGCGATGACTATCATCACTAAAGCACGGCTTACTGACAAGACACATTGGTTCTGGCAGGATCTCCTCCTGATGACACCTACATTGTACAACTGACGTAGCACAGTATTTAATGACATCATTATTTATTTTATTTTCTGTTTATGGAATACATTTTCATTTTTTGTAATAAAATTCTAAAATAAATAAAAATTAAGTTTACTGTAAATAGCTGAATTTTATTAAAACCTGTTTCCGTTAATTTTTAGTGCTTATTTCATTATTTTAACATTATTAAAGTAGCATAAAACCGACAAATATAACATATTAAAACTAAATAACCCAAACAATAAAGGTGATACATTTACCAATTGAATACGACTATACAAAATTCAGTGCCAAGACAATAGATGTTACATAGACCAATCAAAAAACAACTTAAAAAAACGTTATTTTAAAGACTTGAACGCATACAGAAAACCAGAAATATATAAATCCGGTTTGGTAACACACGCAATAAATACAGGACGTGAATTCCCAGACATATCAAACATGACACTGATAAAACATATACCATGCAATGACACAAGAATTAATATATGTGAAAATTTACAACTATGAAAACTCAGAACACAAGACAAACTAATACCTGAATAAATAGAAGTCAACACAAAACGCATCACAATTTTCAAAACATCTACTCAAAAGTATCTACTCAACACTGAAAATACTCAAAAAACATATATGTACACAACACACACGTCCAATATTACCAATTTCAGCTACCAAATGTCTGTAGATAGCCAAAGCAACAACCAATCTGTACACAAATTCAACAAGATCAAAAACTAGGATGGCTGAGGATTGGAAAAATATTTGTTTCCCGAAACATGTTCCAAGAAAGGAAATAATGTATCTTTATGTATAAATATTATACATTTATATTAGTTAAAAATATTGAATAATTTATATATCAGGAAATTGCCTGTAGCAAGAAGTGTTCGTATTAGTTCAATATATACAATTAAATTTAAAATGGCTCATGAGATACGGAAATGCTTAAATTGGTTTTGTTTCCATACATTAAGAATCGGCCGAAATGATTTCTCAGGGACGTAACGTCAGGGTATACTATCCACGATCATAGAAGAAACACAGATATTCGGCAGGAACTCAATATTATGAGTATACTCGACAGGATTGTACTGGTAGGAACATCTTTGCGGAATGGATGACTGCCGCATCTCCAAGCAACTACGGAACTATAATCCGAGGGGACGGAGAGGTGTGAGACGTCCGAGGAAGCGCTGGGGCTCTAATTCTTGCCTGTTTGAGACCGGAACTAACCATCCTTGGTTTAATCCTTGAAGAAGAAGATGATGATGACACATTAAGAATGACTAATTTATATAAATGTATACTCTACAAAATGTCACCTATAAGTTCACAAAATGTACGACTAATTGTTGTACAAAATTTGTAAGTATACTTAGTAGAACAGTAATAGTTAACTACATTTTGTGTCTAACGTCATTTCGACTTTTACAGTGTTGCCGATTGGAAAGACCTGTCTTCTCTCTCAGCGAAAACCCATCTGTACCAGACGGTTACAGAAAAAAATATTAACTTATTTTTTTTTTTAATATCAGAAAGAAAGATTATGCTATTTTATATCACACCACAGTCATTAGTCAGTGTATCTGAGTGTGACGATCATATGTAATCCCATTTTTATAAGAGGATCACAGTCAGGAGTACATTTCTGGTTCTGCCATATTCAACACTTCATTAGATGCATACGTGTGACGGTGGCGGTAATTACTTAGGTGTTTAGGTCATGCCAAAACTTGAATCGTTGAATTCTGAACAAACAAAACAATATACACTGAAAGATAAAATTAAAAATGTAATATCCTCACTTAAGCTGGATGTTAAAAAAGTATAGCATCCTAGTATGAACCGTACCACCTATGCTTGTTAAACGAGGAGAAAGACAAAAAATGGCCAACATACGTGTATTAGGAGCATACGAAAGAACAATTTCTTCGTAACATCTATGGGCTAAGCCCATACGCTATAGTCTTAACGTAACAACTAATTATTATTATGAAGTCTTGTTATTATTATAGAGTCTCAATCTTCTACTGTGGGGTATTCATTGTTCATAACCTAAATATACCATACATATAATTTATTATAAGATTTATTAAGTTTAATTAGTCATATTCCTAATTTCGATCGATTTCGGTCATAGACGATGGTCTATATATACACCATAGTCATAGTCATAGATGGTCATAGTCACGACATATATATGCTGTGCACTCGCGGTCACAACTGTTTTACAATATTGTAATAATATGCATTATGTTATACATGATATTACGAGGAGTTAAAAGGTGTTGTAAACTTGACCGTATAAAGATTGAGGCCATAAGAGGAGAGTTACAAGTGTTTAATTTGAATGGAAAAATAACAAAATTACAAACAAGGGTGGAAAGAACACCTAGAAAGGATGTCAGATTCCAAACTGGCCAAACAAGTCTGGAAATACAAACCTATAGGACACAGGTGAGTGGGCAGACCCAGGAAGTGAGATAACTTGAGGATTTTTGAAGGTGAAACAGGCAGCAGCATCTTGCCTATGCCGTGCTGTGGAGATGGTGGTTATGGTCTTTTTGTTTTATTATTTTTTGTTTCGTTTTGTTCAGTACAGGTTCCTTTTTTGTTAGCCACTTTTTCATTTGATGTATAGTACAATACATCGAACACTAAGAAACAAAACAAGAACTGATACCAAAATGAAGTTCTGTAAAGTAATGGACGTTACCTGTCCTGACATATGCTAGTGAAACAGAATAATAACTGGGAAAGAAAAGCAGCATATACAGACCGCTGAAATGAATTTTTTAAGACACGAGAGTGGTTATCGGCTAAGGGATCGAATGCATAATGAACATATAAGGACCGCACTGGGTATATTCTCCATCACTGATAGGATAGAAGAACGAAAGGAGCAATGGATGGAGCACGTCTACAGAATGGACAACCCGAGGCTAGTAAAGCGCGCTGTAGACTACAAATCAGTTGTCAGAAGATCTGTGGGTAGCCCCTGTAACAGATGGCTGCAGTGAAGATGGAACAAGCTATAAGTTTACACCGTAAAGTGGCGGCAACGTTTTCATTTGTCATTTGGTACAGTACACATGAACTTTTTTCAATGTTAACGGATTTCCTTTCCTCACTTTTTACTGCGCGTTAAGTGAAAATTTTCTCCATTCCATAGAATAATAGAACATATTCGTATAGTGTATATGTGGAAACCCCTGTTTTCCCTAATACTAGGTTATTCTCTAGTCTTTAGTCTTGTTTTCTTACACACACAAGTATTTTTTTTGTATCGGCCTTCTAAGGACCACATGGCAATTTCAATTCTTTACTCTTTGTTCTCTTCTTTTTCCCCAATATTCTTTCATATTTTCACTGTTTATCTTCTTCCTGTTTCAAGTCCACTTTGAACCTGCGTTTTTCTCTCTCCTACCCTGGACACCTACCATTTTTAACAATTTTGCCCGAAAAACTTCTCTTTCAATCGCTTCTTCATCGGTGTGTATATTATTTTTGTTTACTTCTTTTGGACTTGTTTAATCCAACTTGATGTTGGACTTCTTCTCCCACAGATATTTGAAGATTTGATTTGTCAACCTATTGTCGTCCATTCTATGTAAATGTCCAAAAAATAATAGTCTCCTTTTCTTATTGTTTCTGCTTTATTTTCTCTACTGTGATATATTTCATCATTACTTCTTAATTTCCAACCTTCTGAGGTTTTTCGGGCCTAACAGTTCCATAATAATTCGTCTTTCTAATATTTCTAGTTTCTCTGAATTATAATTCAGTGCTAGACATTCACTTGCATTCTGGCTTCACTAATGTACTGTAATGCCTTATTTTTCCATTTTTAGATATGCACCTTTTATTGTAAATATCTTTAGTTATACCATATGCCCTTTCCATCTTAGGAATCATTTCTTCTATAACAGATTTTTCTAAGGCATTGAATTATTTCTCATAGATACTAAAATTTTCGAACCCTCTCTATTCGGCTAATAACATATTCTGTTAGCAAGAATTTTGGCAAATTTTGAATGTTCTTAAGAATTTTTTTTTCTGCAGAAATTCTTAAGCCTATGTGCTACTGGCTATGTCCTCTAAAAAATTAACTTGTGTTACTGCAGATGTAAGATGTTCAGAAAGTATAGCAAAGTCATCTGCGAATGCCAAACAGTTTATTTCAATACGTTTGTTTCTTCTTCCCAACATGATTGGTGATATTTTGCATTCCTTTAATTTTTCATTCCAAATTCTCACCACTTTCTCCAAGACACAGTTGAATAGAATTGGGGATAAACAATCACCCTGTCTTACACCTGTATTTATTTTGAGCGGTTTAGATATTTCTCCCATGAATTTTATTTCTGAGAATGTGTCCGTAGTGGTTTCACGGATTAGATTTGCAAATTTAGATTTAACACCAACTTGTCGGATTATTTTATCTATAAGTCATATTTTATTATTTATCACTTTTATTATTACGTGTATATAACTACTCTTTTCGAAAAACAAATATTAGATAACCGTGTCCATAGACCGGCATGCACGATATATTTCATTACCTTAGATTCGTTCATGTGTGTCATCACAAACAACTATATTTTGTAACCACAATCAGAGCATAACGTATAACACACACACGCGCGCGCGCAGTTACTAAATTCAAGTTATGTAGGTAATTGTGACTGAAAATGAGAATTCGAACGAGTTACGGAGGTTCGTTAATGTAGGCGTAAACACGATATTTTCGACCAGTGTATCCTAAAAAATAATGAATTCAACGGGTATACGCATTCGTGTCTCTAAATTAATTATTTTTTTAGTGCACATTACGGCACGCTATTCTTAAATGTGTGCGTATGCGTAACGTAATAATCGTGTATTATGTAAAATGTTTTGTAAATGGAGTGTAAATATTTTGATTGAAATTACTTTCTGGGCTGTTCGGCCGTCGTCCAAAGTTTGTGACAAAACCAGACGTTTCGGCAGTGCTACCGACTGCCATATTCAGTGGAAACGAATAAACGTAAACTTGAGATGACATACGTTAACACCACAGTACTGTGGTTAAGCCTGGAGACACCTCACTCACGGGACTTCTCCATCCTTAACCACAGTACTGTGGTCCTCACGTATGTCATCTCACGTTAGCGTTTACTCGTTTTCACTGAAGATGGGAGTCGGTGGCACTGCCGAAACGTCTGATTTGTCACAAACTTTGGACCACGGCCAAACAGCCCGGGAAGTAATTTTAATCAAAATGACACCGGCCATGTAAGCCTTCGTAGCACCGATTGTAAATATATTTCAAAAGTTGCAAAATGATGTTTCCGAACACTATTCCCTACCTTCTGTGGCAGTTTTTATATAACACATGGTTAAAAAAACGATACTTATGAACTACTTTCCAAAACCTAGCAACTGTAGACGTCAAAAGGGTAAATGGGAAATATTGTTTTATATGGACGAACGCCTTTCAACTGTTTTACAAAGGTTATTCAGTTATTAAAGAGATAAATGTCCATAGCGGAAAACCCGTTTGTATAAACAGTGTCGCAATATTTTTACTTTTCGACATAATTCTCAGTAACATTAATACGCTTGATATAATAATTGTGTATTATGTACAATGTTTGTAAATAGAGTGTAATTATATTTCATAAGATGCAAAATGATGTTTCCAAATCACTATTTCCCTACATTTTCTAGTATTTTTCAAGAAATATATTATTAAAAAGATGATCCTTATGAATCACTTTCCAAAACCTAGCAATTTTAAACGGCAGAAGGGTAAATCGAAAAATTGTATTTTATATACTTGAGCGTAGCGCCTTTCAACTGTTTTACTGTACAACGGTTATTCAATATAGATAAATGTCTATAGCAGGGAAACTGTTTATTTAAACCGTGTGACAATATGTTTACTTTTCTGTGTAATCCCCAGCGACATTAATACACTTGTCCCATCTCTGAATAAGCTTTTCATGCCTGCTGTAAAGAAATCTTTGTGTTGACGTCAGAGCCATTTTAGGATTTTCTTTGATCTCCATGTGGTCATAAAACTTCGTACCACGTAGCGCTTCCTTAAGTGGAGCAACAAGTGAAAATCAGATGGAGCCAAGTCTGGAGTGTAGAGAGGATGAGGTTTAGTTTTTGAGTTTGCCAAGAACATGCCGGGTGGTTTCAAGTGTTAACTGAGCTGCGTGTGGATAGGCGTTATCGCGGAGGAGAATAACGCCCTTGCGCAGAAATCCGGGATGTTTCCGCATCACTGACGGCTATACACTTTATTGATAAGCATGTCAGGGTACTATGTACTTAGGGTTGCCAACCATACTTTATAATAAAGTATCCTACTTTATTTTTGGTGAATATACTTTATACATTTGCATAAAAATAAAGTATACGAAAATACTTTATTTTGAGTCTTTCCTGTAATGCACGAAACGAAACACTCTCATACGTAATTTCCGAACGATTTATCGATGCCTAAGATAAAACAGAACGGAACACACACGATTAACAATGATTATTTATTATTGAACGAAACGGCAGATGGCAGCCTATATCGGTTTCCTTTCTAGATCATTATTTATACGTTGTTGTGATCCTTGTGTGTTTGTTTGAAGTGTAAAGTGGCGAGAAGAGAGAAACAGAGCGTACATAAATTTAATAAAAATGAGTTATTTATTTATTTAAAACTAGATTTAGATTGTAATACTAGCTATCAAACTCTCAAAGATAACCGAAAATTGTTAGCTTGTGCTAAAAGCACAAAAAATATGTATTTAAGGCAATAAAAACTTAAATTTAAATAATACTTTTTTTTCTTACAAATACTTTTTTTCCCTTTTCCAACAGACAAGTTACGTTATTTTCCTCAAAAAAAGTTGGCAACCCTATATGTACTGTTTATTCCCCGCCGAGCTTCTAAAATTTACAAAAAAACTAGAGCTTGGAGTTAAAATATCAACTTGACGTACAGAACGGTGCTTGTCAGTCACTGCAGATTGTCCACTTTTAAAATGTATACTCACTTATAAAAATTTCCACGGTTCACACAGCTTTTCCGTATTGTTTAGTCATACGAGAGTAAATTTAAGCCGGCGTTTCACCTTCCTTGCAAGTTGTTTAACTAATTCTGAAACTTCAAGAGGACTCACCATCGTTGAATGAGAATTTGGGGTTACAATCAAAAACATTCTAATCAAACAGCTTATCAGAGGTCATCACAGGGATGCCAGCTTACAATCTACCAACCGTTTTCCCTCTACAGATTCTAATCAAACAGCTGGTCAGAAGTCATCACAGGGATGCCAGCTTACAATCTGCAAACCGTTTTCCTCTACAGAGTTTAATCAAACAGCTGATCAGAGGTCCATTACAGGGATACCAGCTTACAATCTACCAACCGTTTTCCCTCTACAGATTCTAATCAAACAGCTGATCACAGGTCATCACAGGGATTCCAACTTGCAGTCTATCAACCGTTTTCCCTCTAGAGATATTTGTCTCTTTAATTACTGAAAAGGCAATCCATTCAGTGTAAATTATGTTACAAGTATAAATCACTGTAAGTAGGCAGCAGGGAGTAAGTACTAGAGTAGAGCAACATCGCCTAGTATTTCGCGAGAGTTGAAACCATTTCCCCGCACCACTGAGGAAGGCCGCCGTGGACATGGCCAGAACGACTGTTCTAGTGTTGAGTTTTAAAGTTTATTGACCGTTGTTAATGGACAAAAACAATAATAAATTAATGAAGTGTGGGTTCAGTTCCCAGTTCCTATTAATATTCCATTAGAACGGAGCTGTGTGATCCTCCTCCGAACATTCTGTTACTCTCAACAGACCCATTATTTGATACTGTGCAGAAATATATTTTGAATAGAGGTGTATCGAACCGTTATTGTATTAATGACGATGACTGTGATAAGATTAACGATGGCGACGACAACGGAAAGATGCAAATGTGAGATTTGATGATGAAGATAAGTATTAATTGTTATTATTATTATTGTTGTGCATGTTTGAATTATTAATGTCAAATTTCATTAACCAGCAGTCGGCAGTTGACGTAAAGGAGTCGAGCGGTATTATACAAGAACACAATTAGTTACACTAGGTGTATCAGAGGTGCAGGAAGGAATGCTGTGTGTGTGTGTGTGTGTGTGTGTGTGTGTGTGTGTGTGTGTGTGTGTGTGTGTGTGTGTGTGTGTGAGTGTGTGTGTGTGTGTGTGTGTGTGTGTGTGTGTGTGTGTGTGTGTGTGTGTGTGTGTGTGTGTGTGTGTGTGTGTGTGTGTGTGTGTGTGTGTGTGTGTGTGTGTGTGTGTGTGTGTGTGTGTGTGTGTGTGTGTGTGTAGCCGAACGTTACACAATGCGCCAAAGACACACGCACACGCACACGCACGTGTATAATCAGAAAGCCGGTAGTCCTTATGGCGCGGCGCGCGCGGAAGTCGAATTCCCCGCCTAGTTACTATTTAAGCACTGGTATGTAAAGGATAACTTGTCACTTGTCGAGAACAAACAATACCGAACGTAACGCCATGAGTCGACTGGTAAGTAGTATATCGATAGTTAATATCGAATAAATTTATTATTCGGCAGTGTGTGTTATATAGGTTATGACTGTGGATAACTTGAATTGATAGGCCCAATATTGGACATTGGATTAAGCGTTCATTACTACAATTATAGGCTATAGGTACTAGAATGCACGATGTTTCTAGTATATGTACTATCTATCTAGTATAGTATAAGTACAATGTAGGTATACATTATATAAGTATAGTACCTAACACGTTTTGCTACAATCTATTTCTTGATGCATATAATATATTTAATATTTATAATGACTACCTCAAGATGGTTTTTCTTTATTTGGAACATGTTTCGGGACGCTTTGTGTTCCCATCCTCAGCCTTCCTCTGATCAGCCTTCCCATCCTCAGCCTTGTTTACAAAAACAGCTAAAGTGTACTAGATGCTGTAAATTGTCCGGTAACATACCATATAGAAAATGGTTTTGTGTCGTATAAACTCACGAAGGCTGAGGATGGGAACTCAGAGCGTCCCGAAACATGTTCCAAATAAGGAAAAAACATCTTGCGTTAAAGTCATTATAAATATTAATTTTATATATATATATACATATAGGTAGTAATAATATATAGTATACTACATAAGTATAGTATAGGTAGAATAGTATAGGTACTATTAATATCTAGTATACATTTGAATCGATTAATACTGCACATCACCTAAGATATCACTCACACACCTCACACTCTCTCTCCCCCCTTCACTCACTCTCTCTCTCTCTCTCTCACACACACAACATTCACAAAGGAGCTTGAAATATATTAAACTTTGTCCTGTTTGCACTAAGTTTAGTCACTAAAATTATGTTTGTAAGCACACAAGTATTCATAACACTTATGAAATATTATGATAAATAACATGTGTAAGAGACACTTAAAAAATTTGTATTTTTATATGACACAAAACCATTTTGTGTATAGTATGTATACACATGTGGTACCGGATAATTTACAGCATCTGGTACACTACAGCTGTTTCTGTAAACAACGTTACCCATTGAAGTGGTCGAAATTTTTTTATTAAAAAAAAAACAGGACATAATTTACAAAGTGGAACAAAGGCCTGTTATATTACATTAGGACACAACATAAGGGTATTTTACATTAATTACGTTGTTTATATTATTTTGTTAGTGTTAAGAGTATATACATTTATTTAACTTTATTGCAACTAGTTACAAACTATCTAGCAATTTTGATCTAATACATAAGTTAACAGTGTGTAGGATAAGCTCCCACTGGAGCATTCCTCAGTACAGTTACACTTTGTTCATATGCTGAGAATTACTGTAAATATTTAGTTCACTAGTTCAAATGGTTTATGTCTCTGCAATCGCCGAACGTCTCCAGTATTATCAAGCAGTTGTAGCACTTCAATGTTTTCGTGCTCATGAAGTCTTCTTTCATATTCATCCGCATCACGTTTAATCTCGTCAGCATCCGTAAGCATTTTCAGGTCCCGATGGCTGTTGTCATTTCTTACGTACCATGGTGCACCTACAATACTGCAGAGCACCTTATTTTGAAAAGTTTGAATTGTTTTAATATTAGACTCGTTAGTACAACACCGAAGCTGTACACTATACACCCAAAGTGGTTTCAAGACTTGTTTGCACAACAACAGCTTGTTAAGCGGCGGCAGCTCAGAGTGTCTTCCAAGCAGTCACAAGAGTTTCTTCAACTTTAATCCATGTTTATCCCGTTTCTTCTTAACCTGTTCTTTCCACCTATGTTTGAAACTTAGAGTCATGCCAAAATGTTAAGAGAATATGAAATAACCTATTTTGAATTTTAAAAAATATTAAAATAAAAATAATAATTATGAAACGTTAATAACATAAACAGTAATATATTTAATATAAAAAGTAGAAATGCAACTAAATATGTATGTGAATATGTGTGTGTGTGTGTGTGTGTGTGTGTGTGTGTGTGTGTGTGTGTGTGTGTGTGTGTGTGTCTATCTGTGTAATCAATACTTTTCCTTATCTTTATATTTACTAGCTCTGCCGATATATTTTCAAATTAATAATAGTGTAAAGCAATTTCTTTTATCTGACACAGTGAATGTAGCCTATACATGACAATTGTTTACGATTCGAATATAGCTCCATCTTTACTTGTCATTTTGTTCATGCAAGTTTACTTTTTAAATTAGCTGGCTCACAAATAACAAATGTGTAATTCAGTGCTCATCGATACGTAATTTTGTATTATGTATTTCAAGATTGACACCAGTGGTGGTAGGTACAATTGTTGAAGACAAAATCCATCATTATGAAGAAAATTATGTGGAACCCAGTATTTTCAATTTCATTATTACAGTGCGTGACAGATAATTTGCCCGTTGTGACTAGTTACTGCTTTGTGGGCGTAAATAAAGTAATATCAGTTAGGCCTGTATGTCGTAAAATTCTTTATAAAGTTATGGTCGCCTGGAAGAACACATTACTCCCCCATCCTCGTGTGTTCCCAACAGAATTACCGGTGAAGAATTACAGTCACAGCTAAATTACTACATGTGGAAAGCAGTTTAAATCATAAGCAAAATCAATAAAGTGCCCTACTTCATCATTATCATCTTCACAACACAGCATAGGCAAGGTGCTGCCTGTTCCGCCTTCAGAGATCCTCCAGCCGTCTCTTCCTGAGTCTACTCACGCATCTGTGTCCTACAGGTTTGTATTTCTAGTCTTGTTTGGCCAGCCTAGAATCTAACATTCTTTCTAAGTTGTTATTATTTTGGTTTGCCGACCGGTCTGTAATTCCGTGGTTCGATGTTAACGGTTTCCAACGTTTCAGCCGCTCCATCGGCGGCCATCTTCAGTTCGAAAGGACTGAAAATACTGCAAAGATCTCACAGACAGTTTCCAACAGTTAATATGAGACCACGTGCTTACATCCCGGCAGAACATATTATTAACAACTATGACGTCTTTCTAAATGTTCTTTCCACGGTTGTTTGTAATCTGTTAATTTTTCATTCCACTTAAAACTTGTAACTCTTCTTTTATGGCCTCATTATTATTACGGTCAAGTTTAGAACACCTTGTAACGCCTCTTAATAACGGCATTTCCGACAATTGTATTTAACTGTCTTGTTTCTTCGTTGTTGTCCATAATTCACACCCATAGGATAGTACGCACGCATAGGGACTACATTACTTACATCAATTACGTAATTACTTGCGCACTGGGAGAATTTTTAACATTAACAGATTTCATACCTTATACTTTATGCTTCGGATTTCCGCTTTTATATATACGAGTAGTCAAAATTCTACGTAGATTCTTGAGTTAAAAGACAAAAGTTTATCTAATACGGTTTCATAAAAGCTTATAAGTTTCCTGAATTAAATGTGTATTCAGTATAACTATGTAAATATAAATAAGAATATTATTTATCGAGAATATTATTCGTGTTAATTATGGTTTCAAGTGGATATCGAGTTTCGGTCTAACGAAAATGCAGGTTTTTCCGACGTTTCGAGATTTATTTTATCTCATATTCATGCCTACAACATAATATATAAATTAATATAATTGTGATGAGAGTTAATTATAATATATAAGTTGTATGGTACTAACAATGGTTTTGTTTTGTATAGAATAACTAATAGTTACTGATGGAATAACTAATAGTTATTAATATAATAAGTAATAATAGTTACTAATACAATAACTAATAATTATTAATAGAATAAGTAATAATAGTTACTAATAAAATAACTAATAGTTATAGAATAACTAATAACTAACAATTGGTTATTCTATACAAAACAACGCCATTGTTAATACCATACAACATATATATTATAATTAACTCTCATTACAATTATATTAGTTTATATTTTATGTTGTAGGCATGTATATGAGATAAAATAAATCTCAAAACGTCGCAAAAACCTTCATTTTTATTAGACCGAAACACGATATCCACTTGAAACCATATACAAATATATGTGTGTAATGTAAAACTATGACAGTATGCTGTTATAATCAAAACTCTATCAATTGCAGACGATTGGTAGAGCGACTTATTCATTTGTATTTTTATTATAAGAGAGATCTATTTTAAGTAGGCCCACTATTGTCTAAAGAACATGACCTGAATAGTAGCCTTCTTCTCAACACACTGTAAACATTAAAGGAATTAATTTTGACGCCTATTGTACATGCAAGTATGTGTGTTTGTATACTATTTCCGTTGTTAGTTTAATCTTGATGTAAACAAACAGCCGTGGCACATCTGAAACGCTATTTGCTGCTTGCATTGCAGGCGTGTCACTCCGACAGAAGCAGTACAGACAGGGTATATATAATATTGATACTATATAAACACCCTAAAATTTTAATAATTTGTCCTGACCAAAGTAAAGTTTGTGTGACAGTGTCAGACCGACAGTGAAATATTTTCAAACACCAGTTAATAGTTTTTTTTTAATAACAGTTTAAAAATAGCAACAAAACCTAAAAGTAATATTTATTTGAAACGAAAATAGAAGCTGCGAACTGTATATGATCAGTTGCTGTCAAAGAGTAATTCAGTCTCTTCCATATCTGTGTCGGAACCTGTATCATCACTTGAGTCAGCATTATTATAAGACTGCCTGCAGCGACGTCGGTAATGTGTGCCAGTTGCCATAGCTTATCTTCTTCCTTGATTATATGCTCGATACAGTGACGCCGCTTGTCCACTGTTGTTACATTTACCGCCTTCTCTATCAGTTGTTTTTATCAGGTAGCTTATATGTGTTGTGTTGTGACGGGGAATACATTCTTTCAACTGGCGTTATATTAATTCAATAGTATTCAGAATACAGTGATAAGGAGGAAGTCTTAAAATGACGTGCTCCGACTTAAGTGGTAAGATATAACTCTCACATGACTATACGTACATTCTCCACATGCGCATAATCCATTGCTGTGTGAACCGTGTCATCCCTGACAAATAGCGTTTCAGATTTGCCACGTGTGTTGGTTTACATCAGGACTGAAGTAAGAACGGTAATAGTATACATTATCGTGTAAAAGTTGTTACGTATCTCTTACATTAATCATCTGCAATCACACATACAGTGACGCAACTTATCCACCGTTGTTTCATTTACCGCCTTCGCTGTCAATTCTTATATATCAGGCAGCTTATATGTTGTGTTGTGACGAGCAACATATCCTTTCAACTGGCTCCATATTACTTCAATAGAATTCAGAATACAATGATAAGGAGGAAGTCATAAAACGAATACCCCGATTTAAGTGGTAAGATAACTCGTACATGACTATATAGACATTCTGTAACACGTTACTGTGTGAACAGTGAAAACACCAATGACGAATAGCGTTCCAGATTTTTAACCTGGGTTTATTTACATCAGCATTAAACTAAGAACGGAAATAGTATACTGTAGATACTAATGAAACTAGTGTTACTTAATGTAAAGGAATAGGTTAACTGATAGTGTATTACAATTGTGTTACAATTGTGTTTTAATTTTTTCCAAGATTGCGTTGTGCTCGGTAGTTGTGTGCCTAGCGAGTAGCGGTTTGTCCACAATCTATGCTGGAGGCTACGGACATACTGGTTACCAGGGGCCAATAGCGATACCAGTCGTCCTGAAGAGCGGCTACCTCGCCGACACCCACGAAGTGGCCGCTGCACGACACGCTCATTTGGTCGCGCACGCCGAGGCGCAGGCAAGGAGCGGTCACGGCTTCGACGACGACGGCAGCTACGGAGACGGCGGCTACGGCAGCGGTGGTGATATAGGTGGCGGTGGATACGGTGGCGGTTACGGCGGCGAGGCCGTTAGCTACGACGGCGGATACGGTATCGGAGGGGGACACGGAGGAGGTTACGGAGGCAGCAGCTACCACGGACCTATCGCTATTCCTGTCGTTCTCAAGTCGGGATATCTCGCCGACACACATGAAGTGGCCGCTGCCAAGAGCGCCCACTTCCAAGCGTACGCCGAGGCCAGCGCCCGTGCTCATCACAGCGGATATGGTGGTGACGAATATTATCACTGAATCGAATCTTGTTGACAGGTCGCCGTGATCTCAGGTGTATTATGTGAATTTATTTATTTTCTTACATGTGACTCTATTATGTTTTCAAATAAACCACTTTCATTTACATGCTTTTACTGTTTTAAGTAGAACAAAGAGGTGATAAAATTAAGCGGTTTCGATTTACCAACAACGGGAACAGAGATCATAGTCAATAGAGGTAAGCCTATACACCAGACTCTAATAGGCAGAGCGACTGTGCACATTAAACTTCAAAACGAAGTATTTTACCAGCATTTATAAAGTGAATATGTATAGCCTTTACAAAAACAAATAATATCTCTCTAAGTACACGGAAATAAAGGCAGAAGAATGTCAGCCACAGTGACATTTTGTTTCGCTTCAAAGACAAATTAGGACAAGAATTAGTCGAAAACGAACAGTGTGGTTGACGAAAGTGAAATGTTAAGTAGGTACGAGATAACGAGACAAGAATTGTACGTGAGACATTACCCTCATTCATTCATCTCATTCCCATGCATACTGTCTTGTCTATTACATAGATACTCTCCTAACTGCGAGATTGTGTATTCATGTTGTATTAATCTTGTCCAGAAGATGCAATCAACTATGACTGTGCACCAACGAATATAGGAATCAATCATCGGCTCCATTGTATTTTTAAAAATTCTTAACGTATTCTGAGATGCACAAAGATGTAACTACAACTGGGCAAAGTTTCGTAATGAATTCCCTTACCAACGCACTACTATTTTAAATTTATTTACTCATTAGTACATTTACTCGTTATTGTTGTTGTTGTTGTTGTTTTTCTTCTTCTTCTTCTTCTTCTTCTTCTTCTTCTTCTTCTTGCTAACCTTATCCACCAACCCTCCTCCTTTATCCGGGCCTGGGACTTCAAACTCATTACCAATTATTCACTTTTTAGTAAACATTTTCGCCATTTTTGTTACGATAGTCAATATTATCTCTCTTCTTCTGATAAATTGTAAAAGCTTTTAATAAATTTTGTTTCATATTTTAATGTGTTCTTCTATTTTCTGTATACTCCGAATGCCGTTAGTTAAAAAAAAATATTGATACCACATCCATTAAATTTTAAGTTTTTAATAGGAATATCATCAACATTATTACTGTCTATTATCATTATTTTTTATTGTTGTTACTATTCTTAATACTAAATAGGATAATTTATTAAAATAATGTATGTTATAAGGTTACAATGATATTAAATGTTTTATAATAGTTATAATAATAATAATAATAATAATAATAATAATAATAATAATAATAATAATAATAATTATTATTATTATTATTATTATTATAACTATTATTAATAATTACTATAATAATTGTAATAATAATAATAATAATAATAATAATCTTCGTATTGTTTAAATTAGCAGCCATCCTTACTATTTCTTTTATGAATTTGCTAACTGCTATAATTTTTTATTGTTCGACTAAGCTTTTCGTCATTGCTGACATCTTCAGGTCTTAAACAACGTTGTTTTAGTTGTTTAAGACCTGAAGATGTCAGCAATGACGAAAAGCTTAGTCGAACAATAAAAAATTATAGCAGTTAGCAAATTCATAGAAGAAATAATAATAATAATAATAATAATAATAATAATAATTATTATTATTATTATTATTATTATTATTATTATTATTACTATTATCATAGTATTTATTTATTTTTATCATTTACGGATTAGTAATGTCCTCTATTTGACAGCTCACTACAAGAAAAATATGCAAAGTATGCAAAATATTCATGTTGTAAGCATATACATACGAGAATGTAAGAATACAATAAGTATGTAAAATGATGTTTCCCCAAAACACAGTATCTGTTCCAATCTATGAACATTTAAAAAGTAAAAAGATTAAAACGACACTTGATATTTACGTTTGTAAAAACAGTACGTATGTACATCTGACCGATAGGCGTCGCTGGTAGGATATTAATCCCTTAGTTGAAAATTGGAAGAATGTTAAATGAAAGAAATGTTTTCCGTTTCAGTTTAGAATCCTTAAATGTCACACTCTCAGTGAAAGTGTGCACACATCACACATGAATACCGAGTTACTGTTCCTGTATTACTGTGAATTAAACAATATTTTTTTAAACTTTGTACACAACTCAGATAAAATTACCAGTAGTTACAATTTAAATATACAAAATTTGTGTTGTTAAGTTAATATTAATTGTATGGGATAACACAAAGTATTTGGATTTATTTTACATAAGAAGCTTGAAAAAATGTATCGTTGGCCACAGCATAATTCGTTTTTCAAGACTCTTTAGTTTACAAATTATTGTACATCATGTGAGTTTTATCGCTTGCGCCAAAGAGAGGTAAGTAAGACTTAAACTAATTTGTTTTCTAAAAAGAAGGCTACAGTTAGTTGACTTCTGCTTTGAAGCGCATAGCTTGTTAAATTGTAACTCCAAAACGTTTCGTTATATTCTCACCTACTATGAGCTGACGCTATAGTTTCAATGGCGTCGCTCTTAAACGCAACACATACATTAAACTTAACAGATTTTACTTCATTACTTCAGTGCTAGTGCTTGAAAAAAAAAATAATATCATAAATATTGTTATAAGTGTCATATAACAACCATTATCATCATCATCATCATCTGGTCTTTTTGCTACCCCCCCCCCAAGTGAGCCTCCAGTTATTTGTTCCCTGAACAAATAATATTGTACCGTTTTCTGTGCCATGTTTCTAAACTAAATCATCTTGCAAATGGCAGTCGTCATTGTCTCTGCGTATCTTGGTGATCGTTTGACATCATTCTAGCTAAAAAAAAATAGTATGACCAATTCCAATGTATTTTTTTTAATTTTTTTTTAATTTTAAATGAAATATTATTTTTCAATTTTGTTTCATATCTATTTAATTTGTTTGTTGTTTTTTCTTGTTACACGTAACAATTGCTGTCTACAGTTATAAAATACATACTCTATTATTAATAAAGATACATGCCTTTTAATACATTGTTAGTTGTTTTTCTATCAAGTGTAATATTAATTTTAGTAATGAGACTTTCAGTAACACATCATCACCATTGTCATAAACGTCACTGTACTTTTATTACGTGTCAATAATTTGCAAAACAAAACATTTGATTTTAGTACCTTCATCTAAAGAAAGTACAGTCGTGGCTTATACTTCATTTATTTTTGGTCTAGACTCATTTAAGTTGAGAGTAGTCGAACTGGCTGACTAATTATACGGACAACAGGTGTAATCTCTTGCCTTCTACTCACTGCTTTCCTCCCTGTCAGTCGCTCTCTTAATTTCTAAAATAAAATTTTGGTATGATTCTTTGTCAGTCTTCGTTCTTTGTGTTGTATCCGTGTGTTCTGTTTTACTACTACTACTACTACTATTACTACTACTACTACTTCTTGTCGCTTTCTGAAGAGCATAGGGTCTCGACGAAGCTACGCCAACGGACTCTATTTTGGGCGAGGACTCTGAGCTCTCCAAAGGACTTCCCCTTCTTTCTGTTTCCATCTCGATAGTTGTCCTCTACGAGATTCTTGGTCTTCCTCGTCTTCTTCTTCCCTGAGCATTCCGAAAGAGGGCTTGTCGCTCAATTGCATTTTAGTTCTTCTGCAGGGTACGCCCAATTCATCTGGGTGGTAATGGGTCTCTCGTTTGTCCTCCTCGAGAGATCTTTATCTGAAACAACGTTTGGTCAGAAAATTTGAAGTATTTTCCTCAGACACCTATTGATGAAAACCTGCCCACACTTGGTAATTTCCATTGTAACTTTATAAGTCTCGCTGTGTGTTCTATTCTACCATTTTATAATTTTTGTATCAGTTTGATTCTCTCGCTGTTGATCTGGACAGGGTCGGAGATAACTACGGAGCGAAGACTTATGGGATAATATGAAGAACAAGGAAGAACAATGAAGCCTTGTTCAACGACCCTTATTTACACTTCTGCGTTATCCAATTAAAAAATTCTTATGTTATTGTTACTTCAGTGGTGAGGAGGGTATCTGAAGCATAACGTGCCGGCTAAATTAGTACCAAACATTTGCTGACCGACCTGTATGCTAAGCTTACTGTAACGTGTCACGGTTTTCTAACTATACTTCCCACTACCTTTCTTTATCATCGTTGTACACGCGGAAGCTTCAACACATATAGTTTAGAGTGTTGTAACAATTTTGCACAAAGATATCGCGTGCGTTCAGTGCTGTCAATACTTGATAACTTTAATAGAGTAAATAACCTTGTGTTAATATTTTTTTACAATAGTTGTGACTAATGGAAAAGAATATTTTAGTTAAATCTAAGCATTAATGACCAATTATTAGTTGACCGGCATGCCATTTTCCTCTTTTCTGTATAGGACTATTCCATTATCAAGTATTACGCTCATAATTGTATATTACATACTTCTGAATGTTCTAAATATTTGTCAAGAAATTACTTATCCTTTCCAGATATGAAAATTAAGAATAGTCATAACTTTAGTGTTCTCCCCAAAATATACTCTTTATATTTTTTAATAATATTCTAATTTGACACTTAGAAAGAATTTCAGATTTCAGACTGGCCAAAAAAGTCTTAATGAACACTTGTTTCATAATTTCATAATTCATATGAACATTAGTTAACTGATCAAACTTACTTTAATTAACGGCTGTTCGTAGAATATATTATTATTTACTAAAACAATATTAAAGTTTTTGAAGCACAGAGCGAATTAAGTCTAAATGTATGGTATTTTAAAATAGTTATCTGAAATTAATAGTATACGAATATATATTTTACAATTAATTACACATGTAAGAGAACAATATGATAAGAAGAATAGTCAACTTCTGTAGTACTTGATGAAATAATAACATTCAGTTAATCTAATTAATTGGCTATACTTTGCGGATTGCAAGTAGCCTTGAACGATAGTTGTTAGATAATTCACCTCACTGTTGAGCTCTTTAAACGAAAATTCATTTTTATTTAGTTAGATATTTTGTTTTCACATTTATTATTATTGCTTATTACCTACGTTGGCTAGATTTCAATAATAACTGCACTAAACAAGAAATTAGAAAAGTCGGTACCGAGAACCATACATGACTTCCATGTTCTAAGATTTATATTCAAAATGATTTACTTGAATTTGGGTCGATAATTTCTAAAAAAATATCACCCACCCTCAAAGTATTTTCACTGTTTATAGATATTTTTGTTATTAGGATAGTCGTTTAATATAATGTTATTTTCGAGTCATTTCATCTATACAAATTAGGTACTTAATTCTTATAAAGAAACTAAACTACGCAGATATTCATCCCTCTTCGTCAACGATCCTGACCATTATTGACATTTACAATTTCATAAAGTAATAGTTTTATTATATGTAATTGCATATCCTTAAAAATTAAATACACGTACTTTATTTGATGTCATGAAAATAATTTTCAAAAATTTAACCCCTCCCCTTCAACTATCCTTGTCACTTATAGATATTTCATCTACCTTTATACAATGGATTATTATGATCTTCTTTTCAGGGTACTTTATTTACCAAAATTAAGTACTTTACTCTTGTTAAAGGTAAAACGTTGCAGGTAACCCCTTACCTTTAACCTATTTTTACTAAAATCATTAGACCTTGAGTCCTCTACAACTCAGCACATATGCAAAAAATTATTTGATTCTCTTTGAAATTACGGAAGTTATCGTTCGCCATAGAAAAAATCGACATACAGACACAGACACACAGACACGCACACAGAAAATGACTTTCGGAAAATGACTTTTCTTCATGTTTTGAGGGTAGTACAATCAGAATCAGCCCTTATTTCAAAAACGATTTTTTTTGCGATCACCACACTTCCATTTCCTTACGGAACATGGAAGTAAAAACACTTGTATTTAGATAATTTGTAAGTGCACAGGATTAATGTAAAACAGACATAAGTTTTACTCGACAAGGTAATTGTATGGAGGTTTAATTTCAAACATTAATTGGATAGTATTTGACAGGTTGCTCCACGTTTTATTATCTAGATTGGATGCTCCCCTTAGATCAAATGCTAAAAATATTGTAGGTTATATATAATAAGAATTTGTTAAGTAAGAAACTTAGACTATTGTCATATCATTAACACAGTAAGCGGTTATTCAGTTAACAAGATTGTACTAGCGTACCAGGGTCAATGGAACTAAGGATAATATCAGAGACATACACGTTTGTGACAATTGAACTTCTCTTACATGTATTTTAAATCAATATTGGTGTTTATTATTGACAAATGCCTCGTGTTCTTTCACCTTAAAATAAGAGAAAAGACTTACTTCCGACGCGGTAACCGTGTCCGAGTTAATGGTGGTATCCTCCACCTTGCTTATAGGAACCACTGTCTCCGTCATTGAATCCAGAACTGGCTGATGCTTGGGCCAAAGCACTGTAGTGTCTTCCCTTAGCTGCGGCGACTTCGCTAGTGTCGGCTAAGTGGCCGGATGGAAGTACTACTGGTACTGCTTGGGGACCGTGGTAAGCACCGGCACCTCCAAATCCTCCGGCACCACCCGAGGAGTGACCGTCGTATGAGGAGCTTCCGCCAGATGAGTAAGTCTGTGATGTCTTGGCTTGGGCAAGAGCAGCGTAGTGAGCATTCTTAGCGGCCGCAACGACGGGTGTATCAGCGATATGTCCGTCAGGAAGTACTATTGGTACAGCCTTGGGTCCGTTGTATCCTACAGGTCCGCCAACATTGCCGACTCCGGAGTAAGCTCCTGACGAGTGGAAGTCTGTGGGTGCTGCTAAGTTGTACCGCACGAGACAAACCGCAGCGCTAAGAACTACTTTGGCCTAAAAAAGGTGTAATTATTGAGTGGTTTTATCATATACATGTATATAGAAAATATTTAGCAAACTAACCTTTTGTAACCCGCCGTGTACAAAATAAAAATCAAGTAGATTTTGTTACTACGCGTTTTAAAGCATATGGTTCAACATCAGGTGTCTTAAAATAAATTAAATCACTCTTTCGAGGTCGTCACTAGCTAAAATCCAACTAAGAACATGGAATTTACGAGGTGTTAGGTGCGCACCCACCCAAGCTCAATTTACTACTAATGACCGTGCTGTAGTTGATTGAGCTTGAGTGGGTCCGCACTAATACCACGTGCAATCCATATGCTGAGTTGGATTATAGTTTCTTGACTACCTCGAAAGAATGATTTCATTTATTTGAAGATACCTGATGATGAAGCATATGCTTTAAAACGCGTAGTAACCAAATCTACTTGATTTTGATTTTGTACACGGCGGGTTACAAAAAGTTAGTTTGCTAATTCGCTACAAGTGGCTTGGATATCAAACCAAACGTGAATGTTGAAGTAAATATTTGTCTACAGTCAATCAGTAGGTTGTGCTCTATCAAGTTACATAGTTTGTAAACGACCATGGATATTTACGAACGTCAAATAACCCGTAGTAGAAAGAACGAAAAAATCAACAATTATTTTCATGTTTGAAAATAATTTAGTACACTTAAACATAACACAAATATTTAAGGATGTGCTTCAAATTATCGTCGTAAAACAGATAATACAATCGGTTTTACATATTCTTCTATAGCTCGATGACAATCACCTGTAACAGTAGCGTGGCGTCTATGTAACCGCTGTTGTCGGCTTTTATAAGAGAAAATAATAATTATTATATCACAGAATAAATAATTTAGTTATTGTATAATTTTAAATCCGAAAAATATTAGTAGGGAAACTTGAAGAAAAGCGTAGCATTGCTTTTGAACTGGTGGGCACTTGAGCCGTCTTCGGCAATGTTTTACTGAGTATGGTCATTGATCTCATAGTAGGTGTCTCTGTACAAACTGCGGGGGGGGGACACATTCGTTCACCCAATGTGTTGCCGCTGTATTAACCGGAAAAACGCTCTGTTAGCAGATATGTTCGTTTCGGAACCAAAGTGCAGCAGTTACTACCTACAAATTTGTGTTTTGGTCGTTTAGTTATATGTGTTTCT
The DNA here is from genome assembly GCA_034769895.1 of Magicicada septendecula. Lineage (NCBI taxonomy): Eukaryota > Metazoa > Arthropoda > Insecta > Hemiptera > Cicadidae > Magicicada > Magicicada septendecula. Next base: position 43,260,674 of record CM068373.1, on the reverse strand, counting down.
CTGTTTGTCTTTATTATTTTTAATTCGATTATTTGTGTTTTAATTTATTTTGTGTAAGTATAATGGGAGTCAGAGTCCGTTGAACCGGGACCCTCTTCTTCTGACAGCGAATGATAGAAAATACTATAAAAAAATATTTTGGCTCTAAAAAGAATATTTTGGCACTAAAAGGAACACTTGGTAGTAGAAAAAATTCGAATTAACTTTTAGGTTAAGGTCCAGCGCTTTCACAACCGGAAACAGGAGTTATGTTACCACGCCACGCCACTGATCGGTTATATCGGTCGAAGATATTAGCCGATGAAATTAAGCAGAAAAATCGCTGTACAATATACAAGAGCTCAAAAGCAAGACTTGTGATAACTTCTGTCTTGTTTTTACATTGCACGATAATCGGGAAAGATAAACATTAATAAGATTTATATCTCCAGTCTGAAACAAAAATGTTTAGATTTATTGACATCGTATTACTATAAGATACGATAAAAATAATGTACAAATTGTCTAACACCAGCGGGCCGAAACCTTCCAAGCGACGGCTACCGGTGTCAGTTACGCACTCAATAATACTTTATGGCGCGGAGATCTGGGCTGATGCACTCAAACTCGATAAATACAGAAGACGTAAGTTAGCGATGCAGCGAAGTGGAGAGATCAGAGTGGTTTGCGCCAACCCCACGGTTTCGGAGTAAGCGATTCCTGTCGTCGCTGGAATAATTCCAATCTATCTGTTGGCACAGAAGCGGAAACAGATGTACAGGAGGAAGACTAATGTAGATAAAGTACAAGCTCAGAGGGCAGCCAGGCTCCATACTATTGCTCAGCGGCAGGAAAGTTGAACCGCTAGGCTCATAAAACAGATAGCTGAGTGGACTGATTGCAAACGTGGCGAGATCAATTATTTCATAACAAAATTTCTACCTGGTCACGCGTGTTCCGGGCTTACCTGTACAGTATGAGAAAAGTAGATAGTCCAGAATGCATTTTCTGCAAACAGGAAATAGACGATATACAGCACCCATTTTTCATCTCTGACAGATGAAAAGAGAAGAGGCAAACCCTTGAAAATGTGTTGGGACAGATCACGCCCGAAAACATTATCGGACTAATGCTGCAGAGCGGGGAGACCACTGGAATCAGCGTACGTAGAAAAGGTACTAAAGCAAAAGAAGAAAGTAGAAAATGATCTTGCTAGAGCCGCTGACAGAATAGCGGAAAACAGGTAACGTGAACTCGCTGAACATTTAAAACAGATGAACGTCCACAGGACGAAGTACAAATGGTACGATTTTGAATTATTGCGAAAGCTGAGTCCCGAGGTGGATCCACAGGGTTTGCGGTTTTGGTGGGTGTGAGTCCCACACACCGTAGGAATGGCAGAGCTTCCTGCGGCAAACATTAGTTTTCCACAGTCTCCCTCGTAAAAATATATACAACATTTATTACAGTCACATAACCTTATAATCAAACAAAAGACGGGAAACAGAAACAGGTAAAGCCGTTCAAATACGGCCTCGAAATTTTGGGCAGTGTTTTGCAGAAGGGAATCTCATAGCTTAAATATACTCAAAAAACGCTATGTAACCATCAAATTAGGCAATCCATATTCGGCCTTTATGAATCGTCTACGCGAAATCAAGTCTTTGAGCTTTGGCGTCTCTCTGAATGGCGTTATATCTTTCACGATAAAAGTAATTGTGTTCGAGGTTACAACTGTCAATCAGTGAAACTGTGCCTTTGCTACTTTGCCTGCCGACATATAGTAGTAACTTAAGTAGTTCATGTAGGCTTACCTTTATCCAATACGGCTTAATAAACATTCATTCATTTGTTACTAATATTACGGTTTGTCGGGCTTTCAGGCAGTGGTCCGATGTTATATAACGCAAACGTTTCAGTCACTCCATCGGTGCTTGAGGAGTGAACACTGACACAGGTTTAACAGTCTGTGAACCACAGTACTGTGGTGGGTGAGGCTCAACAAGTGTCAGACCCTACAGTGTCAGGCCTCAGCCAGAGTAATGTGGTTCACAGACTGTTAGACCTGTGTCAGTGTTCGGACCTCAAGCACTGGAGTTGGCCACCGATGGAGTGGCTGAAACTTTTGCTTCAAATAACATCGGACCACGGCCTGAAAGCACGACAAACCGTAATATTAATGAATATGACGCCGGTCGTGAAACCCTCACAGACAACAACTGATTTCTTGGCTTTCGTTGTCCATGACGTCCCCGTTAGTTAACTAAATATAACTATTTCACCACCGACTCGGAACACAAAGTTTTTAAGGGTAAAAACGTAAAAGTTTCACCTTATAGCCTGAACCGGTTTTAGCTTTTAAAAAGCTTCTTCAGAGGCTTGGGAGCACCGTCCATCTTGTTGTTGGCGACGGTATCGACTTTCGAAAGATCGATGTTCTGTGTGTGGGGTGTAATATGTTCGAATAATGCGTGTGATTTGAATTGTGTCTGTTCGATTAGGATGTCGTTTTTATGTGTTTTCGTGTGTTTGTATATTTCCAATTGTTCTAGAGTGTCTTTGTGTAGTTCTAGAGTGTAGTGTCTTTGTGTGTTCAATGTATCTTTGCTTGAAGGTACGTCCTGTCTGGACTCTGTAGAATTTGTTGCAATCTGAACAATTTAGTTTGTAAACACCAGGTAGATCGAATTTGTTTTGTGCTTTGTGTGTGTGTTTTCATAGTGTGTGTTCTGTTTTGTTAGTATTTTTGTAAGCGATTCTTTACCCTGCTTTTTTGAATTTGTGGGCTATTTTTTCAGTTTGATTGTTGATGTATGTTAGTGTTATGAATTTGTTGTTTTCTGTCTTTGTCTGTTGTTTGTTTTGTGTTTTGTGTAGGATTTTATTGACTATTGTTCTGTCGTATCCGTTGGATTCTGCTAGATATTGTATCGTGTTTAGTTCCCATATTTTACGTTTTTACCCAAAAAACTTTTTGTTCCGAGTCGGTAGTGAAATAGTTATATTTAACAATTGATCCATTTGTTTAATATGCACATTATTAACGTATTTACCAATTACAACATGAATTACTTTTAAAAATTAACGCATGTACATACAAAAACAAACACTTACACACACACACGCGCACACACAATGTCAAAGTAGCCGTCGAAATAACAACAATAGTATCTTTAACAAAACCTTATCTCACAAATTATACATCAAGGTTGAAGGATACTTACAAATGAGTTCATGTCGATCCGCTGAGTATCCAGTCAGGTGTGATAATGTATGAGGATCACCAGGGTGACTATATATACACAATACCGCGTTAAGATTCTCATCCGCAACAATAGACATTCAGCGTATCCCTTCCACCCCGCAAAATGTGCGCGTTCATTGCACATTTCATTGTAAACGGACTTTCAGCTGTACTGAGAAAAAGTATTTCAACATTACGTTTATCGAACAATAACAGTGAGTTTTTAAAATTCGCACATGCAATCGCATCAAGTTAATTACGAATTCAACATTAAAATTCGTTGTATACAATGAACAGGTAAGATGTTTATCTGTTCAGACAGGAGTACATTAAAACTGGATGTGTAGAACTTGATTCATACGTAACAGTTTCATGTGAATACATTAAGGTATTATGTCGTTACTCTTGATGTGAATATTGAGAGTAAAAATCCTACGTCATCCGCATGATTTTCTATTCTTCTTGCTTTCATCAATTGATGTTATATTTCTTCATCTATTGTTACTTGTAAGCCTTGTCTCTAAGTAGTCTATCTGCATTATTTGTTCCATTATTCTGTCATTTATTACAAGAGTACACCTTATTGGGTTATTCGAAATTGTAATAATTAATTTTGTTTTCTCTTCCGCTATCTTCATGTTATATTTTTGGCATGCTTTGTTAAAATTATACACAAGTCTTTGTAAGTCATTTTGATTTTCCGCTATTACAATAATATTCGTCTGCATAATACATAATATTAAACACACTTTCACCTATCCGATATCCTCTCATGTGCTTTACGTCCTTAATAATTTCATCCATAACTACATGAAGAGTATGGGCTTAGGGAAAGACCCTCTGCCTGATTCTATTTGTTACAGATATATAATCTGAATATTCGCCATTGGCATGTTTTTATGTGGTTCACAAAAATTTTGGATTAACGTTTTAAACACAGCTTAGCGCAACTTAATTTCAACATGCCTCAGTGTTAAATACATCAAGCAATTCAATAAGTCTAGTAACATGTTTCATACTATGGATTATAGAAAATATACTAAATAATAATTACACGGTCACAATCAGTTTCATAATACGGTAGCTACGATTTGTAGTATATGGTAAAATAAATTAAAATTCTTCCAGAAAATATAATCTTTCTCTAGTTTTTTCGTCTTAATTATATCTGGGTTTGGATGTAACTCGGCCGTGACAGACTAAGAAACCGATAAAGTACTGGGACTTTATAAAGTCTGAGACTTTTATAATGTTTTAAAGCGTATAGTTAATACGTGAGGGCTCTTACGTGGCATAGGAATACATTTAATGAACCGAAAACTTTAAAACCTTTAAACACATTCTTTGAGAGACTACGTAGTGAGTAGAAAATTATAAAAACAAGACATCAAGGAGTATAAATTGTACTAATTAAAATTTCGCTAAACTATTGAATATATGAAATAAAATATTATATAAAACGCATAATGAAATACGAGGGTCATTCAATAAGTAAACAGACAAACAGTTGTAGAAAAGAAATTAATTGTAGCAGCTGATTGAAACTTTCAGGAGTGTTACCTGGCAACGTCGTTGTGAGTTTTGATCAGCAGTTCAATAATATATTGCATAAACATAACCAATACAGTTTTATTTACGATGGCGTGTCCTCTTGAGGACAGTACTTTCGAAGAACAGCGTTCTGTTATAAGATTTTTGGATTTGGAACCACTAACTTGGATTCACTATTTGAACCTGGGTAAAAGCGACAAAGCATGGAGTGGAAGCATCCCAGTTCACCCGCCAAAAAGAAACTCAAAACCCAGCCATCGGCTGGTAAGGTGATGTTAACCATCTTTTGGAGCTCCCAAGGCCCAATTTTCTGTGATTACCTACAAGACCAGCGTAACATCAATAGTCAGTACTATTCTGACATGATTGTGAACAAAGTTAAGCCTGCATTGAAGAAGAAATGTCCGGGATGGCAGAGGAAAGGTGTGATTCTTCTTCACGATAATGCCCGCCCACACACGGCAAAACTGACGTTCGAAACAATAAAAATAGTAGGTTGGGAGATCCTGCCTCATCCCCCTTATAGCCCTGACCTTGCCCCATCTGACTTTTTCTTGTTTGGCCCACTCAAGGAGACTTTGCGTGGTGTCAAGTTCAACAGCAATGAAGAAGCGAAGGAAAAACTTCAAAATTGGCTTCGACATCAAGGTAAAGAATTCTTTGCTGAGGGAGTGAAAAAGCTTATAAAGAGTTGGGAGAAGTGCGTAGACGTTGCTGGAGATTACGTTGAAAATTAAAAAAAAAATTGTATTGATTGAATTAAAAGTTTTTGCTCCACAGCTGTTTGTTTGTTTACTTATTTAATGACCCTCGTAATAAATAATATAAACGTAGAAGAAGCAATTAAAAAAGAAGTTTTTAGGGTAAAAGTGTTGAAAATGGAAGGAGTCCAGGTTAAGAGAGAGGAAAACGCAGGTTCAAAGTGGACTGAAGACAGGAAGAAGAGACATATTGAAAAGATGAAAGAATATTAGAGAAAAAGGAAAGATCAGGAATAAAAATTTAAATTGGCATGTGGTCCTTAGATGGTCGATACAAACAGAAAAAAGTAAATACAATTTTACAAAAATGACACAGTATTATTTTTAAAAAAAGTAGTAAACTCGGAATCCGGCCTCTTCCAGCAAGGGCGTTTTATCCAAAGTGACCAACTTTTAACGCATAAATAATCGTAGCCTATTATTCCCGCCCCGGAAGATAATCTAGACTTATCGTGACAGAAAGCTGTTAATCTCCTTCTTCTGGTCTCGTTACATACAGCAATGATTAATTCACAGAGCTCTAATTAACTCAGGAAAAGTGGTCGTAAATAATAGGATTTACAAACAAATTATGTAGCTGCTAGCTATAGTTAAAACAATACGGGTTATTATAAATTGTGTGTATACAATGCACATTTACCTAAGAACATCCATTGTTTGCTTCACAAATTACTCTCTGCTATAACGTACACCTATTCTATAATAGACTTATTCTACTAGGCGCTTCTAAGCGGTTGCTGTAGACAAGACAACAAAATGCCGATTAATCAAATTTGAAACGTGCATCTTTTGTCCCTCTTCGTGGTCTAGTGGCAAACATTTTCGCCTCCTGTGAAAGAGATTGTGGACTCGCTTCCCTTAGGAAATCTATACGCAGTTCCGCTCAATTTCACAAAATTCATCTTCACGAAGTAGGCTATTATCTGGGTTTGGAAGATTGTGACTGCTCCGTTTTAATCAGCCAATTAGTTTAGATATTTTTTATAAGTAGGCCTATTTGATTATTTAATAAATTAAATAATTTTAATCACCTTGGCTGTAATATCTCATATCAAACTGATATTGATTTGAATAGTAAGCTAACAAAATTTATACGCATCTGTGGAACGATTCATAGGTACCTGAAAAATAAAACACGGAAGAATACCCGAATGACATTTTATAAAACTGTGGCTGTCCCCACATTCCTATATGCTAGTGAGACATGGACTCTTGGTAAAAGGAACGTGGAGAGGATTCAGGCAGCCGAAATGAAATTTATAAGAGGGCCGCAAGGTTGTTCTCTCTTGATGATGATGATGATGATAAATTAATTATTTTTTTCTCTTTATTAATTAGTGATTATTAATAATTAATTTTTCCTGTGTTCAAACCATTAATACATTTTATGTGAGGCCTTGTATCGCTTTTTTATTTTTTCTGATCCTTGTTTTTTATCGTTGTTATTTGGTTCTTTCTTAAGTTGTTTGCATTTTGTGTTATTTTTATTATTTTCTGTCTTCATTCTCAGTAAGGATGGAGTAGGAACTTATGAGCGACTCCGCAAAAGCACTCTAGATCTCTCATTAATCATTGCTCTCTTTACTTCTCTCATACTGCTCAGGTTCTGTCTTAATTCACTTTGTCGTGTCCAAGTGCTTCTTCTGATCTTATTACAAGTCCAGCTCCGTGAACCATTCAGCACATTTCGTTTCCATTGCAGACATCTGTTTTAAGGGCCCTAAACATTTTCAATAGGGCATATGTTTCCACACTAATCCCCTTTTTTTGTTTCAGACAGTACAACTAAATCAAGGATTTTACTTTCGAATTCGTTAAAAACTTCCCCTACTGTTTTTCTTAAACCTTATATATTCCATACTCTAATCCTCATAGTCCGTTTACTTTTGTCGTTTATCTTTATTGAATCTATCCGCCTGCAATCTATTTGGATTTTTAACATTTTCTTTTTTTCCAGTGAATGGGAAGCTGGCCCATTGCATTAACCGCCAACCTGGAGGACCAGGCATTTTTTAATCAAGGCTTACTTCCTTTAGCATTGGTAAACCAATATATAACTACAAGGCAGCAGCTGCTAGTTTTGGTCCGACCCGAGTATTTTATTTCCCCGGTACCCACCATACTGGTGAGCGTTCCCCTATCCTCCACCTGGATAGGCGCCCGATGGGAGACTAGCAACTCCACACGAGAGTTGTGGTAAAATTACAATAGTATGGACACACGAAAAGAATGACACAGGAAAGATTGCCAAGGAGAGTTATGGAATGGACCCCACCAGGAAGAAGGAAAAGAGGAAGATCACCTATCACTTGGATAGAAGAAATTCAGACTATATTGGGGAAACGATAGATTGAAAAAGTTCTTTAGATGGACAAGGAGCAGTGGAAGATGATAATCCAATCACTTTCTATAATCGTTTGTTCCGGAAAATGAGTAAACATTGTACAACCGGAGTAACAACAAAATTTTCAATATTATTGGAACTATTTTCAATATTATATTATATTATAATATTTTCAATATTATTATTCATTACAGGGCGATTCGAAGATGCCATTTTTTAATTTAATTGCTTATTTTGTCAAGTGCAGCTTCTTCACAATGCAGTCATATTTACCATAGTGTTACTTCGTTAAGGAACAAAATTTAATTCTATGTGCGACTTGCATGGTCTGTCCAAAGTATTTCATCTGTCACTTGGAATCAAGGGAGCAATTTTGCGGGAAGCAATTGTCCCGGGAAGGAATTGTCATCAACTCATTCACCCAGCCAGCGTCTGGATATCTGGTTTGTATCAGGTGTGATGTGTAGTCCTTTGACATTCTTATGACTGGAGACAAAATATTATAAGACTCTGAAACTTATATTTGCTTCTTCTCTTTGACGTGTCAGCTATATTAATGACACAGTTTGTAATATGTCGAAAACTTAGGGAATTCATAAATCGCATTTCTGTTTTAGTACTTAGATTTAATTTCAGATAAAACGTTGAAGCCATTCCTTGATACGAGTTATTTTCAGGCGCCGATCCAGGGGGGATAGAGGCAGTTTTCCCTCCCCCCCAAAATGGTCACATCAGACGAAATTTTTTTCCTTGACTTGTGATTGTAGAATGGTTTTATGATCGTGAATATGACACAAAATTCATATCTCGTTTTGTAGAGGTATGCCTTTATTCTAAACTTACTTCAAACTGTAACTGTATCTTACCAAAATGTTAATGTTTGTCTGATACATAGCCTACCATAATTGAGTAGTGTGTATTTTAAACTGTAAGTGAGTATTATTAAAAGAACAATGAACTCACAAACACGAATATGATTGTATACTTGTACGTCATAATCTTACTGTGTTAATAATAACATTCTGTATTTTTATCATCGTTCATTCCTATAATTTATACTTTAGATCATTAAAAAGTTCGGGGGAACTTTTTATATTCCCCCGAAAAAGTCAACTCTTCCCCCTTCCAAAAAAAATTGCTGTTGGTTATTTTACGCGTCTGCAAACCTGTGTGTCCTGAAACGCTACTTAATGTACTTTTGATTACAGGTCTTCAGACATTACTACCGCTGACACAACTGATATATATATATATAGTTTTCAAATAAGTAGGTATCCAGTTATATCCACTGTAGCTATTTCCATTAACTGCTGTTTAAAACGTTGCTTACTGTGCTAATGTATTTGGCATAGATTAGGTTTATTCCTTATATATTTACTTACTGAATATCTTCACAAATGTAACAGTAAGTAGGAGAAAATTATAGGCCTATCTAAATTTATTATTATTATTATTATTATTATTTATTTTATAATAATATTAATATTATTAATAAAAAAATTTATCCAGGATACATTTTTTATTTTGTAAATTACAAATGTTTCGATAGTAATTCAACTATCGTCATCAGATATTATATATTATATCACAAGATATCTGATGATGATAGTTGGATTACCATCAAAATATTTGTAATTTACAAAATGAAAAATATATTCTTGTTAAAAGTTTTTTTTATTAACAATTATAATATAAAGTAACAAGAAAATTTTGAGCATATATGAATATATAATAATAATAACAATTATTATTAATATGAAAGAGATTTGTTTCGTAGTTGATACGTGGGTCTTTGGCACTTTGGCTTCCACGCCCGTTTATCTAAGCAGTACGAAGCTAACATTCTTTTAATAAAGTTTCTACAATGTTCTATCACTTTACAATGCCAAATTTTACTTTCTATTTAGAGGTTACCAGTCGTTTGGCCTCTTACAACATCTTTAGCTTCTGGTTTTCATAATTATATGTACTAATGTAAATGTATTTGAATATTATATCAAAATCTAGAAGAAAGACGTTTGCTTCCTCCAAAAATATCTGATTTTTTTAATTTTGCGTCTGTACGTTGGTGTAAACATATTATTATCTGCTTCTTTGATGCATTACGTATTCACATTTAAACAACAGATTCATAGTTGATAACGTCCTCATTTGAATTACAGTCTGTGTAATGCATAATTCTTTGTAAGGAAGACTAAAATTTCATTATAATATATTAAGTGTTGTGAAAAACATTTTGTTTTGCGGAGTCGAGCGTTGTGTCTTCCTTTTGAAGTTTGAAATAATTGAAGTCTTTCGCAACTGATGAAAAATTTACAATGTATTGGGGAAACTGACCACAGTATAAATACCACGACCACTTGTAGCGAATGTATCATTAACAGGTAGCAGTGATCTCAGAAGTCAACGCCATGCAGTCAATTGTAAGTACTTTTACACTACTACACATGAACAGACACGCACTTTAACACGACATGCGCACAAAGGCGCACACACACATACAAATAACCACACATTCATAAGTGTAAAAACTAAATAAATAGAGCAAATTAATTTCAAGATTGAAACATTATTAATGACTGTAGAAACTCTTATCAGAGTGTCTACTAACTGTCTTGTGTATGGAGCTGTGAAACGCGACCGCAAACACGCAGGATTGACTACCGCATTGTGTGTGCACACGAGCGCGCGCTGTTTCTTCGGTTTCGCGTTTGTATGTGACAGAGGTGTAAGTGAAGAGGGGAAGCGACGGAATTTACTACAAACCCTGGAATAGTCATATCTACTTCCACCAATTCAGATTAGTGTTGTGAAAAATTCATTTTCACCTAAATAATTCGGTACATTTATAGTTGAATTTAAATTAGTACACAGTTATTGAAACCGTGTATTAACTTCTAAGTAGGTTTTCTTGTCTTCAAATCGGATACACAAAATGAATACAAAAACATACCAAAACGAATATCCATCATCAGATCGGATAAATATTTCCGATCTGATGATAAGCTGTGAAGCTTGAAAGCGCTAATCGGATTAATTTTTCTATAGTAGTATTTCTGTTTGTGATTATAACCACTAACACAAATTTATAATTAAAAAAAATTATACGCTTTAGAAAGGCTGTATAGTCCAAAAATAGTATCGTTTTTATCGTCATATAATTCAATACGTCAGCTACAGTCATAGGTAGGCCTAATAGCGATTTCAGTAGACCAAACTCAGCAGTCAGTATTAAGTAGTTTTGATCAGTTCATATAATTATTTAGGCGTTAATTCAACGTCTTATTAAAAATTGTTTTATATGATGAAATACAGTACAATATTGACGTACCCTCACTTGCTTATGTATGTGTCGCTAATGTGTGCCATATATATCTCATTTATTATTTTAGTGGTAAAGCAGCAGATATGTAAGTACGAGAGGGGGAATAGAGAAAACAAACAGAGGGAGAGAGAGAGAGAGTGAGAGAGAGTGAGAGAGAGACCTTGACAGACGCAAATTGTAGAATTTAAATTTCTTTGTAAGTACAGTAGGTTAAGATTTCGTTCCAAACAACTATTATAGAAATAACAATGCCCCATCTGATGTTAAGAGAGGAATTATATAATAAAGGCGACTATATAGATAGGTGATTCGATCTTTTTTCTATTATTGAAAAACCCAAAAATAATAAATACTATTATCAAATTTTAAGTACGTCCGATTATATTAAATAGTACCATTCTCACCTACTTAACATGTTGAATTAGGGTTATTTTGGAAAGAATAAGAATAATTTTTTGTATATGGATGTATGAAATAAATTAAGTTAAAAAATGCTTACAAAACACCCTCCGCAAAATTCACTAACCTTGTGCAATAATAATAAAACGGAATAAAATCTAAGGCACAGGATTATTTCTACCGTTAATAAAAATGTCTGGTAAAAAATGATTGTATTTCATCTCTTCAGCGAACTATTTGCAAATGATGTAGCAATAAATAAAATAAATAGTATAATGTTCCGATAACGCTGTATAGAAATTTGAATACAATTATTTTTAATAGTTAAAAATAATTTCCAAATATTTCCACTTTATATACTATTTACAAACACAAGTTTTGAGTATTATTATTTAATAATGTTTAAGGTCACAGTAATTGTCTTCGCTGGAGCCTGTCTTATACAGCACGGTACAGCAGCACCCACAGACTTCCACTCGTTGGGCGGTTTCTCCGGGGTCGGCAATGTTGGCGGACCAATAGGATACAATGGGCCCAAAGCTGTACCGGTGGTACTCCCTGACGGACACATCGCTGATACACCCGCCGTCGCGGCAGCTAAGAGTGCTCACTACGCTGCTCTCGCCCAAGCCAAGACATCACAGACTTACTCATCTGGTGGAAGCTCGTCTTACGACGGTCACTCGGGTGGTGCCGGAGGTTTTGGAGGTGCCGGTGCTTACCAAGGTCCGCAAGCCGTACCTATTGTACTTCCTTCCGGCCACTTAGCAGACACTAGCGAAGTCGCCGCAGCTAAGGGAAGACACTACAATGCTTTGGCTCAAGCATCAGCCAGCTCTGGGTTCAACGATGGTGATGATGGATCCTACAGACAAGGTGGATCCTACAAACACTATTAAGTACAGTCTGTGATGTTCATTGTAGGAATGAATATTAAAATATAAGTAACGAATTTAAGAAATATTTTCTTGTTTAATGTGACATTCATGAAAAATTACCTACCGGTATCATATTGCTTTCCTATCAGAATCATGTCGTCCATAAGATTAAATAGTCAATTAAATCCCTTCAGAGATTTGTGAGATTACGTGTGTGTCCTGATAATAATCGATTCAGAAATCGTTTATGACAGTTGCTTCATGACAAAGTTGAACGATTAACGTTGAGGAGGTGTGAAGTTCAAAACTTCTTACACTCATCATAACACTGAATAATGTGGAGTACCAGGAGCTTCGACACAGCATTATAATGTATTTTTAATATACGTTTTTAAAAATATCGTGAAAATAGGATAAACACAAATTAATTGTATCTAGTAATTGATAGCAATTATTTATTTCTAAATGTGTTATTTATTTATATCAGTAGCATTAGCGGCTCATAATACAACCAAAAATCTAGAGGTGCACAAAAAAATTAAGCCTCAAGCAAGAACAATTTCAGGTCTTTATTAAAATAGTTTTAGATCTAATTAATTGTAAAAAATATAATTAAAATAAACAGTGTTTCTCTATTCAAATATTCGTTATAGTCACAACCAACTAACTGTGTGGAACACTACACGCACAGGACACATTCAAATAAACTTTGACTGATAACTGACAAACGAAAGCATATCGAATTGTTGGTAGCGTGTAGGTAGCTCGCTGTATGCTACCTAAGCCTGTCTCGCTTGCTTTTCTGTTCTCTCATTCACTCATGCTTAGCTGAGGCATACTCTTCAACGCCTGTAGACTAGTCACGTGCCTCCCTAATACTTTGCGTGAGGTGGCACGGAAACTGCTACCTACAGACTCAAACAACCTCACTTTGAAAGTAAAAATTCGACATTCGGAGACCGCGATGGCAGTTTAAAAAGGAACTTAGTATGAACATTTTAATAACATTTTACATAGGAATATAAATTGAGTATATTTGGACATGTATAAGAAAAATAGTTTACATACTTTTCATATCTCAGAATTTTTGGAAGTAGTGTTAACTATCTACCTACCTCCTAAAGAAAACACCCCTAGCCAGTAGGAAAGTTCAAAACTTTAAACCAGGGGTCCCAAAGCTCCCAAAAATAATAGGGCAAGTCCCTCCCCAAAAATTTCCCTATCCCCTATTTTTTTTTAATTCGCACTTCACGAAATTACCTTCACATATTATTTTACTGTAATGTTAATACCTTAATTAAGATCTAGGTGGTTTTTAACTGTACAAAAAATGACATGTTGGTATAAATTGTTTTTAATTGTAAATATAACAGTAATATTTTTATTCACTTAACAATTCTGGAAACTAACTAAATTTATGAAATCTACGGATTAAACTAACGAATAAGGTTAATTTTCGAATTACTATTTTTGTGACATTGAATAAAATTTTAGTTTGCACAACCTTTCTAATTTTTAAAGCTATTAGGTAACGTTGAATTGAGGATTATTGTTACAAGCAAAGATAGAAGAATACTCTATAAGTTTATGAGATTATGGATACTGATTAATCATTAAGCATCAGTATGGTCTGATAATGCCTCTCTTCACCCACTGTTTTATCGACTCTTTTTAAAGTAAATAATTACCTTCATCCGCCTTGTGACATAAAGGATTTTCGGATTATATGTTCCATCGTCAGATTACCGCTCTTTCAAGGTCGTTAGGATTAAAATAAAATCATTCAAAATATGCATCACACATCTAAACATCTACACATATAACTACAGCACTAAAGTCACATGAAAAGTCTGGTGCGCGCACCTTGACAACGGTTATTCTAACACTGCTGGTTTTTCCATTGACTGTCAATCTGTGAGGTGCGTTGTGGATATTTATGCTCTATATATTTGACGCCATGTCGTGTAATGAACTTGAATTAAGGCGTAATAAGGCGCTCTTAGGATTTTACATTTTCTGCCGGAGCTCCTAGGGCATGATAATGCTTAATATAGTGTGAATTAAACGTAACTGTTAAGGAGATGCACTTGCTTATGTCTTGAGTTGAGTCTAGTATTATGGAGTATTATCTGGATATTCATTATAATTTTTTTAAGACAACAGCAATTTGATTTATTGTATTGAGAAGATCAACAGGAACGGAAACACGAACAGGAACGAGACAACATATTTTTACAGTTCAACACACTGGTGACCAACTTTACTTTATCACCTCTTGCTTTCCCAATTTTTCAAGGCACCCTGTCATGAGGGCAACATTTGTCTAATAGCCAGAACAGTCTTAACAGTTTTATTTTATTTTTTTTTGAAATGCTAACACCTTTTTATTAAAGTACCGACAACAACCGATAATGACAGATAGGACTTCTTGATTGGGATGGATTATTTCGTCAGATTGCTGAGCAAGAATTGAATCAGTAGTACTTCTTTGTGAGATACACTAGATCCTGGCAGTCTCAGAAGATACGAGTTTTTATTTTTCAGAGACTACTAGACCTGAGTTCCCTTTACGGACAGCCTAACCTCTATAACTATCGTTTCCCATATTTATCGCTTAGTTGGAGTAGCAAATAGGGTGCACGGCAGTAAAAATATGGCGTCTTTGTCGTGGCTGTAAATCAGTCATCTTCTCATCCTAACACTTCCATTTGGCAAAAACTATTTTATCATAACGGTCTGAATTGTCTTCGTCATTGACTGATGTCAAATCATCCTTTTATGATTCAAGAGGTAAGTTAATGCCTTAACGCGATAGATTTACGTTAGATTATGAAGCTGAGTCCAAATGTCAGGAGAATTTATTGAAAAGATTATATGTTTTTCAAAATTTCAGGAGAATTGTCTAAAGATTTTTCACTTTTCCCTTTTTTATGTATTTTCTGGAAATGTCCATTTTTATCAGCACAGTCATTAATTTCCTATTATTGTTATTTAAATTAACAGTCTCCGTAACTCCAACTTCGTCGTGCTAATTTGCTAAACTGCTAAGTGTCATGTTCCGGACGTGGCCTTTCAGTGTTTCAACCATTTTCAAGTACTAAATCACGACCTAAGTCAAGTCGTGATTTAGGACTTCAAAATGGTTAAAACACTGAAAGGCCTCGTCCAGAACATGGCACTTAGCAGTTTAGCAAATAAGCCCGACGACGTTGTCGTTAATTTCTGCTTTTAAAATTGCAGAATCTTCCTTTACTTGACTTTCATTAACATTTTAGGGTTTGCTAGACGATCTAAAAAGTAAAAAAAGTAAAAGTTGTTTTGAGAATGTATTAGTTGATTTTGTACAACAGAGACTGTTTTTGTATTATAGATCCTGTTTTCAGTAAATACATATACATTGAGAGACTTGTTACTAAATGTATTTATTAAAACTCACATTTACTTATTGTAAACAATTTACTTGTGTTGTAAACAAAACACAAAAGAGTTTGTCTGTATCCTACCAAATTCAGATAAATGTTTATAAATTGCGAAACGCTCCTGTTCGAGGTAGATATTTTACGTAATTTCAAGAATCGATTTTTTTTTTTGAATAACTTGTTGAACACATACACGTTTCTGTTGAGACCAAAATCTTATGTTATTAAAACGTTAATTGTAGTAAATTTAGAAGGCCTAAAATCCGTTTGTGAAACATATTTCAGTAAACTCCTAAAACGAATCTGTAAGATCTAAATTGATTTTAGACATGTCTGGCTTTTCCAACAATTAAATATTAATGTTCTGGTTGGCCGGGCTATAAGTCCGTGGTCCGATCAGGCCCGGCTCTAGGCAGGGGTGAACCGTGCCATCGCCCAGGGCGGCAAATTTTAAAAGCCGCCAGATTCCGGGATGTTAAGTTTTGAAATTGAGGGGAAAAATAAAATATTCACTTAATTTCATCACAGTATGTAAGATCAGTAAGAATTACTTTATGTATAAAGTCAGCGTAGTTTAACGAAGAGTCGAAAACTCGTGAACGAGAGAACGTAAACCTGACAATGAGTGCTGCCTTGCATGAGTCATCAGCAGATACTAGTGGTCTGGCGACTGTATCTATAGAACTTCAGTTAGCTGAATCACTTGATTACAACGAAGTCATAAAGGAGTTTGCCCGTCCAAAAGCTAGACGAGTATTTTTTAACTAAGGTATATGATACATTACTTTTGTTATATTTCAACCATCATGAATTTTAGTTAGTATTTTAATTTTAAGTCGTCACATAGGCATACATTTTTATTGTCTCAAGATTCCTTGTATTGTCTCTACAATTTTGGTTGCAGCCGTTCGCCGCATCGTAAACGCGAAAAAGTTCTAATTATTTCATAAACACAACAATGCAAACATTTCTAGTCGTCATTTGAAGGTAATCGGCGTACCTTTAGAGTAGCTCTTGTGTGCGTGAATGTGTTCAGAGTTAAAATTGGGAGGGGGCGGCACTCATAAATACTGCACAGGGCGGCAGAAGCGCTGGGGGCCGGACCTGGGTCCGACTTAAATGTTGCAAAAGTTTCAGTGAAAACACTGACAAAGATTTTACAGTCAGTGAACCACAGTCAGGTTAGCCACAGTACTGTGGTTCACTGGCTGTAAAATCTTTGCAACATTTAACATCGCACGACGGGGTATATAGCCCGGCAAACCAGAATATTAACAACCACGACCCCAGCCGTGAAAGCCTTAGACAGCAATGAAATTAATTAATTAATTAATTAATTAATGAAATACATTAAACAACATAATATAAATATTAACTTTAACGTGACTATTATTGTAAGAGTATACATGATAACATTAAAATTTTAAAAATGTTTCCTAGAGGCCACATTAAAGTTGAAAATACATTGTTGTTTTAATTATAAGAATACTATGGCAGACTATAAATGAGTGGCATCTAAAATCAACAAAAAAACTAAAACAATAAAGGTTACTAAAGATTCATAATTTATATACTGTATTTGCATATGAAAGAAAGAGTGGAGCAGTAAAATAAAGAGCGTCTGTGTTGTCAGCTGGACGATGAAGAAGATGGAGTGGTTCCACCACTTTTCCCACTAGCCATCACCATCTACTAATTTTCAGTTACTTTAAGGGATCCGTTTGAGCTTATATGCGTGCTTTTTCAATAATAGTACTGCTATTTATCTTGCCTATGTACAGTGTTATACATTACCTCTAAATATTTATATGTAAAACAGTGATAAAATTATCTCGGTATTTAATTTTCATCAAATAGATAATTATCCGAGGACTAGAACAAAACACACATAATAGAACACAGTCCGCCACTTTCACTTACATGAGTTTCTTATTTTTTAGGCCAACAGGCTGACCAGGTTGTCACAGCGATAACAACCGAACGTTGAAAATCAAAATTAATCCATTTCACGATATTCAGTTTGGGGACGGTGTTAGCTATATATGCTTCACATTCATTTAAAAGCTATTGAAAAATGTTTTGCGAAATACAATTTAATATTTCAGAAGAATCTCAATAAACTTATTTCAATTTAAACAAAAAATTAATTTGTTTACAATAAATTGTAAATATTCAGCAAAATTCCCCCCTCAAAAATATTATCTGATTTTTAACTGGACATCTGTACATTTGTGTAAACTTGTCATTACCTGATTTCTTGAAACGTTACTTATTCACATTGAAAGAAGAGATACATACGTGATAACGTCCTCATTTGCATTACACAAATGTACAATTCGTACGGAAGACGAACATTTTTGTATAATACTTTAAGTGTTGTGAAAAAAAACATTTTGTTTAGCGAAGCCGAGCGTTGTGTCTTCCTTTTCAGGTTTGTAATAATTGAAGACTTTCGCAACTCAAGAAGAATTTACACTGTATTGGAGGAACTGGCCGCAGTATATATACCATGAACACTTGCAGCTAATGTATCATTAACAGGTAGCAGTGATCTCAGAATTGAACGCCATGCAGTCAATTGTAAGTTCTTCTATACTACTGCCCATGAACAGAAACGCATTTTTACATGACATATGCACAAGAGCGCGAACACGCGCGCGCACACACACACACACACACACACACACACACACACACACACACACACACACACACACAAAATGGGCACAGACTCATAAATTTACAAACCAAACAAATCGAGTAAAATATAATATTAAGATTGTATAATTTGTGATGTTATTAAATTTGTTTCTTCTGCAAGTAGTATAATTTCGTATATTCTTTTGCAAAATTATATAATTACTGCAAGAAACGTCGAGTGGTAACTATTTCATATATAACATTTTCATATATAGAAAATGATGAAAATTAAGATGGATTATTATTAATGACTGTTGAAACTCTTCATTGTCAGGGTGTCTTCTGAGTGTATTGTAATATAATCGATCTTTGAGACATAACCAGAAAACTCAAGTTAAACTACTGCATTGTGTGTGGTTTTAAAATAGTATAGGAATAGCGATGTACATCTGATTTTAAATCACGGTAATATAAAAAATTGTCTAATCAGACAATTAAATTAAAAAAATTATTTTAAAATCAGACAAACAGTTAAATCTTTTTTGAAATTTACGTATTCACACGTAGGACAACGTGTATATATAGAAACCATAACTCCTTACAGGCGATTCGTAATTTTTGTTATTTTCTACAATTAAATAAATATTCAGGATGAAAAGTCTAAAATCGTTACGTGACCATTTACGTTAAAGGATAACATACTCTCTTTCTAACCTATACTTAACATATTAAATTAGTAATTACTAGTAGATTATGGGTTATTTTCCAATGAACAGGAAATAGTAATGAATAGTTGTTTATATGGACGTATCAAATAAATCAAGTTAAAACATTTCTCCGGGAAATTCACTAATCGAATATAAAAAAAAAGGAACAAAATCTAAGGCTCAGCGAGTATTCCTATCGTTACTACTGACAACTGGTAAAATCGATTATATTTCATCTCTTCAGAGAATGATCTGCAAAGAGTAAAGGTAAATGAAATAAAATTTTAAAAAAACAATGAATTTCCAATAATGTTTCATCGAAATTCGGTTTGATAGATTTTAATGTGGAAAAATAATATCTAAAATAAGTGTACTGTAATATAATCAAACATTGAGACATAACCGGAAACGCAAGTTAATCTACTGCATTGTGTGGGGTTTGAAACAGTATAGTAATAGCAATGTACGTCTGATTTTAAATCACGGTAGTATAATCATTTGTCTAATCAGACAATTAAAATAAAAATCATTGTAAATCAGACAAGCAGTTATATCTTATTGAAATTTATATTTTATAATGACCTTACCTCAAGATGTTTTCTCCTTATTTGGTACATGTTTCGGGAAGCCTTGTATTCCCATCTTCAGTCTTCCTTTTTTTGAAACTTGTGAGGTATTTGTGTGTTGGCTGGTTGTTGCTGTGGTTTCCTGTTGGTCTCTGGTACTTTAAATTGGTATTATTGTGTGTGGTTGTGGTGTATATATTATTATTTTGTGTACTTTCTATGTTGAGTGCTTTGAAAACTCCTATCTGACGATGAGCTGAGAAGCTTGAAAGTGCTAATCTGGATAATTTGTCTATAGTGGTGTGCAACAGTAATAATTCTGTTTGTGATTATAACCACTAACACAACTTCCTTCATTAGGCTTTGAAAATTGTGTCATGTTTTGTATTGATTTGTATTTGTTCAGGTATTAGTTTGTTTTGTGTTTAATGTTTGTATATTCGTAAATTTTCCCAAATGTTCATTATGGTCCCTTTGCGTGGTGTGTGTTTTATTAGTGTAATATTGGTTATGTCTGGGAATTCATGTCCAGTCTTTATTGCATGTGTGGCCAAATTGGTACGTATTTTAGTACGTATTTCTTTGAAATGTACGTATTCACACGTAACACAACGTATATATATAGAGACCATAACACGTTACAGGCGATTCGAAATTTTTGTTATTTTCTACAATTAAATAAATATTCAGAATGAAAAGACTAATAACGTTAAGTGACCATTTACGTTAAAGGGTAACAAAGTGCCTTCTAACCTACTTAGCATGTTAAATTAGTAGATAGATGTAATTAGTATTAAATTAATGGTTATTTTCCAATGAACAGGAAATAGTTATGAATAGTTGTTTATATGGACGTATCAAATAAAAAAAATTAAAACATTTCTCCGGGAAATTCATTAATCGAATATAAAAATAAGGAACATAATCTAAGGCTCAGCGAGTATTCCTATCGTTACTACTGACAACTGGTAAAATCGATTATATTTCATCTCTTCAGAGAATGATCTGCAAAGAGTAAAGGTAAATAAAATAAAATTAAAAAAAACAATGAATTTCCAATAGTGTTACATCGAAATTCGATAAGATAGATTTTAATGTGGAAAAATAATATCTAAAATATTTTCATGTTACAGACGACATATAAACACAATTTGTTACATAATAATTATTTAATTTGTTTCAGGTCACAGTATTCCTCTTGGCTGCAGTTTGTCTTAAACAGCACGGTACAGCAGCGCCTACTAACTTCCACTCGTCTGGTGGTTTCTCAGGTGTCGGCAATGTTGGCGGGCCTGTAGGATACAACGGACCCCAGGCTGTACCAATGGTACTCCCTGACGGACACATCGCTGATACAACCGCAGTCGCGGCCGCTAAGAATGCTCACTACGCTGCTCTCGCTCAAGCCAAGACATCACAGACTTTCTCGTCTGGTGGAAGCTCCTCTTACGACGGTCACTCGGGTGGTGCCGGAGGTTTTGGAGGTGCCGGTGCTTACCACGGTCCCCGAGCCGTACCTATTGTACTTCCTTCCGGCCACTTAGCCGACACTAGCGAAGTCGCCGCTGCTAAGGGAAGACACTACAGTGCTTTGGCTCAAGCATCAGCCAGCTCTGGTTTCAACGATGGTGAAGATGGATCCTACAAACAAGGTGGATCCTATAAACACTATTAAGTGCAGTCTCTGATGTTCATTGTAGGAAAGAATATTAAAATATAAGTAATGAATTTCAGATATATTTTCTTGTTTAAGGTGATATTCATGAAAAATTACCTGACGGTATCATATTGCTTTCCTATCAGAGTCATGTCGTCCATATTAAATAGTTAATTAAATCCCTTCAGAGATTTGTGAGATGACGTGTGTGTGTCCTGATAATAATCGATTCAGAAATCGTTTATGACAGTTGCTTCATGACAAACGTTGAACGATGAACGATGAGGACGTGTGAAGTGCAAAACTCCTTAGCTTGATCAAAACACTGAAGAATGTGGCGTACCAGGAGCTTCAGCGACAACATTATATAAGAGGTTTGTCTAAAAAGTATTAAGACTGAATTTTTCCCGAGTAAGTAACAACACTGTGAGACCAGTAATGCAACAGCAGATGGCTATAACATTTGTTTATATTCTTAAAAATGTTCAGATTCTTAACTTTAACAGATTTGGCTGTGGTATGGTTTTTGTGAATGTTTGTTTTCTCATCTCACAAAAATAGAGCTTACTAGGCCTAATATTGAACACCGATATTCAATCAAATTTTGTGTCAATCTCCAACACAGTCCAACAGATACATTTATCAAATTGAAAAAAAAAACGTACGAAGATGAAGTGGCACAAATCATTTTTGGATGGCCGTGAAACCGTGGAGGATGAACATCGTTCTGGGCGACCAAGCACGAACTGACGAAAATGTGTTGAAAGTGAAAGATCTCATCAAGTTTGGTCCGCTTTCGACGTTGAGAATGATTGTTTATCAACAAAATTCAAATCACCAAACAGTTCATGAAATTTGGACGGATGATTTGAACTTGCGCAAAATCTGCGCAAAAATGGTTCCAAAAAATCTCACTCAGGAACAGAAGGACAAAAAAAAAAGTGTCTTGACCTTCTTGAGCGCATTCAAAATGACACAGATTTTATGAAAAGTGACATAACAGGTCATGAATCGTGGATCTATGAGTATGATCCAGAAATAAACCGTCAAAGTGAAGAGTGGCAAACAAAAGACTCGTCACGCCCAAAAAAAGCAAGAAAGGGCAGATCCATGATTAAGTAAATTCTCATTACTTTTTTCGACATTGAATGTAGTGTGCTTAAGGAATTTGTGCCTCAAAGACAGAAAGTCAATCAAACTTACTACCGTTAGGTTTTTGAGACACTCAGGAAAATGGTAATTCGGTCCGGCCAGAGACTGATGTTTCTTGGATGCTTCATCACGATAACGCTCCATGTCACACCTCACTTTCTGTGAATGAGTATTTGGCCAAAAAGGGCATTCCCGTGGTACCACAGCCCCCTTACTCCCCTGATCTTAGTCCATGCGATTATTTCCTATTTCCAAAAATCGTAGGCCAACTCCGGGGTCGTCATTTTGTAAGTGTGGAGAACATCCAAAAGATTGTGACGGACCAGCTAAAGGTATCATCAGTTGAAGACTTCCAGCACTGTTTCAATCAATGTCAACAACGTCTCCGTAAGTGTGTGGCTTCCCAAGGGAACTACTTGAAGGAGATATAATTGTTTTGTAGTTAATGCATCAATAAATAATTTTATGCTATTAGTGTCATTTCTTTTTAGAGAAACCTCGTATGTATT
The DNA here is from genome assembly GCA_034769895.1 of Magicicada septendecula. Taxonomy (NCBI): domain Eukaryota; kingdom Metazoa; phylum Arthropoda; class Insecta; order Hemiptera; family Cicadidae; genus Magicicada; species Magicicada septendecula. The sequence continues at coordinate 43,237,543 of CM068373.1, read as the reverse complement.
TTTTTAATTATACACTTTTAAAGATATAGTAAAAATTTGGAAAAACCAATGTGGTGTACCATACCTAGTATACTATTTGATACTAATTATTTATGTGTTATTCGCTTATATCATTAGGATTGGCGGCTCGTGGCCTAAAAATATGGTGCTGCACACAAAAATTAACTTTTAACTTTAGATCTTTATTAAAATAATATTAGACCTAATTAATTGTAAATATATAATTTAAATAAACAGTGTTTATTTATTCAAATATTCGTTAAAATCTCTACCAACTAACTATGTGCAACACTACTCCAGTGCTTCCCCGGTGAACAATGGAACCTCCCCCATGCATGACGGGAAAAGCATCCTGTTCCTTTACTAGATGATTAGAAAGGATTGCGTCCACGATATCTTACATCTCTCTCGCAGTCAGAATCAGGCTGACTGCCGGTCCACCGAGTTTGGGCATCACAGTCCTGTAGCTAGCTAGCCAGGTATTATTTGACATCTCGCCAAAGTTATTCACATCCTCTCTTTTGTTCCGAGTAATGGAGGCTTTTAGATCCCTTTTCGCAGTTTTATACTGTACCAAGAGGTACATTTGTACTTTTTCTCCTAGCTGCCAGCAGCCTGAGACCTAGACGTTTCTTCTGAGGACCGCAATTTCGTCCATCCACCAAGCGTTAAAATCGCCGGCTACCAATACCCGACCCTGAAGGTCCAAAACGGATCAACCTCTCTCCGCACACCACCCACATGCGCCTTTATGCTTGTTGCGCTCACTAATAGTAACCACATCGAATTTCAGGACATGTATAAACTGCATAAACAGGACAACTTATATGTACGTCCACTAACCGAATCCATTTATACATGGTTACCACGTGGTACCATGCACTAACTTAAAAGAAAAGTGCCCTAATTTTGAATGTACAGAACTTGATTTCTTTTAAGATAACCATGTATAACGTTTTATTTGTATGTTCACAGTATGCTTGCCTCAAAATCATTTTATTATGAATGTAAAAAAATGTATTTACAATTTGTAATTTTCGAACACAAAATACACGTGCTTATAATTGTGATACTCTATTTATTGGTAAGACGTATTAATACACAAAATAATTTAATTTTTTACTTACCGTTACGATCGCTTGTCTGGCTTCAGGGTTCGATCACATGTACGCTAGATACAAACATGGTCTACAGGTTAAGCAAAGCACTGACACAACTCATTTTGGAAGAGAATTACTATTTAATCTTTTACTTATGAACTTTGGTAAACTTAATAAGATTTCTTTAGTACATGTTTCAGATGTTGTGCAACTCTTGTATAATAGAACTTACGGACTATATCTTACCTTAGGTACCATGTATAAAGCACAAACACAATTATCACACAAACAGCCCAGCATTGCTCACGCACACATACACGCAGAATTTATAATGCCCTTAACATTTTAACAATGATAAATTTCCCCCCCACGGCGGACACGCGGTCTTCGCGCACAGTCATCTTCTCGTGAAATTTCTTATTTTATATTTCCCGAAAGTTATAAATTACACTGTCTCTGTTAAAATCGACCGCGGTCACATAAATTCAAATGATTAATCCACTTGTTAACTGTTAAATGTAAGTTTTTGTAACAAGCCTACTTCGCTTGTTCCGGCGCCGGAGGGTTCAGTTAGTAGACTGGGGACGATAATGTAACAGGTATTACTATTGTGATCTCATACTTGGTACGGAAATCACTGCCTTGATCTTCGTCGCCGTAGCTTAGTCCTATGGTAAGCATGTAGTCTTGTAGAATAAGGTAGCGAACGATCTCAGCTAGGCACTGGCTAACGTCACAAAAGGGCAGGACTTAGCCATGACTTCCTGCCGCTCAAACGCACATTGCTGAATTACATTTGCTCAAGCCATCTTGCTTTAAACCAACTAGGCGTCCTGGCCGAGCGCGGACTTGAGTAGTGGCGTGCGTGCATTGCCACACATATACAGAGTTCTTAGAAATTCGTTGAGATGCAAATTCCTTTGCCTAGTTACACAATGGAAATTGCGTATCGCCTTTGTCTCAAACTGTTCAGCTTACCATGAGTTCTCTTGTAACGAAATAACGTTGCACAATAATTTTATAAATCCCACACAAAAACGAAATAAACAAAAATGTAAATACCCCATACTGTAAAAAATAAAATAACCCAAAATTGACACGTTACAATACCCCCTCGATGAGAATTCTGCTGTCCAAAACAGAAGAAATCTCATCGATAAACCCCGAAGAGGACCGGTGAGGAACTGGTGCCAACAACCCCCTTGTTCTTAATCTACATGGGTACACGACCCCCCTGGCTCAGTGACTATGGACTCATCTAAACGAGATCACTGGACTTCTCCGTAAGAGATCCCAACACCGAGAAATCGAGCAGACTCGTACCACGGCGCACCTCGCCTTTTAACATGCTAACCCCAAAAATCCTCAATCCCTGGCTTAAATTATGCCAGATCCTCAGCCGATATGGATCCCCTTTTATGCAAGCTGGGCTGCCTTTAGCAGATACTGGGCTCACACACACTCACATTATATAACATCACACCTTGACAAATTCTTTACAGAAATAAAAAAATTCAAAATTCAAAATGATATATTTTACCAAAAAATTCTCTTCCTTGTTTTTCTGTTTTATTTCAAATGACAACTTAGATATTCCTCCTAATAAAAACATATCCTTACTCTAACATGTGAACCACTTATAATCTAACAATACACTGCAATACAAATAAATCAATAAAAATAAACATGGTTAATACACAAATAATATAATAATCAACACCTAAAATATTCATTCACTGGCAGGCGAAAATTTTTTTTTTTTTTTTTCAAAAATTAAAATTTCCAAAAAAAATATTTTCAAAAAAAATTTAAAATTCAAAAAAAAATTTAAATTTATTAAACGTTTCCTTTATCTATCGAAATTATTTTGTATTTGTTTGAATTGATAAAATAAACAAATTAAATTGACTTCCTACTACACAAGCTTAGTGGGTGTATGACCTCATCAGCTGATCGAAACTAGGTCAAGTATAAAACCCTTGACCTACATATGTTATGTATGATTTCTGTCTGAAAATACATTCAACATCTGTAACAACCTCATTTGAAACACAAAACAATACAATAAAACATTTAAAATAAACAAAACATTAATATAAATAATAAGCAAATTGACATTTAATTTATTTAGAATAAACAATTCTTAATTTTACATGATTTCCAAATTCTGTCACTGGTTTAAAAAATAAAAAATTATATATCTTTATTATAAATCTCTCTCTTTATTCAACAATCTTATTCTTCATTACGGTGGGTGATTTAAATTATTTGTCTCATTGACTGTACTAGATCTGTATACATATATCAACTTTCTCCCTCTGACTCTAACCTCTAACAACCTTTATTAACATGACACCCCTCTCTATTAAAACATCTCCCACAACACTCTAAACCCAACTTACCATTAAACTCAAATCGCCACCTTCTCTCTACATATAAAAAATACTCTCTAACCCTTTGTACATAGGATATGTGTTTCCCCACCCCCCAAAACTCAATTCCCTTATTTGGCCCCTGGATTCTACCTAAGGCGGCCCCTCCTCACTAAATCGGTACCTATCCCGTCCCAACATATCATTAAGTTGCGAACTCCTACATTACACTACCCCCTAATACAAAATTGCCATCCCCAAAAATCTCAATCTCATTACCGTACTACAACTACAACAAAATAACATCATTAATTATAAACAACAACATATCATTCAAAACTCTACAATTATTCTCCGTAACTACTGTGTCAACATCAATACTTCACAAAACTACATTACTTCAAAACAATATTACATTATATCATCTCTACTATTTCAACTTCACTTGGAATTCAATTTGGACAGATCTATATGTCCCACTAAATATTTATCACCCAAACACTATCTTTCATTAACCTTCACAAATTGTTACTTTATTTCTCATTTTATCAAATTATTTTTCCCATTACTTTAAAACATCTGTAATACATTAAAACATTACATCAAACATTAATTACTTGGAATATTTATAAACCATTTTACCCGTGACACGTTATAGCTGATCAGCTGATCTCCCTAACACAATTAAAACACATTTAAAAATGGAACCAATTACATGACATATATATATTTATTTATTTATCATTACTTCTCACCTCATTGTTTCCCCCTTTTCTGATTCTGATCATTTTGTGTTACCCGCCTGCCAGACAGTTTAATTATTGGCTTAGTTTAAAATATACACACACAATGAAAACACATATTTTTATCAACAACTATATCTAACTTACAACAATAAAATAATCTACTTAAAATTATAGCATGAACCCCTTGTATTGAGTGTCTGAGCATTTAGTTATTTAAACAGAGCGCAAGCAGTTTTATTGGATCAAAGTTTGAATTAGAAAAAAAAATTTTATGTTATAAAATCTTAAATTCGTGGCTCCTCTGAGCCACCCCCTGATCCACACACACTATTTCAAATTATGGAGGACTGTATTGTCCTTGCGCTTCGACAAAGACTGTATATTTTGGAGCAGGTTTTACCTCTCCGTGTCTTTGCATCCGCTATTACATTTGAACATTGTCGAATATCAACATATTCTTGTTATATATTTACTCGCCCTTAATGCGGGTCTACCACCTGTCTTTGCTACCCCCAAGCGGGCAGAGTGGCAGCCGCTGTTTCATAGTTCCGGGAGATTTCCCCTAATTGTCGCCCCCCATTGAATTTCTAATATGTACCAATTTCAAGTCAGCTATGGTCAAGGGACTTGATATGACCATAGCTGGCCGCTAGCCAAATCCACGATTAGTGCTGGTAAGGCAGTAATCGCCCGAAAAGTCGGGGAAATCTAACTTGCATTTCACTGCCTGTTACAATCATTACTACTATGTGCGACACGGTCGTCTAGCAGTGTGTAAATTTTAATTTATACGAAAAAGGTGTGCCGCACATTTTCGCCATTTCGGCCTCCGATGGAGGTAACACTCTCTGTTACCCCCAACCCATTTCGCCATCTACGGGAGCACAGGCCACCCCCGCAATAGCAACTTACTAACTAATTACAATTGAAAATTAAACTTTCTACATTTGCAGTTCCACACTCCATTGTTCTATCACTTCATTGAGCACCAAACTACCCCCCAAAAGCGTCCCCACTTCTTGTATTGATAACAAGTTTTTATTTTATTACACATCTTTTCAAAATGTTCCCATACTCACTGATACTAAAACTTGACAATTATATTTGGTCACTTAATTCTAGAATTTATTTACATTTTATATTTATAACTTATTCTAGTGGTCAATATCCCCGCCTGAAACGGGGGTGTTTTGCGATGAAAGATACAGATATTTCAACTCAGATCTACTTTGTGCAGTTACTTCCCCTCTTTCAACTGTGCTACCTTATCTTCTCATCTCTACTAAACCGTCGTCTGAGTCGAAATATCCCATCTTTCCCCGCAAAACTCTTCGTTTCTGGCTTAAGCAAAACTATTGTCAATGGCCCAACTTGAATTTTGCCACTGACACTGAAAATATTTTAAAATTTGCATGCACTGCCTTGTATTTAGGTGTAGCCTCCTTTATATATAACACTCTACGGCAGTGCAGGCACGTGACAAGTACATCAAAATTGTTGCACCTAGAGTGTATAAAAAATTTTAATTCGTCACGTACCTGTTGGGGTCCCCCTCCCCGTTCAAATATGTAGTTAAATTTCTAGTTTATACCAATTTTGGTGGAGCCGGACCATCGTTGCTTTCACCGCCCGAAAGAAGATCTGCCAACCATGGCCCGCCTCCGAGTTCCGAATTCCACGGCCAGGACTGGTAAGATCGTGGCCGCCCGAAAATGGGGGAGGATCCCTTCTAGAAACATAAAAAAAAACAATTAAATGCCATTCATACATTTACTCATTAATAAAAATCCTCATGCTGACCAAAATAATTTCAAATTTGTAGCGTTGTGCGTACCTACTAGCTCCCTGGTTTCTCTATTCTGTAACACATACGAATTCTTCATTTTTACCTCTACTATCTCGTACGGCCCCTCATAGAGCAAGAAAAATTTCTTAATCTCCTTATCTTGTGCACTTGATAAATCGTGGCGTCGCACCAATACCATCTGTCCAACCTCGTACTGCGTCCACTTACCTTTCATATCATGTCTCTGTTTTCTCCTTTCCCCCTTCGTTAACAAACTTTCATTCGCTAGTCTAAGTTTAACATCGTGACCAACAGTGTTGGTTTCCGGTGGATATTCAATTAATTGTTCCAAAATCCTCTGTGGACGCTTCCCTCTTACTAACTCATAAGGCGTGAACCCTGTCGACTCGTGGGTGGTGCAGTTAAGCCAATATTCGATCTTCTGGACATAGAGTGGCCACTCGCTGTGTTTGGCGTGGCAGTATGTTCGGAAAATTCTACCCAGCTCCCTCATGACTCTCTCCGCCTGATTGGACTGTGGATGATACACTGCGGTGTGCTTTGGGATGATACCTTCCCATCCGAGAGTCTGGCGCCATCTCCCGCTGATGAACTGCGGCCCATGGTCGGATAATATCACCTTCGGCTTTCCCACGTTGATCATATAATCGCGTGTAATCTTCTCGCTCAGCACCTTACTTGTTGCTCGCTTCACGCTATATAATCTTACATATTTGGAAAAAGTGTCAAGTACAACAAAAATATGCATCACTCCACCCCTTTGGCAATGGGCCATACAAATCTACAGCTACTAAATCAAATGGTTTTTCTACTTTAATATAATTCAGTTCTCCTTCTAACCTATAATTCACAACTTTAGATTTCTGACATATCTCGCAAACTCTGAGTATTTTTCGGACGCGTTTCTCCATATTCTTAAATAGACAAGATTCCTTTAACACATTCACACACTTCCGTGCCCCAAAATGTCCGTATCTAAAGTGACAGTCCCACACTATTTTCTCTATCAACCCTTCAGGTATGACTAACCTCCAATCTCTCTCTCTCCCCTCTACTTTTTTAAACAAACTTCCTTTAAACACTTGAAAATATTGTTTATACCCAAACTCATCTACATCGGATTCTAGGCTAGTAATGATTTTATTTAATTTACTATCAGCTCTCTGCATTACATTTATATCCTTTAACTCTTCCCCAAAAAGTTTATCTTCCCTGGACAATCTATAGATTTCTATTTCTTTGATATCTCTACCCGTTCTATTTCTGTCTATGTCTACTCGTGATAGTGTGTCTGGCACCCTATTCTCTACGCCCTTAATGTATTCCCAAGAAAAATTATACTCTTGAAGAGCTAACACCCACCTGGTTATCCGGCTGTGTGTGAGTTTGCAAGTGTTCAGGAACGACAGCGCTTTATGATCCGTCCTGATGATGGTTCTATTACCCAGCAGATACTTACGGAACTTCCTCACGGCGAATACTATACTAAGGAGCTCCTTCTCGGTTGTAGTATAGTTGCGTTCTGCAGCTAGCAACGTCCGGCTGGCGAAGGCGATGGTTTTGTGTTCTTTCGCCTCGTCCTCTTGGTATAGTTCTGCTCCAAGTGCTATATTGCTTGCGTCGGTCTGTAAGTAAAATTTTTCATTAAAATTGGGATGATTCATTAAAATCATATCAGCGAACTTATTTTTAATTTCGTTGAACGCGGCTCTTTCGTTATCGCCCCACCTCCATTGTTTGTTCTTTTGCAGCACTGCGCTGAGTCGGGCCGTCGTCTGGGAGTAGTTCCGCTGGAACTTCCTGTAAAAATTACAGAGACCAAGAAAACTTTGCAATTGTTTTATATTTTTAGGCTCCGGGAACGTCAGGATGGATTCTACTTTATCCGGATTAGCACGTATTCCTGTAGGTGTTATTATGAAACCTAAAAATGTATCTCAGTTTGCAAAAATTTTGATTTGTCCCAATTCACCGTCAAACCTCCCTGGTGTAACTTCTCCAATACATACTCTAAATGTTCGACATGCTCCTCAAACGTTCTAGAAGCGATTAGTATGTCATCCACATATATGGTTAAAAAGTCTAAGTTATGGGGTTGCAAAATCTCATCAAGACACTTAATAAAGCTGGCTACACTGGTGTTCAAACCAAACGGCAAACGCTTAAATTGATAATTTTTTCCGTTGAACAAGAACGCGGTATACTTCCTGCTATTTACTGCCAACGGGACTTGCCAATACCCTGCAGTCAGGTCTAAAGAGGTCATATATTTCACACCGCTGAATTTCTGAAAAATCTCTTCTATCGCTTCAGGTGACTCCCGGTCTGGATTAATTATTTGATTGATCTTGCGGGCATCTAGACATAACCTCACTCTCCCATCTTTTTTGATCACTACTACTAACGGGTTGGAATAAGTTGATACCGACCTTTCTATAATATCCCCCGCTAACATCCTATCCAATTCTAACTGTACGGCCTCCCTTTTCGAATATGGTACCGGATAACTACGTTGGACATATGGCGCATGCTCCCTCACCTTTAACTCGCATTCATAACCTTTTGCCCTTCCTCGTTCCCCAGCAAACACTCCCCTATAATCCGCAACTACCCGCCACAGCGCTTTACGCTGAGAACTCCCTATTACGCCACCTTCCCCGCAAAATTTAACCTCTCTATCCGCCCATATTCTCTCTCCACTCTCTTCACTCACACTCTCTCTACACGCATGTATACTAAATTCCATATCCCCATTTATACCAGATATGGTCTTATCTGGTATAACCCTTATACCCGAAATCTTTACTGTGTCTAAAACCCGTTCAAAATTAACCGTTACTTGTTTATTTTCATTACTCAATTCTAAAATTCTTTTTCTAAAATTGATGACCGCATTATTTCTTATTAAAAAATCATTACCCAAAATCACTTCTAAATTTAAACCCCTTACAACTAGAAATGTATTCTCATAGCTTTCCCCATTTATTAACATGTTCAACTGGACTTGTGTTGTAACCCATTTACTTCTAACACCCGTAATGCCTACAATTGTTACTCCCGCTACTGGCAAAGACGGAACATGTTTGTTAGTCTCTTTCAATTTATTCAGTACATGTTCTGCTATTACGGATATTTCGCTACCTGTATCTATAAGTGTCAAGACTGACTTACCTTCTATCTCCAGTTTTACCTCAGTCAACCACGCCTCTTGTCTCCTCGTCTCCGCCTCCTCTTCTTCCATCAATTCCGTAGCCAAGTCCGTGTGGATCGTGTTATTCCTGTATTTATTTTCGTGGACCCCGTGATTATTCCTCGACAATGGCCGGGCCTCCTCATCCATTGTCCTCCTTAGTTTCCCGTCCTTTCGTCTGCATTACGGGGCGTATACACTCTACCCATATGCTGATTTCCTCCTTCGTTTCTCAGATTCTCTGCTCGTCGGTCACCGTTCCTCTGCTGTGGGTTGTTGAATCTCTGTGGTGTCCTCTGCTGCTGTCCGGGCCTTGCCCTTCTACATCTATAACAAAAATTACGTTCAGCATAATTTTCCACCAGACACCCGTCACATTTCCACATCGGGTATCGTCTGTCTCGTTCTCGACCATTTTGTGTGGTTCCCCCGTTTGGTCCTCCTCTTGGTGTATAATTACCTCCATTTTGCATATTAAGTTGTTGTATGCGTCTGCTGTCTTCCTGGTCCTTAATATTCTGAAAAACATCCAATATTTTTTCTAATTCATTTATATCGCTTACCTCTCTGGTCATTAACGTGATCTGCACTTCCCTCGGTAGGTGCTTACTGATGTGGCGTACAAACGACTGGAATGGCAACGGTGGTTCTAAGTACTTCGCTTCGTTGTATAGCTTCATGGTATACACGGTAATATTCCGGTTGTTTCTCCCAAAGCTCCCGGTTCCCATTATCTGGCTTCGTAGTATCTCCTGGTCCTCCTCCGACCAGTATTTATTCCGAAAGGCTTTTTCAAAATCTCCATACCTCTCCCATTCGTTTCGATGTGTCTCCGCCCATATCTCCGAATCGCCTTTAAAACATTTCAAAATTTTTATAAGTTTAACCTCCCAACTACTACCATTAAATGTGTCAAATTCCCGTACTCGATTCAAAAATTGCATTGGATGCACTCTCCTATTTTCACTACTAAAAGTTTCTAATTCTATTTCATTGTTTGTGTCTCGTGTCATGAATATGCGTTCAGTAACATTGTTTAAATTTTGGTTTCTTACTAAACTTAATTCGTCTCTCATACTACTAATGTTTTGTTCAAGTGAATATAATTTTTTGTCATTACTATATTCAGACTGTACGTTATTCTTTGATATTACATCGATAGATTCATTTTCTGCTTGTATTTCTGTCTTATAATTATTTTCAATTTCATTTATTTTAGAGTCTATCTTATTTTGGTGTTCATCAATATTTTGACTAATTTTTTCAACCGTCATTACTACGCTACTCAACTTACATTCAGTTTCAGTATTACATTAATTAATTTTAGATTCTATGTCATTGTTATACTCATTCATTGACTTTATTAATGTTTCATTGTTCTCATTGATTTGCTTCTCAACTCTATTTATCTGACTATCGACTTCATTAAATTTAACATCTATCTGCTGTATGGAATTATCTAACTTGGTTTCTACTTGGTTAAGTTTATCAGTAAATTCTACTTTGGTATTTTCACAACGTTTATTAATTTCTTGAATCTCATTCTTTAACTCGTGAAACTTGACATTGGAATCAATTTGTTGCACTTTATATTTTGTATTTACATTGCTATTTATATTTTCAGACATGGTTTTTATTAGATTAAACAGATCGTCCATCGACAACTCTTTGGTTCGTGTTGTCGACGGAGTAGATTGTCCTGCTATGTTTCCGTCAGTGAAGCCTACTTCTTTACTATTAATTCTACTTTCCCTATCTACTTTCGGGGTTACTTGAATCCCTGAATCTTCATTTACTTTACTTTGATCTGTTATACTTATTTCTGCTTCATTCTGACTCACACTCGGAGTCGAATGTTTTTCAAAGTTACTAATGTTTGAGTCGTCGAAAACTTCGACACTCGTCATTTCATTTACGTTATTTTCGTTATCCGACATTTTTTATGATTTATATTCAAAATATTAATAATCTAGCTAATTAATTCCTTGTAATGTGCTTTTATATTGCTTTTGGTATAGCTCTGCGTACACAACGCCTTGTTATTTTGCTACGCTAACCTAAAACACATGTTTGTATCTTTATTGTAGATGTGGAATTTAATTAATTAATTATAATTAATTATAATTCGTCCTGTTTCGCGGCGCCAATTGTGATACTCTATTTATTGGTAAGACGTATTAATACACAAAATAATTTAATTTTTTACTTACCGTTACGATCGCTTGTCTGGCTTCAGGGTTCGATCACATGTACGCTAGATACAAACATGGTCTACAGGTTAAGCAAAGCACTGACACAACTCATTTTGGAAGAGAATTACTATTTAATCTTTTACTTATGAACTTTGGTAAACTTAACAAGATTTCTTTAGTACATGTTTCAGATGTTGTGCAACTCTTGTATAATAGAACTTACGGACTATATCTTACCTTAGGTACCATTTATAAAGCACAAACACAATTATCACACAAACAGCCCAGCATTGCTCACGCACACATACACGCAGAATTTATAATGCCCTTAACATTTTAACAATGATAAATTTCCCCCCCACGGCGGACACGCGGTCTTCGCGCACAGTCATCTTCTCGTGAAATTTCTTATTTTATATTTCCCGAAAGTTATAAATTACACTGTCTCTGTTAAAATCGACCGCGGTCACATAAATTCAAATGATTAATCCACTTGTTAACTGTTAAATGTAAGTTTTTGTAACAAGCCTACTTCGCTTGTTCCGGCGCAGGAGGGTTCAGTTAGTAGACTGGGGACGATAATGTAACAGGTATTACTATTGTGATCTCATACTTGGTACGGAAATCACTGCCTTGATCTTCGTCGCCGTAGCTTAGTCCTATGCTAAGCATGTAGTCTTGTAGAATAAGGTAGCGAACGATCGCAGCTAGGCATTGGCTAACGTCACAAAAGGGCAGGACTTAGCCATGACTTCCTGCCGCTCAAACGCACATTGCTGAATTACATTTGCTCAAGCCATCTTGCTTTAAACCAACTAGGCGTCCTGGCCGAGCGCGGACTTGAGTAGTGGCGTGCGTGCATTGCCACACATATACAGAGTTCTTAGAAATTCGTGGAGATGCAAATTCCTTTGCCTAGTTACACAATGGAAATTGCGTATCGCATTTGTCTCAAACTGTTCAGCTTACCATGAGTTCTCTTGTAACGAAATAACGTTGCAAAATAATTTTATAAATCCCACACAAAAACGAAATAAACAAAAATGTAAATACCCCATACTGTAAAAACTAAAATAACCCAAAATCGACACGTTACATAATTGATCTAAATTTTCTCAACAAAATACAATATTTGTCAACAGATGACCGAAGGCTCTTAACAGAAATTCATCCATACACATATATCATAATATGTTGAAATGTTTTCATTATTTTTCAGACTTAACTTTTTGTGTTGTTTACTATTACAAGCCAAATGGGTTAATTGTCCTCTTTGGAAGAATTTCAACTTTACTGATTGATTATTTAGTTGATTTTTAATATTTTTCACCCAATTTATATTGTACAAGCACAGGAAGATGTACAGATGTTGAATATTAGATGTTGGAAGGGCAACTAAGAACATTTGTTGTGATTTCTGCGGAAAAGTAGTAAATCGGTTTTGCTGATTTTAAACTATAAGTTGACCTATAGACCAAATATTCGTGTACACTGGTGTAGCATATCGTGTATCGACGTTACTGATTAATTATTCAGTTGATTTTAAAAATTGTTCGCCCAATTTTATTGTAGGCTACACGAAAAGCAAAATGTACAGATATTGGATATTACATGCTGAATGGCGAATTAAGAGCGTTTGTTTCATTTGAGCTAATGCTAAAGAATAAATAAATTATATTGTTTTTCAATAAGTATTGTTAAAGCATACATTTAATGAACTCATTAAAATATGGTGTCATTAAATTGGAAATCATTTAGAAACTGACATACTTTCTATGACAAAAAATATAATAAATAACTTTGTTACATCGTGTACGATAAAACCGAAACAAGCTCTACAGTGATTATTACCCTTCAGAAACTTTTATTGTGTTTATTTATTGTATTCACAAATAATTTTTTATTTTGTTTAAATTTCACACGATCTTATATATGCTTGATAGTTTATGCTTTAAATAGGTAAAAACGTCTATAGAGTAGTTCATATACGAGGATCATCTCAAAAGTAAGTTTTCCAATTTTTTCTTCCAAAAGGAAATAACGCAAACAGGCTGACGAAGGTAGGAGAACTTTTATTTGTGTGTAGTGGCAGTAGTGCCAAAAACCTCATCTGTTGGGTAGCAACGTAACAACACGAAATTTAAAATCACGGACGTTCAATTTAACAGCGGGTCCCATTGCAAACTGCGTAGTTTGATAGGGGTTTTTGCTACAAAAAATGAATCAGAGACTGAAATTCATCGTCACTTAGTTTCTGTGTAAAGACTTAAGTGCTTTTAAATGGTCCGCTGGTGGCATACATCGTTCTTGAGAGGAAACGTTTTGCTGAACAACAAAGTTCTTCTGCTCCACGACAACGGGCGTCCCCATTTGACGCGAGTCACGGAACGAATTTGTTAGAGTCCTTTCGAAGGGAGATTTTCGACCATCCCTCATATTCACCCGATTTGGCTCCGAGCGATTTCCATGTTTTCCCCCATCTCAAAGAACACTCGGGAGGACAACGTTTCGAAACGGATACGGAAGTGAAACAGGCGGTTGACGGCTGGCTCCAAAATCAAGGCAGGTAATGTTCAAAGAATGAACTGAAAAACTGTTTTTACGCTACAAAAAGTGTATTGAAAAGGCTGGAGATTATATTGAAAAATAAGTACACGTTTTTGAATAAATTACAGTTTTTTTCTTAATTTTTACATGTGTTTTTTATTTTTCCTAAATCCAGAGAACCTTACTTTTGAGATGACCATCATATAAGTAGTGTTGTGATTACTGACTTGTAGTTTTTGGTTAATCATTAAAAAGGTCCCTACAAGTAGTTTGTTATCCAGTATTTTATTTTTGTTTTCTACAGTTACGTGTACCAATAAATTTATGTGAATTTTATATCAGAAATTAGAAGTAAAACTTTTTCTTCTGCCACAAAATAACAGTTGATTTTCAATTAGACGTCTGTACTTTGTGTACACTTTATTATTATCTGTTTCTTTGATACATTACGTATTCACATTGTAACAACAGATTCATAGGTGATAACGTCCTCATTTGCATTACAGTGTGTGCAATACTTAATTCGTACGGAATACGAAAATGTTTAGGGTAATACTGTTAACTGCTGTGAAAACATTCTGTTTAGCGGAGCCGAGCTTTGTATCTTCCTTTTGTGGTTTGAGATAATTGAAGACTTTCGCAACTGAAGAAGAATTTACACTGTATTGGGGGAACTGACCACAGTATAAATACCACGACCACATGCAGCCAATGTATCATTAACAGGTAGCAGTGACCTCAGAAGCCAACGATATGCAGTCAATTGTAAGTACTTCTATACTACTGCACATGAACAGACACGCGTTTCTACACAACATACGCACAAGGGCGCGACACACGTACAATTACGCGCGCGCGCACGCACACACACACAACCACTGGGCACAAATCATAAGTTTACAAACCAAACAAATCGAGTAAAATAATATTATTGTTTCAACATTAATAATGACTGTTGAAACTCTTCATTGGCAGGGCGTCATGTAAATGTATTGAAATATGATCGGGGTTTGGGACAACCGGAATACGCAAGTACTGAATTGTGTGTGTACGAGCGCGAGAGCGCGGTGACCTTGGGTAAGCTTTTCTATGTGGCACAGGTTCCAATGAGTTCCGTAGGTTTTGGGGGGGGGGGGCGAAACAATTTTACAAGGAACTCTTAAAAATAATCATATCCACTACTACCTGTACTTGATTACATTTTTTTAAGATAAATTATAGTACATTCATAGACTACGTTTTTATTTATAAATTAATACTCAGTTATTTTTTTTTTGAAATAGTAAATGTGTAAGTATCTTTTCTTGGTTTAAAATCGGGCCCACAAAAAAAAAACACTTTGTAAAGACTTCACAATACTAACATAATGTCAGCTTTAGCATCACATCATTCATAAGCAAATTATAAGCAAATATAAACAAACCTGATTAAGCAGTAAAAGCAGATGCAATAGTATTATGCAGTCTATATTAAGTAGTTTTGATTAGTTCATACTAGTAAGTAGGGGTTAACTCAACGTCGTAATTAATATTATTTTATGTGGTAAAGTACAACAAAATGCACACTTACCGACACTTAAGTATTTATTATTTAAGTAAATGCACACTTACCGACCACTTATTATTTTGATGGTCGAAGAGATAGTGGTGAAGCAACAGAGATGTAGGCCTAAATACAGGAATACAGGAAAATGGTGCCAAGAGGAAAATAGTGTGAGAGAGAGAGAGAGAGAGACAGAGAGAGAGAGAGAGAGAGAGAGAGAGAGAGAGAGAGAGAGAGAGAGAGAGAGAGAGAGAGAGAGAGAGAGAGAGAGAGAGTGATGGAAAGCGGGACTTGGAATTACAAAGTTTTTTAATTAAGGAGCATTAAGGCCTATAATTAATTACTAGGCCTATAGAAATAGCAATGCACATCTTATTAACACAACGGACGGTTAAATACAAATTTGTCAAACAATCATTTAAAATAAGATAAACCGTTATATATATATATATTTTTTTTTTTAAATTACGTATTTACGTAACACGACGTAAAGTATAGAAACCATAAGTCGTTAAAGGTGATTCGACTTTTTAATAGTTTCTACAATTAAACAAAGATTCAGTGTGGAAAGCCTAATGTCGTTGCGGGTCTATTTATGTTAAAGTGTAACTTAGTTTGTTTCTAACTACCTAAATTCACTAACTAAATATGAAAAACGGAATCAAATCTAAAGGGTCAGCGAGTATTCCCACCGGTAATAAAGATAACCGGTAAAATCGGGTTTATTTTATCAACGGCGAGTGATCTGCAAATACTAGGCGTATAACAATAAATAAAATAAATAACAAAAATGAAATTACAATACAGATATATCCAAATTGACGCCATAGATTTTAATGAAAATGTTTTTTATTATTTCTACCTTAAATACTAATTACAAGCATACATAAATTTTGAACATAATTATTTAATAATGTTTCAGATCAACGTAATCCTCTTCGCTGCAGCTTGTCTTATACAGCAGAGTACAGCAGCGCCTACAGACTTCCACTCGTCTGGCGGTTTCTCCACAGTCGGCATTGTAGGCGGACCTGTAGGATACGACG
The DNA here is from genome assembly GCA_034769895.1 of Magicicada septendecula. NCBI lineage: Eukaryota > Metazoa > Arthropoda > Insecta > Hemiptera > Cicadidae > Magicicada > Magicicada septendecula. The sequence goes on along the minus strand of CM068373.1, from coordinate 43,221,001 downwards.
GACCCAAAGCTGTACCGGTAGTACTCCCAGATGGACACATCGCTGATACACCCACCGTTGCGGCCGCTAAGAATGCTCACTACGCTGCTCTCGCCCAAGTCAAGACATCACAGACTTACTCATCTGGAGGAAGCTCCTCTTACGACGGTCAATCCTCGGGTGGTGCCGGAGGATTTGGAGGTGCCGGTGCTTACCACGGTCCGCAAGCCATACCTATTGTACTTTCTTCCGGCCACTTAGCCGACACTAGCGAAGTCGCCGCTGCTAAAGGAAGACACTACAATGCTTTGGTTCAAGCGGCTGGCAGCTCTGGATTCAACGATGGTGATGATGGATCCTACAAGCAAGGTGGATCCTATAAACACTATTAAGTACAGTCTGTGATGTTGGTTGTGAGAAAGAATAGTAAAATACTAGTAAATGATTTAATATATATTTTCTTCTTTCTATTAATTTAAAGTTAATTTCTCTTCTAATAGTTCCTATCCGTTTCGGATGTTGGATATCATACAGACTATTTTAACTTTCTGCACTGCTGCACGGAATAAGTCAGTTGTACTCATGCCAAACCAGGTCCTTATAATCTCTCAGCCATGGTATTCTCGGTCGCCCGACTCCTCTCTTTCCAAGTACTTTTCCCTGTAGTATGGACTGCAATAAGTAAAATTTCTGTTCATTTCTCATGAGATGTCGCAGATACTGAAGCTTTCTTATCTTCACTGTGTTAATAACTTCCCTTTCTTTCTTCATCTTTCTAATAACTTCAACATTAATTATATATGTTGCCCATGAAATGCTCAGGATTCTACGGTAAAGCCACATTTCGAAAGACTACACTTTTTTAGTTGTTGCTTCAGTCAAAGTCCAAGATTCTACACCGTAGAAGAGGACCGAAAATACGTAGCAGCGTAAAAGTCTCAGCTTTGTGTTTATTGTTAAATCGTGACTTTTGAATAAACTGCACATCCAGTGTACAATACTCTTACCTTTTCAATCCTGCTCTTTATGTCTTGAGACTGGTCCCATTGTTCATTGACTGTAGTATAAAGATATATAAATTTGCTTACACGTTCAACTGGCCTTTTGTTTATATTAAGGGTGCAGCTTGTGAACTTGGTATTAGATACAATCATTGGCATCGTTTTATTCACGTTGATCTCTAGATCATATCTACGGTTGCTTTCTGTTAATATTAAATTAATTTAATGTTATGTAATGTTAATGAAAATTACCTACCGCAATTATACTGCCCTCCTATCGGAGTAAGGTCTTCTATAGGATTGAATGGACAATTGATCCTCTTCATGAGATTTGTGCGATACCATGTGTTAGCAGGACAATAATGGATTCAGAAATCATGACAGTTGCATCAGGGCGACGCAGTTTTCAGACACTTCTTTGTACGTTGAGGAGATGTGAAGTGGGAAACTCCTTAGTTGCATCATAAGATTGAATGGTGTGGAATATCAGGTGCCTCGCCACCAGCATAACTTGTAATTATACACTCTTAAGCGTACCGGGAAAAGAGTACAAACAAAATTTATTGTATATAGGCGTTCATATTAATTATACACACCCGCTTGTTTGTCAATCGGAATGTGACAATTACGCTTACATCAGCAGAAAAGATCAGAACACTGAATCCGTTACCAGGGGTGGCCATCCTTCCTACGGCTAACCGCTTAATTTTTCCACCAAAATTCTTCTTACTTCCCAAAGGTTTTTTTCTTTGGCCTCCACTTCGTAAATTGCCTTTAGACATTATTTTAATTTCAACATTAGTAGTATAACAGAACAGAAAATTCAGAAGGTATCCCGACTGTGAAAATCACGAAACGCCACTGGTCCTTATTGACTTTGCTTCCTCACCATAGAATATTCCTTTGACCTGATCATAAATAATCTTCTAAAGTAAGCAATTTACAACAACAAAAGATTTGTCCGTTATGCGTGTGTGCGTGCATGCGTGTGTGAGGACTGCTACAAGCTTTCGATATATGAAGTATTCAGTAGTTTGTTTTATACTTACCGGCAAACGGTCAGGTCATGTGGTAACCAATCGTAGCTCAACTTGTAAATTTAACCATCACATGCATCAGTACAGAAAGCTGGATGCATGACCACACGATTGCTCGCTTGTCGGATATTTATATTATGTATTACAATATAGTATATTTATACACTATACAACATATTTTAATCCCAGGGTAGTATATATAATGTTACGTAATGCGGAAACAACGTTGCACCATTACAAAACATTCTACGTGTTTCTCGGCTATTCCAGTAGAATCCGGCTGTAATATGTGTGTGCGTACATAATATTCTCGCTACTTTGAGATTAAGGACAATTATGTGACACATGTCACGCGTCCGCGGAGACTGATCCAGATTTCACCAGTCCCCGCGCGGTGTGTGCAAGGCCGCACTAAATAATTACGTTCTACTGTTTTCTAGTAGCGTTCTTGACGCGTAGTATGGAATATTCTGGTATTTCGGCGGGGTATAAATACAAGTACTCAGCGACGCTTAGTTTCAGTTTAAGTGGCGATGTATTCAAGTGACGTTTGAGTTATTGTTGCCGACTTACACAGTGCGGTTCGAAGTATTTTGGCGAACTGTTACGTGTTTTATAATTGTGCGAGACACAGTGACATTGTTATTGAGTGTAAACAATATTTGTTCGATTTGTTGTAAGAGACTAGTTTGTTAATTACAAACTGTTTAATTGTGATAATTAAAGCTGGTGATCAGTGACTTATTTGGTGTTTGTATTTTGTTTTCCAGTGTACCATACAACGATCAGTCGACCGTGGTAACAAAACGTTTCGGTAATTAGGTCATTAATGATTTAAAGGCTTTCACATAAATATATGCACCAAACATTAGATCTGAAAATATATTTTTACACTGACGGGTCTCACTATCTGGTGGTAAAATAAAATTTGTCAGAAGGCCTTTTAAAAATAATCAACGTACTTGCGTGGTATTAAATGGCCAAACATAGTAGTAACCATACTAATTGTTAATGGAAAATTTTAGAAATATATTTGGCACAGTGTTTTACATTTCAATGTCGTTTAATTATGCCAAATAAATTTAGTTGTTTATTGATCATCTGTTATAAAATGTTACATATTTCGTTGCATAAAATAATACAAATAAATTATTCAGATATTAATAAATAGCTAATAATTTATAAGGAAATAATAATTAATTATTATCTTTGAAATCAAGTTGACAGAATTAAATGTTATTTACCGGAAAACACCGAGAATAAATTTCAAATTGTCATCATCATCTTCACGGATTAAACCGAGAATGGTTTGTTCTGGTCTCAAATATGCAAAGATTAGAGCTGGTCACTCGAGCGCTTCCTCGGACGTCCCACACCTCTCCGTCCCTCGGCTTATAGTTCCAGATTTTTTTTTGGGATGCGGCAGTCATCCATTCGGCAAAGATGTTCCAACCAATTCAGCCGATATTGGGCAATTCTGTCGAGTATACTCATAACATTCAGTTCCTGCAGTGTATCTGTGTTTCTTCTATGATCATGGAGAGTATACCCTGCCACGTGCCGGAGAAATCTCATTTCAGCAACTTGGATACGACTGGCCTGACCTGTCATTAAAGTCAAATTTTCAGACCCATAAAGAAGTTTGGGAAGAGCCATTACCTTGTATAATTTTAGTCGTGTTCCTTTACATGCTGACTTAAGGGTTCGCCTAATGGTCCCGCACATAAGGATGAACTTATGCAAATTATTCACAATCTCGTCGCTTGAATTATAAGACACACTGTAGCCCAGGTATTCAAAATTGCTAACTTGTTCCAGGACAGTACCACCTAGAAAAAGTTTTGCCCCTACGGGATCAGTTCCACGAAAAGCCATCACATTAGTCTTAAGTGTTGATATTTGGAATCCAGTGTCTTTGCAGATTCGATTTAGCAAATGTATCCCCATCTGCAATCTGTTTTCAGAGTCAGGGTCTGATTTCAAATTGTAAAGAGAACATTTATTAAATCTGTTCGGCCACAGATTTTGAGAACACCTAGGATATTTTAAGGACATTGTAAGGACAATTATGTTAACTCATCTAACTAGATTTATTTTATTTCACAGTTAACTGTTTTGTTAAATGTTCACGTACAGTGTGGTCGGTTAAGCCGTTCTGAAGGAATTTAAACACACAAAACAATCAAAATAAAAAAATGTTAATAAGAATCTATGAAATATAGATTAGAATATTCTGATAAGACTATGATTAGTTTTATCTTCCAGTACTTACCAACACAAATTTAATGTTCTAATGTTCTTACATTAATAATTGATTCATAGCCTGAGCGCAGTTGTTTATCTGAGTAACCAAACCGTTCATTGAAATAATATAGTTTTTGCTTGAGTTCCTGGTTTTCGAGGCTACTGGTGAAATTGTGAGTTGTTGATTGCGACAACAGTGTAGGGCAACCAACCCTATGTCGGCCAGATTTTGTATCGACCTACTCTGGTCTAGATTCGTCGTGTTCTGTTATAGGACCACCTGGTTAAGGGACCACGTCTTCACCACGCACGACTGTCTTGAGTAGGCGGAGACTCTGGTCCAAACGGCTCTATGTCCCGCACACCCATCCCGCACTGAATGTGAAAATAAACCCAAATAAAATTTAGTAAACCAATGGCAATACCTACACTACTGTACGTTTCTGAAATTTGGGTCATAAAGGAAAAAAGATGAACAGAAGCTACAAACAGCAGAAATAAAATTTCTGCTGACAACAGTGATTTAGATATGTTTGCAGTTAATGAAAGGATTAAACAATACAGAAGAAAATGGATTCAACACATCAATGGAATGGAAGAAAGTAGAATACCGAAAATCGGGAAAGATTACAACCCTAGAGGCAGAAGAAAAGTTGGTAGACCTAAGAAAAGGTAGACTGTGGAAGAGGAGCAGGTCGCTAAAGCCTAAACCCGTTAAGAAGATGATGATGACGATGATTTGTTTGAGATCAATGACAGCATCCATAGAACACAAAATAGGTACGGACAGTAACGCTGACATTGGATGCGTAAACATGTTGACCCTAGATCCTCGGTGAATTCTTTCAGTTACAACGGATTTTATTTTTATCATTTTATAAAAAGAAAGTAACTAAGTTTGTTAATGTATACAAATCAGTTCATATCAACTTCACCAACAGAAAAGTAGATCTCGTAAGTATTTTACATTAATGGGCAGGAAGTGCCATATGCTAACACAACAAAGTATCTAGTTATGACGTTGGATACAAAGCTTAAATGGAAAGAGCATGGAAAAAAGGGAGGAGCTCAACATAAAATACAGAAAAATGTACTGGCTGTTAGGGAGAAACTTGCAACTAACAGTTGAAAACAAACTGCTGTTGTACAAACAAATTCTGAAGCCTGTGTGGACTTATGGAATTCAGCTGTGGGGCTGTACAAAGAAATCAAACTTAGAAAAGATACAACCCTTTTAGAACAAAGTACTCAGAAGCATAGTAAATGCCCCTTGGTATATAAGGAACGACAACCTACATAGAGACCTTAGTGTAGAATATGTCAGCGAAATAATAACGAAATATGCAGACAAATATGATCAGAGGATTCAGATCTACGATAACACAATAATGCGACATCTGGTGGAAGAAGCTCCACACGTCCTGTGGCGAACCAAAAGACAGAAGCCACATGATCTGGTATAGCAGAAGAAAGCAATTAATATGTATAGATCAATAAAACTCTACGTGAGAGAAAGACAGAATAATCTTGGGTTTAGCCACTGGGCTTCACCCTACCACCTGTGAAGGAAACATGAAGGAGAAGCTGCTGGATGAGTTTGCTCAGTTGTAGCATTAAGGGAGGTGTGTTTAGTGGGTTAGAGTCCCACACTACTAAGAACTACGGGGTTCCTAGGTCTATACGGGGTTTCCCCTGCCCTTGTAAAAAAAATATTTTTGTAAATAATTTTTCGAAGCTTTAAGGCAAGACGAAATATAAATTAACAACACCCCACCACCACCTTCACACACACACACACACACCTATACGTTAAGGTATTCTTGTAGCTATGGATTACATTAATTCAAAAAAGTAAGTAAAACGGACAAAATTGTTATTATACATTGTATAGTTTATTCGAAATTTTGTTGTATCGATTCTTTTAAATTACAATTTGCATTTCAGATTGATAAGTTTCTGCAAACTCTCCAAATGGAAAGTTTTTATAAGCATTTTACTGCACTTACAAATAACTCCAATTAGATGGTATTTTAAAAATAATTACAAAAAATTGACTCTCAAGTTCATTGAATTTACTTTATAACGTCAAAATTATATGCAGTGGAATTTTACGGGAAAAAATCAATACTAAATAGATATAAAAAATAAATATGTACAAATAGAAATACCGTTAGAAGGTATCAGAGCGGTGATTTTTAAAAGAACGCACCCTCGTGCCTGGCGACAGCTAGACGGCAGAAAGTACGAAAAAATCACGTACGGGACAGAAGGCAGTAAATTTGTATTATATTTAAAAAACAGCAAAAAATAGGTGAAATCTGTAAAAGTTAAGTGCTTATAACAATAGGTACCGTTATGTTAAAGCGAGAGCGTTAGAGTGAAAAACTAAGTAAAGCGTCTTTTCCCACTACGTCTAGATAATTTTGGAACGCGCTGTTTGGTAGCAAATAAGAAAACGCGGCAGTTTTTTTAGAGGTTAAACCCTCCTGTTACAATGAATAGAATTGAATATCGCGGCACTTAAGTCCAATGGGAATGTTTAGTGTAAATATTAGATGAGGGTAGTTGTAGTTCATGTATAAAAAAGGTAGATTGGAAAAGTGAAGTCAGTCAGCGGAGATATTACAGCAATTAGACTCGTAACCTTTATTTTAAGTCAGCGGAGATATTACAACAATTAGACTCGTAACCTTTATTTTAATCAGCGGAGTTTTACAACAGTTAGAGTCGCAATCGTTATTGAATAATATAAGTAATCATAATTTCTGAAGTTAAATCGTCGGAGAAGTTACAATCGTTAAAGTCGTAACTGTTAATTCAGTCATCTGAGAACAGTTATTAAGCAGTTAAAGTGTTCAGTCTTTATAGAATCTACTGTAATTCGTCTGAGACATTATCAAAGTCGAATTGTGAATTAAAAGCGAATCGGAGAAATACCACAGTGAGACTCGTCAAGTTACTAAATAATCCGAAGGTATCGGACTGTACTATCCGTGTTCCAAGCACTTATCTTAAATAAGATACATACCAAGGTGTTAAGAAGATATATTGATTAATACGACATATACGTAGTTTAATTAAGATAATTAGAAGTGAATGTATTAGTGTGAATGTGATACCAGTGTATATATAAATTTGTGATAATCAAACGAGTGCAACCAACGAGGATCTACAGTAACAGCGGATGACCACAGAGCGACAGGACAGGCGACGTTCGAGTGGATAATTCTCATCGCAGATTCGGAATTCGACAAACAAGTAAAGCATATAGAACATTCAAATTGTATTGTATTCATATTTAAAGTTTATTATATTTATATTGGCAACTCAATCCGATCTAAAAGAATCCACTATAAGAAAGGAGAAAACGTTCTAAGAAAACTGACATTTTATTATTATTAATTATTATAAAAACTTATATCACTGTAATAAGTAAATGCAGGAGAATTATCAAAATAACAATTTATGATCGCTATATTTGTGTTAATAACTTATTTTTAATCCCCTGAGGTGAAAGTTGTAACTTGAGTTTTAAAGCTACTGTTACGACCTTCTCACTGATCATCGTATGGCACAGTGGAAAACAACATAAAAACACGAAATAAGTCACTAATAACCCGTTCTATTTACAACAATCAATTATTTTTAATCAACAAGATAGTCTCTTACAACAATTCAATTAAAAATTGTCCACACGCAATAATAAAGTCAACAACAAAGAATTCCTCACTAATTGGAACACAACAACACTTCCCTACAAACACTCGATCCTCGTTAATGGAATCGCTCAACACCACTAAATGCACAAGCCGGCTGCTATGGCTTTTTACAGGTAGCTCACGACTTCTAGAAATCTTCCATCCTCACTTCACGCCACTTAATGCGTATCTCGAGTGTTCTTGAATACAGTGGAAGCTTCTTGAACGCGGCCTTGACTGAGGCAACACCTGCCACACTAGGCGGGAGGGACGGTCGAGGACTCTATCGGATATTCTAGGTGGTTCCATTCGTTTCACTATATTCGTTATAACATCTCCAAATCTAAGTCATGATCTGAAAATTTAATTTTTAAGCAGTGTTCTATTTATATTTATTTCTTGATATATTTAATGGCTAAAACAGAACCTTAAATGAACTTATTTATTTGGTTTTGGTAACTCCCAGATCAGATTATATTTTGTACTTAAATTACATTTCCCTTGTTTTCTTTTACAGTGGCAAACTTCAGTTTAAAGTACTTAGTTGGGAAGATGCGTTGAAAGCGTTTGTTTCCTGATTCCTGTGAATACAGCGAAGGTAGTTCTACCAGAGACTGATCTGAATAGGGGGTACACAGTCTGACATTGTCTCTACAATAAGACTTCTGTTTTTTTTTTTTTTTTTTGATGACCGTTATAGCAAAGGAAGCCAGAGCATAGTGCAGCAAGGTCATGACATCAGAGGTTGCATATTTTTGAAACCAATTCAATCTATGCAAGCATTAAATATAACAACAGAATTGAGGACTCCTTTCAAAAACCTACAGCCGTCATATATTACTGCTGCTTCCAATTCTACTAGAGAATTCGTATTTCCAACAAAAGCCTTCTAAACGAATTAGAGCAGCAATGTGCTGTGATAACTCATATTCTTATTATATTCAGACGGTATAATATTCAGTTTATGTACAAACGCTTCAAAGTATTTACGATTAGGTGTCCTCGCTGATACCAGCAATTCATGTTGATGCCACTACATACATTACAGAACAATATTGGTAATATTGTACGACGCTCCCTTTTATCTAACACAATTATCTAATATTTGTAATGTTAGATAAAATGTTACTTACCCGTGATATTACTTTACCTGGGCGCCAGAACAAATCCCTGATACAAATGACACGGTTTCAGCTTAGCTCAGCTCATGGAGACACTCTTTCTCAGGATTCGTTCAGTGATTGTGGTTTTCAAGGGGATCGTTACAAATAACACTTTAGTATTTGCTTGATTATTTAATTAACGTTTTAATCAATGATTTTTAAACTTGATTAGGCTAATGGTAGGACTTATTTCTACCCTAACACTTATAATTACTGAGTGAGTGTGAAAAGTAACGATTAAGACATTCAAACGACCTATGGCTCTTATCTGGTTTGATTAAGAGATTGCTATCTCCCAAACCAGTGTTAAAGAACAGGTCTGCAATAATTTGCACGTCCAATACTACACCTCACTTTCCATTCAACACTCCTATACTATGTTAGAGCTAATATTATAATTAAATATACAAAGTGTGAAATGCTTAATGTCTTTTAAATATAGTTTATTGCTTTTATTATTTGTTTAGTGCTTATTTCATTGATCAATGAATCTATTTCTTACTGTTTGATGCGTTGACCGAAGATAGGAATCCGTAGGGGTCCTTCTTTGATGGTTTTGCACAGAAGAATTGATGTTGATCAATGCTGTAGAAGATGCCCTGGCAATTACAGATGCTGTAGCCTTCTGTCGCACAGGTCCTTCACGGCTGATGATTAATTAATTAATAATTTAATTAATTAACGTTGTTTACGCAGCGAGAGTTGTTGAACGTTATTAGTTCATCTTAACTGCGGACTACTTCTCGAATTTGATAAATTCGAGAATTTATCGTGATTAATCACGCTTTTACGTGATTGAAAATTTTCTGTACGTTATTTATACACGACTAGCGCGTTTAAGATCCGAACGAAGAGTGATGCTACCCCACGCTTTGAGTTGGCGTCAGTTTTAAATACTGGATGCTGATTGGTTGTTCAAATAAATCATGCGTTTTTCCAGTTTCGACAATCTCGAACAGGTCGACAAAACACCCCTTGACAGGTTTGAAACGGCAGAGAATTTCTAGTTAAAATCGTACTTCCTGTGTTTGCAAATCGATTGATTACAGGTATTTGCAAACGTGTTTTCAAAGATCTGACCACAGAATATTGTTGCTTAGGTCTTTATCTGTGTGTGTGTGTGTGTGAAAACACCTAATTCCTACGTAGCATAATTCTCTCGTTATTCCTTTTGGCGTACGTCTTCCGTATAACTTCTCCAATTGTTAATTATATTAACTGAGATTGCGGCTACTTATAAAGCTTCACTTGCTGAATACAATGCTGTTTTCAGAATTGCCGTATATTTATTAGTTTTTAAGTTATCACAGGTTGAACTGATAATTTGTATTGAGTAAAATTTCATGTTCGTACCTGTATCTGATGTCGCTGTTACGTGGTTAGAGCGAGATGGCTGCCATTGTACGCTCTCTCTCTTGCTTACGCTGCACTACTCCTCCGTCAGACACTTTCATATAACGCACAGATAGGACGCTAATATGAATCGTTATAATTGGTAATACAGGGTGCTCCTGTATCATATATATTGCTGTATCCAATTTCACTGTTATGTATTTAAAGTTTATCTTATAAAGATAAAGGTAAATTCCTTATAAAATTTTATTAGGTAAACTTTTTACCTTATAGCGTGAACCAGTTTTCGCTTATTATAAGCTTCGTCAGAGGCTGCCACTGGGAGCGCTGCCCGACTTGTTCTTGGCGACGGTGTGGACTTTTGAAGGATCGATGTTGTGTGTGTGTGGAGTGTAATAAGTTCGAATAATACGGGTGATTTTAATTGTGTCTGTTGTCGTTTTTATGTGTTTTTGTGTGTTTGTATATTTCTAGTTGTTCAAGCGTGTCTAGTTTTGGCCTTTTGTGTGTACGCGTAGAATATCTATGTTGCATTTTATGTTTTTGTATGTGTGGTTTGCTTCAATTAGGTGGCTTGGAAATGTGGATTTGGTAGTGAAATGTACACACACAAAGAACAAACAAATTCGATCTACCTGGTGTTTACAAACTAAATTTCTCAGATTGCAACGAATTCTACATAGGTCAGACAGGACGTTGCTTCAAACAGAAATACATTAAACACACAAAGGCACTACACTCCATTACCGAATCCACCTTTCAAAACCACCTCATTGAAGCAAACTATACATACATAAACATAAACTTAACATGGATATTCTACACGTACGCACAAAGAGCCGAAAACTAGACACGCTTGAACAACTAGAAATATACTTACACACAAAAACACATAAAAACAACAACAGACACAATTCAAATCACAAGTATTATTCGAACATATCATACCCCACACACACAACATCGATCCTTCAAAAGAAGGCGCCGTCGCCAAGAACAAGACGGACAGCGCTCTCAGTTGCACCCTCTGACGAAGCTTATAATAAGCGAAAATTGGTTCAGGCTATAAGGTAAAAATTTTACATTTTTACCAATATAAAACTTTGTGTTCCGAGTCGGAAATGTTATACTTATAATTAGTTAATCAACGGACACGTCATGGGCAACAAAATCCAAGAAAAAATATAAATTGTTTGAGAGCCAAAGTCTCAAACAACCAAAGACAAGTACTTTGGTCGCATGTTACAGACGATTCACGTGAAGGACACCCGTAAACGTTAAACGAAAAGACATGCATGTAATAATGAAATAACGTAATGGCACATTGAAAGAAGGTGGTCACTTAATTTACACTGATAAACGGGATAGTAATTTTCAAGACGATATTCCATCAAATTTATGTTATTTGTTTGTAAAGTTTGGGGATGCTTAAACACGTAACAATTAACACAATGCATTGTATATAGAGACGGTGAATTCGTAGTCTGTACAGAAAGTACAAAACTCACCTTGGACAGAAATTGAGTGCGCAAATCGGAAAGGAGAGTTCAGAAGGAATTAAAATTGGAAGAGGAGTAAGACAAGGCTGCTGTATATCACCACATTTATTTAACATTTATCTTGATGACTTCATTAGGAAGTGCTTTGACAAAACAAGAGGTGTGAATGTCTGTGGAAGAAGAATTGAATGTATAAGGTTTCCTGATGACATGGCTGTTTTATCAGAAAAGGAAGAGACAATGAATGAAATGATAAGAGATTTGAATTTGGTATGCGAGGAATATGGAATGAGGATTAATAAACTAAGTGTATGGTGATTAGCAGAAGAGGAAAAACGGCAAACATTAAGATAGGGCAACACAAAATACAACAGTTGGAGTTGTTTAAATATAAGCTTGTTTCTATATGTTGGAAGCTTGGTAAATGAAAATATGTCCTGCACTCATGAAATTAGAGCACGAATTGCTATAGCGAAAGAGGCATTTAATGGGAAGGAAAGACTGCTGTATGGCAAAATTAATAAGAATTTAAGAAAAACGTTGACCAAATGTTTTGTGTGAAGCGCTGATTTACATGGTGCAGAGACATGGACACTGAGGAAAGAGGATGATAAAAGATTAGAAGTATTTGAGATGTGGGTTTGGCGAGCAATGGAAAAAGTGAGGTGGGTTGTTAAAGTAAGGAATGATGAAGTTTTAAGAAGAATAGGGGAAGAGAAAAGAATCCTGAAGATAATATAAAATAGGAAAAGCAATTGTTTAAGAAGAGACTGCTTGCTTACAACTGCCATGGAGGGTGGTCATAGAAGGAGAAAAAAGAAGAGGGCGTAGAAGAATGAAGTTAATAGATAGCATTAAAATCATAGGGTGTTACTAAGAGACGAAAAGGACTGGCATGCGATAGGACAGCTTGGAAGAGCTCTTACCATTTAAAGACCTGCCTTAGGGCAGAACACCAAATAATAGTGTATACAGTCACGAATTGCCAATGGTCCTTATTGACGTTGCTTCCTCACCGCAGAGTATTCCTTTTGACCTGATCATAAATCATCTTCGAAAGTAAACAATTTACAACAACAAATGATGTTGCCTTAAGAACCATCGATTACTCTCCATGTTTTTCAGTCAAACATAACTTTTCACAGTCTTCAGTCTTCCATAGTAGAAGAACAGGTAATAAAGCAAAAATGCCAAAAAATAGTAACTGACCTCAATAAAATATCAGACTACCTGATGAAGTAATCCAGCGAAATAATACAATTGCAATTTTAAGTCAAACGGGAGGAAATATTGCGAACGTTGTTTTACGGATGAGCAAGTGGAATTTGTTAACGAACCCATCCTGTATAGCCGCGGTGTATTTAAAGTACCGCTCACTGAATGCAAACCATCAGACCTGATCTGGGATCAGATTAATCAACATGGCGAATCTGGTAAGTACGGCTGCTGACTGTTGTTTTTCGTAAGCCTTTCGTAGTACTGACTTTAGCTAGTGGAATTTTGTTTGTAATTAAGTAATACCACTTAAAATTTAAAATGAAGTTTACATATTCATATACTTAGTTAAATTAAAATTATTCCATACACGTTGAAGATAGAAATAATTTGCTTTACAGCATCAAAGTAATACATATGTTTTTCTAAAAACTATGTGAACACACTTTTGTTTCATTCAATAACTAATGTCATCTTCTCCTGCGCTTCAATTAGTAGGCACTCAATATGTTCTTCTTTTACAATATTCAAAATTTCCTTCCTTCACCTAAATCGTGCTTTCCCTTAACCTATATTGTGTTATGGTTTCGTGTGTTCTTTTACATTCAATTCTTCTTTGTTGTATTCTGTCGCTTATGGAATATACCGTTAATCTCTCTATTCTTCTCTCATCTGTTAGTTTCTAATCCAAAGAAATGGCACATCCTGTAGCTATTCTTTATCATCATCTTCACAACACCGCGTAGGCAAGGTGCTGCCTGTTCCGCCTTCACAGATCCTCCAGCTATTTCTTCCTGGGTCTACCCACACACCTGTTTCCTATTGGTTTGTATTTCCATACTTGTTTGGCCAGTCTGGAATCTGACATTCTTTCCACTGTTGTTTGTAATCTTTTAATTTTAAATCGAGTTAACAACTTATAACTCTTCTCTTACGGCTTCATTCTTTATACGGTAAAGTATAGAACACTTTTAACTGCCCTTAAGAACACCATTTCCGATGCCTGTATTTTATTGTCTTATTTCTTGGTTGTCCATAATTCACATCCATAGTATAGGGGGACTGCCATAACTTTGTAAGACTTTAATTTTGTATATCGACGGATCTTGTTTCTGAAAATACTGTTGATTGTAGCACAGATGGTCTGGAACTTACCTAATTTAACATCAATATCATAATTCCTATTATAGCCAACATCATGTCCCAAATAATTAAAATGGCTCACCTGTTTTAGAATTTGATGATTAATCATTATGTTTGTTCCCATTGGTTCTTTGTATCGAAATGCCATTACCTTTGATTCTAATAGTTTGTTTTCTATTGTTTGAAAATCTGATGAAGCTTAAAAACAGATTTTTGTAAAGCAGGTTCTGTATTTATAAGTACAATCAGGTTTAGTTCTTTTTTACCATTTAACTCTAGCTGATCCAGCTATTCTTTGTTAATCGCGCTTAATCGTTTCTCGTTGGTTTCACTTCCAACACATAAAGCAGGTTAAGGCCTTTATATTACAGAATTTAATTTTTGTATCCCCTCTGGTTTTGTTACTCAATGGTCTTTCTGTTATACTGTATGTTTATTATAGATGTTAGTCGTAGTTAATATACGGCATAAATCTTGACATGTGATACCTATTCTATTTATTATTATTCAAAAATTTTTTCAAACAAATAGTTTTTTTCCTTAGAACTTATTATTATCATACTTTGTTAGTAACATGGCTAAAGTACGCAGAAAAGATATACGCCAAAGATTGTATGATCAGATATTAATTTAAAGCTGAGGAAGACGCTACTTCTTCTTAGTCATTCTCTTCTACCCGTCGGGTGTCAAGGTTTACGAGACAGCTCTCCATCTCGTCCTGTCCAATGCCAAAACCCTGGCATGGGCCAAAAACTGCTTCTCTGCCTTCTACACTCTTCTTAACGTTATCCTCCCATTTCATTCAAGGCCGACCTCTTCATCTTCTCCCATCTGGTTTTGCCTCCCATGCTCGTCTCGGTTACCTTTCTTCATTCATCCTACAGACGTGGCCAAACCAACCTAGTTGCGAGCTTTCAATTTTATTATTTAAAGGGAATATCTTCAAATTCTTCCGTACGGTAAGGTTTCTCACATTATCTCTACAAGTTTTCCTCTCAATTCTGTTCAGGAATATCATTTCCCAGGAAGACGTTTAAAAAATAAAAATCATTCCGTTAAACGAGCAACATCAAGTACTAAACCTAAAGTAATTACAGATGAAACAGTTAAAAAGAATAAAACCTGAATTTACTTCTATATATGAAATATGTTTTTAATGATTCTAAAACACCAAAGCGCCCGTTAAGAAGCACAATGGTACCCGAACTCCTTGTGCTTAGCAGTCTACTCTAAATTAATTCTACACGTAATTGATTTTCAATCGTAATTCAAACCAATTACCTGGAAACCGCATGAGCAGCTATCTGGAACTTAGTTAATAACAGCCACGTATTGTAATTCCCCCGCGGTTGAAATTAAATGATCATAATTGTAACAACTACTTTCCGTGCTATCAGCACAGACGTTTCAACCTCCCCATTGGAGGCCATCCTCAGTATCTGAAGGACTTAACTTTTTGCTGACAAGGTGTCCTACAGCCTTTGTCACAGTACCATGACGTTACTGACGGGCACTTCGTCAGTAAAAAGTTCAGTCCTTTAGATATTGAACATGGCCCCCAATGGCGAGGTTGAAACGTCTGTGCTAAACTACAGAAGACTACGGCCTGATACCCCGGAAAGTACTGCTTATGATTACAACACCGGCCGCGAAAGATTAAGAAAACAATCAACTGATCATATTCAACACTTTACTTGCAATTGTTTGAAACTTTGTCGATTGTAATTTACATACTGTACTTTGTTAAAATATTTAATTTTTCTGCTACCTCTGTTAGTTATTAGCGTCATCTTCCCTTACTGACATGTATATCCACTTAACATAAATACCATTACGCAAGAAACACGTGTAATATCACCGCAATTAAGAAATCAGGAGAGACTTGTTAGAAGAGCCAGGATATAAGTATTGTAGTCTTTATGATTTTCAGGTGTGCGTTTGTAACTCATTGTTTATTATTTTTCAAATAGTTTTCATTCCAATAGGTATACACTGTCACACTCGTCTGTCTCTTCCACTATGGATCAACTACGTACTCCCATTATGGAGGAGCAGGAGGATTCGGAGGCAGTTACGGAGGTGGCGCCAGTTACGGTGGAGGAGCCTATCAAGGTCCATTAGCAGCACCCGTTGTTCTCGGTAATGGCTACTTGGCTGACACTAGAGAAGTCGCTGCCGCAAAGAACGCTCACTACTCTGCTCTCTCAAGTGCTAAGGCTAGCTCAGGTTACGGAGGAAGTGCGGGTTACGGATCAGGTTACGCAGGCGGATACGGAGGAAGTGCAGGTTACGGATCAGGAGCCAGTTACGGAGGAGGTGCTTATAATGGACCACTCGCTGCTCCCGTTGTACTCGCATCCGGATACTTGGCTGACACCAGGGAAGTAGCAGCAGCAAAGAATGCTCATTACTCTGCACTTTTGAGCGCTAAGTCTAGTTCAGGTTACGGCAATGGATTGGGCTCCGGGTACGGCGGCGGATTCGGCAGTGGAGCAAAGTCCGCATCAGGAGCCAGTTACGGTGCCGGTGCTGGATATGGATCAGGAGCAGGTTACGGAGGCGGCGCTTACAGCGGTCCTCTTGCAGCTCCTGTCGTACTCTCATCCGGTTACTTGGCTGATACTAGAGACGTCGCTGCGGCTAAGGGTGCCCACTACGTGGCTTTGTCTGACGCCAGCTCCAGGTCTGGTTATGGAGGATACAGTGGATCTCAAGGAAAAAGCTGGCATTAGAACAACGAAGTGTAATTAATGCGGAAATTATTACTGTACTAGTAAATTACTGTAGTTGTTTATTACAAACTATTGATTTTTGACAATTTTTATTAAATTATTTAAATGAAAATGTATTAACTCAAATACATAAATAAATATTTTATTCTATATTTTTCTATCATAAGCTTGTTTTATAATACTGATAGTTGGAACCACTTCGTGCTTTAAGATCAAGGAAAGTTTTCCTGAGCGCATATTCCTCTCTTAGGCAGATGCAAAAATTTAACCGAGATGATAGTTATGCACAGTCTATTTATATGTGTATCAAAAAAAAAAGTCTTAATGTTTCTTTAAGTACATATTTTAGCATGTAGGTTCATGTATGTCCTTGAGTTTCAAATGAATGTTACCTTTAGTAAATTTAATTAATTAAACTTCAACTTGCAGCTAGAAGTTAGGGGAAGTCAAGGAGAGATGCCCCAGCAAATTTAAATCTCTTATAAACTGCACCTATTTATTTGTATTATAATTATAAAACCTAAAATACAATGTTCAATTATTGTTGTTTCATATATTAAATTATCTTTACTATAAGTAATGTCTTAGCTGAAAATTAAACAAATATTTCCTACCTGGTGCATTTGGCCATCTCTCCTGAGAGTCAAGGTGAGACGCCCCAGTGGAACAGGATAGATGCCCCACACCAATAAATGGCAAATAAATAAGAAAGAACAAAGATTTTTCAAAAATCTGTGACAATTAAAATTTGTTTATTAATAACATAAATATTTGTTTGTTAGCCTCTTCTTGTGCTTAACCGAACTATCGTGCTGCGTAATTTTATCAGAAGTACTCTTTGTATTACGGTCACTGTTTGAATTTCAAATTAGTCTATCATTTTACCGTAATCACCGTTAACGCTAAAGATAACGCGAATTTGAATAATAAAGTTACAAGATTTTGCCTTATGCAGATGGATGCGGAACAATTACAAATATTTTGTTTTTTTTATATTTTATGATGGGAATAAGGTATAAGAATTTAATTTTGAAAGTGAAGAATCTGTCTCGTAATATAATAATTAGTTTTAAATAGAAGTGAACAAATATTCGTTTTTAATATGAACAAATGGAGCAGGAAATCTCACTCTTAATAACATACTGTAGGCAGTATTGTACAATAATATTCTGCGACAATTACGTAACGTTCTCTTGGATTTCGTTGTCCATGAGGTGTCCGTTACTTAACTAAATATCACTATAGTATTGACGACTCGGAGCACTAAGTTTTTTATAAGTAAAAACGTAAAGTTTTACCTTACAGCCTAAACCGGCTTTCACCTTTAGAAGGCTTCATCAGAGGCTGCCACTAAACACGATGAAATATCTAGCAGAATCTAACGGTTATGACAGAACAATAGTCAGTAAACTCCTACACAAAACACAAAACAAACAACAGACAAAGACAGAAAACAACAAATCATAACACTAACATACATCAACAAACAAACTGAAAAAATTGCCCACAAATTCAAAAAAGCAGGATACAGAATCGCTTACAAAACTACTAACAAAACAGAACACACACTATCAAAACGCATGCCCAAAGCACAAAACAAATTCGATCTACCCGGTGTATACAAGCTAAATTGCTCAAATTGCAATAAATTCTACATAGGCCAGACAGGACGTAGCTTCAAACAGAGATACATTGAACACACAAAAGCACTCCACACCACTACAGAATCTACCTTTGCAAACCACCTCATTGAAGCAAACCACACATACAAAAACATCGACAATAACTTGAACATTCTACACGTACACACAAAAGGCCGAAAACTAGACACTCTAGAACAATTAGAAATATACAAACACACAAAAACAAATAAAAACGACATCCTAAACGAACAGACACAATTCAAATCGCACGCATTATTCGAACACATCTCACCACACACACACACAGCTTCGATCTTTCGAAAAACTATCCCGTCGCCAACAACAAGACAGACAACGCTACCTATGGCAGCCTGTGATGAAGCCTTCTAAAGGTGAAAGCCGGTTTAGGCTGTAAGATAAAACTTTACGTTATTACTTATAAAAAACTTAGTGTTCCGAGTCGTCAATACTATAGTGATATTTAGTAACGTTCTCGTAAAGTGATAGTGTCGTTCAACACGTTTCTCGACTAGCCGAGGAGGTGCAGTTTGTCGGTCAAGGCCGTGTAATTAAGTAGCTTCCAGACTGTTTGTGCTCTTGTAACTACGCAAATTACGTTGGCACGCGACCAGGAGTATGGAAAATTATTGTGGAACATCTGCAGGGTCTTATAAGCGTCGACACCCGGCTTAGTGAGTTAGTTCCTCCTGGGGATATTGTAGGATACGGATCAAGTGACTTTGAGAAAAGTAATTATTGTGTTATAATTAATGTCGAACATTTATAGGTGACACTATTATTGCGTAAAGACAATTTTAAGTTGAATTATTGTGTATGAGTACCTTGTCGGTAACAAATTGTTATTTGCGACTAATTAAAGTTGGTAATTAGTGACTGTCATTTGCGTCTGTATTTCGTTTCCACTGTACAATACGACGATCCGTGAGACCGTTGTAACAATATTATGACGATCCGGTTTCCATGACACGGAATTTCACTTAGGTACATAATATCACCAAATTTTTTTAATACATGTAGGGCTATAGTTTTAAACCTCTTAATATGGTAACAATTATTTGATATAATGAAGGAAATACAGTCTGACAGATACTCTCAGTAAACCTGACAAAAATAGAATAATAAAATTTACCAAACAAGTGAAATTCAAGTAAGTAGTCACTTCAATCTACAGCTGTATATTTTGCCATTACGTCCATTGTCCATTTATAGAATTATCACCTCTCGAGGCCATCGTCAGTGATAAACGGTTCTAACACAGGGTGTTCGCTAGTAACAATAGTACTGTGACAAAGAATTACGCCTATTTGCAGAAACGTCTGAGAATAACGTCTTTCAGAATAATAACTTTAGCTGACCACGGCCCAACAGCCCGGGTTTTAATTTCAGCAATTATAATTTTCAAGTTTACTTTCGTATTTAAAAAATTAGTTTCGAATAATATTTTTATATTTACTATATATACTGAAATAATATTAGCACAGACCACATTCTACGTAAAACGAATTAATCAAACGGAAGAAGAAAGTACAAGATTCATCCATTAAAATTTCAGTAAGAATAACGCAAATTCTCATAAATAAAAAATAGTTTCATAAAATAGACAATGTTCAAATAGTACTAATATTTGATAATATGCACTTACATCGGCAATGCTTTAGTTTTAAAGTCTACCTGAATTTCAATATCTTATTTCATGAAACAAATCTTCTTCTTCTTCTTCTTCTTCATCTTCTTCTTCTTCTTCTTCTTCTTCTTCTTCTTCTTCTTCTTCTTCTTCTTCTTCTTCTTCTTCTTCTTCTTTACACTCCTTTCTTTAGAATTTATTTCGTAATGGTGCTGGCGGTGAAAGCCTTAGGGAAATAGGTGTGAAATTATAAATTTACAAATAAAAATTTTAATGAATGATTAAACTTTTATTGCATTATTTTGTTGCACAGATTATATATTTGCTTTTAGCTTTGATTGTATAACGTTTTTAACGATTGAACATAGCAGACCAACCGTGCCTGAAAGCTTTTATTAATGAACTCAAGTACGATTGTCCTTCGGAGTGAGTGTCTTCACTTAAATGTACTGAAGATATATCGTCAGTCGAAGTTCTGTGACTTTCGAAAGAAGTATGGAGACTTTCAGCATTTTTCACTGTTCCCGAAGCAGCAGGAGCTGATGAAAATATATTTTTGATATGATTGTCACTGATACTAGATAGTTCTTTGATGTCGTGTGGACTGCCGGAGTAAGCATGTTGTAGAGAAATACTGCCCAGTGGTACCTGACTGTTACTGTTGAGGTCGAATCCGGACAATTGTGGTCCGTGTGAACTGATGTCACCGGCAGAATGCTTTGTCAAATCCAACTCTGGAAGTGACAGCCCTTCTGAGTACATCGGCTTGGCACTGAAGGCGTCATCATTTTCGCTGTATCCAAATCCACTTCCATATTCTGTGCCACTTTCGTATAATACTGAACTGCCACCGTCTACTTTTGTTCCTGATGGTATATTTCCAAGAGCATCTTCCGTGTTTCTAGTGTCGCTGTGGTTGTATGGTTGCAAAGTATCAGTGTTGCCCACGTACTTCTGCCCTCCGTGATAATCGTACAGAGCAGCAACGTTGTAATGAATGAAGGTGGAAACCAAGAATGTACACACCTGTCACACACGAAGCACATCTATTTAAAATTCAGATATTAATTAAATGGTATATTGACAGAAAAATTTTACAAACAAATAATAACATTCAAGAACTTCAATCTAATGGCTTTAGATTATGAAAGCCATATCTAACAGAAACGTATCAAAATAAATTTAAAAAAAATGTGATCAGTGTAGACAAAATATGTAGTAACAATTTACAGCAAGAGTACACAAGATTCCAACTGAAGTATATGCCGGTTGATATACGTACGTGCGAATTTCTATGTTGTTTGTCATAGTAATTTTACGACATTTTGTTAATTACTTTCATGCACTGTATGTTAACATATGTTACGATAATAATGTTTTTCCTACCACTGTGTGCAGTTTTACATTTTTCTATATCTACTTCTTGCTGAAACATATACGTATTTTCAAAACTCACTCCTCATCAGGTCTTAATATACATAACTTTTTTAAATTGAATGTATGAAAAAACAATCTACACATTAAAGTAGTCCGTAAAGAATAGACTTAATTTTTTTGTTTTAAATCGTTTTGAAATGAAATGTAATGTATGAAATACTTTAATTACCAAACGAATTTTTAGATATGATTTAGACATAATCATCAAGTACCACAAGTACTTGCGTATATTAATTAATAAAATTAGTTTTATATTCTTGGATCTATTAACCCGTTTGTATGTTAAAACACGGTCAAACGACAAAACTCTACATCTTGCTAATTTTGTGACAAAACTGATGAGTAATAGGTATAGTTTTCACTGTTAATCTTTTATTTCTGAACACATCAATATTTTTGGAGAGTATGATAAATGACGTTAAGTTTTAAATATTCAACTGGCTTACCAAATGTAACATGTTGACTGGAACAAGTTAGCACACTAACAGCATTCAGTAAGTTCATTGTTTATTTATATAAGTAAAGAGAAAACTTTTGCATTGATCCCCACTTCATATTTGTGCGAGTTTTATTTATATTTCTTAAATAATTCTTAAACAATTTTAATTTGTCCGTCGTTAAACGTCGAAAGTAATTGGCGTAATTTAGATCAACCAATTAAACGTGCAGATTGAGATTGCATGTTACAGCACACATTCGGTGTGGAAGCTCCAACAGTGCTGGTCTGTAACATATTACGCTTAATTATACCCTGGCTATTCGATGACTTTTTTGCGATTTTCAAAGGCGATTAGATCAAGAACGGTGTAGGATTTGCTATTTGTCTATTTGCATGAACAATTCTTATCTCAGGGCTGTTATTGAAAAACTCCTTTAGCTTAATACTTAAAACTCGTTGTTCTACCATAGCTCCAACACTGAATAATAAAATAGAGATAATGAAATGTAGTTAACTACAATTACTTTAATGTATAAGTAAGACAAACAATTTCAAGTAACACAAATATTACTAGTTAAAATATCAACATATTAATTTATTTAAGTAGCCCTACTTAGCGGATTTTGTAGTAACTAACTTTCCAACTGGTATAGTGACATCACTTTCTTAATGCAGTGCTTCGGCATGAAAAGCTAAGTAGGCCTACGCATTAAGCACTTAAATAAAATTTCCATTTCATTCTTTTAATTCTCTTTCTTCATATTTGTATGTGTGTTCAAAAGAGTATAGCGTGTTGATAACAAAAAGAAATGTTACAATGTGTTTAAAATATTTTAGTCAACGTTTTTAAGCATTCAAAACTATTTCTGAATACCAGCGTGTTTGCTGATTAATAATGTATAAAAAAGTTACCTCTTAAGTACTCCAAATATTACTTTTTTGTACACTAAGCTTATAAATGTTTTTATATTATAATTCAACTTTTATAATAAGAACGTATTTGGAGTACTATTCCCTTCTTTTTTTTGTAAAATACATTTCTTCCGTAAAAATATCTCCCTTTATTTCATTTTATTTGTATTCTGATAGACGTTCTTTCGTTAACAACAAGAATCAAAGTACGGTAACATTATTCGTAGTATTGCATTAAGCATTGTTAATAAAATCACTTCTTCTTTTTTGTAATTTGCACAGCACATTATGTTTAAAATTAACAATTTGACTAATTTCATCATCATCATCTTCAAGCATTAAACCAAAAATGGTTTGTCCGCCTTCATATTAAAGAAAAACCAAGTTAAGACTAATCAACATTACTACCATTAAAGTGGCTGAAATCAGTCCCATTGAAGTAAACGGTAACACACGATAAAAATACGCGTTATTGAAACGATGTTTACAAGATACTTATTGACTGAATTGATTTTCCTATACTTCATGTTTCAAACGAATACGCTAATACTGTGCAATAAACCTGTTTGTATAGGCTAGAAAGAGTTATTATAATATTAGCGTACACAGCTAAAAATTAATAAAACAGCCTAAAAATTAAGAGATTAATAAAATTCGGCAATTTTTTTACCCTGGGGGGGTGGGTTTATTCCCGTTCTCACCCTCCATAAATACGCTCGTGTTTCGTTGAACAGAAACGTTAGCAACGTTGATCACAACACGGCCTTATTCATTGTTGGGAAGAATATAAAGCGTTCTAGTGTTTACTAAAAGTTAAGTCCTCGTAAAGGATATATCTGGTGTGGTTTGCTCGTAACATTTAATTTACTTAAATTTTACAATCAAATGAATTGTACTGTTTTATTACAACTAAAGTTTCACAGTAAAATGGATTACACAATTCATTTCCTATCTAGTCTTAGGTTAGCTATTTATTTATGTTTTGAACATACTAAAGTCTAAGAGTAACGTCCTGGAATCTCCTGGTTGTTGTAAAAATGATAGGGGTTCTTTTATTGTGTACCAATACTAACACTATCCCCGCCTTTGCACAGACTTTTCATACTAACTCAAAGCCTTGTTTTTTAGTTATCTCATTCCGCCGGTGCTATCTAGGACCTGTATAGCGTCGACAGTAAGCTCCTTAATTTATCTTCCTTCCCGATTAATTGAAAATTTTACTGTCCACACGTACTTCACTTTCAGGGCTCTATGGAGACTGTCGTTTCTCTTTTACCGAGGGGCATGAACCGTATCCCTTGTAATTTGTTTGGAAGGGGTGTACTATTGTAATGTTACTTGTTATAGTAATAAGAGCTGGTCTCCATAGGTCCAGACTGCTTTTAGTATTTGCTTCTATAAGAGAATCTTATCATCTTCTGACAATGGAATTTCTTAAGATTAGACAGTACATTTTTGACATATAAGACTCAACCCATTTCTGTTTACAGCAAAGCTTGTCATCAGGTGTTGAGCTATAGTATTTGGCTGTATTAACGTATGGTATTAACTGTCCATTCATAAACAGCGGGATTGTCATACAGTGGAACTTGCTTATAATGTCATTAAAGGGGCCGGACAAATGTGCTCGTTAAAACCGGATGCTCGGAGTTGTCGACTCAGAGCCTAAATTTTTTTATACCGTGAATATCGGAACTCACAACAAGAAAAGTCTACTATAGAAGAGGCTTTGAAGAATACAATTTCAACATGTTTTACATTGTACGCTGAAAGTGAAATTTGGACTTCAAACAATTTTTAGACGCTAACGTCCTTTGCTGATTATTGGCGTACAGTGCATTTGCGAAATATAGTAAAAGTAATTGTGTAGTAAAAACTTTCCAAAAATCAGCCGACTATCTGGCAAAAAACGCAAAGTTTTCCATACTATATGTACAATGTTTATTTTTAAATTACAAGAAAATTCACTCCAATTTATTTGTCTTTTTCTTTTTTTTTCTATATCGACTCGCCAAAATTATATTTCGCACAGAGAACTTAATTTAAAAAAGTCATCTATTTATGTTTGTTTAGTAATTTTGTATCTGTAGATATCAAAACAGATTTGTAGTTTATTTATATATTCCACGAATTCATCACTTACGTAATTATTTTCATTAAATTGCGTTAATGATTTTAAACGATGTTTAAAATGCTGTATTGTAACGAACGTTTTTAGACCTTAACCCATGAACAAGCCTGCAATAAAATGCTCGTTATAACCAAGTCTCCAGTGCGTTCCTACTCGTTAAAAGCGAGTTCAGTTATCATTACTAATGTACAAAACCAAACAGATCTCGTACTTTTGCTCGTTACATCCGCGTTATCGTTATAAGCGAACTCGTTATTCGCGAGTTCCATTGTATAGCCTGTCGGTTCACTTGTAATCTAAAGAAATTCACAAAATTGTGTATTTAATAGTTAGGCCAAATGTTGGGAAGAAATATTCTTCTTTAATGAAACAATTGTCGACTAATAGATAAATTTAAGTGTTGCGTCCTCGCGCACACGTGACTGAGAAAGTTAATGCACTTTTGCACTGATTATATTTCTCAAAAGGAGGTGACAGGAAACGTTGCTCATGTCCTCATTTACACAGAGTCCGGTTAAACACATGAAAGATTAAGTAATTGATATTACAGTGTTTAAACATTGCATAACGTGTATGTGTGTAACAGAGGCGTCCGGTGTAAACCGCCTTTTCTGGTACTAAATAATTAGTGAATCTGAAAGTCAGGTAGAATCTGTTATAATGCATCGGAGGAAACAGAACCGCTACGTATAAAACCGCGTCCAGTGCATGGGATGCATCATTCCCTTGTAGCAGTGTGATCTGAGCAGCTTACATCCATCATGCAGTCTGCGGTAAGTACAATCAGATGATTTAAATAAATATAGGCCTAAGAGATACACTTTTAAGATACATTTTTTATTATTTATTTCGTGTTCTGCCCTAAGTCAGGTCTTCAAATGGTAAAAGCTCTCCAAGCTGTCCTATCGCATGTCAGTCTTTTCGTTTCTTCGTAACACCCTCTGATTTTAATGCTATCTGTTAACTAAATATAATTATTTCATTACCGACTCGGAACACAAAGTTTTTTTATGGGTAAACACGTAAAAGTTTTACCTTATAGCCGTAACCGGTTTTCGCTTTTAAAAAGCTTCTTCAGAGGCTGCCGCTGGAGCACTGTCCGTCTTGTTGTTGGCTACGGTATCGTTTTTTTAAAGATCGATATTGTGTGTGTGTGGGGTGTGATATGTTCGAATAATGCATGTGATTTGAATTGTGTCTGTTCGTTTAGGATGTCGTTTTTATGTATTTTCGTGTGTTTGTATATTTCCAATTGTTCTAGAGTGTCTAGTTTTCGGCCTTTTGTGTGTACGTGTAGAATGTCCATGTTAACGTCGATGTTTTTGTATGTGTGGTTTGCTTCAATGAGGTGGTTTGCAAAGGTGGATTCTGTGGTGGAGTGTAGTGCCTTTGTGTGTTCAATGTATCTTTGTTTGAAGCTACGTCCTGTCTGGCCTATGTAGAAATTCAGACTGTATTTTATATTATATAGTATTTTATATTACCTTCAGGATTATTCTCTCTTCCCCTATTCTTCTTGAAACTTCATCATTCCTTATTCTATCAACGCACCTCACTTTTTCCTTTGCTTGCCAAACCCACATCTCAAATGCTTCTAAGCTTTTCTCATACTGTTTCCTTAGTGTCCATGTCTCTGCATCATATAAAGCAATGCTCCACACATAATATTTTGGGCAACCTTTTTCTTAAATTCTTATTAATTTTGCCACATAAATAAGACACATAAAAAGTTCAAATTTATATTCAGAGCTAGAAAACTAAGCTGCCTCTTGGAACGTGGTACAGGGTATTGCGTAGTTTATACAATTTTTTTGCTGTCATTGATGGCCCAGATTATTGTAATACTGTGTACATTATGGCTATTAATTCTAACGTTTACGCAAGAGAAACTTGGGCGGTATATAACTGTCGTGAGTTGAAAATCGTGTGAGTACAGCAATTTAAATCAAGTTACACGTATGCGCTTTTAATTGTTTTTAACACCAAAAGTTAAGTAAATTCGATCGCTCGAATCAGTGACCATCAAAATTTTTCTTGAAATTTCTTTTGTACCAAGTGAAATATTGAAATTGTCTATCTTCTTCTTTAAATAGTTCCTATCCGTTTAGAATGTTGGACATCGTACAGACTATTTTAACTTTCTGTACTACTGCACGGAATAAGTCAGTTGTATTCATACCAAACCAGGTCACAAAATTTCTCAGTCATGGTATTCTCGGTCGCCAAACTCCTCTTTTTCCAAGTACTTTTCTCTGTAGTATGGACTGCAGTAAGTCTCTCTATTCATTTCGCATGAGATGTCGCAGATACTGAAGCTTTCTTATCTTCACTGTGTTAGCAACTTCCCTGTGTTTCTTCATATTTCTAAGATCTTCAACATTAGTGATATGTGCTGTCCATGAAATGCTCAGTATTCTACGGTAAAGCCAAATTAGAAAGATTCAAATTTTTTAGTTGTGGCTTCAGTCAAAGTCCAAGATTCTACACCGTAGAAGAGGACCGAGAATACGTAGCAGCGTAAAAGTCTCATCTTTGTGTTTAAATTGCCGATAATTTTCCTAAATAACGGTTTGAATAACTAATGTTAAAGATAGCCTAATATAATTGATGTAGAATATAGCCCTAGAAGTGATTAAGCATTAAAAATTTTAATTAATGAAAATAATAATTTTTATATCTATTACTCTTTGAAAACACTACAACTCATTTTTACTTAGGAAATACATTTTAATAAAGTGGTATACAAATACATACCACTTTCCAAAATCTTATGACGCATTGATTTATTAAATTTACATAGTGATACTCTTGCCATCACACAATGGAACTTGCAGAACATATACTTTATGAATGTGTAAAAAATTTACAAATAGGTTGATGAAATTGTTGAACAAGTTTGATTATCCAAACAGGATGATTCAAAATTGCACGGCAATCTCTCGGAAGCTGATTCTATAGCTAAAAGTAAGAAAAAAAGTTCATATAAACATAGGTCCGAAAATGGTTCGTTAGCGAGTTACAGCTCGCGAACCAGTACGCCCTGATTTCTGCTCCTACGGTAAATGACGCCATACTGAAATTCTTGGGGTATAAAGTGAAGGGTAAATTTGGTGGTTTCTTATGGTTTCTGATCTGAGTAATTGAATAAAAGAGGTACCAGAGCTCTATCTCAATTAGTTTCTAAGAAAAACTGTTTAAAACCCAAAACATTTGAGTCGAAAAACACACATTTTTAGATTTGGGATACATAACTTCGTTAATTTCCCAATAAACAAATAAAAATTTCTAACTAACCTTGTAGAGAATTGAATTATGAAGAAATTTATGTGCATAATGTTTCTTAAAAATAAGTACTAATCTGAGAAATTTAATTTTACTTAAAAACAAACCAGACCAAAATGCGTTTTGCAAAAGCATTATAATAAGCCTGGAAAATAAAATGTGTTGTAAACACTGCAGTACGCGCATGACCAGGTGACTATTACAAATGACTAAGAGAGTTATGGGGGGGGTGGTTAGACCTTCCCTTTTAGGGAGATTATAGAAAATGTCATCATGATCTTCGGTAGTTTGCATGGGTACTTTCTATGGATGTGCTGCCTCCATCTTTACTTACATTTATCTGCCTCCATATTGATGTCGTAAATGCCCAGGTCTGCTATCGTTTTCTCATATGGTAGATTATTCTATCTATTCTATTCTATCTAGTCTAATGCAACGTCATATGTAACTCAGCATAGTTTCATATCAACTGCTTGAATTCTTGTTTTACCTTTTTTATGCTAAACTTGTGTTGCTACCACTAATACTCACTTATACTTCCATGAGCGCTTTCAAGCCTCTCGGCTCATCTTCAGATGGAAACAACCTATCTGGAAGGTTGTTTCCATCTGAAGATGAGCCCAGCGGCTTGAAAGCGGTCATGGAAGTGTAAGTGAGTATTAATGGTAGCAACACAAGTTTAGCGTAAGTTAGACTTAACCACTAAATTGTATTTATCGCTTAAGTGTTTTACCTTTGTTGTTGAAACCCAACTTTCACAGCCATTAATTTATAGTTCCTCAGTTTTCTGTATTTTCTTCAGATCTGTTACATGGTAACATCATATGATGTAAAACCTTTAACGCATAATAGCAAATCAGAATTATATATTTTATTACAACAAACCTCTCAGTGTATAAAAATGTACTAACATACTTACAGTAGCTAATATGTAGCACTTCTAGTAGAAAAGGAGCCTTGTATTTCTATTTCCTAATGACACCGTCAATACGAATGTTAAAAAAAGAGTAGGTGACAAGATACAATATTGTCTCAACACGATGGTATTATAAATATTTTTGACTTGTGATAACCAGAGTCGTTAAGATTAGAAGTAGCGTCATATAAATTTTACCGATTCTCCTGCACGTTATTGAAAACTTGAAAATATTCAAACATTATTCCGTCCATCCTGCCAAAGTGGTTTATCAAATCTGCTAAAGCCAGGTAAGCTGGCCATTACATTACATAACATTCGTATTAAATAATTATCGAATGGTGAATATATTACCGCAGCATGAATTAGTCCTGTTGAAACCGATTTGTTCTCTTACAGCAAACATTCCACAGTGACTTTCAGTATCATATCTAGTAACTTGAAGGCCTAAATAATTTGTTGATTGGGTTGGCACACAAATGCCTCTACAATTTGAAGTTTTAGTACGGTCTGTTGTTTTGAACAAATACGAACTTTCCAATCAGCCATTTTAGAAAGAGTGTCGTACTTGTTCGACAAACATTATGGGATACATAATTATGAGTGTAAGAAGTAACCAGCTGCACTTGAACAATTCTACATTTACGACACCAGGACTAGGACATTTTTTTCTTTCCCTTCTTTACTACTTTGTCTGTTTTGTTTAAGGCGGTTACACCCTCATTTACGCGGTTCGCGATCTCCGCATAGTGGCCAGCCTTCTATAGTATTCAACCCATAGTCATTGTTTAATAAATGTAATCGTCTACATCACTGTAGATTTTGTTTAATGTGTGTTAACAGTTTAAAAGCCAAATTATTATGTTTTCCATATGCATCCTGTATAACATCTGTAATAACGTTTTCACATCTATCACGCGGGCTCTTCGTTTTAATACCTAGGCTTTAATTCATACAGAGGCTTTAATTCTCTGTCGCCTGTTTTTGGCCTTCTTAGCCTTAGTCATAGTCGCATCCTCTTCTACCCTGGGGTATCGATGAGTTGCAAAGAAATCGCCACTTTCTTCCGGCTTTCTCTCTTTTCTTTCTTTGAATAAGTGTGGTCTCGATTGTGCAGTATTGGCCTACAGCACCCACAGCTTGGTGGAGGGGACGCCTCCTGTGCATCCAAGTCTACATGTAGTTGCTTCAGGTGGCTGATATCATGGCTCAGCCTACTTCCTGGGACATGCTCTTGCACCAACCAAGTTGCACCTCCGAAAAAAAAGGTAATTTTTCCTATAATTTTCTACTGTGAGCTATGGTTGTGCCTCCAACATGCGGTCGTCAGGTCCTCGTCAGAGGTAACAGGGTGCGCCGGATGTAAAGACATCGCTCGGTAAGGTGAGAGGTTACCAGTTGTATGGGAGAGGCTATTCGAGACGCATCCCATACCTTACAACCCTTGTTTGTTGGCATAAATTAAAAATCTTCACATAAGCTGTTTCATTCTCTTTTGTTAGTTATTAAATTCTTCGTTCAAAATTTAGTCTTCCTTTATCATAAATTTCGGCTGATTTTCCAAATTTTTGTATAGGGCCTTGCTAGGAAAATTTTTAATAATTTCTCATTCTAAAATTAGGTCATTACAAAAGGTTAAATACATAAGTGTAGCTTAATGTTACACTAACAACAACAACGAATACAATTAAAACAATCAACCTGAATAATTATTATGTTACATGGAACATAAATGACATCTGTGCACGTACCGGAGATGAACATGTTCATTCGTCGCCTCAAAGACAATTTAACACTTTATGTGAAATGATAATTAGAGAGGCTGTGTTGATAAATTTGTAAGTTGCCACCCTGTTTAAAGAAGGTTTTTGAAAGCCATATTACATTACTGTTTTTCAAATGACATTTTTGATAAAAAATAAATATTGTTTCTAGGGCAAATTCATCCTCGCTGCCGTAGTATATCTTATACAATACACTACAGCAGGACCCACTGACTTCCACTCGTCAGGCGGTTTCTCCGGAGTCGGCAATGTCGGCGGACCTGTAGGATACAACGGACCCAAGGCTGTACCAGTGGTACTCCCAGACGGACACATCGCTGATACACCCGCTGTCGAGGCCGCTAAGAGTGCTCACTACTCTGCTGTAGCCCAAGCCAAGACGTCCCAGTCGTACTCGTCTGGTGGAAGCTCCTCCTATGACGGTCATGGTTCAGGTGGTGCCGGAGGCTTTGGAGGTGCTGGTGCCGGTGGTGCGTACCACGGTCCTCAAGCCAGACCAGTGGTACTTCCTTCCGGCCATTTAGCCGACACTAGCGAAGTCGCTGCTGCTAAGGGAAGACACTACGGTGCTTTGGCCCAAGCGTCAGCCACTTCTGGATTCAATGATGGAAACGATGGCTCCTACAAGCAAGGTGGAGGATTCCATCATTAAGCAGAATTTATGATACTTAATACCAAAAAATTATACAAATTAAAACTTTTTTCTGAATTGTAACACTGATTACAATAAATTTTAATCGAATGTAATACATCTGACATTATTACCGAACGTTACCTTCTCTTTGTCAAAATTAATTTATGATTCTTGGGAGATTAAGATAAAGGGCCTAATCAATTGATTTTAGTGTGCTTACAAAAAATAATTATACCGATTATTTCAGAACAATTACAATACAAAAAGCTGTGAATTGTGTTTTTGTAGAGTAAAGATAAAAAATTTTTTGTTTTCCCCACTTCATCTTTTCATATGTCAATCATCTACTTGTGCCAATTAATTTCTAATAACTTTAGTTTGTGCGTCGATTAATTCCGCTCTGGTCAAAACCAATTAAAGTAGCTATCTTTATTATTCTATTTTACCATTAATTTGATATTTAGTCTTCTTCTTCTGCACCTCAGGGAGTAGGCACTTTGTCTGTCCAGTCTTCACAGAGTATCTCACCACCTCGTTATCGGTCTTCCTACGTCCCTTGTACCAAAGGTTCTGTGTCGAAAGGCGGATTGCTCATAATTTGGGGATCGGCATAGGACGCAGGAGGGAAGGAGAAACCTTTGCATTCGTATGGATATCACATCTCCAACTTCCAGGGATGATATGGATTCACGTGTTCGGGGTAACAAGGGTGGAGACTATGACGGTCAGAGATGAGCGGATCGAGCAACACCTCATGTGGGGATAGTACGCATGATGGCTAGACTTAGGCCATAAGACAGCAGTCCTGTCACATCACCCTCTGCGAAGGACTGGTAACTCTTCCAGAGTTAGTAATTACTTGAATTCTTCACAGTGAAATTTAGTATATAACGTAATTGGAAACCATAACCATAACAGGATTATCTGTTCCAGTGTATTTATTATCAGAATGATCACTGTTGCACACCACTATATAAAAATTAGTGGTCGGAATAATTTTTATATAGTGGTGTGCAACAGTGATCATTCTGATTGTGATTTCAACCACTAACACAAATGTCTTCATTAAAAGTGTATTTATTGTTCATAGCCTAAAGGTACCATACTTACAACTTTACAATCAAATTTTTAAATTTTGATTTTACACTAGAACATGATTTTCTGTTCTAGTGTATTTATTGTTCATAGCCTAAAGGTACCATACATACAATTTTACAATCAAATTTTTATTACTCACATTCTTAAAAACGATCGACTTCAGACATAGACCATCGTCAGGTTGTATACAGCACACTTGCGGTCACAATATCGTAAAACAGCCACTATTTACAAAAACGAAGTCGTAGACATTGATTAATGAACGTGATACGTCGTATTGTATTATACATCAAATGAAAAAGTATCTAACAAAAAAGGAACCTGTACTGAACAAAACGAAACAAAAAATAATAAAAACAAAAAGATCATAACAACCATCTCCACAGCACGGCATAGGCAAGATGCTGCTGCCTGTTCCCCTTTAAAAATCCTCAAGCTATCCCTCTCGCTGGGTCTACCCACACACCTGTGTCCTATAGGTTTGTATTTCCAGACTTGTTTGGCCAGTTTGGAATCTGACATCTTTCTAAGTGTTCTTTCCAACGTTGTTTGTAATTTTGTTATTTTTTCATTCAAATTAAACACTTGTAACTCTCCTCTTATGGCCTCAATCTTTATACGGCCAAGTTTACAACACCTTTTAACTCCTCGTAATATCATGTATATCATAATGCATATTATCACAATATTGTAAAACAGTTGTGACCGCGAGTGCACAGCGTATATATGTCCTGACTATGACCATCTATGACTATGACTATGGTGTATATATAGACCATCGTCTATGACCGAAATCGACCGAAATTAAGAATATGAGTTATTAAAACTTAATAAATCATATAATAAATCATATGTATGGTATATTTATGTTATGAACAATGAATACCCCACAGTATAAGATTGAAACTATATAATAATTCTAATTATAATAACCATAATAATAATTTGTTGTTACGTTAAGATTATAGCGTATGGGTTTAACCCATACAAGCTACGTAGAAATTGTTCTTTCATACGCTCCTAATATATGTTGGCCATTTTTTGTCTTTCTCCTCGTTTAACAAGCATAGGTGGTACGGTTCCTACTAGGGTACTATACTTTTTAACATCCAGCTTAAGTGTGGATATTACATTTTTAATTTTATCTTTCAGTGTATACTGTTTTGTTTGTTTAGAATTCAGCGATTCAAGATTTGGCATGACCTAAACACCTAAGTAATTACAGCCACCGTCGCACGTATGCATCTACTGAAATGTCGAATATGGCAGAATCAGAAAATGTACTCCTGACTGTGATGCTCTTATAAAAATGGGATTACATATGGTCGTCACACTCAGATACACTGGCTAATGACTGTGGTGTGATATAAAATATCAAAACCTTTCTTTCTGATATTAAAAAAAATTAAGTTAATGATTCATCTGGTACAGATGAATTTTCGCCGAGAGAGAAGACAGGTCGTTCCAAACGGCAACACTGTAAAAGTCGAAATGACGTTAGACACAAAATGTATTTACTATTACTGTTCTACTCAGTATACTGACAAATTTTGTACCACAATTATTCGTACTTTTTGTGAACTTATAGGTGACATTTTGTAGAGTCTACATTTATATAAATTAGTAATTCTTAATGGTCATCATCTTTTTCTTCAAGGATTAAACCAAGGATGGTTTGTTCCGGTCTCAAACAGGCAAAAATTAGAGCTCCATCGCTTCCTCGGACGTCCCACACCTCTCCGTCCCTTCGGATTATTGTTCCATAGTTGTTTGGGGATGCGGTAGTCATCCATTCGGCAAAGATGTTCCCACCAATACAATTCTGTCGAGTATACTTATAATATTGAGTTCCTGCCGAGTATCTGTGTTTATTCTATGATCGTGGAGAGTATGCCCTGTTACGCCCTGAGAAATCTCATTTCGGCCGATTCTTAATGTATGGAAACAAAAACAATTTAAGCATTTCCGTATCTCATGAGCCATTTTAAACTTAATTGTATATATTGAACTAATACAAACACTTCTTGCTACAGTCAATTTCCTGATATATAAATTATTTAATATTTCTAACTAATGTAAATGTATAACATTTATAAATAAAGATATATTATTTCCTTTCTTGGAACATGTTTCGGGAATCAAATATTTTTCCCATCCTCAGCCATCCTAGTTTTTGATCTTGTTGAATTTGTGTTCTGGTTGGTTGTTGCTTTGGCTATCTACAGACTTTTGGTAGCTTAAATTGGTAATATTGGATGTGTGTGTGGTGAATATATTTGTTTTTTGAGTATTTTCAGTGTTGAGTAGATACATTTGAGTAGATGTTTTGAAAATTGTGATGTGTTGTGTGTTGACTTCTATTTATTCAGGTATTAGTTTGTTTTGTGTTCTGTGTTTTCATAGTTGTAAATTTTCACATATATTAATTCTTGTGTCATTGCATGGTATATGTTTTATCAGTGTCATGTTTGTTATGTCTGGGAATTCATGTCCTGTATTTATTGCGTGTGTTACCAAACCGGATTTATATATTTCTGGTTTTCTGTATGCGTTCAAGTGTTTAAAATAACGTTTTTTTCTGTTGTTTTTTGTTTGGTCTATGTAACATCTATTGTCCTGGCATTGAATTTTGTATAGTCGTATTCAATTGGTAAATGTATGGTCTTTGTTGTTTGGGTTATTTAGTTTTTTTATGTTATATTTGTTGGTTTTGTATGCTATTTTAATAATGTTAAAATAATGAAATAAGCACTAAAAATTAATTGAAACCTGTTTTAATAAAA
This sequence comes from Magicicada septendecula, assembly GCA_034769895.1. NCBI lineage: Eukaryota > Metazoa > Arthropoda > Insecta > Hemiptera > Cicadidae > Magicicada > Magicicada septendecula. The sequence goes on along the minus strand of CM068373.1, from coordinate 43,185,233 downwards.
TTTAGCTATTAACAGTAAAATGATATTTTTTTATTTTAGAATTTTATTACAAAAAATAAAAAATGAAATCTATAAACAGAAAATAAATAATCAACTTATTAAATACTGTGCTACGTCAGTTGTACAATGTAGGTGTCATTAGGTGGAGATTCTGTCAGAACCGATGCGTTTTGTCAGTAAGCCGAGCTTTAGTGATGATAGTCACCGTCCCAGCCACCGTGAGCGTGGGCCTTCTCGAGCGCGACGAGGTGAGCACCCTTTGCGGCAGCGACGTCGTGAGTGTCGGCAAGGTATCCGGACTTGAGGACTACGGGAGCAGCTAGAGGTCCGTGATAGGCGTATCCTCCGTATGCAGCATGGCCGCCGTCTCCTCCGTGACCAGCACCATATCCACCATCGAAGCCGCCGTCGAAACCGGCACCTCCATGTCCGTGGCCGTGTTCTTGACCATGATGCACTGATTCAAGTCCGGCGTATCCGTGTTCGCCTTTGTAGACGTCGTGGGTGCCTGGACCGTAACTGAGGTGTCCGTGTCCATCGTCACCTCCGTATCCACCTCCGAATCCGTCATCGTGTCCTCCGTATCCGCCATCGTGTCCTCCGTCATGACCTTGTGGAGCCTTAGCGACGGCAGCGAAGTGTGCGCTTCTCGCAGCCGCTACTTCATGTGTATCGGCAATGTGTCCGTCCTTGAGTACCACAGGCTTTGCCAGAGGACCATGGTATCCGACTGGACCGTGTTTAGCTGTAGGGTAGTGTGAGATGCCGGCACAGACACAGGCCACAGCAGCGAACAATGGAATCTATAATATCACACAAAATTGTAGAACGGTTAATTAATTCCAATCCTACTCTTATAATTAATATTTCTGTACAGTTCTTCTTACTTTTGCTATCATAATATTATCTCTTCTGTAAGAATAATCTTATGCGCGATACATACCTAATACGCTATACCCAATCATATGGGCCTAAGTAGTTTAGTATATATTACAAAGTGAATGTTTGTTATGAAGAGATTATTGACTTTTATTTTCATAATATTTTTTAAATATATGTATTTTTTATAACTAAAATATATAAAATAATATTTTAAATATTTAAAATAGGCATTTGTATACAATTAAATATTATGATGTAGACGTATTTTACGATATTTACAGAAACAACATTTTTAAAAACATGACTATAATACTGTTTTCCGCACACACGTTTTTGTCGAATTTTTATGTGAAAAATAAAATAACCTTGAATAGATCGGTGGAAGGTTTTCGTTTATTAAAATATGTGATACGTCGGCAGTCATATCCTGGTGTATTGGTACTTGGACGAAAAATCTCGTAACAATTGAACATTGTTATAGCCTACCGTGTATCTTGTTATTTTATACAAAAATTATTTAATGAAAATAATAATGTAATGTTAACAAATTTCAATAATCAAATTATTGAATTAATTATTCGAGACAAGTTTTAAAAATGAATGTGTTATATAGTCTATACTTTATTTTACTTGGTACAGTACTGTCTTGACGTATAAATTATTTACGTTTTTTAAGATACAGTTTGATAGTTATGGTATGTAATACGAGATAATATAATACTTGCATGTTTGCAAGAAGCTTACTCTCTGTTTTGGTGTCACAGAAAATTTAAATGTGGCATAATATCCTATGTTGCCCGAAACATGTCAAAAGTAAATAAGAATAAATCTTGACTACATTTTGCAGTACACAAATTACACACATACACAATTATATTTACGAGGGTCAGTTGAAAAGTTCGCGGAACGACCTGTAGGTTAGCGGTAAAACTAAAATTTTTCGTGTGCTGCAAGATTTGTATTTTATGTAAACTATTGTTAATTTCCAAATTTAGCTACCAATTTATTCACTGTTTAGAAGCTGTTTAAAACTGAGGTGTCATTCGTATTTTGAAAAACGGACAAAATCAAACATCTTGGTGTGATTCTTTGTTAAAAATTGTTAAGCGCCAACGGAAATTTAAAACGAAATTGTAAACGTCGCTAAAACGTTTTTAACAGAGAATTCGTCACATAACGATGTTTGATTTTGTGCGTTTCATAAACACGCGTGACAGAAAAAATTCAAACAGCTGGTGAAAAAGTGTAATTAAGAGGTGTTCACGTGAAATATACGTCTTGCAGCACACGAAATATTTTAGTTTTACCACTGAGCTATAATTGTCGCTCCGCGAACTTTTCAACTGGCCTTCGTATTAATATAGTAAAATAATATGTTACATTATATATATACAATATATTAACATAATGTATTATACTATAAATTAAATGTCTTCTTATAGAATGATTTATATATGACATATTTTCAAATTTCTTTACAATGTACAGTAATGAAGTAGTTTAAAAATAATTGATAGTCAGTAAAGATTTTAAATAAATATTACACATACCAGGCACTTCATGTTGATGTGTTTTTGGAGCGGTGGTGTGGTGGTGTACTGACGACAAGTGAGCTGGGCCCATAGTATAAATATATTTACCCCCAAGGACGGCGCGGCACGGAACACAATTCACTTCCGAAACCCTCTCTCCACGCGTAGCTAAAGTTTTACGATATCTCAATTGTATAGTAATTTAGTAATTTTATTGCCTCTCTGTCGCCAGAGAGGTTTAATAAACACCGTTGTTTCGTACTTACCTGTCTGTATTTTATGGGCATTCCAGTATAATATTAACAGGTGTATCAGCCCAGTCCGTGATTTCTTATGAAGTCTCGTTGTCTAATGTTAACTTGTTCAATTCGTTTGTCTTTTCCTTTTTTACTAATATTTGTGGCAGATTATATAAGTATGTTTTTAGTCCACACCTTTTATTTAAGGGGACCAGGACGTGAAGACCTGTCCCATGTTAATTGGACTATTGGCTAATCAGTTAGGTACATATATTTAAAAAACATTCAAGACATCTTTATGAAACTATTTAATTAAAATATAAATATACAGAGCATGCAGTGAACTTATTTAAATATTATGTATTTGTAAAAACTTAATTAGGAAGATTTTTTAAAAAAAGTGTTTTTACAAAGGCAAAGTTTTTACTTTTTGTAGACACAATAACTATTTACATTAGGTACTAGGTTACTAAACTTACTAAATTTTAAGTTTAGTATAAGAAGTGTTATAAGACAAACACAATAAAAAGAATTCAAGTCTCTAGCACGTTTCAGTGCAAAGTTATATGTACCTAAATATTAAAAATATGTACTTACGGAAAATCGCGTTTAAAGTTTTGTAAAGTTTTTATTCAAAACGCATCGCACTATACACTTTATTACTCTCAACTCTCTTCCTTTTCAGCTGCCTTTTCTTTACTCTATTCTCCTTACTTCTTTCCAGAACATTCTTATTTGCTTTCAGAATCATCATTTTATAGTTAATAATGTTATTATAAAACATTGAAATGCTTGAAGGAGGCCGATGACATCGCACTGGGTGATATTGCATGAAATAAACATATAAGATGATATGAAAAAAGTGTTTGCTATAACAATATATATACATAGGCCTACATACATACATATATATGTCTGTGTCTGTGTGTGTAAACAGGAAAATAAGGAGAATGTTTTAATGCTAAAAACTAAAAATCGAATTTTTTGAAATTTTTCACGACCTGGTTAAGCTGACATGGTTTCAGCAAAACAATTCCTACAATAAATTGTAAAACTTATCAAGTGTTTGTAAGTTTTTTAAAGCCTTCGTATTAATATGTTTCACCAAGTGCCTAACGAGTCATCAATCAATATAGTCTAATGTGTTTAGTAGTTCTTTACTCCATTTATTAGTTTTTTTAGAAATGAACAATTATTTTTGTCGACCAACCGACACGTTGGTGCCACATACTTTGGCAACACGCACTTTTTCTTTACAATTACAATTACTAGTGGACATTTCGACTTTATCATTATCAGAATAATATTAGATCTAATTATTATACTAAACATCGCTTCAGTGAAAGCTTTATATCGTCAGCAATGTTACTTAGTACTCAATTGATAATTCACGCTGTATAATTAAATCAATAGAAATAAATAATACAAAGTTATATCAATTAAAGCACAATTAATGGTCATTTTTTGGCACTACTAGTACAACTTCTATGGCTGTAGGTAAAAACCCACACCGTTTTAGTATCAAGAAAAATATCTGATTTGCCACACCGTAAAGCAGATAGGAAAAGTGTGAGATCGCAAAGGATGAACGTAAGTAAATTACCACACCACGACCGCACAGCACTGCTGGTAAGTGTTGACAATTAATAAAGTAAAAACCCTTTTCTTATGAGTAGTTTTATTTGATTTCCCAGTGTAGAATTTCTAAGGACACATGTCTGACAAGTAATGATGGACATTTGCTGTAATTTGGTAAAAAGAATGTCGATGTAGTAAAAATTTCATTTGTAACCAAAGAACATGTCTTCAAAAGAAATGTTCAATGTACCAAACAAATTAAATTGTAAATTTTGACAATGTGTTTCAATTTTGTTAGGTCGAATCTTTTCAAAAATTTGAATAATTTATAAAATAGTAATTAACTTTTATAGACTTTTGGACACAAGAAATAATGCTTTGTCTGTACACAGAAATTATTTGTAATTAAAAATGTTTTAAATTATATGGTAAGAATACTACCGTGAGGAAAAGGAGTGTATCCAACCTTAAAGCTAGTCTTATCCGCCCCTCCCAAACAAGGAACAGATCCTATTTACGCCACTGCTTTTAATATCGATTACTACTTTCTTTTTACACATATTTCTTAGTATGCCTTTGTGCGCAAGTTATTAAAAACATATTTTCAATAATGTTTATGCTTTAGTTAAAGACAGAAAGTTAAGGGCGGAAAGCTATGAATAAGTTAAAAGATTTAATAGGCTATGTATGTTCTTAAATGACACCTGCCAGCGTCCCAGATGAATATTAATTTTCCCTGCGTCCTCTACAAATCTGATTACTTCTCATTTTCCTCCGTCTGTCTCAGCGTTAAACTCATTGCATGCCAGCTGAAAGAACTGCAGACTATCATCAGAGAGTCTCAACGTGATTATTTTTAATCGTTTTTATACCTCCGGCAATTTTGGACGAGAGTCAGACTCAAGAAATCTTTCACGAGGACACTATGTCCGTGTGCTGATCGACTTGAACACATCATCATCATCATCATCATCATCATCATCATCATCATCATCATCATCATCATCATCATCATCATCATCATCATCACCACCACCACCACCATCATCATCTGCAATACGCTACGATTGATGGAGGAACACAGGGCCACACAACAAGCTATAGAATACCGAGAAAGCGTCAGCATCATCATCATCATCTTCAGTATCATCATCATCATCATCGTCAGTGTCATCATTCAGGAGACACACTTACACGTACACACGCAACGGTAAATTCGACAACACGCAGTTGACGAATGAAAAATTATATTTTTGTGACTAAACAAGGAACTCAAAAAGCACATAATATGAGGAAATAAAGTAACGTAAAGACTTAAATGTAAGTTGTGTAAAAGACGTAATTGTAAATTGTTGAAAAAATAACAATTTTTCTTTTTAATTTAAAAAATTGGGTGTAAGATTGTAAATCATAAATATTCTTAAAAGTAAATGTTCTTTTTATTAAAATATTAATAGCAACAATTAAATTTTTTATTTGGTAAAGTCAATAGTATTTTTATTGATGAGTTGCTATAAGTTCAAATTTTTAATAATGATTCAAAGTCAGAGACCAGTGCAATACAAAATAATTTTATAATTTGTTCCTTATATATATATATATATATATATATATATATATATATATATATATATGTTTAGATATTTAGGACTATACAGTATGTTATTAATGTGTTCTGAATAGCAAGGATATGTTATGATTTCAGAGTGTAACCTTATAAAGAAAAATATCAGAGTGACCGTGCTTTGCTCGGTTTTCACATTTATTTATAAATATACAGATTAAAAAAAAAGCATTATTTATTATTAATTATTTATTTATTTTTATTGATTATTTATTTTTTTATATTTATTTTCATATATAAACATATCGATACTACGCCGTTTGCGTTTATCGACGGTTTCTGTTGTTGGAATCACAATTATTTAATACTTCTTTCCATACAACGATTCTTGTATGGCGAGGATTTTCTGGTGGTAAAAGAACTTTTAAGCCACTTCGCCTTTTGACTCTGGAAAATGCTACATACAACATGCCGTGCATAAACACAGGAATTGATAAGTGAATTCCCACCACTTCAAATGTTTGACCTTGAGCCTTGTGAATAGTAATAGCAAAAGCTGCTCTGACGGGAAATTGATGCCTTTGCATAGTGCACCCAAGCTGACTTTTGCTGGAATCTATTGTAATCCTTGGAATATGAACTTCTCGGCCTGAACATTCACCCGTGATAATCTTGGCTTTAATAATGTTATTACATAATTCAGTCACGACCAATCTCGTTCCATTGCACAGCCCTTCAGAGACGTCCAAGTTTCGTAAAAGCATTATTTACAACAACGTATAGAGAACATTTAATAGTTTAGATTATGTATATACCTCAGAGAATGCAAAAAACACAACAGCGTATAGAGAATACTTAATAGTTTAGATTATGTATATCAGATAGATTGTACAAAAATCGTTGCGCAGAAACCCACAATTGTATGTCTCAACTCTTAGTTTGTTTATTTACAGTCATAGCAACATCTGTTTATATTATTTATAAACATCGATACTGCGCCGTTTAGGCCGCAGGTTAAAGACCTATAAAGACCCTACGGTATCGTTAGAGCTTTTTTCCGAGAAAAAAAGGACATACATAGATTAGATTGTATGTCTCAACTCTTAGTTTGTTTATTTACATTCATAACAACAGCTATTTATATTTATTTATAAACATCGATACTGGGATTGTATGTCTCAACTCTTAGTTTGTTTATTTACATTCATTGCAACAGCTATTTTATATTATTTATAAACATCGATAAGATCTATTCTTTATGAACAGAATTAAAATTAACATTTTAGTTTCAAATAAAAAATATTTTTTTTAAATACTAGTTGCTGGGTGACAGAGTTATAACAATAGCAATTGTTGTGTAAATATTTAAACCTATATGAATTAAAATGTATACTTAAAAGACCCTACGGTTTAGGCCTTAGACGATTTTTGCGGAAAATGAGACCTAGCCCAATCGATTTTTAGTGTCCAAATACGCTTAAGTACCAAATTTCGAGAAAATCGTTAGAGCCGTTTCCGAGAAAAAAAGGACATACATACAAAGATTGCTCGCTTAATAGTATAAGATATTTTGAAATTTATGAAATTTTGAAATTTTCTAATTTCAAATTTTAATAATCAATTAATTTTCTTTGCAATATTTAATAAACAGTTGATTGATTCTTTTACTATGTTCTAATAAATTATTTCAAGTCAATTTTCTATTGTAGTGTATTTATTGTTCATATCCTAAAGGTACCATACATACAATTTTACAATACAATTTGTATTACTCAAATTCTTAAAAACGATCGATTTCGGACATAGACCATCGTCAGGTTATATAAAGAAACTTGCGGTCACAATATCGTAAAACAGCCACTATTTACAAAAACGAAGTCGTAGACATTGATTAATGAACGTTGTTCAATACGTCGTTTTCCAAAGTTTCACGAGAACTGATTTTGTTGCGGAGTGTTGATGTTTACAATCAGTTCTATATATTATAACAGCTGATTACTGTATGTTGATTTTTATTTTGCCGCAATATTTCAAATGGGATACGATTTTTGAAGTCCGTCATGATGTTCAATAGATTTCGTGTCCCTCTTCTTTTACATGTTTGTATGTTTAGTTTGTACCTGACATGTCGCGTCCTGGTCACACTACTCTCACAAAAGCCAAGTCATCTCGATCAATTTCATTCGATGAAGTCTCCTTATTCTTGAAGACGGTTGGTCAAGTAGTGAAAGTGGTTTGGCGGTTCTGACATGAGGCCCTCAACGCGTACCCACCCAGTTCGGCAACCGAGCCCGCAATAGCAAATTTGAAGCTGCTAAGTTACATCACTGCACCGTATGCGTCAGCCGACTCTTTAGGGATGGAGACGGTGACTTCTACAAAGTAGAGAATGTCTCTTCAAAATAACGGTAACCACATCGTGGTGCTCGTGGTGGAAATTGTATCAAGATAGACATTGAAACAAGATACGTATTCTTGGGGAAAGGCCATGTTAAATGTTGAGCAGGAAAAGTGTCTGGTTAAACATACTAGTTATAAGTTCATATTACTCTCTTAGAATCGCTGACTATTTCGTTAGCACAATTTGAGGCCGGCCGCACACTGAAGCGATATTTCGTTTCGCGACAGAACCGTTTTGACGCATCGTGCTGATTTTGTCGCCAGCCGTTTTTGAAGTGTAAAAGTATGTGGTTCGTGACAGACGTTATTTTCCAACCATTCAAATTTCAACGACACCTACACTTTTTTCCATTTTATACTCAATGGCAATAAATAATAATAATAAATACACAACGCTATGCGAGAATCATAACGAAAGGACAATCATAACACTATCTACGTAGGACTAGGTAAGTCTAATACAAACTTCCCGCCTTGTGTGGTTAGAATCCAGACCATGTGCAGTTCAAAATGTCGCGAGTTGTGAGACGTAAATTGAAGGAGCTTCATCTTTGGTCGCGAGGGGTCTCACGACACCACTACATAATGTCGCAGTCAGTGTGCGGCGCTTTGTAGATACTAATGAGAGTAGAGTCATCTGTCGCGCTTCGCGACACTATGAGACAAAATGGTTCTGTAGCGAAACAAAATGTCACTCCAGTATGCGGCTGACCAGCTTACAAATTTTGTTTTAATACATTTGTAACAACATTGTGAATTAAAAATGCATCTCGCTTAAAGTACGGAGATACATACTTTTACAAACCGTGAAGGAAATCAGCACCAGAATAAATGTAATTATATGATCTGATAAATATAATATATCTGATAAATATAAAATATTACTATTTAAAGAAGTATAAAATAAAGGAGTTTGTATTGTATGAAGGTAGATGACTGTATGCCATCCTGACCTTGATTACAAACGGATGTGTTTTACAGAATTACAAAGTCGGTGTCAGCTTATGTTGTGAAGAATTAGGCGCATATTGATAACGTATTCCTATAGTATATTTAATTTTCCCCATCGATTTGTTTAGAGCTTACAGTTTAATAAAAAAAAATACGCTCAATATTTGAAACACGTCATTTCAACTGTACGACTTTAAGAGACACACGAAATAAACAGGCTACCACGCGATGACTTTCACTATCACACATGACACTAATGCAAGTCATCCTACAGAATTCTTTACTAATAAATTTTTTTTCTAAATCATATAAAAGTCTTTGCTAAATTCTTTAGAGAAACAAAGAAAATATAATAAACAGTTTTATTATTGATTTGAAAGATTAAGAGAAACACCTTTATTGAAAAATTTTAAGGTAGACTGCTAGTTTGTTTCCAACTTATTATTATTGATCTCTTCTCCTTATTTAGCAGTCTACCTTAAAATTTTTCAATAAAGGTGTTTCCCTTAATCTTTCAAATCAATAATAAAACTGTTTATTATATTATATTCAATTAAGGAGACAAGCAAGTTAAAAATCGCAAAAATCAGTGTGGAGTATCAAGTTAATGGGAATTGTAAACAGAATCTAAATTAAGTGTTTAGTTTTAAATTAAAACTTTTTTAGACGACAGGGTTAAAAATGGAGTCAAAAGTTTGATAAGATCGTAAAAATTCATATAGGTTTTGAAATTTAAGGGCATTTCGACCCAATTCTAAATATAGTGTTCTTCCGATAGTTCCTATTCGTTTCGGATGTTGGACATCATACAGACTATTTTAACTTTGTGTACTGCTGCACGGAATAAGTCAGTTGTATTCATGCCAAACCACGTCCTTATATATTCTCAGCCATGATATTCTCGGTCGCCCAACTACTCTCTTTCCAAGTACTTTTCCCTGTTGTATGGACTGCATAAGTAAAATCTCTGTTCATTTGTCGTGAGATGTCCCAGATACTGAAGCTTTCTTATTTTCACTGTGTGTTTTCCGTTCTTTCTTCATCTTTCTAAGAACTTTAGCATTAGTTATATGCTCAGCCGGTAAAGCCACATTTCGAAAGACAAATATAGTGTACAGTCGGCATTTTGGAGCACAGCGGTCCAAAAAAAATTAAAAATTTGAAAATGTACAGCTGCGTGTAGACTAACGAGAATTTTAACCTAAATCGTTAACTAGGTATCACTAGTGTATACTGTGAAAATGTTTTAACTTGTAAGGCACCAAGGATTAAAAATGAATCTCGAAACTTTATGAATACTGTAAAAGCCTATGTGTATAATGTGAAGTTATTTAAAATTTAAATATAAAATTTTGTTTAAAATATAACTTGGTATTTTTGATACATTGACAGGATTAATATCTCTCAACACTTTTTGCAAATTTCGAACCGCCTTCGAAAAGCTGGTAAGCAATGTTTAAAAAATCGTTATATATTTTTATATCTTTCAGTCACATTATATTCAAATATCAGTAAATATCATGTGAAATCATTTAAAAATTTGTGAATATAACGTATATATAGTTGTTTACTAGCTGGATACCCGTGCTTCGCTACGGTGATTATCAGAAAAAAAACAGGTTGTAAAATTAGAAAATAGAAATAGATTATTTGTGAAGCTTAGATACCGGTATTTTGAAACTAAGAGAAACTATTTAAGCTATTCAAGCTCGATCAATTTGAAGATGATCAAGCTTGAAGATGATCATTTTATCAAGCTTGATCATTTAACTATTATAACTTTAAAATTAATGAGTTGTTCAAAATGACGCTCTATTATTTAGTTAGAGAGGGTAAGCTAAGTTTCTGTTAGAGATTAAGACAGTCCCTTATTGTAAGTCTTACAACAATAAAATAGATGGGCTTAAGCCCTTTGATCCCTCCACAACCCCTGGTTTTTTGTTCTACGTAACCAGGCTAATAACTTGCTTACCCTTTCAGTTGCTCCGTCAGATTAAGTTCTCGGGACCTCCCTATAAACAGCATTCCTGATTTTGCTCTCTAGCTGGAGGATGACCAGGATGTCAGGTGAACTGACTCTGGAGAACGCCACGTACAACTGACCATGGGAGAAACAGTCACTCCCCAGATCCACACCAGCCACTTCAAGCTCTGCCCCTGTGCCTTATTGATGGTCATGGCGTCCTGCAGGAAGGAGACAACTAAAAAAGCGGCATTATCAGTGTTGCGGTTTTCGCGTTTTTTCGCGGATAGACGTTAAAGCTTCCAAACTCTTTCTTAGTGAGTACCCAGAATCCAAGAGGAATATATGTGCCGAACTTAGAACTCAAAATAAACTCTCAACGCCATATAGCAAGGAATAGAGGGACAGGGTGAAATTTTTCGCTATTATTTTCTCGCCTCCTCGTGGTTATAGGTTAGATAAAAAGACACTGTTTTAGTAACTCCCCAAAACCCTAAAGGAAAGTAAAAAAAATAAACATTAGACTTCCAGGAACCATACAGTTGAAAAAAAAGTTGCATTATCGGTGTCACGGTTTTTAGGGGTTTTTGCGTTTTTTCGCGGTTAGGCGTTAAAGTTTTCAAAACCCTTTCTTAGCGAGCACCTAGAAGCCAAGAGGAACATACGTGCCGAATTCAAGTTTGTAGGCTTTATAGTTATGGAGATTTCGTGACGAGTGAGTGTATGAATCAGTGAGTGGTATTTGGTGTATATATATAGTTGGTGTATATATATATATATATATATATATAGAGAGAGAGAGAGAGAGAGATAGAGACGTTTATTTGTGAAGGGTGTTAGAAATAACCGATGGGAAGGAGAGGTGTGTGACGTCCGAAGAAACGCTGGAGTGACCAAGTCAATCTGTCGCTTGGGACCGGAACAAACCATTTTTGTTTAATGAAGAAATTTATGTTAGTGGTTGAAATCACAATCAGAATGATCACTGTTGCACACCACTATATAAAAATTATCCCGATTAGCGCTTTCAAGCTTCGCAGCCCATCGTCAGATCGGAATAGACAGGAAATATGTGAAAACAAACCCTTCACCCCTCTCCCCCACCCTGCTCACACACAACATGCTCACACACATTTATATTATAGCTTGTTGTGTGTGAGCAGGGTGGGGGAGAGGGGTGAAGGGTTTGTTTTCACATATTTCCTGTCTATTCCGATCTGATGATGGGCTGTGAAGCTTGAAAGCGCTAATCGGGATAATTTTTATATAGTGGTGTGCAACAGTGATCATTCTGATTGAAACCATTTTTGGTTTCATCCTTGTTGAGATGATGATGATATATTAGAAATAGGCCTATAGACTTTCTGGAAACATGCATAAACTTAAAAGCTACGACTAAATTATTAGTCATTTAAGGATTCGGGTTATAAATATTGCTTAAAAACAACAAACATGTAATTTGTAATTTTTAGCGTTTATTGAATAATTGTCTGTTTTACAATTTATTGTTAGTTTACTAAAAAAGTTGTAAAGTAATTAAAGTATTTGTAATATTTTTTGATAAATAATAAATATTTAATTTTTAAATTTACTTAAATAAATGTATAAATAAATGAATTTCGTTCTAAATATTCAGCGAGTTCCGCAGCTTACGGAGTTTACTAGTTACAGAAATAACTGCATAACATATGCGCCCTAAAAAAACAAGCAACGTAGGAAAAGTTGGAATTTATATAAACTTAATTTATAAATAATCGTTTATTCACTTTTATTTATACCTATATTAAGTATACAGCCGGTGGTTGGAAAAGGACAGAATAAAAATTCTTTAATGATTAAACAATGCGGTCCATCCGTGTGTAAAAGCTTTGATTATTGAACTTAGGTAGGAGTGTTCTTCATTTTGCAAAGTTTTAGCTAAATGTACTGACGATACGTCATCATGCAAAGTACTGTGCAAAGTTTCAGTACCTTCCACTGTTCCGAAAGCTGCAGAAGATGAAGACAGAAGATTTTTGATCTGGTTTTCACTATCGTTAGATAATTCTTTGTCGCCGTGTAGACTATCAGAGGAAGTATGATGAAGAGGTAGACTATCTAGTGTTTCGTGACCGCTTAGACCGAATCCGGACAGTTCAGACCCGTGTGATGACGCATGAAGCAAACTCAGGTCAGCAGCAGCGGATTGCTTTGTGAGATCCAATGCTGGAAGAGTCAGCTCTTCTGAGTGCAATGCTTTTTCGCTGTAGACGCCGTCACTTCCGCTGTATCCAAATCCATTTCCGTATCCTGTGTCACTTCCGTGCAACACTGAACTGCCACTGTCTAACTTGATTCCTGATGATGACAGCTTTCCAAGAATATCGCCTGTGTTTCCACTGTCGCCGTGGACGTACGGATGTGGTACGTGAGCGCTGTCCACAAAACTCTGGCCGTCATTGTAATCGTAGAGTGAGGCAAAGTTGAGTTCGACGAAGGAAACAAGAAATAATGCGTATACCTGCTAAGACAAAAGTAAATAATTATTACTTAAGTAATAGTCGCCAGTGACAACCTGAGCTTTGGCAGCCACAGAAATTGCAAAAAACCGCATTCTTTTGTGTTTCTACGTAAATTACAAGTAAAAACTAGGTGCAAACGCAAAAATTTGCACAAAAAGGTTTTGCGAAAAATTTGAAAAAAAATTATGGGATCCAAATAATGTAAAACGCGGTTTTTTCATTTAATAAATGAAATCAGCGTCTCATTTAGCTGCGAACGAGGTAGATAAGATAGTTTTGAGACGTAAATAAAGTAAAATTGACTTTGTTAGGATAACATACAAGCTAACCTAACTACTTACCTTTCTCGCTTTTTGTGAATCCACGTTAAAAAAAATTCAAAGTAAATATGTTACTGTAGACCTATATGTATCATCTTTCCGTGACAGAAATCGTTTCCTGGTAGTACTCCTTTTTTCAGTAACAGCCTACTCGGTTTTGAGCAGATCACAGAAAAAGCAACCAAATTGGCTGTTACTACACATGTATCCCTTTCTGTGGGAGAAATCGTTTTCCACTAATACTCGGTTTTTGTGAGGAACACTGGAAAGGCAACCAACTCAAAAGAGCATTGTATTTCAATGCTGTATTGCTATAAGTAATTAGCCTGTGCATTTTACGCAAGTTGGAAATGCAAGTGTAAACTTATTGCGTCCGCACCTAGACCTGCACTTTACGAACGAGAAAAAAGCACAAAAATCGCGGTTTTTACAAGGCTTGTGGCTGCCATAGCTCAGGTTGTCACTCGGAACTATTACCTTACTTAACGTTAAATAAAGCCAAGTTTTACAAGAAATTTAAGGGAAAACGAGGCATTTAATGAATGCATGTGAGATCAAGTAGAAGAGATGAAGCAGATTCTTATGTGACAAGCATACACATTATATGACAAGCATTTTTAGGCTATTATACCTGTGACTGGACGTGAAGTCGTACAATCATATTTTACAAAGCAGAGAGTGTACCGATGTGTGTGTGTGTGTGTGTGGGGCCCCACACACAACGGTGAGAGAGAGAGAGAGAGAGAGAGAGAGAGAGAGAGAGAGAGAGAGTTACATTACTTTTTTCTGGAAATTCTTATTTGGTGGAATTACGGATATTTATTTATGTGTTCGCGACATTGTCTCCATATCTATATATTTATTTACGAAAAGAATCATTTACTAGTATGAAAATACTTTTAGAAAAATAAATTTTTAAATTTACTTAAAATATGTGTATAATAAACTAAACATAGTAGAAAATATTAAATTACAGGCAAATTATAAGCTAACACCACAAAATTAAAAAAGTAGATACATTTGCTGTGTGACTGAATACACAGTTTTGTTTTCTGACTGAAAGATTCTGTTTTTTTTTTACCATTAAACATTTTAAACTGGTAGCTTTACCTGTCATTAAACATAACAAACAGTAATTTATTTAATTAATAGAGTTGTGTTAGTGGTTATAATTACTAACAGAAATGACACGGTTGCACGTCTGTAGAAAAAATTCCCGATTAGCGCTGTCCAGCTTTACAACTCATCATAAGATATTTCCGATTTGATGATAAGTTCTGAAGCTTGGAAGCGCTGAACGGTAAATTTTCTATAGCGGTGTACAACAGTGTAATTGCTGTTAGTAATTAATTTAGTTTTAAATAATTGGAGTAAGGTGTTTTAATACACTGAACTAGTATAAATCAATTTAGTTTTACATACAATTATCCTTACCAAAGAAATCATGTTGATCAGATGAAGCTGGTATAACTACGAAGGAAACGAAGTTCATTGTGCGTTTATATACAACAAAGAGAAAACCTTGTTGACGCTCCCCACTTCATACTTTTCTTATGACGTCAGCGAAAAGTTAGTAAATAATTCGTATAAAAATTTAATTAGTGCGTCTGTATAAACAAGCCTGGTCGTACTTAATTGAATTTGTTACATTTATCGTCCAATTAAATCGCGAAACGAAGAACTTAAGATTGCATGCCGAGATAAATTTTTAGAACACGGTCATTGCACTGATTGCTACACGAATACACACATTACACACACATGAGTAATCGAATACTACTTTCAAGGTCATTTTTGCAATATCCCGAATTCAGACTTTTCTGTTAGTTCAAAATATTGATTTTTAGTAGATGTTAATTCTGATAGTGCGTTTAGCTTATTTTTGACAGCACAATAGCAAGAATCTTTTACGTTTATTTTTTTATTTTGTATCGGCTATCTGAAGGCCACATGCCAATTCCAATTCTTTGTTATTTGATCTTTTCTTTTTCTCCAACATTCCTTCATCTTTTCACTATTTATAAATACTCTTCTTCCTGTCTTCAGTGCACTTTGAACCTGCGTTTTTCTCTCTCCTTCCCTGAACTCCTTCCATTTATAACATTTTCCCCGTATATCTCTTTCAATTGCTTCCTCTGCGCTTTTATTATTTTTTTTCTAAATAATTTTGGCTTCTTTAATCCAACTTGATGTTGCCTTCTTCCCCCACACACATCTGAAGATATGTTTTGTCAACCTATTGTCGTCCATTCCATATAAACGTCCAAAAAATACTAGTCTTTTTTCTCACTGTTTCTGTTATATTTTCTATACTTCATAATTACTTCTTAATTTCCAACCTTCTCACGTTTTTCGGGGCCTAATATTTTCCTAATATTTCGTCTTTCCAATATTTCTAGTTTGTCTAAATTATAATATTACGTTAAAATAATTCCCTTGAAAAGGACTTGTAATTATTATCAAAATGATTATGAACGGGTTGTTAGGCCGTGGTCGACTGCCACTTAACAGCGACATGGTCGGCAATGTTTTGAATCTCATCCTCGGTGATCTTCTTCAGGACGCACAAAGCGACAGTGTTGGAAAACAGTTAAGGAGGATCTTGGCCGTTGAAAACGTTTTGGGTATCGTCCGGCCAAGATCCGCCTTAACTGTTTTCCAACACTCTCGCTTTTTAATTTACGCTACAATAGAACTAATAGGAAATCGTGGTAATCATAAATTAGGAATGAAATGTTAAATTTAAGAACGATTCTATATTAAACAGTAACAGTAGAGAAAAGAAGATTTTCTTGAGGGTTTATTCTGCTCAGTCATTTACTGTACACGTCTTTGAACACATATACTTTTACAAACTAGTACAACCTAATAGAAAGAAATAGAAAGATATTTCTCAAATTTTCTAGATTGTATGGAATTGTCACGAATTGCATGTGGAATTGTCTCACCTCTCTTAGTCCACTTATGAATATTGCAACGTGTAATCTGGAGATACCCTCTCGTATTCTATTATACAAATCTAATAATCGTTCTTTCTGATTTATATTTTATTTAGCCTCACTATTGAGAAAACCAATTTGTTACATCTAGACTCGAATCTATGGTTATTTATCTGAATTTGTGTCTTGTTTAACTCTGTTATTATTTGTATATATTTTTGTTAATATTAAATTAAGGATGAGTATCTGTTCAGGGGGATGTTTGTTGAGCGCAAATTTGCAATCACCGTTTGCAAATAAAATTTTATTGGTGAAGTATCAATAATAATTTTTTGATATTTCAAAAACATAGTATGTGGTCTCTTTATTCTGTAATGAACTCTCTTTTATTCTTTTCTTTCAGCAATGGATATGATAATTTGTACTCATCACCACCTTTTTTAAAAGGAATCTGCTAAGATTTTCAATTGATGAGTGTTGCCAACTTAATCTAATTACTGAGGTCAACTCACAGTATCAGATATTTTGTTCAAAATATCATACCCTTTTTTGTTTTCATGAAATAAGAAACAAATAAGCCTTTTTCTGTATTTTGTAAACTCAAATCCTTTATTTATTCTTTAATTTGTTCTATAAGTAAAACATAATTTTTAACAAAGTTTGGCCAGCTGTATTTTTATAAGCTCAGAGTGGCAGCAGTAACTCTTAGATCTCAGGCTTTTTAAAACATTTTATAATTTATTTTTTAATAAATAAAATACAATTATAATGTTTCGTAGGTCCTTTCGACTACGATATAACAACAGTATTGACAGGGAAAGTACCAAAATACATATGATGAGAAATAGTCACAATGTATCTTAAAAGGATTATATTAAAAGTGTAAAAACAGTTCAGTGTATAGGTTAAGTTATAAAAATGTTTTTTAGACTTAAATATCTTTAAATTATATTAGCACTATACATCAATGGTGGCTTATGCTTATGTCCATATTATTAATTATTATTGTTCGTAGTGAAAGTCAATTATGGTTTTTATAAAAAGTATATTCAAAGTTTTTTGAAACCTTTAGATCAGGTGTAACAGGGAATATTTCAGATTAATTTTAGATCAAAATATACTTCTCTTCCTGTGTCAATTGGTCCAATTTCTTCAGAGATGTCCTAGTTTAATTCTGTAAAGTCTTGTAGCAATTCTTTCTTCTATTTTAATCTTGACATATAAAATTATTCAATTGTTTATCTGGAGATGCACTAATATCACATATATTATAATTTATTTTTCACTATAAGTAATTAAATCAACCTTCTTGCATTCAGTTTTTTTAGTATAATCCATTTTTTTTCTCCACATATTAGTTGCTAAGGCCTTTCTTAGATATCTCCTTGGTTTCCAAGTAACATTTTTATATCACCCTGGTGACATCATAAGAATAATATAAACAAACTTTTACTGTTTTATATGTCATTTTTTTTTAAAACGATATACCTTTTTTATAAGAGCCCTTATCTTCTTTTTATTTGTTTCTTTGTTCTTCTGATAAAAAACTGATCATTTTGACATCACTCTTGACTATTTTCTGATCTATATTTCCTGAGTTAATGATTTACATTTTTTTAATTATTTTTGTTCCAAACTTATTTAAGTTATTATTTCTTTTGTACCTTTCACTTTCTTAAATTTATTTTATACATTTGCTAATCTTTTAACATAAACTGACATTGTTTCCTTATTATTTTAATAGAAATCTTATTCATATAATTTGACTGACTATGATTTTGGTACTTTCTTGTTAAGACTAACATTAGTGTTATTAACACTAGTATACATAATATTAATAAATGTGACAGAAACTGATTACTCATAACTATTAGTAATATGTTATAATTCCCCTTAACTGACTGTGTTTATAACTTTACAGTCTGCACACAATAAACAAATTTCATAAGTAAGTTCTTACTTTAATTATAATAAACATAACATACAATAAACAATTAAAATTAAACATATTCAATTAAGTCTTTCTTAAAATATTATGTCTCCTGGTACTTTTTAATAATATAATCATGGTATATTTATGTTACTAGGGCATGGTAAAAATGTCACGTAACAATATATAACATACATCATTAAAATAAATAACAAGTATTACGTTTATTGCTATGCAAGAAAATAGAGGAATTTAAAACTACTGACATTAACCACAGTATCTATCTACCTACCAAACAGCATCTACCATAACATACCTAACAGGTTGTTAGGTCGTTGAACAGCGGATTTCAAGCGCCCCTCGCAGGTAAGAAAGATTCATTTTATTCTGTATTAGAGTCTTATATTTCTACTGTTATATGCTGTGCCTAATGTTTGTATGACTTATATTGTTATGAAAAGTTTTCTTCTTAACCGTAGTAATGTATATATTGCTAATAATTTTTTATTGTAAATTGTTTTATGTTGTTTCGTTTATCTCTGTCTTCTAGAAGAAAGTTTCCAATTAACGGGGTAATTTATGATTGCTTGTAAGGAATTTTCGACCAAACGGTCTCAACCCCCGTCGCTATTCTATCCTGTTCTTTCTGGAATTAATTATTTTCTTTATAATATCTTCGGTCGTAATAAGATCTTTCCTAAGAGTTTTAATACTGTATTGTGACTACCAAGTTCCGCAACATTAAGATTCCTCGTGATTCCTCGTCAACGCCATGACACCTCACCAACGCGTCCGCCCACGTCTGGTTTTCTTACGCCATGACAACTCATTGAACTCATTGAAGATCATGATTCTTCTCTTCATATACGTTTGGCGTTAACTGCTTATCCCAACATATTTAACTAAGCATTTGTGGTACTTCTGAGGAGCTCTTCTGTATTAGACCTTTTCTGGTCCTAGCTTATTTGTAGTTGTTAACATTCCCGAGTATTTATAAATTTTGTCAACTGCATAGTGCCGGATAAATTATTGTCAATGTATAATTCAAAGAGAGAAAAATAATATTCTTTTAAACTTACTGTTTTTCTACGTTGAATGTATTTATTGACGGAGTGGAAAATGTAATCCTCAGAATCTTGGTTACCGGTACTCTTGATTTGTACCAGATTTAGGATATCTCACAGACTAGTATACACAACAAATTACTGTCTAAAGTTCAAGTGTAAACCTTTCGGTGCAGATGTTATGCTAAATAATCACTAAATCTGTATTGGCTTGAAACTCCTGAAATCAAACCCCCGCAATGATGTCATCTAATTTTACATTCATATTACATTTATATTTGCTCAGTTTTTCTTTTATATTATTATTAATAATGACAAAACTTTTTATATAAGAATATACTTTTTTATTATTTTGTGAATATTACAATGTTTCAATACTATTTAACTATCATCATGACGACATTCTTAATAGTACTAATTAATCTATTTACAGTAATTGTTCGCTATGCTAATCGACAAGCTGTGACTTCTAATGTTTTCTCAGATATCCAGAGATACAAAAAAATTTAGCACTACTGGAAACAATGCGGAGTAATGAGGCTAAGAAACACTGACAACATCAAATTAAATTACGCCCGACACCTGACTTCACACAATCATAATTACACAGATTTTAGTTCCAATTTAATACCGTTACATGTGTGTAAGAAGGGCCGTTTCATGAATGCCTTGGAGGAATTTGAAATTTACAGTGCATATGCAAACCCAAGGAGTCGCGATATCGTGTTAAATGACCACCTGAACTTTGTATCCAACCGATTGTACGATACAGCCTTGAGTCTGCTTGCTGGGACTACGATAAGGTAGCAACCGCTCAGTGGCAGTATGAACTTGAACGGGTGCGCACCCAAATCCGCGTACGGTTCATATGCGAATTTTGACATTTTAACTTCTTAACGATCTCGCAAGAGTGATAGTTTTACCTTTTTAATATCTGATGATGGAGCATATGCTCTGAAACGCGTCATAGACGAAACACAAGAAATCACACGGCGGATAATTTTATGTAATTAATTTATTAATTCGTACAAGTGATTTGGTTACCATATTAAACATGAATATTCGGAAAAAGTTTCTGAGAAGAAGAAAGGGTTACACGAGACAGGATTGTTTGCGCAATGAGGTTATTAGAGATGAGCTACAGCATCTGGACATAATGGAGAACGGACGACTACCTAAGGTTGCGTTTTAATATAGACCTTTGATACAAGAGATGTAGGAAGACCGGGAGTGATATGGAGAGACACTCTTTGAAAATAGAACAGAACAGGCAAAAATGCCTACTCCGTGAGGTCCAGAAGAAGAGAAGCAGTAGTGCAACTACCGTACGTTGAACCTATCCAATGGCATAATATGGATTCTCTGACATCTGAAATAATAAGCGTTCTTAGCTCGCTATATTTTAACAGTAATGGCCAAATGTTTGAATGAAAGAACAGTAGGAGAAGGCATCTTAAACACCGCTTCCGAAACTAGAATTGTGTCATCTCCGTCAGTACCATTACCTATACCTAATATGCGACCTGCTTCTAGGGATCAGGTAGGACTTGAGTATAAAATAATAAGGAATCGTAGCAGTTGTAACTTCTTATGTGTCAGACAGGTACACATTATTAAAATCTGCAGGAGTCCCTAATGTCGCAGTATGCTCCCTCGGTAAAACCGACGCCGCTGCCTTCAATTTAGACGCTTCCGTAAGTGCTACTTTCACCTTCACTGCTGAAAAAAGTAGCTGATGCAAAATAAAAAAAAGAAGGTGGACCGAAAATGTATTAAAAACTGAAATAAAAACTGTAATATCTAAACTTATGCTTCAAGTTCTTAGAATAGGCTTCCCAAACATGTTTAATTGTTTATTTTTAATATTTGATATTTAGTTTGGGATTTGTTTAAGACTGTAAATATGCCTGCAAAATGAATATAATAATATTACGGTAGTGATACAAATTTTGGATAAAATTAGTATTGGTGTGTAGGCTATTCATTAAGAACCACATAGAATTATTAAAGTCATTTTCTCACTGTGCCTAAATTATTTGACATTTGTAATATATATCCTGTATTTTTACCTAGTTTTATTTATGGAAACAAGTTTTTTTTAAGCTAGTTTGTTAAGAAAACGTTTTGAAATATTTGGCAAAGTAAGTCGTAGTAATATTTCATACCCATAGTGATTAGGTTATGATTATTAAGGTTCCCAGTTAAACTATTTTGTAATGAATAATAATAAATATTACCTACTTTGTTAAGACGGTAGCCTAAAGTCTTATAGACGTAAATCCTAAAGCACGGTAATGGAGTTCTTACAACGACAGAATGATTTTATTTTAATTATACCCTCCCCCCCCCCCGATTTTAAAATTATATGGAGTTGTTGCCTGGCTGTGAATATTTAAAGAAAATAAGTAATGTTACTAAACGATACGACGTTAAAATGAATTTGGTGTCTAATGAACAGACTTGGATAATGTTTTGTGGGATATCCAGACTTCAGGACATCAGATATGACAATATTATGAGCCACCTTGCAGTTGACAAGACAATTCTAGATACCATAAATATGAAGCACCTCGTTTTGTACGACCACGTGAAAATATCGGCATGGAGAACCGTACATGACTTCTATGTTCTAAGATTTATATTTAAAATAATATTGGAAATAAAATATTTCCATAGAAACTACTTCTTTCTTCAGCATTAACCAATAACCATAGTACTGTGGTCACTAACGTATACCACCTAACGTTAGCGCGCTAGATGACAGTGCCGAAACGTCTGGTTTTGCAGGAAACATTGGACCACGGCCAAAGACCCCGTGAAGGAATTTTAACAACAAACTGCCTCTTTGTTGCCGATAACGTAGTACACATATAAAAAATTATCCCCTCGACCTTCAACTATCATTTCCGTTTATAAAAAATTACTCCCTCCCCCCTTCAAATACCCTTTTTATTTATAGGTATTTCGTATAAACATTCTACAGTGGATTATTAAGACCTTCTTTTTATGATTCTTTATTTATCAAAATTAAGTACTTTACTCTTGTTAAAACGTAAAACGTTGCAGGTAAACTAACCCTTCTCCTTAACCGATCTTCACTAAATTCAATGGGCCTCAAATCCTCTATAACTTGGGTATATATGCAATAAATTATTTGAATCTGTTTGAAATTGCGGCAGTTGTCGTTCACCATATAAAAAAATTCTACACTCAGATAGACAGACAGAGATATAGACAGACAGACACACTGACACTTTTCGGAAAATGACTTTTCTTAATGTTTTGAGGGTACTATAATAATAATTAGCCTTACCTGGAACACTATTGTTTTCGCGATCAGCATACTTCCATTTCCTTACGGAAAATGGAAGTAAAAGATGCCTATCTAGATGTACCAAAGAATCTTGATGTTGTAATATTCACTTAGATTTTCTTAAATGAAATAGCGGAACAATAAGGAAAGATAAGGGGCAGACAGAAAGGCAAGACAAACAGACCAACAGAAATAATTGAGCACCCAACAACAAGAAGATCAAACACCATAGTCTACTATCGCTGTATCAACCGCGTAAATCTCAGCTTTCTCGTCGGGGGATTGACAATCCGTTTTTTATAAAATAAATAAATCCATATACCAAAAGAATGGGACAGAAAAGATTGCCAAGGAGAGTTATGGAATGGACTCCACCAGGCACAAGGAAAAGAGGAAGACCACCTATAACCTGGATAAAAGAAATTCAGACTATACTGAGGGAATGAGAAATTGAAAAAGATTTTTGGATGGACAAGCTGCAGTGGAAGATGAGAATTCAGTCACTTCTATAATCTTTAGTTCTGAAAAATGAATAATCATTGTACAGCTGGAATAATAAATAATAAACAAAATCCATAGGACTTTAATTGCTGTTTTCCAGGTCACAATAAACTGTACGCAACACAAAATAACTGACTAAATTTAAGAGTTTTGCATTTATTTAATAATTATGTTAAATGTTTGAACAGATTTGGAAGCAGTTGAAGAAACAACTTTCAAAACTTTTTTCCTTATTTGTTACGTTAATTTATTTATTGAATTAATTCATTCAATGTTTGCCGTAGTATCCGCTACAATAAGCTCTGCTGCTGGCTTCAGACAAAGCAACATAATGAGCACCTTTAGCTGCTGCAACGTCTCTAGTGTCAGCCAAGTAGCCAGATGTAAGGACTACAGGAGCGGCCAGGGGTCCGTGATAAGCTCCGCCTCCGTAACTGGCTCCAGATCCATAGCCACCTCCATATCCTCCATAACCTGATTCATATCCGACATAACCACCACCATAACCTTATCCATATCCGCTTCAGTAGCCTGAATTCGCCTTAGCGCTTAAAAGCGCGGTGTAGTGAGCATTCTTGGCATTAGCAACTTCTTTGGTGTCAGCCAAGTATCCGGATGAAAGTACCACAGGAGCAGCAAGAGGTCCATGGTGAGCGCCACCTCCATAACCTCCATAACCCGATACATAACCTGAACTGCCTCCATAACCGGAGTTTGCTTTCGCGCTTAGGACAGCTGAATAGTGAGCACTCTTAGCTGCTGCAGCGTCGCTTGTGTCAGCCAAGTATCCGCTGGCCAGGACGACAGGAGCTGCTACCGGCCCGTGGTAGGCCCCACCGCCGTAACCGCCTCCAGAGCTGTACGCACCGCCATGACTGAATGTGGCTGACGTGAAACTGAACAAGAAAACGGTCGCTGCTAAAGGTACCTGAAAATGCAGAACAGCGATTAGTAACGGCCGCAACATCATATTGTTGTTTTGAAAAAAATAATCCCAACTTTGTCGTGTTTACTTGGTGAATTGCTACTTGACATGTTCCGGACGAGGCCTTTCAGTGTTTCCACCATATTCAAGTCGTAAACCACACGAGTGAAAATGGTAGAAACACTGGAAACCCTCGTCCGGAACACGACAAGTAGCAGTTCAGCGAGTAAACACGACAAAGTTGGAATTACAGAGACTGCTAATTCAAATAACAAGATGAAAAAATAATCGTATACCTTGCCACATATACCTCTTAAATTGCAACTTAAAATGGGAATTAATTTTTTTAACATGATAATGTTTTTAAACTGGGGGTCATTCCACAAAGTGCGTGATGCAAAATGTGTAACGTGATCGAAAAATGTTACGCTCCAGGTGATGTTAACACTATATTTTTTCCACACTTTCGATTCCCCACGGTCTAGAAATCTTCGGTCTCTGTCGTTTTTAAGAAATCCGTACGAACATCGCTGAACAGGAGAGTCTGCAGTTTATGGACATTATACGTTTCAAAAGCCTAAAAACATTATCATGCTTCTATGTTTCGGTTTCGTCGAAATTCTTCTTTCTTAAATGGATGGTAACAAAAATACCATAAGTTGTCTTATGTAATTTAAACATGGTTTTTTAATTCATCTTGTACTAGCACTTTTACTATATTTCATTTCACTTACGCTTTCCTCTGATTACACCTTTTAAATATAGTAAAGTACATGTAGGCTAAGAGCCGTATACAGGTAAAGAAAACAATTTACCTGTAAATATTTATACTACTTTCAGTAGGTGTAATGACTATACGGCTAACAACGTGTTAAAGGTTCTTTTATTAAGGGGAAAGTTGAAAAAGCCAAAAGATGTTGGAAAATTTAGACTTTTGAAAGGCGTATAGCTCTTAGAGTACCTGTAAACCTAACAAAAATATTTTAATCGTTAACGTGATGAGTCGTACGATATCTGAAAGGACAACTGTGATACCAAAACTTGATTATGAAACAAAATGTATTTTGAGTTAGTGAATGTTGTTTCGTTGTAATAATATGATGAGTCTGAAGACAAGGAAATATGAAACAACACACAAAGCGTGCAATGCTGTTTCAACTAATACACTGTAGTTACAATAATATAAATTATTAAAGTCTTGTTGTTGTTGTTGTTGTTGTTCTTCTTCTTCTTCTTCTTCTTCTTCTTCTTCTTCTTCTTCTTCTTCTTCTTCTTCTTCTTCTTCTTCTTCTTCTTCTTCTTCTTACGCACGTCAAGGTACAGGCTTACAGTCTGTTCCGCTTTCATTGAAGCCATCTCTTCCTTGGCCTACCTCTATCTGGTCTTCCTTTGAGGTCTGTACCTTGTTACTTGTTTAGGTAGTCTCATATCTCCCATTTTCTCGATATGCTGCCTCCATTTTATTTGTCTCTCTATTTTTCTGCTGGCCATAGAATATACATTTAATTCGACTGTTATATGCTCATTTCGTATTTGATCTCTAAGGGTGGAATCTTTTGTTTTTTCTCAAGAACTTCATTTCACTTGTTTGCATTCTTCGCTCATCGTTTCTCGTAATCGTCCAAGTTTCACTTCCGTAAGTTAAAATAGGTGTTGCCATTACTTTATAGAATTTTATCTTGGAGTCTTTCCTTGTATTATTTCCAAGTGTTCTGTGTATAGTACCACATATAATTTGAAATCTATTTTATTTTTATATCCAAGTCGTTGCCATACTCATATGTTACATCACACCCTAGAAAATTGAAATGAGAAACTTGTTCTACAGACTGATTGTTTACAGTTATCTTGGAACTTATCGGATTCTTTCCTGTAAAGGCCATAACTTTTGTTTTATGGGTCGGTATTCTAAGGTTAGGCCTATATTCTTTGCATATTTGGCTCATGTAGAAAACTGTTAACTGGAGATATTTTCTGATTTTTATCAAATTATTATTTTAATCTAATAATTACTTATGTTAGACAAAGTTTTACTAATTAACTTCCTATGAAATTATAATTGTCCACATTCAAAAGGTTTATTTTTTGTGGCTTAGCGTTAATAACTGTGTTTACAATCAATTATATTTACTTTGTGTATCATATTTTAAGTATTATATATATATATATATATGTATGTAGTGAATATAATATTATATATATCACGTTAATGCCTACATATCTCATAGGAAAAAATATAAAACATAACCATAGTACAAAGAATATCATTAAAAATTATAAATAATTTGCTAGTTTGCATAATACACAGGAAACATATACAAATTACGGTATTTTTA
Source organism: Magicicada septendecula (assembly GCA_034769895.1). Taxonomy (NCBI): domain Eukaryota; kingdom Metazoa; phylum Arthropoda; class Insecta; order Hemiptera; family Cicadidae; genus Magicicada; species Magicicada septendecula. The sequence continues at coordinate 43,158,295 of CM068373.1, read as the reverse complement.
TTCTTCTATTGGTCTAAAACTCTGACGTGTAAGAGTACATATGTCTCTATTAAAAATGTGTAAATGAGATATTTAACTAACGATAGTGTGATGTATTTATAATATACACACTTATTGCTTACTAATGATACCTATAATCTCAATCTTCTATTGTAGTGTATTCACTGTTCATAACAAACAATTATAATTTTTTATGATTTCTAATAAGGTTTTAATTTTTTTTAAGTTTTAATGTAAAGTTTTAATTTAATTCCTTTTTTGTGTTTTTACTAATCCGTCTTTTGTAAATAGTAACTGTTTAACAATATGGTGACCGCGACTGCAGAGTGTATATCTCCTGACGATGGTCTATGACCAAAATTGATCAAAATTAAGAATGTCAGTAATTTAAACTTTATTATAAATCGTATGTATTGTACCTTTAGGTTATGAAGAATAAAAGGAACACAATAGAAGATTGAGTTTATATAAGGGAACCAGGTCGTGAAAATTGTTTAAAAAGATTTTTAGTATTTAGCATTAAAAAATACTCCTTTTCTTCCTATTTAAAATGATGTATGGATTGTTATACCAATTTTATTTTCATATAGTCTTATATGTTTATTTCATGTGAAGTCACCCAGTGAGATGTCACTGACCTCCTTAAAACAATATATTATAGTAATATTATTAGTTATAAAAAGAGGATTCTGGAAGCAAATAAGAGTGTTCTGGAAAGAAGTAAAGAGAACAGAGTAAGGAAAAGGCAGCTAAAAAGGAAGCGAGATAAGAGTAATGAAGAAGAAACGACTTGAATTTTGTTTGTTATGTTTGCTTCATAACACTTATTGTAACAGACAAACAATTTTGTATGATAACCTTATGTAAACATTTAGTGTGTTTTCAAAAACAAGTAAACATTCTGGTTTGTGTAAAGCACTATATATGAAAAATCACCATAAGTATTCTTTTGTCAGTATATGTATTTAACAGAACTTCCATTACCCTAGATTTAAATGGTAGGTTGACAGAGGATATTCCTACAAATAAAGGTGTTAGACAAGGGTGTCCTATTTTACCGACACTTTTTAATATTTATATCGACGATGTATTACGACTATGGAAGACTAAGGTTGACTCAGGAATAGAACTTCAAGGAAATATTTATGTGAATTTCCTACTGTACGCAGATGATAAAGTAATAATACAAGAAACGGAAGACCAGTTACAAAAAGCGATATTTACATTTAATACTATTTTGCGAAATTATGGGCTGAGGATCTCTGCCGTTAAATCAAAAACCATAGCGTTTCTAGGTAAACGTCCCATTAGAACAAAAATTTTGGTAGACAATCAAACTTTGGAACAAGTTTGTGATTTTAATTATCTGGGATATAACATCTCATACAACGTTGATACCGATTGGGTTAATAAACTCTCAAAGTTTAGATCCATCTGTGGAACAATTCATAGAAATTTACGAAATAAAACTCGGAAGGAAACCCGTATGAAATTTTATAAAACAGTAGCTGTTCCGACATTCCTTTACGCAAGTGAGACATGGACCCTCGGTAAAGGGGAAGAAAGGAAAATTCAGGCTGCCGAAATGAGATTTCTGAGAAGTGTCCAAGGATTCTCCCTTCTGGATAGGAGAAGAAACATAGACATTAGACAAGACTTAAAGATCCAGTCTTTAAATGAGACGATTAAGGAGTGTAAGAGGAGATGGTGTGGACATGTGGCCCGAATGCCAGACACCAGATTGCCAGTGGCAGCTCTCAAGTACAAGCCGAGTGGAAAGAGGGATGTTGGTAGACCGAGGAGGAGATGGGTTCCGGCACAGGCCAACTAGGGCCTAATCCCTGTAATGAAGATGATGATGATGATGATGATTTATTTAATTAGGTCTACGGTATGCTCTATGTATTTATTTTTCAGCAGACAAAATTTCCTTATCGAGAATTTTTTTTGAAATATGTGTACCTAACTGATAAGCGACACTTCAATTTAATTAACATGGGACAGGTCTTCACGACCTGGTTCTCATTTAACATTTATTCGTTTTAAATGTTCAGTAAACAAAAGTGTAACGTTATTATTGTATTGATCACACAAATGTTAAGTACATACTTACAATTAACAATCTGGCCATGATTGTTGTATTCGAGTCAGATTACCTCTGGTGGTGTCAGATCAGTCGGCCATGCTTTAAATACACAAATGCAACAAGATGCACTAACGGCGGAAGAATTTCAGCTGCTCATCCATGCAACACTTTCGCTTTCCTGACAATACATTCTTGTGTTTACACAACTAAGCAGAAAGCACTTCCATTGTTAATATATTAACCGTTTCACTCATAAATAAACGTCTTGTATGTAACCCAAATCATGTATACCCAAACCTGTATGTAACGGTTCAGGTTTCCTGGTTTTCCTTTGAGTGGTGATCATAACCTTTGTTATATCTGTATATATAGTTTAGTTAGGGGTACTATATTTTTCATATCCAAAACGAGGATACCTTGGTAAAATTGTTGGTGCTGAACGAGGACATTCGAGAACACATTAATAAAATTCTTGTTGTCGACGGAGGTTTTATCTGTGCATGTTCTAAATAGACCAATATTTTCATCATTTTACAATTTATTTATAATACTAAACCATTATTTATAACAATTATAAACAACATTAATATTATTAACTAAATTAAAATTATTAACTATTCTGTCGCAAAGAGTGACAGAAAGCACCAGTAGTTATGGCCTAGACATCAATGTTAGTAATACGAAGCTAATGACTGTATCTAAAAACAAGTTCACAAACTGCACCCTTAATATAAACCAAAGGACAGTTGAACGTATAGGTCTAAGCAAATTTACATATCTTGGTGCTATAGTCAATGAACAATGGGAGCATTCTCAAGAAATAAAGAGCAGAATTGAAAAGGCAAGAGCAGTGTACACTAGATAAGCAGTTTATTCAAAAGTGACGATTTAACAATAAACACAAAAGATGATACTTTTACGCTGCTACGTATTCTCGGTCCTATTCTATGGTGTAGAATCTTGGACAATGACGGAAACCACAACTAAAAAATTGGAATTTTTTGGAAATGTGACTTTACCGTAGAATACTGGCCCTTTCATGGACAGCACATATAAATAATGTTGAAATTCTTAGAAAGATGAAGAAGGAAAGGAAAGTTATTGACACAGTAAAGATAAGAATGGTTCAGTATCTGGGACATCTTATGAGAAATGAACAGAGGTCGCAGTCCATATTACAGGGAAAACTACTTGGATAGAGAGGAGTTGGGCGACCGAGAAATTTAAGGACCTGGTTTGGAATTAGTACAACTGACTTATTCCGTGCAGAAGTACAGAAAATTAAAGTAGTCTGTATGATATCCAATATCCTAAACGGATAGGAACTATCAGAAAAAAATGAAACCCAAAATGCTGTAAAACAGGTAGGTGCGTTGAAATTTGAACAAACTACAATCATATTTATTTTCAAAGAAAACTATTTTTATTTTACTAAATACAAAAACAAGTAATAACGTAATCAAAAGGTTAGGAAAACCACCTGTCCCACATGAATTCGGCAAGCAATATATGCAATATCTGGTTTTCTGGTTTACTCAAGGTCAGCGGTTTATTTACTCGAGAAAATTACTACAACGAATTGAAAAAGCCTTGATATGGTACGGAATAGATTGTTCTCTCCTGGATCGGAAAAGGAACGAGGACATTAGACGTGATTTAAACATTGAATCATTGCACCAGCAGATTGAAGACCACAGAACGGGATGGTATGAACACTTGAATCACATGCCTGATATCCGTAAACCTGCCTTGGGTTATCACCCTACTGGGAAGAGAGATGTCAGTAGACCGAGGAGGACATGGGTTCCGGGACAGGTCTGAGGCCTAGTCCTTGGAGTGGTGATGATGATGATGACTATCGGATCAGTATTCAGTTTTAACTGGACATTAACAGCGTGCGAGGGGCGCACACATTTTTATGGTAGAAAAACCTCTCCGACGAAATTTGGCGGTGTGTAACTATTGACACCGCTGAGAAGACGCTTTCATCACACCGATCTCCAATGCTCCATATTGTATAAGAAAATCAGAAATATACAATGGCCTATACATTTAAAGAAGAAATAGTTAATTAAAGGTACACCAGTAAGTCGCAATTTCACGGTACCGTCTCGCAACACCAACGTGAAAATAATATTTTCTTACCCGAAAATTCAACAATGTGACGACAGAACCGGGCTAGACGTTAACTTATAGCATAGGAAATTACAAAGATTTTATAGTTTTTAATTGGTTTGATAGAATTTTATGACAGTGTTTTTGAAAGGAGCGAATTCCAAAAAACGGTGAAAAATATTCATGGGCGAAGGCTTCAGAAACATAAAAATAGTAACAGATATGAAATAATGATGACCACAATAATATAATGCCGTTAATATTAATAGAAATACTACTAATAAAATAATGCATGTAATATAATATACTTGTTATTAAAATAAGTTGAACTTAAATTAATGGATCTAACATATATGTTTTAAAAGTCTGGAATTTTAGCTGACCTATTTTTACTAAAAAAGCTGCAAGTAGGCCTATTTTATTGTTTTCATAGGTAAGCTCAACGTTCTTTTCCTTTTCCAATTAACACTTTGAAGAAGTACATGACTCATTATTGCGCTTATCTGGACATATAATTACTTCACACAAACTCACCCACAGAAACACAGCACTTAACAGTTAAAATTTAATCGTCGGCTTTCGCATTCAAATAGGAACTGAATATGGAACAACACGGAAAAATCTATTTCTTTTTTAATTTATTGAGTCACATGGTAAGTCGATGTATTTATTATGCATGTATTTATTAAATTTACTACCAATTGAGGAAAACAAAATTAAAAAATATTAAAAACATTTCATAAATAAAAATACTGTACTAATTGTTTATAAATTAATGTTTGCCGTAGTATCCGCCACCAAAAGCTCTGCTACTGGCTTCAGACAAAGCAACGTAATGAGCACCTTTAGCTGCTGCAACGTCTCTAGTGTCAGCCAAGAACCCGGATGTAAGGACTACAGGAGCAGCCAGAGGTCCGTGATAAGCTCCGCCTCCGTAACTGGCTCCAGATCCGTATCCACCTCCATATCCGCCATAACTACCACCATAACCGCTTCCGTAGTCTGAACTCGCCTTAGCGCTTAACAGCGCGGTGTAGTGAGCATTCTTGGCATCAGCAACTTCTTTGGTGTCAGCCAAGTATCCGGATGAAAGTACCACAGGAGCGGCAAGAGGTCCATGGTAAGCACCACCACCGTAACTTCCATAACCTGAACCTCCTCCATTACCGCCTCCATATCCACCATCATAGCCATAACCGGAGTTTGCTTTCGCGCTTAGGAGAGCCGAATAGTGAGCACTCTTAGCTGCTGCAACGTCGCCTGTGTCAGCCAAGTATCCGCTGGCCAGGACGACAGGAGCTGCTACCGGCCCGTGGTAGGCCCCACCGCCGTAACCGCCTCCAGAGCTGTACGCACCGCCATGACTGAATGTGGCTGACGTGAAACTGAACAAGAAAACGGTCACTGCTAAAGGTGCCTGAAAATGATAATTCTTATTAACATGAGGTTTGTAAATAAACAACACAAAACGATAATATCATGAAACAGAATCAGGTTTACAGTTGAACAACTCATAAAAACATTATTAGAATCAGAGAAAACCTTAAATGTAATATAACAACTGCAATGACCGAGTGTCGAACTTCAAATAACATTAAACAAAAATCCTCTGTGTTTTCGGTTAGGCTAAATATGAGTTATTGCTTTTTGCGGATGTATTCTTAATGTTAAAGTTAACATGCTAAATGGAGAAAATCGTAGTGGAGAATCAGCAAAATTAAAAATATAGCGTTTAGTATTTAACAATTAGGCCTACATCTGTTGTCTTCAAAACTACACGGTATTTTAACTTATAATTAGACGTCCAGGATAAAGCCATTATTAAAATTAACTTACATCAAATTAAAATTTGTGTTGACAACACGGCTTTATTTAATAAAAAGCACTGTTTTTCTTATTTACGACTTCTCTTTTCAAAAAGTTAATAGAGTACACGCAACAATATTAAAATGTCATAATGACGTACGACAGAATGTTAATTTTTGAATTATAAAGCCATTAGTTACATAATTCTTACATTACATTTGCAAGAATTTTATGTATTAGAAGTACGCGTAAGTTTATCAGAGAATACGCTATACACAAACTAGGCAATATGACATTCTGATTTATATGCATAACTTAAGCAAATTATGTAATCATCTAACCGGATTAAGTATATTTTTTTTTTAACAATACTTGTGTTTGTTACGTTAGCAATTCTTAAAGAAATACTTTTTGTACACTTACAAATAGAACTCTAGCCATGGTGGATGAACTCAAGTAAGATCAGGTGTGATGGTTTAAGTTGAGTCAGCTCAGCCTTAAATACACATCAGTAAGAGGATACAGTGGCGGTGCGGGAATTTCAGCTGCTCATCCATGCAACGCTTTGTTTCCTTTCAACACGTTTACATTCCTTACAGGTGTTCCAGAAAGACGGCAATTGTAATGAAAAAAATATTATAAAGGTTTGTTTCTTTAGTAAAAGCTGGCATGTGAAATCACAGATTCGGAGTGTTTCAGTATCGGGGCATGATTAAATACCAAAGGTTTCTTACACAATCCTTGCATTAATCAATATTACACGCGTGGCGCTAGTAAACAAAATGTGTATTAAAAAAATCAAAGAATATTCTTTACCTGACCTGTACTTTAGGTGTCAATGGAAAAATAATCTGCCAATAACAAATGTCAAAATACAAACTAAATTGTTTAGATAGCCACTTAATGTTGAAAAACAAAGAATTAAGAATGGACCATGTGTCTGCGTCAGTATATTAGAGTTTTCTGTTACTGTCACAATAACCGTACCCGCGCTCAATTTTGATATGTCGATTGTGCGATTATTGGCATCGATATTTAGTCAATGTTGCATATAATTTTAGTTAGATAATAAAAATCCTCAAAATTTAATTGTGTATATTATAAAAGAGTGTGTTAACGAATGCAATCGGGTTTCACTCTGTTACACGCATACATGTCTCTTTTTTTGTGACAGAATTCGTTTCTCAACAGTACTCGTTTTCTCAATAATTCTCGTTTTTTGTGCACATCATAGAAACATCAACCGACTAGAAGTAATGCAAAACCCAAGCGCCACTCCTTACCTATTATTATACATATCTCGCTTATTGTGGCAGAACTCGTTTCCCACTAGAACTCGCTTTTTCACTCGGTTTTTGTGCAAATCACTAGAAAAACAAGCAACTCGAAGGAAGGCGGAATATCTCACGGGACAGGAACACATGTCTCTAATTTTTTGTGTTTCGCACAAAATTTGCTTCTAGTGAAGTTTTAGAGATTTACTGAACAACATAACGATTAATAAATCTTGTTTACATTTGTTAATATGTTGTTGTTTTTTTGTTTATTCTTAGTATTCAGAAATAAATAATTGTATTTTTTACTTTATATTTTCTGTTGTCGTTATGTTCTTAAATTTTAATATTTCTTTTTCCTAGCATTGTGTAGACACACTAAACTTCATATTTAAACTAACCGCGGCTTTTATTTCTTTAAACAGTAAGCTAACAAACAAAAGCCATTATCACCTCACAAGTGAAAACAACATGTATTTTCGCTTTACATTAAGGCTAAGCCTGTTGAACAAGCACACCGAAATACATGAGCTGGGTTTGTCCTGAATTGCTCGAGTTCAATCAAATGGTACCTGTTTCAGATATTACCGCACCCATATATGAAAACAGTAATGCGATGAAAGGTAGAAAATCATTAACATAGTTATAACTAACCAAAAGTTATAACGGTAAAGTAAAAACACAAAGAAGAAGTTAAAAGAGTAAATGTAATAAGAAAAATGAGAAGTAAATATGTCAGTCATATATTATATTCAGCAGAACGCCATTGTTTACAATTACACTTTTTTATTTATAATACGGCCATGTTTATATTAATACAAATATACACAATGAATATAGTTATTATTATATTAACTCATATAATTATAATTAATTCATTGTTACTTATGGCGCTCATGTTTGTAAGAATCAGTCAGGTCTTGTTAAATTCGTTTTCCTTAGCTATACTGGTTAATGTGACCCTTCGTATTATAGTAATATAATTGCAGACTACAATGTCAGATGTTAAATATAAAAGCTTAAAAGGCGCTACTTTTGAATGCCTCAATGTCAAAGCGGCGGTTTCTTGCTACTTGGAAATTTGGAATACTCAACTCGGACCATCAAAGGTATGAACAATTTGAAAGCAATACATATGTATGTATGTTATCTATTAACCTATCGGTTTACAAATATGTCAAAATAAATTAAGCAGCCTTAGGTGTACGTAAACATATAGACGAAAGTTAAACATTACACAACTAAAACCGTCCACCTGCCATAGACAAGAAGCTTGGAGCTTGTTTGCTTCTGATAAAAAGAGCTACAAAAAACATTTGAATCGCTTCATGCTAAAACCGCCTCAGTCCAGGGCACAAACGTTTGGAGAAACACAAAAATCTAAAACTCTTTTGAAGCTTAAATATAAAAAATATTGCCATTTTAAACAGCTAGCTTTTTAACTGATGCCCTCAGAAAGTAATTTCTTCTTCTTCTTCTTCTTCTTCTTCTTCTTCTTCTTCTTCTTCTTCTTCTTCTTCTTCTTCTTCTTCTTCTTCTTCTTCTTCTTCTTCTTCTTCTTCTTCTTCGTAACTGATTTTCTGTTGAGGTTTTCTCCCTTATGAGGGCCCTCCTCAAGGCAGTGGTTTTGTAATTTTTAATCAAGGTTTCTTTGTCTAGCCTTTGAAGAACCAACGCCGGACTGCAAGGCAGTTGTTAAGAAACTAGAATCCAAAAGGAAGACACGATAGCCCTCAAATACTGTAATAGCGTCAGGGTCAAAAAAAAGAGACTAGACAGTAAAGATTAAAAGAAGGGTTCTCACTCAATACAAGTTGAAGCAAAGTGAGAATCTAGCTAGGTCACATCAGGATTGCCAAACCCGTATCCACAAGATGTGGACACCTGATGGCAGAAAGTAATTTATGAAGTGGAATACTAATTTCAGCCTATTAATTAAATATTTCTACTCCAAAAAGATCATAGACTGATGTCCATTTTCCACGAATTAGAAATTTTAAATAAACAAAACGGGGGGGGCCAAGTCCACGTCACCATCGTGCCCCCTGGGGCCTTCTGTAGCCACGCTGTAGCTACAGATGCTAACAGACCTCTGTAAAGACCAATGGACGGAATGATGGAAAAGATCTCAATGATCCAACAGCAGGACATGAGGAAAAGACTTACAGAAGCAGACCTCTTCAAAACCTGGGTTTATCTGGCTCCGGATAATAGCACCCAGTAAGGGCCCCTGCCTAGGGTTACAGGTGAAACCCGGTCAACAGTCTCAAAGGCGGATGAGGCATCTCACTTCCCAACGGCAGGGAGAGCGAAAGAACCTACTGGAGTAAACCACGAAAAACAATCATTTCGGACTAACAATCTGAGCTTATCTCGGAATTTAATTCCTACTTTTGCACTCTACCCAGTTTCAATTGCAGAAGGGATAAAGAATTGAAATTGGCATGTGGCCCTTAGATGCCGATACAAATAGCAAAAAAATGGAGATATTTTACTTTACATAAAAAATATGGCAGTTATTTCCTGAAATAGAACTTTCTAACAGAAAAATTACATATTGTATTTATTACAGTATTATAAAAATAATAATGTAGCATTATAACGTTGATCCGTCAGTGTTACTTTTCAATGTTGTAGCAATGATAAGATTTCTTCATAGTAATTTTTGTCATTTACAAACTTACAAATGGAAATAATTTCTTCAAATCATTTATTTTGTTTATTTGTACAGGAGCACATCTTTGTATGCTAGATTGTTTGGAAGTTACACATCCGTATTTCAAATTCCTGTTTGCTTTAATGGAAAACTTTGTATTAAAATACAAAATAAAATTTCTTAAAACCTGTTCACATTTATGTCATGAATGGAGGCAGGGATCAAAACTTCCTTGCTCAAGAATCAGGAATCAAATCTGTCCATTATAAAAATATTTCTACATAATTACATGAACTCCCGCCTCTGTCTTGAGCGAAGTAAACTTATTTTTAGATGAATTTTGATATTATATAATTCTTAATTTATCAGAAGAGTTTCAAAAATCTCGATTACTTTAGTATTTTTCATTTGGAAATTTAACAATTTTATTCATTCAATGAACGCAAAAAATTCCAAACTGTTCCCACCAGACTGACAACCGGCTGCAATTTCTCACCCCGTTGTTGGGATCTGTAACCAAACAGTTTGGAATGTCCAAAACTACACACTATATATAGATTTTCGTTAAAATTCTCTTTCATATGATATTCCACATAGAATTTACGATTTCATAAAAATTTAATAACACTTTTTGGAAACTAGCACCTCTAATTTTGTAATTTATAAACTAAAAAGCTATAAAGATGTGATTGCAGTAAAGAGACAAAGCTTGTCATTACGTACACGTGGTACCTATAATTGAGGGGACAGGTTGTGCACTGTCTCAAAGAAACATGATTAAGAATACTATGGCTTCCTCCTCACAAATTGTTTTAAATTTTTGTTAACCTTAAATCTGTATATAGGGTCATGTAACGCTAAGAATACAGGCCGCAAATAAACGTTCGTTGTTGGTATGTAATTATAGCAACTAATTTCATTATAAAATGAGTTTCCACATGATTAGCTTTCAGTTTTATTTATTACTGTCAGAAAATAGCAAAATTATTGTTAATAAATGAAAGTGTTTATATTTTAATTACACTTAGTTATCTAATGCCAGCTTTTTCCTTGAGATCCACTGTACCCTCCATAACCAGATCTGGAGCTGGCGTCAGACAAAGCCACGTAGTGGGCACCCTTCGCCGCAGCGACGTCTCTAGTATCAGCCAAGTAGCCAGATGAGAGTACGACAGGAGCTGCAAGAGGACCGCTGTAAGCGCCGCCTCCGTAACCTACTCCTGATCCATATCCAGCACCGGCACCGTAACTGGCTCCTGATGCGGACTTAGCTCCACTTCCGAATCCGCCGCCGTAGCCTGAGCCCAATCCATTGCCGTACCCTGAACTAGCCTTAGCGCTGAGAAGTGCGGAGTAGTGAGCATTCTTTGCTGCTGCTACTTCTCTAGTGTCAGCCAAGTGTCCGGATGCGAGTACAACAGGAGCAGCGAGTGGTCCATTATAAGCGCCTCCTCCGTAACTGGCTCCTGATCCGTAACCTGCACTTCCTCCGTATCCGCCTGCGTAACCTGAGCTAGCCTTACCACTTGAGAGAGCAGAATAGTGAGCGTTCTTTGCGGCAGCAACTTCTCTAGTGTCAGCCAAGAAGCCATTACCGAGAACAACAGGTGCTGCTAATGGACCTTGGTAGGCTCCACCACCGTAACTGGCGCCACCTCCATAACTGCCTCCGAATCCTCCTGCTCCTCCGTATTGGGAATACGTAGTTGATCCATAGTGGAAGAGACAGACGAGAGTAAAAGAGTATACCTGTTAATATTAATAACTTTAAATTATGTTTTGATTAATATGTCTACAATTAATATAGCAATATTTCAATTTTTTCATATAGTTTTGAATTTGCGTGTTATTCTTATCATAATACCTTAAATTTAAAATAAAAAAGTCCAACATTAGACTTAGACGTGAAAAGCCGGAAAACGGTGGTAATTTAAAACTACAGGTTTACGAAATTTCTTTCCTAACCCTCGAACAAGTGTAAAGTTTTAATTTGTCAATTGCCAGTTTAGCCCTTTATTTCAACGAATTTCAGTTATAAAACATTATTATAAGTCTTAGCAAAGTAAAAAATTAACTTACTGTATACGAGCCGTACTTTACATAAACTATAAAAGTTAAAATATATGAAATATTCATTCTAAGAGTTTTAATATTTCATTTCAGTAGATAGTAAACTTTTGTTCTCCCGGCAGATACGAATGCAATGCCATTATTCAATATAAGGAAGCACATACTAAGTAAAATATAATTCAACTTATAAGTAGAGCGAATAATGTTATATATACACACAAACTTTCACAAGTGAACACTTACTTTTGGTTTTTTGTCCCAAACGTTTCGACGTGGTGTCCGTCTTCCTCAGTGGGATTTGAAATACAGAATATCTGTACAAAATAACCGTTATGGGTTGTAGGTGTGTGTGGTGGGGGTTGCTGGTGGGAGTGAATTGGCGCTGGGATTCAAAGTGTGTGTTGGAACAAGTGTATCAAAAAGTATATGTGATCTATAGTGTAATTGGTCATTTAATATGTTGTTTGGTTGTAGTATGTGATGTCTGTATATTTCATATTGTTCTGCTGTGTTTAGTTTTCTACTTTTAGGTAAGTAGTGTAGTATTTCCATGTTGTGTTCTATGTTTGTGTACCCATGGTTTTCATTTTGTAAATGTGTGGCGAATGTGGAGTGTATGTAGTTTGTGGTGAGGGCTTTTGAATGTCCAGAGTACCTTGAGGGAAAAGATCTTCCCGTCTGACCGATGTAGAACTGGTTACAATCACTGCAGTTTAATTTGTAAACCCCTGTTTTGCTGTATGTGTCTGTGTCTTTGTTAGGATTATTTATGTTTCCTGATGGTGTTGTTAGTCCTGTATGCTACTTTATAATTGTGTTTCCTCAATGTGTTAGCAATTTGTGTGTGTTGGAATTGTAGTATGTGAGTGTGATGTATTTATTGGGTTGTGTACTGTTGGTTTTATATGTTTTACTTTTTGTGTTTAGGATGCGTTTGTGTAGTTTGTTTATTAAATCGGGATTGTAACCATTTTTGACTGCTATAAATATGTATTTGATTGTGTTGAGTTCTTCTTGGTAGTCATGTGTGTTTTGGGGTATTGAAGTGAGCCTAAACGTTTGGGACAAAAAACCAAAAGTAAGTGTTCACTTGTGAAAGTTTGTGTATATATATATATATATATATAATATTTAAAAAGTGAATGAACAGGATGTACCAACAAGACAAGAATAATGTTAGTTACTAACAAATATCCTAATAAACTCTGTAAATATTACAAATAAAATGAAAATAACAACACAACGGCCTTTGCACTTACCAGTTTTGCCATGTTGTTTAATCTGACCACGGACCAGTTATGATGGTTTGCATTCAGCGAGCGCTGCTATAAATACAGTTGCAGACAGGATGGGCTCGTTAAGAAATTCCATTTGCTCATCTGTAAAACAATTCTTACAACATTTAAATCAGGTGTGGCTTTTAAAAGAAAATTTTGTTGTTTATCAAAGTGTATTATCGCAGACAATCCGTGAAGAGAAGCCCCAAGCCTCAAATGTGGAAAGCAACTTCCTAGGCGCAGCCTTGTTCGTGTGTTTACCTACAAAATGTCCGGTAAACCAATTACGCGCGCGAGGGTAATTTAATCGGTGAACGACTTATGATGCCTCTAGCTGAGTAACTTTTGCTATCCTGCAGGACCAATAATATAATTAGCGTTATCTTTAAGTTTTTATCACCTAATTTCGTTACGTCTAGTGTTGCGTTCAATGGTCAATTTCTGTCTTACGTAAGTAGTTCGCTGGAAGAAGAATACATCCACACTGGACTACCATACAGCTCTAGATATTACGAATGAAATTTTTATAAGTGATTACAAAAATATTAACATTCTCGAGTATTCTGAACAAGTGAGAAAGAAGATGTAGTGTTGGTAACCATGTCTCTTTGTAACCGTGTACCACATGCCCGCTGAATTACAGATACGCGTATAACGTGTACGTAATGACAAGCTAAATTTACGCTTTTACTGTTTATAGCGATGACGTGTCAAAGGTTTTTTGTTTATAAACTACAAAATTGTGAGGTGTCAGGCCAAAAAGTGGGACGAAATTTGGTTAAATTCGAAAATTCTACGTGGAATATCAAATGAAAGAGAATTTTAACCGAAATCTAAATATATTGTACAGTTTTGAACATTTCAATTTTTTTCTTTAAAAAGCGCAAAAATGGAATGAAAAATATCAAACGGGTATCAGTTTGAAGGGAATAGTTTGGAACTTTTGCGTTTATTGTTTGACCAAAACTGTTAATTTCCTAAACGAATAATATTAGGGTATTGTGATTTTTTGTAACGTTCCTCATATATGAAAAATTATATTACCACATAAAAAAAATTGATTAAATCATATATTTACTTTGTTCAAGATAGAGAGAGAGAGAGAGAGAGAGAGAGAGAGAGAGAGAGAGAGAGAGAGAGAGAGAGAGAGAGAGAGAGAGAGAGAGAGAGAGAGAGAGAGAGAGAGAGAGTTCAGGGAGCATACTATTAATCTGTAGGTAACACAACATGTTTATTGAAATAACGTAGGCATTTAGACTAACGTGATATGAGAGAAATGAACTAGTTCTCCGCTAGCATTTGTGTATGTTTTCAATTTTTTACGCAGAATTCCTATTAAATATTAAATTTGTTTTAACAAAGCAATACAAAGGATGACTGTTGCATTGTATTTTCACATTAAACGGCAAATTGGTTTGATGAACAATTTACTTTCATTCAGACGTTTTATATCAATATTCAATGTGTAACTAATCAAATCGGTACTACCTGTAAGGAAGAGATAATCGTTATTAGAAGGCTGAGTATTAAGAAAAACAAGCCACACTTAATTGCGCCAATAAATACATATGTAACGTATTTATTTTAAATTAAAATTCAAGTTCAAATTTACGTTTGACAATACATCGAGGAATAAATTACGTTTCCAAATGCAGCGAATTCAGGGTGAACTTTAAAGTTATATACCTGGACAAGATGTCGCACGTTTTCATTTCAAACCTTAATGATATTAATGTAAAAATTTTTATGAATTTTTTTTTTAAATTTAATATTACTACAGTATCCTTAGAAATTTTCTTTTTACTTCATAACTGTTCAAAACTGTCTCCTCAGGAGATCCGATTGGGGAACTTAAAGCTGCGGATGATTTTGCCTTGAACATAGCCATGATGATATTACTAGAGATATATAAACGATCTTTAATGTAGTGATTTCTCGTTGCCTTCTACATCCCAATGTCGTTGACTAGTGATTAGTTCATCCGCTTTCGGGGCCGATTTCTCAACCCAAGGACAAATGAGTTGAACTACTATTTTCAATTTGTCTGCATGTTTTTATGACACTTATCTTGACATGCAGTTTGAGAATGCAGAAATTCTTCCTGCTCCAAAAGTCGTTATCGTTATTCCTTGTGGTTTGTCAGTTTGTCACTAAAGGTGATAACCTTCTGCATTATATGACTGATGATATTGACAGCAATCTGCTTCAGACCTATGTTTCCAGACTGGTTACATTTTAAATGTACAAATACTATCATATCTGAGGTATAATTGGTGAAATTTATGTTATCGTTGTACAGTGGATGTGCAGCTGTATGTGGGTGGCTTAGTGTAGTGGGAAACAACCATCATGTAGTGTTGTCCGTTAGCATGGATTTACGTTGCCTGTAGACAGCAATCTTGCTTGTGTGCAGACAAGCAGAGCGTGTCAACTGTAAACGTCTTCCCCTACTACAGGAAGGAATGTTATTTATTAGTAATGTTATTTACTATTGTTATTACAGCTGTTACTACGTATTTCCTCACTACTAAGCGTTTTCTTACTGCTACGCACTAACGCTGATTAGTCTGTGATTTATTTTCTTATTCTTGCTCAACTAAGTGCTTTTACACAAAAGTGTGAAAACTAACTTGTGTTACAAAACAATGACAAAAAATATATGACATTAAGGGTAGCAAGTGATTTATTGTTCAATCAACACTAATTACTCTTTTCCAAAGTGATCTCTCGATGATTTTGCCTTGAACATAGCCGTGATGATATTACTAGAGATATCTAAACGATCTTTAATGTAGTGGTTCTCGTTGCCTTCTGCATCCCAGTGTCGTTGACTAGTAACTAGTTAATCCGGCTTCGGGGCCAATTTCTCAACCCCAGGACGATGAGGTGTCCTACCGATTGCCAGTTCATCTACCCGGAGCTGTTGACAAGCAAGTGGGAGACTCGGTAGTCACTCGGTCGCAATTTCCTCGTCAGTTAAAACAGGGTGCACCATACAACCGAGGCTGTACTTCGAGAAGGTGACGTTGGTATTTGTACATGAGAGGCTATATATTGCGCGCCTCATATACCTTACACTCCTTAATACCTCTTAATATAAACCAAAGAAAAGTTGAACGTGTAAGCCAATTTACATATCTTGGTACTATAGTCAATGAACAATGGGACCACTCTCAAGAAATAAAGAGAAGAATTGAAAAGGCAAGAGGAGTGTACACTAGAATGAGCAGTTTATTCAAAAGTCACTATTTAACAATAAACACAAAGATGAGACTTCCACGCTGCTACGTATTCTGGTCCTCTTCTACGGTGTAGAATCTTGGACTTTGGCTGAAGCCACAACTAAAAAATTCGAATCTTGCAAAATGTCGACTTACTGTAGAATACTGAGAATTTTATGGACGGCACATATAACTAATGTTGAAGTTCTTAGAAAGATGAAAAAAGATAGGGAAGTTCTTAACACAGTGAGGATAAGAAAGCTTCAGTACCTGGGTTATCTCATGAGAAATGAACAGATATTTTGTTTATTGCAATTATACTAAAGGGAAAAGTACCTACTTGTAAAGAGAGGAGTTGGGCGAACGAGAATATCATGACTGAAAAATTTAAGGACCTGGTTTGGCATAAATACAACTGACTTATTCCGTACAGCAGTGCAGAAATTTAAAATAGCCTGTATGATATCCAACATCCGAAACGGATAGGAAGTATCAGAAAAGACCCTTAAAATACGGCTTCGACGTACGCTACATATACGGAAACAAGATTTTGGAACTTAAATTTTTTTTTAAAATCACGTATGAAAATTTCATTCGTAATATGTAGAGCTGTATGGATCTGTGGAGCCCAGTTTGGATCTATTCTGCTTTCAATGAACTACTTTACGTAGGACAGAAATTGACTACTGAACGAAACACTAGATGTAACGGAATTAGGTGATATAAATTAAAAGACGACACTAATTATATTATTGGTCCTGAAGCATAGCAAAAGTTATTCAGGTAAAGTAATCATGAGTCGTTCACTGATAGAATAATTCGATTACACTCTCGCGCGTGTGCACACACATACGAACAAGGGTGCGTGTAGGACTTTGCTCTCCACATTTGAGATTTGGGGCTCCTCTTTACGGAATGTCTGCGATTTTCATGTCACCCACATTGTGTACCATTTTTCTGTGGAACGGAATCATGACATTACCTGTCAAACTTGAGTACTTGTAGGGTGAAATATTCAGTAAACAACTATGGCAACAGAAGCTCAGAACTTAGACCTTTTCCAATGTAGCTAAGGGAGATAATATAGCGGGGGTATTTTACATTTTCAGAGTTTCATTAACATGCTCTGAAGGTACCAGGTTCTCTCGTGACCGCCCCTAGTCCTGCCGAGATAGTCTCTTCTGAATCTTAATTTGCTTCGATTTCGTTGTCTATGACGTATCCGTTACTTAACAGGATGTAATTAATTCACTGCCGACTCGAAACACAAAGTTTCTTTATGGGTAAAAACGTAAAAGTTTTACCTTATAGCCTGAACCAGTTTTGCTTTTAAAAAGCTTCTTCAGAGGCTGCCGTTGGGAGCAATGTCCATCTTGTTCGTGGCAACGGTATCGACTTTTGAAGGATAAATGTTGTTTATGTGGGGTGTGATATGTTCGAATAATGCCTTTGATTTGAATTGCGTCTGTTCGTTTAGGATGTCGTTTTTATGTATTTTCGTGTGTTTGTATATTTCCAGTTGTTCAAGAGTGTATAGTTTTCGGCCTTTTGTGTGTAGGTGTAGAATGTCCATGTTATTGTTGATGTTTGTGTATGATGGTTTGCTTCAATGAGGTAAATTGCAAAGGTGTATTCTGTAGTTGAGTGTAGTGGCTTTGTGTGTTCAATGTATATTTGTTTGAATATATGTCCTGTCTGGCCTATGCAGAATTTGCTATATCCTGAGCAGTTTAGTTTGTAAACACCAGGTAGATCGAATTTGTTTTTTGCTTTGTGTGTGTGTTTGGCAGTGCGTGTTCCGTTTTGTTTGTAGTTTTGTATGCGATTCTGAATCCTGCGTTTTTGAATTTGTGGGCTATTTTTTCAGTTTGGTTATTGATGTATGCTAATGTTATGAATTTGTTGTTTTCTGTCTTTGTCTGTTGTATGTTTTGTGTTTTGTGTAGGAGTTTATTGACTATTGTTTTGTTGTATCCGTTGGATTCTCCTAGATATTTTACCGTTTTTTTTTTTACCTTCTTCTCCTTCTAGATATTATTTACCTTCTTCTCCCGATGGCGCTGCACCACACATCAACCTCTAGCTCAGTTGAACTTTTCCATGCATCTCGGTTCAATGCGTGTAACCCTTAATGTCTAGCAGTTATCATTTTTTTGCCATCAATTTCTCTACACCGGATTCTCGGTTTCCCTGTACGGCTTGTCTCCCGGCGTTACAAATACATGCCCTGCCCATTGCAGAAGCTTCAGTTTTATAAGTTGTGAGTCTTTGGGTTTCTTGAATATAACGCAGTGTTCGTGATTGTTCCGACCTATATTTTTAGATTTCACTCCTTGTTGTCAGTAATCTAATTTCCATCCTCTGTATGAATTACTCTGTTTGTTCTTGTCACATGTTACGATATGCCTTAAGTTCGTTTTTTATAACGTAGGAAAATATTTTATAAAGTTTCTTAACACTTGTGTTTGTTGTATGGTTAACAAAAATAAAATTTTATATCTAAGCAAGTCAAATAATATTTACGTGTTTATATGTTAAACACTTTTTATAAGTGTAGTAGTGACATTAAGAATTACATGATATACGTAAATTTGGGTTGGTTTATTTCAAACCGGTTTACAGGGCAAACATTACATAACTACGCATTATGTTACGCGTCAGATAATAATACGAAAATCCTTTGTAACTCAGAATTCGGAATTAAGTTTATTGTAATGCACTGCACACAACTATTTGTCTCAAGGCACTTTGCTTAACAAAACAAAAAAATTTTTCTTTTAAAAGCCCCACCTGATTTGAAAATTGTAAGAATTGTTTTACAGATGAGTAAATGGAATTTCCTAACGAGCCCATCCTGTCAGCGGCTGTATTTAAAGCAGCGCTCACTGAATGCAAACCATCAGTACTGATCCGTGGTCAGATTAAACAACATGGCAAAACTGGTAAGTGTAAATATCGCTATATAGGCCTAGTTACATCTATTTTTAATATTTTCAGAGCTTCTTGTGATATTTGTTAGTAACTAACATTGTTCGCTGTACTTAGCCTATTAGTTGAATTAAAGCTAACTTGGTATGTGTTTATTTGTCTTAAATAATTGCATTAAATTAGTGTCTGCACGGACAACAGTAGATTACTGAATACTGAAACAATATATTGGAAATATTAGACTGAAAACTTTATATTTTCACTTTCGCGGGTCCATTTAAAGCACTACTCGTACAAAGGACATTCATTTTTCTATCTCGTATATTGATAAGACTTTCAAATAATGTTTTATAGCAGAAATTTGTTGAAACAAAGTTGAAACCTAGAAATTAAAAAAAAAAATTACATTTGTTCGGGGGATAGTAAAGACATTTCGAAAACAAGGAGCTATAAATTATCACCGTTTTCCGGCTTTTCACGTCTAAGTCTACTGTTCGACGTTTCTGACTATTAATTAAAAATATTGTAATAACAATATATATTAATAACAATATTTCTGTATTAATTGTAGACATATTAAGCAAAATATAAATTAAAGTTTTTATTTTAACAGGTATACTCTCTCACACTCGTGTGTCTCTTCCACTATGGATCAACTACGTACTCCCAATACGGAGGAGCAGGAGGATTTGGAGGCAGTTATGGAGGTGGCGCCAGTTACGGTGGAGGAGCCTACCAAGGTCCATTAGCAGCACCCGTTGTTCTCGGTAATGGCTACTTGGCTGACACTAGAGAAGTTTCTGCCGCAAAGAGCGCTCACTACTCTGCTCTCTCAAGTGCTAAGGCTAGCTCAGGTTACGGATCAGGTTACGCAGGCGGTTACGGAGGAAGTGCAGGTTACGGATCAGGAGCCAGTTACGGAGGAGGTGCTTATAATGGACCACTCGCTGCTCCCGTTGTACTCGCATCCGGATACTTGGCTGACACCAGGGAAGTAGCAGCAGCAAAGAATGCTCACTACTCCGCACTTTTGAGCGCTAAGTCTAGTTCAGGGTACGGCAATGGATTAGGCTCAGGCTACGGTGGCGGATTCGGTAGTGGAGCTAAGTCCGCATCAGGAGCCAGTTACGGTGACGGTGCTGGATATGGATCAGGAGCAGGTTACGGAGGCAGCGCTTACAGCGGTCCTCTTGCAGCTCCTGTCGTACTCTCATCCGGCTACTTGGCTGATACTAGAGACGTCGCTGCGGCTAAGGGTGCCCACTACGTGGCTTTGTCTGACGCCAGTTCCAGGTCTGGTTATGGAGGATATAGTGGATCTCAAGGAAAAGGCTGGTAATAGAACAACGATGTGAAATTAACGTATAAGCTCTTTCATGTACTAACAAAAATATCGCTATTTTCTGACTGTAAATATATCGGCATAAATAAAACTATATCTACATTTTATTAACCTTACCGTTTGGAAAATCATTTTATAATGAATGGAGTTCGTAATTATATGGTCCGTGTTTCTTTAACAAGGAAGTTTTCTTCTCTGCCTACATTCTTAGCGTTACATAAACCTATATACAAAATTTAACTCTGACAAGAATTATGAACAAGTTGTAAGAAAGAAGTTGTAGTATTGGTAATCATGTCTCTATAAAACCGTGTACAAACTGCCCGCTCAATTACATGTACCACTTGTACGTGAAGGCAAGCTAAATTTTCGCTTTTTCTGTTAATGGAAAAATAATTTTAATGTTTTATTATTGGAGGACAAAAATTTTACTATCTTAGAACATATAATGAAACATTATTCACCACACAAAATTATTAATTACGGCTGCCGCCAGCAAGAAAGAATGTGTAAAATACTATTGTATTATTGGTTTCACACTCTTGATAGAATAAATACCGTTGTTCTTGCTCCTATAAAACAGAGTGCAACTTATGGAGTTCTAACCTCAGTTGACAGAAAAAATTTAACAACTCGTATACTGAATAGTGGCTACTAGCAATAGGGTGGAGTCGATCCAGTTTCTTTAGGCCTACATTCTAATAAGTGAGCGTCTGCACGTAAACGTCAATATATCATGTTACATAAAAACATATTATTAAAATAAAAATGTTCGTAGATAAACTTTTTTCATTAAATGCCTCAGGTCTTATCTTTGCTTTATACTCAAATAAGCTGTACAATAGCAGTAAAATATTGGAATTTTACTTTCCTTACGAAAACTCTTACCATCTAGAAACAATGGTCCATTTAAGAGTGCTATGCTGGGCTGCGTCTCTCAAACACGCCTGTGGGCAACGCATTCTCCTCAAATACAGTTGGTTAAAAAAATAATGTAAAATTTCCTAAAAACCTCCTCCGTCTGCAGTTAAGGTATTAGATAAAGTGCCTGTTACGGTACCTTTCCTCTTCCTTAGCCTTTCAAGACTTCTTCATGAAGGTACATAATGCCAGACTTGAAATGAACGTTTCGCTGGGTCTGTTCTGTTATTGTGATCAACCCAGCTTTTTCTACACAGGGCAACCGGCACAGCTAGGTATAACGCTGTCCCCTTGCCCGGGGTCACGGACGAAGACAGACCACAACGGAGGTGATAGTTGAGAAGAGGAACTTCAGATCAGCGACCCTGCTGATGGGGTAACCCAGGTTTTGGTTTAGTATAAAGCCACTGCCACGGTATGGCGAAGTTGCTGCCTTGCAATTAGGTGTTGGTCACCAGATGGTAAGAGAAGCAACCCTGACAAAGAATCTCGGTAAAGATTTAGATGGTTGAGCAGACGGCTAGTCGTCAGTTCTTTTAAAATTTAAATTACATTCAGTAACCGTCCGTGCCTAGGAACAAAGGGTGGCCTAAACATGGAAGTGCAAAACAGAACTTCACCTTGTTTATTCTGAAAAAGTCAGAATTTATATCCTCACACACACACACACACACACATACACATGTATCAAGTACACTATGTACATGCTGCCTCCATTAAACTCAGTTAGTTAATTAAGATGTTTTTGCACATAGACTTAACAATTTCTCATAATGATCTTCTGTTTAAAAAAAAATAGAACTTTCTACATATCTTTACTTTCTATGTAAAAATCGGGTACCTTGATGTATTAAAAGATAAATATGTGACTACAATCTTGAGAAACAAATTAGAGTTTGATAAAGTATTACATCGAAGAAAATTCCGAATGATCTCACAAAATCCGTTATCGTTGTCTCGAAGAGGCAAACCTTTTATTAAGGTTTATTAATAAAAACCTTAAGTAATAACTCTTCAATCCTAAAAAAAAAAAACTGTAAACCTATCGAACTTAAATTCTACGGAAGTTATTAAAAATAAGTTATTTGTTTGACTCTATCTCAATTTCTTAGAGAATCTATCAACATATCAGAATGTATTTCGTTTAACAGAGAAAATAATTACTCTTACCTTATTTTAATTTAACGTCACAAATTAAAGGGATATGTAAATGATGTGACTCTTTTCCAAGGGTAGCTGCATTGTCATGAAAACATAAACGTGATAAGATGTCTCCGTCATGTCATAATTTTAACCCTTAAAAAACTAAAATACTGCAAACAAGGTGAACCTAAAGACGGAGGCTATTAACAATCGGTTATTAATAATCGGAGAATTACAAATGAAGTTATTAAGGACAGAATGAATGCGAAAAATTCAATTGTGGATTTCATCCAAACAAAAAAATTACAATGGTGTAGACACATGAAAAGAATGGCACAAGAAAGATTACCAAGGAACGTTATGGAATGGACCCCACCAGGAAGGGAAAGAGGAACACATCCTATCACTTGGATAGAAGAAATTCAGACTGTATTGAGGGAACAAGAAATTGAGGATCTTTGGATGGAAAAGCAGCAGTGGAAGGTGAGAATTCAATCTCTTCTGTAATAATTGGTTCCGGAAAATGTGTAAACATTGTACAACCGGAATAAATAATTTAAAAAATTATTATATTTATAATTGATTATTTCCAAATTTTTCGTGGTTAATTTTTAAACTGCTACTTGTCATGTTTTGGACTAAAATTTTAATACTAGTTAGCAAGTAACAAGTTAGTGTTTAGCAAGTAAACACGACAAAGTTGGAATTGAGAGGGACTGCTAATTCAAATAACCAGATGAATCGGTTATTTGTTTGAACTCTATCTCAAATTCTTAAGGCGTCTACCGATATATCAGAATGTATTTCGTTTAATACAAAAGATAATTACTCTAACCTTATGACAATTTAACCTCACGAATCATAGAGGTGTGTAAATAATATAACTCTTTCCCAACAGTAGCTGCATTGTCACGAAAAGTCATAAACAAGATAAAACCTTCTTCCATGATCTTTACTTCCCTACATTAACGGTCACATTCCTATACAGTATACAGTCCGGCATACTTACGTTCCTTCAAGCGATTCCAATTTTAGATTATATAGACTGGGGTATAAAGATGAACACGATTCTTGTCTTACCTTCTGGGAATTTTCGCTGCACTGGCTCAAAGTCCCTGCATTGTATATTCACTTTAAACATTAAATTTAATAGTAATACGATTCCTTTTCCTTATGCAAATATAAATAGGCAACAGATTAACACGACTATGATGACGTACCTGTATTATGCTGCAGAAAGTAAAAGCATGTGGCTTTATTTATAGATGTATGAAAAAAATGATTTGTCGTGAAAGAAAGGAGTGACAGAAAAATATTTCTAATATAAAACTTATATTCATAAATGCACAGATTTTTCTTGTTACGTATTTTATATTATTATTAATAATACAAATTTTTACAATAATATATTATATTTTTTACATATGTTTCGTTGTAATCCAACTATCATCTTTAGATATAAATTAATAAATTCAAAAATTTATAAATTAACATTGAATAAAATAGTAATATTCAAGAACTCAATAAAATATACAATAATTTTATTAATAATAAAAATTCATTTAAAAAATATTTTAAAAATGTTTAATATTATGTTCATATTTGAAATATTACGCATAGATATACATATACATATACATATACATATACATGTACATGTACATATACACATTACATATACGTTACGCGCGCGTGAAATCCAACACGCATGCTGTAACAGACATATAGTAATTAAATGATCTTATAAAAACTTTAACGTAAAAAGGAAATCTATTTATCAGTGCTAATACATACACGTAAATGACTTTTGCACAAGAAAAATTTATTTAATTTACTGGTATTAAACAAAGTAAATGACACGTTGTGTTCACTTCCATCCCTTTCCTTGAGATCCACTGTCTCCTCCATAACCTGACCTGGAGCTGGCGTCAGACAAAGCCACGTAGTGGGCACCCTTAGCCGAAGCGACGTCTCTAGTATCAGCCAAGTAGCCAGATGAGAGAACGACAGGAGCTGCAAGAGGACCGCTATAAGCGCCGCCTCCGTAACCTGCTCCTGATCCATATCCAGCACCGGCACCGTAACTGGCTCCTGATGCGGACTTTGCTCCACTTCCGAATCCGCCGCCGTACCCGGAGCCTAATCCATTGTCGTACCCTGAACTAGACTTAGCGCTCAAAAGTGCGGAGTAGTGAGCATTCTTTGCTGCTGCTACTTCCCTGGTGTCAGCCAAGTATCCGGATGCGAGTACAACGGGAGCAGCTAGTGGTCCATTATAAGCGCCTCCTCCGTAACTGGCTCCTGATCCGTAACCTGCAATTCCTCCGTAACCGCCTGCGTAACCTGAGCTAGCTTTAGCACTTGAGAGAGCAGAGTAGTGAGCGTTCTTTGCGGCAGCGACTTCTCTAGTGTCAGCCAAGTAGCCATTACCGAGAACAACGGGTGCTGCTAATGGACCTTGGTAGGCTCCTCCACCGTAACTGGCGCCACCTCCATAACTGCCTCCGAATCCTCCTGCTCCTGCGTAATGGGAGTATGTAGTTGATCCATAGTGAAAGAGACAGACGAGTGTGACAGTGTATACCTGTTAAAATAAAACTTTAAATTTTGTTTTTCTTAATATGTCTACAATTAAATTAGAAATATTTCTGAATGTATTATTGTATTTGCATGAATTCCCAACATAATATTTAAAATTTAAAATTGAAATCCTCGAACACTTGACTTAGTCGTGAAACCCCGGAAAACGGTGGTAATTAAAAACTACGGGTTTTCGAAATTTTTTTCTAACCTCCGAACAAGTGTAAAATTTTAATTGTCAATTGCCAATTTATCCCTTTATTTCAATGAACATTATTATCATTTAGCTGTGCTCTCTTTAGCTGTTAAACATTATTTGAAACTCTTATCAAAGCAAAAAAAGGACCTACTATGTACGAGCGGTGTTTACATAAAACCAAAAAGTTAAAGTACATGAATTTTTCATTCTAATTTTTTATATAATTCTATTCAGTCTATAATAATCTTTGGTTCCCCCGGCAGATACGAATGCAATGCCATTATTCAGTATAAGCAAGTACATTCTAAGTAAAATATAATTCAACTTATAAGTAAAGCCAACAATGTTAGTTACTAACAAATATCACAAGAAGGTCTGAAAATATTACTAATATATGTAACAACATAGCGGCCTTTGCACTTACCAGTTTTGCCATGTTGTTTAATCTGACCACGGATCAGTTCTGATGGTTTGCATTCAGTGAGCGCTGCTTTAAATACAGCTGCAGACAGGATGGGCTCGTTAGGAAATTCCATTTGCTCATCTGTAAAACAATTCTTACAATATATTTCAGGTGTGGCTTTTAAACGAACATTTTTTTTTTATCAAAATCTCCTGAGACAATTATCTCTGTGCCCTGCATTTACAATATACTTATTTCCGAACTGAGTTGATAAGCCTTTTGCATTATAAACTCGCACGTAATATAATGCGTAGTCTATACAACGTTTGTCCTGTAAACAGGTTTGAAATAACAAAGCCACAGTTACAAATTAAATGTAATTTTGAATGTCACTACCACACTTCCAAAAATGTATTAACATATAAATACAAAAATCTAAATTCACCAGGTTATATATAAAATTTTATTTTTGTTACCCATACAACAAACACAAGGCTTTAGACATCTTATAAAATATTCTCCTACTTTATAGAAAACAAATTCGCCTAAACTTAAGGAACCACATAACATGTGACAAGAGTAAACAGAGGGATCGAATTTAGATTCCTTCCAACAAGGAAAAACACGACTGAAAATCTAAAAATATACTTCGAAACAATCACGTGCGCATTACATTGCGGATTATTCAAGAAACCCAAAGACTCACAGCTTGTATACCTGAAGCGTCTCCAGTGGGCAGGGCATGTATTATTAAAGCCGGGAGACAAGCCGTGCAGGGACCATACATGAGAGAAACGGTCAGAAGGAAACAGAGAATCTTGTGTAGAAAAGTCTTTGAAATGGATAGTAGACAAATGAAACTGCTAGACACTGGGGGATAAACGCATTGAACCGAGATGCCTGGAAAAGTTCAATTGGTTAGGCAAGGAATGGACGTGTGGTGCAACGCCATCGAAGTAAGAAAATGTATTGTGCTCTGAAAATAATATCTTTTATTAAGATTCAATGGAGACTATCTCGACAAGACTCTGGGTGGTTACGAAAGAACGGGGCACCTTCGGAAGACGTTAATTAAACACAGAAAATGTAAAATTACCTCGCTATGTTATCACCCTAGGTTATACTGGAAAACGGCTAAGTTCTGAGTTTCGGTTGCCATAGAAAAGGGTTTTCGGATACTTCACTTTACAAGTACGCAAGTTTTGATAGTTAAACACATCACTCCATACCACAGAATATGGTAAACACGGCAGGTGACACGTAAATCGCAGATAATCCGTGAAGAGGAGCCCCAAGTCTCAAATGCTGATAGCAAAGTCCTAGATGCAGACTTGTTCGTGTGTGTATGAAAGCGCGCGGGAGTGTAATCTAATCGGCGAGCAACTTACGATTACTCTATCTGAGTAACTTTTGCTACGCTTCAAGACCAATAATATAATTAGTGTCCACTTGTAATTTTTATCACCTAATTCCGTTAGGTCTAGTGTTGCGTTCAGCAGTCAATTTCTGTCTTATATAAGTAGTTCGTTGGAATCAGAATACATCCAAACTGGATTATCCTACCATACATCTCTACATATTACGAATAGAAATTTCTATAAGTGATTTAAAAAAAAAAATTTAAGTTCCAAAATCTTGTTTTCATATCATAGTACGTCGAAGCCGTACTTCCTAAGGGTACTATACTAATATTATAGTTTAAAAACAAATTTATAAACATTTTTACATTAATGTTTAAAATGTAAATGTACGACTTTTGCCTAGATACATAATATTAAAGTCCAGCCTGAATATGTTGCACCTGGAAACGAAAGTTATTCTTCGCTTTATTGTCAAACCTAAACTTGAACTTGAATTTTATTTCATGTTACATAAGTATTTATTGGTTCAATTAAATGTGGCTTGTTTTTCTTAATATTTAACCTTCTAATAACGATTATCTCTTCCTTACAGGTATTTCCGATTTGATTGGTTACACATTGAATGTTCATATATAAAACGTCTGAATGAAAGTAAAATTTTTCATCAAACTAATTTTCCGTTTACAGTGAAAATAGAGCGCAACAGTAGTGCTTTGTATTGTGTTGTTAAAACAAATTGAATACTTAACAGGGATTCTTTGCGAAAAGCGAAGACATGCACGCGTATACTAGCGGAGAACTAGTTCATTATTCTCGTATCACCTTAGTCTATAGGCCTACTTTAGATTTTTTAGCGTGTAGATTTGTTAGATAGGTTACTTACGATTGTTATCGTGTAAAGTGTTTCATGTAATAACAATAACTTTGCTATTTTCTGAGTGTAAATACATCAACATAAATAAAACTGTATCAACATTTTGTCAAGTTAATCATGTGGAAAAGCTTTTTACAATAAAAATAATTGGTAATCTTGTGGTCCCTGTTTCTTCAACAAGGAAGTTTTGTTCCCGGCCAACATAGTTAGCGTTACATAAGCATACAAACATAATTTAATGTTCATGAGTATTATGAACAAGTTGTGAGTAAAATATTATTGTAATTAAAAAATGTATAATTTGTAATATTGGTTTGTTTATTTCAAACCTGTTTATAGGACATAGGCACTACCCATTATAACATATGATAGTATATAATATGCAAATCCTTGTCAACTCAGTTCGGAAATAAGTTTATGGTAATGCAGTGCACATAGATATTTGTCTAAAGACACTTTGGTTAGCAAACAAAATTCGTCTAAAAGCCACATAATATAAATATTGTAAGAATGGTTTTACAGATGAGTAAATGGAATTTCCTAACGAGGCCATCCTTGCTGCGGCTGTATTTAAAGCAGCGCTCACTGAATGCAAACCATCAGAACTGATCCGTGGTCAGATTAAACAACATGGCAAAACTGGTAAGTGCAAAGGCCGCTATGTTGTTACTTGTATTGTTAATATACTCAGAGATTCTTGGTATTTTAGTTAGTAATTAATTTCGTTCGTTCTACTTATAAGTGAGTTAAAGCTTGGTATGTGCCTATTTATATTAAATAATGGCATTGGATTAGTGTCTGCACGAAGAACAGTAGATTACTAAATACTGAAATGATATATCGGAAATATTAGAATGAATACTATACATTTTCACTTTCGCGTGTCCATTTGAAACACTACTCGTACAAAGGACACTCATTTTTCTATATTGATAAGACTTTCAAATAATGTTTTATAGAAGAAATTTGTTGAAACAAAGTTGAAACCTCGAAATTAAAAAAAAATTACATTTGTTTGGGGGTTAGCAAAGACATTCCGAAAACAAGGAACTATAAATTATCACCGTTTCCGGCTTTTCACGTCTAAGTCGACGTTTCTGACTATTAATTAAGAATATTGTAATAACTATATACATTAATAAAAACATTTCTATATTAATTGTAGAAATATTAAGCAAAATATAAATTAAAGTTTTTATTTTAACAGGTATACTCTCTCACACTCGTGTGTCTCTTCCACTATGGATCAACTACGTATTCCCAATACGGAGGAGTAGGAGGATTCGGAGGCAGATACGGAGGTGGCGCCAGTTACGGCGGAGGAGCCTACCAAGGTCCATTAGCAGCACCTGTTGTTCTCGGTAATGGCTACTTGTCTGACACCAGAGAAGTTGCTGCCGCCAAGAACGCTCACTACTCTGCTCTCTCAAGTGCTAAGGCTAGCTCAGGTTACGGAGGAAGTGCGGGTTACGGATCAGGTTACACAGGCGGATACGGAGGAAGTGCGGGTTACGGATCAGGAGCCAGTTACGGAGGAGGCGCTTATAATGGACCACTAGCTGCTCCCGCTGTACTCGCATCCGGATACTTGGCTGACACCAGGGAAGTAGCAGCAGCTAAGAATGCTCACTACTCCGCACTTCTGAGCGCTAAGTCCAGTTCAGGGTACGGCAATGGATTAGGCTCAGGCTATGGCGGCGGATTCGGCAGTGGAGCTAAGTCCGCATCAGGAGCCAGTTACGGTGCCGGTGCTGGATATGGATCAGGAGCAGGTTACGGAGGCGGCGCTTACAGCGGTCCTCTTGCAGCTCCTGTCGTACTCTCATCTGGCTACTTGGCTGATACTAGTGACGTCGCTGCGGCGAAGGGTGCCCACTACGTGGCTTTATCTGACGCCAGCTCCAGGTCAGGTTATGGAGGATACAGTGGGTCTCAAGGAAAAGGATGGCATTAGAACAACGATGTGAAATTAGCGTGTAAACTCTTTCATGTACTAACAATAATTTTGCGATTTCCTTACTGTAAATAAAAGTATATCTACATTTTGTTAAGCAAATCATGTGGAAAATCATTTTGTAATGAACAGAGTTGGTAATCATATGGTCCCTGTTTCTTCAACAAGGAAGTTTTCTTCCCTGACTACGTACATTCTTAGCGTTACATAAACACATATACAAAATTTAACTATGACCAGAATTATGACAAGTTGTGAGAAAGAAGCTGTATTATTTGTAATCATGTCTCTATGAAATCGTGTACAACCTGCCCGCTCAATTACGTGTAGGCCTACCACTTGTACGTAAAGACTAGCTAAATTTTCTCTTTTTATGTTAATGGAAAAATAGTCTTAATGTTTTGTTATTGGAGGACAAATCTTTACTATCTTAAAACATATAATGAAACCTTATTCACCACAAACAGAAAATTATTCATTACGGCTGCCGCAGCAAGAAATAATGTGTAAAATACTATTGCATTAATGGTTTAACATTCTTGATGGAATAAATACAGAAAAAAGGTTTACCTATGGGATCTTCATTATACCCTATTCTTGCAGAAATATACATGAATGAATTTGAAAAGCAATTATTAAGTTCCACTAAGTATAAAGACAATATAAAATTATGGACTAGATACGTTGACGATGTATTAGCAATTTGGGAAGGAAGCATAGAAGAAGTGCATGAGTTTATAAATGAGGTAAATAATAAGGATAAAAACTGACAATTTAAAGAAGAGATAGGAGGTAAGAAAATAAATTACTTAGATTTAAACATAGAAATTAAAGATAATGAGAAACTACGGTTTGGGATATTTAGGAAAGAATCGTATTCTGATATAATTATACCAAGAGAGTCTTACCACCCTTATAGATATTGTTACGACGGTCTACTCGATCGTCGTAGGTACAGTGGAAACAAAATAATTACAAGACACCAATCAAGTCACTAATCACACCTTTAATTGTTATAGTAAAACAGTTCGTAATTAACAACACAGTGTCTACAACAAATCAAATGAAAATTGTTCATACGCAATAAAATGTCCACTAATATTAAAACTCAACTGTATTACAATTATACCGTCCGAATGTAAAACGCAACACTTCACTAATAACTACTTGAACGTACACCGTAATAACTCGAACCGCTCTGTAAATATATCGCTCTAATACTCTCGAACCGCACAGTCAAAAATCTCGCATTGAACTGAAAACTAAGGCCGCGACGCGATGTATTTATAGTTACGCTCACACACCAGAAGCTTCCAAACTGCGTCTTATCTCTCGCGAACTACGTAATTGCTACGGCCTTGACACAGTCCGAGCGCCCGAGCGAAGCCCGGCATAGTCGAGAAAATTCTCGCAAAATGCGTCTAGTAGCACGTACACCACACGCTTACATCGAGATCTGTCTGGCACATTCGATAAACGCGTAGATTGTTCTGTGCTGTCGTAGCACGGCCCCCTCCTTAAGCCTGTTCGTCCCGAACTGGCGAAGCGTCTCCGAAGTAATACTCGACCAGGCGATCTATGTGGACGTCCTTGCGAAGGATAATTTCCCCGTTCTTCGAATTCAGTCTCGTGTGATCCGAACATCACGTTCCCAGGAATGCGAATATTTCGCGCAACCACTAGTTTGGCTGGAATCACTCCCGTTGCGTCATGTACTGATGGCCTAAATACCACTGGCTGATCCAAGTTTGTTTGGTTCTCGCCAACAACCTCTTGCGTAACCTCATCTTCAGCCACTTTGCCCTTGGGCGCTTCTATCAGCTGAGGAACAAGCAAGAGTTTTGTCTCAACACCCATAGTTGGCTTTCCAATCACTCCTTTTGTCGCTATACTTATTTGTACTTCCTCTGCTAGTTCTTCCTCCATTTCCGCTTGCAACAGGGAGGGTTCCTCTTGACCAGACTTGTTGACTTTTTCTTCGACTAATGCCACTCGCTTAATCGAATGGTTAGTAGACCTTGTCATTTTAGCCATGCAAAGCTTTATCTCCTCTTGGCCGACACACAGGACATTCTCTCTTAAGTCCACAACGAATCCGTAAGCATTCATAATGTCCGTGCCAAGAATCACTTCATCGACAATGTCTGCAACGAGCATTTGGTGGCTAAACTCGAGAAGACCCAGGCGTACACGTACGTCTACCTTTCCTAGCACCTTGACGGGGCTTTCAGTCACAGTCTGTATTGTACAAGAGCTAATTAGAGGATGGCGGTTACAGACTAAGTCAGGGCGCACAATGGACACTGTTGCGCCCGTGTCAACTGTAAATGATGTTGGTTTACCATCCGCAAATCCATTAACAATCAAGTTTCCACTGATCTTATGTAGCGTGGAAACTGTGTGCTGTTCTGGGCCTTTACTTCTCCAATTGGTGCGATCAGTCTCTTCTCTCGGTATCTTCTTCTCCCAACAGTCTACCTGTAGATGACCACGTTTTCCACAGTTGTAACATTTCGGTCTTCTGTCTTTTTCAAATCGTTGCGACTCTCTTGAACTTTTGAATTGTTTGTCCGACAACACTGTTTTTCTGCACCCATCGTAACGGTAATGTGATACAGGGATCTTCTGACTGCAACGTGATGGCACAAACCCATTAATGTAGCGGGACGCTGACTTGGCAGCTTCAAACTCTAGGGCGTGAACAAGAGCTTCTGAGCTATCTCGGTGTCTTGCCATTCGTAACACTTGCTGAAGTTCACAATCTCCGATGCCATCAATAAATGTCTGCACCGTAAACCTTATTCGGAAGTCTTCTGGTGCTTCAGGATAGGCCAATCTAATCAATCTGTCGATACTTGCTTCAAATTCTTGCAGACTTTCCCCGGAATGTTGTCGTCTTGTTCTCAACTGAGCGTAGTACACCTCTCGCAAATGTTTATCACCGTAGCGTAATTCTAGAGCTTTTATCAACTCGGCATAAATGTTCTGGCTGTCAGGTGGCACTTTCTGTAATAGTTCTGCCGCGGGTCCTTTTAATGAGAGAACGAGCGAAACAGCCTTGTCTTTTTCTGTCCAATTATTTGCGCATGCAGCAGCTTCAAATTGGCGGAGGTACGTTGCCCAGTGAGTGCTTCCGTCAAAAGTTGGAGCTTTGACATGAACTGTCCCTACTGCAGGCAAAGTGACTTTCTCTGTTAACTTATTTTCTGTCTCTTTTTCTGTCTTGATCACTGGTACAGTCTGTTCAGAAATTTGTTTTGGTTGAATCTTCATGCACTGTTCAACTTCACTTTTAATTTGTTCTCTTATGTTTGCCATTGAGTTTTCTACTGCAGATATTTTATTTGAAACAGATTCTTCTATAACAGATATTTTTGTAGACATCGATTCTTCAACAGTCAAGACAGATTTTTCTACTTCAGCTATTTTTAATGTCATTGATTCTTGTACCTCCGATATTTTAGTAACTTGTTTATTAAGCTCACCTCGTAGGATACCCAATTCTGCGGTACTGTGTTCTTGCAACTGTTTCTGCATAACTTCAAAGAGAGCTTCCGTTTTATCTGCTTCTTGCTTACGTTTTTCATCCTGTCTTTCTTCTGTTTCTAGCATTAGTGCTTTCGGACGTTCCTCAGCTTCTTCTCTTTCTTGTCTTCGTTCTTCTTTTTGTCGTCTTTCTGCTTCTTCCGCCTCCTGTCTGCGTTTCTCGTCCTGTCGTTTTTCTGTCTGCAACAGCAGCGCCTGTAAATTTTCCATCATCTGACTGGCATCCATTGTTTATCGATTAATTACGAATCACACTCGTCTTGTACAAAGTGTCCGCTGTTTCCACTGTTAACCGTTCTATCCCACTTCTGACACCACTGTTACGACGGTCTACTCGATCGTCGTAGGTACAGTGGAAACAAAATAATTACAAGACACCAATCAAGTCACTAATCACACCTTTAATTGTTATAGTAAAACAGT
Source organism: Magicicada septendecula (assembly GCA_034769895.1). Taxonomy (NCBI): domain Eukaryota; kingdom Metazoa; phylum Arthropoda; class Insecta; order Hemiptera; family Cicadidae; genus Magicicada; species Magicicada septendecula. The sequence continues at coordinate 43,124,116 of CM068373.1, read as the reverse complement.
TCGTAATTAACAACACAGTGTCTACAACAAATCAAATGAAAATTGTTCATTCGCAATAAAATGTCCACTAATATTAAAACTCAACTGTATTACAATTATACCGTCCGAATATAAAACGCAACACTTCACTAATAACTACTTGAACGTACACCGTAATAACTCGAACCGCTCTGTAAATATATCGCTCTAATACTCTCGAACCGCACAGTCAAAAATCTCGCATTGAACTGAAAACTAAGGCCGCGACGCGATGTATTTATAGTTACGCTCACACACCAGAAGCTTCCAAACTGCGTCTTATCTTTCGCGAACTACGTAATTGCTACGGCCTTGACACAGTCCGAGCGCCCGAGCGAAGTCCGGCACAGTCGAGAAAATTCTCGCAAAATGCGTCTAGTAGCACGTACACCACACGCTTACATCGAGATCTTTCTGGCACATTCGATAAACGCGTAGATTGTTCTGTGCTGTCGTAGCAATATAAAATGGCGGCAATCAATTCATTTTGTTATATAGCTCAGAAGTGTTTAAAAGAGACCGAATCAAAAGATAGGGAGTTAAAAACGATAAAGGGAATTGTAAGGAATAATAATTATAACACCAACATAGTGAATAAAGTTATGAAAAGGGTTAACATACAAAAAGCTAAAATAGAACCAGAACAAAAGAATTATGCAGGGTCATTGACACACATAGGTTCACATACTAGAAATATTATAAAATGTTTTAATAAATACGGAGTAGATATAGATATTAAAATATGTGAAACGCTATTTGAGAAGATAAAGAATAAAAATATAGAAAAAATACCGGTATTACAGAAAAGCGGAATTTATAAATTAAAATGTAGAGACTGCAACAAAGTGTACCTAGGTGAGACAGGACGAAAATTCGTATGCAGGTTGTCTGACCACAAACGTGGAGAAGGTAATAGAACAACGAATTCGTTATATGCAAGACATTTCATAGAAGACAACCATAAGTTTGTTAATCCTTTGGAAGACTACGAAATTGTAAAAATAGTAAATAACACAGATGAAAGGAAGCTTAGGGAGGAGTTAGAAATATTGAAAGAAAGAGAAAAAGGGTTAGACAATTTAATTAATACTAAAATTAAATTTGATAATGAAGAAATATTTTATAACATAATTAAGAAGTAAATGATAGAGGACAGATAGATAAGATTAAGAATTAAATTGCTTAGGACTAATTAGGTGTTTTTAAAATAAGGGTGTGTGACTGGCACACATGTGAGGATGAGAAAGACTAGGTTTAAAAGGAATGCACACACACACACAACACTGAAACACAAGGAATTTGCTAGAAAAATATGTAACTGTCCAGATGGTGGGACAGGGCTGAGGGTGGGGAAGGGACATTCAATTATAGCTTGTTGTGTGTGAGTAGGGTAGGGTGAGATGTGAGTGAAGCGTTTTTTCAGGCTTTTGGTTTAATTCCGATCTGACGATGAGCTGTGAAGCTTGAAAGCGCTGATCGGGATAATTTTATATAGTGGTGTGCAACAGTGATCTTCTGCTTGTCATTTCAACCACTAACACAACTTTCTTCATTAAAATATTTTATATTGCAAAAAAAATCCTCTCCAGTTAAACGTCAATATACCATACTTTCAAATAAAAACATGCTATTAAAATAAATTTGTTCATAAATAAACTATTTTTATAATATGTTTAGGTATTTTCCTTGCTTTACATCAAAATGTTGTAATTTTAATTTACTTCTGTCCTGTTAAGGAGTTCCGAAAACTCTTACCATGTAGAAACAGTAGTACAGTCAAAGTGCCATGATAGGCTTTTTCTCTCAAATACTTCTGTGGGCAACGCAGCCTCCTCAAATACAGTTGGTAAAAAATAACATAAAGTTCGCTAAAAACCTTCTGCGTCTGCACTTAAGGTATTTAGGCACAAATTGATTGTTCTGTTATTCATCTCTTCCTTGGCCTTTCAAGACTTCTTATTCATGATGGTACATAATTCCAGACTTGAAATGAACGTTTGGCTGGGTTTATTCTGTTCCTGTGATCCACCCATCTTCTTCTACACCGGTGACTCGTTACAGTGGGGTATAAACGCTGTCCCCTTACCCGGGTTACGGGTGAAGACCTACCACAACGGAGGTATCACCGTTCACTATAGTTGAGAAGAGGACCTTCAGATCAGCAATCCTGCAGATGGGGCAACCCAGGTTTAGGTTTAGTATAAAGCCACTGCCACGGTATGGCGAAGTTGCTGCCTTGCAATTAGGTGTTGGATCACCAAATGATAAGAGAGGCAACTCTGACTAAGGATCTTGTAATTATACACTCTCTCTCTCTCTCTCTCACAAACACACACACACACACACGAACACGTGTATCAATCATATCATATAAATGCTGCCTCGATTCAACTTAGTTAGTTAATTTAGGTGTTTTTCAATATAGACTTAATCTTCTGTTAAAAAAAATATATAACTTTCTACATAGGCTATCTTTACTTTCAGTGTAAAAATCGGCTACATTCATGTAATAAAAGATAAATGTGTAACTAAAATCTTAAAAAATAAATTAGAGTTTAATAAAGTATTACGTCGAAGAAATTCCCGAATGGTCTCACAAAATCCGTTATCGCTGGTTCAGAGAAAGTTTAATAATAAACTTAAATTGTAACTCTATAATCATTATAATGAAAAATACTATAAACCTTGTGAACCTAAACCCGACGGAAGGTATTAACAATCAGTGATTTGTTTGAACTATTTCACAATTTATTTAAGAATCTATCAACATATCAGAATGTATTTTGTTTAACACAGAAAGTAATGACTCTAAACTTATTAGAATTTAACGTCACAAATCAAAGAGATGTGTAAATAATGTGACTCTTTTCGAAGGGTAGCTGCAGTGTCATGAAAACATAAACGTGATAAGAAGTTTTTTCCACGTCATGATTTTAAAACCCTTAAACTAAATTACTGTAAACATACTGAACGTAAATTTGACGGAAGCTATCAATAGTCGGTTATTTATAACTCGTTCTTAAATTCTTAAAGCGTCTATCAACAGTTCAAAATGTATTTCGTTTAACACAGAAGATAATTACTATAACCTTATGACAATTAAACTCACAAATCACAGAGTGTGTAAATAATATGACTATTTCTCAAGGGTATCATGAAAAAGTCATAAACAGGATAAGAGTTTCTTCCATATCATGATTTTTACTTCCTTACATTAACGGTCAAATTCGTATACAGTATACAGTCCGGCACACTTACATTCATTGAACTGATTAAAATTTTCGATTTTATAGACTGATCCATAAAGGTGAACACGATTCCAGTCTTAACTTGAGTTTAGGCAAATTGAGTTTTCAATTCCACAGGACGCAACATGAACCACTTCTTCAAATCTCCACTCCGCGTAGGCCCATCAACTGTAATACAGAAGCGTATATGCAAATATCTTGGCTTCACTCCAAACTTACCTGGCGACCACACATCACACGAACCTCAAGCCAAGCCCGCAAACGAATCCGCTCTCTCAGAACTCTCAGACGATCGTTGCTCCAGCGGACAATTTAGTCGAATCTACGCAACCTGTATCAGCCCGATCATTGCACACGCCCATCCCGTACTTCCGACTGCCGACCCTGACCGCTTCAAACCCTATCGACTCACCGAACGGCGAGCTCTACGACATATCTACCGCAGACCTCCCCTTACCAAAACCTCCAACAGCGATCTGTATGCACTAAGCAAACTTTCCCTAACCTCAATTCCTCAACCCCTAACCTGTACAAACTCAACTGGAAATACTCACAAACTGCAACACAACGCACTTACCTACAGTCCATAGCCACGTCCATCAACAGAAGTACCCGCAATACTCGCAGACCTTCCTTCCTCTTACCATAGCCGATGGACCTCCTCCCAGAACTACTCGCCAACAGAGTCAAAGAAATAGAAAGACATAGAACTATTTAATTCCCAATTACAAACTTACATGCTGGCGTGCGTCTCCCCACATCCTACCATCTAGCTGAAGGGGGCTTGCCCCAGATCAGCACGAGTGTTGTCCTTCTGGACAAGTCACAAACATCACGAAAAAAATACACTTAACTTCTGAGAATTTTCGCTGTACTGACTCAAAGTCACTCCATTGTACATTCACTTTGAACATTAAATTTAATAGTAATGTGATTTGTTTTCCTTATGCAAAGGTAAATAAGCAACACGGCTGTGGTGAAGTACCTGTATTATGCTGTAGAAAATAAAAGCATATGGATCTATTTATAGGTCTACTAGGGGAATACCCGTGCTTCGCTACGGAGTTTCACGTTGTACGTAATGAAAATGTTAGTTTAATTAATAAAGTTCAATTAAAGTAGGTTTCTTAAAAATAAATAGCTGTTGCCCACGACTTCGTTCGCGTGGTCTTCAATTTAATGCGATAATATATTTAGAACAGAATCTATTCTATTGGGTTGTCATAGTAACCAAATCTAATAGTTTTTAAGACCCCAAAGGACCCCCAGAAGATTGTGTCGAAAAAACACCTGTCCTATGTTGGTTCTCCCGTTGCGTATAATATTTGTGCCAAGTTTGGTTGAAATCGGTCCAGTGGTTTAGGAGGACATTTGGAAGACCCCACAGGAACCCCCGAAGGATCATATCGAAAAAACACATATCCTATGTTGGTTCTCCCGTTGCGTATAATATTTGTGCCAAGTTTGGTTGAAATCGCTCCAGTGGTTTAGGAGGAGATGTGAAAGACCCCAAAGGACCCCCCCAAAGGACCCCATCGAAAAAACACCTATCCTATGTTGGTTCTCCCGTTGCGTAAAATATTTGTGCCAAGTTTGGTTGAAATCGGTCCAGTGGTTTAGGAGGAGATGTGGAAGACCCCAAAGACCCCCCAAAGGACCCCACCGAGAAAACACCACTAATTCAGAAACCTTCGCGGGCGTGCGCACAACAACTCACCGAAGTTTCATCGCAATCGGATGAATGGTATAGGAACGCATACGGGACAAACAAAGAAACATTCATTTTTATATATAATAAAAAAAAAATTTCCTGGAACCCGATCGCAACGCCACCTACCGGGTCCAATTGTGAATCTAAACCATCCAGGGACCCACTCAAACACACACACAAAATTTCAACAAAATCGGTCCAGCCGTTTAGGAGGAGTTCAGTGACATACACACGTACAGAAGAATTATATATATAAAGATGAAAAAATCATTTGTCATGAAAGAAAGGGGTGACAGAAAAATATTTCTAATATGAAACTTATATTCATAAATGCACAGATTTTTCTAGTTACATATTTCATATTATTATTAATAACACAACTTTTTACAAGAATAAATTTTATTTTTTAAACTACATATGTTTTGACAATAATCCAACTATCATCATCAGATATAAATTAATAAATTCAAAAATTTATAAATTAATATTGAATAAAATATTAATATTCAAAAATTCAATAAAATATTCAATAATTTTAATAATATTAAACATTCATTTTAAAAAATATTTGAATTTATTAATTTATGACTGATTATGATAGTTGGATTACTATGGAAACATGTAATTTAGAAACAAAAATATATTCTTATAAAAAGTTTTATTAATAATAATAATATACAATACGAAACTACAAATTTGTTATCTTACTCTTAAATTGACGCATTGACATTTTGATAAATGTAAATCTTTTGTAGTTTTGTTAATTATAAAATTATTTAGCAGGAAAAATTCTTAAGACATTTATTATACATTCTATGTCTACGTCAATGAGACGTTTAATATTATGTTAAATATTTGAAATATTACGCACACATACACATATACATATACATATATATTACGCGCGCGTGAGGTCCAACACGCAAGCTGAAACAGACATATACGCTAAAAACTCGTTTATCCGAATTTGATGGGACCGAGCCCGTTTAAGATAAACAAAATTTTCGATAAACCGAAACTTCTATTTAAATAATAATACATACGTAAGTACAGTAACTTTATTTACTAATAATATTTTAAAAGTTACTTACAGTGAATATGACACAATAAACTATAAAATGGCACCGCACTGTAAATTATAGTTTTACAGTGCGGTTTACCGTATTAATGTACCGCATTATTACCGTACAGTTTATAGAGTAGTCGCATTACATAGGATTGTTTTATGTGAACTGTTGTTACTGTGTCACCTTCGGCTTCTAAAAGGAATCAGAAATGTACTGTTATAATACATAACAGTATACAGTACTTTATCTTTACTGTACTTATGTGTGTGTTTGTTATGAATAATTATGTTCGAAAATCCGGACAAATCGATAACTCGGAGTACCCCTTATCCCTTTTGGTTCTGATTATTGACTTTCTACTTTATATCACGTGGAATCGCTAGTCTACGCTATTAAATATAGATTATAGTGACAGGAAAATGCGTTTGTGTACTTTAAAAATTTACTAAATATTGTTTCGGATAAAGCGGATTTTCGGATAAATGTGATTCGGATAAACGAGTTTTTAGTGTACTAATTAAATGATCTTATAAAAACGTCGATGTAAAAAAGGAAATCTATTTATTAGTGCTAATACATACACGTAAATGACTAACTTTGCACAAGAACAATTTATTCAATTTACTGGTAGTAAACAAAGTAATTGACACGTTGTGTTCACTTCCATCCCTTTCCTTGAGATCCACTGTATGCACCATAACCAGACCTGGAGCTGGCGTCAGATAAAGCCACGTAGTGGGCACCCTTAGCCGCAGCAACGTCTCTTGTATCAGCCAAGTAGCCAGATGAGAGTACGACAGGAGCTGCAAGAGGACCGCTGTAAGCGCCGCCTCCGTACCCTGCTCCTGATCCATATCCAGCACCGGCTCCTGATGAGGACTTAGCTCCACTTCCGAATCCGCCACCGTAGCCTGAGCCTAATCCATTGCCGTACCCTGAACTAGCCTTAGCGCTGAGAAGGGCGGAGTAGTGAGAATTCTTTGCTGCTGCTACTTCCCTGGTGTCAGCCAAGTATCCGGATGCGAGTACAACGGGAGCAGCGAGTGGTCCATTATAAGCACCTCCTCCGTAACTGGCTCCTGATCCGTAACCTGCACTTCCTCCGTATCCGCCTGTATAACCTGATCCGTATCCGCCTCCGTAACCTGAGTTAGCTTTAGCACTTGAGAGAGCAGAGTAGTGAGCGTTCTTTGCGGCAGCGACTTCTCTAGTGTCAGCCAAGTAGCCATTACCGAGAACAACGGGTGCTGCTAATGGACCTTGGTAGGCTCCTCCACCGTAACTGGCGCTATCTCCGTAACTGCCTCCGAATCCTCCTGCTCCTCCGAAATGGGAGTACGTAGTTGATCCATAGTGGAAGAGACAGACGAGTGTGACAGTGTATACCTATTGGAATAAAAAGATTTAGTTCCATGGTAATTTGTATATTCCGCATTATTCTAAATTACTAATCTACTTCGTTGGCACCAAAAGGTAGTACCGGTACTTCTCTTCTGAGAAAATTGAAAGGCAATTCTTTACTTCTGTTAAACACATTTTACACTTTAACGTTAGTTATTGTAGTAATTGTACCTTCTATTAAATATACATTCTTATCGTAATTTTTAAGTAGTTAAATATAATATTAAATAAATAACTTCAAATAATCATTTTTATACGTAACACGTTTTTCTCAACATGACATATCTTTGTTCTCGCGTAGGCTTCCGCGGCCAGTGTCCATTATGTTTTTAATTTCTTCCTCCGGTATCGACCGCGTCAAATGTCTTGTATGACAGATATATACCTTAGACCTGAGGATACTCATTGTAATATGAGTGAAACGCTGTGATACTAGACATTTTTGACGCGGTCCATACCGGAAGAAGAATTTCAAAAAATAATGACATATCTATATTTTCTGTTACCTACACGTGGAATCGTTTCTCCTACTCATTCAATGTGGAATGAAATACTTGGCTTCTAGTTGGCCTATACAGTATATTATATATACAATTTTAAATTTTATTTAACATTCTGTTTTATTAAAGGGATAAATTCAAAATATGTAGTTTTGAACATTGAATTCAATTTGATAATAGGTGTTTATTCCTGCTAACTAACTATTCTTATTTACTTGGACAATAAGTTCTTTAGTACAACAAGTTTTACATTTTTAAAAATATTGTCTAAAACTATAGTGCTACGGGAAATCGTAAATCGAGTTATGAAAATTATTACATAACGCATCTACTTTCCAATATTTAGAGGTACAAAAATCCTATACACTATCGCTCAACATAAAATGTATTTTTAATGTTAATTACGATAGTTAACAGTAGTTTATAAACTAAAACATTGTAATTTTAAATTAGTCAGAGCTGTTACTTTGATAATGTATTAAAAATCTTTTTCTAAGTAACATTTTATATTTATCCATCAAATAATTAATTATGGTGCTGCAGCTTAGCGTTCTGGTGAGGTTTAGAATACCTTTAGCTTTCATAATCCTCTGCACATATCAAACTCTGAATAATCTATTATACACTGTGTAAAATAGCTTTCAGTTCTCCTCTATTTGTAAAGGTGCGTCTTATGTCGATGTAAGTTTGTCAAATTACACAAGAAACAGTAATGGTTCTAGAAAACAGTAACTGTTTCGGGACAATACAAAGGTAAAGAGATGATCACATTGAATAGTGCTCTACGGTCGAACGCGGATCATCTGCTAGAAACAATTATTCTACCATTTTTAGACGTCGTTACTTGGTGTTAAAATATCTCTTTGAGTGTTGTAAATTACTTTGGCTTGCAGTTTCATTTGGCCGGTCTCCTGTATCTTTAATTTACCATCGTTATTATACTTTAAGAAAGATAGGGAAGTTATTAACACAGTGAAGGTAAGAAAGCTTCAGTATCTTGGACATCTCATGAGAAATGAACAGAGATTTTACTTATTGCAGTCCATACTACAGGAAAAAGTACTTGGAAAGACAGGAGTTGGGCGATCAAGAATATCATGGCTGAAAAATTTAAGGACCTGGTTTGGCATGAATACAACTGACTTATTCCGTGCAGCAGTGCAGAAAGTTAAAATAGTCTGTATGATATCCAACATCCGAAACGGACCGAACCTATTAGAAGAAGAAGAAGAAGATAGGTTTTATTATCGGTAGACGCTTTTTACGGACTATTTTATATTTTCTAATTTCTCACTTGTTTTATTTTCTTGAAAGTGCCATTAGACAGTTAATTCAAAATTAGCAAGTTGCTATTTCAGTTTAGAATTTTAATTAAACTGTAGGTTTTCTCTTTAAACTACGTTGATCAATCAATGACTCGTATTGGTAAACGCCAGTTATTTAAATTGGTCTAAATTGGATCTACAAAAGGTCGCTTTATGCGTAATAATTCTTTGTAAGTATTTCTACGGATGAAAGGGCAGAGCATAATTATTAGCGTAAATGAACTAGTTAGTGGTGAACTTAAAATAAAACTTACTTATAACATTAATTAATTGCGCCCGCGCGCGCACACACACACACACACACGCACACACCTAAATGAGAACGTCAATATATGTCTTTAATATTAGGCCTACATCTATTTCTGTTGTATAGAGAAGTGTATTATATAATTTTAAATTCAATTAACTAAGAAAAAGACTAAGCCTTGTCTTAAGCCTTGTTGTGTAAGGCTAAGTCTTGTTTACTTATAAACAGAGCAAACTTAAAACTTCATCAAAACTGTAAACATCTTTACCCTGAAGAAAAACAATATTACCGACACGAGTAACAATACACGAGAGGCAATTCAACTTACCAGATTCGCCATGTTGGTTAATCTAACCGCAGATCAGTTCTGACTTTTGCATTCAGTAAGCAATGCCTTAAATACGTCGGCTAGACAGGATGAGTTCGTTAACAAATTCCAGCCGCTCATCTGTGTAACAACTTTTGCAATCATTTTTTTCACGTTTGGCTTGTAACGGTAATTGTGCTGTTTACCAAACACACGTCTCGAGACCAAACATTTGCAAAGAACCGTCGGTCAGTTGCATAATATCGGAACTTGGTTACGAGACTTTGCTTACTAAAATAAATTTAAAATTTACATATTTAGAAAACGTATATTTTCAATTTTATAAGAGTTTTTCGTGTGAATTATTTAAATAGTACAGACACGTATAATTTAGGATTTGAAATTAAAAAAATAAAAACAATACTATAAGCTATAGAAATATAAAGTTAAAGTTATAGTGGAACAAGAACAAAATTAATGACAACAGAGATTGACTTCTGGAGACGTTCGGCAAGAGTATCCAGACGTGAGAAAATTAGAAAAAATAAAGTCATTGAGGACAGAATGAATGTAAAAAAATTCAATTATTGATTTTATCTGAACGAAAAAATTACAATGGTATGGACACACGAAAAGAATCGCACTGGATAGATTGCCAAGGAGGGTTATGGAATGGACCCCACCAGGAAGAAGGAAAAGAGGAAGACCACCCATCACCTGGATAGTAGAAATTCAGATTACATTGAGGGAACGAGAGATATTGAAGAAGATCTTTGGATGGACAAGTAGCAGTGATAGATGAAAATTCAATCCCTTCTGTAATCTTTGGTTCCGGAAAATGTGTAAACATTGCACAGCCGGATAAGAAAAAAATTTATAGTCCAAATACATAGACATATATTATGCCTAATAACGTATTAGTTTGGCCTACTCTTTACACGGCTGTATAAAGTTGCAATAATTTCAGTAAAACATATCATTATTCAAAAATAATATGTATGTGTGGAAAACCTTCTTTATAAATTAATTCCATGTATAAAATATCGGTATGGAGAACCATACATGACTCCATGTTCTAAGATTAACATTTCAAATCAATTTCGAAATGAAATATTTCCATAGAAACTACTTCTTTCTACTTACTGCTTCAGCCTTAACCACAGTACTGTGGTCACTAACGTATACCACCTCACGTTATCGCACTCGATTTTCACTGATGATGGAAGTCGATGGCATTGCCGAAACGTCTGGTTTCGTAGAAAAAAATTGGATTACGGCCAAGCATCCCGGGAAGGAATTTTAACAAAAACTACTTCTTTGTTGCCGATAACGTTGTACACATATATATAAAAAATATGCATAAAATTAATGGCTTGTATAAGTTAATGTTTGATCTCCATTAAGTAGTGCTCAAGTTTCCAAAGTTTTAATATTATGATGTCCGTAATTAAAACATCAGAGCAGGTTTAGTGTGTATGAGGGTACACCGTGGACAAAAATTTTCAACATTTCCTATTCAGCGTTGCTGCGAATCTACAGTGTACGTTTCACAGAACAAACACGCGGAAAAGAAGGAGCGCTCCGAAGTCACTCATGGACCCTCAGCATCTTGCAGAGGGTTCATTCCCTAAAGACGAAATGTCTGTCTATGAATCGTTCCTCTGTAAACACGTGCAGTTACACTGCCCAGCGATCCACAGGAAGCAAATCGCTATCCACACTTTTTCGGCTTGCACGCGTTATGTTGGTGAGGGTTTCAGCATTTTCCATTTAAAAAGCGTGCAAATAGGCCTATAAGAAAATAAACATGAGTGAGGCCAGAAATAACGAGAATTTTGTGTGTGTGTGTGTGTGTGTGTGTGTGTGTGTGTGTGTGTCTTCCCTGGTTTTTTATTGCAGTAATCATAATAATAAAATGGAAACGTAAACATTACATAATTGAGATATGCTTGCCTGCCACGAACGATATATTTTCTCTCATACATGATTTACATTAAAATGAAAAATTTATAATTTTATTGCCTGGCAACAAATTTATTTTATTTTTAACATTTACCATTGTTTGAAAAAGTTTAAATGAATTTTCATGTACTTTACTGTTGTTAAAACGTAAAAGATTGCAGGTAAACTAGTTTTTCCCCTTAACCGATCTTCACCAAAATAAAAGCCCTTGAGATCTCTACAATTCAGTGATGTATGCAAAAAATTATTTGATTCTGTTTGAATTTACGGCTGTTATCGTTTGATATAGAAAATACCCTTGTTACAACAAAAAACGTTTCTGGTAAACTACCCCTTTCCCTTAATCGATCTTCACCAAAAACAACAGGTCTTGAGAACTCTATAACTCAGGGCAGTATGCAAAACAGTATTTGATTCTGTTTGAATTTGCGGCTGTTATCGTTTGCCATAGAAAATACGCTTGATAAAAAAATGTTGCAGGTAAACTACCCCTTTCCCTTAACCGATCTTCACCAAAAACAATAGATCCTGAGTACTCTAAAAATCAGGGCTGTATGCAAAAACTTATTTGATTCTGTTTGAATTTGCGGCTGTTATCGTTTGCCATAGAAAATACGCTTGATAAAAAAACGTTGCAGGTAAACTACCCCTTTCCCTTAACCGATCTTCACCAAAAACAATAGGTCCTGAGTACTCTAAAAATCAGGGCTGTATGCAAAAACTTATTTGATTCTGTTTGAATTTGCGGCTGTTATCGTTTGCCACAGAAAAAAATATATATATAGACAGACAGACACAAGACAGACAGACACACAGACAGATAGACACACAGACACGTTTCGAAAAATGACTTTTTTTCATGTTTTGAGTGTAGTACAATCAGAATCTGCAATAATCTCGAACACGATTTTTTTTTGCCATCACCAACTTCCATTTCCTTAAGGAACATGGAAGTAAATAAGGTAAAGGGGTAGTTTACCTGCAATGTTTTATGTTTTAACAAGGGTAAAGTACTAAATTTTAATAAATAAAGTATCCTGATAAGAAGATCTTAATAATCCACTGTAGAAACGTAGATGAAATATCTATAAATGAAGAGGCTAGTTGAACGGGGTGGGGGTAATTTTCTATAAATGAAAATTATAGTTGAAGGGGGAGGAGATAATTTTATTTATATTTGTACTACGTTATCGGCAACAAAGTAGTAGTTTGTAGTTAAATTCCTTCCCGGCCTGTTTGGCCGTAGTCCAATGTTTTCTGCAAAACCAGACGTTTCAGCAGTGCTGTCGACTCCCATCATCAGTGAAAATTGAGTGCGATAACGTGTGGTGGTATACGTTATTGACCACAGTACTGTGGTTAAGGCTGAAGCAATAAGTGGAAAGAAGTAGTTTCTACGGAAACATTTCATTTCGTAAATGATTTTAAATATAAATCTTAGAACATGGAAGTCATGTATGGTTCTCCATACCGATATTTTCAGTAGGTAAAGCAATCAGCCGGGATGTTTCATGTGCACGCGACAGAAACCTCCGGATCATACCTTTCGGTCAACATAGCTTGCTCACAACGCCGCCTTTAATTACAGTCTCGTAGAGTCCAACGCTATTTTCTTAATCAGATCCCTCATATCAAACATTCCAAACGGTCATACTCGCAGAAGATGCATTTTTTGTTCCATATGCAAAAACCTGAAAATTGGCAATTAAGGAGCAGTCTGTTGTTGCAGTATAAATTGTAGGCTAGCCGATAAATGTCTGTACGATTAATGAACAAATCAACACAATCAATCAAAAACCTGACAAGAAATAATTTTTTGTTTTTTTTAAGTACATTATATAATCTGCAAACAAAAGTTGCAATAAATGTAAAAGCTCACAGAAAATTCACATGAATGAGTTGTGCCCAGTGGCATAACTCATATAGTATTATTGTTCACTTAATTATGAAATCTTGTAGGGAGTGCCAGTACATCATAGCGCTGAAGTCTGTATATCGCCTCGCTGTTGTCGAGGAGGTTTAATGCCAGTGGATTTGGGTGACTGTCCAGCCTCAGAAGATACCTGTTGTTGTTCGCTGGTGGTTTCTTTTACAGTTTTCATGTGGAGATCTTTATGTATCACTGCGTTGCTGACGTACCACGGCGCGCTCAGTATTGTTCTCAGAGTTTTTGACTGAAATCTTTGCAAGATGTCGATGTTTGAGTTGGACGCCGTTCCCCAAAGCTGCACTACATAGGTCCAAACCGGCCGAAGCATTACTTTGTATATCAGTAGCTTATTTTCCACCGATAGCCGTGATTGTCTACCCAGTAGCCAGAACAGCCTATTAAATTTCAGGATTAGGTGTTTCCTTTTTGTCTTAATATGCTTGCTCCATGTGAGTCTTTTATCTAAGTGCATTCCAAGGTATTTTACATCATCTACCTGTGGCAGGGGAGTATCATTAAAAGTGACAGGTGGACATGCTCCGTGTTTCAACGTGAATGTGATGTGTTGTGATTTGGTTTCACTAATTTTCATTTTCCACTTGTTGGCCCTCTGTTGGAGACTGTCTGCGTTGCTTTGCAGTTTGGCTGTGGCAGTATCCAGATTCTTATCAGATGCTAATATTGCTGTGTCGTCAGCAAAGGTAACCACGACTGTGTTTGGGCATGTAGGGAGATCTGCAGTATACAACAAGTAAAGCACAGGCCCCAGCACACTTCCCTGCAGAACTCCCGAGATTATTCTGCGAAGATTACTACTATCGTCTTTAACCTTCACTTGAAAGACCCTATCGGTAATGTAATCTATCGGTAACTGTTTTTGTCATATTAAACATTTAAGCACTGTACTACATTTAGGAATCTTTTGATACTATGTGTACTGCCATATATGTAATAAGTTACTAACAAAAAGCAAACGAAATAAAGCTTGGTACTCGCTACGTGTGCTGCATATCGGACTTTCCATTAGGCGGATAAAGGTGGTGGTTATCGAGTTATTAGCCGTAAGCCGTTTCAGATAGGAATTTTCTTTAACCAGAAATCGTAGTAGTCAATTATCCGTAGATGAAAAGCTACCATTTTTATAGAAAATAATTGCATATGTTCGTTTGTTATTACTAAAATGTGGTCCTCTTTTAGAACCATTAATCTGTTCTTCTCTGGTATGTAGAAAAGTGATAGCAACTTCTTAGACTCGTAAACAATTAATCGGTTGGTACGAGTTAATAAAATAATTTTCGCACTGAACCGTTGTCCGTGAATTGTTAGAAAATTATAGGTTTTACGGATTTTCTAAAATCGTTTATTATTGTACAGCGTGCAATTCAACGGACGTTTAGTTTTCTGCAGAGCTTGTCGCGAGAAAGAACTAATGAAGCTGTCTTGCCTAAAATCTAAAAATTCCAATTACACAATGCCGGGCGCACGTGAAAGCCATCAAAGTGGG
Organism: Magicicada septendecula; assembly: GCA_034769895.1. NCBI lineage: Eukaryota > Metazoa > Arthropoda > Insecta > Hemiptera > Cicadidae > Magicicada > Magicicada septendecula. Next base: position 43,108,896 of record CM068373.1, on the reverse strand, counting down.
GATGTGCTGTGGATGCCTATATGCTATATAAACGCGTGTAACGCGTGTACCCTCATCAGACGTGATAAAAAATACCAACATGCACTCACTGGTAAGTGGACTCGTCTTTACCTTGTGCGAGTGTCAATATTATTTTGTCAAAGAATTTACCTGAATTTATTGTATGTTTTCAGCTAGCAACAACGTCATTGTTGGCCGTTTTGGCGCGGTTAGCCTTAGGAAGTGGAGTGTCTTCTTTCCCGACTTCAAAGCACGGTCCCGTCGGATACCACGGACCTCTAGCTAAGCCGGTAGTACAAAAGGACGGACACTTGGCCGACACTGTGGAGGTAGCAGCCGCTAGAGGCCAACACCTGATTGCCACCCTGAAAGCTCAGTCTGCAAGCGGATACGGAGCACAGAACTACGACGACGGTTCATCCGGCAAATACTACGACGCTGGCTACGAAGGAGCACTTCACGGAGTGTACAGCGGCGGAGAAGGTACCTCTGACGTCTACAACGGACAGTACGGCTACGCCGGACTCAACTCTTTCAGTTCCGATGGCCACTACGCCTCATCAGGTTACGGATCAGGCCTTTCATCAAGCAACGCGAAAGTTTTCTCCGCAGGCGCATCAGCCGTAGGAGGTAACGCGTACCACGGACCACTAGCAGCACCAGTTGTCCTCAAGTCAGGATTTCTGGCCGACACTGCTGACGTCGCTTCAGCCAAGGGTGCTCACTATGTTGCTCTTTCTCAAGCGTCCCAGAAGAGCGGTGGACATTACTAATTTGTGGCCGTTATACAAATGTAAATTCCTATCTTAAATCTGTAACCTTATGAAATACAAATAGCATGTTATGGTTCAAAAAATTTTTTATTTTTTTCAATGCCAGCCAGATTTGCCATGTCATGAATTGTACTGTAAGAGGAACCCGCGATGGGTGAAGCTAGTCTTGATAGTATTATCAAGGGTAATTATTTCTTATGGGAAATGATAACAGCCGCAAATTCAAACAAAATAAAATAATTTTTTGCATGCTGCTCTGATTTGTAGAGTACTCAAGACTTATTGTTTTTGGTGAAGATCGGTTAAGGGAAAGGGGTAGTTTACATGAAACGTTTTTTGTTATAACAATAGTATTTTCTGTGTCAAAAACGATAACAGCCGCAAATTCAAACAGAATCAAATGATTATTTGCATATAGACCTGAATTGTAGAGTTCTCAAGATCTTTTTTTTTTGGTGAAGATCGGTTATGGGAAAGGGGTAGTTTACCTGCAACGTTTTATATTTTAACTAGGGTATTTTCTATGGCAGAAGATAAGAGCCGCAAATTCAAACAGAATCAAATAAGTTTTTGCATACAGCCGTGAACTGTTGAGTTCTCAAGACCTGTTGTTTTTGGTGAAGATCGGTTAAGGGAAAGGAGTAGTTTACCGGCAACGTTTTTTTACCAGGTGTAATTTTTTTCTATGGCAAACGATAACAGCCGCAAATTCAAACAAAATCAAATAATGTTTTGCATACAGCCCGGAACAGTAGAGTTCTCATGACTTTTTGGTTTTGGTGATGATCGGTTAAGGGAAAGGTGTAGTTTACCAGCAACGTTTTTTTATCAAGGGTAATTTGTTTCTACGGCAAACGATAACAGCCGCAAATTCAAACAGAATCAAATAATGTTTTGCATACCTTTTTGAATTAAAGAGAACTCAAGGTCTGTTGATTTTGTTGAAGATCGGTTAAGGGAAAGGGGTAGTTTACCAGCAACATTTTATGTTTTAACAAGGGTAATTTTTTATATGACGAACGATAACTGCCGTAAATTCAAACACAATCAACTACGTTTTTGCATACCTTTTTGAATTAAAGAGAACTCAAGGTTTGTTGATTTTGTTGAAGATCGGTTAAGGGAAAGGGGTAGTTTACCAGCATCATTTTATGTTTTAAGAATGGTAATTTTTTTGACGAAAGATAACTGCCGTAAATTCAAACAGAATCAAATAATTTTTTGCATTCTTTCCTGAAGTGCAGAGAGCTCAAAGCCTACTGATTTTGGTGAAGATCGGTTAAGGGAAAGGGGTAGTTTACCAGCATCATTTTATGTTGTAACAAGAGAAATGTTTCCATGACGAACGATAACTGCCGCACATTCAAACATAATCAAATATTTTTTTGCATGCATCCCTGCATTGTAGAGGACTGAAGGTCTATTGATTTTGGTGAAGATCGGTTAAGAGATAGGGGTACTTTACCTGCAACGTTTTATGTTTTAACAAGAGTAAAGTAGTTAAATTTGATAAATAAAGTATCCTGATAAGAAACTCATAAACATCCACTGTAGAAACGTAGATGAAATATCTATAAATGAAGAGGTTAGGTGAACGGGGTGGGGGTAACTTTCTATAAATGAAAATTATAGTTGTAGGGAGAGGGGATAATTTTATTTATATTTGTACTACATTATCGGCAACAAAGAAGTAGTTCTTTGTTAAAATTCCTTCCCGGGCTGTTTAGCTTTAGTCCAATGTTTCCTGCAAAACCAGACGTTTCAGCAGTGCTGTCGACTGCCATCATCAGTGAAAATCGAGTGCGATAACGTGTGGTGGTATACGTTAGTGACCACAGTACTGTGGTTAAGGCTGAAGCAATAAGTTGAAAGAAGTATTTTCTATGGAAACATTTCATTTCGTAAATGATTTTAAATATAAATCTTAGAACATGGAAGTCATGTATGGTTCACCATACAGATATTTTCATGTTTTGTGGATAGTACAATCAGAATCTGCAATAATCTCGACCACGATTTTTTTTGCCATCACCATACTTCCATTTCCTTATGGAACATGGAAGTAAAAGCAAAACCAGAATGTTTTGTTGTTTGGATATGTAACATGCCATCCTCACATCAAACCTTCGAATGTGAGATTTTTTTGGTTCCCTCCAAACACCACAAGCCTTTCTCAACCAATGGAACATTAACTAATTTTAACTCATCGAGAATGTTAAATAGCATTATCATAAAATATTATGCAATCGTTGCTCACCACTTTGAATCCTACATCATCCGTCTTTGAACTTGCAAGAACTGTCTCGGCTCTTGATGCGATAATTTATTTATATTATAAATACTATTTTCTTATACTATTAAAAATGTTCTGAAAAAGCAGGATTTTCTACGGGTAAAGTTACTCGTAGTCTGGTAAATGAAAATGACCTGAAGGACTTATAAAACTACATGAATAACTTGTAGATGTGATTTTATGTTTTGATGAAAGTCAAATAAGATCTCTTCTATGACAGTGTTCGAGACACTTAGAGGGCCACATGTTAGTTGGCAAGTGGAAACAACCACTATATTAACAGTTTTGACAAAACACTGGATAAGGAAGTTTTTTATGTTGCTATAAATATGGTGGAGTTGACAGGACTTCGGGTGCGCAGATTTGTTTGTGACATGGGGCTGTCAAACCAGAAATTTTAACAGAACTTGCAACACAAGATAACGTCCAGATTTTGGATTAACGATTAAATTAATCGTTAAAAAAATTTGTTAACTTTTAACTTAATTGTTACATTTTAAAATGGTTAACTTTAATCATTAATCGTTAAAAAAATTAGTTAACTTTTAACTTAATTGTTAAATTTTAAAATGGTTAATTTTAATCATTAATCGTTAAAATTTTTTGTCCACAATTAAAATATTAACGAGTTAATTTTTCTGGCTGCTCAAGAAATAGCCAGAATAGTTGTTGAAGTCAATATTGGAGAAAGTTTGTTCTAATCCGTTGCCAGAGAATGGACTGGTTTTCCACCCATGGCACTTTTAGGTCTCTTTTGTGTCCTTGTTGACAAGGTCTGGGTGGCAAGGATGGTTTCTGTCTTTTGTTGAATTATTCTCATGATTACCCCAGACAAGTAAACAAATAACTTCCGTTTTGACATCTGAAGTAGTGGGAAGCATACAGTGTTGCTAACATTCGTTTTAATAACATGCTCAGATCTAAAACAAATTGATCTGCTGCAATTTAAAAAAATTTTAATATAATTTAATGATTAAAAAATCATCTGTGATTTTAATTATTTATTTATTTATGAATAAATTTTTAATGCTAAATATTTTAAGTCATTTTTTCTTGCATCGGAAATTTTAATTAATTTTTTTGAAAAAGCGTAGTTTGTGGATTTATATAAAACGATTTTAATTATTTCAACAGTCAAACCAGCTTGATCAATAAAATAACAAAAAAATAAAATGTAAATTTTTAACTTTAATTTTTAATCAGTTAATTCTGGGGGGCACTACCTTTAATCAGTTAAACATTTTTATTAACTTTCCCAAGTCTGATGTCAGTATAAAAAATTCTTTTTGAGGTGATCGCCAATCCGTTTTTTTGATACCTCTTCCCAGGACAGGATTATGTAGTAGAATTTGTACAGACTGTTAACGCTGGATTCAATGTGTTAAATTCAAGAATGCCACATCATCCTATTAACAAGATGAAAAGCGCCTACGGAACCTAGGCGAGTAATGTAATGAAAACTTGAATGTACATACTTAAATTGAAATACAACAGTGTAGATGAGTTTGTGATTTCATGTTATGTTAGAATGCAAACATTCATCTGGATGAAGTCAATAAATAAGAAGAGATCTGTAAAAAAAAATACAGTGATAAGGAAACTGACTGTGGAGAAAAAGGCCAAGAAATTAAATAAAATTCAGTAAAATTTTCTGTACATATTGTGTTGTGGTCTCCAAGTTGCATATAACTAACTATATTTAATATTACCTTGTGTATCCAGGTACCATGGGATGGGACCATGAGTCCCGAAACGCGTAGTTTTTAAAGAAACATTGAAGTTGCAAGGAGGAGCACCAGTGTACCTGGATACACAAGGTAATATTAAATATAGTTAAAATTTTCTGGTTCATTAAATAATAAATAACTAATTAAACACAGATGGTAATGGATAATTTATTATTTATGTGTTAAACAGGCTTCAAATAAATTCATATTTGCACTGACTGAAGTTGCCATTGAAGCAATAGTGCACCAGACTATGCGTCACGGGGTGAGAGTGGTGCTGAAACCTGGGTACAATACCTACCATGTACTTCTAAATACTCTGGAGATATTAATTATATTCAAAAGGTTACATTTATAACTTTAAATGAAGCTCCCTATACTGAACGTTAGCAAAAATTAAATTGCTGATGTGCTGTACTGCATGTACTATTTCCATACATTGACTATTTAATATAAATTAAATTTCGTGACATAAACACTTAGCTAACAATTTCAAGCAATGTAAATCTAATATCATCAAAAATGAGAAATTAGGAGCTGCTTCTAAGTTTTGTAATTTTGTCTCTGCCACAATTGCTTTAAAATATAATAAATGTGATCTGCTTTTAACACAAATAAAATTGGGCTTATGGTAGGTAACAGTTACAGGCTAGAAATATCTTACTTTGTATGCTATTAAGTTTTACAAGCAGAATGATCACTGTTGCACACCACTATATAAAAAGTACCCCGATTAGCGCTTTCAAGCTTCACAGCTCATCGTCAGATAGGAATTGAAAGAAAATATTGTGAAAACAAACCCTTCACCCCCATCTCACCCCACCCTGCTTCCACACAACAAGCTGTAATTCAAATGTCCCTTCCCCACCCCCTGAGCTCTGGCCCTCCATCTGGACAGTAACATATTTTTCTAGCAAATTCCTTGTGTTTCAGTATTGTGTGTGTGTGTAAATTCCTTTTAAACCTACCGTCTTCCTCTCCACACACGTGGGTCAGTCACACACGTTTATTTTAAAACATCCAATTAGTACTATACAATTTAATTCTTAATCTTATCTATCTGTCCTCTATCATTTACTTCTTAATTATGTTATAAAATATTTCTTCATTATCAAATTTAATTTTAGTATTAATTAAATTGTCTAACCCTTTTTCTCTTTCTTTCAATATTTTTAACTCCTCCTTAAGCTTCTTTTCAACTGTGTTATTTACTACTTTTACAATTTCGTAGTCTTCCAAAGGATTAACAAACTTATGGTTGTCTTCTATGAAATGTCTTGCATATAACGAATTGGTTGTTCTATTACCTTCTCCACGTTTGTGGTCAGACAACCTGCATACGAATTTTCGCCCTGTCTCACCTAGGTACACTTTTTTGCAGTCTTTACATTTTAATTTATAAATTCCACTTTTCTGTAATACTGGAATTTTTTCTATATTTTTATTCCTTATCGTATCAAATACCATTTCACATTTTTTAATAGCTATATCTACTCCGTATTTATTAAAACATTTTATAATATTTCTAGTATGTGAACCTATGTATGTCAATGACCCTGCATAATTCTTTTGTTCTGGTTCTATTTTAGCTTTTTGTATGTTAACCCTTTTCATAATTTAAAATTTAAAATCCATGATATTCGTATCCAAGTCACACTTTGAATAAATTAATATTTTACCTTATTATCGGTCTTGTGCCTTCCCTTTTTTTAAACAACACTACGCGTTTCGGAACGTGTGTTCCATCGTCAGGTGTAATTACTCTTGCGAGGTCGTCGAAACATTAAGAGATATCATAATCACATAAAACACTAAACATAAGTTCGTATTCAGTACCTAACGCGCGCGATACGTTTTCGGTGCGCACCTTGACGACACTGAACCAACGCTATCAATTCACCGCTATCACTGCTCGCGCATGATGTGTGATGTGGACCTTAGTTGTTCTGAGATTTGCATCGCAGTGTCATACAAAGAGTTAGAGTGAAAATTTAACTGGTCATTCAATAAATAATCTGGACTGGTTTTAAAGGCTTTATATATTTCAAATTCTTCATTAGCATCCATATTCCTACCTTTATTGCATATGTGTATTGGTTTAAAGTTTGTACTAAAATCTGTATAATTATGATTATTGTCAATCAAATGTCGTCCAAAATTTGATTTAGGTTTTTCAAAATCTTTTTTGGGGAGATGTTCTTTGAATCTCTTTATGAAAGGTCTCTCTGTCTGGCCTATATAAAAGCAGTTACAGTCATCACATATTATCTTGTAGACACCTGTTTTTCCTTCTAAAGGTCTGGCCGTTTTTGGACTAAGTATTTCATATATGTTATTGCTTGTTTGAAAGGCCGTCGCTATATTCATTTTCTTAAAAATATTTGTTAGAATTTTCGGAAGGACATTACCATACTCAGTTGATATGTGTGTTGCTTCCTTACTTGAATTAAATAACAAACATAACAAAAACATTTAAATACAAAACACACCCAAACCACTATTATTTGTGTATGTGTTGCGTTTGCCGTTTGTGTGAGATAATCAGATTGTTCAATTTCCCTAATTCAATCTTCACGTAAAATACTATAATTTTTTTATTGTCTATTAAACATAGTTATTTAGGAAACTTTATATTTAGCTGTCTCAAGTTTCTAGATTTTTCAGCAGTAAATAGTTAATTGTTTTCAATAAAATCCATGTACGTAATATATTCACACAAAATCTAAAACTCGTTATATTTTGACTCATAGTTGCCTCCCATGGTAAGCTTGGTATTGGAAATAGGCGTGGCGTCAACAACCTGTTAAAGCGTATAAACCGGTTTAAGACTAATTTAATTCCATGAAAATTCTCAAATTTGTCAAGAAGTGTAGTTGTTCATTACAGTATCCGTGTACATAATAAGAATCTGTGCTTTTAGAATAAAGTTTTTGATGTGTACTGTCATTATTGTGACTTTTATGTTACTATTTTTAATTGATGAAGGTAAGTTGCCTTGGTGCTTTTGTAGGTGTGAGAAAATAATTGATTAATTATGTTTATTGTGAGAATTATATGGGACCGAGTCTTTTGAATTTGTCTAAAGGTTATCATAATTTCTGGTTCATGAACATGGAGTATTGATAAAAAATGGTAGGAAGTAATTAGATGTTAAGATAAATCTATGAAATATCTGTATTTATTTACCATTTACTCTGTTAATTCAGTGTTAACGTTAATGTTAATATTTAAACATACAGTAAATGTTCAGTAATTATTTCATTTTAGTGAGAATTACTTTACATATCTCTGTATATGACCAAATAACCACTAGGAATATACATTTATTTGCACCTATAAAAGTGACACCCAATAAATACATTATTGTTGCTTTTGGTAATACGTCATTGGTTATATTGTACTGGAACAGGCGTAGGTAGGCGAAGTAAGTAATTTTGAAGAAAGACTAGTTTTACAGTTACATATAAACGCCAAAGTTCAGTATATTGTTTTTGATTTCTTCAAGTTCAGAATATATAGTAATAGTATAATCAAATTTGTATTTTAAAATATTAATAACTGTAGAAAATAAGCAAAGTTACTATCTTTCTGTATATCATGAAATCTGAATGTTGTGACTCATCAAAAACAGGAAAGAAGTCAGGCAAAGTAAAATAAAAACTAAGCTGTTTAGAAGTTGTAATGGCCATCTTAGAATATCTATATCACTGATAAAGAGATAAAGAAGAAAGTATAGAAGACAACGTAATAATGTGTTAAACAAATGACCCAATAGATATGGTAAGTGAGGTAAACTACTCCTTTCCCTTAACCGATCTTCACCAAAAACAATAGTTTTGAGAACTCTACAATTTAGGGCTGTATGCAAATAATCTTTTGATTCTGTTTGAATTTGCGTCTGTTATCGTTTGCCATAGAAAATACCCTTGTCAAAACATAAAACGTTGCAGGTAAACTACCCCTTTCCCTTAACCGATCTTCACCAAAAACAATAGGTCTTGAGAACTCTACAATTCAGGGCTGTCTGCAAAACATTATTTGATTCTGTTTGAATTTGCGGCTGTTATCGTTTGCCAAAAAAAAAAATTACCCTTGATAAAAAAAACCGTTGCCGGTAAACTACCCCTTTCCCTCAACCGATTTCCAACAAAAACAATAGGTCGTGAGTACTCTACAGATCAGGGCTGTATGCAAAAAATTATTTGATTCGAAAAACGACTTTTTTTCATGTTTTGAGTGTAGTACAATCAGAATCTGCAAAGTCAGACAGACATTACCAAAGACAAACCATGACAAAAAACTCATTTTATTCTAATAAAAAATAGCATTAAGTAAATAAATGAAAGAAAATAATGAATGATAAGCATAGAGTAATTATCTAAGTCAGAACAGTGTACCAGGCATGCTTTTAAGACTGGCAAATTCAAATAAAATAACAAAAAAAGGACCTAGTAATCACCTGTAGACAGGTAGAAATCATAAAGAGAGTAAATAATAATTAACAAGTGTAAAAGTGTTACATAGTAACCAGTAAAACATTGAAACCAGATAGCCAAAACATAGACCATTGCTGTCTAATAGGAGGTCCCAGGTAACGTCAACTTGGTTATAAATCAGCTTGTAATTAGCATAAAATAAGACCAAAACGATGTAAACTAGTGTTAATAGTGTAAACTAGTTATAAAATAATTATAGAAGACATTGTAAAGACAAATCTAGTGATACAATTTTATTAATTAAAAGTGGTATGTGTGGTGTTAAATGCAAATACACAGACTGAAATTGGACAGAAAAGTGTACACATTAAACACGCTCAGAATTTCTAGAATAATATAAACCAGTAAAGAACAATGTCATAAATGTGCAATATAATATGTATTTCCAATATTAGTGTACACAATGATTATTATGAAAAACTAATTTAACCAGAATTAAGGAAAATTGAGGTCACTGTCTGACCACACTAGCTGCAAGAAGTATTGGTGAATTATTATCAATGTCACGTGTAATTATAAAAGAACAACCATTGCAAAACAACATTTACACTTTAAAGACAATTTCGACTTAAAAGAACCACATAAAGATGGGTGTATCATTAACTCAGAATTAAATCAAAATGACATGGCATACTAAGGCTGAAAAATAAATGTTACATTAAAAACAAGCAAATAATTGTATTCTAATAAAAACTAAGCTGTTTAGAAGTTGTAATGGACATCTTAGAATATCTATATCACTGCAAAAGTGTGAACAGGATAAATTATGTCAATAAATAAAGTGAATCTAACTGACCATGCTCTACGCCATAGAAAGCATGGTTCAAATTTATTAATCTTTGACAATCATTGTACTTGGAAATTAAGAATTAAAATAGGTTAATTACAATTATAAATTCTCAGAATAGGAGAGTAGTTACATCTATTAACCATATGTTCTTATTCTAAAACAATAAATCTCGTCTGAAAATGTTCGACATTTTGAGGTTACCATTGTATGAAAAAGTAATCACCTTTAAGCTATGCTTATATTTAATTTACAATTTAACAATAATAGTGATTATTTGAATAATGTCTTGGTGATAGTGTAATGGTGTAATTATTGAAAAATGTGTAATTAGTTCAAAGTGGATTGCTGGATATTATGAAACATAGTAAGTAATTAATATTGCACTAGAATCTATACTTGCCTTAAATTCACTGAATTGCAAATTATTATACACCTTCCAATTGTATGAGCACTGGAATAAACTTTATAAACTTTTAATTAGCGAGTAATTCGATCGGCAAATTATATCAACCTTATCGCTTCAGAACTCTAATAAAAGTCCGTTACTTAACGGTAAAAGCTTTTCGGCAAACCTCGCGCTTGGGATTCTGGGTAACATTATTCAAATATAGACTAAACAGTCGATTAGTAGATACAATATTTTGATACAATTATGTCTTATATATAACTAATTACTGATTTAATGATTGTTATTTACAATAACTAGGATACGTATAAAGTTCTTTTATAACAATTCTTAACATAATAAACAGCATCTTGCAGAGGGTTCATTCCCTAAAGACGAAAAGTCTGTCTATGAATCGTTCCTCTGTAAACACGTGCAGTTACACTGCCCAGCGATCCACAGGAAGCAAATCGCTATCCACACTGGACACTTTTTCGGCTTGCACGCGTTATGTTGGTATGGGTTTCGGCACTTTCCATTTAAAAAGCGTGCAAATGTAAGAAAATAAACTTGAGCGAGGCCAGAAATAACGCGAATTTTGTGTGTGTGTGTGTGTGTGTGTGTGTGTGTGTGTGTGTGTGCGTGTGTGTGTGTGTGTGTGTGTGTGTGTGTGTGTGTGTGTGTGTGTGTGTGTGTGTGTGTGTGTGTGTGTGTGTGTGTGTGTGTGTGTGTGTGTGTGTGTGTGTGTGTCTTCCCTGGCTTTTTATTGCAGTAATCATAATAATAAAACGGAAACGTAAACATTACATAATTGAGATATGCTTGCCTGCCACGAACGATATATTTTCACTCATACATGATTTACATTAAAATGAAAAATTATAATTTTATTGCCTGGCAACAAAATTATTTTAATTTTTACTTCCATATTCCTTAAGGAATGGAAGTATGGTGATGGCAAAAAAAATCGTGTTCGAGATTATTGCAGATTCTGATTCTACTACACTCAAAACATGAAAAAAAGTCGTTTTCCGAAAAGTGTCTGTGTGTGTGTCTGTCTGTCTGTCTGTCTGTGTGTCTATAGAATTTTTTTCTATGGCAAACGATAACTGCCGCAAATTCAAACAGAATCAAATAATTTTTTGCATACAGCCCTGATTTGTAAAGTACTCATTGTTTTTGGTGAAGATCGGTTGAGGGAAAGGGGTAGTTTACCTGCAACGGTTTTTTTTTATCAAGGGAAATTTTTTTTTGGCAAACGATAACAGCCGCAAATTCAAACAGAATTAAATAATGTTTCGTATACAGCCCTGAATTGTAGAGTTCTCAAGACCTATTGTTTTTGGTGAAGATCGGTTAAGGGAAAGGGGTAGTTTACCAGTAACGTTTTATGTTTTAACAAGGGTATTTCCTATGGCAAACGATAACAGCCGCAAATTCAAACAGAATCAAACAATTTTTTGCATACAGCCGTGACTTGTAGAGTACTCAAGACCTGTTGTTTTTGGTAAAGATCGGTTAAGGGGAAGGGGTAGTTTACCTGCAACGTTTTTTTATCAAGCGTATTTCCTATGGCAAACGATAACAGCCGCAAATTCAAACAGAATCAAATAATTTTTTGCATACGTCCCTGAATTGTAGTGGTCTCAAGTACTTTTGATTTTGGTGAAGATCGGTTAAGGGGAAGGGGTAGTTTACCTGCAACCTTTTACGTTTTAACAAGAGTAAAGTACTTGAAAATTTATTTAAACTTTTTGAAACAATGGTAATTGTTAAAAATAAAATAATTTTATTGCCTGGCAACAAAATTCGAAGTCATTAAGTTCGAAGTTACATTAAAAATTATAATTTTTTCATTTTAATGTAAATCTGTACATAGCATAAAGTAAAGTCGGTCCGTTTTCTCTCTGTGTTTGAAATCGCTAATCTCAGGAAGTACTGAACGGATTTTATTCAAGTTTTCGCCAATAGACAGAGTGTCTATCGAGGAACATTTATGTGTATAATTAATACATATATGTTGTACATTAGCTTAGCTATCACGGTTTATGTCAGGTAAGTGGTATAGTTTACATCTTATATATAAAACTGAATGTTTCTTTGTTTGTCCCGTATGCATTCCTATACCATTCATCCGATTGCGATGAAACTTCGGTGAGTTGTTGTGCGCACGTCCGCGAAGGTTTCTTCCACATCTCCTCCTAAACCACTGTACCGATTTCAACCAAACTTGCCACAAATATTTTACGCAACGGGAGAACCAACATAGGATAGGTGTTTTTTCGATGGGGTCCTTTTGGGTGTTCTTTGGGGTCTTCCACATCGCCTCCTAAACCACTGGACCGATTTCAACCAAACTTGGCACAAATATTTTACGCAAAGGGAGAACCAACATAGGACAAGTGTTTTTTTTCGATACGATCCTTTGGGGGGTCCTTTGGGGTCTTCCACGTCTCCACCTAAACCATTGGACCGATTTCAACCAAACTTGGCACAAATATTTTACGCAACGGGAGAACCAACGTAGGACAGGTGTTTTTTCGAGACGATCCTCTGGGGGGTCCTTTGCGGTCTTAAAACACTATTAGATCTGGTTACTATGGCAACCCAATAGAATAGATTCTGTTCTAAATATATTATCGCATTAAATTGAAGACCATGCGAACGAAGTTGTGGGCAACAGCTATTTATTTTTAAGAAGCCTACTTTAATTAAACTTTATTAATTTAACTAACATTTTTATTACGTACAACGTGAAACTCCGTAGCGAAGCACGGGTATTCTGCTAGTCATGTATAAGAGAAAATATATCGTGCGTGGCAGGCAAGCATATCTCAGTTATGTACTGTTTACGTTTCCATTTTATTATTATCACTACCGCAATAAAAAGGCAGGGAAGACACACACACACACAATTCGCGTTACTTCTGACCTCATTCATGTTTATTTTCTTACATTTGCACGGTTTTTAAATGGAAAGTGCCGAACCCATACCAACATAACGCATGCAAGCCGAAAAACTGTCCAGCGTGGAGAGCGATTTGCTTCCTGTGGATCGCTGGGCAGTGTAACTGCACGTGTTTACAGAGGAACGATTCATAGACAGATTTTTCGTCTTTAGGAAATAAACCCTCTGCAAGATGCTGAGGGTCCATGAGTGACTTCGGAGCGCTCCTTCTTTTCCGTTTGTTTGTTCTGTGAAACGTACACTGTAGATTCGCAGCTTTATTCTAAGCAACGCTCAATAGGAAATGTTGAAAATTTTTGTCTACGGTGTACCCTCATACACACTAAACCTGCTCTGATGTTTTAATTACGGACATCATAATATTAAAACTTTGGGAACTTGAGCCCTACTTAATGGAGATCAATCATTAACTTATACAAGCCATTAATTTTATGCATATTTTTTATATATATGTGTACAACGTTATCGGCAACAAAGAAGTAGTTTTTGTTAAAATTCCTTCCCGGGATATTTGGCCGTAGTCCAATGTTTTCTACAAAACCAGACGTTTCGGCAATGCCATGGACTTCCATCATCAGTGAAAATCGAGTGCGATAACGTGAGGTGGTATATGTTAGTGACCACAGTACTGTGGTTAAGGCTGAAGCAGTAAGTAGATAGAAAGAAGTAGTTTCTATGGTAATATTTCATTTCGAAAATGATTTTAAATATAAATCTTAGAATATGGAAGTCATGTATGGTTCTCCATACCGATATTTTTGTATTGATTTTGTAAATTTATTCTACCGAAAACTTAAAAATTTCAATAATATGTTAACAATTGATATCGTCCCGTACTATGTAACCACGGATACGTAAACAAAATAATTTTTCGTTTCCAAAAGTCACAAAAAACAAACGCTGGGCAGTATTCGTTGCATTTGCATTGTTTAAATAATAGGTAATTTAATCAAATTAAATTTTTTTTTTTAAATATTAACAACTAGGTACCATTTGTATTTTTATTATCTTTCTCAGAGATTTTACCATGCTGATATATTTAGTTTTGTTTGGAGTTTTTGTGTACATATTAGAAATAATTTGATAATTAATTAGTAGATAGAAGTCATATATGGTTCTCCATACCGACTTATGGTTACATGAATTTGTTTTAAATGTTAAGTCAATTTATTGTAGCTTGTTTGCAAGATATTCAGTTATGTAAAAAAAACTACAAAAGAAGTGATTATTCACAATAATGTACGTTAAAATATATTACTTTTTAATGGTGTATTATTTTACATACAAGCCGTCGCGTCTTGCAAATACGACTAAGTAACAGAACAAGATGTCACTCATTAATAATATTAACTACTTGTATGAGCATAATAATTACACAATATATATATACGTATATTTTTTATTATTATTTAATTGTGAATTTGTTTACATGAGTATAGCAAACACAAATATAGAATTCATTTCCAGTACAACAACATACAATCTGGTGTCTATTTTAAAGTATCCACACTATATGTCGGTAGATATGTAATTATTTAATTGTGAATTTTGCTTACATGAGTATAGCAAACACAAATAGAGAACCCATTTCCAGAATAACAACAAACAATCTGGTGTCTATTTCAAAGTATCTACAGTATATGTCGGTAGATATGTAATTATTTAATTGTAAATTGTCTTAGATGAGTATAGCAAACACAAATAAAGAAGCCATTTCCAGAATAACAACAAACAATCTGGTGTCTATTTCATAGTATCTACAGTATATGTCGATAGATATGTAATTATTTAATTGTAAATTGTCTTAGATGAGTATAGCAAACACAAATACAGAACCCATTTCCAGAATAACAACAAACAATCTGGTGTCTATTTCAAAGTATCTACAGTATATGTCGGTAGATATGTAATTATTTAATTGTAAATTGTCTTAGATGAGTATAGCAAACACAAATAAAGAAGCCCCTTCCAGAATAACAACAAACAATCTGGTGTCTATTTCATAGTATCTACAGTATATGTCGATAGACATGTAATTATTTAATTGTAAATTGTCTTAGATGAGTATAGCAAACACAAATAGAGAACCCATTTCCAGAATAACAACAAACAATGTGGTGTCTATTTCAAAGTATCTACAGTATACGTTGGTAGATATGTAATTATTTAATTGTAAATTGTCTTAGATGAGTATAGCAAACACAAATAAAGAAGCCATTTCCAGAATAACAACAAACAATCTGGTGTCTATTTCATAGTATCTACAGTATATGTCGATAGATATGTAATTATTTAATTGTAAATTTTCTTAGATGAGTATAGCAAACACAAATAAAGAAGCCATTTCCAGAATAGCAACAAACAATCTGGTGTCTATTTCAAAGTATCCACACTATATGTCGGTATATGTAATTATTTAATTGTGAGTTTTGCTTACATGAGAATAGCAAACACAAATAAAGAAGCCATTTCCAGTACAACAACATACAATCTGGTGTCTATTCTGAGTATCTACAGTATATGTCGGTAGATATGTAATTATTTAATTGTAAATTGTCTTAGATGAGAATAGCAAACACAAATAAAGAAACCATTTCCAGAATAACAACAAACAATCTGGTATCTATTTCAAAGTATCCACAGTCGAACTTTATACTTCCGCAGGTTAACTGTCGAATACATTTTTTTGTGTCGGATTTCAGTCTACAGAATCCATTATTGTACAGTCTGTAGTAACAATTATTTAGCAATACATTAATTGCCGTAAATTCAGACCGTATTGCTGTGCACAAGAAGACAGGAAGAATTTCTATTTCAATCAGGCGTAATGCTAGATAAATAACGTAAAAGGAACTTGCGCTGGCCGATGCCACCAGCACGTAATGAGTTAGCAAGAAAACAGAGACGATTAACTGGTAGTAGACGAAATGCTTATAAAAATTTACGGACGAGTTGAAAGCGTTAATTATACAAGTACACATAATTTTAATCTTCTTAAGCTTGTTCCTTGATAACACGGTTGTATTTGATATATCAACACCACTTGTAAACACACGATGGCCCCAAGCAAGGTGTCTTGTGTGACCCTTGTGAATACTTTCAATAACAAAACGCACACACCGTAGTCTCTGAAGTATGGCGTACATTAACATCATAAGCTGTAACGACAGCAGCTGTGTAAATTGACTCAGAATCGTATGGACTGCATTCGCGTACGCAGTGTTAGGATCTACGCTTATAAGCGTATTTTTGTTGTGTACAATTTTCTTTTTGTCAAACACAAAATACTTGTACAAAGCATATGCGTGGTACCCTATTGTTACAGTAGTGTACGTAACAATCAAAACTGTGTACTTCAGACCTGACACTCTGATAGAAACACTTTCAAAGTACCTATCCAAGTACTTAATGTTTTCAAAAATATCTTGGTGAATGTTATGGTCTGCAATGTACTTTACCATATAGTAGCCTAACGTCGCTACAGAAAATGTGTCCATTAATATAAACACAACATTGGAATAAATAACCTGCATGGTACAGACTTTATGAATCAAGTACACTGCACAGAAGCTGAAGAACAAACTGGACATTACACAGCAGTAACTTTGTATTATATGTTGTAACTTTCTGTTACTGCAGTCAACGGTGAAGAAACCACACAACGTAGTCCATAACGAAATAGGCAACATCTGTTCACTGACGGACTTCCTCATTTCAAAACTTTAAAAATCTTATTACTGAAACAAAACGAAAATAACAAAGTCGAATTTTTATATTCCAAGATTTGTAGGCAAGATGTTTACGTCAGCCGTGCAGTATTAATACTGATATATTTAGAATTTGTGTTAAGGCATTAGAAGTTATTGATCTACAGCAATTTACATAGAAAAGCTTCCTGCTGTAAATTGTGTTTTGTTTGCATAAACAATACTTCATTCAAATATAAGCAATTATTATCGTCAGGAATTCAAGTTTGAAAACTGGCGACAGCGAGCTCATTACGTTAATATGTTTACATTAGTTTGCATACAAACAAGTGACATAATAAATTTCATTCGAGTCTACATACATAAATTGCAATGCGCTTGTTAACACAACGTATTCATTCACAGTTATGCATTAATTAATATTATTATAATAAAACTTTTTATAAGAATATATTTTATTTTGTAAATTACATATGTTTTGATAGTAATCCAACTATCATCATCATATATAAATTAAAAAGTTCAAAATTTTTTATAAATCAATTGTTCAAAACAGCTGTTTTGTATGTAGACTAAATTTCTCTATCAGTAAACAGATATATACAGAAAGGGGAAGAGAGAGAGATAGAGAGATAGACAGACAGACAGAGCGGGAGAGAGAAAGAAAGAGAAAGAGAGTGTGTGTGTGTTTGTGTGTGTGTGAGGGAGATTCACTTGTTCTTGGTCTGAAATGGCCCTGTCGCAGCCACTACAGGAAATGTTACTTGAGGACTAGGACGTCATGTCGAAATAATTAAAGCTCTTCAATTACGATAAGGTGAAACATGCACGCAATGGCTCTGAGCTCAACTGAGAGCAAACAACAGGATTTCGGAGACTCTTCAAGATCTTTTAAGTATCGACAGGATAATTAGACTTTCGGATTCGGAAATAAGGGAGAATTTTTCAATACGGTTTGCAGTGCAGTCACTTATTGATGCTGTTGGAGATGTTGAACCAGAAGAAGACTTTTAAATGTAAAGACATCAGAATTGTAAAGACTCTCTTGTCCACGTCTGACATCTCCAAGTTTGAGGTCGTCAAGTCAATGTCTGGACCAACCAGAAAGTGATTGAATAAAAGATGGCAACGACCCAGACAAAAAAAAAAAGGTTATACGGAAAAGAATCTCAGTGATTGGCGCCATAATATAAGGGAAGACAGGAAGTAAGATAGAAATGTTATAAATGTAGAAGCTTTGGAGATTGCAAGAAGTCTGCCTGTGCAGGGAAGCCAGTAGTAGTATGTACAATCGGGCGCACAATATAACACGTGGAAAGAAACCCTCTGACGAAACCCATTTTCTAAACTTCATAAATTCATCCGGATCTTAATATTTGTCGGATTTGTCCAAGAAAATCCGATCCCAATTACATTTACCCTAATTACTCCTGGAAGGCCTGTGATTGTGTGTGGGAAAGACTTGATACACATACGCGTGGATCCATTCGAATTTAATCATCAAGTACTCGTTGCAGGCGGTGTTAATGAAGCAATTCTCAACACAGTAAAAACGCCGGTCTTTATTCGCGTTAAGAACAATATCCTTAGAATCTGGAAAGATGCGGTAGTGCTATCTACAGCAAATAGGTCAGAAAATTAATCAACGTTTTAAATAAAATTGGGCATGACTCCACTTTGAAACACTAAAAAGATGGTCATCATCGTACACACAAGATTAACAAATACATTTGATCACCAAGTAGTCAGCTCACCGGGCACTCTAATTACCAGATGTTCAATAAAACCAAACGCAACCAAAAATGCTCCCTAAATGGCAAATTGTGTAGCTCGGGGAAACATTACCACTTTACTAAGCAGTACATACCTGGTTTGTATTACTATATTACTACAAATTTCTCCTCTGGTTTGGATAATGGCAATGGAAACGAAGGCCCAGATATTTTAAAATGAGTAGAGGAACTTTTAGTAAAAGAATTGTTTTATGTGGCAAGTTGAGGTATTATGAACCTCAGCTAATAAGTGCTTCTTTGGTCTCAGACCCCTGTTCCAGAGCAGAACAATTGCCAGGAGCATCAAGCTGCTTCTGTATAAACCACATATCCTCCCAGTTCTCACTTATTATTCTGAGACTTGGAAGACTTGGACCATTTCTTGAAAGTTTGAGTCAAGCCTGCTGGTTTACTAAAGCAAAATCATCCTCAGCATTTTTCGTCCAATATGTGTGGGAGGTGAATGAAGGAAAATGACCAACTAGGAACTAAACTTTCTTCTAAATTAACCAAATATTGTAAAAATTATAAAACTTAGTAGACTCAGATAGGCTGGACATGTGATCAGAATGGAGTAGAATGAAATACACAGAAAGGCACTCACAGAACAGATCTATGACAACAGGAGAGTTGGTAGACCCAAACTAGTTTGGGAAGACGGTGTGAACTACGATGCGCGCAATATCCTTGGGACCCGGAACTTGAAAGCAGCTGCACTTGACCAGGCCAACTGGCAGAGGCAGTTAAAGGAGGCCTTGACTCAGTAAATGGTTGTCGCGCCGCTGAAGAAGAAGAAAAAAATATGAAGAAAAAGAAGAGGAAGAAGGAGAAGAGGAACTTTGGAAATGTTGTACAGATATTTCGACGGTCTCTGGACAGTTAATAATTTGCACTAGATAGGTTGCACAGTAGATTTGCATGTAGATAGGTTGCACAAAATTTGCGGGTTAGGGTCAGCCACTAAAAAGAATCTCTGTTGTACAAAGAACATCCCAATAATACAGGGGCTACAACACCCATTTGCCCATCTCCTTGAATACTTCCATTAACTAAGCTATAACATTTCGTTTTTGCTAATACAGAGCATATACGCCCAAGAGAATATACAATTATTCACAATAACTTTCAGATAATTAGCAGCCAACTCAACCTGCAGTTTTCCGGTAAAACTAGTGTTTGAGCTCAGATATTCGTTTTCTTCGGAACTTAATATAGCCTAAAGATATGAAACTCCTTTCCAGGGACCGAATTAATTTTTATAGTTTAAAAACCCAAATGTAAGAAACGAATCGGTTAATAAGACTAATGTACAAAATAGCAACTGACTAAATGAAAACACATTACATCATAAGCAGAAATAGTTTACGCTTTCTAAAACGCTAAATAATTAAATTGTTTAAATACTCCTTTGAATATAAAATGTTTATGACAATACTCAAGTACTAAAGCAAGTAGCGACAAGTAAAGAAGTATGAAAGCTGTAATATTACAAAAATTATGTAATAAGGGTGCAACTTAGCTTAAAGTACTAAACTATACAAGTTTGTCTCCGAAACAAAAACTTCTCTTCGGAGATGACAAAGCTATATTCGCCACTTCAGAAGACGATCTTCAGCGAGCAATATACATCTTACATAAAATCGGAAAAGAATATAACTGGAACATATTTTAATCAAAGACAAATAAAATACTTGCAGAAATACCTTTTAGTGGATAATATCAAAGAAATACTAGAAGAGATTGAATAATAAGAGTTACTTAAAAAGAACAGGTGAATCAAAGACAAATAAAATACTTGCAGACATACCTTTTAGTGAATAATATCACAGAAATAGTAGAAGAGTTTTGCATAATAAGAGTTACTTAAAAAGAACAGGTGAATCAAAGACAAATAAAATACTTGCAGACATACCTTTTAGTGAATAATATCACAGAAATAGTAGAAGAGATTTGCATAATAAGAGTTACTTAAAAAGAACAGGTGAATCAAAGACAAATAAAATACTTGCAAAAATACCTTTTAGTGAATAGTGTCATAGAAATACTAGAAGAGATAGAATAATAAGAGTTACTTAAAAAGAACAGGTGAACCAAAGTAATTTAATATTTGTAATACGGAATTCTCGTTTCGCATAAAATGGTTTGATAAAGCTAGTGTTTTCTAGTCCGATATAGAGTAGGTAATGTGAAAATTCCGGACCAATGGTAACACAACATAGTAGTTGGTCCACGTCAATCACAAGGATGAGACGATATATATTTCATTTACATCCGACAACACAATTATGGTGTGTGTGTGTGTGTGTGTGTGTGTGTGTGTGTGTGTGTGTGGCTTGCCTACCTACGCAGCATATTATCTCACGGTCTCTTGGTCCTTAATTAAC
Source organism: Magicicada septendecula (assembly GCA_034769895.1). Lineage (NCBI taxonomy): Eukaryota > Metazoa > Arthropoda > Insecta > Hemiptera > Cicadidae > Magicicada > Magicicada septendecula. The sequence goes on along the minus strand of CM068373.1, from coordinate 43,087,601 downwards.
CGGTACGAGTCCCCGTATGAATCCTCACGTCTCCCCTCAATACGGACACCAGAGTGTTGTAATATCAATTACTGGAGGCAATATCAGATCCTTATATGACTCAGTTCGTTTGTGTATGTCAGTAATATAACCGGTATTAATTTGTTCTTCCCTCTCCATTTCAGATTAGAATGTGTACGTAGACTAAGAAAAGTTTCAATATCTCTGTTGCAATGAAACAATCATTCACACTATATATGGGACATATTTACAATAAGTTTTAGCTGGTGTCCTGTGCAAAGGTGTGTGAAAGTTATAAAACAATATTGTTATTAGAATAAGTACTGCACGTTCACGAGTTTAAGAAAATTATAAACATTAAAAAACAACAGCGCGGTGTAGAGTGAAAGTAAATAAGTGTTGTGCGCGTGACGAATTGTGCGAGGATAATTAATAGTAAGCCAATTAACAGACACACTATAAGTTGTTTATAATAATGTGCAAATTGGAATAACTATTAATAACTATTAATATTAATATTAATATTAATATTAATATATTATTATCGGTTTAACTATTATTAACTATTAAGAACGTTTTAAGTTGCAAAAAATACGTCATGTGCGTAGATCTATAACAACACAAGTGAGCCACAATCTTTCATATGGCAGTCTCGTGTAGTGTCTAGTAAGGAGTCTCTCGTAATATCTGGGGTTCGGATATCGTCAAGGGAGCGGCTGAATTAGACCGGGAAGTTAAGCACGGCGTTTGAGATCTTCAACTACCGATGCTGTCAACGAGGGCTGAATCAGTAAAGACTTGGACGGACACAACGCCCACGAGGAAAGTCTGAGAACAACATCCGGTGTGGAAGCAGCAGCAGGCCCGCGACATCGTCCGGACCGATCCAAATCAACACGGAAAATTCAAGAAAGTGAAATTATAGAAACTCTTTATAAACTATATCAAACACGTAAAGGCTCTTTTTCAATTACTAACTATCAAATATTTCAAACTTATATATACTTTTGAATTCATAATTTTTGCTTATAACAGTAGGTGTTTTATATAAAAATAAAAGGAAGTAACCTACAAATGTTTTAAATTACCCAATCAAAATTTATTTCTGCAAGTGCAGTCAGCTATAAATCTTTTACCTAACCTTTTTAGATAATTTGGGGCTTTGTAAAATGTGTCTCGTTCAAATAAACGCATAATGTCCCATCAAACACTCTAACGCGTTTGCACTGGCAGTTGAAAGTGATGGTGTTACGATTTACACGGAAAACTGTTCGAACACATTCATCCTAGATTTGTGATGATCCGTCTTCCAATTATACAATCCATTACGTTAATGGAAACATGCAGTTAAAGTACATAGTAGTATTAACATAACAACCGTTAATGCTCATACACCTTGCGTAATGATTTCAGCCAATTATATAAATTCTGCAGAAACAACAATTGTTCTATTCGTTAATTTAAATGGTTAGTATATATTTTATTTTATTCATTATACCCTAAAAGCAGAATAAATTTTACATAAGAACTATAGTACTAAATATTTATATTCCTTAATACATTTTAAAATGAATTTTTTAAATCTTATTTCATACATATATTAAAAACGTACCCCTATACGTATAACTCACGCATATTATATTATTTATATAATTTTTAAAATTACTAACTATATTGTTACCATGGTCTAGCTGATCGTCGTATGGTACAGTACAAAACAAAATACAAGACAACAATGAAGTCACTAATCACCAGCTTTAATTATCACAATTAAACAGTATGTAAACAACAAGATAGTCTCTTAAAACAAATCAAATAAAAATTGTTCACACCCAATAAAATTTCGACTAATATAAAAGACAATCGTATTGCAATTGTCCCGCACGGTTGTAAAACACACAACACTTCGCCAAAATAATTAATTTTCACTAACAACCACTTGAACGCACAGAGTAATCGCTCGACAATAACTCGCAACTCGCAACTCAAACTAAATTTAACGTCGCTGAGTACTTGTATTTATACCCCGCCGAATATCCAGAAATATCCATTCTACGCACTAACAATAATGGAAAACATTAGAGCGTAATTCATTTCGGCCTTGACACAGTGCGCGTGGCCGCGCGACTTCTGGTACAGTCTGGCTAATGCGTTGAGAGTCACGTACGCACACACACTAAAGCCGGATTCCACTGGAAATTTCGATAAAGTTCAAGAACGTTCCGCATTGCGTAACAATATGTATGAAAACAACATGTTGCTCCTGAATTTCCGGTCTAAACTGTCAGGATACCAGCAGCATATAGGTAAAAATAACAAAATCCTTTTCTATAGAACACATTTTTGTCTTTTACTTGGGACATGCGATCAATATATTTTGATGACAAGTTTTAAAAACACTAAACTTAATAAAAAAAAAAATGAAATTAGTGTAATATATATTTTGATAAACGGCGAAAATATAAAGGAATAAATAATGTTAACTTTAAACATAATTCACTAAGTAATAAAAATTACATATCATTAATTGAAAAACAAAGCGTTTATCACTAAACTTTAGTCATGTAAGCAAGTAATATTTTTGTTAACACATTTTTGTCTTACAGTACTATATTGAAAATATTAATTGATCAAAACATCTTGTCTCCCATCGGTCGCCTCGCCAGGTGGCGGGGAGAATGCTCACCAAATATGGTGGGTACCGGGGAAATAAAATACCAGGGGCCGACCAAAACTAGCAACTGCCGCCTTGTTATTGGTTATTGGTTTTCAAAGGCTAAAGGAAGTAAACCTTGATTAACCAAAGTACACCGTACGTTCACAGTTGATTAACTGAAATATTAAAAACCCTAATATAAATGTAATGAAATTATGTAATATATTATAGGAAATATGGGAGGCAAAAAGGAATATTGTGTACCTACTCGTAAAGAACTCAGTAGGTGTTAGGAATAAACTCCTAAAGCACCGGATAAAGTACTATTTATTTTGTGTAAGAAAAAACATAAAATATACAAAATATTAATATTATAATATATTTAAAATTTATATTTATTTTACCTCGAGATGTTATTAAGGTATTATTATATTATATAGTCTATTATTTTTATCAAATAACATCTTGATGTAAAGTAAATATAAATTTTAAATATTTTATATATATCGAGAAACGAACTGTAGCAGAAAGTGATTGAATTAATATTATAATATATTAAAATTATAATAAATTATATATATTATAATATTATAATAAAATATTGTAATGTAGATTAACGTAACAAGAGAAAACACAAAAAGCACTACTTAACATTTCAGATGATTACAAACATGCAAGAACTTTACTAACCCATTTAAATTTCTTTAATTTTCTCGCTGTTTATCGCACTACCGTTACAGACATTCATTCGACAGAAATCAGACATCCTCAGTACACTTATTGTACATAATCGGACTGCAACCAGTAAGTGTATAATACTATTTATAGGTAGACAGCTCACTGTGTAACTTATAGGGGGGGGGGCTCTGGACAAACTGATATCATTCCAATGATTCAGATAATACATATAAGTATTGTGAATTTGAAAAAGTAAATAATTACGGCACAGTGACATTAATAACTGAGATACAGGTAGGACAGTTATCGTAATACAGATTCTAAACAATATTGCTCGCTACTGCAGACGACTGTAAGTTTAGATAGTTTGTTATGCAAGTTCTTAACTATCAACAACCACTGATACTTCTAATGTGTTTCCTTATCTAGACCAAACTGTCTCCATACCTAAAAACAACGAATGTGTAAAACGAGAATTATAGTAATCTTTATTATTTGTTGTTAAGGGCAATGGTAACCGGCAAATCGACCAAAAAATCGTTCTTTGATTTCTTGTTTTTAAAAAATCTTTCTAGTTTTTCTGAGTAATTTGATACCAATATTATATGTAATGACACCTAATAATAAATTTTTATGACAAAAAAATATTGAGATGGTAGGAAAAGTTCTCTTAAAAATGCTGATATAATTACCATATTTTATATATCTGTAACCCCCTTATAAAAAATCGTAAAGACATGCAATTTTTACCACTGGAAAGAGAATTTCAATCAGCAATCACTACTAATGTCTGTAATAAAGCCAATATTTGCTGATCTGAGTCATCCTACTTTGTTTAAAAATGTCTTCAATGTAGTACACAGAATGCAAACGAATGGCTGAACCTTTTGATTTGGAATAGCTTGCAAAAAATATATTTGTTGGACTAGATACTTTGGTTTTGGGTGTACATGACGCTGTGTTGACCTTCGATAAAAGTAATATAAGTAATTACTTTCTTTATTTACTTCATTTACTCACTCAATTCTTACAAAAATTAGGGATCAAAGTAGGATCAAATAAGATTAAGATAATGGAAAAAATTGACTTACAAGAAATCCTTTGGTGCAGAGACGGCAGTTGATAAATCGATGGAAAAGGTTAGACAGTCAATTGTAAATGTGAAGAGAAAACTAGAGGACGAAGTGGACATAAATAAAAATTCCGAATATAGAGCTGGACTAAATCAGGGAAAATAATAGAAATCTGTTTTAAAAACTTTATTTGCGTTTTACTGAAAATCTATTCTTTTCACATAAATGACTATTGTTTCAGAAACTAAGTGAACTATTAAAATTAATTAATTTTTTGTGGTTATTAGATTAATGGATATGTAACTACACTACCAGAACTATACAGTCCCACCGAAAAATGAGAACATAAAAAATATAAGTATGCTTTTTGTATGCACAATTTTAGAGCAAACCATAAAAAATTATAAAAATCAGAAAATTACTGATCTGGGTCATCCTACTTTGCTTAAAAATGTCTTCATGGCAGTACAAGAATGCAAACAATTTGCTGAGCGATTTGGAATAGTTTGTCAAAGAAATATATTTGTTGGACTGCATACTTTGGTTTTGGGTGTATATGATGGTGTGTTGACCTTCAATGAAGGTAATATATGTAACTGTCAAGCCGCTACTACTACGATCTTCATAATATAGTCTATACGCTGCTTACCTGTGTGCTAAAATTTCAGACTTATATCTTTTACAGGCTCTGAGATAATGAGTCTCAAATTTGATGAATTTAACATGGTAAGCACAGTCGGTTACGAGTGTCCTTAATACTATTATTCTTACTACCATTGCTTGAATTTTATAGAGATCACCCTAATGCGTCTTTTTTTTTTAGAAATATACTGTATACAGATCAGACAGGGGGTATAGTGGCAACTGGCGATCTCGCCGCTGCCAGTCGGGATCTCATTAGTAAAACAGATATTAACACTGGAGGTGAGCTATGAATGAGTCATCACTGAAATTTCACTAAGCGGTGTCGCAAGAACCTATTGATATCGTTTTGTTACTTTTCACTGACCAAACATCTTTGTTACTTTGCACGTTTTCTTACATTCTCCTTAACACATCATCATCATCATCTTAAATCCAAGGACTACGCCTCAGACCTGTTCCGGAAACCATCTCCTCCTCGGTCTACCGACATCCGATTTCCAAGCGTGGTATGAGTACTGCAAGTGCATATATTTTTACTTAAACAGGTTACTGGCCTGCAGTAAAACCCCCAACCTAGAGGTCCAGAGACTTTGTGCTCCTATCCCTAGAGAGTTCCTTTCATTTCAGCTGATGTCCTCTCTCTGTCCGATCGCAGTAGACTAGCACATATGTGCAGCGTTCGAGTACTGTAGACTACTCCTCCTCCACACTAGATGCATACCCTGCTGCAGATGTGCACCACCCTTACAGACCAGGGCCCAGGATAACCCCAAGAGCTGCCCTGACAGAACCCCCATCTCTCCTTTGCTTACCGATCCACTGCGCCGAAGGGACTACAACGTTGGAGTGGATTGCTCGGCGTAACAGAACCCACCAGCGTCTAGTGAGAGTGCAGTTCCGGTGGAGAGGTTAGTGCAGTTCTCTTCAGTGAAAGCATATGTTCGCGGCACACTCTCTTTCGGACCCCAGACACTTGATGTAATAAAAATTTAATGTACATTTTATTTTTATTTAAAATAATTAAAAACCTTTTAAAAAAAATGTACATGACATCTCTTGTATCATATGTCTCCTGTAGGGGTACTTGCATCACATGTCTGCTTCAGGACAGGTACAAATATTTCCATCCCAACTAATTAACGCAGCGTACCTTCTGCTTTATTTTTTGTAAGTATTTTTTCTTAAATTACAATAATGAGACTGTCTTAAGTTAGAAATGAAGAGCAATCTTATTTTGAACACACAGTTTAAACATAGGAATTTTAATCACATGCAACATAAATAAATTACATAGCCTGTCACTAACTACCTTGAGACGAAAGTAAATCAAATTTTCCTGTAGTAAAACGCCCCCTTGTACCCAGAATATTTTGTCACCCACCTTTTCTAATCACCAAAAAAATAATAATTTTTTTTCTGGGGGAGGCGTAACTTAATATTTAGGACTAGGCAAGTGGCCTAGATTGGAAATAAAATGTGCTGAGCCATAGTGAGAGGTCTTGCAAGAAAACAGCTGATCAACAGTAACAAGATTTATTTAAGTTTTTTTTTGAACAATAATTTACAATCTTTCTTTTTCTTTTTTTTTTTAAGTTTCTTGATAATAGAGTTCCATTCAGCTCTTTCTTTAAATTTCACATAATGGTTTAATTCACAAAATGTGTCACAGTATTTGCAGTCACTTGGTGGAGTAATTACATGAAATATGTTAAAGTATTTTCTACAAATAGAACAATGGCATGACAACCTACTGAATTTATTAGTATTATAATTCTGACTTTTACTTCCTCTAATTTATAAGAGTTTATATTGCATGAGTAATGCAGGAACTATTTATTAACACTTAATAAGTATAAATGTCTGGAGCAAACAATCCAAGATAATTAAATAATACAATAATAATCGATAATTATAAGAATAATGATTAATAATTAAATTCAAAGAAACATAACTCAAGTGTGTCGCAGTACTTACATCTACCTGTTCCCCATCACTAGGATTAATCACATCAACTGAAAACGGTGACCACAGTAACCGAGGTTTAAGTTGTTAATTAAAAAAAGGTAAATAATTTAAACTAAACAGTTAATGAATCCAATTAAAGTAAACTAGTAGTTGAAATAAAAATGAAGTATCGCATGTTAAGTTAAGTGTTGTTAATTAAATTATATTAAAGTGTAAATTAAATAAGTAGAGGAATTAACGGAATAAAATTAATTTTGAATAATAAAACTGAACCAGCAAAATAACCAAATAAAGAAAAATTTAAATTTTGGAAAATCAGAGAACAAATAGAAACATGCAGGATCACCGGTCATATGGCAGGCAGATCCAAGCACTATGCGAGTATTACATTTTCTTAAGCTCAGAATATTAAGTTTTAAACTGTTTTGTCTTTTCACAGGAATAGAATGAAATATTTAAATAATTGAAAGGTAACCCATGACTCTATACAAATCAAAGCACAAATGCTTATAAGCTACTTATAACCCAGTCAGTAATGTCCACACTTCATCATGTTTTCACTAAACATGTTCAGTAATGTTAAATATGAGTTTAATATTGAGGTATAGATTTTAGCGTGTGTGTTGCCAGACAATCTGCTGAGCACTTCTAGTGTGATTTCAGTTACATAATGGAATTTTCCCACCTGATCTTTCGGCGGGCACTACAGACGTTCCTGCATTTTCGTGGTGTGTGAAAGACGAGGCCGGATGGCGTGACGGCGTTGGGGGTTTTCTTACGCAGGCTCTGCGCATGGGCGTAGATGAAGCGTGCCCATGACCTGGACCTCTTTCCCCTCGACTAGGCGGAGAAACCTGAAGCTCTTTATGAAAATTTATCTAAGCATAGTGAAGTACAGAATTACGCCATCACAATCCAGCCGCCCCGAGGTTGAACGAGAAAAGAGAGCGACGCACGTCGCGACGTTAACTTATAGAAACACCGACGCAGCTGACTAAATTTCGTTAATAAGCGAAAACCACTGCCTTCCCTATGACGTCACCACTCACGGTAGCAGCGGACAAATTTGATTTCAATATCAACACGGGCATCGAACAAACCGCGATAGCGCGCAGCACGCACGGACAATAAATTTAAGTGGCCGTGGTGTTTACTTTTCGATATAAACACGGCACACCCTCCCCCTAAAATGGCAACTTGGTTGCCAACAACTTAAGGCAGTAGCCACAATCTAGGCCCCTGGGTCTCTAGAGCTTTACTTCTATAACTTCTACTCGGCATTACCGGGAAAACTCAGCTACCTATCCGCTCTTAGGAGAACAGAAACAGCGAAAGCAGTGGTCTTGGTGCAATTTCGAAAATGCCGAACTCTTCGGCACATCCTCTCCCCGAAATGGCAACTTCCTTGCCCTCCAAAAAAAAAACGAATCCCTAACCACAGTCATCATGACTGCCTAGATGACTACACTAATAGTATTAGTGTAAATACTATTTAGTACTTAATACTAAAAACGATAAGTATTTATACAGTGTATTTACATTTATTATTTTTGGTTATTTTTCCGATTAGAAATTTTAGAGGTAACCAGTTTTATTTTCTAACATGTTTTTAAAGCTAATGCTATTATTCCCTTATTGTAAAATGCTACACTAAATAAGATCAAAATAATGTAATATTTGTGATTGACATAACAAAATAATTAATTGTTACATAAAATTAACAATTTTATATATATACTATATAATTATATATATAAACTTACGCATTGCGATGAAAAAGCTATTCTACCCAAGACAGGTTGAAGCAAGGTGAAAATCCAGAAGTGGTACATCGGGCTTGCTAATTCCATATTCACCAGGTGTGGCCTCTTGATGATAAAACTGTGGCTTTTACGGAAAAATACCCCTTATGAACTAACATTATATTAACTTTTGTGTGAAGCTCGCACGGCCGGTGCCAATAAATACAAAATTACATCTAAAAACTGGGCTTTAACGCTGTTAAACGTCATTATGTCGGCAACGTTTCGATTCCACGCCGGGAATCTTCTTCAGGCCGCAAAGAAGCAGCAGAGGGTAAAACCAAAATAGCAGCAAATGTACGCAGAACACTTGCTATTGTTTTGTTTTGTTTGGCATACATCTGCCGCTATTGTGTTTTTACTCTCTGTCGCTTCTTTGCGACCTGAAGAAGATTCCCGGCGTGGAATCGAAACGTTGCTGACGTAATAAAGTTTAATAGCAACCGACTACGGCGTAATAGCCCGGTTTTAGTCGTAATTTTGACTTTGTTAACGTTATATTAGATAATAAGAGTGTAGAGTAGGTCTCTCATTTCCGCTGTGTTACTTGTGACGTCATAATGAGATGGATCGTGATCTTTAGTCAGTACGTCTGCCAAGTTCCAGTCAATATGTTGCACAATTCGTCATGAGTTTTGTATGAAAATAAGGGAAGAGTTTCGACTAAAGGCTTGTAAGGTACGGGGCCTGTGGCAGTGTCGTGTGGTTCTGAAACTTGGGTTTCGGTGAAGAACCAACTGAGTAGGATACAGGTATCGGAGATAAGATACTTGCAAACCGTTGTTAAAAGCTGCACTCAAAGAGATAGATTATACAATGAAAACATACGCCATCCGATGAAAATGTTTAATATCCAAGATTGTAATGCAGAAAAGAAAGAAATTTGACTTGCTCATTGAATTGGCAGGCTGTCTAAGGAAGTTTGACTAAACAAATCTACTGGTTAAAAAAGTTTAGTTTGGCCTAGGAAGCATTGGTGAAATGGATTTGTAGAATGGATGAAACTAGTGGGACCGGAACAGGTGATTTGCATATTCCCTAATAAACAAAGAAGATCAACAAGTTAAAGATGTAGAGAAAATAAAAGATTTGAGTATCCGGCTGCAGAATTGGCGAGAATAATACAATCGAAAAGGAAATAAATAGTAGAATTCGTATCACGGGAATTGTTTGATGTAAGCAAAATTATTTTTTTTTGTAAAAAATAAAATTCAAATACACACAAAATTTTAATGCCAAAGACGATAGCAATATTTAGTCTTTTTACGTCACTGAAGGTGATTATTAAGAAATAAACAATTTATTCAGAATGTTGAACGATTCCTATTTCAAAAATTGTATTTAAAGAATCACTTACTTACAGGCGCAAAGTATCTGCTAAATTGGTGGGAACATCTTTGCCGAATGGATATCTGCCGCTTCAAAAACAACTATGGAACTAAGCCGAAGGGACGGAGAGATGTGGGACGTCCAAGGAAGGGCTGGAGTGACCAGCTCTAGTCCATCTGTTTGGTACCGGAACAAATCATCCTTGGTTTAATCCTTGAAGATGATGATGTTGATGGTTTTACTTAGAGATCATTGTAGACGGTACTGTTCAGGTGAAGCTAAGCAATTCTGAACTTATGTATGTATAATCATGATGGAAAGAAATAAGATAAAAGGTCAATCCCATTGTAAGAAAATTTGTTAGAAGAATTAAGCAACAAATAATGATGCAGTAAATCCAAAACAGAAAATAAGAAAACCGAAACAGTAAATAATAAGAATATACGTAAGGTTAAAGAGTGAGGTTCGCCGAGAATATCTACAGGTAGAACACTGGAATTATCTTTTACGAATAAGATTTCTACCACCGCCCGTGGTGATATAGACTAATGGTTTGTCAGTAGTTAATGAGTGTACTCGTTTAGAGGTAGGCTATAACGCGAATCAATTGACACTGGAACGAGTCGCTTGTCCTTGCTCTGGATGCTTCAGTGTGCCTGTAACAAAAACGAACCAATTACAAGTAACGGAGCGTGGTCATTGTCTGCCATTGCAATTAGCAGTTCCATTATCCGTTATTGCCTGGTATCAGATGCTCCGTCACGTGATCACTTTAATAGTGAAAACCATACAAAGTTCAAAGCATGCATAAACGTTGACGCACAATGGCGATTGTCAATATTACGTTAATTGTATTCAAAACTCAACACTTGGTTTGCTTAAGTAAATTCAATGTTTTATATTCCACGAAATCTCTCTCAACGATTTTTGCAACTAGCTAACGTTATGAATTACTTTTTTTTTTGCGGGATCCCACAGCTACTGCCCCATCCCGCATCCCGCATCTCAGTTTCCGTATCAACTTATTCTGTGTATCTTCATTCTTCAGATTCTTTTCTTCCATACCCCTTTCGATCCCTTCTATCGATATTAATCAAGGTCTGCCTCTTTTTCTTCTGTTGCTAGGTCTGTATTTGATCACACTCACAGGTATCCTTTCTTCACTCATTCTCATTATGTGCCCATACCAGGAAAGCTGTTTACGTTTTATATCTTCTATTACAGTTTCTTTTCTATTTGTTCTTTCCCTTATTAGGTCATTCCTTACACGTTCCAGACGAGAAACTCTGGAAGCTCGTCTAAGATAGTCCATTTGTACATCTTCAATCTTCCTGCGGATTATTTTTTTTTATGTAAATATGAATTTAGTAGAAACTACATAAATAGATACAAGCCTAATAAAGTTATTAAAATAAACTTCAAATTATTATGAAATTAACAATTTTTTTCAGAAAGTTGAACGATTGCTATTTCAAAAATTATATTTGGAGAATCATTTTACTTACAGACGCCTAGTATCGGTCGAATTTGTGGAAACATAATTATCGAATGGATGACTCACGCATCCGAAAACAACTATGGAACTATAAGCCCAAGGGACGGAGAGGTGCGGGACGTCCGAGAAAGCGCTGGAATGACCACCGCTAGATCATCTGCTTGGGACCGGAAGAAACCATTTTGGTGTTTGCCTGTTTAAGACCGGAACAAACCATCCATATTTTAATCCTTGCAGATGATGATTTTACTTACAGATAATTGTAGATGGTACTGTTCAGGAGCACCTAAGCAATTCTGAACATATGGGTTATAATGTGTTGTATATTACAAACACACATAATGAATATGTATTGATGTAATGAATAAGTTACATGTGAGACCATCAGGGGAACTCTAAAATCAGCAAGTAAAGAAACAAGCCTAAATTTCTGCAAGCTGATGGCCACTTCAACACTTTTCAATAAGTAGTTTAACGCAAGGAATCTCAATATTGGAAACATTGTGTCACATAGGAAATAACTTGTTATGTATTATAGCACGGAACACTCCTGCTGGCAAAAACAGTTTGTCACGTGCACTTTTATATTTCCGTCACGTGTCATCTCTCACGTCTTTATCAACAGACAGAAAAGTTACAGATTATCTACGACTGGCTTACAGCACGGTACGTGATATTTGTACTTCGAATATTCATTCTTCTTAACTAAAAACATTTACTTTTGCATTCAGGTCATGTTGCATTGGTAAACATACTAATGTACACGTGGCTTTAAAATCTGTTAAACCACACTTGTCTTGTTACTAAAAACACAAAAAAAATAACGATATAATCTTAAAGTGTAAGTTACTTTAGATGTTTCAGTGTTTCAATTTTTTTTAATATTATAAAACATTGTAAACTTTTTTTCAATAAGTGAGCAGATAAATATTTATTTTTTCACCGGCATCGATACCAAGCCGACATATGTGTATGCACAACAAAGAGATTACCTCTGTAATCCAATTTGGTGTGTTTACTTTAGCTGCTTACTCTGTTTTGTCAACAAGAGAGCAATTTCTCTACACCGCTGTATGTAATTTTGCTTGATTTAAAATTATGTGACCTCTCGGCAAGGATCGCTACGACTCTATCTTCTACGTCAATTATAAGATTATTTCAACGCCTACCCCGTCCATAAAAAACGAGGTAGGTGAAATTAAATTTGTGGAAGTTAACCTTCGCACCACTAATATTTAACAAAGAGTATAGAAATACTTTACAGAGATAAATGTGTAAAAACTTTTTAAATAAATATTTTATAAAAATCTTCTTTAAAAACAGTTTGAAGAATAAAAACTAAAATGTTTATCAAGTAAAGAAAGATTTATGGTTAAAATAAAAACTTTATTATAATGAAAATAATAATACATACAGCTTTTTCTAAGGCGGAAGAGGAAGAAATTCCCAACGGTGGAGAGGGCGGAAGAACCTTAAAACAGAGACGCGTCTGTTCCCGTATCGTGCGGCGTTCACGTCAGCCTCTGTTTCCCCATTGAAGGGCGGCTGTTTTAACAAGCCTCTTCGGCTCACAACCGGAGTTGTATTTTCGTTGGGATTTATCCCAACCCCGCTTAAAAACTAAAAAATGAGGCCTTAACTCTAACCCGGGAACTGTAAGGAAAGAAAAACCTTTCCAGAAGTGCGAAGGTCAGCCAATTTAACACTGTGATCAGGCCGGTGATCATGCATGGAGTAGAAACAATGTGCTTTTAAAGTTTCCTATCTCTTTTTAAAATTAAAAGACAAATTCTTCAAAATATTTACGGCCCCAAGAAAATCGAAGATGGGTACAAGCAAAGACCCAAAGAAAAGCTGTCTTTGATCTTGAAAATCTCGAAATGGCTTTCCGAATGAAGAGACTGAGATTCTTCGGACATATGGTTCGGATGGATTGGTCCAGATTTAATAAACAAATTTTCAACTATATTTGGCAGCTTTCCAGTCTGAACGGATACACTAAACAACTCAAGGAGGAAATGATGAAACTGGGTATCTCTTTGAACGACTGTGTGGGTAGAAGTACATCCAGAAACAAAATTCAAAATCTAGAGGTTCTCTGTGGTGAGACGAAGACGAGAAAGGGGTGGACAGTGGAAAGGAAGGCAGCGCATAGTGTGTGAATGAGAGCCTTCTGGCAGGAGAAGAAACGGAAATGATATTTGCGTGGTCCACGGCTGGCTTGTTACTGTAAAAATTAAAAAAATAAAAATATATGTATAAGATTGTGTTTGTGTTTAATTTGGTTTCTTTAATAGAGAGCGGTTGATTTTGCCCTCTATGGTCAAATTAATGGATTTTCACTGATGTGCATGATGGAGTTCTGCATTATGTACCCTATGTAATTACCGTTTATATACACATGCGTAGATATCCTTTATATAATCCCTCTTTTCTTTTTAAGAAACTCTTCTTATTTCTATATTAATATTCAATAATATAATAATTCTGAAAGTGTATTTTAAACTGTATGAATACCTTACGCACGTTACAAAGAATAAATGTCCATCATCAAATTAGATGGTGATAATGATAACGTAACGATGGTAATAATATTTCTGTGAAACGTACATCAGATCATTGCATATAATGGCAACCGGGTTGATTATCGAGTCCTTCTTCTCCAAACTAATTTCTTTGCTAACGAGTGTCAGCTTTGACATCCTGCTTTCGGAGTATGTCCAGTTAATATCTGCCTTGTATACATATAGCTTTGCAGCTAATAACGTTAGGCAGCATTTTAAGTACATTCTTATAAGAAAATGTTAAAAATTTAAAGTAATTATTGACAAACATAATTTTGATAAATCAAAAATAAGGCGCTTGTAGGAAAGGAACGTCTTATATTTTACTTGCTAATGTACACGTGGTTCTAAAATCTATTAAGCCAAACTTGTCTTGTTAGCTAAAGACATATTAAGAAAGATAGCGTAAACATTTGTATACAGCAGACTGTGTTCCAAAGAGGGGCAAAGAGAAAGGGTCCAGAAGAAAGGCCAGATGATGAATTTGTAAAATATGCTTACTTACTGTAATATTGGATACAGAAGAATGAAAGCAACTAGGGAATGCCTATATCCAGAAATAGATGCACGAAAATGTGATAAAATCTACTCAGCCTATGCGGACAGATTTATCTGTTATAAGAGTTTGTCGTAGATGTTGCAATTCTCTCAGTGCAACAAAAAATTTTATTTCAGAGTTATGTAGAAAAATTTTGAGGAGATGATACAGTAGCACAAAAATTAATATCCTCAAATTTTAAGTCTGTTATGAGATGTGACAAAACCCAAAAAAACTGCAAAAAACAAACACAAATCATGCCTTCATCTATCCGCAAATTTTTTGTGTTATGATAAAATTAGAGTCGGCGTGAAGTCAGTTCATTTACATGGTATAAAAAACGCTATGAAACATCTGGAAATGGTGTATACGCTATCCAGATGGCACATTGTTTGTACGGAGAAGAATTACATTTAAAAAGTGAACCTCAGTTCCTTCGTTATTTAATATTAATCCTTACATTATTTGCGCTGGTTAAATCAGTATCGTTAAAATTATTATTTATTATAATTTTTCAAATAATCGGAGAATGTGTGAATAAAATCTTTTGTATAATTCGCCAACACTTTATTTCATTAATATTTATTGTACAATACAATAGAAAATATTTAAGGAAAGTGGATACCTATATCAATAATAGAAATGATAAAAAGCGTATATGAAAGGACGGAGATTACTATAAACACCGGAAAGGAAAAAACAGAACCTATTACTGTTAACACAAACGATACACAAGGGTGCAGTTTATCACCTACTTTATTTAACATGTATATAGAGAATGTAGTAAGGCAATGAATACAACGAACTAATCCTTGACTCTACTTACTTCTAGATAATTCTGCATTACCACTCTGGTATTTGCTAAAGTTTTCTTCAAGAAAAACAAAAATAGATTTCAAAAAGCAGTGCATCAACTCAGCATGATTTGGCAGGAATATAATTTAAAATTTTCCACGTCAAAGACTAAAATAATGGCGTTTAAAGGAAAACTCCCAGTACGCTCCAAAATAGTAATAGACAATTAAAAGTATTGGACAAATGTCTCACTAGAGTTATCTGGGGTGCGACGTAAGCCATGAATATGAAAACGATATCGATAATAAAATAAACAGATACTATATGATGTGTGGCACAATTCATAATACTGGGAAAAGGAAGTACGAAAAGATACAAAATTAAAATTTAATAAAGTAATGGTCTTACCAGTGTTGATGTACGTTAGTGAATCGTGGACACACATCGAAATCAGAGAAAACGAATTAAAGATGCTGAAATGAAATTCTTAAGTAGAGTCAAAGGATGCACCCTAAGAGATCACTTAAGAAATGGAGACATAAGGCAAGAGATGAATACGTACTCGATAAACGATAAAATTAAACAAAATAAAGAAAACTGCATACAGCATATGAATAGAATGGGTGACTCGAGAATATCACAAACGTTAATCCAGTATAAGGCTCTTGGAGAACGAGATAGAGACAGACCAAGACAACGGTGGCTGTGAAGAAGGAACAGACTGAAACAACGCTACAACTAAGCATTTAAGAAATCATAGAGAACAGTCAGAGTAATAACTGAAACCCGTTTATCAGCATGTAGAAAAGCGAATACTGTTGTTACAAACATATGGATATCGTTATTTTGATTGTCTGTATTGAACGTCCCGGCAACATTTTCACGTTATACTTTATCATAAAATGAGAAGGTTACAAAATACGAGAATTGTCCCTTACACATGGCAACACGTGAATAATGCAGTTTTATCAAATAGTACAATCAAGCACACAGTAAGATTACTCAGCAACTGAACAGTAACTTCCAGTTCAACTGAATTTACGTGCGTTGGAGACGCTCCTACACACAAATACAATAGTCATCGACAGGGCCGGCCCAAACCTTTAGGTCTGACCGGGCCGAGACACAATCCCCCCCCCCAAACAAAATTGTGATGGTTATTTTCTTATCAGTACAAATTCAATAACACTATACTTTAAACTTTTTATCATGACTATTTTATACTAGTGGCGGCGGTTAAGCCCTACACATAACAAACTATTCTGTAGGTCTACATGAAATTATTTAAAAAATTTAAAGTTTATACTATATAACTTTTCAAATGTTAACAAATATTTTTCTTATTTTTCTTGAAACCCATTAACTATCATTAAGGCCTGTTTTTAAAATGTAACTTAATAAAGCTTAACTTGATTCACCTGTATAACTGTTTCCCATGGACGCTCAATGCCAGTTGAAAACATCAAATAAAAATAATCAAAGTTTCCTATAATTTTGATTCAGTCAGTGTACATTTCTTCTTATTATAAGTATATGTAAAAATATTATCAGAATACAAACGTATTTTTACATGTAAAGTTTATTTTTACTAAAAATGTCACACCAAGATTTATTGCATTAAAGTTTTTCTTTAAAAATAAAAAAAACATATTATAACGGAACCAAATATTAACTATTTGGGGTTATATGTTTACCGCATGCTGAAACCATATTTAAATAAAAATTAACAGTTAAAACTCCATTTGAATGTAGCGCATTGAAAATAATGCTGTGTAAAGCAACGCACCCGTGGTCGTTATGTAAGCAGTTCGCTGTACAAGGAAGCGACCACACCCAAACTGTTAATTATTAATATCTCGGAAACTAATAAATAAAGGCGAAATCCAATATAGCCAAAATTTTTGCCGAGATATTAATAATGACGTGTGCAAATTTGATGCAATATAATTAACAAATGTAAGAGTTAATTAAAATAATTAAATAACTTCTGTAAAAATAGAGATACAGTAAAGAGATTTTAGTATGTTATAAAGATAATAATTTGTGACAGATTGTATATTTTAGATTTCACACAACTTGATTTGCAACCAAGTTATTGCAAAATTAAGTAAGTACAGGATATCCTGAGCGACAAAGTGGTTCCGCCGGATAATTAAATATTACATAATAATTCTATTCTCCGTCTGTGGGAACCAGACTTCATTCTCACGGACTAAGGGAATTCTAAATTTTATGTGGTAGGGAGAGTGTTTCGACCAATGAAATCATTTCATGCAGCCCCGGCCAGTGCGATGTTTTCTGGTGGAAAAATCACTCTTCTGTCAGTACTCACGAAGTTAAGACGTAGTCCTTCGATCGTCTAGTAGCCAAAGTGGTGAAGATCAACAAGAAGACTCTACGTGGTCAACACACACGCAATTACGAACACACTAACTACAGATCATCTGTATAGCTCGTAATTGCTACGTAAAGGCGAGATACTCTTCAAGACATCAACCAAGCTTATTGTGTACTACCAGTTAGTCATAAGCACGCAAGAGATCCACCCGACTTCAAGACCAGACTTCAAGAATACAGCAGAGAGGCCGTCTAAATCATTGGTTAACAGCTGACGAGCAGAGCGACCGCCCGAACGAAGCACACACACGCACACGCTGACGTGCAACGTGCAAATCGACGGAGAACAGGAAGCAGTTCCAGCAGACAACAGCAGACGTTAAAATATTCACAAACAGCAGGGAAGCAGAGTGTTGCCGAATTTTGAACTCCACGACCGAATCCAGCAGTTCTAAGCAGATTACTTTCTCTAACCAAGGACTCGAATCGACGAGGGACAAATCGGGACGACATCCTCTTCAATAACAGGAAAGCAAAATCTATTTATTTATTTTTCAGATCAAATTTTCTATTTTTCAATTAAAACATTGTAATTCAAATAATTCAGGTGCCAAACAAAAAGCAAAGACTCTAGTAATTAAAAAGTAAATTCGTTGTGATAATCTGTATAGCAGTTTAAGGCTTTAGTAAGTTATAGTTAAGAAATAGAAGTAGTATAAAAGCGCTATACAAATCTTAACTGACAATCTAATCTTAGATCATACTGCAGTAGATCAGAAGTAGAATCACTAGAAATGAAATAACGTGAACTAGACTGTCACGTCTAATTTATTTTAACTAATTATGCAAATTAATTTTAGAGTTTTATATTTTGTTTCATGAACACGTAGATTCAAATTAATTAAATAAATTTAATTAAATTCAAATCAATTAATAAAGTCAAATTTAAATTGCAATTAACTCGCAAAGAACGAGTTCAGTTTCTTTCAACTATTAGACAATCGAAAAACATCGATTCATTGTATAGACTATAAGAAAATTCATAACATTATAACTATTCTATTCTTGTGTGTTGTTGGTGTAATAAACAACGTTTTATTACCCCATATAACAGTGTTTTATTGTTGTACGATAAAGCCTACCAGTCTTACAGAACTCTCCCCCTTAAAAGTAACTTATCTTGTGTGTTGTTGTAATAATTTGAGATTACTAGCTTGCGAACTACAAATCCAAAATCCACACGCCCTAGTCGGAAGAATCTGCAAGATCAGACAGCAGGTGGGTACTCACACACAACATTACATTATAATAACGCATAGTAGTGTAGTTATAAATGTCGGCCAACGTGGGGCCCGGCAAACGTACATCAAATTGAATTCACGTTCCGAACAAGAGTTATAAATGGCTTGCCCGGAACGTGGGGCACGATCAAATTAAATTAAATTAATTAAAGACAATTTAAATTTTTAATTTTCACTTTAAAACAAACTTTGCTGTTTTAATTCGTAAAACAGCTGGCGTCCAACTAAACAATCCCCAAAGAGTTTTGTGACTGGTGTCGTACAACGGTAAAGTTATTGTGTGTATTTGAAACTGTTCTGTGTATTTTAAATTGTGTATATTTGACATTGTTGTGTATTTAAAATGGATATGGATAAAATACTTAAACAAATACAGCAAATGAACGCGGAAATGAAACAAGCTAACGCGGATTTGACCGCTAAAATAGACGCGAAATTTGAACAAATAACAGCCAATGCTGACATAAATATCGCGGAATTAAAATCTAATATCGAAACACAAAGAGTTAGTCTAACCGAAGCATTAGAACGCAGTAACGCTGACATAAACGCCGAGATTAAGCAAAGTAATAAAGAAAGTAGTAAAGAATTAACTGCGAAAATAGACGAAAGCGTAAATGAGTTAACCGCTAAAGTCGTTGAAATCGGTGAGAGTAATAAAGAGCTAACTGTGAAAGTCGCGGAAATCGCCGAAAAAGTAAATACGGTCGATACTAAAATCAATGAACGGTTTAAGGTTTTTGAGACCACTATGCAAAAATCGTTTATTGAACAAGTAACACGTATGGAGGGCCGGTTTAAGGAACACATAACCCGTTGTGAAAAGCAAACACTAGAGGTTTCCAAAAAGGTGGAATCCCTAGAGGTAAAAATTCACGCGGACGTGACCGAAACGCAACGACGAGTAGATAAATTAGACGCTTCAATTGTAGAGACGCGATCCAACGTGTTTTACAAACGTTAAGCGACGAGATTTTGAAAGTACGACAGGAGGTACGAAGGAGGTCTGCTCCAAATATTTTGGTACAAGGTCCTGTCGATGAGAAAAATCGCGTGTATTTTACGGGGGAAAATAACGAAAACCCCATTGAATTTTTATTAGCGTGTGAGAGTGAAATGGCTAGAGTAGGTTCCCGACTAGAAGATCAAGACAAAATACAGTGGGTGGTTAACGCGATGCGTGATTCGGCGCGTAAGTGGTATAACATTGTACGCGATAGAGTGTCCACATACGCGGAGTTCAAACAAAAATTTGAAAGCCGATACTGGAACTCGCATACCCAACGACTTCTGCGAAATGAACTGGAATATGGCCGTTTTGACAAGAAAATGAATATTACCGCCGAAAATTATATAATCCAGCAGGTCGAGCGCGCGAAGCATTTAACCCCAGCATTTGCGGAGATTGACATAGTCACCAAGCTTGCCTACCATTTTAACCATAACATTAGAGTAGCTGTATTTACGCAGGGTATTCGCACGGTAGACGAACTCCTCATTCTAGTGTCCCAAAGTGAGACGGTTTTTGATTTTGGTGGGTGGCGGTATAATCCCGATTTTCGCCGAAATAATGAAGGGCAGAATACGCGAGAACAATACCAGCAACCTGACCAGAGACCGAGTACTAGTTCTACTCCACCCCAAACATCGTCAAAACCCCCAGATAAGACCTTTGAATACAAAGGCAAACAAAATATTGCTAGATCAAAAGGGCAATATAAGGGTAACGACGGGGCCCCGATTAGAGCTATGCAAACGGTTGAATTAGCTAGAACCGATACAATAGAGCAAGACAGCGATACTCCTAGTAATAAAGATCCCAACGAGAGGAGAAAAAATCGTAAGTTTCCAAAAAACTTGGAAACGGGCGCCTCCAGGGGGGAAGCGCCATAAATTATGCCAAAACCTATCGCAATAAAGTAGGTAAAAATAGGAAAAATGCTAGGTTTAAGAAAAGTGAATTTTATACAGAAATTTGTACGCCAGTTGACAAAGTATTTCAACCGGAAGGTAAGGAAACGTGGTTGCCCGTTAACACAATGCAACAATGGGCACCGACAAAAGCACATCCGCCAGAGCAGGAAAGTGACGACGACGTTCCCACACAGTCAGCGTGGGAAGACGTAGAAATCATATCCGGGGACGCGTACGAATTCGACGAGTACGTAGCGGAATATTGTCGAGCCACCCATAAAAATGCATATGATATACTGGATGCACTTTAGAGATAATAATAATTGTATTATAATAATTAAATTTAAAATAAATAATTTGTGTTTTATAATATTATTAATAATAATTATAGGTAACGTGTGTATTAATAATAATGTTTTTCTATAGCGGTAAATAATAAGCGTATACAACTGAGTGAGCGAGAACAGCGGCAGGAAACAGTTACGTCACGCGATAACGACTACCTGACCCACATTTGAAACTAGGTCAAGCAATTAGCCGCGCGCCCGGCGATAACGTTTTAAATACTGTCAGCAAAATTCTTTGTACGCGTGGCATTGTTTACAAATAAAGGCTACTACTCGTTTGAAAAACATTATACGCAATAAGTTGCAAATATAATAGTTTAATACATGTATTTAGAGTTAAATTGTATATAATGCAATAACATTAACACTTGTGTACGTGTCTTCAGAATAAGTAATACAATGTATAGGGAATAAGAATAATGATTACAGAATATGTGTGTAATGATTAAAAAAAAAAAAAGTAACTGTAATTATTACATTAATTTTTTTTTTAAAGCGGGTGTGGGAATATATAACGGAACCAAATATTAACTATTTGGGGTTATATGTTTACCGCATGCTGAAACCATATTTAAATAAAAATTAACAGTTAAAACTCCATTTGAATGTAGCGCATTGAAAATAATGCTGTGTAAAGCAACGCACCCGTGGTCGTTATGTAAGCAGTTCGCTGTACAAGGAAGCGACCACACCCAAACTGTTAATTATTAATATCTCGGAAACTAATAAATAAAGGCGAAATCCAATATAGCCAAAATGTTTGCCGAGATATTAATAATGACGTGTGCAAATTTGATGCAATATAATTAACAAATGTAAGAGTTAATTAAAATAATTAAATAACTTCTGTAAAAATAGAGATACAGTAAAGAGATTTTAGTATGTTATAAAGATAATAATTTGTGACAGATTGTATATTTTAGATTTCACACAACTTGATTTGCAACCAAGTTATTGCAAAATTAAGTAAGTACAGGATATCCTGAGCGACAAAGTGGTTCCGCCGGATAATTAAATATTACATAATAATTCTATTCTCCGTCTGTGGGAACCAGACTTCATTCTCACGGACTAAGGGAATTCTAAATTTTATGTGGTAGGGAGAGTGTTTCGACCAATGAAATCATTTCATGCAGCCCCGGCCAGTGCGATGTTTTCTGGTGGAAAAATCACTCTTCTGTCAGTACTCACGAAGTTAAGACGTAGTCCTTCGATCGTCTAGTAGCCAAAGTGGTGAAGATCAACAAGAAGACTCTACGTGGTCAACACACACGCAATTACGAACACACTAACTACAGATCATCTGTATAGCTCGTAATTGCTACGTAAAGGCGAGATACTCTTCAAGACATCAACCAAGCTTATTGTGTACTACCAGTTAGTCATAAGCACGCAAGAGATCCACCCGACTTCAAGACCAGACTTCAAGAATACAGCAGAGAGGCCGTCTAAATCATTGGTTAACAGCTGACGAGCAGAGCGACCGCCCGAACGAAGCACACACACACACACGCTGACGTGCAACGTGCAAATCG
This sequence comes from Magicicada septendecula, assembly GCA_034769895.1. Classification (NCBI taxonomy): domain Eukaryota; kingdom Metazoa; phylum Arthropoda; class Insecta; order Hemiptera; family Cicadidae; genus Magicicada; species Magicicada septendecula. The sequence goes on along the minus strand of CM068373.1, from coordinate 43,064,627 downwards.
ACGGAGAACAGGAAGCAGTTCCAGCAGACAACAGCAGACGTTAAAATATTCACAAACAGCAGGGAAGCAGAGTGTTGCCGAATTTTGAACTCCACGACCGAATCCAGCAGTTCTAAGCAGATTACTTTCTCTAACCAAGGACTCGAATCGACGAGGGACAAATCGGGACGACATCCTCTTCAATAACAGGAAAGCAAAATCTATTTATTTATTTTTCAGATCAAATTTTCTATTTTTCAATTAAAACATTGTAATTCAAATAATTCAGGTGCCAAACAAAAAGCAAAGACTCTAGTAATTAAAAAGTAAATTCGTTGTGATAATCTGTATAGCAGTTTAAGGCTTTAGTAAGTTATAGTTAAGAAATAGAAGTAGTATAAAAGCGCTATACAAATCTTAACTGACAATCTAATCTTAGATCATACTGCAGTAGATCAGAAGTAGAATCACTAGAAATGAAATAACGTGAACTAGACTGTCACGTCTAATTTATTTTAACTAATTATGCAAATTAATTTTAGAGTTTTATATTTTGTTTCATGAACACGTAGATTCAAATTAATTAAATAAATTTAATTAAATTCAAATCAATTAATAAAGTCAAATTTAAATTGCAATTAACTCGCAAAGAACGAGTTCAGTTTCTTTCAACTATTAGACAATCGAAAAACATCGATTCATTGTATAGACTATAAGAAAATTCATAACATTATAACTATTCTATTCTTGTGTGTTGTTGGTGTAATAAACAACGTTTTATTACCCCATATAACAGTGTTTTATTGTTGTACGATAAAGCCTACCAGTCTTACAGAACTCTCCCCCTTAAAAGTAACTTATCTTGTGTGTTGTTGTAATAATTTGAGATTACTAGCTTGCGAACTTCAAATCCAAAATCCACACGCCCTAGTCGGAAGAATCTGCAAGATCAGACAGCAGGTGGGTACTCACACACAACATTACATTATAATAACGCATAGTAGTGTAGTTATAAATGTCGGCCAACGTGGGGCCCGGCAAACGTACGTCAAATTGAATTCACGTTCCGAACAAGAGTTATAAATGGCTTGCCCGGAACGTGGGGCACGATCAAATTAAATTAAATTAATTAAAGACAATTTAAATTTTTAATTTTCACTTTAAAACAAACTTTGCTGTTTTAATTCGTAAAACAGCTGGCGTCCAACTAAACAATCCCCAAAGAGTTTTGTGACTGGTGTCGTACAACGGTAAAGTTATTGTGTGTATTTGAAACTGTTCTGTGTATTTTAAATTGTGTATATTTGACATTGTTGTGTATTTAAAATGGATATGGATAAAATACTTAAACAAATACAGCAAATGAACGCGGAAATGAAATAAGCTAACGCGGATTTGACCGCTAAAATAGACGCGAAATTTGAACAAATAACAGCCAATGCTGACATAAATATCGCGGAATTAAAATCTAATATCGAAACACAAAGAGTTAGTCTAACCGAAGCATTAGAACGCAGTAACGCTGACATAAACGCCGAGATTAAGCAAAGTAATAAAGAAAGTAGTAAAGAATTAACTGCGAAAATAGACGAAAGCGTAAATGAGTTAACCGCTAAAGTCGTTGAAATCGGTGAGAGTAATAAAGAGCTAACTGTGAAAGTCGCGGAAATCGCCGAAAAAGTAAATACGGTCGATACTAAAATCAATGAACGGTTTAAGGTTTTTGAGACCACTATGCAAAAATCGTTTATTGAACAAGTAACACGTATGGAGGGCCGGTTTAAGGAACACATAACCCGTTGTGAAAAGCAAACACTAGAGGTTTCCAAAAAGGTGGAATCCCTAGAGGTAAAAATTCACGCGGACGTGACCGAAACGCAACGACGAGTAGATAAATTAGACGCTTCAATTGTAGAGACGCGATCCAACGTGTTTTACAAACGTTAAGCGACGAGATTTTGAAAGTACGACAGGAGGTACGAAGGAGGTCTGCTCCAAATATTTTGGTACAAGGTCCTGTCGATGAGAAAAATCGCGTGTATTTTACGGGGGAAAATAACGAAAACCCCATTGAATTTTTATTAGCGTGTGAGAGTGAAATGGCTAGAGTAGGTTCCCGACTAGAAGATCAAGACAAAATACAGTGGGTGGTTAACGCGATGCGTGATTCGGCGCGTAAGTGGTATAACATTGTACGCGATAGAGTGTCCACATACGCGGAGTTCAAACAAAAATTTGAAAGCCGATACTGGAACTCGCATACCCAACGACTTCTGCGAAATGAACTGGAATATGGCCGTTTTGACAAGAAAATGAATATTACCGCCGAAAATTATATAATCCAGCAGGTCGAGCGCGCGAAGCATTTAACCCCAGCATTTGCGGAGATTGACATAGTCACCAAGCTTGCCTACCATTTTAACCATAACATTAGAGTAGCTGTATTTACGCAGGGTATTCGCACGGTAGACGAACTCCTCATTCTAGTGTCCCAAAGTGAGACGGTTTTTGATTTTGGTGGGTGGCGGTATAATCCCGATTTTCGCCGAAATAATGAAGGGCAGAATACGCGAGAACAATACCAGCAACCTGACCAGAGACCGAGTACTAGTTCTACTCCACCCCAAACATCGTCAAAACCCCCAGATAAGACCTTTGAATACAAAGGCAAACAAAATATTGCTAGATCAAAAGGGCAATATAAGGGTAACGACGGGGCCCCGATTAGAGCTATGCAAACGGTTGAATTAGCTAGAACCGATACAATAGAGCAAGACAGCGATACTCCTAGTAATAAAGATCCCAACGAGAGGAGAAAAAATCGTAAGTTTCCAAAAAACTTGGAAACGGGCGCCTCCAGGGGGGAAGCGCCATAAATTATGCCAAAACCTATCGCAATAAAGTAGGTAAAAATAGGAAAAATGCTAGGTTTAAGAAAAGTGAATTTTATACAGAAATTTGTACGCCAGTTGACAAAGTATTTCAACCGGAAGGTAAGGAAACGTGGTTGCCCGTTAACACAATGCAACAATGGGCACCGACAAAAGCACATCCGCCAGAGCAGGAAAGTGACGACGACGTTCCCACACAGTCAGCGTGGGAAGACGTAGAAATCATATCCGGGGACGCGTACGAATTCGACGAGTACGTAGCGGAATATTGTCGAGCCACCCATAAAAATGCATATGATATACTGGATGCACTTTAGAGATAATAATAATTGTATTATAATAATTAAATTTAAAATAAATAATTTGTGTTTTATAATATTATTAATAATAATTATAGGTAACGTGTGTATTAATAATAATGTTTTTCTATAGCGGTAAATAATAAGCGTATACAACTGAGTGAGCGAGAACAGCGGCAGGAAACAGTTACGTCACGCGATAACGACTACCTGACCCACATTTGAAACTAGGTCAAGCAATTAGCCGCGCGCCCGGCGATAACGTTTTAAATACTGTCAGCAAAATTCTTTGTACGCCTGGCATTGTTTACAAATAAAGGCTACTACTCGTTTGAAAAACATTATACGCAATAAGTTGCAAATATAATAGTTTAATACATGTATTTGGAGTTAAATTGTATATAATGCAATAACATTAACACTTGTGTACGTGTCTTCAGAATAAGTAATACAATGTATAGGGAATAAGAATAATGATTACAGAATATGTGTGTAATGATTAAAAAAAAAAAAAGTAACTGTAATTATTACATTAATTTTTTTTTTAAAGCGGGTGTGGGAATATATAACGGAACCAAATATTAACTATTTGGGGTTATATGTTTACCGCATGCTGAAACCATATTTAAATAAAAATTAACAGTTAAAACTCCATTTGAATGTAGCGCATTGAAAATAATGCTGTGTAAAGCAACGCACCCGTGGTCGTTATGTAAGCAGTTCGCTGTACAAGGAAGCGACCACACCCAAACTGTTAATTATTAATATCTCGGAAACTAATAAATAAAGGCGAAATCCAATATAGCCAAAATTTTTGCCGAGATATTAATAATGACGTGTGCAAATTTGATGCAATATAATTAACAAATGTAAGAGTTAATTAAAATAATTAAATAACTTCTGTAAAAATAGAGATACAGTAAAGAGATTTTAGTATGTTATAAAGATAATAATTTGTGACAGATTGTATATTTTAGATTTCACACAACTTGATTTGCAACCAAGTTATTGCAAAATTAAGTAAGTACAGGATATCCTGAGCGACAAAGTGGTTCCGCCGGATAATTAAATATTACATAATAATTCTATTCTCCGTCTGTGGGAACCAGACTTCATTCTCACGGACTAAGGGAATTCTAAATTTTATGTGGTAGGGAGAGTGTTTCGACCAATGAAATCATTTCATGCAGCCCCGGCCAGTGCGATGTTTTCTGGTGGAAAAATCACTCTTCTGTCAGTACTCACGAAGTTAAGACGTAGTCCTTCGATCGTCTAGTAGCCAAAGTGGTGAAGATCAACAAGAAGACTCTACGTGGTCAACACACACGCAATTACGAACACACTAACTACAGATCATCTGTATAGCTCGTAATTGCTACGTAAAGGCGAGATACTCTTCAAGACATCAACCAAGCTTATTGTGTACTACCAGTTAGTCATAAGCACGCAAGAGATCCACCCGACTTCAAGACCAGACTTCAAGAATACAGCATAGAGGCCGTCTAAATCATTGGTTAACAGCTGACGAGCAGAGCGACCGCCCGAACGAAGCACACACACACACACGCTGACGTGCAACGTGCAAATCGACGGAGAACAGGAAGCAGTTCCAGCAGACAACAGCAGACGTTAAAATATTCACAAACAGCAGGGAAGCAGAGTGTTGCCGAATTTTGAACTCCACGACCGAATCCAGCAGTTCTAAGCAGATTACTTTCTCTAACCAAGGACTCGAATCGACGAGGGACAAATCGGGACGACATCCTCTTCAATAACAGGAAAGCAAAATCTATTTATTTATTTTTCAGATCAAATTTTCTATTTTTCAATTAAAACATTGTAATTCAAATAATTCAGGTGCCAAACAAAAAGCAAAGACTCTAGTAATTAAAAAGTAAATTCGTTGTGATAATCTGTATAGCAGTTTAAGGCTTTAGTAAGTTATAGTTAAGAAATAGAAGTAGTATAAAAGCGCTATACAAATCTTAACTGACAATCTAATCTTAGATCATACTGCAGTAGATCAGAAGTAGAATCACTAGAAATGAAATAACGTGAACTAGACTGTCACGTCTAATTTATTTTAACTAATTATGCAAATTAATTTTAGAGTTTTATATTTTGTTTCATGAACACGTAGATTCAAATTAATTAAATAAATTTAATTAAATTCAAATCAATTAATAAAGTCAAATTTAAATTGCAATTAACTCGCAAAGAACGAGTTCAGTTTCTTTCAACTATTAGACAATCGAAAAACATCGATTCATTGTATAGACTATAAGAAAATTCATAACATTATAACTATTCTATTCTTGTGTGTTGTTGGTGTAATAAACAACGTTTTATTACCCCATATAACAGTGTTTTATTGTTGTACGATAAAGCCTACCAGTCTTACAGAACTCTCCCCCTTAAAAGTAACTTATCTTGTGTGTTGTTGTAATAATTTGAGATTACTAGCTTGCGAACTTCAAATCCAAAATCCACACGCCCTAGTCGGAAGAATCTGCAAGATCAGACAGCAGGTGGGTACTCACACACAACATTACATTATAATAACGCATAGTAGTGTAGTTATAATATATTTTGGTTTTTGAAAGTTTAGTTAAATTTCGTTCTTCTTGTTTTTGCTTCAGCAAACCTTTTAACAATTTCCGTTGAATCTAATTGGTTTGCAATGTTATTTTTATTAGACATTGTTGCTAGAGACGATAGGCGGTCTTGCGCCATTGTAGAGCGTAAGTTTTAATTAATTTGAGCTTACTGAAACTGGGTTCTCCACTAATTGTTAAAAGAACCCTCAATGTAATCCATACATTAGCAAAACAGTCAGTCATGTTACTTTTTGAAATAAGTTGCAAAGTTTGAACAGGAGCCTTTATCTCAGAGTTTTCCAAAAATACACCCAGGCTACTGTCTCATTTGCGACAAAACTCCTCCTACATCAGTATTACTTGCTCTGTGTCAGCACTTAGTTTCCTTTGTAAGCTGGAAAGAACAAATTGGGTCTAGGCAAAATTTTTCTGTTAGCTTTTTTAATAATTTAACAATTGTGAAATCCTTTGAGGATTATCTGCATTAATAGTATAATCCTAGGAAACGTTGAAAATTGTGTTGAGCCTTTGGAACGAGTCAGTTTTTTACGAAGTCGAATTTATTGCTATCCGTACTAACTGCTGAGATGAAATGGTTCAAATTCGGATTCCCTCCTAATATACGTAGAGTACACTTCTCTGTTGGGCGTCGTATATATTTTTGTAACTTACCATTAGGTTTTCTGAATGGATGTTATATAGTATAATCAGTATATGTAGTATATGTAGTATATGTAGTATATGTAATATGTTATGTAGTATTATCAGTCACTACAACGTTGTTTAAATAAACAAGTCCAATTTTCAACGTCAGACCTCAGAAGGCCAGCTTCATTAATTTTCAAAAGATGGTTGGTGTGTTACACAGTCCAAGGACGTGAGTCTAAACTGAAAGAGGCCAGTTGGTGTCGTGAACGCTTTCTCCTTCATATCTCGATAAAAACCAATTTCCAACGCTTCTCTTGGTGTTTTGTTGGCTATCTCTTGACTTTTTCGCTAGCCTTGTGTCAACCATTCTTTATGTGTGTTCATTCCATGTCTTTCTTCTTTCCGCAATCCAAGAATTAATATCTGTTACATTACACGTTTCTCTTATACTATTGTTTGGCATTGTGTTTCCTAATATCCTCCGTAATTTACTAGTTTCTATAGTTTGTCGTTTCCTTTGAGTTGTTCCTGTATCTGGCTTGGTCTTTGATGCATCTGATGATATTACCGGACGTACTGTGCTTTTGCTCTTTTGTGAGGTATTTGTTATTCCATATAAAGTAATTCAAGCATCCAGCAAGTCTTCCTGCTTTCATCAATTTTTGTTCTATTTCTTCATCTCTTCTATTGTTACTTGTAAAGCTTGTTCCTAAATAATCTATGTCCATCATTTCATCTATTACACTGACATTTATCACAATCTTACATCTTAATGGGTCATGTGAAATAGTAACGGATTTTGTTTTCTCTTCTGCTATCTTCATGTTATATTTCTGGCATGTTTAGTTTTAAAATTATACACAAGTAATTTTCATTTTTCGCTATTAGAATAACGTCGTCTGCATAACATATATTATTAAATATACTTCTACCGATCCTATATTCTCTCTCACATGCTTTACCTCCTTATGTATAATATTAAGTTTTTTTATAGTACCAAGCCACTTGTATGACAATCAAATAAACAACGTTGCTCACCGTCAGAGGCTTAATTCATATATTTTCGATATTACATTAGACTCAAAAAACATGTTTCGGGACAGCTTGTCCCATCCTCAGGAGTAAAAAACATACTCTTCAAAACCTCAATAGAGGATGAATCGTCGAACATTATAAAATATCAAAATCCAAAACACACATTGAATACATTAATGAAAACCACAACATTAGGCGTACGTATAGGCTCCAAGGTGCACACCTCACGCCAGCTCAACGCGCACTCAGTAAAATCACTCATCGCTCGAAAGGTGTCGCAGTGCGGTATCATATAAGCGTTCGACTTAAAGTATACTTTCTCAACAAGGCCACCTGAAAATATTTATTAATACCAAGAAAATAATTAGCTATGTCGCTTTACAAATGAATTGAAATTTAAAACCATTACTAACCTTGAAATAAGGTTTCCATTAAAGTATTAATAAAATATAAAATTTATTTGATATGTTCCTTTTAGAATGCTATATTAAAATTAATGAAGATAATGGTATATATTCCTTGCTAATATTAATTATAATAATAATTACTCAAACAAATTAAATAAATTTTAAAGGGTGACAATTCATATACTTGTTATAAAGTTAAATAAAATAAATTATTTTCTTAAAGAAATGATCAGCAATGATTAATTGAGATAGAATACCTGTTATAAAAAAATGATAAGGATATACCTACATAATTCCATGTATTAACTTTCTTTTATAAAAAAGACAACCAAACCAACAAACCCTATATCTAAAGTCCCCACCAAAAATACACTAAATGCATAATACTTAAAACCCCCAAAATGCACACACCAATATACAAACATAACATGTTCCACAATACAAATACATTATACAATAGTATACAATACAATATACATAAGGATCTCTTGCCACGCCCCTTTTTATATTACCCCCATGGTGTATATAAATTCTTACTTCTTTTATAATTATCCCTGTTAGGATTGCAATTTACTTTTATATTACCCCCATGGTGTTGGTTGATTACACATCACGTGTATTAGATAATGCTTAAGCATTCAGTAGTCCCCAGGACATAATAACTTTCAAAAATTTTGGCTAAGTGCCTAATGCAGTTATACAATTCTGCCCCTCTGGGCTCTATTACTGTGAGAAATAAAAAATATTTAAAACAATGAACACCCCCCCGTTATCATAAATAATTTAAAGAATTTATATATACTGAAACATTGCCAAGTAATAAAAATAGAAATATTGCATAATATTATAACCCTATGAAAAATACACTTGGCCCAGAGACCGACATGTTAAATGCCAGTTGATTCATCTTTCAACTTGTCTCAACAAACAAGTTCAAAACTGTATCAACATGCATTCCTTCTGGTTGAAATTTGTGGAAAATGCACCTACCTACCCCAGTAATTTCTATACAATATGAATTAAAATGATTTTTAAATTAAGAAAAAAAATATATATATATATGTATATATATAACTGAATTGAACACGATAAATTACTAGTAGAAAGAATGACTTAAAATCTGTAAAGAAACCCATATAATGAAATAAGGGGAAATCTATGTTGAAGGTTGCACTGTACAAGGCATGTCAGTTTCTGAGCTGAAAATTTTACCAGAAATTTAATAAAATTTACAACTAATTTTGCACCCAGTCCACACACTAAACTGTCCCATCAATTGGGGATCCAATTAAATGTTTAAAACTTGAAATGTTATAGTTGATAGATATATATAACTGGTCACTGGGTATTATTGAGTGCTGACTCTATGCGTACATACTAATTGGTTTTGTATCACCTGATTTCGTCTATGAGGGGTATTTTTTTGATTAAGGTGGCAATCTCGTGGTCGACATTATAGGTGTTGGTGTGGTCCTCCACATTCCTCCGGTAGCGAAGAGGAGCTTTAAGGTGTTAATAGTTCAGCCATGTGGTAGGTCTTGTTCTCGTCTATTGCGGTGGACCCTAATTACACACCATTATATATATTAGCCAGAGTACACAACACAATGCCCCACTAAAGTTTGCACACCCCCCAAAATACATATATAAATTTAACATAGCTATAGAGCTGCTTAAATTTAACTTGACAGAATTGTATGGCCAACATGCCTTATTTGAATATCTTTATAACAGTAATTCTTCATAATACTAACTTCACCCAATGCGGGTTATCCTGTTTGCAATTTGACAATTAATTATGGCTTTGTACCATTTCATAAACTTTATACATAGTGTGAATATGTAGATACCACGTGGTTGAGAAGTTATTTCAAATACATAGTTTTTACTACAGAAAATAATATGAATTGGACATTATTTACTTTCAAAACGTGCCTCAATAAGTTTCTAGATATTAATAAAGTTTTACTGTTAATTCCAGTAAAACGTGTATGCCATCTAAACCCAACTACGATTGTGCAATAACCTAAGTGCGTAACACGAATCTCGTTACATCGATGTTAGATAAATTTTAAACTTAAATATTTGTATTTAAATTTACTTTACTTTTTAGTGCCGAAATTCTGACACGTGAATGAATATAGTTTTATAAGGTTTTAAAACTTTTACCTTCAAAAGTGTATTGCACAACCGCCATGCGGTCTCGTACAGGTGAACAGAAATCAACTTACTTAGGCTTGTTAAAAACAGTTTTCTCCAATGAAATATTATAGTCTATTAATATGAAAGTAAGTGAGACTTACCGCAGCCGTTTATAGAACTAACCTAACATAGTTGGAAGAAGTTAGACCAAATTCTCTTCATCTCCCGGAGTAAATACACCACGAGGCAACCACTTAGAATTCCAGGCAGCGACAAGAATAGAACGCAGTTGCTGCTACTCTTCGCCCGTCATCAGTATCTAGCGACAGGGTGCAGCACCGATCAAGCTCTAACTTCACCGGTAGTCTTTCCTATATCCACGGGTAGGGTGCAGCACTAATTAAACAACGGTAATTCCGTACTGCCTATAACTACCGGCCGTACATTTAGTCGTTTCGCGCCGTCTCTCCGCTAGAGATCGGCCCACTCTCCAATTGTTAATTACTGAATTTTCACCGAATCTGCGTGACTCGGCACACCCTCACCCCAAAAGGGCAACATTGTTGCCCCAAGGCTAACTCACAGCCTCTTGGCTAGTCCTCGGAAATCTCAGAAATTTAATCGCTCTTGAGAGAACAGAGGCTCAGGGTGAAAACGAAGTACGAGGAAAGAAGAAGAAGTGTAGTGTGAGAGGGTACTGCATGATGACTTGATCAGGGTCAGCATCCATCACAAGAGAAAGAAGGAGAAAAGACGAAAGACGTCGAAATCAAGAACGCCGTCTGAGTTCTGACCTCCCAAGGCCTCCCCAAACTGAGACCCAACTAATACCCACTCAGGACAACAACTACCCCCCCTTTCTCACAGGACTGGAAAATCTCAACGCCACTGCGACCATCCTCTTGCGACCGTCTCCGCCAGGCCACCCCCACAGGACCCCCCCAACACGTCACACTCTCTGGTGACCACCACCTACTCCTCCTGCTGCCACTCACATACGCGTCCGAAGACCGAAACAAGGTAACTAATACCTTGATATGTGAGTGCTCATAACACTACTGTCCACATCTGGACTAACCAGTCATATGCTGCAAAACAAGGCATCACAAATCCTTGACATATGTAACTGGTTTTTGTTAAAAAAACATCCCTATACTAGGGCGGACGGCCCCTATTAGCCGGACAGAGAACCGCATAGAGGGCACGCGAACATCTTCCCTTCTCCTACTCTTTAATACTGCATAACTATCAAGGGGGGTTTACTTCAGCACAGCAACGTCAAACAACCTACCCCAGAAATCGACTAGGGAATGCGGCATGGCCAGTACCCTATAAAATCAACGACAAGCTACAACAAAGAAAAATGAAAACGACACTAAACTCAATACCCACGTAGTCACAACTCTTCCAACTAACTTCTCTTCTAACTCCTCTCGGATATTTTTTTTTTCTTTTCTAATTTTTTTTTTTTGCTTTTTCCTTTCTAATTTTTATTTGTTTTTTGGTTTTTATTTTGTTTTCTGAGGGGAGGGGTAGGAAAATTGGGAAGATGAAAAGGGCAAGGATCATTGAAAGTTCAACAGCTAGGACTAAGGTAAAGGACATGGTTCCCTCCGAAAATAAGGATGGGTGGAGAAAACCATGGCTCGCGGAGGCAGGGTCGCAACCCTGAAGTAGATGAACACCACTGGGAGTGTGGGGAGCATCTACCCGCTACCCGTTAACCGCTACTTCTCACCTTTTTATGGCGAAATTTAGGAACCCGTTCCTTTTGGACACCTCTCTCTGAGAAACTATCTCGTGTTGAGCAGTACTGATTTATTTCTTCTGAAATAGAATCCAGGTAACTTACCTGACTACTTTTACCCCGATTTGGATTATCCTCAACCTCTAACTCCTCTACTTCTACCTTGTTCTCTTCTACAATTTCCCCTGGTTCTATTTCTTCCACCTTTTCCTTTTTCACCTCTACATAATCCAAATCACCATCACGACACTGCACATCTTCATCCTCTAGTTGCTCACCTGGTCCACCTGAAACTTCTTTCCACTCCTTGGAATCCTCAACACTACTTACAGAAAGCGTCTGCACATCTTCACACACTACATCCTTCTCCCCCACAAACTCCACAACGCTGCCTCCCAATACCTCATCTACTTCTACCACACTTGCAGCCTGGACATCCCCTTGTCCATCCGCAACCTCAGAAACACTTGCGGCCTCCCTAACACTTACACTTATACTCCCCTGCGTAGCATGTGCAGACCACTCTTCTGCCTCTTCCTTCGATTCCTCTTCTTCACCACTCTCAGCAACTACAACTTCCTCAACCTTTCCCAACCTGGAATCCCGCTGTCCAGGTCCATGTGCAATGTCTAAATTAAATTCTACTAACGATGGTGAAGCTCCACCATCAAGTGACTTCTCATCTTCCGGCGTAGGCGATGATGATGTTACCGGATCTGGATCCGCCATGAACTGAAATGGAGATACCGGAACAAATTCTGCGACATCTGGATTCAACCATGACCTCCCCTCTGCGTTCTGTAATTCAATATCAACAGACGGGTTCTTGTTGTCTTGTACTGATCCACAGAAATTGCTTCGCTTTTCTTCTTTCTCCTCATCTTCTTCATCCACCACTGTATTAGGCACTGGTAATTCCTCTGGAACCTTCAAAGTTACCTTACTCTCAAAATAGGAATAGCTTGCTACCGGCTCCCTACTTGCCGATGTTGGTTTACTCAAGTAACTTCTTCTTTCCCTGTTCGTTTCATATTTATTTATTTTATCTGCTGTAACCGTAGCTACAGTCTTCTCACTTGCCACCCCCGTGTAGCCTCCATAACCTCCGGAGTATTCCGTTTTTTTCCAACCGCCACGTTTGTCCTTCTTAGACCTTCCTGACAAACCACTGGAGTATTGGACATCCTTAACAGCTCTTCCCCGGTACTCGTCCCCTGCTCGGACAGTATTCGAAACAACACATAACCGGGATAGATCCGCGAAACAACGTGGACGTCCTGCAAATATTAAACGGGATCTCTCTTGGGGATTCAGTGCTTCCATAATTACTTCTACGACTTCGGTCTCGGGCAACCCTAATCTTAATACCCGGGCAGCTTTCCGTATGTCCTGCACGTAGTCCCCCAACGTCTCTCCGTTGGCCTGTAAACGATAGAATGAATCCCACTTAAGCTGGGAACGTCGTCGAAGTGGTATGAAGTAATCCAACACTTCCCCATGAAAAGCGTCGACAGTGCCGCCCCGACGCAGAGTGTTGGTGACCAACCCTGCCAACGAACCCTGGCAATACGGGTATATAAGGGACAAGTCCTCCCCATCGGATACACCCGGATAATCTGCCAACTGCAGGACAAGATCCAAGAAAACCAGCAGCTGGTCCTCATCAAATGCATCAACCACCGAAGGTTTCCGGAGAACTCCTGAAAGGGGGTGGGGCAATTTCTGAAAGCATACCGCCGCCAGAATTGAACAATTCGAAATACACAATCAACAAAACATTACTCCCACAAAAACACCTAACACCTTACAAAAATAATGACAATAATAACACTGGAATAAGAAAAACTCAAGTACTAAACTCCTTCAAGTAGACTGCGGGTCCACCTACCGTTGCGAGAAACTAGCCCACTAACTGAACTGCTCTCACTCTACGACACTAGACAAATGGAACGCGACACACACACACACAAACACACAACACGACAAAAACACCGACCAAAGAAAATTTATTTAAACAATTTCTCAATGTTACTTCCGATTCCCGTATATCGGAAGAAACCGACTGCCGATCGGGCCATACCGCATAATCAAAAACAACACCTCCCCAAACATGGGTAAGGTAATACACCAACCAGGCACCGAACTGCGATAAGTCCCGTTTCCCAAGGGATGTCCCCTTCTAAAATTTCTCACCACGTGGCACTATCAACTATTCAAGGCGGGCACGTACATATACATATATATCTCGAAACCTTAAACCTAACAAAAATATTTTCAACTTTAGATATAGGGCCTTTTAAAATTTTCCTAAGTTCCATCGGAACTCCCAAAATGTCTCCTAAGTTTGCAAGCCCCGTCACACCCACAGGACCCACGTGTTGACCCTAATCTCAACCACGCTCTGCTACCAAATGTAACCCCTCTTTAACTTAAGCAGTAAAAAAAAAGATTATTTTTTTTGAAAATTTTTTTTGAAAAAATTTTGTTTTTTTCTTTGTAAAGAGGGGCCACAAGTTAATTATAACTAGGCTAAAGCCTAGAGAAGCCAAAAATGCGCTTAAGTTAAACAATTAACAAATCCCTTTTATTATTCTATCTCAGTAAACAAATCAATAATAAAACAAATAAACACAACAGTCGTAATCTATAATTCCCTTAAATAGACAATTTAATAAAGTATACTTTCTCAACAAGGCCACCTGAAAATATTTATTAATACCAAGAAAATAATTGGCTATGTCGCTTTACAAATGAATTGAAATTTAAAACCATTACTAACCTTGAAATAAGGTTTCCATTAAAATATTAATAAAATATAAAATTTATTTGATATGTTCCTTTTAGAATGCTATATTAAAATTAATGAAGATAAATGGTATAGATTCCTTGCTAATATTAATTATAATAATAATTACTCAAACAAATTAAATAAATTTTAAAAGGTGACAATTCATATACTTGTTATAAAGTTAAATAAAATAAATTATTTTCTTAAAGAAATGATCAGCAATGATTAATTGAGATAGAATACCTGTTATAAAAAAATGATAAGGATATACCTACATAATTCCATGTATTAACTTTCTTTTATAAAAAAGACAACCAAACCAACAAACCCTATATCTAAAGTCCCCACCAAAAATACACTAAATGCATAATACTTAAAACCCCCAAAATGCACACACCAATATACAAACATAACATGTTCCACAATACAAATACATTATACAATAGTATACAATACAATATACATAAGGATCTCTTGCCACGCCCCTTTTTATATTACCCCCATGGTGTATATAAATTCTTACTTCTTTTATAATTATCCCTGTTAGGATTGCAATTTACTTTTATATTACCCCCATGGTGTTGGATGATTACACATCACGTGTATTAGATAATGCTTAAGCATTCAGTAGTCCCCAGGACATAATAACTTTCAAAAATTTTGGCTAAGTGCCTAATGCAGTTATACAATTCTGCCCCTCTGGGCTCTATTACTGTGAGAAATAAAAAATATTTAAAACAATGAACACCCCCCAGTTATCATAAATAATTTAAAGAATTTATATATACTGAAACATTGCCAAGTAATAAAAATAGAAATATTGCATAATATTATAACCCTATGAAAAATACACTTGGCCCAGAGACCGACATGCTAATAGCCAGTTGATTCATCTTTCAACTTGTCTCAACAAACAAGTTCGAAACTGTATCAACATGCATTTCTTCTGGTTGAAACTTGTGGAAAATGCACCTACCTACCCCAGTAATTTCTATACAATATGAATTAAACTGATTTGTAAAGTAAGAAAATATATATATATACTACTGAATTGAACACGATAAATTACTAATAGAAAGAATGACTTAAAATCTGTAAAGAAACCCATATAATGAAATAAGGGGAAAATCTATTTTGAATGTTGCACTGTACAAGGCATGTCAGTCTCTGAGCTGACAATTTTACCAGAAATTTAATAAATTTTACAATTAATTTTGCACCCAGTCCACACACTAAACTGTCCCATCAATTGGGGATCCAATTAAATGTTCAAAACTTGAAATGTTATAGTTGATAGATATAACTGGTCACTGGGTATTATTGAGTGCTGACTCTATGTGTACTTAATAATTGGTTTTGTATCACCTGATTTCGTCCACGAGGGGTTTTTTTTTTTATTAAGCTGGCAATCTCGTGGTCGACATTATAGGTGTTGGTGTGGTCCTCCACATTCCTCCGGTAGCGAAGAGGAGCTTTAAGGTGTTAATAGTTCAGCCATGTGGTAGGTCTTGTTCTCGTCTATTGCGGTGGACCCTAATTACACACCATTATATATATTAGCCAGAGTACACAACACAATGCCCCACTAAAGTTTGCACACCCCCCCAAAATACATATATAAAGTTAACATAGCTATAGAGCTACTTAAATTTAACTTGACAGATTTGTATGGCCAACATGCCTTATTTGAAAATCTTTATAACAGTAATTCTTCATAATACTAACTTCACCCAATGCGGGTTATCCTGTTTGCAATTTGACAATTAATTATGGCTTTGTACAATTTCATAAACTTTATACATAGTGTGAATATGTAGATACCACGTGGTTGAGAAGTTATTTCAAATACATAGTTTTTACTACAGAAAATAATATGAATTGGACATTATTTACTTTCAAAACGTGCCTCAATAAGTTTCTAGATATTAATAAAGTTTTACTGTTAATTCCAGTAAAACTTGTATGCCATCTAAACCCAACTACGATTGTGCAATAACCTAAGTGCGTAACACGAATCTCGTTACATCGATGTTAGATAAATTTTAAACCTAAATATTTGTATTTAAATTTACTTTACTTTTTAGTGCCGAAATTCTGACACGTGAATGAATATAGTTTTATAAGGTTTTAAAACTTTTACCTTCAAAAGTGTATTGCACAACCGCCATGCGGTCTCGTACAGGTGAACAGAAATCAACTTACTTAGGCTTGTTAAAAACAGTTTTCTCCAATGAAATATTATAGTCTATTAATATGAAAGTAAGTGAGACTTACCGCAGCCGTTTATAGAACTAGCCTAACATAGTTGGAAGAAGTTAGACCAAATTCTCTTCATCTCCCGGAGTAAATACACCACGAGGCAACCACTTAGAATTCCAGGCAGCGACAAGAATAGAACGCAGTTGCTGCTACTCTTCGCCCGTCATCAGTATCTAGCGACAGGGTGCAGCACCGATCAAGCTCTAACTTCACCGGTAGTCTTTCCTATATCCACGGGTAGGGTGCAGCACTAATTAAACAACGGTAATTCCGTACTGCCTATAACTACCGGCCGTACATTTAGTCGTTTCGCGCCGTCTCTCCGCTAGAGATCGGCCCACTCTCCAATTGTTAATTACTGAATTTTCACAGAATCTGCGTGACTCGGCACACCCTCACCCCAAAAGGGCAACATTGTTGCCCCAAGGCTAACTCACAGCCTCTTGGCTAGTCCTCGGAAATCTCAGAAATTTAATCGCTCTTGGGAGAACAGAGGCTCAGGGTGAAAACGAAGTACGAGGAAAGAAGAAGAAGTGTAGTGTGAGAGGGTACTGCATGATGACTTGATCAGGGTCAGCATCCAGCACAAGAGAAAGAAGGAGAAAAGACGAAAGACGTCGAAATCAAGAACGCCGTCTGAGTTCTGACCTCCCAAGGCCTCCCCAAACTGAGACCCAACTAATACCCACTCAGGACAACAACTACCCCCCCTTTCTCACAGGACTGGAAAATCTCAACGCCACTGCGACCATCCTCTTGCGATCGTCTCCGCCAGGCCACCCCCACAGGACACCCCCACAGGACACCCCCAACACGTCACACTCTCTGGTGACCACCACCTACTCCTCCTGCTGCCACTCACACACGCGTCCGAAGACCAAAACAAGGTAACTAATACCTTGATATGTGAGTGCTCATAACACTACTGTCCACATCTGGACTAACCAGTCATATGCTGCAAAACAAGACATCACAAATCCTTGACATATGTAACTGGTTTTTGTTTAAAAACATCCCTATACTAGGGCGGACGGCCCCTATTAGCCGGACAGAGAACCGCATAGAGGGCACGCGAACATCTTCCCTTCTCCTACTCTTTAATACTGCATAACTATCAAGGGGGGTTTACTTCAGCACAGCAACGTCAAACAACCTACCCGAGAAATCAACTAGGGAATGCGGCATGGCCAGTACCCTATAAAATCAACGACAAGTTACAACAAAGAAAAATGAAAACGACACTAAACTCAATACCCACGTAGTCACAACTCTTCCAACTAACTTCTCTTCTAACTCCTCTCGGATATTTTTTTTTCCTTTTCTAATTTTTTTTTTTGCTTTTCCCTTTCTAATTTTTATTTGTTTTTTGGTTTTTATTTTGTTTTCTGTGGGGAGGGGTAGGAAAATTGGGAAGATGAAAAGGGCAAGGATCATTGAAAGTTCAACAGCTAGGACTAAGATAAAGGACATGGTTCCCTCCGAAAATAAGAATGGGTGGAGAAATCCATGGCTCGCGGAGGCAGGGTCGCAACCCTGAAGTAGATGAACACCACTGGGAGTGTGGGGAGCATCTACCCGCTACCCGTTAACCGCTACTTCTCACCTTTTTATGGCGAACTTTAGGAACCCGTTCCTTTTGGACACCTCTCTCTGAGAAACTATCTCGTGTTGAGCAGTACTGATTTATTTCTTCTGAAATAGAATCCAGGTAACTTTCCTGACTACTTTTACCCCGATTTGGATTATCCTCAACCTCTAACTCCTCTACTTCTACCTTCTTCTCTTCTACAATTTCCCCTGGTTCTATTTCTTCCACCTCTTCCTTTTTCTCATCTACATAATCCAAATCACCATCACGACACTGCACATCTTCATCCTCTAGTTGCTCACCTGGTCCACCTGAAACTTCTTTCCACTCCTCGGAATCCTCAACACTACTTACAGAAAGCGTCTGCACATCTTCACACACTACATCCTTCTAACCCCACAAACTCCACAACGCTGCCTCCCAATACCTCATCTACTTCTACCACACTTGCAGCCTGGACATCCCCTTGTCCATCCGCAACCTCAGAAACACTTGCGGCCTCCCTAACACTTACACTTATACTCCCCTGCGTAGCATGTGCAGACCACTCTTCTGCCTCTTCCTTCGATTCCTCTTCTTCACCACTCTCAGCAACTACAACTTCCTCAACCTTTCCCAACCTGGAATCCAGCTGTCCAGGTCCATGTGCAATGTCTAAATTAAATTCTACTAACGATGGTAAAGCTCCGCCATCAAGTGACTTCTCATCTTCCGGCGTAGGCGATGATGATGTTACCGGATCTGGATCCGCCATGAACTGAAATGGAGATACCGGAACAAATTCTGCGACATCTGGATTCAACCATGACCTCCCCTCTGCGTTCTGTAATTCAATATCAACAGACGGGTTCTTGTTGTCTTGTACTGATCCACAGAAATTACTTCGCTTTTCTTCTTTCTCCTCATCTTCTTCATCCACCACTGTATTAATCACTGGTAATTCCTCTGGAACCTTCAAAGTTACCTTACTCTCAAAATAGGAATAGCTTGCTACCGGCTCCCTACTTGCCGATGTTGGTTTACTCAAGTAACTTCTTCTTTCCCTGTTCGTTTCATATTTATTTATTTTATCTGCTGTAACCGTAGCTACAGTCTTCTCACTTGCCACCCCCGTGTAGCCTCCATAACCTCCGGAGTATTCCGTTTTTTTCCAACCGCCACGTTTGTCCTTCTTAGACCTTCCTGACAAACCACTGGAGTATTGGACATCCTTAACAGCTCTTCCCCGGTACTCGTCCCCTGCTCGGACAGTATTCGAAACAACACATAACCGGGATAGATCCGCGAAACAACGTGGACGTCCTGCAAATATTAAACGGGATCTCTCTTGGGGATTCAGTCCTTCCATAATTACTTCTACGACTTCGGTCTCGGGCAACCCTAATCTTAATACCCGGGCAGCTTTCCGTATGTCCTGCACGTAGTCCCCCAACGTCTCTCCGTTGGCCTGTAAACGATAGAATGAATCCCACTTAAGCTGGGAACGTCGTCGAAGTGGTATGAAGTAATCCAACACTTCCCCATGAAAAGCGTCGACAGTGCCGCCCCGACGCAGAGTGTTGGTGACCAACCCTGCCAACGAACCCTGGCAATACGGGTATATAAGGGACAAGACCTCCCCATCGGATACACCCGGATAATCTGCCAACTGCAGGACAAGATCCAAGAAAACCAGCAGCTGGTCCTCATCAAATGCATCAACCACCGAAGGTTTCCGGAGAACTCCTGAAAGGGGGTGGGGCAATTTCTGAAAGCATACCGCCGCCAGAATTGAACAATTCGAAATACACAATCAAAAAAACATTACTCCCACAAAAACACCTAACACCTTACAAAAATAATGACAATAATAACACTGGAATAAGAAAAACTCAAGTACTAAACTCCTTCAAGTAGACTGCGGGTCCACCTACCGTTGCGAGAAACTAGCCCACTAACTGAACTGCTCTCACTCTACGACACTAGACAAATGGAACGCGACACACACACAAACACACAACACGACAAAAACACCGACCAACGAAAATTTATTTAAACAATTTCTCAATGTTACTTCCGATTCCCGTATATCGGAAGAAACCGACTGCCGATCGGGCCATACCGCATAATCAAAAACAACACCTCCCCAAACATGGGTAAGGTAATACACCAACCAGGCACCGAACTGCGATAAGTCCCGTTTCCCAAGGGATGTCCCCTTCTAAAATTTCTCACCACGTGGCACTATCAACTATTCAAGGCGGGCACGTACATATACATATATATCTCGAAACCTTAAACCTAACAAAAATATTTTCAACTTTAGATATAGGGCCTTTTAAAATTTTCCTAAGTTCCATCGGAACTCCCAAAATGTCTCCTAAGTTTGCAAGCCCCGTCACACCCACAGGACCCACGTGTTGACCCTAATCTCAACCACGCTCTGCTACCAAATGTAACCCCTCTTTAACTTAAGCAGTAAAAAAAAAGATTATTTTTTTTGAAAATTTTTTTTGAAAAAATTTTGTTTTTTTTTTTTGTAAAGAGGGGCCACAAGTTAATTATAACTAGGCTAAAGCCTAGAGAAGCCAAAAATGCACTGGATCCAGTGAGACGGGACTTGCAATGAAAACTCATGAATTAAACAATTAACAAATCCCTTTTATTATTCTATCTCAGTAAACAAATCAATAATAAAACAAATAAACCCAACAGTCGTAATCTATAATTCCCTTAAATAGTCAATTAAATAAAGTATACTTTCTCAACAAGGCCACCTGAAAATATGTATTAATACCAAGAAAATAATTAGCTATGTCGCTTTACAAATGAATTGAAATTTAAAACCATTACTAACCTTGAAATAAGGTTTCCATTAAAATATTAATAAAATATAAAATTTATTTGATATGTTCCTTTTAGAATGCTATATTAAAATTAATGAAGATAAATGGTATAGATTCCTTGCTAATATTAATTATAATAATAATTACTCAAACAAATTAAATAAATTGTAAAGGGTGACAATTCATATACTTGTTATAAAGTTAAATAAAATAAATTATTTTCTTAAAGAATGATCAGCAATGATTAATTGAGATAGAATACCTGTTATAAAAAAATGATAAGGATATACCTACATAATTCCATGTATTAACTTTCTTTTATAAAAAAGACAACCAAACCAACAAACCCTATATCTAAAGTCCCCACCAAAAATACACTAAATGCATAATACTTAAAACCCCCAAAATGCACACACCAATATACAAACATAACATGTTCCACAATACAAATACATTATACAATAGTATACAATACAATATACATAAGGATCTCTTGCCACGCCCCTTTTTATATTACCCCCATGGTGTATATAAATTCTTACTTCTTTTATAATTATCCCTGTTAGGATTGCAATTTACTTTTATATTACCCCCATGGTGTTGGTTGATTACACATCACGTGTATTAGATAATGCTTAGGCATTCAGTAGTCCCCAGGACATAATAACTTTCAAAAATTTTGGCTAAGTGCCTAATGCAGTTATACAATTCTGCCCCTCTGGGCTCTATTACTGTGAGAAATAAAAAATATTTAAAACAATGAACAACCAGTTATCATAAATAATTTAAAGAATTTATATATACTGAAACATTGCCAAGTAATAAAAATAGAAATATTGCATAATATTATAACCCTATGAAAAATACACTTGGCCCAGAGACCGACATGTTAATAGCCAGTTGATTCATCTTTCAACTTGTCTCAACAAACAAGTTCAAAACTGTATCAACATGCATTCCTTCTGGATGAAACTTGTGGAAAATGCACCTACCTACCCCAGTAACTTCTATACAATATGAATTAAACTGATTTTAAATTAAGAAAAAATATATATATATACTACTGAATTGAACACGATAAATTACTAATAGAAAGAATGACTTAAAGTCTGTAAAGAAACCCATATAATGAAATAAGGGGAAAATCTATTTTGAATGTTGCACTGTACAAGGCATGCCAGTCTCTGAGCTGACAATTTTACCAGATATTTAATAAAATTTACAATTAATTTTGCACCCAGTCCACACACTAAACTGTCCCATCAATTGGGGATCCAATTAAATGTTTAAAACTTGAAATGTTATAGTTGATAGATATAACCGGTCACTGGGTATTATTGAGTGCTGACTCTATGTTTACATAATAATTGGTTTTGTATCACCTGATTTCGTCCATGAGGGTTTTTTTTTTTTTATTAAGGTGGCAATCTCGTGGTCGACATTATAGGTGTTGGTGTGGTCCTCCACATTCCTCCGGTAGCGAAGAGGAGCTTTAAGGTGTTAATAGTTCAGCCATGTAGTAGGTCTTGTTCTCTTCTATTGCGGTGGACCCTAATTACACACCATTATATATATTAGCCAGAGTACACAACACAATGCCCCACTAAAGTTTGCACACCCCCCCAAAATACATATATAAAGTTAACATAGCTATAGAGCTACTTAAATTTAACTTGACAGATTTTTATGGCCAACATGCCTTATTTGAAAATCTTTATAACAGTAATTCTTCATAATACTAACTTCACCCAATGCGGGTTATCCTGTTTGCAATTTATGGCTTACAATTAATTATGGCTTTGTACCATTTCATAAACTTTATACATAGTGTGAATATGTAGATACCACGTGGTTGAGAAGTTATTTCTAATACATAGTTTTTACTACAGAAAATAATATGAATTGGACATTATTTGCTTTCAAAACGTGCCTCAATAAGTTTCTAGATATTAATAAAGTTTTACTGTTAATTCCAGTAAAACTTGTATGCCATCTAGACCCGACTACGATTGTGCAATAACCTAAGTGCGTAACACGAATCTCGTTACATCGATGTTAGATAAATTTTAAACCTAAATATTTGTATTTAAATTTACTTTACTTTTTAGTGCCGAAATTCTGACACGTGAATGAATATAGTTTTATAAGGTTTTAAAACTTTTACCTTCAAAAGTGTATTGCACAACCGCCATGCGGTCTCGTACAGGTGAACAGAAATCAACTTACTTAGGCTTGTTAAAAACAGTTTTCTCCAATGAAATATTATAGTCTATTAATATGAAAGTAAGTGAGACTTACCGCAGCCGTTTATAGAACTAGCCTAACATAGTTGGAAGAAGTTAGACCAAATTCTCTTCATCTCCCGGAGTAAATACACCACGAGGCAACCACTTAGAATTCCAGGCAGCGACAAGAATAGAACGCAGTTGCTGCTACTCTTCGCCCGTCATCAGTATCTAGCGACAGGGTGCAGCACCGATCAAGCTCTAACTTCACCGGTAGTCTTTCCTATATCCACGGGTAGGGTGCAGAACTAATTAAACAACGGTAATTCCGTACTGCCTATAACTACCGGCCGGATATATTTAGTCGTTTCGCGCCGTCTCTCCGCTAGAGATCGGCCCACTCTCCAATTGTTAATTACTGAATTTTCACCGAATCTGCGTGACTCGGCACAGTTGTTTGTGTGTAATTGTTTGTTTGTTGCTGTCATGTCTGTTATTCTGTTTCCACTGTACAACACGACGATCTCTGTGACCGCCGTCAACAATACGATGTTCTTCGAACAAATCTGAACTTATGAGAACTTCGGCTTGTCGGGTTGCAAGGCCGTGGTCCAAGGTTCTTTGTTGCAAACGTTTCGGCCGTGACTTCGACGTCCGTCTTCAGTGCAGAAGGCTGCAAAACACTCACAAAGGTTGCGTAGTCAGTTAGGTTAGGGCTAGTGGCTGTGAGTAGGACACCCATATTTATAAACGTTTGGAGTCCGCACAAAATTGTTGTCTGACACCACCAGCCAATCAGAAAAACATGAAAATTCAAATTGGTTCGCCACAACTCGCGTCCATAGGGCACTCAATGGGAGAGACTCACCCTGCAGATTCATTGCAGTAGATGCATGTTATTGAATCCGGACAGACTTTATATGCAGGAGAGGGAAATAGGCACTCACCGACGACAGAAGCCTCGTCTTTTCAAAGAGTATGCGATGGTCGGCATTGGCGAGCGCGTATCCGCTCTAGCAGACTTTCTGTGTTCAGTAACGTGGGCATGGACACTGCGTTTGGTAGTTTCGGTGTACAACTGGCCGCGTTCCTTCACCGGTCTCAGAAACTGCTGGATTGTCTTGGTCGGCTTGAAGATTGGTCTCACGCCACTCCGGCTTAGAAACCTGCCAATACGATCAGTCACGGCAACACAGTAACACAACACAACAGCACAGCAATATAATCTTCAAAAGCCTCTAACAATATTTGAAGTTAATTATGTCCTTAAAAATATTGTTTATTTTAACAAAATAAAATTGATTTAAATCAGTCTATATTTTTAACGCAGAAGCAAACACGTCTGTGGGAGAAAGCACTCCCGGAGCGCAAAATTAGTGTTTACTTTGTAAGCTGTGTAAAAGTAAACACGATTAAAACACTTTCGGAGTTGGAGCGTGACCGCGTTTGTAACAAGATAGAAATTTAAAAGCTGTCAACGTTTATTAAACCTTTGCAAGCTAGCTTCGTTCCACATAAATGTGTTTCACTCATGTAAAATTGTTCAAATACGTACCCTTGCATGTATTGAGTATTGTAAACAAGTAGATGCTCGTATCGTACTATTGGTGTAACAAGTAGATGCTCGTACTATTGGTGTAACAAGTAGATGTATCGTTATCGTACTATTGGTGTAACAAGTAGATGCTCGTACTATTGGTGTAACAAGTAGATGTATCGTATCGTACTATTGGTGTAACAAGTAGATGTATCGTATCGTATTGGTGTAACAAGTAGATGTATTGTATCGTATTGGTGTAACAAGTAGATGCTCGTATCGTGCTATTGGTGTAACAAATAGATGTATTGTATCATATTGGTGTAACAAGTAGATGTATTATATCGTATTGGTGTAACAAGTAGATCCTCGTATCGTACTATTGATGTAACAAGTAGATGTATTGTATCGTATTGGTGTAACAAGTAGATGTATTGTATCGTACTATTGGTGTAACAAGTAGATGGTCGTATCGTACTATTGGTGTAACAAGTAGATGTACTGTATCGTATTGGTGTAATAAGTAGATGCTCGTATCGTACTATTGGCGTAACAAGTAGATGTATCGTATCGTATTGGTGTAACAAGTAGATGTATTGTTTGAAACATTATTAGCCGGGCGGTTAGTCCGTGGTCTATAGTTTATGCTGACTGATGTTTCGGCCTCTCTATTGGAGGCCATCGTCTGTGTCGGTAACAATTGCACGGTGTCCGCCAGTTCACCCCAGTTATGAGGTAGAGACTTACACTTATATAGATTTTCAAACCAGCACAATCTGATATGGAAAACAACATCAACCATTCAGCATCAAGTGCTATGTGATTGGCTTGGGAGCACAGCATGCCAAATCCTATTTAATAGGAAGCTTTCTCCTCTTTTATTTGCCGCTTTTTGCATTGCCGAGAGGCATTCCCGCGGGACTCTCAACGGGCTGGCGAAAGTGTAAAGACCCGTTGCGGGCGTACAAATCCTGCCTTCTCCGCGCGAACCTCCCAGCCAATCAGCAGCTGCGATTCGACCAATAACAGCCACTATCCTCTCCCTCCGCTTAGCAAAACAGGAGGTCCTTCCATAAAAGAAAGCACCAAGACCCTCTACCGAGTATTACACACCAGCATCAGACAGCCATCAGAGCACCATCCGGAGGCTGCAAACACTGGGGGGCAAACATGAATCTGTGCCCCTCTGCATCTGGCATCTGGCATCTGACATCTTGTATTCATTGTTGCTGCTAATTACCTACCCCTGTCTCATTGGGGGTTACCTTTCACGCTGTCATAGTTCGGCGCTCCAGAGCGTTGTCTCGATCGGGGACTTAGGATTGCGTGTAAGTCCCCAGGAGTTTCTCTTCTCGAGCCTTTAGAAGAAGCCTACGTATTCGCTCGCTTTATGACACTTTGTGATGTCTGGCGAGTAGATTCTTCTTTGTCGGGGTGCTCGTGTGGCCCACAAACCCCTAATCGCCGGACTCGGTAAATACAACCCACGGCTACCTGAGTCTTGGAAGCGACCCGGTTTGTTAGCCCCGGTGATATAATCCACCTAGCAAGAATCGCTTCACGCCCTCCCATAATTAGAAATTAATATATATACCTAAAGCAACCTGACAAAGTGGCAGGAGTCCATTTGGAGACTCGGGGCGCTGCACACCTCATAGACGCGCTCCCTCCTGTCACCTCTTTTATTCGTCGCGACGGAACCATGTTTAAAGAGGATTCAGCTACACGGATTCCGTGTACAGCCGAGGGAAGTAGGCACTCTCACGGCATAAGTTCTTGGTCTCCTCAAAGAGAACGCGATGACCATCGTTGGAGAGTACATGTGCTTCGTAGTGGGGCATAGGAAACTGAGAATATTCTTGTGCGGATTGAGAAGACGAAAGTAGATCAAATGGAAACGATCAGCAATGTATACACTACAGAAGGAACTACTTGCAGCCGAAACAAGTTTCAGTCAGCCTAACACATGAAACCCATTGACGAATTACCCTCGCATTTTGAAAGCTGCGAGATACGTTCATAAGCAATGAAATGATCCTTTTGTATAAAAATTACAGAGTGCTTCGCCATTTTACTATATCACTAACGATAGCCATGTGTTATACGATGTCCTTGTCATTGTCCTTGATGTCCACGTCTTTTTCCCCCACCACACAATTTTGCTTTTCCTCTTATATCAGTTATTTATGTGTGAAACATTATTCTAATGCTGACAAGATCCATCAGTGTAGAAATATTTTGGCCAAACAAAACCATAAATGAATTATTATTTTAGCTAGCATGTATGAACTTTTTTCGACTGGTCAAACCGTCGCCTTAAAAAAACCGTCGCCTTTTAATTATGCCTTTCCGTTGACGCGTATAAAGATGTCAACAACACCATAGAGAGCAGAATTAATTACCATAGTAACAAGTAAATAAACAAATGATATTTAGCGGAATTGGAACTGTACCTTTATCGGTTCCTGTAGTTTTTAATGTTTTCAATATGCGATTGTATCGATATATTTTGTATACAGGTACGTCAATATATTTTGTAATTGTCTTAAACTATTATAAAATTTATGTTTGTACATATTATTGGTGATGCAATAAATAAGTAATGAAATATATTAAATACTACTATTAAAGATGTCAAAACACCATGGAGACCAGAATTATTTACTATAGTAACATGCAAATAAACAACAGCTATTTAGCGGCATCGCAACTGTACATTTATCCATTCCTGCAGTATATTTTTGATGTTTTACATAATATGCGATGTCATCGATATATTACAATGTGGAAAAGAAGAAGTGTACTAACTGTAAATTATCATATTACTTAATCCAAAGCGAAAATACGTGTTGTTTTCATTTGTGAGGTTAGGTGACAACGGTTTTTGGTTTTTAGTTTACTGCTGAAATAAATAAAAGTCATGGTTGAGGAAAACAACGTTTAATGTGTTATACAATGCTTCTATCACAGTAACACTTAAATAAAGAATTTAGCGTTTCTGATTTAAAAGGTAATTTATAAATATCTCAAAAGGCTTTATAAACGGGTACTTTTAAATCTTCAAAAGCTGTTGCACCAACATAATAATTTAGTACAAGTTAAAGTAGTACAAGTGTGAAAACAGCTTGGGAGAGCATTTGACTAATGAGTACAAAATTGTTATACGAGCTGACAGGAACGCCATATAGACATAGACAATAAAAATTATATTAAAATACTTATTAAAAGTCAAATATTCGCGTGCGAAGCCGCGAGTAACAGCTAGTAAATTATATTAGTATCAATGGCATTTGAGTAAACTAATGTATTCTGCGATGGTAAATTTGTAATTGTAGTGTAATATTTCTAGTTAACAGTAATCTAACTAGAAGCAACTAATTTGAATGGAGATTGACATCACTAATTTAGTACTTAACTTTAACACAAAGCTTTGCTTAAAAAACTGAGATAATAGTCCCAAATAGTTCTGTTTTTAAAGACAGGATTTTCAACCTAAAATTTTGTTCAAAGTAACGGCCATCTTTATTGATCAAAATTAGTGAACGGAAGTTTGTTGTTACTTGAGAAATTGTGGTGTCACGATTACGTTTCTTTAATGTAATTAATAAATCTCGTGTGTATGTGTGTTCGTATGTGCGTGCCCCTGCGCAAAAGAGATGAACATTGTATTTTTACGTGGGTGCGCGCTTGCGAGTTTGTAGCAATTTGCTGTAAATATCTCAGTGCTGCTTCATAAGTTGAAAATCGTGTATATACATTATTATATATAATAAGAGATTATATATGTTATATATTATCTTATATATCTATTCTCTTATTATCATTTACCTTCTAAAGATAAAATTTATTATTTATTTACTCTTCCCCTTATTAATAAGATCTTTCTGTGTGTTTGTCTGTAATAAGATTTTATTACATGTGCCAGCTTGATTGGAAACGCTCAGGTATATAAAAAACTTTACAAAGCAAAACTTTTACAGATTCGTTAAAAA
Source organism: Magicicada septendecula (assembly GCA_034769895.1). Taxonomy (NCBI): domain Eukaryota; kingdom Metazoa; phylum Arthropoda; class Insecta; order Hemiptera; family Cicadidae; genus Magicicada; species Magicicada septendecula. The sequence continues at coordinate 43,035,668 of CM068373.1, read as the reverse complement.
CTTTACTTAGCCTATATCAAAGACAGGCTTATGTGTTATGACTCTTAGCAGTGGCGGCTGGTGACATTTTAGTTTGGTGGGGCTCCACTACAATTTTCAACTTTCAACATTTACCATTATCATATATTAGTGAAATTTATATACTATTACTAAGTTTTTACCTGTATTGAAGCTGAAGCTGTGATAAAACATTGGTCCAGTCCTCTTTGGTGGTGGCGCTGCTGCTGCTGTTGGTGTTGATATTTATGATTATGATTAATTATGATTAAGTTCCAACCACTAAAACCCTACACGTTAAAATTCAAACAAATTATAATTTTTAATTGACACATTAAACTTATAGACATTAAAATTTTCAAATGAAAATATAATAGTGAGTAGTGTTCTTATATAAAATCAGAAAAAAATCACTGTTTTTTTCACAATTTTCCGATCAGGTTATTTCCGATCTGACGATGAGCTGAGAAGCTTGAAAGCGTTAATCTGAATAATTTTTCTATAGTGGTGAGAAACAGTGATAATTCTGTTTGTGATTATAACCACTAACAAAACTTTCTTAATTTTCACAATTTTATTAAAAAATGAAGTCCATTCTCCTTTCTTTGCAACTGGAAAACTTATTGATAACTTTGTCATTAAAATTAACAATATTTTCAATCATTTCTTTTTCTGTGCTTAACATTGGTAAAGCAGCAAGACGCTCTTGTGTCACTGCACTTCTTTGGAAACTCTTAATCCTTTTCAACGTGGAGAAGCACCTGTCGGGCTCAGCTGTAGTCTAGGGTGTAGTTAGAATTATTTGGAGCAGAGTGAACACTTCTGTGCAGGACTCGGCAATTTCTGTATCCAACATGATTTTGTAAGTTTTCATAACCTCTGAATTACTGCGCAATTCTTGCCTCTCTTGCATACACAACAGATAGTTCAGTTTCCAAACGTTCTTTACACAAGAAGAAGCATCAATAATCTCTGCAAATTTGGGTGAAGAACTTACATTGTCTTTAGAGAGGGAGAAATGTAACAGTTTTGCTGCTGACACATGTTTATTAAAAGAAAATCTCTCTTTTATCTGATAACAAATATCACACATCTCCTTTGCAGAGACAAGATTATGCAATAACGTTTTCCTTTTCTTTATGAATGGAGTGTCTTCTTGTTGGTCAGTAACAGAAAAAAGTCTATTTCTTTCATTCATGATTACATCAAGAAATTTATTTACTCCATTGCATGTAAATAAATACTACTGAATTGCATGAAATTTATACTACTGGAGTCTGCATTATGATGCTGCAGCTGGTTATATAGGGTGATTCAAAATTGCACGGCAATCTCTCGGAAGCTGATTCTATAGCTAAAAACAAGACACAAAGTTCATGTAAACATTGGTCCGAAAACGGTTCGTTAGCGAGTTACGGCTCACGAACCAGTTCGCCTTGATTGCTGCTCCCACGGTAAAATGACGCCATACTGAAATTCTTGGGGTATAAAGTGAAGGGTAAATTTGGTGGTTTATTATGAGTCTTTATCTGAAAAATTGAATAAAATAGGTCCCAGAGCTCTATCTCAATTAGTTTATAAGAAAACTGTGTAAAACCCAAAACATTTGAGTCGAAAAACACAAATTTTTAGAGTTGGAATACAATAACTTCGTTAATTTGCGAATAAACAAATAAAAATTTCTAACTTACCTTGTAGAGAATTTAATTGTGAAGAAATTGATGTGTACAATGTCTATTAAAAATAAGTACAAATTTGAGAAATTTGACTTTAATTAAAAACAAAACAGACCAAAATGCGTCAGAAAAGTGTTTCATTCTAAACAAAGCAAAGATTTTCGTAAACGTGTTCACAACAAATCCAATTGAAAATAAATTAAAAACTTACATTATTGATTTTTTACTTCCATATTCCTTAAGGAAATGGAAGTATGGTAATGGCAAAAAAAATCGTGTTCGAGATTATTGCAGATTTTGATTGTACTACACTCAAAACATGAAAAAAAGTCGTTTTTCGAAAAGTGTCTGTGTGTGTGTGTGTCTGTCTGTCTATCTGTCTGTCTGTGTGTAGATTTTTTTCTATGGCAAACGATAACAGCCGCAAGTTCAAACAGAATCAAATAATTTTTTGCATACAACCCTGATTTGTAGAGTACTCAAGACGTGTTGTTTTTGGTGAAGATCGGTTAAAGGGAAGGGGTAGTTTACCAGCAACAGTTTTTTTTTTATTAAGGGTAAATTTTTTGGCAAACGATAACAGCCGCAATTTCAAACAGAATCAAATAATGTTTCGCATACAGCCCTGAATTGTAGAGTTCTCAAGATCTGTTGTTTTTGGTGAAGATCGGTTAAGGGAAAGGGGTCGTTTACCAGCAACGTTTTTTAACAAGGGTATTTTCTATGGCAAACGATAACAGCCGCAAATTCAAACAGAATCAAATAATTTTTTGCATACAGCCCTGACTTGTAGAGTACTCAAGACCTATTGTTTCTGGTGAAGATCGGTTAAGGGGAAGGGTTAGTTTACCGGCAACATTTTGATATCAAGGGTAATTTTCTATGGCAAACGATAACAGTCGCAAATTCAAACAGAATCAAATAATGTTTTGCATACGTCCCTCAATTGTAGAGATCTCAAGGACTTTCGATTTTGGTGAAGATCGGTTAAGGGGAAGGGGTCGTTTACCAGCAACCTTTTACGTTTTAACAACAATAAAGTACTTGAAAATTCATTTAAACTTTTTGGAACGACGGTAATTGTTAAATATCGGTATGGAGAACCATACATGAAATTCCATGTTCTATGATTTATATTTAAAATCATTTTCGAAATGAAATGTTTTCATAGAAACGACTTCTTTCCACTTATTGCTTCAGCCTTCCCCACGGTACTGTGGTCACTATTAACGTATAGGCCTACCACCAAACGTTATCGCACTCGATTTTCACTGATGTTGGCAGTCGACGGCACTGTCGAAACGTCTGGTTTTGCAGAAAACATTGGACTACGGCCAGAACAGCCCGGGAAGGAATTTTAACAACAAACTACTACTTTGTTGCCGATAACGTAGTACACATATAAAAATTATCCCCTCCCACTTCAACTATAATTTTCTTTTATAGAAAATTACCCCCACCCCGTTCAACTAGCCTCTTCATTTATAGATATTTCATCTACGTTTCTACAGTGTATTATTAAGATCTTATCATGATACTTTATTTATCAAAATTAAGTACTTTACTCTTGTTACAACAAAAAATGTTTCAGGTAAACTCCCCTTTCCCCGTAACCGATCTTCAGGAAAGTCAACAGGCCTTGAGTTCTCTACAATTTAGGGATATATACAAAAACTTATTTGATTATGTTTGCATTTACGGTAGTTACCGTTCGTCATAGAAAAAATTAACCTTGTTATCAAATAAAACGTTGCAGGTAAACTACCCCTTTCTCTTAACTGAACTTCACCAAAATCAAGAGGTCTTGAGTCCTCTACAATTCAGGGAAGCATGCAAAACATTATTTGATTCTGTTTTAATGTGCGGCAGTTATCGTTCATCATATATACAATTACTCTTGTTAAAACATTAACAGTGGCCGGTAAACTACCCCTTTCCCTTAACCGATCTTCACCAACACCAACAGGTATTGAGAACTCTACAATACAGGGCTGTATGCAAAACATCATTTGATTCTGTTGGAATTTGCGGCTGTTATCGTTTACTATAGAAAAAAATTACCCTTGATAAACAACCGTTGCTGGTAAACTCCCCCCTTTCCCTTAACCGATCTTCACCAACAACAATAGGTCTTGAGTACTCTACAAATCAGGGCTGTATGCGAAAAATTATTTGATTCTGTTTGAATTTGCGGATGTTATCGTTTGCCATAGAAAATACCCTTGTTAAAACATAAAATGTTGCCGGTAAACTACCCCTTTCCCTTAACCGATCTTCAACCAAATCAACAGACATGGAGAACTCTACAGTTTAGGGCTGTATGCAATTAATCATTTGATTCTGTTTGAATTTGCGGCTGTTATCGTTTGCCATAGAAAATACCCATGTTAAAACATAAAACGTTGCCGGTAAACTACCCCTTTCCCTTAACCGATCTTCAACAAAATCAACAGACCTTGAGTTATCTACAATGGAGTAAGCTATGCACAAAATTATTTGATTCTGTTTAAATGTGCGGCAGTTATCGTTCGTCATAGAAAAAATTACCGTTGTTAAAACATAAAACGTTGCAGGTAAACTACCCCTTCATCTTAACCGATCTTCACCAAAAACAACAAGTCTTGAGAACTACAATTTATGGCTGTATGCAAAACATTATTTGATTCTGTTTGAATTTGCGGCTGTTATCGTTTGCCATAGAAAAATATTTACAGACAGACACACACAGACGTTAATCGAAACAAGTGTGGAAAAATTTATTTGATTCTCTTTGAATTTTCGGCAGTTATCGTTCGTCATAAAAAAATTACCCTTTTTAAAACACAAAACTTTGGTGATAAACTACCCCTTTCCCTTAACCGATCTTTAACAAAATCAACAGACCTTGAGTTCTCTTTAGTTCAAAAAGGTATGCAAAAACGTAGTTGATTCTGTTTGAATTTGCGGCTGTTATCGTTTGCCATAGAAAAAAATTACCCTTGATAAACAACCGTTGCTGGTAAACTCCCCCCTTTCCCTCAACCGATCTTCACCAAAAACAATAGGTCGTGAGTACTCTACAAATCAGGGCTGTATGTAAAAATTATTTGACTCTGTTTGAATTTGCGGCTGCTATCGTTTGCCATAAAAAAAAATCTACAGAGAGACACACAGACACACACACACACACTTTTCGAAAAACGACTTTCTTTCATGTTTTGAGTGTGGTACAATCAGAATCTGCAATAATCTCGAACACGATTTTTTTTGCCATCACCATACTTCCATTTCCTTAAGGAACGTGGAAGTAAAAATAAAATTATTTTGTTGCCAGGCAATAAAATTTTAATTTTTCATTTTAATGTAAATCACGTATGAGTCAATAGTATAATGGATTAATTTACACTCAAAATGTAGAAACAGAAAATTTTGTTACAAACATCAATATCGTTCGTGGCAGGCAAGCATATCTCAGTTATGTAATGTTTACGTTTCCATTTTATTGTTATGACTACCGCAATAAAAAGGCAGGGAAGACACACACACACACACACACACACACACACACACACACACAATTCGCGTTATTTCTGGCCTCACTCATGTTTATTTTCTTACATTTGCACGCTTTTTAAATGGTAAGTGCCGAAACCCATACCAACATAACGCGTGCAAGCCGAAAAAATGTCCAGCGTGGATAGCGATTTGCTTCCTGTGGATCGCTGGGCAGTGTAACAGCACGTGTTTACAGAGGAACGATTCATAGACAGACTTTTCGTCTTTAGGGAATGAACCCTCTGCAAGATGCTGAGGGTCCATGAGTGACTTCGGAGCGCTCCTTCTTTTCCGCGTGTTTGTTCTGTGAAACGTACACTGTAGATTCGCAGGTTTACTCTAACCAACGCTCAATAGGAAATGTTGAAAATTTTTGTCCACGGTGTACCCTCATACACACTAAACCTGCTCTGATGTTTTAATTACGGACATCATAATATTAAAACTTTGGAAACTTGAGCACTACTTAATGGAGATCAATCATTAACTTACACAAGCCATTAATTTTATGCATATTTTTTATATATATGTGTACTACGTTATCGGCAACAAAGAAATAGTTTTGTTAAAATTCCTTCCCGGGATGTTTGGCCGTAGTCCAATGTTTTCTACAAAACCAGACCTTTCGACAATGCCATCGACTTCCATCATCAGTGAAAATCGAGTGCGATAACGTGAGGTGGTATACATTAGTGACCACAGTACGGTGGTTAAGGCTGAAGCAGTAAGTAGAAAGAAGTAGTTTCTATGGCAATATTTCATTTCGAAAATGATTTTAAATATTAATCTTAGAATATGGAAGTCATGTATGGTTCTCCATACCGATATTTAACAATTACCATTGTTTGAAAAAGTTTAAATGAATTTTCAAGTACTTTACTGTTGTTAAAACGTAAAAGGTTGCTGGTAAACTACCCCTTCTCCTTAACCGATCTTCACCAAAATCAAAAGTCGTTGAGATCTCTACAATTCAGGGACGTATGCAAAACATTATTTGATTCTGTTTGAATTTGCGGCTGTTATCGTTTGCCATAGAAAATTACCCTTGATAAAAAAAGTTGCAGGTAAACTACCCCTTCCCCTTAACCGATCTTTACCAAAAACAATTGGTCTTGAATACTCTACAAATCAGGGCTGTATGCAAAAAATTATTTGATTCTGTTTGAATTTGCGGCTGTTATCGTTTGCCATAAAAAATACCCTTGTTGAAACATAAAACGTTGCTGGTAAACTACCACTTTCCCTCAACCGATCTTCACCAAGAACAATAGGTCGTGAGTACTCTACAAATCAGGACTGTATGCAAAAAATTATTTGATTCTGTTTGAATTTGCGGCTGTTATCGTTTGCCAAAAAAAAATCTACAGACAGACAGACAGACACACAGACACACAGACAGTCAGACACACAGACACACACACAGAGACTTTTCGAAAATCGACTTTTTCATTTTTTGAGTGTAGTACAATCAGAATCTGCAATAATCTCGAACACGATTTTTTTGCCATCACCATACTTCGATTTCCTTAAGGAACATGGAAGTAAAAGAAGGTAAGAATGATTGCGGAATCTATCGTGGAATAAGTGTGACTAGCTCTATTAGAATGTTGTACTGTTTAAATTTGAAGGGAAGAATAGGAAAATAACTTAGATGAAGTGCAGTAGCAAAGTGTTTTCCGAGCTGGTAGTTTTCGTGTGCACAATATATTGACTTAAAGAGAGGTAATTCAGAATTGTGCTGTACACATTTAAGTACTCATTTAATTTTTATTGAACTTGAGAAATCTTATTTCAAAAATTTTTTTAAAAATATATAAACACTTGGTACGTTTCACAGTTTTTTTTTTAAACTCTGACAGCTGTTTCGACTTCTTAAGCCATTGTCAAAGGGCTGAATGAACACTAAACAGAGAATGTAAGGGTGGTTAACATCGGTTTAGGGCGTATATCGGAACATGTGTGAGGTTTGAAGCTGGTGAGGGGGTTGCAGGAGCTAAGGGAATGTCAAGTGTTTGTAAAAACTAAATATAATTTGAATGCAAAATATAAAATTAACTATACTTTGTATACAATTTAAAAAACTTTTGTATTAATATATTTCACCAAGTGCCCAACGAGTCATCAATTAATATCGTGACAACTTATTTGTTTAATACTAAGACAAGTAATAACTTGTAACAGGCGGGGGCCTAGGGCTTTTTCCCTAGCAGTGTGAGGTTGGGGGCCTATAGCGCCTCACACGCCTTCGCCGTCCCTTCGTAGCACACACTACGTCAGCGTGGCGCGGAAGTGAAACTGGCCCTTTGGCTGGAATGGAGCTGCGTATCCAGGGTAAACATGTGTGCTGCGCCAACAGGAGCCACGGTACTGCTAGGTAAATAGCTACACGAGGTGTAGTGAACCCTAGTAGAAGGCGTGAAACGGGCCCAGGGTTTCCTGGGTTCCTGGTTCAGTAGCTGCACTAAGTGCAGTGAATCCCAAGTAGCGCCGCATTGTTTTCGTAACCAGGGCTCACATCACTGGGAAGCAGTCTCAAGTTGATCCGTTCTTTGGGAAGGCAGCGGGCAAACCCAAAACAGACACCCCAGTAAGGCGTGCGGGCAGACCTCGCACGACTGAGTAGCGACCCCTGCGGGTAGCCGGGGAGGGGCCTCGGGGACTCACGGTGATTATCGCCTCTAATTTCGGCTAAGATACCACCCAAATACGCACTGCTTTTGAGCCCAGCGAGTATCCTTCCTTCGGTGGCATCGGCACTGATGGTTGAGAAATTTGAATATTGCTCGCGCGAACGGCAAAAGGGTGCCCTCTTACTTATATCAAGGCTAAACGTGTGTAATTCGTGAATGGGTACCAGGGTGTACCGTCCCTGGTCAGCAGCTCTGTCGGACCTTTCACGCCAGTCCGCAATGGCCATTAAGTACACAGATGAACTCTAGTGGCACCTGGCTCGCGCCGCTTATTCTCCCCTCTTCAGCGAACTGGCGTCCGTTGAGTCGGTGGAGTCCGAAATTGGAGCAAGCGAAAGGGGGAGGATACGGGGACCTGCGTTACCACTGTTCTGACTGGGTAGTGTTCGCCTGTCACCGCCAGAGGGCGAAGGAAAAGCCATAGACCTCCAAAGGGAGTTCCTGCGGATAAACCCCGTAGGTCGGGACGCGACCATTCATGGCTTCGTGGGATCGTCGTGTTGATCAGCAACGTACTCAAAGATGATACCACGGGATCGTGAACCAACACGGCCGGCGGTCCTTCCCCCCTCCTGTATTCACGAGTTGAGGAATGGTTTTTTGATGGTTTTTGGTGGTTGTGTTTGACTCAGATGGGCAGAGTTTTCCTAAAACTGGTTTTCTGGGAGTTTGGGTGTGTGTCTTAAGTCCTTTTGATTTTTTGGAGGGCCACATCCAGTTCCTCTTCTGAGGTTCTCCATCTCTTCTCGTCTTCCTCGACGCTATGGCAATCTACTGTAGAAACGTGTCCTGTAAAGTGTACAGCAATCAACAGGTCAGTGTGATTTTTGGAGTGTAGACTCCAGCCGTTCTGAGTATTGAAGGTATAATAAAATGATTGAGTTGATTATAAAATATAGCCTTATTTATATTTAACCTATTGTGTACGTGTAAATAAAGATAAATAAAGGACCTACAAATAAAAAGATATACAGACGCTTTGTTGATCGGTCTTGGTCAGTTGGGACGAAACAACGTTTTTACCTGTTCTTATGCGGTCAATCGCGCCCCGCAATTTCACTTACTGACCAAATCTGTCATTTAGAAACTTTCCAATTCTGACCTTCGATGAGATTTTAATTCAACAGCTTTCCATTTGTGAGCGTAACCTCTTTCTTCCAACATTCTTGTTACATTAGGTTAGGTCAGGTCAGGATAACTGAGGTCAGGTTAGCTTTGGTTAGGCTAGTTTAGCTAGGTTAGGTCAGGTTAGGTTAGGTTAGGTTAGGCTAGATTAGGCTAGGAATGAATATAATTACGATGGTGATTTCTGTATTATGATAACAACATGAAAATGCAATTGACCGCAACTGACCGGGTTCAAATTTCTACCTCTGTCACAACTGACCGTAATTTATACGATAGGGTCGCAACTGACCACGGTCCTTACTGCAGTATAGGTCCTTACGTCCTTCTTAGTTTCAGTAGCTACCCATCATGTACGTCCTCTTTTCAATGGAAAAAATCTGAAGACACATAAAACAAAATGGCTTATTTAAAACTGATCTGTTATAAAACCTGTAATGTTTTATAACAATATTCTGTCATAAAATTTATCTCCGTTAACTATGCTTTGACTAACGCCAATCGCAGCATGAAGAGTCGTGAATAGATGGTGTACAGTACCACACGAAGGGCAAGCCCGTCGCCCGATCGTGTGCTGCGTCCCGAGCTTCAAACAGAGCTCGTACCGCAGGCACCACAGTTGAACTGAATGTTAAAGGTGTTGCCTGCTAGCGGCCGTAGATGAAAAGATCTACGGTGTACAGTAAGGCTGGGGCCATACGAGCGCACTTTTAACGTCCGTTGCAAAGGGTGTCGTGTCGTCCGTCATAGAATTATGAAGACTCATATCGGGTACAAAACACAAAGTACGCGCCTCCCTATTAAAGCACGTTGATTGTTGACCGACGTGTTTACGCTACAACACACGTTGAGCCGTGTCGACGTAAGTCACTGCTTTCTGTAGGTTTACGAGAGAGACTAGACAACGCTCAGTCAGCGTAGGATACTTGTCAGTCGTACTGTATTTTTTGCCGATTTGTAAGAAGTATGGGTATTTCTGTACTTGCAAATGCTGTTCAGCAACATCCGGTTTTGTGGGACACAACTGACAATGATTATAAGAACAAATTACATCCGAAAACAGTTGAAAAACTTTAGCGCATCTTCTCGTAGAGGTTTCTATAAAGTATTAAACTGTCCACAGCGGTATCTACCCGAGTTTATGGGATGGACTCACCACTGTTTTTTCTTCGTTTCATTTAAATATAGATAAGTAAGGCAGCCAAACGCAACGGCGTCTTAAAGCCCCATATTTCACGAATTTCTTGTAACAAGGTAAGGTAACAGAACTTTCAGAATGAATAACAGTGACTGACGCATGAGATCCGATGACCGTCTGTGAAAACACGTCCGTTAAACATGCGTTGCAATGGACGTTCGTATGGCCCCAGACTAAGGGCCACCTGATATTTTTTTCTCATTTACGTACTCAGCCATTCATCTGTAGTCTCCAGGTAGAGTAAATTTATATCCATGTAGTCATAGTGATAGTCATCCATTTTTTACATGTTTTGGCTGAAGAAAGACGAGTGCTGCGCACACCCTTATTTGTTGTCTTATTTCTTGGTAGTCGCTGGTAAGACAAAGTTCCTGTACTTTCCTCCACAAACACTTCTTCATGTGGAAAAAACAACTATTTACCTCTGTCGAAGAGAAAACTTTGCGAATCATGAATATTGCCGCTTACTCAAAGTGTTTTTTGTGGTTTCCATTCAGGAATAGATTCGAGGATACATACTGACCTAGGTTTGTCTTTTCTTATTCGGCAGGAGATCAAATGACAGAGGAAAAACATTTGTTTCCTCATTTCTACTTTCAAAGTCTGCGTGAATGGTATAAATTTGTCCAAACTGCTTACTCCAACTCTTGAACGTTCTATCCACGAAAAATATCTTGAGTGCTTTTGGCTTTCTTCGTCTTTATTGCCACTGAACAGTACACGACTTTCTTACGAAGAAGGCTCGCTTACACGAAAACTACTTTCGCCACCCATTTTCAAACACTCGTTATCAAGAACAATTTCATCGAGCGTTGTCTGCTCTTTTTGGTTTCCTTCAGACAGTTCTGTGTGCTTGCATTGTTCTCCTCAAAGTGCTATATGACGAAGTTTCTGATGCAAAATCGTGACCTCAGTCATGTAGATCACCCATTACTTCTGTATATATTTGGGATATGGTGATGCATTCCTCTCGGGTTCTCTGTCTATAAATACTACTAACAATACGATTTTTTATTTAAAAACGAAAAATTGTTCATTATTGTTAAGACTGTTAACTTATAATAATGCCTTTCGTGTGTACCACCTGAAGTAGTGTAGGAGAAGGCAGGGTAGGCTGAATTATGTGAGCCGTACGGCATACAAGGAAGGCAGTGTGGCCAGCACTACGCTTCATCCGCCCATTATTATCCCCAGGATGTTATCCCAGATACTAATTTTCAACAGGCTTAATTATTTCTCTTTAATTTTTTGTAAAATCTCTATGACATCAACTAAATACAAAAATAAGAGAAATTAATTAAGTAAGAAAGCGCTCAATAATAATTTAACAATAATAGTCTTTGGGCCACAGACACAAAAATTTAGAGTTTGATAGAAAATGTTATGCTCTACAAAAAATGGCTAGTAAAATGTTATCATATCTTGAGTGGTATTTTAGAAAAACACAAAAATATACTGGAAAACACGAAACCAGAAATATATTTCTCAAGATGGCGACCGTTCCAAGCCGTAAAGTCTATGGCCCACAGAGATGATTTTTTTCTTTACATAGGAAATTTTATGTTCTAAACAAAAGGCTCAGTACGATTTTATTCTATCTTGAATAGTTTTTGCACAAAAAACAAAGACATGGTGGAAAACAATTAACGGAAATGGATTTTTCAATATGGCGGCTGTTCCCACCAATCGATTTTAATTGAGTTTCGCTGGGTTGTTTCTAGGCCTAACCCAGACATGTGTACCAAATTGCAGCTTGTTCCGAATTATTTCCATTGATAAATCTAATTTACCTGTACTATAGTTTGTTTAACCTTCTTCAGTCGTTTATTTTCATCTTATTTATCCAGCGGTTTATCACATTTTCTTGTGGACAAAATCGGTGTGTGGATTTACTATAATTAATTCGTTATACAGTAGCTTATATGTCACTTGACAGAAACGCAATATTCGATAAGTTCTGGCGGTGAAAGATTTCGTTGATATTCGGTCATTCTCTAATTTAAAAATTGTGTCGACGTTCTGAAAAAATTGGTTGTCACCATCAAGGTCTGTTTGGAAATACTGGTGATACTAGTGGCTACTGGCGATAGGGTTGCAAGGTTACACAACCCCTAGAAGAAAATTGGCTTCTTAATAATCTTCTATAAGAGACATAATGTTTAAAACTTTTCAATCTACTGTATTTTAAGGCAAAAATCATACGAGTACAGGTTGGCTATAGAACCAATGCCCCCCGGAAGATTGTAACCAACCCATTAGCTATGTCCACACTAGTGCGCTTTTCGTGCATTCTTTTCTAGCACACTAGTACTAGACCTTCCTCTAGCGAACGTAACGCATGCACAAAGCATGGATCAAAATCAGTTGGAGGTCACCGTTTTTAGTGACGCATTCAGTAACGGACGTGCTTCCACCACCAGTGGATCTTCTTTCAACATTCCGTGCAACTTCATGGTTTTACAGGAAGGTTTTGTTCTGTTTTCATGATTACTGTGACTGTGTTGATTGTTTACCGTGTCGGAAGAACAAACGTTGGCCTTTTTTGAAGATACAAGGTCACATTGTGCCTTGTGGGACATTACGGTCAAAAATTATACAACCAAAATGAAAATAAATGATGCTTACGCTGTTTTGGCTACGAAGTGTGAACTGACTGTGAAAGAACCCCGGGAAGCATTGATGAAATGAATTGCTTGGATACTTTAAATAAGTACATTAAAGAAGTAAATGAATCACCGGTAGTGTGAATAAATACCTAAGTGTGATTGCTAATTTTACTTCACCTGGTATTGCTTCTCTAAAGCGAATATTTTCTTTCTCGATCTGAGGCTTCACCATTTGTAAAAGCATGCAAAAGTTCGTTCTAGACATTCGCGTAAAGTTCTGAAACAGAACGTTATCATCCAGGTCTCTCATATGTCCAAAATTCCGAGAACTTAAATAACATTTCAACCATATCGAGCGTTGATATTTTTCACGCCTTTGTATAACTTTTTGAGCACTAATAATGCATCACTTATACCCGCTAACATAGTCACGTCCTTTTTCACGTTTACACTGGAGGAACACTGACAACTGTGACGCACAAATGTAGAAACTTTGTGGCATACGTTCAGTACTTTCGGTCTAAGGCATGCGCAAAAACTACTCGGTGTTGAAAGCAGAATTGAAAATTTAAGGCGAAGTTTAATTTGAAAGCGCACAAGTGTGGACATAGCAATTTGTTCACCTTGCGCTGCTGGAAGGTTTCCAACAACCAGGGAAACCGGAGTTCGTGACATCACTCACGGAGTCGTTACATTGACAAACAGCAAAACATCGTCAGCTATTGATTGCTGTCATCAGCTTTTACGTAAGGAGCATATGCAAAAGCTTACTGACTTTCCGTAAGTACATGGTAATAAAGCGTAAGAATAAACTATTAAGCACAAATTTATATTAACTTCCTATATTTATATACGAATATATTTCACGACAATAGAAGTAGGCCTAACTATCATCATAAGTTATATATTGATATTCATTTCATGTGTATAAAAATTAACAGATTCCGTGCACTTAAAAGATTCTGATTATTAAAGTGATTCCTGTCGAAATCGATACATGTGTTTAAAATTATGTGAACACTACTGAAATAGGGACACTTTTCATAGTGATGCAACGACTATGACAGCACTTCTCAAAACCTTCAAGAAGATGTTTGAACATATAAAAAAATGCATTTTTAACAAACTGCATTTAAAAGTATAATAAATAAAAGGTATATTCAAAAATTAATAATAAATTTGTAATTACACTACACTTTCGTTTATCCGGAATTGATGGGACCGGAGCCTTACCGGATAAACGAAATTCCGAATAAACCAAACTAATGGTGAAAATGGAGGTAATAGCAATGTTTACCTACCCCTATACAGAAAAGTTGCGTTTTTTATTTTAAAGACTTTATTCAAACTGTGATAACCTACAGTAGGCCTACTGTATTTTACGAGTAAATCTTAAGGAAAAACAAAGTCTATTTCAGAATATTATACTGTATATACAAGAAAAAATGTATTTAGCATTAGACATTATACTTACATTATATTAAATTCAGTACAGTGCAGTAGTGTGCCGGAATTTGAATTTTCCCTGCGTGATTTGAAAACCGTGCCGCCTAACCAAAGCTGGCTGTGTGGGCGTTGGGAGGCAATGCTGACTTGATCAGTATGCCGCGACAGTGATCGGCGACGCGATATAGTAAGCCAGCCAACTGTAACAGCTGACGCGTTATGGACGGCAATTCCCAACTTGTTGTTTTACGTACCGTGATAGGTTCGCTGAACGTGTGGTATCGTCTCAGTTCGTCTCCAACCTTGCAACTGGGTGTGTCTGACGGCCAAAGGGGAGTAACTAGTCGATTTGTATTTATGTAATATCTGAATATGGTCTCGTAGTCCTTTAAAGCGCTTCAGGTAAGCTCAGTTATTTGTTCAATGTTAATTAAATGGTGGGTTATGTGTGCTATATTGTGTATGTGTGTGTGATCCTTTCTTATTGTAAATTAAATTACATGTTACTTCCGGTAACTGAGAGCACGTGGCGATTTTGCATAAAAGGTAAAAGGTTTGGTAGTGATAAAGGTAAAGCAGATGTTTAAGAAAGAAAAAGAAAGTAAAGCTATTTAAGGGTAAATGTATAAAATTAACAAATTAATAAGAGCAATGAAAGTTGATAATACTCGTGAGAGTGAGTGTAGTGTGTGTGTTCTGTGGCGAGAGAGTGTAGGGGTGGATTGTATTTTCTGACTGCCCACTACAAATAAAAAATGTTATATGGTCTCCGCACAGTCGGGATAGAAGGGGCTGCGAAGATGTGACATCTCAATCGGTCTTCATCTGCAGAGCAGGATAGCACCAAGCTCCCCAACGCGTCAGACTCAGATATTCTCCTGCTGCTCAACCCAGGATACATCGCCCCGGAATGAACCTGGAATTTCTGGACACTTCGGCATCACCACCAATAAGGATCGCACACTCGTCTACAGCGTATTAGTTCAGCTCTTCAAAAGCACAGGTGGGAGAATTCCAATCATGACAACGGTCACCAACAATTCCAGCCGTGTTGGGCCAAGTGTAACTGACATTTATTTCATATAAAGACAGACTCTTAAACAAGAGGTTCCAGTAGCTCAGCTATTTATAATATAATAAAATTGTAATTAAACATTTGCATGTAACTTAAATAGATATGATTAAAATGATATTATTCTTAGATATTATGATTGATATTAGAATTCAAGTTATTTGAAAGATTATAATAAAACTGGAATTAAAACATTTTTGACATAACTTAAATAGATGTCATTAAGATGATATTATTATTGGATGATATAATTGATATTAGAATTCAAATTATCTGAAAGCACATAATAAAATTGGAATTTAAACAATTTCATGTAACTTAAATAGATGCCATTAAGAGGATCGATATTAGAATTCAAATTATCTGAAAGCATATAATAAAATCAGAATTTAAACATTTGCATGTGACTTAAATAGATGTCATTAAGGGGGTCGATATTAGAATTAAATTGTTTGAAAGAATTACAGCAAATTTTATGGTAACTTAATGCATGTTGTTAACCAAAAAGAGCACTAATAAAAATTGTTACTGTTCACATAAGTGTTTTATTGCAAGTTCTGTCACTCTGTGCTCCAGCACATTTTCGCTCCATCTAGGCCAAGCGTCTAGTTTTTAAAATTTACGTAACGGCCTAACTGGGCCGCTACAGTAGTAGCATTTCTAAAAATTAACAAGTCTAATTAGCGAGAAAAACAATAATAAACACCCATACATGAATGATCAATGTCTTTACTTTTTAAAAAAGTCCATTATTTTTTCCGCTTTAGCGATGTTTCTCTCTTCTTAGCTGTACGGTCACGGAGTATTTTTAGAAGTAATAGTTTTGCTGGGTTTGTCTCGCTTTGGCGCTCAAAATAATTTAATAATTTTTCCAGCATTAAAGTAGCCTCTAAATGGTTGATTCCCATTGCTACGTCGTCCGCATCATCATCATTATCATCGGAACTTGAATCTTCGTTCTTTGACTTTTTAGAACACTCAGCGACGACCTCGTCCTCAGAAAGGATTTGATACCCGGGATCATATTGGTCTACACCTACATTTAACCACTCGGATACTTCTTCCTCTTGAATATTTTTACAACCTTCAATATCTTTTAACAATTCAATAATCTCTTTATTTCCAGAAAGATTATCATTTTTGGCACTTTCTGTAGTTTCAGCGTCGCAATTTTTCCCCATTTCTGGCCACAGCTTTTTCCAAGAATTTCTTAATGTTTTTTTAGAAACATCTTCCCACGCTGCAGCAGACATATAAATTACACCTTTTATGTTAATTTTCTTCAAAATGGTTATAATATCTTATTTTTCTCCTCATTATCTTCTATTATTTTACTCAAAAGAGCTTTACGATATCGCCGTTTTAAAGGCTCAAGCGAACCCTGGTCCAATTGTTGGATTAGGGAAGTCACATTAGGAGGAAGGAATTTAACAAAAATGTCACCACTCTTCATCTCGTTCTCTGCAGGATGTCTAGGAGCATTGTCAATAAATAAAATCGCTTTCAGAGGCAGTCACTTCTCTGTCAGATGTTTTTTGACATTAGGTACGAAGTCGTGGGAAAACCAATTTTTAAATAAATCCGCAGACATCCAAGCTTTTTTTGGAATATGTACAGTACCGGTAAACAGTTAACACTTATATTTTTTAAAACCCTTGGTTTCGCAGATTTGTCGATCAACATCAGCGGCAGTTTATGTGCACCTGTGGAATTTGAGGAACAAAGCAATGTCACACGATCTTTACTTTTCTTGTGGCCTTTAGCTTTCTCATCTAGTATAGACACCAAGGATGATTTGGCATCATTTTATAAAACAACCCTGTTTCGTCGGCATTATAAACTTGGGATGGTGACACGTTTTCGTCTGAAACAAATTTCTCAAAACTTATTTTATACATGTCACTGGCTTCGACGAGAAAAGATTACGGTAACATATTAGAATATGAATTTCTTTTGGTTACTTCTTTCTTATTAAAGGTCTGATGATATGCGCAATAAGTGGTCATACATTTATATTCTTGTAACCCAGTCATAGGCAACCTTTGAATTTAAGGGGACACATATATAACTGAGACCAGTTCGAGGGGCGCACCCCTCCCCACCTCATCAATGGAAAATAGAAAGGTGCGGAGTTCAATACCAGTACGCTACAAACATTAACTGTCGCTTTATAATACCATTGCACTTATATTTAGCTACGTGGAACACCGGATCAAAAAAATCTTTGCAATATTTTTCATATAAATTTGTGAAAACTTTGCACATTAGAAGTAGGTCAGCAACAATTTGACATCACGCACACGCACGTTAAACTAACAAAATTTGAAACGAAAAAATGGTTAAACAGGAAAACATTTTAATAAAGGTAAATTAAAGAACTTTCCACAATAACACTATTTATTTTCATAAAGTGCACAGAAATGTAAAATTTGAAGAAAAAATTACTTTGGGGAGAAAGGTGTTTATAGGCTCTGGGCGACAAGCTCGACAATCGTATTGGGAGAAGACGTAGCGCGATTCGGTAAATGTCTGGTAATAGTTTATAATACAGTACTTTTAAGCAGGTACAATGCGGGTGCGTTCCATGGTTCAAAAGAAAAGAAAATTCCAAATAGCTTCGCTGGCGCGGCAGAAACATTTTGGCCCGCGGGCGCAGAGTTGCCAACCGCTGTTGTAACCGAACGGAAGCACCCAATTCGTTTATAATTTTGTAACTGTGAAATTACGATAGCATAATGTAGATAAACATTTCTGAATAATTGTGATTTTAATTGTTGTCAGTATTTCAAATTGTGCATTAAGCTTTAAAAGTAGTATAAATCACTATCACAAGACCGAAAAAACCTTGAAGAAACATTTCACACAGCTTATAAATATTACCCTTGAAATTATGTGCGGTTTGTAACCTTAGTATTAAGCTTTGGTTTCTTCCTAAATACTATATTCATACTGTACGATTCACTGTTAATCGTGTAGCGGTTAAAGTTACAGAGAAGAATATATTTATAAACAATAATTTGTTATAAACTATGTTAGTTATAGAACTTTGTTAGTTATAAACTACAACATCGTTATAGAACTATGTATACTAATAAACAACTGTAAAACTTTGTATGTCTATGTCATAATGGAAATGAAAATATGTGTCTTAGTAATTACGTGTCATTCTATCAAAATTTCGAGTCTATACGAATTAAGCATAACACTTTATACTAAAAAAATATTTATTTATAAAATATTACCTTATTTACACAAATAATGTAGTATTTTTACAATGTAAAGAATGAGAGATTTGTCATGATTGGCCACATGCCTGAGGATGGACACACAATAAGGCATAGACGTAATAATTGTCCACAATTTTCAGGTAAATAAGTAGAGTTACTAATAGTGTTTGTTGTAATATCCGTCGTCTCCACCGCCGTAGCCGGATCTCGCACTGGCATGTGACAGAGCGACATAATGAGCGCCTTTCGCTGCCGCTACTTCTTTGGTGTCAGCTAAGTAACCGGACGACAGGACAACAGGATACGCCAGAGGACCGTGATAAGCACCACCTCCGTAACCTCCACCAGATCCGTAACCACCGCTTCCGTATCCTCCGCCGTATCCACCTTCGCTTCCACCACCGTATCCGCCGCCATAACCGGAATCATATCCGCCTCCGTAGCCGGAACTGGCTTTAGCGCTTAGAAGTGCGGCGTAATGGGCGCTCTTTGCTGCCGCAACTTCTTTGGTGTCCGCCAGGTGACCGTTGGGCAGAACAACCGGTATAGCTATCGGACCGTGGTAAGCGCCTCCACCGTATCCGCCACTACCGCTGGATCCAAAGTCTCCTCCTCCATAGCCTCCTCCATATCCACCTCCGAGTGAGTAAGTTGCCTTTCCAGAATGGAACAGGCAGATCAAGGCGGCAGCTAAAACCTGTATATAGTATGAAATATTTAATTAATTCGTACAACATTTTCAAAATACAAATTTTATTGAGATGTTTTAGGCTTGTCCCGAATCCCTCTTCAGCCGTATGGTAAAATTAAGAGGAGACGCACGCCAGCGCGTGCCGGCGGCTGGGAAAGTGGAGGCACCCAGGAGAGAGAGTAGTGTATAGGTGTATATTGTAGCATGACAGATTATCCACATTATTTTAATTTAAAAAATATCATATATAAAATAAAAATAAAAAATGACATCAATGAAAACCACTATAAAAATTAGTCAAGGACCACAAGGTAATGAAATAATAGTTAGGAGAGATAAAATAATTAAAATCAACCATCCAATAGGGTTTAAACATTGTATCATCGCACTAGAAGATTGAAGTCCACAGAAGGAGATGGTGTGAACACTCGAATCGTATGCCTGATATCCGTCTACCTGTGGCTGCCTTGGTTTATCACCCTACTGGGAAGAAAGATGTCAGTAGACCGAGGAGGTGGGTTCCGGAGCAGGTCTAAGGCCTAGTCCTTGGTGTGATGATGGTGATGATGATATTGTTTTTCTATTCAAAAATTTAATTTGTTTGACTTACTTACGTTCATTTATTGAATATTTTGATCAACGTCCTCAAAATAAATTGAAAGGCGTATTTAGTGTGAACATTTTTTTGTTAATTTGTTAATTGTTTATTTTTTAATTGGTTCTGCTTTGTTATTTTTTTTTTTTTTGCTAGATCCCATATTAATATTTATCTGATACATGTAAATCTGTTGTATATTATATATCTGTTACATGTTGATTTACATATGTAATTCTAAATTATGATATCCATATTTATTTTATAAAATGTTTGCTGTTAATCATTTAGTGTTAGTTTCCGGACGCTAGTCTAAAATTATCAAACATTTCCGTTTATATTTGATATTACTTATATTATGTTATGTATTTGTATGTTTATATTTTTGATTTTGTTCACATTCAGTAGCACGTGATTAAAAGAACTGTTTTAGTTGAGTGATGGTACATAAGTTTGACGTTTGACAATTTTAAACGTTTTTGCCATGTTGGTTGTATAGTTTAGAGTTGATAGAGATATTTATAGTTTATAGAGTTTAGAGTTTATACAGAGTTTAGAGATGAGTTAATTTTGTTTTTCTATATTTTGGCGACTTCTTTAACATTCTACAACGCAAGATTTAGGATCTTCGATTAAAGTTTGTAAGAACAATGTGATAAATTGCTCTAAGATAGTAAAAATCTTGTCAAAGGTTTCTTCTGTTAGGCCTGATAAGCGTACACGAGCAGTTAAAAATGGTACAAAAGATCCAAAGATAGTGAATGAGATGAATATCGTGATAGTTACTATTAGTAAAGAACGTTGCAGTTTCATGAGCTTTTAGCACTACGTACTACGATCAATCGAGATTGCTATTTGGGCATTTTACGCGGGTTGCACGAAGCTTTGTGTAAGAAACAACAAAATGGGGGGGGGGCGTAATTTAAGGAAATTGAACATTTTCAACGCCGTTAATGCGCCAGAACAATCGTTATTCTTTGTTCAAAAATTGTAGGAATTGTAGACACCCCTAATTCCAATTTCGATAAATATAACGCCATTATAAATTTCCTTTCCAAAAATGGATAAAAATGAAATGGTAATGGACAATTTGTAAGACATATAACAAAAATTGCTGAGCCATCTCAAGAATTTACTAAAATGTGTTATATAGAAATGCTTTGAAGACTCATAAAAACGTTGGTATATTTTGTGTTATACCTGACAGACATTATTTGGTAGCGATATACAGATTAATAATTTTAATTTCACTTTTTAATAAAAACACAAGTTTCATGAACTTTTCGATCAAACGTCGTACGCTTATTACAAAATTCACCTTTCCTACTCAAAGTTAGCCACAATAACTGGAACAAAATAATGACATGCAGTGATTAGAAAGTGATATTAGCATTAACGGAATTCATTGTACGAAAGGGGTATGATACTATTATTATATAAACACACATACTTCGAAAGAAAACAAATTTTATACTGAAAATATTTTCTATAGCCTACGTTAATAACACAACCAAATATTACTACTGTTAAATAATGTTACTAATGTTAATGTAAGTATTTGCTTGTGTTAATATTTAATACATTATTTGTTTTAACTATATTTAAAACAAAGTAAATATAACGTAAGGACCAAATTGATATTAGTTAATGTTATTAAAAATTTGGCATTATTAAAATTTCAGTGACTTATTAAGTGCATTAGTGATTAATAACTTGTGCATACAAATAAGTCTATTAGGCAATTAATAATGAAAACGTAAAAGTCGGTAAAAACGTAAAAATCGGTACAGTTGGTCCTACTCTTTGGTTGAATAGATAAACAGGCAAACCATAACACATAGGCCTAAATCTATCTAAATAACTGTAGTATACATGTTTATGTGGAGAAACCCTCAAAGCTTGTATAACTGAATGAATGGTTATTCCTAATTTTATATTAATTGTTTTGTACACTGATCGAATTGTCGCTCGTACCGTCACTTGGTAGGGCATTTTATTAATACTGAAACTGAATAAATAAACACTTGATATTGTTCTACTGATAATTACTGCTTCCCTGACATTTGTGCCACCATTTACGGCAGGTTCAGAGGTTAGATTTCAACTAATAAATCTAACCTCTGATGCTTCGATCTAGATCTGAGGTTCAAATTTAACCTGTAAAACGGTAGTAATTGGTGAAAAAATTGTCAGGAAAATAGAAATTGTCTGTAGACCTATACCAAGAGTTTATTTATTCAATTTAAGTATTAATTGTGTCCATTAATCTTAAATTAAATCCTTAAATTCGTAGTGACCGTCAATCAATACATTTTCCGGCGAGGGTTTGTGAGGAACGGTCAGAAATATATAAACACAACAGAACAATTATTAGAGTGAACGTGTTTGTGTATGTGGTGTTTGTGCGGTGTGTGGTCAAAAAAATACCATTACATTATAAGTAATTTAAATTGTAATAGTGTACAAATTAAGTCTGTGCTATTATAATTTTCTCGTTGTCTTAAAGAAAACATTTGAAGATGTAAACAAACTATATCAACTCCTTCACATATACAATGTTATATACATACGCACGCACATGCGCGCGCGCTCACATACACAAACACGTTCACTCAAATAATTCTTCTGTTGTGTTTGACATTTATTTTGTATTCAATACACAGGTCCTGATGATGACAATAAACATTGTCGAAACGTCGACACAAATAAGTTAAAATTTGTGTTATATTTTTGACCGATAATCACAAACCCTTCACAGAACAATTAATCTTAAAGTTATTCACGCACTCTTTTATATTAATGCAGTCATAAATACAACAACAACTAAGTAGGTCTTTCAAAAAAAAAAGTCAAAATAAGTTTTCTCAGTACTGTAATAACAAAATGTTATTCCCTACATATGCTTACTCACCAGACGTGGCATGGTCTGTGTACTCAACGCTGTGTGACGATTTCAGTACGGTAGAGTACGCTTTAAATACACACTAACACAGGATGTAGGATCCACCTATCAGCCCATCTTTGTGGTGTAACAGAAACTTTCGTTTTCATTTTCCTACACACACACGCGCGGACACACACACACACACACACACACACATATGGACACCACAATCCACATTTGATAATATTTAGGGCACATACGCAATTGTGTGCGCCATACACGCACTGCGGCTGTAAATATTCATATTACAACCTTCTTATGGAATAGTTTTGTGTGTGTTCTTTGAGCGTACTTGTTCTTTGTATCACAATGTTATTGTTTTTCCCTTAGGATGCTTTTCATGTGTAAGTAATTTTTATTGTACATTATTTTTAAAACGTTAATCTCTTATAGATAGTGTGATTTTATTTTGCTGTAATAATTGCACTTCAAAGTATTCGTCTGTTGGTAGAACTTGAAGTTGAAAAGCATAACAATCCTTTCTACACTAGGTTTTAACTACCTTTATCATTCATTATATTATAGTCTACAAGTCACGTATATAAGCATTTAATTGTAGTATTTGTAAACACTTGGTTACTCACCGTCTTGTGAGTTCTCTAAACTTCCAATAACAACGCGTTTCAAGGTTAAATCCTCATCATCAGGTTATAAAAACACCAATCCTTCCGAAGTCGTCAAAAAATCAAAAATTATCAACCATCACAAAGCATTTTACGTGAACGTGAACGACGTGAAGTGCTTTGTGATGTCTGATAATTTTCGATTTTTTGACAACTTCTCCAGAAGGATTGGCGTTTTTATAACCTCATGATGAGGATTTAGCCTTGAAACGCGTTGTTATTGAAAGATTAAAGGAGTCACAAGACGATGAGTAACCAAGTGTTTACAAATACTACGATTAAATACCTTTATCAGTTAACAGTTCAATTTGATTTTTGATATAAGCATGGCGACACAGGACATGAGTCACATATGTTTGTAAGAAGGTGAATTTGTAACAGTGTTAAATTCGATTTCCATTTATATTTTTAATTATTACAAATTCACAGACACGTTAAATTTTAAAAAACTTATAGTTTTATTATTCGTTAATTTTAGCAATTTATATTTTACCTATACTGCACAAATGTGGGAGACTGATACGATAGCATGAGTTATGAACTAAACTCTTACAAATATCAGTAGTTTTTAGAAACCCCTGTTGAGACATATATTTATAAATACATCTTAAAAGAATAATTCACGTATACATGAGACGAATAATACATACCTGTAGTTTGGATTTCATTTATTAACACCTAGTTGATAAAAGTAAAATAATAAAGAAGTAATTCCCTTAAAACATTTTGCTATTTCTGCTTGAAAAAAGATTTATCTCGGCAACTAGGAATAGAAATGTAATGTATGTAATGTGTGCCGTTCAGTTGATGTATTTGGGTAACAAACAATATAATAACTCTTCTCTTTTTTTGCATACAAATCAAATATAAATCCTGGAACACACATATCAAAACACCGATGGGTGTTTTGATATGTGTGTTCCAGGATGTCGACGCACAAAACACGTGTTATAACTTTGAACTGAAATACACATTACAGGATGTATGAAATGTATATAAATATACATAGGTATAAGTGTTATGAATAATTCTTCAAATATTAACTATTTCATCATCATCATCAAGGTTTAAACCAAGAATGTTTTGTTCCGGTCTCAAATAGGCAAATATTACAGCTGGTCACTCCAGCGCTTCCTCGGACGTCCCATACCTCTCCGTCCCCTCGGCTTATAGTTCCATAGTTGTTTGGGGATGCGGCAGTCATCCATTCGCAAAGATGTTCCCACCAATTCAGCCGATACTGGGCGATCCTGTCGAGCATACTCATAATATTCAGTTCCTGATATACAATATATAAAATGTAAATCTATATTTATTTTATAAAAAAATGAATATTTATTTAAAATACCTTACGCGTAGCTGTAAACATCTGTAAGAAAATTTTCACATAAACATGAGTACATAAAATTTCTGTTTGTTACATTTTTTTAGAAACCGTATTGTTTAAAAATGAATATTAAAGAGTTAAGAGGTCTATACAAATCAACTTAGTCACTGATATGAAATTGTGATAAAAATCCTTTCACCGTAGTTAGTCGTTAACTGACGTTCAATAGCCTTATTCGAATTAATTGACCGTCTTACTTTACTGATCATAGCGAGCGACATAGCATCGTATCATACATCAAACATCGTGATCTATGTATGACAGCAGCTAGTTATCAGATACATGATATGTGTTGGAATCTTGTTTCGATATAATTACTTCAACTTGATATAGCCTATAAAAACCACAAAAAGTAATTCACTTTCCCTTCCATATGATCAGAAAGTTTAGCCTTGAATTGTTATAATGTTTTATTTCTATCAAATTACGTTTTGGAGTGGAGGAAACTGTACATTATAATTGCTTGTTGGCGTTTAGTACAAAACCCAAATTTACTGACAATAAATGTTATTAACACGGCTGTGTTTATCACGAAAAGTTCATTAAGACAAGCTTTATACAAACAATGCTAATATGCTAATATTCTTATGCTAATATAGCCCTGTCAGAAGTAAGTAAATTTAAAAGCAAGATTTCTACAAACAACAAGTTCACAAAACAATTAGTAATCTGTTAATTAACTTCATTAGTTGTAGGCAATGTCAGATATCTCTTATGTGATTATAGTTAAGTAATGGAGCGTTAAGTAGATTGATTTTAAGGAGATCTCTTACATCTATCTGACATTTGAAGATGACACACAAAGATAAAAGTTATTCATCATCATCATCATCATCATCTTCACAACACGCATAGGCAAGGTACTGCCAGTTCCACCTTCAAAAATCCTCCAGCCACATCTCGTCCTGAGCCTACACACCCGTGTCCTATAAGTTTGTATTTCCAGACTTGTTCGGCCAGTCTGGAATCTGATATTTTTCCAAGTGATTCTTTTCTACAGTTGTTTTTAATCTTTTTTCATTCAAGTTAAAAACTTGTTACTCTTTTCTTATGCCCTCATTCCTTATACGGTCAAGTTTAGAACGCATTTTAACTCCTTTTAAGAAAGCCGCTTCCAAGGCCTGTATTTTACTATCTTGATTTTTAGTTGTTGTTCATAATTCACACCCACAGGTCAGTACAGGAACTGCCATAACTTTGTAGAACTTTAATTTTGTATCTCGACGTGCCTTATTTCTAAAAAATGCGATTGCTTGTCCCACAGGGCGTCCGAAATTTACCTAACTTACACCAATATCATAATTCTTATCATAGTGAAGGTCATTTTCCAAATAATTAAAATGGCTCACCTGTTCTAGCATTCAATCAGTAATCATTATTTTTCACGATATTAATTGATGACTCGTTGGGCACTTGGTGAAACATATTAATACAAAGGTTTTGTAAAATATATAAAAACACTTGGCAAGTTTCACAAATTTTTTTAATTAACTCTGACAGCTGTTTCGACTAACTTAAGCCATTGTCAAAGAGCGAGTGAATGAAATTACTGAACACAGGATGTAGGGGAGTGTAGGTGGTAAACATCTGTTTAGGGCGTATCTGGAACATCTGTGTTGTGACGGCGAGGGGGGGAGTGTGTGCATGAGACAAGGGAAGGTCTGGTGTCTTTAAAAACTAAATACAATCATGAATGCAAAATATAAAATTAACTGAACTAAATATAAACTGAATGCAAAATTTAAAATAATGATGAACATACAAAATAATATAAAATAAACTAAACTAAATAACAGATTTTAATAAAGGGGATACACAAAATTCAGTCTGTTCATTGGTTAAATTTTTGTTATTTTTTATTGCTTTTTTAATTTCTAAAATTTCTAACAAATCCATTTTTTTACCTTTTTGTATGTTGTGGAGTAGTGTTATGTTTTTTGTGTCTATGAAGTGAGGTTTTGCAGATCATTGCTTACAACAGCTGTCAGAGTTAATTAAAAAATTTGTGAAACTTACCAAGTGTTTTTATATATTTTACAAAACCTTTGTATCATTATTTTTATTCTTTTTGGCTCCTTGAAATGCCATTACCATTGTTTTTATAGTGGAAATTTTTATATTGTTTTGTTTCCAGCTTAAAAACAGATTTTTTCAAACCAGATTCTGAATTCTGAAGTACAAGCAAGTCGTCAGCAAACAACAGCGCATTCAAATAAGTGTCTCGTGATAACTTAATACCAGGGTTTACTAGATATTTCCATATCTTTGCCAGATCGTCAACATAAATGTTACAAAGAGTAGGTGATATACTGCACTCTAGTCTAACACCTTGTTCAACATTATATTTTTGAGACATCCTAAAATTATTTTCAACAACTATTCTTGTTCCTTCATGTTGGCCTTATATAATTCTTATAAGTTGTTATGGGTATTCCCGTTCTTCTAATATTTGCCACAGAAAATTTCTGTCTACTCTATCAAAGGCCTTCTCAATGTCAACAAAAGCTACCATGCGTTTCTTCATTCAACTCACGATGCTTCTCAATGATTTGTGTAATTGTAAAAGCATTGTCTATACAAGAGGTGCTCTTCGTGAAGCCGTTTTGTTCTTCCAAAGTAGGACGCTCGGAAATATTTAGCAGCCGGTGGTTTTTTATTATTATTGAAATATATTATTATGCGTATTATGCCAGTAACTACGCGCGTTATCCACATTGAATCATAAAACTCGTATAAGCGAGTTTTGTTACCTGCCAGAAAATTTCAATTACACTGACCTTGTAAGTAGAACCAATAAAGCTAAATATAGGGAATGCCTTTTTACAGGTCTACGATAAGCTCTTTTGTATTCGATGTTAGGTACGTAACTAACGAATAACGATCTTTAGTAAATCAATTTCTACATTATGGCCTTTAAAGGTAAATATCCAGTGAGGACTAAGATAGTTGTAAACAACAGCACTTTAGAACAATGGGGCGTTTCAAATATCTCGGCTCTGCAGTAAGCTATGAAGCTGAATACGATATTAAAGAGAAGATAAATAAATTTACGAAAATTTGTGTCACGATTCATAGAAAACTTAGAAATAAAATAAAACACAGCACAAGGGCTAAAATTTATAAGAAAATTCCAATATCCACATTGAAACATGCGAGAGAGGCGTGGGTCATGACAAAAAAGAAATGCGGCAAGATTCAGAGTGCTGAAATGCAGTTTCTCAGAAATACTTTATACAGTGCAAGATAGAATAAGGAGTGAGGATATCAGAGCAGAACTCGAAGTAAAGGACATAAGTGAAATTATTTCAATTTACAGAAGACAATGGTGGGAGCATTTGCAAAGGATGACATTGCCGAAAGCGGCACTGAACTATAAAGCCATTCGTAGAGGAGACGTGGGTCGTTCGAGGGTGAGATGGGTGCCGGAACAGGTTTATAAACAAAATCTTTGAAAAGAAGAAGAACTTCTACATCATGTGAAACAGTATTCTGATTGAGAAAATCGAGTTCATATGGCTTTAAAAGTATAGAAAATCTTGTGTCAAAATTTTTCGTGTTAAAATTAAAATATTTTTAAACCTATTTTAATAAATTATTTTACCTTCAATTATCCGCCTTGTGATTTCTTGTAAATCTCGTCTATGACGCGGTTCGGAGACTAAGCTCCATAATCAGATATGAAAATAAAAAATTAAGCTATATCACTCTTTCGATATCGTTACATAATAAAACTGTCAAATTTGCATATGAATTATACGCGAATTTGGGTGCGCACCCGTTCAAGTTCAATCTGCTACTGAGCGGTTGTTACTTTATCGTAGTCTTAGCGAGCAGACTCAAGGCGGTGTCGTACAAGCGGTTAGATCCAAAGTTCAGTTGGTCATTTAACAAGAAATCGTGACTGCTTAGGTTTGCGTATGCACTATAAGTTTCAAATTCCTCCAAGGCATTCATGAAAGGGCCCTTCTTACATACATGCAACGGTATTGAGTTGGAATTAAAGTCTTTGTAATTATGATTGTGTGAAGTCAGGTATCGGGCGTAATTAGATTTTAAGCTGTTATCATTTCTTATTTTCTTGGGTATATGTTCCCGAAAACGTTTGAGGAAACCTCTCCCCGTCTGTCCAATATAGAAGCAATTGCAATCATTGCATATTAACTTATATATACCAGTTTTTCCTTCTGGAGGTGTGTGTTTTTTTCGGTCTGAGAAGTAAAACTAAAAGTAAAACTATTATTATTCAATGAATATTAGTATGAATAAAATGAATATTAAAACAAATTTTGTTCCTCGATTTTAAGAACACAATGGAAATTATGAACATGAAAATGCAATATCACTATTTATTTCCACAAACATGTTAACAAACTATAACATTTTTTCTTACTGTTAGGCCGTGGTAAAAGTTTTCCATGTTTTTCACCAGACGTTCCATCAGTGGTGCGGGAACACAGATCAAAACACCCTCGAACGAATGACAAATTCGGTCATATAGACGGAACCTCTGGCAAAAAACATGAAAGATTTAGACCACGGCCTAACCACCCGGGAACCTATAATAATTCAAACACCGTTCGTGAATGCTTACGTTCATTTATGTTAATAAACAAGTTTGTAGTGACATCTATACAGCCAACATAACAAGGCAACATCAGAATATTTTAGCACATTGAATCAAATGTATTTTACGTATACCATATTGTATAGAATAAATATTTAACCTATAAGATTAAAATCCTCAACGACTTACGCTCGAAACGCTGCTGATTACAGAAAATAGAAATTAACTGTTTAGTTTCTATACTCGTCATGTTTTATAATGTACTTTCGCGCCAGCTCCTCAGATTACATTGTGAAATACTTAATTTATGCTACAACGTTGTCGTATAAAAGAAAAGGGGTCGTATTTGACATAAAATAGTCCACACATTTATAGCGAAGACTCGTAGAGCTAATGAGCGATAGTCCTACATATTTCATCCGACAACCCCGTCCATTTGTCTTTTCTTCTTCTTCTTCTTCTTCTTCTTCTTCTTCTTCTTCTTCTTCTTCTTCTTCTTCTTCTTCTTCTTCTTCTTCTTCTTCTTCTTCTTCTTCTTCCTTCTTCTTCTTCTTCTTCTTCTTCTTCTGTTCCTTTGCTAAGTGAAATAGATTTTCCCTGTTTCGTTCTTAAAATATCCCCAAGACATGTTTTTCGGTAGTCCACCTATCCAAGATAAAGTTATAGATGGTAGTCCCTGTACTGTCCTATGGGTGTGAATTATGGACAACGACTAACAATCAAGACAGTAAAAAATTGTTATAAACTTGACCGTATAATGAATGAGGCCATAAAAGAAGGCAATACAAGTTTTTCACTTGAATAAAAAGTTAAAAGAATACAGACAAAGATGGAAAGAACACTTGGAAAGTTTTTCAGATTCCAGACCGGCCAAACAAGTCCGGTAATACAAACCCATGGGCACAGGTGTGTGGGTAGACCCAGGAAGAGATGGGTGAAGGATCTTTGAAGGCAGAACAGACAGCACCTTGCCTATGCCATGTTGTGAAGATGATGATGATTATGCGTTTGCAACATCTACTAACCGGTACCAATTTCTCAGAAAAACAGTTAAAAATTTGTCATGGACATCTCATAAAAATTCCGATTCCAACATTTTTCTGTTAAACAGCAGGACTTACATAACTGATTCATTTTATACAGTAATGAAAGGAAAATATTACTGGATGTCTGAGCTTGTGTGAACTTATGCCTGTGTAAGCAGGAGATTGCTTCACTTGTGCTTATAAAGCGTAACACTACACACACACACACACACGATCCGGTTACAAATTAATTTTAACAAAATTAGCGTTTTTTCTAGTTACAAAAATCGTATCATACATGAAATGAGGATATTGTAGCATAAATGTTCATCGACCGAATTAATGTGTATTAAGTAAATAGGCGTAAGGTGTTAAGTATTGCTTCCAGACAAGTCCGTTTGATTTCGGCCGCTCCGGTTGAGTTGTCAAACAGCTGACTAAATGGCAATTGTTGAAATTATTATTATCAACCGGGCTGTTAGGCAGCGGTCTACAGTTGTCGTTATTGAGAAACGTTTCGGGCCCATCAGCGGAGGCCACCATCAGCGTCTAGATAGGCACGGTGTCAGCCAATTTATCTCAGGGATGAGTTGGAAACTATGTTGAGACTGTCGGCACCACGACGCACGGTATCCACAGTCGCTTGAGGCAACCGGCGCCGAGCACGCACTCTCCAACGCTTATCATCGCGTTCTCTTTGAGGGGACCAACATCTTGTCCTACTACCCTCAGCTGTACACGGAGTCCGTGGAAATCTTCAAACACGGTTCCGTCGCGATGAATCGAAGGAAAGAAAGCCTCCTATTGAATAGGATCTGGCATGTTGTGCTCCCAAGCCAATCAGATAGCATTTGATGGTGATTACTCGATGCTGCTTTCCAGCTTTGATCGTGCTGCTACAAAACTTTATGGAAGTGGACCTCCTCAGGCAAAACAACATGGTCTGTACCTCATCTCTGAGGTGAATTGGCGGACACCGCGCCAATCTGGACACTGATAATGGCCTCCAATGGCGGGGCCATAACGTTTAGTCCGATCGTGGACTAAGCCTTAAAAGTCCGGTTGGTAATAATAATTTCAACAATGCTGAAGCCGGGCGTGAAACGTTAGGAACGTAAATGTCAATTATTAGGTGGCTGAGTAATAATCTAAGTTAATTTTTATTAATTTAATTGTGGCAAAATATATCGTTAACTCTTAACTTAACGCGATAATGGGAGTTTAAATATTTAATATGAAGCATTCTTGATATACAAGTCAACGGATGTACTTAAGTTACATTTGAGAAAATGTAAGGGAATTGTAGTTTTAAAACGTGTTTGTTTATGTAGGTTAGCACTACCGTTTATTTGCAATTTATAAGCTGTCTGATCGAGATATGTAATTTTCGTTGAAACTCTTACTAGTTGATGACTCTCACTAATTTATTAAGGATCATGAATTAATAAATATGACAAAACGTTTTGCAAGGTTTAGTCACTAGCTAGACATAATTGTAAAACATTTTAGTCCACATTAGGACTACTAGACAGACGGACATCTTCTGTCACTGCTTTATTTTACATAAAGCGAAGTTTCGGCTACGGAACAAATCTGTAGACGTCTTCAGGCAAAAACAAACACTAAAACATCACAAATAAAAAAATATCGGTATGGAGAACCATACATGACTTCCATGTTCTAAGATTTATATTAAAAACCTTTTTCGAAATGAAACGTTTCCATAGAAACTACTTCTTTCTTCAGCCTTAAATACAGTACTGTGTTCACTAACGTATAGGACTACCACTTCACGTTAGTGGACTCGATTTTCACTGATGATGGCAGTCGATGGCATTGCCGACAATTCTGGTTTTGTGGAAAAGATTTACCTCACCCAAACAACCCGGGAAGGAATTTTAACAAAACCACTTCTTTGTTTCCGATAACGTAGTACACACATAAATAAAACGTGGCAGGTAAACTACCCCTTTCCCTTAACCGATCTTCACCAAAATCAATAGGCCTTCATTCCTTTATAATTCAGGAACGTACACAACAAAATATTTGATTCTGTTTGTATGTACGGCAGTTATCGTTCGTCATAGAAAAAATTACCGTTGTTAAAACATAAAATGTTGCAGGTAAACTACCCCTGTCGCTTAACCGATCTTCACCAAAATGAACACACCTTGAGTACTAAATAATTCAGGAATGTATGCAAAAAATTATTTGATTCTCTTTTAATATGCGGCAGGTATCATTCGTCATAAGAAAAATTATCCTTGTTAAAACATAAAATGTTGCAGGTAAACTACCCTTCTCTCTTAACCGATCTTCACCAAAATCAATAGGCTTTGAGTTCTCTATAATTCAGGGAGGTATAAAAAAATTATTTGATTCTGTTCGAATTTACGGTAGTTATCGTTTGCCATTTAAAAAAATCTATACACATATAGACACACAGACAGACAGACACACAAACACACACTTTTCGAAAAATTACTTTTTTCATGTTTTGAGGGTAGTACAATCAGAATCTGCAATTATCTCGAACACGATTTTTTCGCCATCACCATACTTCCATTTCCTTATGGAAAATGGAAGTAATAAACAATAATTTGTCTCACAACCGACAGAGAGTCAAAACATACTAAAGTTTTTAGAACTTTATAATTCAAAAATCATTACGTTAGGAAGTGGAAACCAATTAGTCAATGATAAAATGGTCGGTAATTACAGGAAAATTATTTTACAAAGACACGGATTCCTATAAGTGTCTTTTAAAACTGCCTGGCTTAAAATCTGGATATTTCGCGGCGGATTCATGGACAGCTCCAAACTCAGCCTGTGGATATGAATACATAAAGTGACTTACTGCAATAATTCTGGGCAAACGACCCATGTACGTGGTTTGATCAGAAAGTTCATGCAGTTCTTGTTTACTATACAAAATTATGCCTTCAGTCATCGACACTTTTACTACCCCCTTCAAAGTAGTCTCAGTCGAATGTAACACGATTAATGTATGTAACAGGAATGTTACACCAGCCGTTTTGCAGTCTTCAAAATATTTCAAGCATGCACTTTTTGGTACAACCTTGATCTCGCTTAGCGATTTTCGTTTTACGTCTTCAATGTTTGCAAACATTGTCTTTTCGAGGAAATGATTACTATTGGGAGGAGGAAACATCGCGTTAGGACACATCTGGTGAATACGGCAGATGCCGTGTCATCATTGTAACGTTTTCCTTTCTCTATCGTGTCAAAATTCTTCACAACCAATGACGTTCATCCAGGCGCATTATCGGACTGCATTTTTTAAAATTATTCTTACGTAAATGAGGCCATTTTCTACGAATAGCTTCATACAAATGGCGTAATATGACCGAATAGTACTCTTTATTTACCACTGCGCCTAGGATGAAATTTCGTGGAACACAAAAACATAAGAGTTCGTTTGACAACCTCGAGCTTCAACTCATTTACGGCAGACTTTGAAGCTTCTAAACCACTTGTTCACGCGCAACAGCCTCGGCAGAAGCCTTCAGCACACGTTTACCAGGACATAGCTGTTTATCTCACAGTTTACACAAAATTTAATCCATGTTCTGGGATCTTGCATTGTAGAATGACAAAAAATCGCGTAATACGCCTAAGGACGACTTACTCAATTAGCTGTGAAATCTAAACTATGAATCAAACAGGACTTAAACTTTAGACTATTGTCACTAACACGTAAACCAACATCACATAAAAACAGTTTCTTAATCGGACGCTTGTAGCATGGAAATTGCAAGATTGTACAAACGTTTTGATCAAATCTCGTAATGCACGACTGGACACACAACCTCTCTTGTACACCAACGACCAAGGTAACACAATCTATTCTGGCTGGTTTTTAAGATGATCAGAGGGAATGAAAAGGAGCCATTATTATTGTTTTTTTAAGGTACGTTAGTTAGCGTCACCGGTTTTTTCTACATTTGTTCAAGAGTCAATGTACTTCAGAGTAATATAAATAGGCCTAAATCTTTCGCTATGTAAACAGCAAACTCTATTTAGACCAGTACGCCATATTCATAAAGTAAGAATTTTATGAAATTATAAACAGTTGTGGAGAGTAGTTTTCTACGTTAGAACACGGATAAACTGTACAGATTATACGTATAATGAAATATACATAATTTAAATAATTTACTACGTTAATTATAATTAAGTGTATTTTTATAAAAAATAGGTGAGCCAGTTTAATTATTTGGGAAATGATATTGGCTACGATAGCAATTATGATGTTAGGTTACACAAGTTCCAAGCAATCTGCCAGACAATCAGCCGTATTTTTACAAACAAGGTACGTCGAAATATAGAATTAAGTTTCTACAAAGATATAACAATCCCTGTACTGCCCTATGGGTATAAATTATGGAAAACAACCAAGAAACAGAACAGTAAAACACAGACCTCGGAAATGGCTTTCTTGAGAGGAGTTAAAAATGTATTCTAAACATGACCGTACAAAGAATGAGGCCATAAGATAAAAGTTACAAGTTTTAAACTTGAATCAAAAATTAAAAAATTACAAACAACGGGTGGAAAAAACGCTTAGAAAGAATTTCAGATTCCAGACCGGCCAAAATATTCTGGAATCACTCCTATAGGGCACAGGTGTGTGGGTAGGCCCGGGAAGAGATGGCTGGAGGATCTTTGAAGGCGGAACAGGGAGCACCTTCGCCTACGCCGTGTTATGAAGATGATTATGATGAATACGTCATAATTGAAGCTGCCCACGTTTATATAGGAGGAAAATAAAATTAAATAAGGCGTAGGTAAATACTAAATCGAACCAAATACTTTGACTAAAACAAATTAGCTAACAAATAATAAAGCTGTTTGAAAATGTGCGATAGACTGGTAAAAAGTCCTCTATTCTGTTATGAAACTGACCATCAGTTTATATTATATATATATGTATATATATATATAATTTGATGTTATCGTGATAAACTTTAATTAACTTCTCTTTTTTCTGAAAGATAAAGAAACAATAGAATTTGTAAAGAAGAGATAAGAAACAAAATGAAATCGCGAGCAAATGTTATGTAACTTGTTCTGTAAACTGTAGCAGGATAAACACGTGTAACCTGGTTTCACAACAGACAAACACTATAATAATTTATTGTTTTCAAAGAGGAGGAGGATCACAAGTTGTTTTGTTAAGCATATATTAATTCCAACCAGCTAAAATGTAAATTTGAAACAAAACTATATTCAATTACTTTAACGGTTCATTAATGAGTTTAAAATATTAAGGTTATGAGGCTAATAAGGTTAGTAATTGATAAGAATTTGATTGTTTTAACACGTTCTCTGCCGTGGTGGTCATAATGACCGAAAATGGGTCCGTGCTATCACGCCTCGTCGGTCATTATAACCGAAGAAACGGCCTTATGTGAATCACTCCGTCGGTCAACGCGTACAGCGTTACTGCTCGTAATGCATGACCGACAAGGCATGCACATAACAACTTTATAATTTTATTTTTTATATTTACTTTTTTAATTTTTCCTTTTCCTTTTCATTTTTTCCAACGATTCAGATCAGTTAAAAAGTGTAATAGTCTAGATCTTATAAGAAACGAAGAGATAAGAAGTGATATACTTATGATTGCAGTTAATGAAAGGATTAAAGAATACAAAAGAAAATGGATTTAACACAACAATAGAATGGAAGAAAGCAGAATACCGAAGATGGCAAAAGATTACAACCCTAGAGGCAGGAGAAAAGTTGGTAGACCTAATAAAAGGTGGACTGTGTGGAACACGCCGCTAAAGCCTAAAAACCGTTAAGAAGATGATGATGATGATGATGATATTACTTACAGCTGTCCATTATAAGCGGAGTCTGTTTTAACTTGGCCCGTTTAACGCGGGATTGCTGTGTTTGTTATATGCTGACTCAAATACCGACAGTAAAATACAACCTTATTAATAACAAGACCGTGTCTTTCAACGTGGTCTTATTAAACGTTACAAGAGAGATATACGGTAATTATAAAATACTCATAGAGTTTATCCAGGCGGTGTTAAGAGTAAAACATCTATTTTATTATGCTAAGATATCGTGAAAAAGGACAATAAAAGTTGTTAGATCTAAGAAAATGTGGACTGTGGAATAGGAACAGGCCTCTAAAACCTAAAACCGTTAAGATGAGTTATATAAGAAGATGATGTTCATTTTTCATATATATATATATATATATATATATATATATATATATATATATATATATATGGGTATGTAAACTTTATTTCACAGACAATACAAACTAGTTAAACATAAAACAAAGTAGTAAACTATAGTTATGATAATACAAAACTTTTCAAAGACTTAGAGACATTCAAATTACATTATGTAAGGTATACGTATTAACACATGTTAAGCAGAGGAAAGGCTCTTTTGGACACCGTGATCAAAACATAGTAACTTTTTTTACTTGTCTTCTTTCTAGAGGTTCTTTCCCTTCTCGTACAGCTTTTCTATAACATCGTTTACACTGCTACGCCATCACAATCACTGTTCTTCCTTCCCTTTTAACTAACTCATAACGGCATAGTGATGACCGAAAGCATGACCTACACGGCGTAGGATGACAAACATAACCTCACCACGCCGCGTCGGTCACATTGACCGAAAGCTCTTAAGATCACAATTCTTGCATTGTGGACGGGTTAATACCAACCAACCTCAATTTAGTAGCCTAGTAAACATGAAAAATGACAAAAATAACATTTCGGTCCGGGGGAGACGGAATAGGCTAAATACGCCTGCACAGAATGTGGTAACCAATACGCTAAAAACGTAAGTGTATGTGATAGTATTAAGCAAATTGCGTACGGTTTATGCAAATTATGAAAACGCAAGTGTGAACGGAATATACCGCACCAGTGAACATGTTAAGCCACCATGAAGAAAACCGGCTTCTCTTGGCGAAAGAACGTATGACTGTGCTTGTAAATAACAATGCTTGTGAGCAGGCATGAAACGTCATCTAATGTTGTGTGATTGGACAAATTTTATTTCCGAAATTAAACACCTGCTTCTTTAAAAGCCTGGGGTTTGGTAGCACGTTAAAAAGGTTGCTTGCCTACAAATCTCCCAGCGCTTGTCTATAATTAAATTATCATTACCAAAACGGCTGGACTTGTAAAACGTATGTAGATGTAGCAGTTTCCTGGCTTTAGAGTACCATCTTGAAGTGTTGTTACTTCGGCCATCGTGGATCACGTAGAAGTATATTCAGTTACTATTTAGTCTTGTATTTAGTTACGAAGCATCTTAAACGAACGAAAGTGGCTTGAGGTAGACACTGGGTTCATCCAGTGGTTAGTTGTACACTAAGTAACGGTGCAGTCTAGAGTCTGTTTACTGTTTTCAAATTACTTTAGAAAGTCTACTTGTAAGTTCTATGACGTTTTAATGAAGAATAGTCTGCACAATACAGACACAACAACGAGATTGTGTATTCTCCAATTGAAATGTCGGGAGTTACGTTGAGGTGAGCTATTTATAATTTATATGAATTTATAACTGACATTCTGTGTAATCCACATGGCCATATTGGTAGAGGTTTAGAGAGGAAGATGCATTACTAATTGAATGCTTGGAAAGTTTAAACAACATTGATGGAAGAGGAAAAAACAGATAAGCAATACAAACAAGGGATATTTTCCACCGCTTATTTCATCCGCGATGTTTATAAACTACCGTGGAAAAACAGTAGAATTAAACGTACGATAAACATAATTAAATACCCAATGTTTGAGACCATTTATTTAGATATATTATGTAGACTGTCGTAAGTCCGAAAGTTAGGTATAACTTTTTATACATAACTTTAAAATGTTAAAAAGTTAAATAAGTTAATAAGTTTAAAAAGTTACATAACTTTTAATATCATGAATTATAACTTTTTTTTATAATAAAAAAATAAAGTAAAAGTAACAACATGTTATTAACTGACCTTCTTAGAACCTAATAGCCATGGAGTTTTCTACATTTTGCAAAATTATTTTACACTATAAACAGGAAATTTTAAAAACCAAATCTAGGTAATTTCATTGTTTCAGTCAGGTTTCATAGGTTTTTTAATTAAGAAAGTTGTGTTAGTGGTCATAATCACAAACAGAATTATCACTGTTGCACACACTATAAAAAAATTATTCCGATTAGCGCTTTCAAGCTTCACAGTTCATCGTCAGATCGGAAATAATAAATAATAGTAGGACAAACAATTTGTTAATACTCCCACTTGTATAAATTTTTGTAAACAAGCTATAAGTTATAGGCCTATGTCCTTTCTGGCTGTTATTAACTACCGATTTAAATCACCCATATCTGTACAGTTACGTATATTTCTAGCACATTTTGTGTGTGTGTGTGTGTGTGTGTGTGTGTGTGTGTGTGTGCATTCTTTTTAAAACCTAACGTTGTAAAACCTTCTCATTCACACTTTTAACTGCAATTTCCTTTCCGGTAAAGTTTTACAATGTGTTACATTGTCAAAACCTTCCCTTTTTTTCTTTCTAAATTCAATGCAAACAACAAGTTAGGTAAACACCCTTTTCGTCCCTTCCTATCACCTCTTATGGGCCCGGTCACTCACTCTTATTTCAAAAATATCCATATATGCGATTTAATTCTTAATGTTATCTATCCGTCCTCAACGTTTACTTCTTAATATAATTATTATATTATAAAATATTTCTTCATTGTCAAATTTAGTTTCATAGGTTTTAGGGACGACTTATTCGGACTTTTAAACGGTTGTCATGGCTCATTTTTTATTACAGTTCAAAAGTCTAATTACTCATAAAATTAACATACTCATTGTTAACTTCTTCATAATATTTAAACGTCTTTTTAACTTTTATGGTAATCGAATAACTTATCAGTACCCTTTGCTAATTTAGAATAATATATGCTACTTACACACAGAATTCGTTTCTCGTTCAGGCTGCACGGTAAAGTTTTCGAAAAGTACTCTGCAAATTTTGATCGTAGCCGGTTCTTTCCTGTGAATGCTTCTACAGTTGTCATTGTAAATGGTCAAAAACTAAATCGTTTTTTATAACAAATCAGGAAAATTTGTATATCAGTGTTTTCAACATTTATTGCGGTATAATATGTAAACACTTTACCGGTAGTAAGAAATAAAGAAACAACTACCATCATTAAAATGTAATTCTCTCGAAGATTCCTCTCACTACTGTCCGCTCGTATGAACCGAGATCCTATGATCCTACAGCTAACTAGAAGTCTATAGTTGAATTTCACCGCAAACAGGAACGGGGAAATGCGGAGAAATAGCGTAGCGGTTCTGCCGCGTGTGAACTGCTTCTGACCTGCGTGCCATTTGCCACTCGTGTGAACCGAGCCTTGCGCCATGGGTCTGCCAGCGTAACGGGTCTAACCTGTATTGTAGACAATAATACTACTGCACTGTGACTACATAATATGTCACATCATTATTTTTGGTGTATGTATATTAACTTTCCCGCT
This sequence comes from Magicicada septendecula, assembly GCA_034769895.1. Lineage (NCBI taxonomy): Eukaryota > Metazoa > Arthropoda > Insecta > Hemiptera > Cicadidae > Magicicada > Magicicada septendecula. The sequence goes on along the minus strand of CM068373.1, from coordinate 42,995,728 downwards.
CTATACTTGAATTAAATCCTTAAATACTTTAATTAACTCTCTGATGTAAGTTCGAAAAATTCTACAGTTATTGTGCAATTTAGAATTCTCTGATTTAATGACGGTGTTTTAATGCCAGCAGTGAGTGAAACATGATAAAACGTAACTTTTAATAATTACATAATTGAATATCTCTATAATCTGTATTTAGCTATAATGTTTTACTATGCTATATGTTGACAGGTATATGTATAAACGTTTTCTGTACCAATTCTAATATATAGGCGTAATTGTTGATTACTGCTTTTATAATTGATTACAAATACCATCACATTATGAGTAATTAAAATTGAAAACACTGTATAAATTAAGTTCTGTGAAATTATAATTTTCTCGTTGTTTTTATAGAAAATATTTGATGATGTAAAACAAACTATATCAACTCCTTCACATATACAAGAATACACACATGCGCACGCGCGCGCACTCACATACACAAACACTTTCCTTCAAATAATTGTTCTGTTGTTTGACATTTTTTTTGTATTCATACACAGGTCCTGGTGATGACAATAAACATTGTCGGAACGTTTACACAAATAATTTAAAGTTTCCGTTACATTTTTTACCGATCCTCACAAATCCTTCACCGGAAAAATTCTGTACTTTAAGTAATTGACATGAAGTAATTATTGCTCATTATCAACGTAAAGATGCTCGTTGCAGGAGTCATTAGTGATACCGGTCATTAGTAATGACATGGCATTGTGCAATTAGGAAAACAATGGGATGAAGCGTGCACAGTCTCTCTGTGCGTGATGACAATAGTGAGTGAGAGAAAGAGAGATTAATGGGGGGGGGGGGAGAGAAATGAAATTATGAGAGAATGAGAAGCTAACGTATTTTCACTTTTGATGAACTACACAAACGAATAAATTAAAACGGTCCAGTATGTTATTCTACTCTTAATTTGTGATTCTCTGAACTGGTGAAACTCGAAGAGTAACCACAAGGAATTTGTTTCAGTTTCATCTGTCCGGACTTTACGGTTCATGGAGTTTTGATACCAGCTCGCTGTTCAACAGACGTAGCTACTACGGTTTCACAATTTCCACCAACAATTTCATCATTTATTAAAACTTAAAACGTACGGATGTTTCAGTATGCACGAGTTAGGTGTAAATCTTGCATAATGTGTTCCTATTTATTTCCAACAGGAAGAAATATGTAACAATGAAACTTTTGCATATAAATGAAATGTTTGCAGGCTTGCGCGCGCGTGTGTGAGTGCAATAGGTAGGGAATCTGCTAATTTTGTACAATATAATTTTACAACACAAAAAAAATTAGTTTTAGCATCAAAGTCTTGCTTCAAAAGATAAAATCTGCGGTTAATTCTAGAATACATTAATGTATTATAATGGACTGGAAAGACAGATTGCTTTGTACCATAACAAGGAAAATTTTCCTCAAATATTATAATGTACTGGATACATATTAAGACACGCATAATAAAACAGACACACACACACACACACACACACACACAAATACAAACACAAACTCAATCATAGAAAAGGGAGACAATATACATTATAAGCGAAGCATTCAATTAAAATTCAAAAAACCTCTGAAGATACAGGATAATTTCTGTAAAACGTCCATCAGATGAAAAAACCTCTCTCTCTCTCCTATGGCACTACAGCCCTTGTTGGGTCCTGGCCTCCTTTAATCTCCCCCCCCCCCATTATCTTATGTCGGTAGCCATCCTCCTCCAGGAACGCATTTTCAGTATTTCTTTCGCATCCTCATCCACCGGGTCCTCCTATCTTCTCCTCCGTCTTTCCACTTGTCTTTTTCCGTGGATTCCAGTATTCAATAGTTTTCGTGGTATTCTGTCTTCCCCCATCCTGGCTACATGACCAGCCCACTTTAGACGCTGTAGTTTTATGTATTGTGTTAGCGGTGGTTTTTTGTACAATTGATACAATTCAAAGATATATCTTATTCTCCAACCGTGTATGTCATTAACTGGTCCCAGGATTCTTCGTAATATTTTTCTTTCAAAGATATCGAGAGAAATACGCTTTATTGGCTTGGACTATCCGGTTTCGGATTTCGGCTTCTTCTGTGTCGTTTTTTTTCTAATACGGTTCCCAAGTATTTAAAGTTGCCCACCTTTTCGATATTGTCGATTGTTCCGTAGTTTCTTTGTCTTCTAGTCTGCAGTAATATTTTTGTTTTATCTATGTTGATTTTGAGGCTTATATTGCTAGCACTTTCTTTGAGCTCAAAGTACGTGTCCTCTGCTGCATTTTTTGTCTGACACATTATCTTGATGTCGTCCGCGTAGGTTGCTAATTGGACCGATTTGTTTGTCAGTACGTTATATCTTCCTACTGACAGTTTTCTGATTAGATGTTCTAGAGCTAGATTAAACAAGGTCGGGGGAAAAACCTACTTCCAGTGTATTTATTTAAAAGTATTACACACCTAGGACATTTTATTAGCTGCAACCGGATGTGATTGAAGTATTAGCTAAATGCAGAGCAAACGTTTCAGCCTATTCAATACAGTATATTTCCTCGCCCGTGCGCCATCATCTTCGATTTTGGTTTTTAGACAATTTTAAACTCTTGGTAACTTTTCAGAGGGAATGCTCAGAGTCCTTATCATCTGTTAGTTCTTGTAATAATTTGGTAAATGTAGCTGGTTTAACTGAGTAACCAGGTTTTCTTTTTCCTTCAGGTGCGCTAGTTTAGTGCTATATTTTATATGCTTTCCTTTTGTTTAAAACGAGTTCTCTTATTTCTTAGAGTGATTTAATCATACTGTTTTCTTTTTAATGGGTTGAAAATAACAGCTTATTTTGTACCATAAACAGGAAAACTTTTCCTCAAATGTATAATGCACTGGGTACGTATTGACACATTCATAAGTGACACACACACACACACACACACACACACACACACACAAATGAAAAAGCATGCTTAATCGGCAAATCTCATGGTAGATTGACTTACTGTGCTTCACGGCAGTATACACAAAAATAATAGAAAAACTAAAAACGGTAGAGGAAAAAGTGAAAAGACAAAGAGCGTAAAAAGAAAGGAATGAAAATAAATGACTCTAGTACGCTTGAATAAATGATATAATTGTCTAAAGAAATAAGAGGAAAGTGGTGGAAGTACGGCATTGGTAAATGGTGGCGGACGTTGCTGGTTAAGGTATCAAGAATTGTAGAGATGCCACGACGGTGACCTTTTGCAAAAACAAACGGATAAGTTAATGAAGTATTTTGGTACAATAATGTGGGCCAGGCTGGCGTCCAAAGGGGGTGTGACGCGAACATATGCTTTCATAGACAACAAATGCACCAGCCTTTCCACCCCAACTCCACTCTCACCCACACGTCGTGGGCCCTGTTACGCCGAGCAATCCACTCCAAGTTTGTGGTAACCCATCCCTTCGACGGAGTGGATCAGTAAGCAAACGAGAGATGGGGGTTCTGTCAGGGCAGTCTGGGGATATCCTGGGTTCTGGCCTGGCAGGAGATGGTGCACATCGGCAGCAGGGTGTGCATCTAGTGTGGAGGCGGAGGAGGCTATGGTAGCCCAACGGCTGCACACATGGGCTGAGTCGGTTAGCCTACTGCGACCGGGCAGAGAAAGCTCGTCAGCTGAGGGGAAAGCAACTTCTCTAGGGGAAGAGCACCCCGAAATCAAAGTTCCTGGTCCTCCAGGTTGGGACTTGGATGGGAAAATTCACATATCAAACTATTTTATGTGCATAATCCTATCAGTTTCTCAGCCAGTCAGTTCTGCACTTGACCGGAACAACTAGCGGAGGTTGTTAAAGGAGGCCTTGACTCAGTAATGGGTTGTCGCGCCGCTGAAGTAGAAGAAGAAGAAGAAGAAGAAGAAGAAGAAGAAGAAGAAGAAGAAGAAGAAGAAGAAGAAGAAGAAGAAGTGGGCAAGGTTAGCACTGGGAAGAAAAGACCGGCTATTGATAGAGTTCAGTACACGAATATCCATGATGACGGGTTTGGGGACAACTCGTTGGTTTCCAGTCGACTTAAGGCGATATTACAACGGTCAATTTTACCGATTCAATTTTGTTTACTCAAGGAAAATTGAGCGCGTAATAGCTCAAAATTGAGCTTTCTTTTACTCAATTTTACTTTAGAAAATCAGGTTGGTCTTGATATTTTAAGTAAAACTGTGAGGAAGATTGAGCGTGTAATAGGACGACAATTTTGCCGACATAAGATTGTCGTTTTGCGTATGCAAAATCATCGCCAACCAGTTTAGTTAGTATTGCACTAGTATGTTATAACACATTGCGCCAAACACACAACTGTAAGTTGCCCCTGCCCCCCCAAAAAAAAAACAACACCTTACAGTTTACGACACCTTACAGTTGTGTGTTTGGTGTTATAACAACTCAACAACAACTGACCTAATGATTACAGTAAATATCATCCAAATGTCAACACAAATAATTTAAAATTTGTTATACTTTTTGACTGACTGATCCTCGCTATGTTATAAAACATTGCGTTTCTGCAGTAGATTTTTAGACCACACACGCCTCTTTATTTGTTCAAAAACACTGTCTAACACGGTTAACACACCACATACACCAACGAACCCATTAGTTTTATCAAAATGCTCACACATTTTAACAAGCACTACACCTCTAGGAGCACAACGCCTGCCCGTCACTGTTGGAGTGATGGATGATGGAGTGGGGATTCTCATTAAGTAAGAACATAAGCGAGATTAACCGTGTAATTGGAACGTCAGTCGCTCAATTTTCCTTGAGTAAGCAAAATTGAATCAGTAAAATTGACCTTTAGTCACTACACCACACCACTCAATAAATATAATAAACGAAAACATTTCGTCAAGGTGTTGATGTAACATAGAAGACAAAGTATTCGAACAAACATCGTATAAGTTCTTATTCGTCGTATATAACATAATAATATACTTAAACATACACACAAACACACACACACACACACATTTATGTTTTATGATAATAAAACATATTGTAGCAGCATATGCAGCGTATGTAGCAGGTAACACGTAATCTATAATTCTATAATTGTTAATTACATTTTTATTTTTCCTTTTTGTTAAATTTTTATATTTCTAACTTAAATAATTTCCGAACTTGTTTTTAAATGATAGTCTTATTTTTAATATTTCTGTTTTTGTTTATAAAGAAATAATCGATTCAACTTATCAGAATCACTTTCACAAACTACCGTTTCATTGCTGTAATACCGGTGAGCATGCACTTCGCTAATGAGACGTTGTATAAGACAGATCGGACGGTTTCGTTGATATTACATATCAATTTTCAAAATCTGTTTAAATGTTCTGTAAAACACTGTGAGTTTAAATTATAAGGAATAGTTTTTCCTTTGTTTGTCAATTAGGTAATACATTTTTGACCAAATCTATGACTTTCCTGTATAAAGTAAAATTAAAGCAAAATAGTTCACGATAAATTATTGCCAGGTAGCCTATATGCGGTACTGAAGTCTTAGTGCTTCTGACGTTATAAAATATTAAACATTACGTAGGGAATACTGTTTGTAATTTCGAAGGCAAATTTATTTCGGGCAACTCAATAAAAGAAAAGAATTTCAAATTGCATAATGCAACTCTTAAGCCAGCAAGTAAGGAAACACCAAAAAATTCTACAAGGTGATGGGCCTTCCCAGCTTCTTTATGGGCCTGAGAATTGGACTTTAACGAAAGGCCAAGCCAGTCGTATTCAAGCGGCTGAAATGAAATTTCTAAGGCACATGGCAGGGTATACTTTCCACGATCGTAGAACGAAGGCAGAAACTGAATATTATGAGTATACTTGACAGAACTGCCCAGTATCGGCTGAATTGGTGGGAACATCATTGCCGAATGGATGACTGCCGCATCCCCAAACAACTATGGAACTAAGTCGTTCCAACTATATAATAAGCCGAGGGGACGGAGAGGTGTGGGACTTCCGAGGAAGCGCTGGTGTGACAAGGTGTAACCTTTGCCTATTTGAAACCGGTACAAACATCCATGGTTTAATCCTTGCATATGATGATGATGCTTTTTAGTTAAACGCACAATTAAATCACTTTTTTTATAATTTTATTTTTACTTTGAACTTTATGGAACTATGTCTATGTCTTCACACGCGCTCACGCAAAAGGACAACTTATTATTATAACTTTAATTATAATTTATTACAAGGTGATAATTACAACCTTTCAATTGTTCTTTCTTGTTATTCGTTTCCCTTGTGTACAACTCTACTGATTATTTACTAGGTGTAGCGTAACGGAGATTTTTTTTTTGTTTAATTTAAAGAATGTACTGTCAGCTATGAAATCAAGCGGAGATTTGTGAAGAGAACTAAGGGATACAGGGAGCAGAAAGGATCTTAATAGGTCTACCTTGAATGACTTGGAACCGTGCATACTCAATTAGTGTGTAGAAAAAGAGTATTTCCTTCTACATTCGTTAAATATTAGGATGTGTCTTTCTCCCACCTTTCCACAGTTTTCCCTTGGTAATTAAAACTTGACTCTCTCAAAGTTTACCAACATGTTCTAATGTTTTTGATTTTATCTTAAGTGAACCTCCACCAGCAATGAGTGTAATCGTACGACAATATCTGGCAACAGTTTTCAAACCGATTTATTCTGTCACGTTTCAATGTTAACAAATGTCACTATATAATAAAAGTTTCTTTACGACGTCTTTGAGTGTCGCTTGAAACTGTGCAGTACACTGGTAGAATATAAAAGAAATATACATGTGCATAAATTTAATGTAATAAATAATTGCGAAGAGAAATTAAAAGATGTTCTAACTCGGCAGTATAAAGAATGATGCAATAAGGGAAGTTTTTATTTTGAATTAAAAATTAAAAGATTACACTCAACAGTGGAAAGAACACTTAGAAAGAATGTCAGATTCCAGACTGGTCAAACAACTCTGGGAAAAAACCTATAGGACACAGGTGTATGGGTAGACCCAGGAAGAGATGGCTGGAGGATCTCTGAAGGCAGAACAGGCAGCAACTTGCCTATGTCGTGTTGTGAGCTGATGATGAAATAATTGAGAATTGGTTGACTGTGGAATACACCAATTCAAATACAGAGGCTAAGAAAAACAATGATTCTCTAAGAGTAACTGCCCAGTCAGTCTCAAACAGGAATGTCATAAATACTTATATATTTAACACACCTGCGATCATGGTAATTTTTTTTTTATATTCTTATACAATTTTTTTTTATTGGCCATCTAAGGACCACATGCCAATTTCAATTCTTTACTCTTTCTTCTTTTATTTTTTTTCAATATTCTTTCATCTTGTCATCGTGTCTCTTCTTCCTGTCTTCAGTCCACTTTGAACCTCCGTTTTTCTCTCTCCTACTCTAGTCTCCCTCCATTTTTAACACTTTTGCCCGAAAAACTTAATTATTTCTTTTTATTTTTACAATTGTTTTGTAACTTTTGAACCTATTTTAAAATTGAGAAAAGGAGAAAATATCAGTGAAATAAAGATAAATCCCGTTTAACCGAGGTAATAAACACAGAATCGTTTTGGATTCCGGATTTTGATAATTTTTCGTGTAAGTCGTGGGAGTTATTTTCAACTGTAAAAATGTATAAACAATCAGAGTAAGATAACTAAAACTATGTTAATTATATGTAATCAACCGCACAAGATTTTTACATACTGGTTTATGTGATGGTGAAGTCGGTTAATGAGTATACTATATTTTGTTTAAAACGAAGTCGAGTTGGCTTCAGACAAAAGAAAAACAAGTTAAGAGAAATCAGTATTACTATACTGGTACTAAAGTGGTTGAAAAACGTTTGATAACATCCTGAAATCAACCCTATTAAAATAAACGGTAACAACACAATATATAAAGACGTTATTGAAACATTGGTTAGAAGATACTTATTGACTGAATTGCTTTTCGTATATTCCGTTTCTCAAACATTCACGCAAATACTCCGTAACAAACCTGTTTGAATATTTAAAAAAGAGACTACTATATTAGCGTACGCCGCCGGAATAAATACTAAAGCCAAAACACTAAAAAATACTACATAGCCAAAAAATTAAGAGATTAACATACTACGTCAACTTTTTTCGACCTTCTGAGGGGGGTCCGGTTTCGTTCTTTTCCCCCGTAAATACGCCCATGATTATTTGGGATGTTATATTTCCTAGGGTTTAGACAGAGGTGTGGGGAACGTATTGAGAAAATTTTTGTCCATCTGTCGGACAATTCAAAGAACATTAAAAAATAAAATCTTAATTTCGTAGTGACCGTCAATCATTTGATTTTTAACGATTAAAGGTTTGCGAGGATCGGTAATAAAAGTATAACATTTATAAAGTACACAGGTCCTGATGATGACAATAAATATTGTTGAAACTCGACACAAATAATTTTAAATTGGTCTTATACTTTTTTGACCAATCCTCTCAAACCCTTCATAGTTAAAATTCATAAAAAATAAAATTTAAACCAAACTTAAATGCGCCAAAATTCCTGCTAACAGATATTGGTCGAATAGAGAGGGTTAGAAAATTTAAGTATCGAGGGGAAATAATTCAAGAGAATGGTTTAGAAAAATCTGCTTTAGAAGAAAGGATTCATAAAATAGAAAAGGCATATGTTTTAACTAAAGATATTTACAACATATCTATTAATGGGAAAATAAGGCATTACAGTAGAGTAGTGAGGCCAGAATCCCTATATGCAACTGAAAGTGTAGCAAAATAGAAATAGTGCATTTAGACAAAATAGCAATATAGGAAAGACGAATTATTTAGGAAACATTAGGCCAACAAAAAACCTCAGAAGGTTGGAACTTAACCAAGTTATGATGAAATATATCAAAGTATAGAAAATATAACAGAAACAGTGAGAAAAAGAAGACTAGTATTTTTTTGGACGACTAGTATTCCTGCAAAACGACTGCAGGAAAAGTTTTACATAAAAAAGGGGTTTAGTAAAAGTGAAGAGAGGCTTAGTAAAGGTCATTGTGTTATAAAACACAAGCGTTTACATCATCATCGTAATTAGTCTACATCCTGCTGGGAGCGTATTTAAAGCAGACCAGGTCAAGCCGAGACCATCACACAGCTGATCTCCAGTGAATCCACAACAAACACAATGGAGTGCTGTCTGGTGAGTGTTGAATCTAACAATATTGAAGTTAAACAACTTTCTTATGAAATATATTTTTTTCGTTAACATCAAATTATTACCAGATATATACAAAATCTGGTTTGGCTTGTAGTCGTACGATAATAGTGCAGATTATGATATGACTAGCTGTTATCCGCGGCTTTGCACGCGAATTTTGACTTTTAATAAGTAATTTAATATAATTGTTATTGTCTATATGGCGTTCTGACAGCTTGTATAACAACACTGTACTCATTAGTCAAATTGTCTCCAAAGCTGTTTTCAATATTTCTATTATTTTAGCTTCTACTAAATTATTATGTTGGTGCAACAGCCTTTGGAGATTTAAAAGTACCCGTTTATAAAGCCTTTGGAGATATTTATAAAATACCTGTTAAATCAAAAACGCTAAATTCTTTATTTTAAGTATTACTGTGTTAGAAGCATTGTGTTAGAACGCTATGTTTTCCTCAACGATGGATTTTATTTATTTCATCAGTAAATTATAAAACAAAAACCGTTGTCACCTAACCTCACAAATGTTATTGTTTTAAATATATTTCATAGCAAGTCAAAACAAAATTTGTATAACTTATAGGTAGATGTTTCTGAGACGTGTATTTTTTAGATAGAAATAATTAAATGAATACTCGGGTGTACGGTATTAACTGGTAATGTTGCTTTTAACATGGTAGCCTGTTGTAAAGTTTTATGAATATCTACATTATTCTAAAGATGTTGAAAGGTAGGCTGGGACAAATAAACTACATTCATTAACATGTCATGGTATAGTTACTATAAATATTACTACTTGCAACTGTGTTATTCTAAACTGACCTCCAGTTCTACTTCTTCTTCATTTTCTATTGTGACTTCTTCTTCTTTTTCACTTTTCTTCTTCTTCTTCTTCTTCTTCTTCTTCTTCTTCTTCTTCTTCTTCTTCTTCTTCTTCTTCTTCTTCTTCTTTTCCTCCTCTATCATTTCCCTTTGCCGCCAAATGTCGGAGTTCTTAGTCACACTTTCTAAACTCCTTTACATGCTGGGCGTAAAGTGTCACTTCTAGAAAGTCTTTCCCATTCTAGTAGCTTGGTTTTCAATTTCTTATACTCATTCCAATCTTTCTTTCTTGTACTTTTTTGTGTTGTTTTTTGATAACGACTCCTTTCAAAACTGATTTCTGTAGGACGTATTCCTAATTCTATATCTTCGAGTTCTTCCGGCTGTTCTCGTTAAAATTTTCATTTCACTTCCTGCTGATGCGGTTCTCTAGCGGCTTGACGTTTTCATTGGCCCGCATGATACATGGGTAGGAAGACTTCCAAATGGTGCAATGTACTACAAAAAAGTGAGGTTGTGTGTTCGTGGTTGGATTACATGTTTTGAATGCTGTCAGAAATTATAATAGTCGTTAGAAGATGGGCAAAATGACTTCGACATTAAAGCAATGTTAAAAATAGACTTACATAGTCCATACCAAGAATTAAGAAAATTTTAAGCTCCCATTTTACAGGAACGTAAAATAGATTAGTAGGCTTCTCGTTCATACAGCTAATCAAAATTAGTTTAATTATTTTTTCATTAACCTTCACATTTATCGCTTAATGTTTGGTACAGGTTTTTCACAGACAATCTGTCATGTTTCTAGTAAAGGTTATGAACGTAAACTTTAGCCTTATAAATACGGTGACCATACGTCTCAGTTTTTCCTGGGTAGTAGGTACCGGATTTTGGAGCTAGGTCCCGGTGTCCAGAAAAATCATTGAAGTCCTCGATTTAAACTTTAAAATATTTTATCTTTCTAAAGCAATTTAATTTTGTATCTCGATATACCATTTTTATAATAATAGGCTTGGTTGTCCGACAGATTGTCTGGAACTTACCTAAATATTTTATCGAGACATACAACCTAATGTATGCAAACATAGCAACCGTGGTCCATGGTCTGCTGAAATTTACTCTTCGCACGTTAATACACGCAAGAATATTTTGCTTCAAAATTTCCTTGAAGTATTCCCTGAAATTTTAGTTAAAAAATCGTCTTTTTTCTGGTTTTCTTAAAACATCTCCACTGCTAATAATCAGATCAAAAAAGTTTTAATTAAAATTGGTCAGGATAAAATTTCAAATAAAACTGAACTTATAAAAATTATTCGCGATTTTTTTTTATGGAAATCACTTGTAAAGTTAGCAACAGTCGATTTTCAACAAATTTATTCTCATCAAAAATAATGACTATAAATGAGTGGAACTTTATACATTTAGAGTAATGTAGGCCTACCTGAACTTCCATACCAAATGTCAAATCACTTTGTTAATAATGAACTCCAAATATAATCTCCACTAAAAGAATATATATTTTCAAACATTGTTTTGAGAAATGCCCCATACCTCTCCCACTAACCTAACCTAATCGACTGGTGTCATATGTCCCGGACTGCAACTGAGAAAATATAGCCACCGTACTTATTACTTATACGGTATAATTTAATATTGATCACAAGAATAGTTGTAGCGAAAACGTTTATTAAAATGTTGATAATATGGAGTAGCGTGGCGGTTTCCAGGTAACCGCTGTTGCCGTTGGCAACAGTACTAAAAGTGAGAGAAAATAATATTAATTGTATCACAAATAAATACTTTAGTTATTGAATTATTTTGATCCGAACAATATTAATAGAGAAACCTGAAGAAAAGCGTAGCATTGCTTTCGAACTGCTGGGCACTCGCACCGTCTTGTGTTGCCGGCTCAGACATCGACAAAGTTTTACTGCGTACGCTCATTGACCTCGTAGTAGTTGTCACTGTACAAACTCGGAAGGGGGGGGGACACATTCGTCCACCCAATGTGTTGCCGCTGTATAACCGGCTTAAAAGCGCTCAGTTAGCAGTAAGTTTTCAGAACTGACGTCCAGCAGATACTACGTACCTTTTTGTGTTTTGTTCGTTTAGTTATGTGTTTCTCTGCTTGTCTTTATTATTTTTAATTCGATTATTATTTGTGTTCTGATTTATTCTCTGTAAAAGTATAATGGCAGTCAGATACCGTTGAACTGGGACCCTCTTCTTCTCCCGGCGAATGACATAAAATCCTCTAACAAAAACACTTGGTTCAAGGAAAAATTCGAATTAACTTTCAGGTTAAGATTTAGGCCTATCACAACCGGCAACGGTGTTATGTTCCCACGCTACGCCACTGATAATACGACTAGTTATATGGCAAAAAAGAAGTAACATATTTGCAGATGATTAAAACTAATTTGAACAAGAAAGCAGTAGTAGCATAGGTCTAAATAGAATATGCAAGTAAATTTCACGTATATTGACTTCAAAAGTGTTTCATCAATGGAGACACTTACGTAGTTCTGAGAAAGACATAATTGCTACTTCACTTACAAACCAACTTAGCTTCTCATTGCTTCAGAAGCTCTCGTCGTATAATTAACACCAATTACGTAATTCATCACTTTTTATTGTAACTTCTTTAACATGACGTTTCTCAGCATTCATAATGGAAAGTAGTCAGAAGAATGGGGGGATTTAACTTATATAACCACTATCTCAGACAATTATGAAAACAATACCTTTCTTCAAATAAAATCCGCGTATTTAAAAAGTAGAGTGCTTTCATTTTAAAAATAAAACAAAAACGTATTGTTCAGGTGTCGAGAAGCAAACGAGATTGAACCAGTTTTCGATGACATTAATTGTTTTTCCCATTTAAGGTAATGAACACGATCTACTTACACACACAAACATTTACATAGACATTTAATTATATATCTTGTAAATGTTTACATAATATATGTGCGTGTATATGTGTAAACACATACAATACAGAATAGTATAATATATAGTCTTGGTAATAAATAAAAGATTAAACGTTGGTTGTATCACCGATTGACTTATTAGGGCCTACAATTGTTACAGATTCTGACAGCTTCGTTGTCTTTCCTGCTGCTGAATTTCGTTAACGCAGGCGGCATCCATGGAGGAAGCGGCGGTTACGGAGGCGGAGGTGGCGGTTATGGAGGCGGAGGTGGCGGTTATGGCGGCGGAGGTGGGGGTCATGGAGGTGGTGGCGGAGGGATTGGAGGTTATGGAGGTGGAGGAGGACACGGAGGAGGCGGCGGCGGTGGTAGCTTTGGCGGCGGCTCCTACAGTGGTCCGTTAGCAGCGCCTGTCGTTTTATCTAGTGGACATTTGGCAGACACTGAAGCGGTAGCGGCCGCAAAGGGAGCTCACTTGGCTGCTCTGTCCAGTGCCGCAGCGAATGCTGCTGCCGCCGGAGGTGGTCATGGAGGCGGCGGTGGATACGGAGGTGGCGGAAACGGCGGTGGTGGATATGGAGGTGGTGGATACGGCGGCGGTGGATACGGAGGCGGTGGATATGGCGGCGGTGGATACAGCGGAGGTGGATTCGGAGGTGGCGGTGCAGGTGGTTACGGAGGAGCTGGTGGTGGCGGAGTTTACGGTGGTGGAAGTGGCGGATACGGTGGCGGTGGATACGGAGGCGGTGGCCACGGAGGTGGCGGATACGGTGGCGGTGGGTACGGAGGTGGCGGTGCAGGTGGTCACGGAGGCGCTGGTGGTGGCGGAGGATACGGCGGTGGAGCTTATCAAGGACCTCTTGCCAGACCTGTTGTACTCTCTTCCGGATATTTAGCTGATACCGCAGACGTTGCCGCAGCCAAGGGTGCACATTTGAACGCTCTGTCTGTAGTTGGAGCAGCAGCAGCAGCAGCGGGCGATGGAGGTGACGGAGGTGCCGGTGGGAAAGGCGGCGGTGGTGGCGGTATCGGCGGTGGTGGTTATGGAGGCGGTGGGTACGGTGGAGGAGGAGATGGCGGCGGCGCTGGTGGATACGGAGGCGGTGGGTATGGCGGAGGTGGTTATGGCGGCGCTGGTGGATATGGAGGCGGTGGATATGGCGGCGGCGCTGGTGGATATGGAGGCGGTGGGTCCGGAGGAGGTGGAAAAGGCTGGTAACTGAGCTGTAAAACAAACGGACACCAAGAGTCAAAAGTGGTAACTCAATAAATTGTGATCATCATTCAACATCATTCCTAATCACTAGCATCGCCTACTACAAGTCATCGCCTCTTTTCATATTACGTTGTCCTTATTAATGTAAACGTAACCATACGTTATGTTAATAGTTATTATTTATTTTTAATAACAAAAAGAAGCCAATATCAAATTTTGTTGTGTTCTGTATTTCATTCCTGTATTACCTTCATGTCTATTCGCGTATAGAAGAATACGTCATATATATCAACGATAGCAATTGGGCCTATCAATTATGTGTTCGGAGACAATTGACTGCAGAAAGTTACACTCTAGCCTGAAACTCATAAAGTTAATGATTTATTGAAAGTGCACATTCAACGGTGGTATTCAGTACTCAGAAATTCAGTCAATTTTTTTTTAATATCTTTATTCCCATTATTTACAATTTTTATTTCATTCACAACACTAGGGATTACCTGCTCATCACATAGTGTGGGCGGTGACAAGTTACGATTTATTAATATCTTTACTATACAGTTCAACAAAAACCAATCTTACATACGTCTAATTAGCTCTTATAGCCAACAATTTTGTCACATATTTATTGTGCTTTAAAATATACTAAAAACATAGATCATTAAAATTTCAAAATTAACCACAACTGAAATAATCCTTTTAAATTTTAATTGACATTAATCATTAAAACTAAGGTATAGTACTATTAATTATTAATTATAATATAAAATAATTAACCTAATATTTGGCAGTAATGTCAATATATAACATGAAATCAACATTTTCACAGTCAACTAAATCCGATATAATCTTTCCAAATTAAAATATTATGATAATAATTGTTAACAATTTTTAGTAATAAGCAAATCATGAATACTTTTACATCACAACTAAAAGTATCTATACTCTTTAAAACTAAAATACAGAAACAAATTAAATTTTCTTCTGTTGATGACAGCATCTCGTGGGATCAAAATTTTTATAAACGATACGCAGGATGGTAAAGGTATTCAACTAACCTTTTATTCCTTAGCCAAGATTTCAAACGTTTGAGAAACATTATTTTTTCCCTGAATCGCGTGTACACCGAAACGAGTGCTGAAGTCGTCCTTCCGAATGTCTAGTGCCTTGATAGCACCCAGTTGGTTTTTTTATCTACCCAGGGTTGGTACTCACAGAAGCGCTCATAGGGGTGCACGATAGACACGGTCCACAAGGCTTCGGGTTTTGGGGCCCCGCGTTTCGCAGTATGGAAAAGCGAGGGAGCAGTTTGATCATTTTTAATTATTCTAATTTTGTATGTTAAATCCCTGCTTCTTTAATTTTTAAAATATTTGTCATATATTAACACAAATACATCATCATCATCATCTTCTTCTTCTTCTTTTTCTTCTTCTTCTTTACATTAAGGAATAATAAAATGCTGCCTGTTCCACCATCAAAGATCCTGCAGCCATCTCTTCCACATATCTGTGTCCTATAGGTTTGTATTTCCAGACTTTTTTGGCCAGCCTGGAATCTGACATTCTTTCTAAGTGTTCTTTCCACCATTGTTTGGAAAGTAAAAACCTTGTAACCCTTCTCTTATGGCCTTATTTCTTATACGGCCAAGATTGGAACACCTTTTAACTCCTCTTGTTAAGTTAGGTAAGTTACAGACGAACTGTGGAACAATCAACCGTATACTTTTAGAAACGAGGTACGTCGAGATATAAAATTAAAGGTATGCAAAGATGTGGCAGTCTCTGTACTGTCCTACAGGTGTGATTATGGACAATAACCAAAAAACAAGACAGTAAAATACTGATCTAGGAAATGACATTCTTAACTCAAATACCGACAATAAAACAGAACGTTATGCATAACAAAACCATGTCTTTCAACGTGGCTTTATTAAACGTTTCAAGACGTATGTAGTAAGTAGAAATACTCATGCAGTTTGTCCAGCTAGTGTTAAGAGTAAAACATCTATTTTATTAAGTTAGGATGTAATGGAAGAAGATATTAAACAGTTGAACATAACATTATAAATAACGTCACTGATAGTTTTATTGTCTATACCACGAGTGATGACGATTGCCATCACGAACAAACGGTGGAGGTGTCGGGGGAGGGAAGCCACGGGCCCTTAAACTTGGGCAACCCCGTAGATGTACCTTCAACAGAGCTTTACTAAAATCCTTTTTCTTCAATATATACCCTCTAACTGAAAAATTTACCGTTGGCTTTGAATTTAGAGAATTACTTATTTATAACTAGGAAAAGATTCCAAATTTGGCCAATACGGTGTCCAATCGGAAAATATTTTTAGTTTGATATATTATCCTACAATTGTCATTACAGTAGACTACAAATAAATAATAAAAAAAAAAATAATAAAAAATGGGCCAAAATCACATACTTAAATAATATGATGACGAAGCTTACTAAACAATTTAAAACTACGAACATTAAAATAGCATACAAAACTAAGAATCAAAAACTTACAAAACTATTAAACCCACACAACATTGATAGTAAAATGTCCAATTGAATATACAAAATTATATGCCAACATAGATGTTAAATAGGGAAATAAAAAAAAAAAACTGAAAAACGTTATAATGAACACTGAAACGCATAAAAAACCGTTGCGTTCAACAGCATCAGTAAGCCAACATGAACGCTCCAGTAAGTATCCGACGTCTGTTGAAGCACCTTGAACGTCCTAGATGTAAAGACGTTCAATACGTGCACTTTTATCTAGTGTCAGAGTAATAGAAACAAGTGTGTGCTGTTGTATAAAAGCACGCTTTATTTACTTCGTAAAGCCCAATGCTTTTTCGTAGGAATGAGCAGCACTTCAAGTCAGTTTACTAACTCTCTTTTAGAGACATGAGAATTGATTAGCCCCAGTGTTTGCCGCTGGAGCTGCCGGCACTGTGGTAGCCAGAGATGGCGGAAGCCTCTGACAAGGCAGTCAAGTGTGCACCCTTAGCAGCGGCCACTGCTTCAGTATCGGCGATGTATCCTGACGATAGTACGACTGGTGCGGTGAGCGCTCCGTGGTAAGAGCTGCCTCCGAAATTTGCTCCAGCACCGCTGGTCCCGTTGTGCTTTCAAGTGGTCACATCGCTGACACACAAGAGGTCGCCGCTACAAGAGACGCTCACTACGCTGCTCTTTCCAAGGCCCAAGCTCTATCC
Organism: Magicicada septendecula; assembly: GCA_034769895.1. Classification (NCBI taxonomy): domain Eukaryota; kingdom Metazoa; phylum Arthropoda; class Insecta; order Hemiptera; family Cicadidae; genus Magicicada; species Magicicada septendecula. Next base: position 42,978,319 of record CM068373.1, on the reverse strand, counting down.
GGATACGGATACGGCGCAACCGCAAAAGACCTAAGTTCTCATAGCCTTCAATAGAAAATTTTACACACAGACAGATAGACAGACAGACACAAACACGCACACACACAAACACACACACTTTTCGAAAAATTACTTTTCTTCATGTTTTGAGGGTAGTACAATCAGAATCAGCAGTTATCTCGAACCGGATTTTTATCGCCATGACCACACTTCCATTTCCTTATGGAACGTGGACGTAAAAAAGGTAATCTTTCCGTCACCCGGTAGTCGTTCTGTACCGGAATCGCTATAAGGTCAGTAAACGTAGCATTTATACCGATCTATTTGTTTAACGATCCCAATGGAGACACTGTATTCAAACTTTCGACCTTAGCCAGGAGCCAGGACTTCATCGTGAACGTTATCAATTGATGGCATCTTGAAGGGATTCTATGTGCGATTATATTCTACGAAGTCGATTTTTATTTACTTCGCAAAAACCAATGCTTTTTAGTAGGAATAAAGCAACACTTCAAGTCTGTGTGTAAGGCACTGACTCGTGCTACAATTATACACGTTGTACACAAAAACAATTTTTGGCGCACACGCATATTTGACACATGTCGGACATTTTTTCACAGGTTTCATTGAGTTCGTCGTGCATTGAATTTTGATTCGATTAACTTACTTTTTCAGGTCCTTGTTGCCGCACTCGTCTGCCTGTTCCGATACGGTTCAGCCACGTACTCCCAGCACAGTACCGGCTTTGCAGGAGCCGTCGGCTACAATGGACCTCACGCTCTTCACGTTGTGCTTTCAAGTGGTCACATCGCTGACACACAAGAGGTCGCCGCTGCCAGAGACGCTCACAACGCTGCTCTTTCCAAAGCCCAATCTCTATCCGGACACGGATACGGCGCATCCGCACAAGACCTAAGTGCTCATGGCGCAGCCGTCTTTGGCGGAAACGCATACAACGGACCGTTAGCTGCACGCGTCGTACTGTCCAGCGGTTACTTGGCTGACACAAGGGACGTCGCCGCAGCTAAGAATGCTCACGTCTCCGCCCTGCAACCAGCTAAGACTAACTCTAGAATCGCGAGTGGATACGGGTCCGGTTTCGGTGCATTCGCTGCGGAAGCAGGACACAACAGCGGTGCTAGAGCAAATTTCGGAGGCAGCTCTTACCACGGACCGCTCGCCGCACCAGTCGTACTATCGGCAGGATACATCGCCGAAACTGAAGCAGTAGCCGCTGCTAAGGGTGCCCACTTCACTGCCTTGTCAGAGGCTTCCGCCAACTCTGGCTACCACAGTGCCGGCAGCTCCAGCGGCAAACACTGGGCCTAGTCAATTCTCATGTCTCTAAAAGAGAGTTAGTAAACCTAATCGTACCACCTGTCATAATGTTACTTGTTACAAACTTGTTGACTACTTGATTCAATAAACTATAAATAACATACTTGCGTTTGTCTAAAATATTGTCTGTCGCCTATTTCTAAATGTGTCAAGCGAATATGCGAAATCTCAGTTTAATCTGTCAGTCGTACTGAAAAAAAAAAAACCTCATTCATTTCTTTACAATTACATCTTTTGCCGTTTGTGAGAAAAGTCTGCGACTGGTATAGAAACCACAGTTTCATGTTCCTAGAACTGACCATCAATATTAACTCTTTCTCACTGTACGCGCTCCTCCATGAAAATTATTCTCCAATCAGAATTCACCACAATAAGGAAGTGCAACATACGATAATGAAAGTTTCAGCCGGATTTCAATAAAACAGTCGTTTGCCTTACTGCTGCTGTTGCGCTTGGAGACAGTGGCAAACGTAACGTCAAGTATATAAAATTATGAAATTCTGAAAGAACGCAAAATTTTAATTCACATCATTAGCGAATTCAACTACAGGGCGAAAGGTAAATATCGGAATGGAGAACCATACATGACTTCCATGTTCTAAGATTTATATTCAAAATCATTTTCGAATTGAAATATTTCTATAGAAACTACTTCTTTCTACTTATTGCTTCAGCCTTAACCACAGTACTGTGGCCACTAACGTATACACCTCACGTTATCGCACTCGAATTTTACCGATGATGGCAGTCGATGGCACAGCCGAAACGTCTGGTTTTGCAGAAAATATTCGACTACGGCCAAACAGCACGTGAAGGAATTGTAACAACAAAATACTTCTATGTTGCCGATAACGAAGTAAACTTATAAAAAATTATCCCTCCACTTTCAACTATAATTTTCATTTATAGAAAATTACCTCCACCCCGTATATCTAGCCTCTTTATTTATAGGTATTTCGTCTAAGTATCTACAGTGGATTATTATGATTTTCTTATCAGGATACTGTATTTATAAAATTTATGTACTTTACTCTTGGTAAAACATAAAACGTTGCAGGTAAACGACCTTTCCCCAGAATCCGATCTTCACCAAAATCAACAGGCCTTGCGAACTCTACCAGTGAGGCGCACATGCAAACAATTATTCGATTCTGTTTGAATGTGAGGCAGTTACCGTTGGTCATAGAAAACATTACCATTGTTAAAACATAAAACGTTGCTGGTAAACTACCCCTTCCTCTTAACCGATCTTCACGAAAATCAACCGTCAGGGAGTACAGTATAATTCATGCAAGTATGCAAAACATTATTTGATTCTGTTTGAATTTACGGCAGTTATTGTTCGTCAAAATAAAAATTACCCAATTAAACATATAACGTTGCAGGTAATTTACCCTCTCCCATAACCCATCTTCACCACAAACAATTTGGCTTGAGTCCTCTACAATTCAGGGACGTAAGCAAAACAAAATTTGATTCTGTTTGAATTTACGGCTGTTATTGTTCACCATAAGAAAAATGTTATCAGTTTATCAGCAATTATCTCGAACCGGATTTTTATCGCCATGACCATACTTCCATTTCCTTATGGAACGTGGAAGTAAAAAAGGTAATCTTGCCGTCACCCGGTAGTCGTTCTGTACCGGAATCGCTATAAGGTCAGTAAACGTAGCATTTATACCGATCTATTTGTTTAACGATCCCAATGGAGACACTGTATTGAAGCTTTCGACCTTAGCCAGGAGCCAGGACTTCATCGTGAACGTTATCAATTGATGGCATCTTGAAGAGATTCTATGTGCGATTATATTCTACGAAGTCGATTTTCCCGATACGTCTGGCCGATAAGATTTCGCCCAAATTCATGCAGTTCTTGTCGATCCAATTAAGTGGCAAAGGGGGGCCGCCTAAAGCACGGACAACACTAGTCGTATCCAAAGTCGTGCCGCTGACAATTATCTCGGTAAGCGCTAATTTTTACTTCGAACTGTCTACGCGGCCTATTCCAAATCGATCGCTGGAATACAATGCGCACGTGCCACCAAGTATCAGTCAAGACTCATATAGGACAAGGCAAAAGAATTTTGAAAACTCTTGAGATTTTCTAAAGCAGTTCTTGTTACGTCCTAAACAAAAATGTCTTACTGCTTCCGGAACTCTTATACAAGTTAAAAATATCGTGGTAAGTTAAGAGCGTTAGTGCTGCAACCTAATCTGGCGCTTGATGCGTTTCTGAATTTTGCTAAGTAGCCTACGTGACATTGTCAGTACGGCAGTATCAACGTTAAGTTCATGGGCACACAGAACGGTCTCTTCTTGAATAAAAATAGAACGGATTTTACGTCTCAGCGCTGAATTGTAACACCTGGTGACGTGTAGCTGTTGAAACTAATTTATAGGCTGAAAATTCTATAGTTTCCCCATAATATGCTCATCGAAAAGAGTGATTTTGTTAAAGGAAAACACAGGTTTCTAACTCAGTACAATGTCAGAGAGTTTGAAATTGCCGCCTGTTTCACAACGTAAAATTCCGAGGATTTAAATGAAAATTTATTCTAATATTTTATTCTGCGTTTTCTACTTAACATAAGGCTCTTCCGCCGATTTATGCCACCGTACACAGTTCGAGATGTCCACCGTGTACGGTAAAATTGTAAATCTCAACCATCGGTTCAGGCATCGGTTTCTGATACCCGCCGTATCCGAGATAGTTTTTCGCAATAAACAGTGAACAAATGTTCGCCGTAAACTGTCCATTGCCACAAAAATATTTAAATATGGGCAATAAAGCAGTATGCATTTGTCCACAAAAATTTCCAGCTAGCAAATCAGGCTGATATTGCTATGTGACTAATCATAAGATTTTGCCTGAAATTGACCTGTACATTGTACATGATTAACGGGGAGTGGGAACACAAGTATGCACTTGTTGAAGTTACTCAACACGAAAGTATTCTGCCCGGCTGGAATGATGCTCCTTTCGTCATCACGTCCAAGACAAGTATATAAACCAAACCAGACCGTTCAACAGCATCAGTAAGCCAACATGAACGCTCCAGTAAGTATTCGACGTCTGTTGAAGCACCTTGAACGTCCTACATTTAAAGACGTTCAATACGTGCACTTTTATCTAGTGTCAGACTAATAGACACAAGTGTGTGCTGTTGTATAAAAGCACGCTTTATTTACTCCGAAAAGCGCAATGCTTTTTAGTAGGAATGAACAGCACTTCAATTCAGTGTGTAAGGCACTGACTCGTGCTACAATTATACACGTTGTACACAAAAACAATTTTTGGCGCACACGCATATTTGACACATCTCGGACATTTTTTCACAGGTTTCATTGAGTTCGTCGTGCATTGAATTTTGATTCGATTAACTTACTTTTTCAGGTCCTTTTCGCCGCAGTCGTCTGCCTGTTCCGATACGGTTCAGCCACGTACTCCCTGCACAGTACCAGCTTTGCAGGACCCGTCGGCTACAATGGACCTCACGCTGTTCCCGTTGTGCTTTCAAGTGGTCACATCGCTGTTGTGGACACAACAGCGGTGCTGGAGCAAATTTCGGAGGCAGCTCTTACCACGGACCGCTCGCCGCACCAGTCGTACTATCGTCAGGATACATCGCCGATACTGAAGCAGTAGCCGCTGCTAAGGGTGCCCACTTCACTGCCTTGTCAGAGGCTTCCGCCAACTCTGGCTACCACAGTGCCGGCAGCTCCAGCGGCAAACACTGGGCCTAGTCAATTCTCATGTCTCTAAAAGAAAGTTAGTAAACCTAATCGTACCACCTGTCATAATGTTATTTGTTACAAACTTGTTCACTACTTGATGCAATAAACTATTAATAACATACTTGCGTTTGCCTAGAAAATTGTCTGTCGCCTATTTCTAAATGTGTCAAGCGAATATGCCAAATCTCAGTTTAATCTGTCAATCGTATTGACAAAAACATTCCTCATTCATTTCTTTACAATTACATCTTTTGCCATTTCTGAGAAAAGTCTGCGACTTGTATAGAAGCCACAGTTTCATGTTTCTAGAACTGACCATCAATATTAACTTTTTCTCACTGTATGCGCTCCTCCATGAAATTGATACTCCAATAAGAATTCACCACAATAAGGAAGTGCAACATACGATAATGAAAGTTTCAGCCGGATTTCAATTAAACAGTCGTTTGCCTTACTGCTGCTGTTGCGCTTGGAGACAGTGGCAAACGTAACGTCAAGTATATAAAATTATGAAATTTTGAAAGAACGCAAAATTTTAATTTACATCATTAGCGAATTCAACTACAGGGCGAAAGGTAAATATCGGTATGGAGAACCATACATGACTTCCATGTTCTAAGATTTATATTTAAAATCATTTTCGAATTGAAATATTTCTATAGAAACTACTTCTTTCTACTTATTGCTTCAGCCTTAACCACAGTACTGTGGCCACTAACGTATACACCTCACGTTATCGCACTCGAATTTTACCGATGATGGCAGTCGATGGCACAGCCGAAACGTCTGGTTTTGCAGAAAATATTCGACTACGGCCAAACAGCACGTGAAGGAATTGTAACAACAAAATACTTCTATGTTGCCGATAACGAAGTAAACTTATAAAAAATTATCCCTCCACTTTCAACTATAATTTTCATTTATAGAAAATTACCTCCACCCCGTATATCTAGCCTCTTTATTTATAGGTATTTCGTCTAAGTATCTACAGTGGATTATTATGATTTTCTTATCAGGATACTGTATTTATAAAATTTATGTACTTTACTCTTGGTAAAACATAAAACGTTGCAGGTAAACGACCTTTCCCCAGAATCCGATCTTCACCAAAATCAACAGGCCTTGCGAACTCTACCAGTGAGGCGCACATGCAAACAATTATTCGATTCTGTTTGAATGTGAGGCAGTTACCGTTGGTCATAGAAAACATTACCATTGTTAAAACATAAAACGTTGCTGGTAAACTACCCCTTCCTCTTAACCGATCTTCACGAAAATCAACCGTCAGGGAGTACAGTATAATTCATGCAAGTATGCAAAACATTATTTGATTCTGTTTGAATTTACGGCAGTTATTGTTCGTCAAAATAAAAATTACCCAATTAAACATATAACGTTGCAGGTAATTTACCCTCTCCCATAACCCATCTTCACCACAAACAATTTGGCTTGAGTCCTCTACAATTCAGGGACGTAAGCAAAACAAAATTTGATTCTGTTTGAATTTACGGCTGTTATTGTTCACCATAAGAAAAATGTTACACGCAGACAGATAGATGGACAGACACACACACATATTTTTCGAAAAATGACTTTTCTTCATGTTTTGAGGGTAGTACAATCAGAATCAATAATTATCTCGAACCGGATTTTTATCGCCATGACCATACTTCCATTTCCTTATGGAACGTGGAAGTAAAAAAGGTAATCTTGCCGTCACCCGGTACTCGTTCTGTACCGGAATCGCTATAAGGTCAGTAAACGTAGCATTTATACCGATCTATTTGTTTAACGATCCCAATGGAGACACTGTATTGAAGCTTTCGACCTTAGCCAGGAGCCAGGCCTTCATCGTGAACGTTATCAATTGATGGCATCTTGAAGAGATTCTATGTGCGATTATATTCTACGAAGTCGATTTCCCCAATAAGATTTCGCCCAAATTCATGCAGTTCTTGTCGATCCAATTAAGTGGCAAAGGGGGGCCGCCTAAAGCACGGACAACACTAGTTAATATCCAAAGTCGTGCCGCTGACAATTATCTCGGTAAGCGCTAATTTTTACTGCGAACTGTCTACGCGGCCTATTCCAAATCGATCACTGGAATCCAATGCGCACGTGCCACCAAGTATCAGTCAAGACTCATATAGGACAAGGCAAAAGAATTTTGAAAACTCTTGAGATTTTCTAAAGCAGTTCTTGTTACGTCCTAAACAAAAATGTCTTACTGCTTCCGGAACTCTTATACAAGTTAAAAATATCGTGCTAAGTTAAGAGCGTTAGTGCTGCAACCTAATCTGGCGCTTGGTGCGTTTCTGAATTTTGCTAAGTAGCCTACGTGACATTGTCAGTACGGCAGTATCAACGTTAAGTTCATGGGCACACAGAACGGTCTCTTCTTGAATAAAAATAGAACGGATTTTACGTCTCAGCGCTGAATTGTAACACCTGGTGACGTGTAGCTGTTGAAACTAATTTATAGGCTGAAAATTCTATAGTTTCCCCATAATATGCTCATCGAAAAGAGTGATTTTGTTAAAGGAAAACACAGGTTTCTAACTCAGTACAATGTCAGAGAGTTTGAAATTGCCGCCTGTTTCACAACGTAAAATTCCGAGGATTTAAATGAAAATTTATTCTAATATTTTATTCTGGGTTTTCTACTTAACATAAGGCTCTTCCGCCGATTTAAGCCACCGTACACAGTTCGAGATGTCCACCGTGTACGGTAAAATTGGAAATCTCAACCATCGGTTCAGGCATCGGTTTCTGATACCCACCGTATCCGAGATAGTTTTTCGCAATAAACAGTGAACAAATGTTCGCCGTAAACTGTCCATTGCCACAAAAATATTTAAATATCGGCAATAAAGCAGTATGCATTTGTCCACAAAAATTTCCAGCTAGCAAATCAGGCTGATATTGCTATGCGACTAATCATAAGATTTTGCCTGAAATTGACCTGTACATTGTACATGATTAACGGGGAGTGGGAACACAAGTATGCACTTGTTGAAGTTACTCAACACGAAAGTATTCTGCCCGGTTGGAATGATGCTCCTTTCGTCATCACGTGCAAGACAAGTATATAAACCAAACCAGACCGTTCAACAGCATCAGTAAGCCAACATGAACGCTCCAGTAAGTATTCGACGTCTGTTGAAGCACCTTGAACGTCCTACATTTAAAAACGTTCAATACGTGCACTTTTATCTAGTGTCAGACTAATAGACACAAGTGTGTGCTGTTGTATAAAAGCACGCTTTATTTACTCCGAAAAGCGCAATGCTTTTTAGTAGGAATGAACAGCACTTCAATTCAGTGTGTAAGGCACTGACTCGTGCTACAATTATACACGTTGTACACAAAAACAATTTTTGGCGCACACGCATATTTGACACATCTCGGACATTTTTTCACAGGTTTCATTGAGTTCGTCGTGCATTGAATTTTGATTCTATTAACTTACTTTTTCAGGTCCTTTTTGCCGCAGTCGTCTGCTTGTTCCGATACGGTTCAGCCACGTACTCCCAGCACAGTACCGGCTTTGCAGGACCCGTCGGCTACAATGGACCTCACGCTGTTCCCGTTGTGCTTTCAAGTGGTCACATCGCTGACACACAAGAGGTCGCCTCTGCCAGAGACGCTCACTACGCTGCTCTTTCCAAAGCCCAAGCTCTATCCGGATACGGATACGGCGCATCCGCACAAGACCTAAGTGCTCATGGCGCAGCCATCTTTGACGGAAACGCATACAACGGACCGTTAGCTGCACCCGTCGTACTGTCCAGCGGTTACTTGGCCGACACAAGGGACGTCGCCGCAGCTAAGAATGCTCACTTCTCCGCCCTGCAATCAGCTAAGACTAACTCTAGAATCGCGAGTGGATACGGGTCCGGTTTCGGTGCATTCGCTGAAGAAGCAGGACACAACAGCGGTGCTGGAGCAAATTTCGGAGGCAGCTCTTACCACGGACCGCTCGCCGCACCAGTCGTACTATCGTCAGGATACATCGCCGATACTGAAGCAGTAGCCGCTGCTAAGGGTGCCCACTTCACTGCCTTGTCAGAGGCTTCCGCCAACTCTGGCTACCAGAGTGCCGGCAGCTCCAGCGGCAAACACTGGGCCTAGTCAATTCTCATGTCTCTAAAAGAGAGTTAGTAAACCTAATCGTACCACCTGTCATAATGTTATTTGATACAAACTTGTTCACTACTTGATGCAATAAACTATTAATAACATACTTGCGTTTGCCTAGAAAATTGTCTGTCGCCTATTTCGAAATGTGTCAAGCGAATATGCCAAATCTCAGTTTAATCTGTCAATCGTATTGACAAAAACATTCCTCATTCATTTCTTTACAATTACATCTTTTGCCATTTCTGAGAAAAGTCTGCGACTGGTATAGAAACCACAGTTTCATGTTCCTAGAACTGACCATCAATATTAACTTTTTCTCACTGTACGCGCTCCACCATGAAAATGATACTCCAATAAGAATTCACCACAATAAGGAAGTGCAACATACGATAATGAAAGTTTCAGCCGGATTTCAATTAAACAGTCGTTTGGCTTACTGCTGCTGTTGCGCTTGGAGACAGTGGCAAACGTAACGTCAAGTATATAAAATTATGAAATTTTGAAAGAACGCAAAATTTTAATTTACATCATTAGCGAATTCAACTACAGGGCGAAAGGTAAATATCGGTATGGAGAACCATACATGACTTCCATGTTCTAAGATTTATATTTAAAATCATTTTCGAATTGAAATATTTCTATAGAAACTACTTCTTTCTACTTATTGCTTCAGCCTTAACCACAGTACTGTGGCCACTAACGTATACACCTCACGTTATCGCACTCGAATTTTACCGATGATGGCAGTCGATGGCACAGCCGAAACGTCTGGTTTTGCAGAAAATATTCGACTACGGCCAAACAGCACGTGAAGGAATTGTAACAACAAAATACTTCTATGTTGCCGATAACGAAGTAAACTTATAAAAAATTATCCCTCCACTTTCAACTATAATTTTCATTTATAGAAAATTACCTCCACCCCGTATATCTAGCCTCTTTATTTATAGGTATTTCGTCTAAGTATCTACAGTGGATTATTATGATTTTCTTATCAGGATACTGTATTTATAAAATTTATGTACTTTACTCTTGGTAAAACATAAAACGTTGCAGGTAAACGACCTTTCCCCAGAATCCGATCTTCACCAAAATCAACAGGCCTTGCGAACTCTACCAGTGAGGCGCACATGCAAACAATTATTCGATTCTGTTTGAATGTGAGGCAGTTACCGTTGGTCATAGAAAACATTACCATTGTTAAAACATAAAACGTTGCTGGTAAACTACCCCTTCCTCTTAACCGATCTTCACGAAAATCAACCGTCAGGGAGTACAGTATAATTCATGCAAGTATGCAAAACATTATTTGATTCTGTTTGAATTTACGGCAGTTATTGTTCGTCAAAATAAAAATTACCCAATTAAACATATAACGTTGCAGGTAATTTACCCTCTCCCATAACCCATCTTCACCACAAACAATTTGGCTTGAGTCCTCTACAATTCAGGGACGTAAGCAAAACAAAATTTGATTCTGTTTGAATTTACGGCTGTTATTGTTCACCATAAGAAAAATGTTACACGCAGACAGATAGATGGACAGACACACACACATATTTTTCGAAAAATGACTTTTCTTCATGTTTTGAGGGTAGTACAATCAGAATCAATAATTATCTCGAACCGGATTTTTATCGCCATGACCATACTTCCATTTCCTTATGGAACGTGGAAGTAAAAAAGGTAATCTTGCCGTCACCCGGTACTCGTTCTGTACCGGAATCGCTATAAGGTCAGTAAACGTAGCATTTATACCGATCTATTTGTTTAACGATCCCAATGGAGACACTGTATTGAAGCTTTCGACCTTAGCCAGGAGCCAGGCCTTCATCGTGAACGTTATCAATTGATGGCATCTTGAAGAGATTCTATGTGCGATTATATTCTACGAAGTCGATTTCCCCAATAAGATTTCGCCCAAATTCATGCAGTTCTTGTCGATCCAATTAAGTGGCAAAGGGGGGCCGCCTAAAGCACGGACAACACTAGTTAATATCCAAAGTCGTGCCGCTGACAATTATCTCGGTAAGCGCTAATTTTTACTGCGAACTGTCTACGCGGCCTATTCCAAATCGATCACTGGAATCCAATGCGCACGTGCCACCAAGTATCAGTCAAGACTCATATAGGACAAGGCAAAAGAATTTTGAAAACTCTTGAGATTTTCTAAAGCAGTTCTTGTTACGTCCTAAACAAAAATGTCTTACTGCTTCCGGAACTCTTATACAAGTTAAAAATATCGTGCTAAGTTAAGAGCGTTAGTGCTGCAACCTAATCTGGCGCTTGGTGCGTTTCTGAATTTTGCTAAGTAGCCTACGTGACATTGTCAGTACGGCAGTATCAACGTTAAGTTCATGGGCACACAGAACGGTCTCTTCTTGAATAAAAATAGAACGGATTTTACGTCTCAGCGCTGAATTGTAACACCTGGTGACGTGTAGCTGTTGAAACTAATTTATAGGCTGAAAATTCTATAGTTTCCCCATAATATGCTCATCGAAAAGAGTGATTTTGTTAAAGGAAAACACAGGTTTCTAACTCAGTACAATGTCAGAGAGTTTGATATTGCCGCCTGTTTCACAACGTAAAATTCCGAGGATTTAAATGAAAATTTATTCTAATATTTTATTCTGCGTTTTCTACTTAACATAAGGCTCTTCCGCCGATTTAAGCCACCGTACACAGTTCGAGATGTCCACCGTGTACGGTAAAATTGGAAATCTCAACCATCGGTTCAGGCATCGGTTTCTGATACCCGCCGTATCCGAGATAGTTTTTCGCAATAAACAGTGAACAAATGTTCGCCGTAAACTGTCCATTGCCACAAAAATATTTAAATATGGGCAATAAAGCAGTATGAATTTGTCCACAAAAATTTCCAGCTAGCAAATCAGGCTGATATTGCTATGCGACTAATCATAAGATTTTGCCTGAAATTGACCTGTACATTGTACATGATTAACGGGGAGTGGGAACACAAGTATGCACTTGTTGAAGTTACTCAACACGAAAGTATTCTGCCCGGTTGGAATGATGCTCCTTTCGTCATCACGTGCAAGACAAGTATATAAACCAAACCAGACCGTTCAACAGCATCAGTAAGCCAACATGAACGCTCCAGTAAGTATTCGACGTCTGTTGAAGCACCTTGAACGTCCTACATTTAAAAACGTTCAATACGTGCACTTTTATCTAGTGTCAGACTAATAGACACAAGTGTGTGCTGTTGTATAAAAGCACGCTTTATTTACTCCGAAAAGCGCAATGCTTTTTAGTAGGAATGAACAGCACTTCAATTCAGTGTGTAAGGCACTGACTCGTGCTACAATTATACACGTTGTACACAAAAACAATTTTTGGCGCACACGCATATTTGACACATCTCGGACATTTTTTCACAGGTTTCATTGAGTTCGTCGTGCATTGAATTTTGATTCTATTAACTTACTTTTTCAGGTCCTTTTTGCCGCAGTCGTCTGCTTGTTCCGATACGGTTCAGCCACGTACTCCCAGCACAGTACCGGCTTTGCAGGACCCGTCGGCTACAATGGACCTCACGCTGTTCCCGTTGTGCTTTCAAGTGGTCACATCGCTGACACACAAGAGGTCGCCTCTGCCAGAGACGCTCACTACGCTGCTCTTTCCAAAGCCCAAGCTCTATCCGGATACGGATACGGCGCATCCGCACAAGACCTAAGTGCTCATGGCGCAGCCATCTTTGACGGAAACGCATACAACGGACCGTTAGCTGCACCCGTCGTACTGTCCAGCGGTTACTTGGCCGACACAAGGGACGTCGCCGCAGCTAAGAATGCTCACTTCTCCGCCCTGCAATCAGCTAAGACTAACTCTAGAATCGCGAGTGGATACGGGTCCGGTTTCGGTGCATTCGCTGAAGAAGCAGGACACAACAGCGGTGCTGGAGCAAATTTCGGAGGCAGCTCTTACCACGGACCGCTCGCCGCACCAGTCGTACTATCGTCAGGATACATCGCCGATACTGAAGCAGTAGCCGCTGCTAAGGGTGCCCACTTCACTGCCTTGTCAGAGGCTTCCGCCAACTCTGGCTACCACAGTGCCGGCAGCTCCAGCGGCAAACACTGGGCCTAGTCAATTCTCATGTCTCTAAAAGAGAGTTAGTAAACCTAATCGTACCACCTGTCATAATGTTATTTGATACAAACTTGTTCACTACTTGATGCAATAAACTATTAATAACATACTTGCGTTTGCCTAGAAAATTGTCTGTCGCCTATTTCGAAATGTGTCAAGCGAATATGCCAAATCTCAGTTTAATCTGTCAATCGTATTGACAAAAACATTCCTCATTCATTTCTTTACAATTACATCTTTTGCCATTTCTGAGAAAAGTCTGCGACTGGTATAGAAACCACAGTTTCATGTTCCTAGAACTGACCATCAATATTAACTTTTTCTCACTGTACGCGCTCCACCATGAAAATGATACTCCAATAAGAATTCACCACAATAAGGAAGTGCAACATACGATAATGAAAGTTTCAGCCGGATTTCAATTAAACAGTCGTTTGGCTTACTGCTGCTGTTGCGCTTGGAGACAGTGGCAAACGTAACGTCAAGTATATAAAATTATGAAATTTTGAAAGAACGCAAAATTTTAATTTACATCATTAGCGAATTCAACTACAGGGCGAAAGGTAAATATCGGTATGGAGAACCATACATGACTTCCATGTTCTAAGATTTATATTTAAAATCATTTTCGAATTGAAATATTTCTATAGAAACTACTTCTTTCTACTTATTGCTTCAGCCTTAACCACAGTACTGTGGCCACTAACGTATACACCTCACGTTATCGCACTCGAATTTTACCGATGATGGCAGTCGATGGCACAGCCGAAACGTCTGGTTTTGCAGAAAATATTCGACTACGGCCAAACAGCACGTGAAGGAATTGTAACAACAAAATACTTCTATGTTGCCGATAACGAAGTAAACTTATAAAAAATTATCCCTCCACTTTCAACTATAATTTTCATTTATAGAAAATTACCTCCACCCCGTATATCTAGCCTCTTTATTTATAGGTATTTCGTCTAAGTATCTACAGTGGATTATTATGATTTTCTTATCAGGATACTGTATTTATAAAATTTATGTACTTTACTCTTGGTAAAACATAAAACGTTGCAGGTAAACGACCTTTCCCCAGAATCCGATCTTCACCAAAATCAACAGGCCTTGCGAACTCTACCAGTGAGGCGCACATGCAAACAATTATTCGATTCTGTTTGAATGTGAGGCAGTTACCGTTGGTCATAGAAAACATTACCATTGTTAAAACATAAAACGTTGCTGGTAAACTACCCCTTCCTCTTAACCGATCTTCACGAAAATCAACCGTCAGGGAGTACAGTATAATTCATGCAAGTATGCAAAACATTATTTGATTCTGTTTGAATTTACGGCAGTTATTGTTCGTCAAAATAAAAATTACCCAATTAAACATATAACGTTGCAGGTAATTTACCCTCTCCCATAACCCATCTTCACCACAAACAATTTGGCTTGAGTCCTCTACAATTCAGGGACGTAAGCAAAACAAAATTTGATTCTGTTTGAATTTACGGCTGTTATTGTTCACCATAAGAAAAATGTTACACGCAGACAGATAGATGGACAGACACACACACATATTTTTCGAAAAATGACTTTTCTTCATGTTTTGAGGGTAGTACAATCAGAATCAATAATTATCTCGAACCGGATTTTTATCGCCATGACCATACTTCCATTTCCTTATGGAACGTGGAAGTAAAAAAGGTAATCTTGCCGTCACCCGGTACTCGTTCTGTACCGGAATCGCTATAAGGTCAGTAAACGTAGCATTTATACCGATCTATTTGTTTAACGATCCCAATGGAGACACTGTATTGAAGCTTTCGACCTTAGCCAGGAGCCAGGCCTTCATCGTGAACGTTATCAATTGATGGCATCTTGAAGAGATTCTATGTGCGATTATATTCTACGAAGTCGATTTCCCCAATAAGATTTCGCCCAAATTCATGCAGTTCTTGTCGATCCAATTAAGTGGCAAAGGGGGGCCGCCTAAAGCACGGACAACACTAGTTAATATCCAAAGTCGTGCCGCTGACAATTATCTCGGTAAGCGCTAATTTTTACTGCGAACTGTCTACGCGGCCTATTCCAAATCGATCACTGGAATCCAATGCGCACGTGCCACCAAGTATCAGTCAAGACTCATATAGGACAAGGCAAAAGAATTTTGAAAACTCTTGAGATTTTCTAAAGCAGTTCTTGTTACGTCCTAAACAAAAATGTCTTACTGCTTCCGGAACTCTTATACAAGTTAAAAATATCGTGCTAAGTTAAGAGCGTTAGTGCTGCAACCTAATCTGGCGCTTGGTGCGTTTCTGAATTTTGCTAAGTAGCCTACGTGACATTGTCAGTACGGCAGTATCAACGTTAAGTTCATGGGCACACAGAACGGTCTCTTCTTGAATAAAAATAGAACGGATTTTACGTCTCAGCGCTGAATTGTAACACCTGGTGACGTGTAGCTGTTGAAACTAATTTATAGGCTGAAAATTCTATAGTTTCCCCATAATATGCTCATCGAAAAGAGTGATTTTGTTAAAGGAAAACACAGGTTTCTAACTCAGTACAATGTCAGAGAGTTTGAAATTGCCGCCTGTTTCACAACGTAAAATTCCGAGGATTTAAATGAAAATTTATTCTAATATTTTATTCTGCGTTTTCTACTTAACATAAGGCTCTTCCGCCGATTTAAGCCACCGTACACAGTTCGAGATGTCCACCGTGTACGGTAAAATTGGAAATCTCAACCATCGGTTCAGGCATCGGTTTCTGATACCCGCCGTATCCGAGATAGTTTTTCGCAATAAACAGTGAACAAATGTTCGCCGTAAACTGTCCATTGCCACAAAAATATTTAAATATGGGCAATAAAGCAGTATGAATTTGTCCACAAAAATTTCCAGCTAGCAAATCAGGCTGATATTGCTATGCGACTAATCATAAGATTTTGCCTGAAATTGACCTGTACATTGTACATGATTAACGGGGAGTGGGAACACAAGTATGCACTTGTTGAAGTTACTCAACACGAAAGTATTCTGCCCGGTTGGAATGATGCTCCTTTCGTCATCACGTGCAAGACAAGTATATAAACCAAACCAGACCGTTCAACAGCATCAGTAAGCCAACATGAACGCTCCAGTAAGTATTCGACGTCTGTTGAAGCACCTTGAACGTCCTACATTTAAAAACGTTCAATACGTGCACTTTTATCTAGTGTCAGACTAATAGACACAAGTGTGTGCTGTTGTATAAAAGCACGCTTTATTTACTCCGAAAAGCGCAATGCTTTTTAGTAGGAATGAACAGCACTTCAATTCAGTGTGTAAGGCACTGACTCGTGCTACAATTATACACGTTGTACACAAAAACAATTTTTGGCGCACACGCATATTTGACACATCTCGGACATTTTTTCACAGGTTTCATTGAGTTCGTCGTGCATTGAATTTTGATTCTATTAACTTACTTTTTCAGGTCCTTTTTGCCGCAGTCGTCTGCTTGTTCCGATACGGTTCAGCCACGTACTCCCAGCACAGTACCGGCTTTGCAGGACCCGTCGGCTACAATGGACCTCACGCTGTTCCCGTTGTGCTTTCAAGTGGTCACATCGCTGACACACAAGAGGTCGCCTCTGCCAGAGACGCTCACTACGCTGCTCTTTCCAAAGCCCAAGCTCTATCCGGATACGGATACGGCGCATCCGCACAAGACCTAAGTGCTCATGGCGCAGCCATCTTTGACGGAAACGCATACAACGGACCGTTAGCTGCACCCGTCGTACTGTCCAGCGGTTACTTGGCCGACACAAGGGACGTCGCCGCAGCTAAGAATGCTCACTTCTCCGCCCTGCAATCAGCTAAGACTAACTCTAGAATCGCGAGTGGATACGGGTCCGGTTTCGGTGCATTCGCTGAAGAAGCAGGACACAACAGCGGTGCTGGAGCAAATTTCGGAGGCAGCTCTTACCACGGACCGCTCGCCGCACCAGTCGTACTATCGTCAGGATACATCGCCGATACTGAAGCAGTAGCCGCTGCTAAGGGTGCCCACTTCACTGCCTTGTCAGAGGCTTCCGCCAACTCTGGCTACCACAGTGCCGGCAGCTCCAGCGGCAAACACTGGGCCTAGTCAATTCTCATGTCTCTAAAAGAGAGTTAGTAAACCTAATCGTACCACCTGTCATAATGTTATTTGATACAAACTTGTTCACTACTTGATGCAATAAACTATTAATAACATACTTGCGTTTGCCTAGAAAATTGTCTGTCGCCTATTTCGAAATGTGTCAAGCGAATATGCCAAATCTCAGTTTAATCTGTCAATCGTATTGACAAAAACATTCCTCATTCATTTCTTTACAATTACATCTTTTGCCATTTCTGAGAAAAGTCTGCGACTGGTATAGAAACCACAGTTTCATGTTCCTAGAACTGACCATCAATATTAACTTTTTCTCACTGTACGCGCTCCACCATGAAAATGATACTCCAATAAGAATTCACCACAATAAGGAAGTGCAACATACGATAATGAAAGTTTCAGCCGGATTTCAATTAAACAGTCGTTTGCCTTACTGCTGCTGTTGCGCTTGGAGACAGTGGCAAACGTAACGTCAAGTATATAAAATTATGAAATTTTGAAAGAACGCAAAATTTTAATTTACATCATTAGCGAATTCAACTACAGGGCGAAAGGTAAATATCGGTATGGAGAACCATACATGACTTCCATGTTCTAAGATTTATATTTAAAATCATTTTCGAATTGAAATATTTCTATAGAAACTACTTCTTTCTACTTATTGCTTCAGCCTTAACCACAGTACTGTGGCCACTAACGTATACACCTCACGTTATCGCACTCGAATTTTACCGATGATGGCAGTCGATGGCACAGCCGAAACGTCTGGTTTTGCAGAAAATATTCGACTACGGCCAAACAGCACGTGAAGGAATTGTAACAACAAAATACTTCTATGTTGCCGATAACGAAGTAAACTTATAAAAAATTATCCCTCCACTTTCAACTATAATTTTCATTTATAGAAAATTACCTCCACCCCGTATATCTAGCCTCTTTATTTATAGGTATTTCGTCTAAGTATCTACAGTGGATTATTATGATTTTCTTATCAGGATACTGTATTTATAAAATTTATGTACTTTACTCTTGGTAAAACATAAAACGTTGCAGGTAAACGACCTTTCCCCAGAATCCGATCTTCACCAAAATCAACAGGCCTTGCGAACTCTACCAGTGAGGCGCACATGCAAACAATTATTCAATTCTGTTTGAATGTGAGGCAGTTACCGTTGGTCATAGAAAACATTACCATTGTTAAAACATAAAACGTTGCTGGTAAACTACCCCTTCCTCTTAACCGATCTTCACGAAAATCAACCGTCAGGGAGTACAGTATAATTCATGCAAGTATGCAAAACATTATTTGATTCTGTTTGAATTTACGGCAGTTATTGTTCGTCAAAATAAAAATTACCCAATTAAACATATAACGTTGCAGGTAATTTACCCTCTCCCATAACCCATCTTCACCACAAACAATTTGGCTTGAGTCCTCTACAATTCAGGGACGTAAGCAAAACAAAATTTGATTCTGTTTGAATTTACGGCTGTTATTGTTCACCATAAGAAAAATGTTACACGCAGACAGATAGATGGACAGACACACACACATATTTTTCGAAAAATGACTTTTCTTCATGTTTTGAGGGTAGTACAATCAGAATCAATAATTATCTCGAACCGGATTTTTATCGCCATGACCATACTTCCATTTCCTTATGGAACGTGGAAGTAAAAAAGGTAATCTTGCCGTCACCCGGTAGTCGTTCTGTACCGGAATCGCTATAAGGTCAGTAAACGTAGCATTTATACCGATCTATTTGTTTAACGATCCCAATGGAGACACTGTATTGAAGCTTTCGACCTTAGCCAGGAGCCAGGACTTCATCGTGAACGTTATCAATTGATGGCATGTTGAAGAGATTCTATGTGCGATTATATTCTACGAAGTCGATTTTCCCGATAAGATTTCGCCCAAATTCATGCAGTTCTTGTCGATCCAATTAAGTGGCAAAAAGGGGCCGCTTAAAGCACGGACAACACTAGTTAATATCCAACGTCGTGCCGCTGACAATTATCTCGGTAAGCGCTAATTTTTACTGCGAACTGTCTACGCGGCCTATACCAAATCGATCACTGGAATCCAATTCGCACGTGCCACCAAGTATCAGTCAAGACTCATATAGGACAAGGCAAAAGAATTTTGAAAAATTCTTGAGATTTTCTAAAGCAGTTCTTGTTACGTCCTAAACAAAAATGTCTTACTGCTTCCGGAACTCTTATACAAGTTAAAAATATCGTGCTAAGTTAAGAGCGTTAGTGCTGCAACCTAATCTGGCGCTTGGTGCGTTTCTGAATTTTGCTAAGTAGCCTACGTGACATTGTCAGTACGGCAGTATCAACGTTAAGTTCATGGGCACACAGAACGGTCTCTTCTTGAATAAAAATAGAACGGATTTTACGTCTCAGCGCTGAATTGTAACACCTGGTGACGTGTAGCTGTTGAAACTAATTTATAGGCTGAAAATTCTATAGTTTCCCCATAATATGCTCATCGAAAAGAGTGATTTTGTTAAAGGAAAACACAGGTTTCTAACTCAGTACAATGTCAGAGAGTTTGAAATTGCCGCCTGTTTCACAACGTAAAATTCCGAGGATTTAAATGAAAATTTATTCTAATATTTTATTCTGCGTTTTCTACTTAACATAAGGCTCTTCCGCCGATTTAAGCCACCGTACACAGTTCGAGATGTCCACCGTGTACGGTAAAATTGGAAATCTCAACCATCGGTTCAGGCATCGGTTTCTGATACCCACCGTATCCGAGATAGTTTTTCGCAATAAACAGTGAACAAATGTTCGCCGTAAACTGTCCATTGCCACAAAAATATTTAAATATGGGCAATAAAGCAGTATGCATTTGTCCACAAAAATTTCCAGCTAGCAAATCAGGCTGATATTGCTATGCGACTAATCATAAGATTTTGCCTGAAATTGACCTGTACATTGTACATGATTAACGGGGAGTGGGAACACAAGTATGCACTTGTTGAAGTTACTCAACACGAAAGTATTCTGCCCGGTTGGAATGATGCTCCTTTCGTCATCACGTGCAAGACAAGTATATAAACCAAACCAGACCGTTCAACAGCATCAGTAAGCCAACATGAACGCTCCAGTAAGTATTCGACGTCTGTTGAAGCACCTTGAACGTCCTACATTTAAAAACGTTCAATACGTGCACTTTTATCTAGTGTCAGACTAATAGACACAAGTGTGTGCTGTTGTATAAAAGCACGCTTTATTTACTCCGAAAAGCGCAATGCTTTTTAGTAGGAATGAACAGCACTTCAATTCAGTGTGTAAGGCACTGACTCGTGCTACAATTATACACGTTGTACACAAAAACAATTTTTGGCGCACACGCATATTTGGCACATCTCGGACATTTTTTCACAGGTTTCATTGAGTTCGTCGTGCATTGAATTTTGATTCTATTAACTTACTTTTTCAGGTCCTTTTTGCCGCAGTCGTCTGCTTGTTCCGATACGGTTCAGCCACGTACTCCCAGCACAGTACCGGCTTTGCAGGACCCGTCGGCTACAATGGACCTCACGCTGTTCCCGTTGTGCTTTCAAGTGGTCACATCGCTGACACACAAGAGGTCGCCTCTGCCAGAGACGCTCACTACGCTGCTCTTTCCAAAGCCCAAGCTCTATCCGGATACGGATACGGCGCATCCGCACAAGACCTAAGTGCTCATGGCGCAGCCATCTTTGACGGAAACGCATACAACGGACCGTTAGCTGCACCCGTCGTACTGTCCAGCGGTTACTTGGCCGACACAAGGGACGTCGCCGCAGCTAAGAATGCTCACTTCTCCGCCCTGCAATCAGCTAAGACTAACTCTAGAATCGCGAGTGGATACGGGTCCGGTTTCGGTGCTTTAGCTGAAGAAGCAGGACACAACAGCGGTGCTGGAGCAAATTTCGGAGGCAGCTCTTACCACGGACCGCTCGCCGCACCAGTCGTACTATCGTCAGGATACATCGCCGATACTGAAGCAGTAGCCGCTGCTAAGGGTGCCCACTTCACTGCCTTGTCAGAGGCTTCCGCCAACTCTGGCTACCACAGTGCCGGCAGCTCCAGCGGCAAACACTGGGCCTAGTCAATTCTCATGTCTCTAAAAGAGAGTTAGTAAACCTAATCGTACCACCTGTCATAATGTTATTTGATACAAACTTGTTCACTACTTGATGCAATAAACTATTAATAACATACTTGCGTTTGCCTAGAAAATTGTCTGTCGCCTATTTCGAAATGTGTCAAGCGAATATGCCAAATCTCAGTTTAATCTGTCAATCGTATTGACAAAAGCATTCCTCATTCATTTCTTTACAATTACATTTTTGCCATTTCTGAGAAAAGTCTGCGACTGGTATAGAAACCACAGTTTCATGTTTCTAGAACTGACCATCAATATTAACTCTTTCTCACTGTACGCGCTCCTCCATGAAAATGATACTCCAATAAGAATTCACCACAATAAGGAAGTGCAACATACGATAATGAAAGTTTCAGCCGGATTTCAATTAAACAGTCGTTTGCCTTACTGCTGCTGTTGCGCTTGGAGACAGTGGCAAACGTAACGTCAAGTATATAAAATTATGAAATTTTGAAAGAACGCAAAATTTTAATTTACATCATTAGCGAATTCAACTACAGGGCGAAAGGTAAATATCGGTATGGAGAACCATACATGACTTCCATGTTCTAAGATTTATATTTAAAATCATTTTCGAATTGAAATATTTCTATAGAAACTACTTCTTTCTACTTATTGCTTCAGCCTTAACCACAGTACTGTGGCCACTAACGTATACACCTCACGTTATCGCACTCGAATTTTACCGATGATGGCAGTCGATGGCACAGCCGAAACGTCTGGTTTTGCAGAAAATATTGGACTACGGCCAAACAGCACGTGAAGGAATTGTAACAACAAAATACTTCTATGTTGCCGATAACGAAGTAAACTTATAAAAAATTATCCCTCCACTTTCAACTATAATTTTCATTTATAGAAAATTACCTCCACCCCGTATATCTAGCCTCTTCATTTATAGGTATTTCGTCTAAGTATCTACAGTGGATTATTATGATTTTCTTATCAGGATACTGTATTTATAAAATTTATGTACTTTACTCTTGGTAAAACATAAAACGTTGCAGGTAAACGACCTTTCCCCAGAATCCGATCTTCTCCAAAATCAACAGGCCTTGCGAACTCTACCAGTGAGGCGCACATGCAAACAATTATTCGATTCTGTTTGAATGTGAGGCAGTTACCGTTGGTCATAGAAAACATTACCATTGTTAAAACATAAAACGTTGCTGGTAAACTACCCCTTCCTCTTAACCGATCTTCACGAAAATCAACCGTCAGGGAGTACATTATAATTCAAGCAAGTATGCAAAACATTATTTGATTCTGTTTGAATTTACGGCAGTTATTGTTCGTCAAAATAAAAATTACCCTAGTTAAACATATAACGTTGCAGGTAATTTACCCTCTCCCATAACCCATCTTCACCACAAACAATTTGGCTTGAGTCCTCTACAATTCAGGGACGTATGCAAAGCAAAATTTGATTCTGTTTGAATTTACGGCTGTTATTGTTCACCATAAGAAAAATGTTACACGCAGACAGATAAATGGACAGACACACACACATATTTTTCGAAAAATGACTTTTCTTCATGTTTTGAGGGTAGTACAATCAGAATCAGCAATTATCTCGAACCGGATTTTTATCGCCATGACCATACTTCCATTTCCTTATGGAACGTGGAAGTAAAAAAGGTAATCTTGCCGTCACCCGGTACTCGTTCTGTACCGGAATCGCTATAAGGTCAGTAAACGTAGCATTTATACCGATCTATTTGTTTAACGATCCCAATGGAGACACTGTATTGAAGCTTTCGACCTTAGCCAGGAGCCAGGACTTCATCGTGAACGTTATCAATTGATGGCATCTTGAAGAGATTCTATGTGCGATTATATTCTACGAAGTCGAATTTCCCGATACGTCTGGCCGATAAGATTTCGCCAAAATTCATGCAGTTCTTGTCGATCCAATTAAGTGGCAAAGGGGGGGCCGCTTAAAGCACGGACATCACTAGTCGTATCCAAAGTCGTGCCGCTGACAATTATCTCGGTAAGCGCTAATTTTTTACTGCGAACTGTCTACGCGGCCTATTCCAAATCGATCACTGGAATCCAATGCGTACGTGCCACCAAGTATCAGTCAAGACTCATATAGGACAAGGCAAAAGAATTTTGAAAGCTCTTCAGATTTTCTAAAGCAGTTCTTCTTACGTCCTAAACAAAAATGTCTTACTGCTTCCGGAACTCTTATACAAGTTAAAAATAACGTGGTAAGTTAAGAGCGTTAGTGCTGCAACCTAATCTGGCGCTTGGTGCGTTTCTGAATTTTGCTAAGTAGCCTACGTGACATTGTCAGTACGGCAGTATCAACGTTACGTTCATGGGCACACAGAACGGTCTCTTCTTGAATAAAAATAGAACGGATTTTACGTCTCAGCGCTGAATTGTAACACCTGGTGACGTGTAGCTGTTGAAACTAACTTATAGGCTGAAAATTCTATAGTTTCCCCATAATATGCTCATCGAAAAGAGTGATTTTGTTAAAGGAAATCATAGGTTTCTAACTCAGTACAATGTCAGAGAGTTTGAAATTGCCGCCTGTTTCACAACGTAAAATTCCGAGGATTTAAATGAAAATTTATTCTAATATTTTATTCTGCGTTTTCTACTTAACATAAGGCTCTTCCGCCGATTTAAGCCACCGTACACAGTTCGAGATGTCCACCGTGTACGGTAAAATTGGAAATCTCAACCATCGGTTCAGGCATCGGTTTCTGATACCCACCGTATCCGAGATAGTTTTTCGCAATAAACAGTGAACAAATGTTCGCCGTAAACTGTCCATTGCCACAAAAATATTTAAATATCGGCAATAAAGCAGTATGCATTTGTCCACAAAAATTTCCAGCTAGCAAATCAGGCTGATATTGCTATGCGACTAATCATAAGATTTTGCCTGACATTGACCTGTACATTGTACATGATTAACGGGGAGTGGGAACACAAGTATGCACTTGTTGAAGTTACTCAACACGAAAGTATTCTGCCCGGTTGGAATGATGCTCCTTTCGTCATCACGTGCAAGACAAGTATATAAACCAAACCAGACCGTTCAACAGCATCAGTAAGCCAACATGAACGCTCCAGTAAGTATTCGACGTCTGTTGAAGCACCTTGAACGTCCTACATTTAAAGACGTTCAATACGTGCACTTTTATCTAGTGTCAGACTAATAGACACAAGTGTGTGCTGTTGTATAAAAGCACGCTTTATTTACTCCGAAGAGCCCAATGTTTTTCAGTAGGAATGAACAGCACTTCAATTCAGTGTGTAAGGCACTGACTCGTGCTACAATTGTACACGTTGTAAACAAAAACAATTTTTGGCGCACACGCATATTTGACACATCTCGGACATTTTTTCACAGGTTTCATTGAGTTCGTCGTGCATTGAATTTTGATTCGATTAACTTACTTTTTCAGGTCCTTTTTGCCGCAGTCGTCTGCCTGTTCCGATACGGTTCAGCCACGTACTCCCAGCACAGTACCGGCTTTGCAGGACCCGTCGGCTACAATGGACCTCACGCTGTTCCAGTTGTGCTTTCAAGTGGTCACATCGCTGACACACAAGAGGTCGCCGCTGCCAGAGACGCTCACTACGCTGCTCTTTCCAAAGCCCAAGCTCTATCCGGATACGGATACGGCGCATCCGCACAAGACCTAAGTGCTCATGGCGCAGCTGTCTTTGACGGAAACGCATACAACGGACCGTTAGCTGCACCCGTCGTAATGTCCAGCGGTTACTTGGCCGACACAAGGGACGTCGCCGCAGCTAAGAATGCTCACTTCTCCGCCCTGCAATCAGCTAAGACTAACTCTAGAATCGCGAGTGGATACGGGTCCGGTTTCGGTGCATTCGCTGAAGAAGCAGGACACAACAGCGGTGCTGGAGCAAATTTCGGAGGCAGCTCTTACCACGGACCGCTCGCCGCACCAGTCGTACTATCGTCAGGATACATCGCCGATACTGAAGCAGTAGCCGCTGCTAAGGGTGCCCACTTCACTGCCTTGTCAGAGGCTTCCGCCAACTCTGGCTACCACAGTGCCGGCAGCTCCAGCGGCAAACACTGGGCCTAGTCAATTCTCATGTCTCTAAAAGAGAGTTAGTAAACCTAATCGTACCACCTGTCATAATGTTACTTGTTACAAACTTGTTGACTTCTTGATGCAATAAACTATTAATAACATTCTTGCGTTTGCCTAGAAAATTGTCTGTTGCCTATTTCTAAATTTGTCAATCGAATATGCCAAATCTCAGTTTAATCTGTCAATCGTATTGACAAAAACATTCCTCATTCATTTCTTTACAATTACATCTTTTGCCATTTGTGAGAAAAGTCTGCGACTGGTATAGAAACCACAGTTTCATGTTTCTAGAACTGACCATCAATATTAACTCTTTCTCACTGTACGCGCTCCTCCATGAAAATGATACTCCAATAAGAATTCACCACAATAAGGAAGTGCAACATACGATAATGAAAGTTTCAGCCGGATTTCAATTAAACAGTCGTTTGCCTTACTGCTGCTGTTGCGCTTGGAGACAGTGGCAAACGTAACGCCAAGTATATAAAATTATGAAATTTTGAAAGAACGCAAAATTTTAATTCACATCATTAGCGAATTCAACTACAGGGCGAAAGGTAAATATCGGTATGGAGAACCATACATGACTTCCATGTTCTAAGATTTATATTTAAAATCATTTTCGAATTGAAATATTTCTATAGAAACTACTTCTTTCTACTTATTGCTTCAGCCTTAACCACAGTACTATGGCCACTAACGTATACACCTCACGTTATCGCACTCGAATTTTACCGATGATGGCAGTCGATGGCACAGCCGAAACGTCTGGTTTTGCAGAAAATATTGGACTACGGCCAAACAGCACGTGAAGGAATTGTAACAACAAAATACTTCTATGTTGCCGATAATGAAGTAAACTTATAAAAAATTATCCCTCCACTTTCAACTATAATTTTCATTTATAGAAAATTACCTCCACCCCGTATATATAGCCTCTTCATTTATAGGTATTTCGTCTAAGTATCTACAGTGGATTATTATGATTTTCTTATCAGGATACTGTATTTATAAAATGTATGTACTTTACTCTTGGTAAAACATAAAACGTTGCCGGTAAACGACCTTTCCCCAGAATCCGATCTTCACCAAAATCAACAGGCCTTGCGAACTCTACCAGTGAGGCGCAAATGCAAACAATTATTCGATTCTGTTTGAATGTGAGGCAGTTACCGTTGGTCATAGAAAACATTACCATTGTTAAAACATAAAACGTTGCTGGTAAACTACCCCTTCCTCTTAACCGATCTTCACGAAAATCAACCGTCAGGGAGTACATTATAATTCATGCAAGTATGCAAAACATTATTTGATTCTGTTTGAATTTACGGCAGTTATTGTTCGTCAAAATAAAAATTACCCTAGTTAAACATATAACGTTGCAGGTAATTTACCCTCTCCCATAACCCATCTTCACCACAAACAATTTGGCTTGAGTCCTCTACAATTCAGGGACGTATGCAAAACAAAATTTGATTCTGTTTGAATTTACGGCTGTTATTGTTCACCATAAGAAAAATGTTACACGCAGACAAATAGATGGACAGACACACACACATATTTTTCGAAAAATGACTTTTCTTCATGTTTTGAGGGTAGTACAACCAGAATCAGCAATTATCTCGAACCGGATTTTTATCGCCATGACCATACTTCCATTTCCTTATGGTAAGTGGAAGTAAAAAAGGTAATCTTGCCGTCACCCGGTAGTGGTTCTGTACCGGAATCGCTATAAGGTCAGTAAACGTAGCATTTATACCGATCTATTTGTTTAACGATCCCAATGGAGACACTGTATTGAAGCTTTCGACCTTAGCCAGGAGCCAGGACTTCATCGTGAACGTTATCAATTGATGGCATCTTGAAGAGATTCTATGTGCGATTATATTCTACGAAGTCGATTTTCCCGATACGTCTGGCCGATGAGATTTCGCCCAAATTCATGCAGTTCTTGTCGATCCAATTAAGTGGCAAAGGGGGGCCGCTTAAAGCACGGACAACACTAGTCGTATCCAAAGTCGTGCCGCTGACAATTATCTCGGTAAGCGCTAATTTTTTACTGCGAACTGTCTACGCGGCCTATTCCAAATCGATCACTGGAATCCTGGAATCCAATGCGCACGTGCCACCAAGTATCAGTCAAGACTCATATAGGACAAGGCAAAAGAATTTTGAAAGCTCTTCAAATTTTCTAAAGCAGTTCTTCTTACGTCCTAAACAAAAATGTCTTACTGCTTCCGGAACTCTTATTCAAGTTAAAAATACCGTGGTAAGTTAAGAGCGTTAGTGCTGCAACCTAATCTGGCGCTTGGTGCGTTTCTGAATTTTGCTAAGTAGCCTACGTGACATTGTCAGTACGGCAGTATCAACGTTAAGTTCATGGGCACACAGAACGGTCTCTTCTTGAATAAAAATAGAACGGATTTTACGTCTCAGTTCTGAATTGTAACACCTGGTGACGTGTAGCTGTTGAAACTAATTTATAGGCTGAAAATTCTATAGTTTCCCCATAATATGCTCATCGAAAAGAGTGATTTTGTTAAAGGAAATCATAGGTTTCTAACTCAGTACAATGTCAGAGAGTTTGAAATTACCGCCTGTTTCACAACGTAAAATTCCGAGGATTTAAATGAAAATTTATTCTAATATTTTATTCTGCGTTTTCTACTTAACATAAGGCTCTTCCGCCGATTTAAGCCACCGTACACAGCTCGAGATGTCCACCGTGTACGGTAAAATTGGAAATCTCAACCATCGGTTCAGGCATCGGTTTCTGATACCCACCGTATCCGAGATAGTTTTTCGCAATAAACAGTGAACAAATGTTCGCCGTAAACTGTCCATTGCCACAAAAATATTTAAATATCGGCAATAAAGCAGTATGCATTTGTCCACAAAAATTTCCAGCTAGCAAATCAGGCTGATATTGCTATGCGACTAATCATAAGATTTTGCCTGACATTGACCTGTACATTGTACATGATTAACGGTGAGTGGGAACACAAGTATGCACTTGTTGAAGTTACTCAACACGAAAGTATTCTGCCCGGTTGGAATGATGCTCCTTTCGTCATCACGTGCAAGACAAGTATATAAACCAAACCAGAGCTTTCAACAGCATCAGTAAGCCAACATGAACGCTCCAGTAAGTATTCGACGTCTGTTGAAGCACCTTGAACGTCCTACATTTAAAGACGTTCAATACGTGCACTTTTATCTAGTGTCAGACTAATAGACACAAGTGTGTGCTGTTGTATAAAAGCACGCTTTATTTACTCCGAAAAGCCCAATGTTTTTTAGTAGGAATGAACAGCACTTCAATTCAGTGTGTAAGGCACTGACTCGTGCTACAATTGTACACGTTGTAAACAAAAACAATTTTTGGCGCACACGCATATTTGACACATCTCGGACATTTTTTCACAGGTTTCATTGAGTTCGTCGTGCATTGAATTTTGATTCGATTAACTTACTTTTTCAGGTCCTTTTTGCCGCAGTCGTCTGCCTGTTCCGATACGGTTCAGCCACGTACTCCCAGCACAGTACCGGCTTTGCAGGACCCGTCGGCTACAATGGACCTCACGCTGTTCCAGTTGTGCTTTCAAGTGGTCACATCGCTGACACACAAGAGGTCGCCGCTGCCAGAGACGCTCACTACGCTGCTCTTTCCAAAGCCCAAGCTCTATCCGGATACGGATACGGCGCATCCGCACAAGACCTAAGTGCTCATGGCGCAGCTGTCTTTGACGGAAACGCATACAACGGACCGTTAGCTGCACCCGTCGTAATGTCCAGCGGTTACTTGGCCGACACAAGGGACGTCGCCGCAGCTAAGAATGCTCACTTCTCCGCCCTGCAATCAGCTAAGACTAACTCTAGAATCGCGAGTGGATACGGGTCCGGTTTCGGTGCATTCGCTGAAGAAGCAGGACACAACAGCGGTGCTGGAGCAAATTTCGGAGGCAGCTCTTACCACGGACCGCTCGCCGCACCAGTCGTACTATCGTCAGGATACATCGCCGATACTGAAGCAGTAGCCGCTGCTAAGGGTGCCCACTTCACTGCCTTGTCAGAGGCTTCCGCCAACTCTGGCTACCACAGTGCCGGCAGCTCCAGCGGCAAACACTGGGCCTAGTCAATTCTCATGTCTCTAAAAGAGAGTTAGTAAACCTAATCGTACCACCTGTCATAATGTTACTTGTTACAAACTTGTTGACTACTTGATGCAATAAACTATTAATAACATTCTTGCGTTTGCCTAGAAAATTGTCTGTTGCCTATTTCTAAATTTGTCAATCGAATATACCAAATCTCAGTTTAATCTGTCAATCGTATTGACAAAAACATTCCTCATTTATTTCTTTACAATTACATCTTTTGCCATTTGTGAGAAAAGTCTGCGACTGGTATAGAAACCACAGTTTCATGTTTCTAGAACTGACCATCAATATTAACTCTTTCTCACTGTACGCGCTCCTCCATGAAAATGATACTCCAATAAGAATTCACCACAATAAGGAAGTGCAACATACGATAATGAAAGTTTCAGCCGGATTTCAATTAAACAGTCGTTTGCCTTACTGCTGCTGTTGCGCTTGGAGACAGTGGCAAACGTAACGTCAAGTATATAAAATTATGAAATTTTGAAAGAACGCAAAATTCTAATTCACATCATTAGCGAATTCAACTACAGGGCGAAAGGTAAATATCGGTATGGAGAACCATACATGACTTCCATGTTCTAAAGTTTATATTTAAAATCATTTTCGAATTGAAATATTTCTATAGAAACTACTTCTTTCTACTTATTGCTTCAGCCTTAAACACAGTACTGTGGCCACTAACGTATACACCTCACGTTATCGCACTCGAATTTTACCGATGATGGCAGTCGATGGCACAGCCGAAACGTCTGGTTTTGCAGAAAATATTGGACTACGGCCAAACAGCACGTGAAGGAATTGTAACAACAAAATACTTCTATGTTGCCGATAACGAAGTAAACATATAAAAAATTATCCCTCCACTTTCAACTATAATTTTCATTTATAGAAAATTACCTCCACCCCGTATATCTAGCCTCTTCATTTATAGGTATTTCGTCTAAGTATCTACAGTGGATTATTATGATTTTCTTATCAGGATACTGTATTTATAAAATTTATGTACTTTACTCTTGGTAAAACATAAAACGTTGCAGGTAAACGACTTTTCCCCAGAATCCGATCTTCACCAAAATCAACAGGCCTTGCGAACTCTACCAGTGAGGCGCACATGCAAACAATTATTCGATTCTGTTTGAATGTGAGGCAGTTACCGTTGGTCATAGAAAACATTACCATTGTTAAAACATAAAACGTTGCTGGTAAACTACCCCTTCCTCTTAACCGATCTTCACGAAAATCAACCGTCAGGGAGTACATTATAATTCATGCAAGTATGCAAAACATTATTTGATTCTGTTTGAATTTACGGCAGTTATTGTTCGTCAAAATAAAAATTACCCTAGTTAAACATATAACGTTGCAGGTAATTTACCCTCTCACATAACCCATCTTCACCACAAACAATTTGACTTGAGTCCTCTACAATTCAGGGACGTATGCAAAACAAAATTTGATTTCTGTTTGAATTTACGGCTGTTATTGTTCACCACAAGAAAAATGTTACACGCAGACAGATAGATGGACAGACACACACACATATTTTTCGAAAAATGACTTTTCTTCATGTTTTGAGGGTAGTACAATCAGAATCAGCAATTATCTCGAACCGGATTTTTATCGCCATGACCATACTTCCATTTCCTTATGGAACCTTGCAGTAAAAAAGGTAATCTTGCCGTCACCCGGTAGTCGTTCTGTACCGGAATCGCTATAAGGACAGTAAACGTAGCATTTATACCGATCTATTTGTTTAACGATCCCAATGGAGACACTGTATTGAAGATTTCGACCTTAGCCAGGAGCCAGGACTTCATCGTGAACGTTATCAATTGATGGCATCTTGAAGAGATTCTATGTGCGATTATATTCTACCAAGTCGATTTTCCCGATACGTCTGGCCGATAAGATTTCGCCCAAATTCATGCAGTTCTTGTCGATCCAATTAAGTGGCAAAGGGGGGCCGCTTAAAGCACGGACAACACTAGTCGTATCCAAAGTCGTGCCGCTGACAATTATCTCGGTAAGCGCTAATTTTTTACTGCGAACTGTCTACGCGGCCTATTCCAAATCGATCACTGGAATCCAATGCGTACGTGCCACCAAGTATCAGTCAAGACTCATATAGGACAAGGCAAAAGAATTTTGAAAGCTCTTCAGATTTTCTAAAGCAGTTCTTCTTACGTTCTAAACAAAAATGTCTTACTGCTTCCGGAACTCTTATACAAGTTAAAAATAACGTGGTAAGTTAAGAGCGTTAGTGCTGCAACCTAATCTGGCGCTTGGTGCGTTTCTGAATTTTGCTAAGTAGCCTACGTGACATTGTCAGTACGGCAGTATCAACGTTACGTTCATGGGCACACAGAACGGTCTCTTCTTGAATAAAAATAGAACGGATTTTACGTCTCAGCGCTGAATTGTAACACCTGGTGACGTGTAGCTGTTGAAACTAACTTATAGGCTGAAAATTCTATAGTTTCCCCATAATATGCTCATCGAAAAGAGTGATTTTGTTAAAGGAAATCATAGGTTTCTAACTCAGTACAATGTCAGAGAGTTTGAAATTGCCGCCTGTTTCACAACGTAAAATTCCGAGGATTTAAATGAAAATTTATTCTAATATTTTATTCTGCGTTTTCTACTTAACATAAGGCTCTTCCGCCGATTTAAGCCACCGTACACAGTTCGAGATGTCCACCGTGTACGGTAAAATTGGAAATCTCAACCATCGGTTCAGGCATCGGTTTCTGATACCCACCGTATCCGAGATAGTTTTTCGCAATAAACAGTGAACAAATGTTCGCCGTAAACTGTCCATTGCCACAAAAATATTTAAATATCGGCAATAAAGCAGTATGCATTTGTCCACAAAAATTTCCAGCTAGCAAATCAGGCTGATATTGCTATGCGACTAATCATAAGATTTTGCCTGACATTGACCTGTACATTGTACATGATTAACGGGGAGTGGGAACACAAGTATGCACTTGTTGAAGTTACTCAACACGAAAGTATTCTGCCCGGTTGGAATGATGCTCCTTTCGTCATCACGTGCAAGACAAGTATATAAACCAAACCAGACCGTTCAACAGCATCAGTAAGCCAACATGAACGCTCCAGTAAGTATTCGACGTCTGTTGAAGCACCTTGAACGTCCTACATTTAAAGACGTTCAATACGTGCACTTTTATCTAGTGTCAGACTAATAGACACAAGTGTGTGCTGTTGTATAAAAGCACGCTTTATTTACTCCGAAAAGCCCAATGTTTTTTAGTAGGAATGAACAGCACTTCAATTCAGTGTGTAAGGCACTGACTCGTGCTACAATTGTACACGTTGTAAACAAAAACAATTTTTGGCGCACACGCATATTTGACACATCTCGGACATTTTTTCACAGGTTTCATTGAGTTCGTCGTGCATTGAATTTTGATTCGATTAACTTACTTTTTCAGGTCCTTTTTGCCGCAGTCGTCTGCCTGTTCCGATACGGTTCAGCCACGTACTCCCAGCACAGTACCGGCTTTGCAGGACCCGTCGGCTACAATGGACCTCACGCTGTTCCAGTTGTGCTTTCAAGTGGTCACATCGCTGACACACAAGAGGTCGCCGCTGCCAGAGACGCTCACTACGCTGCTCTTTCCAAAGCCCAAGCTCTATCCGGATACGGATACGGCGCATCCGCACAAGACCTAAGTGCTCATGGCGCAGCTGTCTTTGACGGAAACGCATACAACGGACCGTTAGCTGCACCCGTCGTAATGTCCAGCGGTTACTTGGCCGACACAAGGGACGTCGCCGCAGCTAAGAATGCTCACTTCTCCGCCCTGCAATCAGCTAAGACTAACTCTAGAATCGCGAGTGGATACGGGTCCGGTTTCGGTGCATTCGCTGAAGAAGCAGGACACAACAGCGGTGCTGGAGCAAATTTCGGAGGCAGCTCTTACCACGGACCGCTCGCCGCACCAGTCGTACTATCGTCAGGATACATCGCCGATACTGAAGCAGTAGCCGCTGCTAAGGGTGCCCACTTCACTGCCTTGTCAGAGGCTTCCGCCAACTCTGGCTACCACAGTGCCGGCAGCTCCAGCGGCAAACACTGGGCCTAGTCAATTCTCATGTCTCTAAAAGAGAGTTAGTAAACCTAATCGTACCACCTGTCATAATGTTACTTGTTACAAACTTGTTGACTACTTGATGCAATAAACTATTAATAACATTCTTGCGTTTGCCTAGAAAATTGTCTGTTGCCTATTTCTAAATTTGTCAATCGAATATACCAAATCTCAGTTTAATCTGTCAATCGTATTGACAAAAACATTCCTCATTTATTTCTTTACAATTACATCTTTTGCCATTTGTGAGAAAAGTCTGCGACTGGTATAGAAACCACAGTTTCATGTTTCTAGAACTGACCATCAATATTAACTCTTTCTCACTGTACGCGCTCCTCCATGAAAATGATACTCCAATAAGAATTCACCACAATAAGGAAGTGCAACATACGATAATGAAAGTTTCAGCCGGATTTCAATTAAACAGTCGTTTGCCTTACTGCTGCTGTTGCGCTTGGAGACAGTGGCAAACGTAACGTCAAGTATATAAAATTATGAAATTTTGAAAGAACGCAAAATTCTAATTCACATCATTAGCGAATTCAACTACAGGGCGAAAGGTAAATATCGGTATGGAGAACCATACATGACTTCCATGTTCTAAAGTTTATATTTAAAATCATTTTCGAATTGAAATATTTCTATAGAAACTACTTCTTTCTACTTATTGCTTCAGCCTTAACCACAGTACTGTGGCCACTAACGTATACACCTCACGTTATCGCACTCGAATTTTACCGATGATGGCAGTCGATGGCACAGCCGAAACGTCTGGTTTTGCAGAAAATATTGGACTACGGCCAAACAGCACGTGAAGGAATTGTAACAACAAAATACTTCTATGTTGCCGATAACGAAGTAAACATATAAAAAATTATCCCTCCACTTTCAACTATAATTTTCATTTATAGAAAATTACCTCCACCCCGTATATCTAGCCTCTTCATTTATAGGTATTTCGTCTAAGTATCTACAGTGGATTATTATGATTTTCTTATCAGGATACTGTATTTATAAAATTTATGTACTTTACTCTTGGTAAAACATAAAACGTTGCAGGTAAACGACTTTTCCCCAGAATCCGATCTTCACCAAAATCAACAGGCCTTGCGAACTCTACCAGTGAGGCGCACATGCAAACAATTATTCGATTCTGTTTGAATGTGAGGCAGTTACCGTTGGTCATAGAAAACATTACCATTGTTAAAACATAAAACGTTGCTGGTAAACTACCCCTTCCTCTTAACCGATCTTCACGAAAATCAACCGTCAGGGAGTACATTATAATTCATGCAAGTATGCAAAACATTATTTGATTCTGTTTGAATTTACGGCAGTTATTGTTCGTCAAAATAAAAATTACCCTAGTTAAACATATAACGTTGCAGGTAATTTACCCTCTCACATAACCCATCTTCACCACAAACAATTTGACTTGAGTCCTCTACAATTCAGGGACGTATGCAAAACAAAATTTGATTTCTGTTTGAATTTACGGCTGTTATTGTTCACCACAAGAAAAATGTTACACGCAGACAGATAGATGGACAGACACACACACATATTTTTCGAAAAATGACTTTTCTTCATGTTTTGAGGGTAGTACAATCAGAATCAGCAATTATCTCGAACCGGATTTTTATCGCCATGACCATACTTCCATTTCCTTATGGAACGTGGAAGTAAAAAAGGTAATCTTGCCGTCACCCGGTAGTCGTTCTGTACCGGAATCGCTATAAGGACAGTAAACGTAGCATTTATACCGATCTATTTGTTTAACGATCCCAATGGAGACACTGTATTGAAGATTTCGACCTTAGCCAGGAGCCAGGACTTCATCGTGAACGTTATCAATTGATGGCATCTTGAAGAGATTCTATGTGCGATTATATTCTACCAAGTCGATTTTCCCGATACGTCTGGCCGATAAGATTTCGCCCAAATTCATGCAGTTCTTGTCGATCCAATTAAGTGGCAAAGGGGGGCCGCTTAAAGCACGGACAACACTAGTCGTATCCAAAGTCGTGCCGCTGACAATTATCTCGGTAAGCGCTAATTTTTTACTGCGAACTGTCTACGCGGCCTATTCCAAATCGATCACTGGAATCCAATGCGTACGTGCCACCAAGTATCAGTCAAGACTCATATAGGACAAGGCAAAAGAATTTTGAAAGCTCTTCAGATTTTCTAAAGCAGTTCTTCTTACGTTCTAAACAAAAATGTCTTACTGCTTCCGGAACTCTTATACAAGTTAAAAATAACGTGGTAAGTTAAGAGCGTTAGTGCTGCAACCTAATCTGGCGCTTGGTGCGTTTCTGAATTTTGCTAAGTAGCCTACGTGACATTGTCAGTACGGCAGTATCAACGTTACGTTCATGGGCACACAGAACGGTCTCTTCTTGAATAAAAATAGAACGGATTTTACGTCTCAGCGCTGAATTGTAACACCTGGTGACGTGTAGCTGTTGAAACTAACTTATAGGCTGAAAATTCTATAGTTTCCCCATAATATGCTCATCGAAAAGAGTGATTTTGTTAAAGGAAATCATAGGTTTCTAACTCAGTACAATGTCAGAGAGTTTGAAATTGCCGCCTGTTTCACAACGTAAAATTCCGAGGATTTAAATGAAAATTTATTCTAATATTTTATTCTGCGTTTTCTACTTAACATAAGGCTCTTCCGCC
Source organism: Magicicada septendecula (assembly GCA_034769895.1). Classification (NCBI taxonomy): domain Eukaryota; kingdom Metazoa; phylum Arthropoda; class Insecta; order Hemiptera; family Cicadidae; genus Magicicada; species Magicicada septendecula. The sequence continues at coordinate 42,941,640 of CM068373.1, read as the reverse complement.
GATTTAAGCCACCGTACACAGTTCGAGATGTCCACCGTGTACGGTAAAATTGGAAATCTCAACCATCGGTTCAGGCATCGGTTTCTGATACCCACCGTATCCGAGATAGTTTTTCGCAATAAACAGTGAACAAATGTTCGCCGTAAACTGTCCATTGCCACAAAAATATTTAAATATCGGCAATAAAGCAGTATGCATTTGTCCACAAAAATTTCCAGCTAGCAAATCAGGCTGATATTGCTATGCGACTAATCATAAGATTTTGCCTGACATTGACCTGTACATTGTACATGATTAACGGGGAGTGGGAACACAAGTATGCACTTGTTGAAGTTACTCAACACGAAAGTATTCTGCCCGGTTGGAATGATGCTCCTTTCGTCATCACGTGCAAGACAAGTATATAAACCAAACCAGACCGTTCAACAGCATCAGTAAGCCAACATGAACGCTCCAGTAAGTATTCGACGTCTGTTGAAGCACCTTGAACGTCCTACATTTAAAGACGTTCAATACGTGCACTTTTATCTAGTGTCAGACTAATAGACACAAGTGTGTGCTGTTGTATAAAAGCACGCTTTATTTACTCCGAAAAGCCCAATGTTTTTTAGTAGGAATGAACAGCACTTCAATTCAGTGTGTAAGGCACTGACTCGTGCTACAATTGTACACGTTGTAAACAAAAACAATTTTTGGCGCACACGCATATTTGACACATCTCGGACATTTTTTCACAGGTTTCATTGAGTTCGTCGTGCATTGAATTTTGATTCGATTAACTTACTTTTTCAGGTCCTTTTTGCCGCAGTCGTCTGCCTGTTCCGATACGGTTCAGCCACGTACTCCCAGCACAGTACCGGCTTTGCAGGACCCGTCGGCTACAATGGACCTCACGCTGTTCCAGTTGTGCTTTCAAGTGGTCACATCGCTGACACACAAGAGGTCGCCGCTGCCAGAGACGCTCACTACGCTGCTCTTTCCAAAGCCCAAGCTCTATCCGGATACGGATACGGCGCATCCGCACAAGACCTAAGTGCTCATGGCGCAGCTGTCTTTGACGGAAACGCATACAACGGACCGTTAGCTGCACCCGTCGTAATGTCCAGCGGTTACTTGGCCGACACAAGGGACGTCGCCGCAGCTAAGAATGCTCACTTCTCCGCCCTGCAATCAGCTAAGACTAACTCTAGAATCGCGAGTGGATACGGGTCCGGTTTCGGTGCATTCGCTGAAGAAGCAGGACACAACAGCGGTGCTGGAGCAAATTTCGGAGGCAGCTCTTACCACGGACCGCTCGCCGCACCAGTCGTACTATCGTCAGGATACATCGCCGATACTGAAGCAGTAGCCGCTGCTAAGGGTGCCCACTTCACTGCCTTGTCAGAGGCTTCCGCCAACTCTGGCTACCACAGTGCCGGCAGCTCCAGCGGCAAACACTGGGCCTAGTCAATTCTCATGTCTCTAAAAGAGAGTTAGTAAACCTAATCGTACCACCTGTCATAATGTTACTTGTTACAAACTTGTTGACTACTTGATGCAATAAACTATTAATAACATTCTTGCGTTTGCCTAGAAAATTGTCTGTTGCCTATTTCTAAATTTGTCAATCGAATATACCAAATCTCAGTTTAATCTGTCAATCGTATTGACAAAAACATTCCTCATTTATTTCTTTACAATTACATCTTTTGCCATTTGTGAGAAAAGTCTGCGACTGGTATAGAAACCACAGTTTCATGTTTCTAGAACTGACCATCAATATTAACTCTTTCTCACTGTACGCGCTCCTCCATGAAAATGATACTCCAATAAGAATTCACCACAATAAGGAAGTGCAACATACGATAATGAAAGTTTCAGCCGGATTTCAATTAAACAGTCGTTTGCCTTACTGCTGCTGTTGCGCTTGGAGACAGTGGCAAACGTAACGTCAAGTATATAAAATTATGAAATTTTGAAAGAACGCAAAATTCTAATTCACATCATTAGCGAATTCAACTACAGGGCGAAAGGTAAATATCGGTATGGAGAACCATACATGACTTCCATGTTCTAAAGTTTATATTTAAAATCATTTTCGAATTGAAATATTTCTATAGAAACTACTTCTTTCTACTTATTGCTTCAGCCTTAACCACAGTACTGTGGCCACTAACGTATACACCTCACGTTATCGCACTCGAATTTTACCGATGATGGCAGTCGATGGCACAGCCGAAACGTCTGGTTTTGCAGAAAATATTGGACTACGGCCAAACAGCACGTGAAGGAATTGTAACAACAAAATACTTCTATGTTGCCGATAACGAAGTAAACATATAAAAAATTATCCCTCCACTTTCAACTATAATTTTCATTTATAGAAAATTACCTCCACCCCGTATATCTAGCCTCTTCATTTATAGGTATTTCGTCTAAGTATCTACAGTGGATTATTATGATTTTCTTATCAGGATACTGTATTTATAAAATTTATGTACTTTACTCTTGGTAAAACATAAAACGTTGCAGGTAAACGACTTTTCCCCAGAATCCGATCTTCACCAAAATCAACAGGCCTTGCGAACTCTACCAGTGAGGCGCACATGCAAACAATTATTCGATTCTGTTTGAATGTGAGGCAGTTACCGTTGGTCATAGAAAACATTACCATTGTTAAAACATAAAACGTTGCTGGTAAACTACCCCTTCCTCTTAACCGATCTTCACGAAAATCAACCGTCAGGGAGTACATTATAATTCATGCAAGTATGCAAAACATTATTTGATTCTGTTTGAATTTACGGCAGTTATTGTTCGTCAAAATAAAAATTACCCTAGTTAAACATATAACGTTGCAGGTAATTTACCCTCTCACATAACCCATCTTCACCACAAACAATTTGACTTGAGTCCTCTACAATTCAGGGACGTATGCAAAACAAAATTTGATTTCTGTTTGAATTTACGGCTGTTATTGTTCACCACAAGAAAAATGTTACACGCAGACAGATAGATGGACAGACACACACACATATTTTTCGAAAAATGACTTTTCTTCATGTTTTGAGGGTAGTACAATCAGAATCAGCAATTATCTCGAACCGGATTTTTATCGCCATGACCATACTTCCATTTCCTTATGGAACCTTGCAGTAAAAAAGGTAATCTTGCCGTCACCCGGTAGTCGTTCTGTACCGGAATCGCTATAAGGACAGTAAACGTAGCATTTATACCGATCTATTTGTTTAACGATCCCAATGGAGACACTGTATTGAAGATTTCGACCTTAGCCAGGAGCCAGGACTTCATCGTGAACGTTATCAATTGATGGCATCTTGAAGAGATTCTATGTGCGATTATATTCTACCAAGTCGATTTTCCCGATACGTCTGGCCGATAAGATTTCGCCCAAATTCATGCAGTTCTTGTCGATCCAATTAAGTGGCAAAGGGGGGCCGCTTAAAGCACGGACAACACTAGTCGTATCCAAAGTCGTGCCGCTGACAATTATCTCGGTAAGCGCTAATTTTTTACTGCGAACTGTCTACGCGGCCTATTCCAAATCGATCACTGGAATCCAATGCGTACGTGCCACCAAGTATCAGTCAAGACTCATATAGGACAAGGCAAAAGAATTTTGAAAGCTCTTCAGATTTTCTAAAGCAGTTCTTCTTACGTTCTAAACAAAAATGTCTTACTGCTTCCGGAACTCTTATACAAGTTAAAAATAACGTGGTAAGTTAAGAGCGTTAGTGCTGCAACCTAATCTGGCGCTTGGTGCGTTTCTGAATTTTGCTAAGTAGCCTACGTGACATTGTCAGTACGGCAGTATCAACGTTACGTTCATGGGCACACAGAACGGTCTCTTCTTGAATAAAAATAGAACGGATTTTACGTCTCAGCGCTGAATTGTAACACCTGGTGACGTGTAGCTGTTGAAACTAACTTATAGGCTGAAAATTCTATAGTTTCCCCATAATATGCTCATCGAAAAGAGTGATTTTGTTAAAGGAAATCATAGGTTTCTAACTCAGTACAATGTCAGAGAGTTTGAAATTGCCGCCTGTTTCACAACGTAAAATTCCGAGGATTTAAATGAAAATTTATTCTAATATTTTATTCTGCGTTTTCTACTTAACATAAGGCTCTTCCGCCGATTTAAGCCACCGTACACAGTTCGAGATGTCCACCGTGTACGGTAAAATTGGAAATCTCAACCATCGGTTCAGGCATCGGTTTCTGATACCCACCGTATCCGAGATAGTTTTTCGCAATAAACAGTGAACAAATGTTCGCCGTAAACTGTCCATTGCCACAAAAATATTTAAATATCGGCAATAAAGCAGTATGCATTTGTCCACAAAAATTTCCAGCTAGCAAATCAGGCTGATATTGCTATGCGACTAATCATAAGATTTTGCCTGACATTGACCTGTACATTGTACATGATTAACGGGGAGTGGGAACACAAGTATGCACTTGTTGAAGTTACTCAACACGAAAGTATTCTGCCCGGTTGGAATGATGCTCCTTTCGTCATCACGTGCAAGACAAGTATATAAACCAAACCAGACCGTTCAACAGCATCAGTAAGCCAACATGAACGCTCCAGTAAGTATTCGACGTCTGTTGAAGCACCTTGAACGTCCTACATTTAAAGACGTTCAATACGTGCACTTTTATCTAGTGTCAGACTAATAGACACAAGTGTGTGCTGTTGTATAAAAGCACGCTTTATTTACTCCGAAAAGCCCAATGTTTTTTAGTAGGAATGAACAGCACTTCAATTCAGTGTGTAAGGCACTGACTCGTGCTACAATTGTACACGTTGTAAACAAAAACAATTTTTGGCGCACACGCATATTTGACACATCTCGGACATTTTTTCACAGGTTTCATTGAGTTCGTCGTGCATTGAATTTTGATTCGATTAACTTACTTTTTCAGGTCCTTTTTGCCGCAGTCGTCTGCCTGTTCCGATACGGTTCAGCCACGTACTCCCAGCACAGTACCGGCTTTGCAGGACCCGTCGGCTACAATGGACCTCACGCTGTTCCAGTTGTGCTTTCAAGTGGTCACATCGCTGACACACAAGAGGTCGCCGCTGCCAGAGACGCTCACTACGCTGCTCTTTCCAAAGCCCAAGCTCTATCCGGATACGGATACGGCGCATCCGCACAAGACCTAAGTGCTCATGGCGCAGCTGTCTTTGACGGAAACGCATACAACGGACCGTTAGCTGCACCCGTCGTAATGTCCAGCGGTTACTTGGCCGACACAAGGGACGTCGCCGCAGCTAAGAATGCTCACTTCTCCGCCCTGCAATCAGCTAAGACTAACTCTAGAATCGCGAGTGGATACGGGTCCGGTTTCGGTGCATTCGCTGAAGAAGCAGGACACAACAGCGGTGCTGGAGCAAATTTCGGAGGCAGCTCTTACCACGGACCGCTCGCCGCACCAGTCGTACTATCGTCAGGATACATCGCCGATACTGAAGCAGTAGCCGCTGCTAAGGGTGCCCACTTCACTGCCTTGTCAGAGGCTTCCGCCAACTCTGGCTACCACAGTGCCGGCAGCTCCAGCGGCAAACACTGGGCCTAGTCAATTCTCATGTCTCTAAAAGAGAGTTAGTAAACCTAATCGTACCACCTGTCATAATGTTACTTGTTACAAACTTGTTGACTTCTTGATGCAATAAACTATTAATAACATTCTTGCGTTTGCCTAGAAAATTGTCTGTTGCCTATTTCTAAATTTGTCAATCGAATATGCCAAATCTCAGTTTAATCTGTCAATCGTATTGACAAAAACATTCCTCATTCATTTCTTTACAATTACATCTTTTGCCATTTGTGAGAAAAGTCTGCGACTGGTATAGAAACCACAGTTTCATGTTTCTAGAACTGACCATCAATATTAACTCTTTCTCACTGTACGCGCTCCTCCATGAAAATGATACTCCAATAAGAATTCACCACAATAAGGAAGTGCAACATACGATAATGAAAGTTTCAGCCGGATTTCAATTAAACAGTCGTTTGCCTTACTGCTGCTGTTGCGCTTGGAGACAGTGGCAAACGTAACGCCAAGTATATAAAATTATGAAATTTTGAAAGAACGCAAAATTGTTATTCACATCATTAGCGAATTCAACTACAGGGCGAAAGGTAAATATCGGTATGGAGAACCATACATGACTTCCATGTTCTAAGATTTATATTTAAAATCATTTTCGAATTGAAATATTTCTATAGAAACTACTTCTTTCTACTTATTGCTTCAGCCTTAACCACAGTACTGTGGCCACTAACGTATACACCTCACGTTATCGCACTCGAATTTTACCGATGATGGCAGTCGATGGCACAGCCGAAACGTCTGGTTTTGCAGAAAATATTGGACTACGGCCAAACAGCACGTGAAGGAATTGTAACAACAAAATACTTCTATGTTGCCGATAATGAAGTAAACTTATAAAAAATTATCCCTCCACTTTCAACTATAATTTTCATTTATAGAAAATTACCTCCACCCCGTATATATAGCCTCTTCATTTATAGGTATTTCGTCTAAGTATCTACAGTGGATTATTATGATTTTCTTATCAGGATACTGTATTTATAAAATGTATGTACTTTACTCTTGGTAAAACATAAAACGTTGCCGGTAAACGACCTTTCCCCAGAATCCGATCTTCACCAAAATCAACAGGCCTTGCGAACTCTACCAGTGAGGCGCAAATGCAAACAATTATTCGATTCTGTTTGAATGTGAGGCAGTTACCGTTGGTCATAGAAAACATTACCATTGTTAAAACATAAAACGTTGCTGGTAAACTACCCCTTCCTCTTAACCGATCTTCACGAAAATCAACCGTCAGGGAGTACATTATAATTCATGCAAGTATGCAAAACATTATTTGATTCTGTTTGAATTTACGGCAGTAATTGTTCGTCAAAATAAAAATTACCCTAGTTAAACATATAACGTTGCAGGTAATTTACCCTCTCCCATAACCCATCTTCACCACAAACAATTTGGCTTGAGTCCTCTACAATTCAGGGACGTATGCAAAACAAAATTTGATTCTGTTTGAATTTACGGCTGTTATTGTTCACCATAAGAAAAATGTTACACGCAGACAAATAGATGGACAGACACACACACATATTTTTCGAAAAATGACTTTTCTTCATGTTTTGAGGGTAGTACAACCAGAATCAGCAATTATCTCGAACCGGATTTTTATCGCCATGACCATACTTCCATTTCCTTATGGTAAGTGGAAGTAAAAAAGGTAATCTTGCCGTCACCCGGTAGTGGTTCTGTACCGGAATCGCTATAAGGTCAGTAAACGTAGCATTTATACCGATCTATTTGTTTAACGATCCCAATGGAGACACTGTATTGAAGCTTTCGACCTTAGCCAGGAGCCAGGACTTCATCGTGAACGTTATCAATTGATGGCATCTTGAAGAGATTCTGTGTGCGATTATATTCTACGAAGTCGATTTTCCCGATACGTCTGGCCGATGAGATTTCGCCCAAATTCATGCAGTTCTTGTCGATCCAATTAAGTGGCAAAGGGGGGCCGCTTAAAGCACGGACAACACTAGTCGTATCCAAAGTCGTGCCGCTGACAATTATCTCGGTAAGCGCTAATTTTTTACTGCGAACTGTCTACGCGGACTATTCCAAATCGATCACTGGAATCCTGGAATCCAATGCGCACGTGCCACCAAGTATCAGTCAAGACTCATATAGGACAAGGCAAAAGAATTTTGAAAGCTCTTCAAATTTTCTAAAGCAGTTCTTCTTACGTCCTAAACAAAAATGTCTTACTGCTTCCGGAACTCTTATTCAAGTTAAAAATACCGTGGTAAGTTAAGAGCGTTAGTGCTGCAACCTAATCTGGCGCTTGGTGCGTTTCTGAATTTTGCTAAGTAGCCTACGTGACATTGTCAGTACGGCAGTATCAACGTTACGTTCATGGGCACACAGAACGGTCTCTTCTTGAATAAAAAAAAGAACGGATTTTACGTCTCAGTTCTGAATTGTAACACCTGGTGACGTGTAGCTGTTGAAACTAATTTATAGGCTGAAAATTCTATAGTTTCCCCATAATATGCTCATCGAAAAGAGTGATTTTGTTAAAGGAAATCATAGGTTTCTAACTCAGTACAATGTCAGAGAGTTTGAAATTGCCGCCTGTTTCACAACGTAAAATTCCGAGGATTTAAATGAAAATTTATTCTAATATTTTATTCTGCGTTTTCTACTTAACATAAGGCTCTTCCGCCGATTTAAGCCACCGTACACAGCTCGAGATGTCCACCGTGTACGGTAAAATTGGAAATCTCAACCATCGGTTCAGGCATCGGTTTCTGATACCCACCGTATCCGAGATAGTTTTTCGCTATAAACAGTGAACAAATGTTCGCCGTAAACTGTCCATTGCCACAAAAATATTTAAATATCGGCAATAAAGCAGTATGCATTTGTCCACAAAAATTTCCAGCTAGCAAATCAGGCTGATATTGCTATGCGACTAATCATAAGATTTTGCCTGACATTGACCTGTACATTGTACATGATTAACGGGGAGTGGGAACACAAGTATGCACTTGTTGAAGTTACTCAACACGAAAGTATTCTGCCCGGTTGGAATGATGCTCCTTTCGTCATCACGTGCAAGACAAGTATATAAACCAAACCAGACCGTTCAACAGCATCAGTAAGCCAACATGAACGCTCCAGTAAGTATTCGACGTCTGTTGAAGCACCTTGAACGTCCTACATTTAAAGACGTTCAATACGTGCACTTTTATCTAGTGTCAGACTAATAGACACAAGTGTGTGCTGTTGTATAAAAGCACGCTTTATTTACTCCGAAAAGCCCAATGTTTTTTAGTAGGAATGAACAGCACTTCAATTCAGTGTGTAAGGCACTGACTCGTGCTACAATTGTACACGTTGTAAACAAAAACAATTTTTGGCGCACACGCATATTTGACACATCTCGGACATTTTTTCACAGGTTTCATTGAGTTCGTCGTGCATTGAATTTTGATTCGATTAACTTACTTTTTCAGGTCCTTTTTGCCGCAGTCGTCTGCCTGTTCCGATACGGTTCAGCCACGTACTCCCAGCACAGTACCGGCTTTGCAGGACCCGTCGGCTACAATGGACCTCACGCTGTTCCAGTTGTGCTTTCAAGTGGTCACATCGCTGACACACAAGAGGTCGCCGCTGCCAGAGACGCTCACTACGCTGCTCTTTCCAAAGCCCAAGCTCTATCCGGATACGGATACGGCGCATCCGCACAAGACCTAAGTGCTCATGGCGCAGCTGTCTTTGACGGAAACGCATACAACGGACCGTTAGCTGCACCCGTCGTAATGTCCAGCGGTTACTTGGCCGACACAAGGGACGTCGCCGCAGCTAAGAATGCTCACTTCTCCGCCCTGCAATCAGCTAAGACTAACTCTAGAATCGCGAGTGGATACGGGTCCGGTTTCGGTGCATTCGCTGAAGAAGCAGGACACAACAGCGGTGCTGGAGCAAATTTCGGAGGCAGCTCTTACCACGGACCGCTCGCCGCACCAGTCGTACTATCGTCAGGATACATCGCCGATACTGAAGCAGTAGCCGCTGCTAAGGGTGCCCACTTCACTGCCTTGTCAGAGGCTTCCGCCAACTCTGGCTACCACAGTGCCGGCAGCTCCAGCGGCAAACACTGGGCCTAGTCAATTCTCATGTCTCTAAAAGAGAGTTAGTAAACCTAATCGTACCACCTGTCATAATGTTACTTGTTACAAACTTGTTGACTACTTGATGCAATAAACTATTAATAACATTCTTGCGTTTGCCTAGAAAATTGTCTGTTGCCTATTTCTAAATTTGTCAATCGAATATACCAAATCTCAGTTTAATCTGTCAATCGTATTGACAAAAACATTCCTCATTCATTTCTTTACAATTACATCTTTTGCCATTTGTGAGAAAAGTCTGCGACTGGTATAGAAACCACAGTTTCATGTTTCTAGAACTGACCATCAATATTAACTCTTTCTCACTGTACGCGCTCCTCCATGAAAATGATACTCCAATAAGAATTCACCACAATAAGGAAGTGCAACATACGATAATGAAAGTTTCAGCCGGATTTCAATTAAACAGTCGTTTGCCTTACTGCTGCTGTTGCGCTTGGAGACAGTGGCAAACGTAACGTCAAGTATATAAAATTATGAAATTTTGAAAGAACGCAAAATTCTAATTCACATCATTAGCGAATTCAACTACAGGGCGAAAGGTAAATATCGGTATGGAGAACCATACATGACTTCCATGTTCTAAAGTTTATATTTAAAATCATTTTCGAATTGAAATATTTCTATAGAAACTACTTCTTTCTACTTATTGCTTCAGCCTTAACCACAGTACTGTGGCCACTAACGTATACACCTCACGTTATCGCACTCGAATTTTACCGATGATGGCAGTCGATGGCACAGCCGAAACGTCTGGTTTTGCAGAAAATATTGGACTACGGCCAAACAGCACGTGAAGGAATTGTAACAACAAAATACTTCTATGTTGCCGATAACGAAGTAAACATATAAAAAATTATCCCTCCACTTTCAACTATAATTTTCATTTATAGAAAATTACCTCCACCCCGTATATCTAGCCTCTTCATTTATAGGTATTTCGTCTAAGTATCTACAGTGGATTATTATGATTTTCTTATCAGGATACTGTATTTATAAAATTTATGTACTTTACTCTTGGTAAAACATAAAACGTTGCAGGTAAACGACTTTTCCCCAGAATCCGATCTTCACCAAAATCAACAGGCCTTGCGAACTCTACCAGTGAGGCGCACATGCAAACAATTATTCGATTCTGTTTGAATGTGAGGCAGTTACCGTTGGTCATAGAAAACATTACCATTGTTAAAACATAAAACGTTGCTGGTAAACTACCCCTTCCTCTTAACCGATCTTCACGAAAATCAACCGTCAGGGAGTACATTATAATTCATGCAAGTATGCAAAACATTATTTGATTCTGTTTGAATTTACGGCAGTTATTGTTCGTCAAAATAAAAATTACCCTAGTTAAACATATAACGTTGCAGGTAATTTACCCTCTCACATAACCCATCTTCACCACAAACAATTTGACTTGAGTCCTCTACAATTCAGGGACGTATGCAAAACAAAATTTGATTTCTGTTTGAATTTACGGCTGTTATTGTTCACCACAAGAAAAATGTTACACGCAGACAGATAGATGGACAGACACACACACATATTTTTCGAAAAATGACTTTTCTTCATGTTTTGAGGGTAGTACAATCAGAATCAGCAATTATCTCGAACCGGATTTTTATCGCCATGACCATACTTCCATTTCCTTATGGAACGTGGAAGTAAAAAAGGTAATCTTGCCGTCACCCGGTAGTCGTTCTGTACCGGAATCGCTATAAGGACAGTAAACGTAGCATTTATACCGATCTATTTGTTTAACGATCCCAATGGAGACACTGTATTGAAGCTTTCGACCTTAGCCAGGAGCCAGGACTTCATCGTGAACGTTATCAATTGATGGCATCTTGAAGAGATTCTATGTGCGATTATATTCTACGAAGTCGATTTTCCCGATACGTCTGGCCGATAAGATTTCGCCCAAATTCATGCAGTTCTTGTCGATCCAATTAAGTGGCAAAGGGGGGCCGCTTAAAGCACGGACAACACTAGTCGTATCCAAAGTCGTGCCGCTGACAATTATCTCGGTAAGCGCTAATTTTTTACTGCGAACTGTCTACGCGGCCTATTCCAAATCGATCGCTGGAATCCAATGCGTACGTGCCACCAAGTATCAGTCAAGACTCATATAGGACAAGGCAAAAGAATTTTGAAAGCTCTTCAGATTTTCTAAAGCAGTTCTTCTTACGTCCTAAACAAAAATGTCTTACTGCTTCCGGAACTCTTATACAAGTTAAAAATAACGTGGTAAGTTAAGAGCGTTAGTGCTGCAACCTAATCTGGCGCTTGGTGCGTTTCTGAATTTTGCTAAGTAGCCTACGTGACATTGTCAGTACGGCAGTATCAACGTTACGTTCATGGGCACACAGAACGGTCTCTTCTTGAATAAAAATAGAACGGATTTTACGTCTCAGCGCTGAATTGTAACACCTGGTGACGTGTAGCTGTTGAAACTAACTTATAGGCTGAAAATTCTATAGTTTCCCCATAATATGCTCATCGAAAAGAGTGATTTTGTTAAAGGAAATCATAGGTTTCTAACTCAGTACAATGTCAGAGAGTTTGAAATTGCCGCCTGTTTCACAACGTAAAATTCCGAGGATTTAAATGAAAATTTATTCTAATATTTTATTCTGGGTTTTCTACTTAACATAAGGCTCTTCCGCCGATTTAAGCCACCGTACACAGTTCGAGATGTCCACCGTGTACGGTAAAATTGGAAATCTCAACCATCGGTTCAGGCATCGGTTTCTGATACCCACCGTATCCGAGATAGTTTTTCGCAATAAACAGTGAACAAATGTTCGCCGTAAACTGTCCATTGCCACAAAAATATTTAAATATCGGCAATAAAGCAGTATGCATTTGTCCACAAAAATTTCCAGCTAGCAAATCAGGCTGATATTGCTATGCGACTAATCATAAGATTTTGCCTGACATTGACCTGTACATTGTACGTGATTAACGGGGAGTGGGAACACAAGTATGCACTTGTTGAAGTTACTCAACACGAAAGTATTCTGCCCGGTTGGAATGATGCTCCTTTCGTCATCACGTGCAAGACAAGTATATAAACCAAACCAGACCGTTCAACAGCATCAGTAAGCCAACATGAACGCTCCAGTAAGTATTCGACGTCTGTTGAAGCACCTTGAACGTCCTACATTTAAAGACGTTCAATACGTGCACTTTTATCTAGTGTCAGACTAATAGACACAAGTGTGTGCTGTTGTATAAAAGCACGCTTTATTTACTCCGAAAAGCCCAATGTTTTTTAGTAGGAATGAACAGCACTTCAATTCAGTGTGTAAGGCACTGACTCGTGCTACAATTGTACACGTTGTAAACAAAAACAATTTTTGGCGCACACGCATATTTGACACATCTCGGACATTTTTTCACAGGTTTCATTGAGTTCGTCGTGCATTGAATTTTGATTCGATTAACTTACTTTTTCAGGTCCTTTTTGCCGCAGTCGTCTGCCTGTTCCGATACTGTTCAGCCACGTACTCCCAGCACAGTACCGGCTTTGCAGGACCCGTCGGCTACAATGGACCTCACGCTGTTCCAGTTGTGCTTTCAAGTGGTCACATCGCTGACACACAAGAGGTCGCCGCTGCCAGAGACGCTCACTACGCTGCTCTTTCCAAAGCCCAAGCTCTATCCGGATACGGATACGGCGCATCCGCACAAGACCTAAGTGCTCATGGCGCAGCTGTCTTTGACGGAAACGCATACAACGGACCGTTAGCTGCACCCGTCGTAATGTCCAGCGGTTACTTGGCCGACACAAGGGACGTCGCCGCAGCTAAGAATGCTCACTTCTCCGCCCTGCAATCAGCTAAGACTAACTCTAGAATCGCGAGTGGATACGGGTCCGGTTTCGGTGCATTCGCTGAAGAAGCAGGACACAACAGCGGTGCTGGAGCAAATTTCGGAGGCAGCTCTTACCACGGACCGCTCGCCGCACCAGTCGTACTATCGTCAGGATACATCGCCGATACTGAAGCAGTAGCCGCTGCTAAGGGTGCCCACTTCACTGCCTTGTCAGAGGCTTCCGCCAACTCTGGCTACCACAGTGCCGGCAGCTCCAGCGGCAAACACTGGGCCTAGTCAATTCTCATGTCTCTAAAAGAGAGTTAGTAAACCTAATCGTACCACCTGTCATAATGTTACTTGTTACAAACTTGTTGACTTCTTGATGCAATAAACTATTAATAACATTCTTGCGTTTGCCTAGAAAATTGTCTGTTGCCTATTTCTAAATTTGTCAATCGAATATGCCAAATCTCAGTTTAATCTGTCAATCGTATTGACAAAAACATTCCTCATTCATTTCTTTACAATTACATCTTTTGCCATTTGTGAGAAAAGTCTGCGACTGGTATAGAAACCACAGTTTCATGTTTCTAGAACTGACCATCAATATTAACTCTTTCTCACTGTACGCGCTCCTCCATGAAAATGATACTCCAATAAGAATTCACCACAATAAGGAAGTGCAACATACGATAATGAAAGTTTCAGCCGGATTTCAATTAAACAGTCGTTTGCCTTACTGCTGCTGTTGCGCTTGGAGACAGTGGCAAACGTAACGCCAAGTATATAAAATTATGAAATTTTGAAAGAACGCAAAATTTTTATTCACATCATTAGCGAATTCAACTACAGGGCGAAAGGTAAATATCGGTATGGAGAACCATACATGACTTCCATGTTCTAAGATTTATATTTAAAATCATTTTCGAATTGAAATATTTCTATAGAAACTACTTCTTTCTACTTATTGCTTCAGCCTTAACCACAGTACTGTGGCCACTAACGTATACACCTCACGTTATCGCACTCGAATTTTACCGATGATGGCAGTCGATGGCACAGCCGAAACGTCTGGTTTTGCAGAAAATATTGGACTACGGCCAAACAGCACGTGAAGGAATTGTAACAACAAAATACTTCTATGTTGCCGATAATGAAGTAAACTTATAAAAAATTATCCCTCCACTTTCAACTATAATTTTCATTTATAGAAAATTACCTCCACCCCGTATATATAGCCTCTTCATTTATAGGTATTTCGTCTAAGTATCTACAGTGGATTATTATGATTTTCTTATCAGGATACTGTATTTATAAAATGTATGTACTTTACTCTTGGTAAAACATAAAACGTTGCCGGTAAACGACCTTTCCCCAGAATCCGATCTTCACCAAAATCAACAGGCCTTGCGAACTCTACCAGTGAGGCGCAAATGCAAACAATTATTCGATTCTGTTTGAATGTGAGGCAGTTACCGTTGGTCATAGAAAACATTACCATTGTTAAAACATAAAACGTTGCTGGTAAACTACCCCTTCCTCTTAACCGATCTTCACGAAAATCAACCGTCAGGGAGTACATTATAATTCATGCAAGTATGCAAAACATTATTTGATTCTGTTTGAATTTACGGCAGTAATTGTTCGTCAAAATAAAAATTACCCTAGTTAAACATATAACGTTGCAGGTAATTTACCCTCTCCCATAACCCATCTTCACCACAAACAATTTGGCTTGAGTCCTCTACAATTCAGGGACGTATGCAAAACAAAATTTGATTCTGTTTGAATTTACGCCTGTTATTGTTCACCATAAGAAAAATGTTACACGCAGACAAATAGATGGACAGACACACACACATATTTTTCGAAAAATGACTTTTCTTCATGTTTTGAGGGTAGTACAACCAGAATCAGCAATTATCTCGAACCGGATTTTTATCGCCATGACCATACTTCCATTTCCTTATGGTAAGTGGAAGTAAAAAAGGTAATCTTGCCGTCACCCGGTAGTGGTTCTGTACCGGAATCGCTATAAGGTCAGTAAACGTAGCATTTATACCGATCTATTTGTTTAACGATCCCAATGGAGACACTGTATTGAAGCTTTCGACCTTAGCCAGGAGCCAGGACTTCATCGTGAACGTTATCAATTGATGGCATCTTGAAGAGATTCTATGTGCGATTATATTCTACGAAGTCGATTTTCCCGATACGTCTGGCCGATAAGATTTCGCCCAAATTCATGCAGTTCTTGTCGATCCAATTAAGTGGCAAAGGGGGGCCGCTTAAATCACGGACAACACTAGTCGTATCCAAAGTCGTGCCGCTGACAATTATCTCGGTAAGCGCTAATTTTTTACTGCGAACTGTCTACGCGGCCTATTCCAAATCGATCACTGGAATCCAATGCGTACGTGCCACCAAGTATCAGTCAAGACTCATATAGGACAAGGCAAAAGAATTTTGAAAGCTCTTCAGATTTTCTAAAGCAGTTCTTCTTACGTCCTAAACAAAAATGTCTTACTGCTTCCGGAACTCTTATACAAGTTAAAAATACCGTGGTAAGTTAAGAGCGTTAGTGCTGCAACCTAATCTGGCGCTTGGTGCGTTTCTGAATTTTGCTAAGTAGCCTACGTGACATTGTCAGTACGGCAGTATCAACGTTACGTTCATGGGCACACAGAACGGTCTCTTCTTGAATAAAAATAGAACGGATTTTACGTCTCAGCGCTGAATTGTAACACCTGGTGACGTGTAGCTGTTGAAACTAACTTATAGGCTGAAAATTCTATAGTTTCCCCATAATATGCTCATCGAAAAGAGTGATTTTGTTAAAGGAAATCATAGGTTTCTAACTCAGTACAATGTCAGAGAGTTTGAAATTGCCGCCTGTTTCACAACGTAAAATTCCGAGGATTTAAATGAAAATTTATTCTAATATTTTATTCTGCGTTTTCTACTTAACATAAGGCTCTTCCGCCGATTTAAGCCACCGTACACAGTTCGAGATGTCCACCGTGTACGGTAAAATTGGAAATCTCAACCATCGGTTCAGGCATCGGTTTCTGATACCCACCGTATCCGAGATAGTTTTTCGCAATAAACAGTGAACAAATGTTCGCCGTAAACTGTCCATTGCCACAAAAATATTTAAATATCGGCAATAAAGCAGTATGCATTTGTCCACAAAAATTTCCAGCTAGCAAATCAGGCTGATATTGCTATGCGACTAATCATAAGATTTTGCCTGACATTGACCTGTACATTGTACATGATTAACGGGGAGTGGGAACACAAGTATGCACTCGTTGAAGTTACTCAACACGAAAGTATTCTGCCCGGTTGGAATGATGCTCCTTTCGTCATCACGTGCAAGACAAGTATATAAACCAAACCAGACCGTTCAACAGCATCAGTAAGCCAACATGAACGCTCCAGTAAGTATTCGACGTCTGTTGAATCACCTTGAACGTCCTACATTTAAAGACGTTCAATACGTGCACTTTTATCTAGTGTCAGACTAATAGACACAAGTGTGTGCTGTTGTATAAAAGCACGCTTTATTTACTCCGAAAAGCCCAATGTTTTTTAGTAGGAATGAACAGCACTTCAATTCAGTGTGTAAGGCACTGACTCGTGCTACAATTGTACACGTTGTAAACAAAAACAATTTTTGGCGCACACGCATATTTGACACATCTCGGACATTTTTTCACAGGTTTCATTGAGTTCGTCGTGCATTGAATTTTGATTCGATTAACTTACTTTTTCAGGTCCTTTTTGCCGCAGTCGTCTGCCTGTTCCGATACGGTTCAGCCACGTACTCCAGCACAGTACCGGCTTTGCAGGACCCGTCGGCTACAATGGACCTCACGCTGTTCCAGTTGTGCTTTCAAGTGGTCACATCGCTGACACACAAGAGGTCGCCGCTGCCAGAGACGCTCACTACGCTGCTCTTTCCAAAGCCCAAGCTCTATCCGGATACGGATACGGCGCATCCGCACAAGACCTAAGTGCTCATGGCGCAGCTGTCTTTGACGGAAACGCATACAACGGACCGTTAGCTGCACCCGTCGTAATGTCCAGCGGTTACTTGGCCGACACAAGGGACGTCGCCGCAGCTAAGAATGCTCACTTCTCCGCCCTGCAATCAGCTAAGACTAACTCTAGAATCGCGAGTGGATACGGGTCCGGTTTCGGTGCATTCGCTGAAGAAGCAGGACACAACAGCGGTGCTGGAGCAAATTTCGGAGGCAGCTCTTACCACGGACCGCTCGCCGCACCAGTCGTACTATCGTCAGGATACATCGCCGATACTGAAGCAGTAGCCGCTGCTAAGGGTGCCCACTTCACTGCCTTGTCAGAGGCTTCCGCCAACTCTGGCTACCACAGTGCCGGCAGCTCCAGCGGCAAACACTGGGCCTAGTCAATTCTCATGTCTCTAAAAGAGAGTTAGTAAACCTAATCGTACCACCTGTCATAATGTTACTTGTTACAAACTTGTTGACTACTTGATGCAATAAACTATTAATAACATTCTTGCGTTTGCCTAGAAAATTGTCTGTTGCCTATTTCTAAATTTGTCAATCGAATATACCAAATCTCAGTTTAATCTGTCAATCGTATTGACAAAAACATTCCTCATTCATTTCTTTACAATTACATCTTTTGCCATTTGTGAGAAAAGTCTGCGACTGGTATAGAAACCACAGTTTCATGTTTCTAGAACTGACCATCAATATTAACTCTTTCTCACTGCACGCGCTCCTCCATGAAAATGATACTCCAATAAGAATTCACCACAATAAGGAAGTGCAACATACGATAATGAAAGTTTCAGCCGGATTTCAATTAAACAGTCGTTTGCCTTACTGCTGCTGTTGCGCTTGGAGACAGTGGCAAACGTAACGTCAAGTATATAAAATTATGAAATTTTGAAAGAACGCAAAATTCTAATTCACATCATTAGCGAATTCAACTACAGGGCGAAAGGTAAATATCGGTATGGAGAACCATACATGACTTCCATGTTCTAAAGTTTATATTTAAAATCATTTTCGAATTGAAATATTTCTATAGAAACTACTTCTTTCTACTTATTGCTTCAGCCTTAACCACAGTACTGTGGCCACTAACGTATACACCTCACGTTATCGCACTCGAATTTTACCGATGATGGCAGTCGATGGCACAGCCGAAACGTCTGGTTTTGCAGAAAATATTCGACTACGGCCAAACAGCACGTGAAGGAATTGTAACAACAAAATACTTCTATGTTGCCGATAATGAAGTAAACTTATAAAATATTATCCCTCCACTTTCAACTATAATTTTCATTTATAGAAAATTACCTCCACCCCGTATATATAGCCTCTTCATTTATAGGTATTTCGTCTAAGTATCTACAGTGGATTATTATGATTTTCTTATCAGGATACTGTATTTATAAAATGTATGTACTTTACTCTTGGTAAAACATAAAACGTTGCCGGTAAACGACCTTTCCCCAGAATCCGATCTTCACCAAAATCAACAGGCCTTGCGAACTCTACCAGTGAGGCGCACATGCAAACAATTATTCGATTCTGTTTTAATGTGAGGCAGTTACCGTTGGTCATAGAAAACATTACCATTGTTAAAACATAAAACGTTGCTGGTAAACTACCCCTTCCTCTTAACCGATCTTCACGAAAATCAACCGTCAGGGAGTACATTATAATTCATGCAAGTATGCAAAACATTATTTGATTCTGTTTGAATTTACGGCAGTAATTGTTCGTCAAAATAAAAATTACCCTAGTTAAACATATAACGTTGCAGTTAATTTACCCTCTCCCATAACCCATCTTCACCACAAACAATTTGGCTTGAGTCCTCTACAATTCAGGGACGTATGCAAAACAAAATTTGATTCTGTTTGAATTTACGGCTGTTATTGTTCACCATAAGAAAAATGTTACACGCAGACAAATAGATGGACAGACACACACACATATTTTTCGAAAAATGACTTTTCTTCATGTTTTGAGGGTAGTACAACCAGAATCAGCAATTATCTCGAACCGGATTTTTATCGCCATGACCATACTTCCATTTCCTAATGGAAAGTGGAAGTAAAAAAGGTAATCTTGCCGTCACCCGGTAGTGGTTCTGTACCGGAATCGCTATAAGGTCAGTAAACGTAGCATTTATACCGATCTATTTGTTTAACGATCCCAATGGAGACACTGTATTGAAGCTTTCGACCTTAGCCAGGAGCCAGGACTTCATCGTGAACGTTATCAATTGATGGCATCTTGAAGAGGTTCTATGTGCGATTATATTCTACGAAGTCGATTTCCTCGATACGTCTGGCCGATGAGATTTCGCCCAAATTCATGCAGTTCTTGTCGATCCAATTAAGTGGCAAAGGGGGGCCGCTTAAAGCACGGACAACACTAGTCGTATCCAAAGTCGTGCCGCTGACAATTATCTCGGTAAGCGCTAATTTTTTACTGCGAACTGTCTACGCGGCCTATTCCAAATCGATCACTGGAATCCAATGCGTACGTGCCACCAAGTATCAGTCAAGACTCATATAGGACAAGGCAAAAGAATTTTGAAAGCTCTTCAGATTTTCTAAAGCAGTTCTTCTTACGTCCTAAACAAAAATGTCTTACTGCTTCCGGAACTCTTATACAAGTTAAAAATAACGTGGTAAGTTAAGAGCGTTAGTGCTGCAACCTAATCTGGCGCTTGGTGCGTTTCTGAATTTTGCTAAGTAGCCTACGTGACATTGTCAGTACGGCAGTATCAACGTTACGTTCATGGGCACACAGAACGGTCTCTTCTTGAATAAAAATAGAACGGATTTTACGTCTCAGCGCTGAATTGTAACACCTGGTGACGTGTAGCTGTTGAAACTAACTTATAGGCTGAAAATTCTATAGTTTCCCCATAATATGCTCATCGAAAAGAGTGATTTTGTTAAAGGAAATCATAGGTTTCTAACTCAGTACAATGTCAGAGAGTTTGAAATTGCCGCCTGTTTCACAACGTAAAATTCCGAGGATTTAAATGAAAATTTATTCTAATATTTTATTCTGGGTTTTCTACTTAACATAAGGCTCTTCCGCCGATTTAAGCCACCGTACACAGTTCGAGATGTCCACCGTGTACGGTAAAATTGGAAATCTCAACCATCGGTTCAGGCATCGGTTTCTGATACCCACCGTATCCGAGATAGTTTTTCGCAATAAACAGTGAACAAATGTTCGCCGTAAACTGTCCATTGCCACAAAAATATTTAAATATCGGCAATAAAGCAGTATGCATTTGTCCACAAAAATTTCCAGCTAGCAAATCAGGCTGATATTGCTATGCGACTAATCATAAGATTTTGCCTGACATTGACCTGTACATTGTACATGATTAACGGGGAGTGGGAACACAAGTATGCACTTGTTGAAGTTACTCAACACGAAAGTATTCTGCCCGGTTGGAATGATGCTCCTTTCGTCATCACGTGCAAGACAAGTATATAAACCAAACCAGACCGTTCAACAGCATCAGTAAGCCAACATGAACGCTCCAGTAAGTATTCGACGTCTGTTGAAGCACCTTGAACGTCCTACATTTAAAGACGTTCAATACGTGCACTTTTATCTAGTGTCAGACTAATAGACACAAGTGTGTGCTGTTGTATAAAAGCACGCTTTATTTACTCCGAAAAGCCCAATGTTTTTTAGTAGGAATGAACAGCACTTCAATTCAGTGTGTAAGGCACTGACTCGTGCTACAATTGTACACGTTGTAAACAAAAACAATTTTTGGCGCACACGCATATTTGACACATCTCGGACATTTTTTCACAGGTTTCATTGAGTTCGTCGTGCATTGAATTTTGATTCGATTAACTTACTTTTTCAGGTCCTTTTTGCCGCAGTCGTCTGCCTGTTCCGATACGGTTCAGCCACGTACTCCAGCACAGTACCGGCTTTGCAGGACCCGTCGGCTACAATGGACCTCACGCTGTTCCAGTTGTGCTTTCAAGTGGTCACATCGCTGACACACAAGAGGTCGCCGCTGCCAGAGACGCTCACTACGCTGCTCTTTCCAAAGCCCAAGCTCTATCCGGATACGGATACGGCGCATCCGCACAAGACCTAAGTGCTCATGGCGCAGCTGTCTTTGACGGAAACGCATACAACGGACCGTTAGCTGCACCCGTCGTAATGTCCAGCGGTTACTTGGCCGACACAAGGGACGTCGCCGCAGCTAAGAATGCTCACTTCTCCGCCCTGCAATCAGCTAAGACTAACTCTAGAATCGCGAGTGGATACGGGTCCGGTTTCGGTGCATTCGCTGAAGAAGCAGGACACAACAGCGGTGCTGGAGCAAATTTCGGAGGCAGCTCTTACCACGGACCGCTCGCCGCACCAGTCGTACTATCGTCAGGATACATCGCCGATACTGAAGCAGTAGCCGCTGCTAAGGGTGCCCACTTCACTGCCTTGTCAGAGGCTTCCGCCAACTCTGGCTACCACAGTGCCGGCAGCTCCAGCGGCAAACACTGGGCCTAGTCAATTCTCATGTCTCTAAAAGAGAGTTAGTAAACCTAATCGTACCACCTGTCATAATGTTACTTGTTACAAACTTGTTGACTACTTGATGCAATAAACTATTAATAACATTCTTGCGTTTGCCTAGAAAATTGTCTGTTGCCTATTTCTAAATTTGTCAATCGAATATACCAAATCTCAGTTTAATCTGTCAATCGTATTGACAAAAACATTCCTCATTCATTTCTTTACAATTACATCTTTTGCCATTTGTGAGAAAAGTCTGCGACTGGTATAGAAACCACAGTTTCATGTTTCTAGAACTGACCATCAATATTAACTCTTTCTCACTGTACGCGCTCCTCCATGAAAATGATACTCCAATAAGAATTCACCACAATAAGGAAGTGCAACATACGATAATGAAAGTTTCAGCCGGATTTCAATTAAACAGTCGTTTGCCTTACTGCTGCTGTTGCGCTTGGAGACAGTGGCAAACGTAACGTCAAGTATATAAAATTATGAAATTTTGAAAGAACGCAAAATTCTAATTCACATCATTAGCGAATTCAACTACAGGGCGAAAGGTAAATATCGGTATGGAGAACCATACATGACTTCCATGTTCTAAAGTTTATATTTAAAATCATTTTCGAATTGAAATATTTCTATAGAAACTACTTCTTTCTACTTATTGCTTCAGCCTTAACCACAGTACTGTGGCCACTAACGTATACACCTCACGTTATCGCACTCGAATTTTACCGATGATGGCAGTCGATGGCACAGCCGAAACGTCTGGTTTTGCAGAAAATATTGGACTACGGCCAAACAGCACGTGAAGGAATTGTAACAACAAAATACTTCTATGTTGCCGATAATGAAGTAAACTTATAAAAAATTATCCCTCCACTTTCAACTATAATTTTCATTTATAGAAAATTACCTCCACCCCGTATATATAGCCTCTTCATTTATAGGTATTTCGTCTAAGTATCTACAGTGGATTATTATGATTTTCTTATCAGGATACTGTATTTATAAAATGCATGTACTTTACTCTTGGTAAAACATAAAACGTTGCCGGTAAACGACCTTTCCCCAGAATCCGATCTTCACCAAAATCAACAGGCCTTGCGAACTCTACCAGTGAGGCGCACATGCAAACAATTATTCGATTCTGTTTTAATGTGAGGCAGTTACCGTTGGTCATAGAAAACATTACCATTGTTAAAACATAAAACGTTGCTGGTAAACTACCCCTTCCTCTTAACCGATCTTCACGAAAATCAACCGTCAGGGAGTACATTATAATTCATGCAAGTATGCAAAACATTATTTGATTCTGTTTGAATTTACGGCAGTAATTGTTCGTCAAAATAAAAATTACCCTAGTTAAACATATAACGTTGCAGTTAATTTACCCTCTCCCATAACCCATCTTCACCACAAACAATTTGGCTTGAGTCCTCTACAATTCAGGGACGTATGCAAAACAAAATTTGATTCTGTTTGAATTTACGGCTGTTATTGTTCACCATAAGAAAAATGTTACACGCAGACAAATAGATGGACAGACACACACACATATTTTTCGAAAAATGACTTTTCTTCATGTTTTGAGGGTAGTACAACCAGAATCAGCAATTATCTCGAACCGGATTTTTATCGCCATGACCATACTCCATTTCCTAATGGAAAGTGGAAGTAAAAAAGGTAATCTTGCCGTCACCCGGTAGTGGTTCTGTACCGGAATCGCTATAAGGTCAGTAAACGTAGCATTTATACCGATCTATTTGTTTAACGATCCCAATGGAGACACTGTATTGAAGCTTTCGACCTTAGCCAGGAGCCAGGACTTCATCGTGAACGTTATCAATTGATGGCATCTTGAAGAGGTTCTATGTGCGATTATATTCTACGAAGTCGATTTCCTCGATACGTCTGGCCGATGAGATTTCGCCCAAATTCATGCAGTTCTTGTCGATCCAATTAAGTGGCAAAGGGGGGCCGCTTAAAGCACGGACAACACTAGTCGTATCCAAAGTCGTGCCGCTGACAATTATCTCGGTAAGCGCTAATTTTTTACTGCGAACTGTCTACGCGGACTATTCCAAATCGATCACTGGAATCCTGGAATCCAATGCGCACGTGCCACCAAGTATCAGTCAAGACTCATATAGGACAAGGCAAAAGAATTTTGAAAGCTCTTCAAATTTTCTAAAGCAGTTCTTCTTACGTCCTAAACAAAAATGTCTTACTGCTTCCGGAACTCTTATTCAAGTTAAAAATACCGTGGTAAGTTAAGAGCGTTAGTGCTGCAACCTAATCTGGCGCTTGGTGCGTTTCTGAATTTTGCTAAGTAGCCTACGTGACATTGTCAGTACGGCAGTATCAACGTTACGTTCATGGGCACACAGAACGGTCTCTTCTTGAATAAAAAAAAGAACGGATTTTACGTCTCAGTTCTGAATTGTAACACCTGGTGACGTGTAGCTGTTGAAACTAATTTATAGGCTGAAAATTCTATAGTTTCCCCATAATATGCTCATCGAAAAGAGTGATTTTGTTAAAGGAAATCATAGGTTTCTAACTCAGTACAATGTCAGAGAGTTTGAAATTGCCGCCTGTTTCACAACGTAAAATTCCGAGGATTTAAATGAAAATTTATTCTAATATTTTATTCTGCGTTTTCTACTTAACATAAGGCTCTTCCGCCGATTTAAGCCACCGTACACAGCTCGAGATGTCCACCGTGTACGGTAAAATTGGAAATCTCAACCATCGGTTCAGGCATCGGTTTCTGATACCCACCGTATCCGAGATAGTTTTTCGCTATAAACAGTGAACAAATGTTCGCCGTAAACTGTCCATTGCCACAAAAATATTTAAATATCGGCAATAAAGCAGTATGCATTTGTCCACAAAAATTTCCAGCTAGCAAATCAGGCTGATATTGCTATGCGACTAATCATAAGATTTTGCCTGACATTGACCTGTACATTGTACATGATTAACGGGGAGTGGGAACACAAGTATGCACTTGTTGAAGTTACTCAACACGAAAGTATTCTGCCCGGTTGGAATGATGCTCCTTTCGTCATCACGTGCAAGACAAGTATATAAACCAAACCAGAGCTTTCAACAGCATCAGTAAGCCAACATGAACGCTCCAGTAAGTATTCGACGTCTGTTGAAGCACCTTGAACGTCCTACATTTAAAGACGTTCAATACGTGCACTTTTATCTAGTGTCAGACTAATAGACACAAGTGTGTGCTGTTGTATAAAAGCACGCTTTATTTACTCCGAAAAGCCCAATGTTTTTTAGTAGGAATGAACAGCACTTCAATTCAGTGTGTAAGGCACTGACTCGTGCTACAATTGTACACGTTGTAAACAAAAACAATTTTTGGCGCACACGCATATTTGACACATCTCGGACATTTTTTCACAGGTTTCATTGAGTTCGTCGTGCATTGAATTTTGATTCGATTAACTTACTTTTTCAGGTCCTTTTTGCCGCAGTCGTCTGCCTGTTCCGATACGGTTCAGCCACGTACTCCCAGCACAGTACCGGCTTTGCAGGACCCGTCGGCTACAATGGACCTCACGCTGTTCCAGTTGTGCTTTCAAGTGGTCACATCGCTGACACACAAGAGGTCGCCGCTGCCAGAGACGCTCACTACGCTGCTCTTTCCAAAGCCCAAGCTCTATCCGGATACGGATACGGCGCATCCGCACAAGACCTAAGTGCTCATGGCGCAGCTGTCTTTGACGGAAACGCATACAACGGACCGTTAGCTGCACCCGTCGTAATGTCCAGCGGTTACTTGGCCGACACAAGGGACGTCGCCGCAGCTAAGAATGCTCACTTCTCCGCCCTGCAATCAGCTAAGACTAACTCTAGAATCGCGAGTGGATACGGGTCCGGTTTCGGTGCATTCGCTGAAGAAGCAGGACACAACAGCGGTGCTGGAGCAAATTTCGGAGGCAGCTCTTACCACGGACCGCTCGCCGCACCAGTCGTACTATCGTCAGGATACATCGCCGATACTGAAGCAGTAGCCGCTGCTAAGGGTGCCCACTTCACTGCCTTGTCAGAGGCTTCCGCCAACTCTGGCTACCACAGTGCCGGCAGCTCCAGCGGCAAACACTGGGCCTAGTCAATTCTCATGTCTCTAAAAGAGAGTTAGTAAACCTAATCGTACCACCTGTCATAATGTTACTTGTTACAAACTTGTTGACTACTTGATGCAATAAACTATTAATAACATTCTTGCGTTTGCCTAGAAAATTGTCTGTTGCCTATTTCTAAATTTGTCAATCGAATATACCAAATCTCAGTTTAATCTGTCAATCGTATTGACAAAAACATTCCTCATTCATTTCTTTACAATTACATCTTTTGCCATTTGTGAGAAAAGTCTGCGACTGGTATAGAAACCACAGTTTCATGTTTCTAGAACTGACCATCAATATTAACTCTTTCTCACTGTACGCGCTCCTCCATGAAAATGATACTCCAATAAGAATTCACCACAATAAGGAAGTGCAACATACGATAATGAAAGTTTCAGCCGGATTTCAATTAAACAGTCGTTTGCCTTACTGCTGCTGTTGCGCTTGGAGACAGTGGCAAACGTAACGTCAAGTATATAAAATTATGAAATTTTGAAAGAACGCAAAATTCTAATTCACATCATTAGCGAATTCAACTACAGGGCGAAAGGTAAATATCGGTATGGAGAACCATACATGACTTCCATGTTCTAAAGTTTATATTTAAAATCATTTTCGAATTGAAATATTTCTATAGAAACTACTTCTTTCTACTTATTGCTTCAGCCTTAACCACAGTACTGTGGCCACTAACGTATACACCTCACGTTATCGCACTCGAATTTTACCGATGATGGCAGTCGATGGCACAGCCGAAACGTCTGGTTTTGCAGAAAATATTGGACTACGGCCAAACAGCACGTGAAGGAATTGTAACAACAAAATACTTCTATGTTGCCGATAACGAAGTAAACATATAAAAAATTATCCCTCCACTTTCAACTATAATTTTCATTTATAGAAAATTACCTCCACCCCGTATATCTAGCCTCTTCATTTATAGGTATTTCGTCTAAGTATCTACAGTGGATTATTATGATTTTCTTATCAGGATACTGTATTTATAAAATTTATGTACTTTACTCTTGGTAAAACATAAAACGTTGCAGGTAAACGACTTTTCCCCAGAATCCGATCTTCACCAAAATCAACAGGCCTTGCGAACTCTACCAGTGAGGCGCACATGCAAACAATTATTCGATTCTGTTTGAATGTGAGGCAGTTACCGTTGGTCATAGAAAACATTACCATTGTTAAAACATAAAACGTTGCTGGTAAACTACCCCTTCCTCTTAACCGATCTTCACGAAAATCAACCGTCAGGGAGTACATTATAATTCATGCAAGTATGCAAAACATTATTTGATTCTGTTTGAATTTACGGCAGTTATTGTTCGTCAAAATAAAAATTACCCTAGTTAAACATATAACGTTGCAGGTAATTTACCCTCTCACATAACCCATCTTCACCACAAACAATTTGACTTGAGTCCTCTACAATTCAGGGACGTATGCAAAACAAAATTTGATTTCTGTTTGAATTTACGGCTGTTATTGTTCACCACAAGAAAAATGTTACACGCAGACAGATAGATGGACAGACACACACACATATTTTTCGAAAAATGACTTTTCTTCATGTTTTGAGGGTAGTACAATCAGAATCAGCAATTATCTCGAACCGGATTTTTATCGCCATGACCATACTTCCATTTCCTTATGGAACGTGGAAGTAAAAAAGGTAATCTTGCCGTCACCCGGTAGTCGTTCTGTACCGGAATCGCTATAAGGACAGTAAACGTAGCATTTATACCGATCTATTTGTTTAACGATCCCAATGGAGACACTGTATTGAAGCTTTCGACCTTAGCCAGGAGCCAGGACTTCATCGTGAACGTTATCAATTGATGGCATCTTGAAGAGATTCTATGTGCGATTATATTCTACGAAGTCGATTTTCCCGATACGTCTGGCCGATAAGATTTCGCCCAAATTCATGCAGTTCTTGTCGATCCAATTAAGTGGCAAAGGGGGGCCGCTTAAAGCACGGACAACACTAGTCGTATCCAAAGTCGTGCCGCTGACAATTATCTCGGTAAGCGCTAATTTTTTACTGCGAACTGTCTACGCGGCCTATTCCAAATCGATCGCTGGAATCCAATGCGTACGTGCCACCAAGTATCAGTCAAGACTCATATAGGACAAGGCAAAAGAATTTTGAAAGCTCTTCAGATTTTCTAAAGCAGTTCTTCTTACGTCCTAAACAAAAATGTCTTACTGCTTCCGGAACTCTTATACAAGTTAAAAATAACGTGGTAAGTTAAGAGCGTTAGTGCTGCAACCTAATCTGGCGCTTGGTGCGTTTCTGAATTTTGCTAAGTAGCCTACGTGACATTGTCAGTACGGCAGTATCAACGTTACGTTCATGGGCACACAGAACGGTCTCTTCTTGAATAAAAATAGAACGGATTTTACGTCTCAGCGCTGAATTGTAACACCTGGTGACGTGTAGCTGTTGAAACTAACTTATAGGCTGAAAATTCTATAGTTTCCCCATAATATGCTCATCGAAAAGAGTGATTTTGTTAAAGGAAATCATAGGTTTCTAACTCAGTACAATGTCAGAGAGTTTGAAATTGCCGCCTGTTTCACAACGTAAAATTCCGAGGATTTAAATGAAAATTTATTCTAATATTTTATTCTGGGTTTTCTACTTAACATAAGGCTCTTCCGCCGATTTAAGCCACCGTACACAGTTCGAGATGTCCACCGTGTACGGTAAAATTGGAAATCTCAACCATCGGTTCAGGCATCGGTTTCTGATACCCACCGTATCCGAGATAGTTTTTCGCAATAAACAGTGAACAAATGTTCGCCGTAAACTGTCCATTGCCACAAAAATATTTAAATATCGGCAATAAAGCAGTATGCATTTGTCCACAAAAATTTCCAGCTAGCAAATCAGGCTGATATTGCTATGCGACTAATCATAAGATTTTGCCTGACATTGACCTGTACATTGTACGTGATTAACGGGGAGTGGGAACACAAGTATGCACTTGTTGAAGTTACTCAACACGAAAGTATTCTGCCCGGTTGGAATGATGCTCCTTTCGTCATCACGTGCAAGACAAGTATATAAACCAAACCAGACCGTTCAACAGCATCAGTAAGCCAACATGAACGCTCCAGTAAGTATTCGACGTCTGTTGAAGCACCTTGAACGTCCTACATTTAAAGACGTTCAATACGTGCACTTTTATCTAGTGTCAGACTAATAGACACAAGTGTGTGCTGTTGTATAAAAGCACGCTTTATTTACTCCGAAAAGCCCAATGTTTTTTAGTAGGAATGAACAGCACTTCAATTCAGTGTGTAAGGCACTGACTCGTGCTACAATTGTACACGTTGTAAACAAAAACAATTTTTGGCGCACACGCATATTTGACACATCTCGGACATTTTTTCACAGGTTTCATTGAGTTCGTCGTGCATTGAATTTTGATTCGATTAACTTACTTTTTCAGGTCCTTTTTGCCGCAGTCGTCTGCCTGTTCCGATACGGTTCAGCCACGTACTCCCAGCACAGTACCGGCTTTGCAGGACCCGTCGGCTACAATGGACCTCACGCTGTTCCAGTTGTGCTTTCAAGTGGTCACATCGCTGACACACAAGAGGTCGCCGCTGCCAGAGACGCTCACTACGCTGCTCTTTCCAAAGCCCAAGCTCTATCCGGATACGGATACGGCGCATCCGCACAAGACCTAAGTGCTCATGGCGCAGCTGTCTTTGACGGAAACGCATACAACGGACCGTTAGCTGCACCCGTCGTACTGTCCAGCGGTTACTTGGCCGACACAAGGGACGTCGCCGCAGCTAAGAATGCTCACTTCTCCGCCCTGCAATCAGCTAAGACTAACTCTAGAATCGCGAGTGGATACGGGTCCGGTTTCGGTGCATTCGCTGAAGAAGCAGGACACAACAGCGGTGCTGGAGCAAATTTCGGAGGCAGCTCTTACCACGGACCGCTCGCCGCACCAGTCGTACTATCGTCAGGATACATCGCCGATACTGAAGCAGTAGCCGCTGCTAAGGGTGCCCACTTCACTGCCTTGTCAGAGGCTTCCGCCAACTCTGGCTACCACAGTGCCGGCAGCTCCAGCGGCAAACACTGGGCCTAGTCAATTCTCATGTCTCTAAAAGAGAGTTAGTAAACCTAATCGTACCACCTGTCATAATGTTACTTGTTACAAACTTGTTGACTTCTTGATGCAATAAACTATTAATAACATTCTTGCGTTTGCCTAGAAAATTGTCTGTTGCCTATTTCTAAATTTGTCAATCGAATATGCCAAATCTCAGTTTAATCTGTCAATCGTATTGACAAAAACATTCCTCATTCATTTCTTTACAATTACATCTTTTGCCATTTGTGAGAAAAGTCTGCGACTGGTATAGAAACCACAGTTTCATGTTTCTAGAACTGACCATCAATATTAACTCTTTCTCACTGTACGCGCTCCTCCATGAAAATGATACTCCAATAAGAATTCACCACAATAAGGAAGTGCAACATACGATAATGAAAGTTTCAGCCGGATTTCAATTAAACAGTCGTTTGCCTTACTGCTGCTGTTGCGCTTGGAGACAGTGGCAAACGTAACGCCAAGTATATAAAATTATGAAATTTTGAAAGAACGCAAAATTTTTATTCACATCATTAGCGAATTCAACTACAGGGCGAAAGGTAAATATCGGTATGGAGAACCATACATGACTTCCATGTTCTAAGATTTATATTTAAAATCATTTTCGAATTGAAATATTTCTATAGAAACTACTTCTTTCTACTTATTGCTTCAGCCTTAACCACAGTACTGTGGCCACTAACGTATACACCTCACGTTATCGCACTCGAATTTTACCGATGATGGCAGTCGATGGCACAGCCGAAACGTCTGGTTTTGCAGAAAATATTGGACTACGGCCAAACAGCACGTGAAGGAATTGTAACAACAAAATACTTCTATGTTGCCGATAATGAAGTAAACTTATAAAAAATTATCCCTCCACTTTCAACTATAATTTTCATTTATAGAAAATTACCTCCACCCCGTATATATAGCCTCTTCATTTATAGGTATTTCGTCTAAGTATCTACAGTGGATTATTATGATTTTCTTATCAGGATACTGTATTTATAAAATGTATGTACTTTACTCTTGGTAAAACATAAAACGTTGCCGGTAAACGACCTTTCCCCAGAATCCGATCTTCACCAAAATCAACAGGCCTTGCGAACTCTACCAGTGAGGCGCAAATGCAAACAATTATTCGATTCTGTTTGAATGTGAGGCAGTTACCGTTGGTCATAGAAAACATTACCATTGTTAAAACATAAAACGTTGCTGGTAAACTACCCCTTCCTCTTAACCGATCTTCACGAAAATCAACCGTCAGGGAGTACATTATAATTCATGCAAGTATGCAAAACATTATTTGATTCTGTTTGAATTTACGGCAGTAATTGTTCGTCAAAATAAAAATTACCCTAGTTAAACATATAACGTTGCAGGTAATTTACCCTCTCCCATAACCCATCTTCACCACAAACAATTTGGCTTGAGTCCTCTACAATTCAGGGACGTATGCAAAACAAAATTTGATTCTGTTTGAATTTACGCCTGTTATTGTTCACCATAAGAAAAATGTTACACGCAGACAAATAGATGGACAGACACACACACATATTTTTCGAAAAATGACTTTTCTTCATGTTTTGAGGGTAGTACAACCAGAATCAGCAATTATCTCGAACAGGATTTTTATCGCCATGACCATACTTCCATTTCCTTATGGTAAGTGGAAGTAAAAAAGGTAATCTTGCCGTCACCCGGTAGTGGTTCTGTACCGGAATCGCTATAAGGTCAGTAAACGTAGCATTTATACCGATCTATTTGTTTAACGATCCCAATGGAGACACTGTATTGAAGCTTTCGACCTTAGCCAGGAGCCAGGACTTCATCGTGAACGTTATCAATTGATGGCATCTTGAAGAGATTCTATGTGCGATTATATTCTACGAAGTCGATTTTCCCGATACGTCTGGCCGATAAGATTTCGCCCAAATTCATGCAGTTCTTGTCGATCCAATTA
Source organism: Magicicada septendecula (assembly GCA_034769895.1). NCBI lineage: Eukaryota > Metazoa > Arthropoda > Insecta > Hemiptera > Cicadidae > Magicicada > Magicicada septendecula. Next base: position 42,909,249 of record CM068373.1, on the reverse strand, counting down.
AGTGGCAAAGGGGGGCCGCTTAAAGCACGGACAACACTAGTCGTATCCAAAGTCGTGCCGCTGACAATTATCTCGGTAAGCGCTAATTTTTTACTGCGAACTGTCTACGCGGCCTATTCCAAATCGATCACTGGAATCCAATGCGTACGTGCCACCAAGTATCAGTCAAGACTCATATAGGACAAGGCAAAAGAATTTTGAAAGCTCTTCAGATTTTCTAAAGCAGTTCTTCTTACGTCCTAAACAAAAATGTCTTACTGCTTCCGGAACTCTTATACAAGTTAAAAATACCGTGGTAAGTTAAGAGCGTTAGTGCTGCAACCTAATCTGGCGCTTGGTGCGTTTCTGAATTTTGCTAAGTAGCCTACGTGACATTGTCAGTACGGCAGTATCAACGTTACGTTCATGGGCACACAGAACGGTCTCTTCTTGAATAAAAATAGAACGGATTTTACGTCTCAGCGCTGAATTGTAACACCTGGTGACGTGTAGCTGTTGAAACTAACTTATAGGCTGAAAATTCTATAGTTTCCCCATAATATGCTCATCGAAAAGAGTGATTTTGTTAAAGGAAATCATAGGTTTCTAACTCAGTACAATGTCAGAGAGTTTGAAATTGCCGCCTGTTTCACAACGTAAAATTCCGAGGATTTAAATGAAAATTTATTCTAATATTTTATTCTGCGTTTTCTACTTAACATAAGGCTCTTCCGCCGATTTAAGCCACCGTACACAGTTCGAGATGTCCACCGTGTACGGTAAAATTGGAAATCTCAACCATCGGTTCAGGCATCGGTTTCTGATACCCACCGTATCCGAGATAGTTTTTCGCAATAAACAGTGAACAAATGTTCGCCGTAAACTGTCCATTGCCACAAAAATATTTAAATATCGGCAATAAAGCAGTATGCATTTGTCCACAAAAATTTCCAGCTAGCAAATCAGGCTGATATTGCTATGCGACTAATCATAAGATTTTGCCTGACATTGACCTGTACATTGTACATGATTAACGGGGAGTGGGAACACAAGTATGCACTTGTTGAAGTTACTCAACACGAAAGTATTCTGCCCGGTTGGAATGATGCTCCTTTCGTCATCACGTGCAAGACAAGTATATAAACCAAACCAGACCGTTCAACAGCATCAGTAAGCCAACATGAACGCTCCAGTAAGTATTCGACGTCTGTTGAAGCACCTTGAACGTCCTACATTTAAAGACGTTCAATACGTGCACTTTTATCTAGTGTCAGACTAATAGACACAAGTGTGTGCTGTTGTATAAAAGCACGCTTTATTTACTCCGAAAAGCCCAATGTTTTTTAGTAGGAATGAACAGCACTTCAATTCAGTGTGTAAGGCACTGACTCGTGCTACAATTGTACACGTTGTAAACAAAAACAATTTTTGGCGCACACGCATATTTGACACATCTCGGACATTTTTTCACAGGTTTCATTGAGTTCGTCGTGCATTGAATTTTGATTCGATTAACTTACTTTTTCAGGTCCTTTTTGCCGCAGTCGTCTGCCTGTTCCGATACGGTTCAGCCACGTACTCCAGCACAGTACCGGCTTTGCAGGACCCGTCGGCTACAATGGACCTCACGCTGTTCCAGTTGTGCTTTCAAGTGGTCACATCGCTGACACACAAGAGGTCGCCGCTGCCAGAGACGCTCACTACGCTGCTCTTTCCAAAGCCCAAGCTCTATCCGGATACGGATACGGCGCATCCGCACAAGACCTAAGTGCTCATGGCGCAGCTGTCTTTGACGGAAACGCATACAACGGACCGTTAGCTGCACCCGTCGTAATGTCCAGCGGTTACTTGGCCGACACAAGGGACGTCGCCGCAGCTAAGAATGCTCACTTCTCCGCCCTGCAATCAGCTAAGACTAACTCTAGAATCGCGAGTGGATACGGGTCCGGTTTCGGTGCATTCGCTGAAGAAGCAGGACACAACAGCGGTGCTGGAGCAAATTTCGGAGGCAGCTCTTACCACGGACCGCTCGCCGCACCAGTCGTACTATCGTCAGGATACATCGCCGATACTGAAGCAGTAGCCGCTGCTAAGGGTGCCCACTTCACTGCCTTGTCAGAGGCTTCCGCCAACTCTGGCTACCACAGTGCCGGCAGCTCCAGCGGCAAACACTGGGCCTAGTCAATTCTCATGTCTCTAAAAGAGAGTTAGTAAACCTAATCGTACCACCTGTCATAATGTTACTTGTTACAAACTTGTTGACTACTTGATGCAATAAACTATTAATAACATTCTTGCGTTTGCCTAGAAAATTGTCTGTTGCCTATTTCTAAATTTGTCAATCGAATATACCAAATCTCAGTTTAATCTGTCAATCGTATTGACAAAAACATTCCTCATTCATTTCTTTACAATTACATCTTTTGCCATTTGTGAGAAAAGTCTGCGACTGGTATAGAAACCACAGTTTCATGTTTCTAGAACTGACCATCAATATTAACTCTTTCTCACTGTACGCGCTCCTCCATGAAAATGATACTCCAATAAGAATTCACCACAATAAGGAAGTGCAACATACGATAATGAAAGTTTCAGCCGGATTTCAATTAAACAGTCGTTTGCCTTACTGCTGCTGTTGCGCTTGGAGACAGTGGCAAACGTAACGTCAAGTATATAAAATTATGAAATTTTGAAAGAACGCAAAATTCTAATTCACATCATTAGCGAATTCAACTACAGGGCGAAAGGTAAATATCGGTATGGAGAACCATACATGACTTCCATGTTCTAAAGTTTATATTTAAAATCATTTTCGAATTGAAATATTTCTATAGAAACTACTTCTTTCTACTTATTGCTTCAGCCTTAACCACAGTACTGTGGCCACTAACGTATACACCTCACGTTATCGCACTCGAATTTTACCGATGATGGCAGTCGATGGCACAGCCGAAACGTCTGGTTTTGCAGAAAATATTGGACTACGGCCAAACAGCACGTGAAGGAATTGTAACAACAAAATACTTCTATGTTGCCGATAATGAAGTAAACTTATAAAAAATTATCCCTCCACTTTCAACTATAATTTTCATTTATAGAAAATTACCTCCACCCCGTATATATAGCCTCTTCATTTATAGGTATTTCGTCTAAGTATCTACAGTGGATTATTATGATTTTCTTATCAGGATACTGTATTTATAAAATGTATGTACTTTACTCTTGGTAAAACATAAAACGTTGCCGGTAAACGACCTTTCCCCAGAATCCGATCTTCACCAAAATCAACAGGCCTTGCGAACTCTACCAGTGAGGCGCACATGCAAACAATTATTCGATTCTGTTTTAATGTGAGGCAGTTACCGTTGGTCATAGAAAACATTACCATTGTTAAAACATAAAACGTTGCTGGTAAACTACCCCTTCCTCTTAACCGATCTTCACGAAAATCAACCGTCAGGGAGTACATTATAATTCATGCAAGTATGCAAAACATTATTTGATTCTGTTTGAATTTACGGCAGTAATTGTTCGTCAAAATAAAAATTACCCTAGTTAAACATATAACGTTGCAGTTAATTTACCCTCTCCCATAACCCATCTTCACCACAAACCAATTTGGCTTGAGTCCTCTACAATTCAGGGACGTATGCAAAACAAAATTTGATTCTGTTTGAATTTACGGCTGTTATTGTTCACCATAAGAAAAATGTTACACGCAGACAAATAGATGGACAGACACACACACATATTTTTCGAAAAATGACTTTTCTTCATGTTTTGAGGGTAGTACAACCAGAATCAGCAATTATCTCGAACCGGATTTTTATCGCCATGACCATACTTCCATTTCCTAATGGAAAGTGGAAGTAAAAAAGGTAATCTTGCCGTCACCCGGTAGTGGTTCTGTACCGGAATCGCTATAAGGTCAGTAAACGTAGCATTTATACCGATCTATTTGTTTAACGATCCCAATGGAGACACTGTATTGAAGCTTTCGACCTTAGCCAGGAGCCAGGACTTCATCGTGAACGTTATCAATTGATGGCATCTTGAAGAGGTTCTATGTGCGATTATATTCTACGAAGTCGATTTCCTCGATACGTCTGGCCGATGAGATTTCGCCCAAATTCATGCAGTTCTTGTCGATCCAATTAAGTGGCAAAGGGGGGCCGCTTAAAGCACGGACAACACTAGTCGTATCCAAAGTCGTGCCGCTGACAATTATCTCGGTAAGCGCTAATTTTTTACTGCGAACTGTCTACGCGGCCTATTCCAAATCGATCACTGGAATCCAATGCGTACGTGCCACCAAGTATCAGTCAAGACTCATATAGGACAAGGCAAAAGAATTTTGAAAGCTCTTCAGATTTTCTAAAGCAGTTCTTCTTACGTCCTAAACAAAAATGTCTTACTGCTTCCGGAACTCTTATACAAGTTAAAAATACCGTGGTAAGTTAAGAGCGTTAGTGCTGCAACCTAATCTGGCGCTTGGTGCGTTTCTGAATTTTGCTAAGTAGCCTACGTGACATTGTCAGTACGGCAGTATCAACGTTACGTTCATGGGCACACAGAACGGTCTCTTCTTGAATAAAAATAGAACGGATTTTACGTCTCAGCGCTGAATTGTAACACCTGGTGACGTGTAGCTGTTGAAACTAACTTATAGGCTGAAAATTCTATAGTTTCCCCATAATATGCTCATCGAAAAGAGTGATTTTGTTAAAGGAAATCATAGGTTTCTAACTCAGTACAATGTCAGAGAGTTTGAAATTGCCGCCTGTTTCACAACGTAAAATTCCGAGGATTTAAATGAAAATTTATTCTAATATTTTATTCTGCGTTTTCTACTTAACATAAGGCTCTTCCGCCGATTTAAGCCACCGTACACAGTTCGAGATGTCCACCGTGTACGGTAAAATTGGAAATCTCAACCATCGGTTCAGGCATCGGTTTCTGATACCCACCGTATCCGAGATAGTTTTTCGCAATAAACAGTGAACAAATGTTCGCCGTAAACTGTCCATTGCCACAAAAATATTTAAATATCGGCAATAAAGCAGTATGCATTTGTCCACAAAAATTTCCAGCTAGCAAATCAGGCTGATATTGCTATGCGACTAATCATAAGATTTTGCCTGACATTGACCTGTACATTGTACATGATTAACGGGGAGTGGGAACACAAGTATGCACTTGTTGAAGTTACTCAACACGAAAGTATTCTGCCCGGTTGGAATGATGCTCCTTTCGTCATCACGTGCAAGACAAGTATATAAACCAAACCAGACCGTTCAACAGCATCAGTAAGCCAACATGAACGCTCCAGTAAGTATTCGACGTCTGTTGAAGCACCTTGAACGTCCTACATTTAAAGACGTTCAATACGTGCACTTTTATCTAGTGTCAGACTAATAGACACAAGTGTGTGCTGTTGTATAAAAGCACGCTTTATTTACTCCGAAAAGCCCAATGTTTTTTAGTAGGAATGAACAGCACTTCAATTCAGTGTGTAAGGCACTGACTCGTGCTACAATTGTACACGTTGTAAACAAAAACAATTTTTGGCGCACACGCATATTTGACACATCTCGGACATTTTTTCACAGGTTTCATTGAGTTCGTCGTGCATTGAATTTTGATTCGATTAACTTACTTTTTCAGGTCCTTTTTGCCGCAGTCGTCTGCCTGTTCCGATACGGTTCAGCCACGTACTCCAGCACAGTACCGGCTTTGCAGGACCCGTCGGCTACAATGGACCTCACGCTGTTCCAGTTGTGCTTTCAAGTGGTCACATCGCTGACACACAAGAGGTCGCCGCTGCCAGAGACGCTCACTACGCTGCTCTTTCCAAAGCCCAAGCTCTATCCGGATACGGATACGGCGCATCCGCACAAGACCTAAGTGCTCATGGCGCAGCTGTCTTTGACGGAAACGCATACAACGGACCGTTAGCTGCACCCGTCGTAATGTCCAGCGGTTACTTGGCCGACACAAGGGACGTCGCCGCAGCTAAGAATGCTCACTTCTCCGCCCTGCAATCAGCTAAGACTAACTCTAGAATCGCGAGTGGATACGGGTCCGGTTTCGGTGCATTCGCTGAAGAAGCAGGACACAACAGCGGTGCTGGAGCAAATTTCGGAGGCAGCTCTTACCACGGACCGCTCGCCGCACCAGTCGTACTATCGTCAGGATACATCGCCGATACTGAAGCAGTAGCCGCTGCTAAGGGTGCCCACTTCACTGCCTTGTCAGAGGCTTCCGCCAACTCTGGCTACCACAGTGCCGGCAGCTCCAGCGGCAAACACTGGGCCTAGTCAATTCTCATGTCTCTAAAAGAGAGTTAGTAAACCTAATCGTACCACCTGTCATAATGTTACTTGTTACAAACTTGTTGACTACTTGATGCAATAAACTATTAATAACATTCTTGCGTTTGCCTAGAAAATTGTCTGTTGCCTATTTCTAAATTTGTCAATCGAATATACCAAATCTCAGTTTAATCTGTCAATCGTATTGACAAAAACATTCCTCATTCATTTCTTTACAATTACATCTTTTGCCATTTGTGAGAAAAGTCTGCGACTGGTATAGAAACCACAGTTTCATGTTTCTAGAACTGACCATCAATATTAACTCTTTCTCACTGTACGCGCTCCTCCATGAAAATGATACTCCAATAAGAATTCACCACAATAAGGAAGTGCAACATACGATAATGAAAGTTTCAGCCGGATTTCAATTAAACAGTCGTTTGCCTTACTGCTGCTGTTGCGCTTGGAGACAGTGGCAAACGTAACGTCAAGTATATAAAATTATGAAATTTTGAAAGAACGCAAAATTCTAATTCACATCATTAGCGAATTCAACTACAGGGCGAAAGGTAAATATCGGTATGGAGAACCATACATGACTTCCATGTTCTAAAGTTTATATTTAAAATCATTTTCGAATTGAAATATTTCTATAGAAACTACTTCTTTCTACTTATTGCTTCAGCCTTAACCACAGTACTGTGGCCACTAACGTATACACCTCACGTTATCGCACTCGAATTTTACCGATGATGGCAGTCGATGGCACAGCCGAAACGTCTGGTTTTGCAGAAAATATTGGACTACGGCCAAACAGCACGTGAAGGAATTGTAACAACAAAATACTTCTATGTTGCCGATAATGAAGTAAACTTATAAAAAATTATCCCTCCACTTTCAACTATAATTTTCATTTATAGAAAATTACCTCCACCCCGTATATATAGCCTCTTCATTTATAGGTATTTCGTCTAAGTATCTACAGTGGATTATTATGATTTTCTTATCAGGATACTGTATTTATAAAATGTATGTACTTTACTCTTGGTAAAACATAAAACGTTGCCGGTAAACGACCTTTCCCCAGAATCCGATCTTCACCAAAATCAACAGGCCTTGCGAACTCTACCAGTGAGGCGCACATGCAAACAATTATTCGATTCTGTTTTAATGTGAGGCAGTTACCGTTGGTCATAGAAAACATTACCATTGTTAAAACATAAAACGTTGCTGGTAAACTACCCCTTCCTCTTAACCGATCTTCACGAAAATCAACCGGCAAGGGAGTACATTATAATTCATGCAAGTATGCAAAACATTATTTGATTCTGTTTGAATTTACGGCAGTAATTGTTCGTCAAAATAAAAATTACCCTAGTTAAACATATAACGTTGCAGTTAATTTACCCTCTCCCATAACCCATCTTCACCACAAACCAATTTGGCTTGAGTCCTCTACAATTCAGGGACGTATGCAAAACAAAATTTGATTCTGTTTGAATTTACGGCTGTTATTGTTCACCATAAGAAAAATGTTACACGCAGACAAATAGATGGACAGACACACACACATATTTTTCGAAAAATGACTTTTCTTCATGTTTTGAGGGTAGTACAACCAGAATCAGCAATTATCTCGAACCGGATTTTTATCGCCATGACCATACTTCCATTTCCTAATGGAAAGTGGAAGTAAAAAAGGTAATCTTGCCGTCACCCGGTAGTGGTTCTGTACCGGAATCGCTATAAGGTCAGTAAACGTAGCATTTATACCGATCTATTTGTTTAACGATCCCAATGGAGACACTGTATTGAAGCTTTCGACCTTAGCCAGGAGCCAGGACTTCATCGTGAACGTTATCAATTGATGGCATCTTGAAGAGGTTCTATGTGCGATTATATTCTACGAAGTCGATTTCCTCGATACGTCTGGCCGATGAGATTTCGCCCAAATTCATGCAGTTCTTGTCGATCCAATTAAGTGGCAAAGGGGGGCCGCTTAAAGCACGGACAACACTAGTCGTATCCAAAGTCGTGCCGCTGACAATTATCTCGGTAAGCGCTAATTTTTTACTGCGAACTGTCTACGCGGCCTATTCCAAATCGATCACTGGAATCCAATGCGTACGTGCCACCAAGTATCAGTCAAGACTCATATAGGACAAGGCAAAAGAATTTTGAAAGCTCTTCAGATTTTCTAAAGCAGTTCTTCTTACGTCCTAAACAAAAATGTCTTACTGCTTCCGGAACTCTTATACAAGTTAAAAATAACGTGGTAAGTTAAGAGCGTTAGTGCTGCAACCTAATCTGGCGCTTGGTGCGTTTCTGAATTTTGCTAAGTAGCCTACGTGACATTGTCAGTACGGCAGTATCAACGTTACGTTCATGGGCACACAGAACGGTCTCTTCTTGAATAAAAATAGAACGGATTTTACGTCTCAGCGCTGAATTGTAACACCTGGTGACGTGTAGCTGTTGAAACTAACTTATAGGCTGAAAATTCTATAGTTTCCCCATAATATGCTCATCGAAAAGAGTGATTTTGTTAAAGGAAATCATAGGTTTCTAACTCAGTACAATGTCAGAGAGTTTGAAATTGCCGCCTGTTTCACAACGTAAAATTCCGAGGATTTAAATGAAAATTTATTCTAATATTTTATTCTGGGTTTTCTACTTAACATAAGGCTCTTCCGCCGATTTAAGCCACCGTACACAGTTCGAGATGTCCACCGTGTATGGTAAAATTGGAAATCTCAACCATCGGTTCAGGCATCGGTTTCTGATACCCACCGTATCCGAGATAGTTTTTCGCAATAAACAGTGAACAAATGTTCGCCGTAAACTGTCCATTGCCACAAAAATATTTAAATATCGGCAATAAAGCAGTATGCATTTGTCCACAAAAATTTCCAGCTAGCAAATCAGGCTGATATTGCTATGCGACTAATCATAAGATTTTGCCTGACATTGACCTGTACATTGTACATGATTAACGGGGAGTGGGAACACAAGTATGCACTTGTTGAAGTTACTCAACACGAAAGTATTCTGCCCGGTTGGAATGATGCTCCTTTCGTCATCACGTGCAAGACAAGTATATAAACCAAACCAGACCGTTCAACAGCATCAGTAAGCCAACATGAACGCTCCAGTAAGTATTCGACGTCTGTTGAAGCACCTTGAACGTCCTACATTTAAAGACGTTCAATACGTGCACTTTTATCTAGTGTCAGACTAATAGACACAAGTGTGTGCTGTTGTATAAAAGCACGCTTTATTTACTCCGAAAAGCCCAATGTTTTTTAGTAGGAATGAACAGCACTTCAATTCAGTGTGTAAGGCACTGACTCGTGCTACAATTGTACACGTTGTAAACAAAAACAATTTTTGGCGCACACGCATATTTGACACATCTCGGACATTTTTTCACAGGTTTCATTGAGTTCGTCGTGCATTGAATTTTGATTCGATTAACTTACTTTTTCAGGTCCTTTTTGCCGCAGTCGTCTGCCTGTTCCGATACGGTTCAGCCACGTACTCCAGCACAGTACCGGCTTTGCAGGACCCGTCGGCTACAATGGACCTCACGCTGTTCCAGTTGTGCTTTCAAGTGGTCACATCGCTGACACACAAGAGGTCGCCGCTGCCAGAGACGCTCACTACGCTGCTCTTTCCAAAGCCCAAGCTCTATCCGGATACGGATACGGCGCATCCGCACAAGACCTAAGTGCTCATGGCGCAGCTGTCTTTGACGGAAACGCATACAACGGACCGTTAGCTGCACCCGTCGTAATGTCCAGCGGTTACTTGGCCGACACAAGGGACGTCGCCGCAGCTAAGAATGCTCACTTCTCCGCCCTGCAATCAGCTAAGACTAACTCTAGAATCGCGAGTGGATACGGGTCCGGTTTCGGTGCATTCGCTGAAGAAGCAGGACACAACAGCGGTGCTGGAGCAAATTTCGGAGGCAGCTCTTACCACGGACCGCTCGCCGCACCAGTCGTACTATCGTCAGGATACATCGCCGATACTGAAGCAGTAGCCGCTGCTAAGGGTGCCCACTTCACTGCCTTGTCAGAGGCTTCCGCCAACTCTGGCTACCACAGTGCCGGCAGCTCCAGCGGCAAACACTGGGCCTAGTCAATTCTCATGTCTCTAAAAGAGAGTTAGTAAACCTAATCGTACCACCTGTCATAATGTTACTTGTTACAAACTTGTTGACTACTTGATGCAATAAACTATTAATAACATTCTTGCGTTTGCCTAGAAAATTGTCTGTTGCCTATTTCTAAATTTGTCAATCGAATATACCAAATCTCAGTTTAATCTGTCAATCGTATTGACAAAAACATTCCTCATTCATTTCTTTACAATTACATCTTTTGCCATTTGTGAGAAAAGTCTGCGACTGGTATAGAAACCACAGTTTCATGTTTCTAGAACTGACCATCAATATTAACTCTTTCTCACTGTACGCGCTCCTCCATGAAAATGATACTCCAATAAGAATTCACCACAATAAGGAAGTGCAACATACGATAATGAAAGTTTCAGCCGGATTTCAATTAAACAGTCGTTTGCCTTACTGCTGCTGTTGCGCTTGGAGACAGTGGCAAACGTAACGTCAAGTATATAAAATTATGAAATTTTGAAAGAACGCAAAATTCTAATTCACATCATTAGCGAATTCAACTACAGGGCGAAAGGTAAATATCGGTATGGAGAACCATACATGACTTCCATGTTCTAAAGTTTATATTTAAAATCATTTTCGAATTGAAATATTTCTATAGAAACTACTTCTTTCTACTTATTGCTTCAGCCTTAACCACAGTACTGTGGCCACTAACGTATACACCTCACGTTATCGCACTCGAATTTTACCGATGATGGCAGTCGATGGCACAGCCGAAACGTCTGGTTTTGCAGAAAATATTGGACTACGGCCAAACAGCACGTGAAGGAATTGTAACAACAAAATACTTCTATGTTGCCGATAATGAAGTAAACTTATAAAAAATTATCCCTCCACTTTCAACTATAATTTTCATTTATAGAAAATTACCTCCACCCCGTATATATAGCCTCTTCATTTATAGGTATTTCGTCTAAGTATCTACAGTGGATTATTATGATTTTCTTATCAGGATACTGTATTTATAAAATGTATGTACTTTACTCTTGGTAAAACATAAAACGTTGCCGGTAAACGACCTTTCCCCAGAATCCGATCTTCACCAAAATCAACAGGCCTTGCGAACTCTACCAGTGAGGCGCACATGCAAACAATTATTCGATTCTGTTTTAATGTGAGGCAGTTACCGTTGGTCATAGAAAACATTACCATTGTTAAAACATAAAACGTTGCTGGTAAACTACCCCTTCCTCTTAACCGATCTTCACGAAAATCAACCGTCAGGGAGTACATTATAATTCATGCAAGTATGCAAAACATTATTTGATTCTGTTTGAATTTACGGCAGTAATTGTTCGTCAAAATAAAAATTACCCTAGTTAAACATATAACGTTGCAGTTAGTTTACCCTCTCCCATAACCCATCTTCACCACAAACAATTTGGCTTGAGTCCTCTACAATTCAGGGACGTATGCAAAACAAAATTTGATTCTGTTTGAATTTACGGCTGTTATTGCTCACCATAAGAAAAATGTTACACGCAGACAAATAGATGGACAGACACACACACATATTTTTCGAAAAATGACTTTTCTTCATGTTTTGAGGGTAGTACAACCAGAATCAGCAATTATCTCGAACCGGATTTTTATCGCCATGACCATACTTCCATTTCCTTATGGTAAGTGGAAGTAAAAAAGGTAATCTTGCCGTCACCCGGTAGTGGTTCTGTACCGGAATCGCTATAAGGTCAGTAAACGTAGCATTTATACCGATCTATTTGTTTAACGATCCCAATGGAGAAACTGTATTGAAGCTTTCGACCTTACCCAGGAGCCAGGACTTCATCGTGAACGTTATCAATTGATGGCATCTTGAAGAGATTCTATGTGCGATTATATTCTACGAAGTCGATTTTCCCGATACGTCTGGCCGATAAGATTTCGCCCAAATTCATGCAGTTCTTGTCGATCCAATTAAGTGGCAAAGGGGGGCCGCTTAAAGCACGGACAACACTAGTCGTATCCAAAGTCGTGCCGCTGACAATTATCTCGGTAAGCGCTAATTTTTTACTGCGAACTGTCTACGCGGCCTATTCCAAATCGATCACTGGAATCCAATGCGTACGTGCCACCAAGTATCAGTCAAGACTCATATAGGACAAGGCAAAAGAATTTTGAAAGCTCTTCAGATTTTCTAAAGCAGTTCTTCTTACGTCCTAAACAAAAATGTCTTACTGCTTCCGGAACTCTTATACAAGTTAAAAATAACGTGGTAAGTTAAGAGCGTTAGTGCTGCAACCTAATCTGGCGCTTGGTGCGTTTCTGAATTTTGCTAAGTAGCCTACGTGACATTGTCAGTACGGCAGTATCAACGTTACGTTCATGGGCACACAGAACGGTCTCTTCTTGAATAAAAATAGAACGGATTTTACGTCTCAGCGCTGAATTGTAACACCTGGTGACGTGTAGCTGTTGAAACTAACTTATAGGCTGAAAATTCTATAGTTTCCCCATAATATGCTCATCGAAAAGAGTGATTTTGTTAAAGGAAATCATAGGTTTCTAACTCAGTACAATGTCAGAGAGTTTGAAATTGCCGCCTGTTTCACAACGTAAAATTCCGAGGATTTAAATGAAAATTTATTCTAATATTTTATTCTGCGTTTTCTACTTAACATAAGGCTCTTCCGCCGATTTAAGCCACCGTACACAGTTCGAGATGTCCACCGTGTACGGTAAAATTGGAAATCTCAACCATCGGTTCAGGCATCGGTTTCTGATACCCACCGTATCCGAGATAGTTTTTCGCAATAAACAGTGAACAAATGTTCGCCGTAAACTGTCCATTGCCACAAAAATATTTAAATATCGGCAATAAAGCAGTATGCATTTGTCCACAAAAATTTCCAGCTAGCAAATCAGGCTGATATTGCTATGCGACTAATCATAAGATTTTGCCTGACATTGACCTGTACATTGTACATGATTAACGGGGAGTGGGAACACAAGTATGCACTTGTTGAAGTTACTCAACACGAAAGTATTCTGCCCGGTTGGAATGATGCTCCTTTCGTCATCACGTGCAAGACAAGTATATAAACCAAACCAGACCGTTCAACAGCATCAGTAAGCCAACATGAACGCTCCAGTAAGTATTCGACGTCTGTTGAAGCACCTTGAACGTCCTACATTTAAAGACGTTCAATACGTGCACTTTTATCTAGTGTCAGACTAATAGACACAAGTGTGTGCTGTTGTATAAAAGCACGCTTTATTTACTCCGAAAAGCCCAATGTTTTTTAGTAGGAATGAACAGCACTTCAATTCAGTGTGTAAGGCACTGACTCGTGCTACAATTGTACACGTTGTAAACAAAAACAATTTTTGGCGCACACGCATATTTGACACATCTCGGACATTTTTTCACAGGTTTCATTGAGTTCGTCGTGCATTGAATTTTGATTCGATTAACTTACTTTTTCAGGTCCTTTTTGCCGCAGTCGTCTGCCTGTTCCGATACGGTTCAGCCACGTACTCCCAGCACAGTACCGGCTTTGCAGGACCCGTCGGCTACAATGGACCTCACGCTGTTCCAGTTGTGCTTTCAAGTGGTCACATCGCTGACACACAAGAGGTCGCCGCTGCCAGAGACGCTCACTACGCTGCTCTTTCCAAAGCCCAAGCTCTATCCGGATACGGATACGGCGCATCCGCACAAGACCTAAGTGCTCATGGCGCAGCTGTCTTTGACGGAAACGCATACAACGGACCGTTAGCTGCACCCGTCGTAATGTCCAGCGGTTACTTGGCCGACACAAGGGACGTCGCCGCAGCTAAGAATGCTCACTTCTCCGCCCTGCAATCAGCTAAGACTAACTCTAGAATCGCGAGTGGATACGGGTCCGGTTTCGGTGCATTCGCTGAAGAAGCAGGACACAACAGCGGTGCTGGAGCAAATTTCGGAGGCAGCTCTTACCACGGACCGCTCGCCGCACCAGTCGTACTATCGTCAGGATACATCGCCGATACTGAAGCAGTAGCCGCTGCTAAGGGTGCCCACTTCACTGCCTTGTCAGAGGCTTCCGCCAACTCTGGCTACCACAGTGCCGGCAGCTCCAGCGGCAAACACTGGGCCTAGTCAATTCTCATGTCTCTAAAAGAGAGTTAGTAAACCTAATCGTACCACCTGTCATAATGTTACTTGTTACAAACTTGTTGACTTCTTGATGCAATAAACTATTAATAACATTCTTGCGTTTGCCTAGAAAATTGTCTGTTGCCTATTTCTAAATTTGTCAATCGAATATGCCAAATCTCAGTTTAATCTGTCAATCGTATTGACAAAAACATTCCTCATTCATTTCTTTACAATTACATCTTTTGCCATTTGTGAGAAAAGTCTGCGACTGGTATAGAAACCACAGTTTCATGTTTCTAGAACTGACCATCAATATTAACTCTTTCTCACTGTACGCGCTCCTCCATGAAAATGATACTCCAATAAGAATTCACCACAATAAGGAAGTGCAACATACGATAATGAAAGTTTCAGCCGGATTTCAATTAAACAGTCGTTTGCCTTACTGCTGCTGTTGCGCTTGGAGACAGTGGCAAACGTAACGCCAAGTATATAAAATTATGAAATTTTGAAAGAACGCAAAATTTTTATTCACATCATTAGCGAATTCAACTACAGGGCGAAAGGTAAATATCGGTATGGAGAACCATACATGACTTCCATGTTCTAAGATTTATATTTAAAATCATTTTCGAATTGAAATATTTCTATAGAAACTACTTCTTTCTACTTATTGCTTCAGCCTTAACCACAGTACTGTGGCCACTAACGTATACACCTCACGTTATCGCACTCGAATTTTACCGATGATGGCAGTCGATGGCACAGCCGAAACGTCTGGTTTTGCAGAAAATATTGGACTACGGCCAAACAGCACGTGAAGGAATTGTAACAACAAAATACTTCTATGTTGCCGATAATGAAGTAAACTTATAAAAAATTATCCCTCCACTTTCAACTATAATTTTCATTTATAGAAAATTACCTCCACCCCGTATATATAGCCTCTTCATTTATAGGTATTTCGTCTAAGTATCTACAGTGGATTATTATGATTTTCTTATCAGGATACTGTATTTATAAAATGTATGTACTTTACTCTTGGTAAAACATAAAACGTTGCCGGTAAACGACCTTTCCCCAGAATCCGATCTTCACCAAAATCAACAGGCCTTGCGAACTCTACCAGTGAGGCGCAAATGCAAACAATTATTCGATTCTGTTTGAATGTGAGGCAGTTACCGTTGGTCATAGAAAACATTACCATTGTTAAAACATAAAACGTTGCTGGTAAACTACCCCTTCCTCTTAACCGATC
The DNA here is from genome assembly GCA_034769895.1 of Magicicada septendecula. Lineage (NCBI taxonomy): Eukaryota > Metazoa > Arthropoda > Insecta > Hemiptera > Cicadidae > Magicicada > Magicicada septendecula. Next base: position 42,893,422 of record CM068373.1, on the reverse strand, counting down.
TTCACGAAAATCAACCGTCAGGGAGTACATTATAATTCATGCAAGTATGCAAAACATTATTTGATTCTGTTTGAATTTACGGCAGTAATTGTTCGTCAAAATAAAAATTACCCTAGTTAAACATATAACGTTGCAGGTAATTTACCCTCTCCCATAACCCATCTTCACCACAAACAATTTGGCTTGAGTCCTCTACAATTCAGGGACGTATGCAAAACAAAATTTGATTCTGTTTGAATTTACGGCTGTTATTGCTCACCATAAGAAAAATGTTACACGCAGACAAATAGATGGACAGACACACACACATATTTTTCGAAAAATGACTTTTCTTCATGTTTTGAGGGTAGTACAACCAGAATCAGCAATTATCTCGAACCGGATTTTTATCGCCATGACCATACTTCCATTTCCTTATGGTAAGTGGAAGTAAAAAAGGTAATCTTGCCGTCACCCGGTAGTGGTTCTGTACCGGAATCGCTATAAGGTCAGTAAACGTAGCATTTATACCGATCTATTTGTTTAACGATCCCAATGGAGACACTGTATTGAAGCTTTCGACCTTAGCCAGGAGCCAGGACTTCATCGTGAACGTTATCAATTGATGGCATCTTGAAGAGATTCTATGTGCGATTATATTCTACGAAGTCGATTTTCCCGATACGTCTGGCCGATAAGATTTCGCCCAAATTCATGCAGTTCTTGTCGATCCAATTAAGTGGCAAAGGGGGGCCGCTTAAAGCACGGACAACACTAGTCGTATCCAAAGTCGTGCCGCTGACAATTATCTCGGTAAGCGCTAATTTTTTACTGCGAACTGTCTACGCGGCCTATTCCAAATCGATCACTGGAATCCAATGCGTACGTGCCACCAAGTATCAGTCAAGACTCATATAGGACAAGGCAAAAGAATTTTGAAAGCTCTTCAGATTTTCTAAAGCAGTTCTTCTTACGTCCTAAACAAAAATGTCTTACTGCTTCCGGAACTCTTATACAAGTTAAAAATAACGTGGTAAGTTAAGAGCGTTAGTGCTGCAACCTAATCTGGCGCTTGGTGCGTTTCTGAATTTTGCTAAGTAGCCTACGTGACATTGTCAGTACGGCAGTATCAACGTTACGTTCATGGGCACACAGAACGGTCTCTTCTTGAATAAAAATAGAACGGATTTTACGTCTCAGCGCTGAATTGTAACACCTGGTGACGTGTAGCTGTTGAAACTAACTTATAGGCTGAAAATTCTATAGTTTCCCCATAATATGCTCATCGAAAAGAGTGATTTTGTTAAAGGAAATCATAGGTTTCTAACTCAGTACAATGTCAGAGAGTTTGAAATTGCCGCCTGTTTCACAACGTAAAATTCCGAGGATTTAAATGAAAATTTATTCTAATATTTTATTCTGCGTTTTCTACTTAACATAAGGCTCTTCCGCCGATTTAAGCCACCGTACACAGTTCGAGATGTCCACCGTGTACGGTAAAATTGGAAATCTCAACCATCGGTTCAGGCATCGGTTTCTGATACCCACCGTATCCGAGATAGTTTTTCGCAATAAACAGTGAACAAATGTTCGCCGTAAACTGTCCATTGCCACAAAAATATTTAAATATCGGCAATAAAGCAGTATGCATTTGTCCACAAAAATTTCCAGCTAGCAAATCAGGCTGATATTGCTATGCGACTAATCATAAGATTTTGCCTGACATTGACCTGTACATTGTACATGATTAACGGGGAGTGGGAACACAAGTATGCACTTGTTGAAGTTACTCAACACGAAAGTATTCTGCCCGGTTGGAATGATGCTCCTTTCGTCATCACGTGCAAGACAAGTATATAAACCAAACCAGACCGTTCAACAGCATCAGTAAGCCAACATGAACGCTCCAGTAAGTATTCGACGTCTGTTGAAGCACCTTGAACGTCCTACATTTAAAGACGTTCAATACGTGCACTTTTATCTAGTGTCAGACTAATAGACACAAGTGTGTGCTGTTGTATAAAAGCACGCTTTATTTACTCCGAAAAGCCCAATGTTTTTTAGTAGGAATGAACAGCACTTCAATTCAGTGTGTAAGGCACTGACTCGTGCTACAATTGTACACGTTGTAAACAAAAACAATTTTTGGCGCACACGCATATTTGACACATCTCGGACATTTTTTCACAGGTTTCATTGAGTTCGTCGTGCATTGAATTTTGATTCGATTAACTTACTTTTTCAGGTCCTTTTTGCCGCAGTCGTCTGCCTGTTCCGATACGCTTCAGCCACGTACTCCCAGCACAGTACCGGCTTTGCAGGACCCGTCGGCTACAATGGACCTCACGCTGTTCCAGTTGTGCTTTCAAGTGGTCACATCGCTGACACACAAGAGGTCGCCGCTGCCAGAGACGCTCACTACGCTGCTCTTTCCAAAGCCCAAGCTCTATCCGGATACGGATACGGCGCATCCGCACAAGACCTAAGTGCTCATGGCGCAGCTGTCTTTGACGGAAACGCATACAACGGACCGTTAGCTGCACCCGTCGTAATGTCCAGCGGTTACTTGGCCGACACAAGGGACGTCGCCGCAGCTAAGAATGCTCACTTCTCCGCCCTGCAATCAGCTAAGACTAACTCTAGAATCGCGAGTGGATACGGGTCCGCTTTCGGTGCATTCGCTGAAGAAGCAGGACACAACAGCGGTGCTGGAGCAAATTTCGGAGGCAGCTCTTACCACGGACCGCTCGCCGCACCAGTCGTACTATCGTCAGGATACATCGCCGATACTGAAGCAGTAGCCGCTGCTAAGGGTGCCCACTTCACTGCCTTGTCAGAGGCTTCCGCCAACTCTGGCTACCACAGTGCCGGCAGCTCCAGCGGCAAACACTGGGCCTAGTCAATTCTCATGTCTCTAAAAGAGAGTTAGTAAACCTAATCGTACCACCTGTCATAATGTTACTTGTTACAAACTTGTTGACTTCTTGATGCAATAAACTATTAATAACATTCTTGCGTTTGCCTAGAAAATTGTCTGTTGCCTATTTCTAAATTTGTCAATCGAATATGCCAAATCTCAGTTTAATCTGTCAATCGTATTGACAAAAACATTCCTCATTCATTTCTTTACAATTACATCTTTTGCCATTTGTGAGAAAAGTCTGCGACTGGTATAGAAACCACAGTTTCATGTTTCTAGAACTGACCATCAATATTAACTCTTTCTCACTGTACGCGCTCCTCCATGAAAATGATACTCCAATAAGAATTCACCACAATAAGGAAGTGCAACATACGATAATGAAAGTTTCAGCCGGATTTCAATTAAACAGTCGTTTGCCTTACTGCTGCTGTTGCGCTTGGAGACAGTGGCAAACGTAACGCCAAGTATATAAAATTATGAAATTTTGAAAGAACGCAAAATTTTTATTCACATCATTAGCGAATTCAACTACAGGGCGAAAGGTAAATATCGGTATGGAGAACCATACATGACTTCCATGTTCTAAGATTTATATTTAAAATCATTTTCGAATTGAAATATTTCTATAGAAACTACTTCTTTCTACTTATTGCTTCATCCTTAACCACAGTACTGTGGCCACTAACGTATACACCTCACGTTATCGCACTCGAATTTTACCGATGATGGCAGTCGATGGCACAGCCGAAACGTCTGGTTTTGCAGAAAATATTGGACTACGGCCAAACAGCACGTGAAGGAATTGTAACAACAAAATACTTCTATGTTGCCGATAATGAAGTAAACTTATAAAAAATTATCCCTCCACTTTCAACTATAATTTTCATTTATAGAAAATTACCTCCACCCCGTATATATAGCCTCTTCATTTATAGGTATTTCGTCTAAGTATCTACAGTGGATTATTATGATTTTCTTATCAGGATACTGTATTTATAAAATGTATGTACTTTACTCTTGGTAAAACATAAAACGTTGCCGGTAAACGACCTTTCCCCAGAATCCGATCTTCACCAAAATCAACAGGCCTTGCGAACTCTACCAGTGAGGCGCAAATGCAAACAATTATTCGATTCTGTTTGAATGTGAGGCAGTTACCGTTGGTCATAGAAAACATTACCATTGTTAAAACATAAAACGTTGCTGGTAAACTACCCCTTCCTCTTAACCGATCTTCACGAAAATCAACCGTCAGGGAGTACATTATAATTCATGCAAGTATGCAAAACATTATTTGATTCTGTTTGAATTTACGGCAGTAATTGTTCGTCAAAATAAAAATTACCCTAGTTAAACATATAACGTTGCAGGTAATTTACCCTCTCCCATAACCCATCTTCACCACAAACAATTTGGCTTGAGTCCTCTACAATTCAGGGACGTATGCAAAACAAAATTTGATTCTGTTTGAATTTACGGCTGTTATTGCTCACCATAAGAAAAATGTTACACGCAGACAAATAGATGGACAGACACACACACATATTTTTCGAAAAATGACTTTTCTTCATGTTTTGAGGGTAGTACAACCAGAATCAGCAATTATCTCGAACCGGATTTTTATCGCCATGACCATACTTCCATTTCCTTATGGTAAGTGGAAGTAAAAAAGGTAATCTTGCCGTCACCCGGTAGTGGTTCTGTACCGGAATCGCTATAAGGTCAGTAAACGTAGCATTTATACCGATCTATTTGTTTAACGATCCCAATGGAGACACTGTATTGAAGCTTTCGACCTTAGCCAGGAGCCAGGACTTCATCGTGAACGTTATCAATTGATGGCATCTTGAAGAGATTCTGTGTGCGATTATATTCTACGAAGTCGATTTTCCCGATACGTCTGGCCGATGAGATTTCGCCCAAATTCATGCAGTTCTTGTCGATCCAATTAAGTGGCAAAGGGGGGCCGCTTAAAGCACGGACAACACTAGTCGTATCCAAAGTCGTGCCGCTGACAATTATCTCGGTAAGCGCTAATTTTTTACTGCGAACTGTCTACGCGGACTATTCCAAATCGATCACTGGAATCCTGGAATCCAATGCGCACGTGCCACCAAGTATCAGTCAAGACTCATATAGGACAAGGCAAAAGAATTTTGAAAGCTCTTCAAATTTTCTAAAGCAGTTCTTCTTACGTCCTAAACAAAAATGTCTTACTGCTTCCGGAACTCTTATTCAAGTTAAAAATACCGTGGTAAGTTAAGAGCGTTAGTGCTGCAACCTAATCTGGCGCTTGGTGCGTTTCTGAATTTTGCTAAGTAGCCTACGTGACATTGTCAGTACGGCAGTATCAACGTTAAGTTCATGGGCACACAGAACGGTCTCTTCTTGAATAAAAATAGAACGGATTTTACGTCTCAGTTCTGAATTGTAACACCTGGTGACGTGTAGCTGTTGAAACTAATTTATAGGCTGAAAATTCTATAGTTTCCCCATAATATGCTCATCGAAAAGAGTGATTTTGTTAAAGGAAATCATAGGTTTCTAACTCAGTACAATGTCAGAGAGTTTGAAATTGCCGCCTGTTTCACAACGTAAAATTCCGAGGATTTAAATGAAAATTTATTCTAATATTTTATTCTGCGTTTTCTACTTAACATAAGGCTCTTCCGCCGATTTAAGCCACCGTACACAGCTCGAGATGTCCACCGTGTACGGTAAAATTGGAAATCTCAACCATCGGTTCAGGCATCGGTTTCTGATACCCACCGTATCCGAGATAGTTTTTCGCTATAAACAGTGAACAAATGTTCGCCGTAAACTGTCCATTGCCACAAAAATATTTAAATATCGGCAATAAAGCAGTATGCATTTGTCCACAAAAATTTCCAGCTAGCAAATCAGGCTGATATTGCTATGCGACTAATCATAAGATTTTGCCTGACATTGACCTGTACATTGTACATGATTAACGGGGAGTGGGAACACAAGTATGCACTTGTTGAAGTTACTCAACACGAAAGTATTCTGCCCGGTTGGAATGATGCTCCTTTCGTCATCACGTGCAAGACAAGTATATAAACCAAACCAGACCGTTCAACAGCATCAGTAAGCCAACATGAACGCTCCAGTAAGTATTCGACGTCTGTTGAAGCACCTTGAACGTCCTACATTTAAAGACGTTCAATACGTGCACTTTTATCTAGTGTCAGACTAATAGACACAAGTGTGTGCTGTTGTATAAAAGCACGCTTTATTTACTCCGAAAAGCCCAATGTTTTTTAGTAGGAATGAACAGCACTTCAATTCAGTGTGTAAGGCACTGACTCGTGCTACAATTGTACACGTTGTAAACAAAAACAATTTTTGGCGCACACGCATATTTGACACATCTCGGACATTTTTTCACAGGTTTCATTGAGTTCGTCGTGCATTGAATTTTGATTCGATTAACTTACTTTTTCAGGTCCTTTTTGCCGCAGTCGTCTGCCTGTTCCGATACGGTTCAGCCACGTACTCCCAGCACAGTACCGGCTTTGCAGGACCCGTCGGCTACAATGGACCTCACGCTGTTCCAGTTGTGCTTTCAAGTGGTCACATCGCTGACACACAAGAGGTCGCCGCTGCCAGAGACGCTCACTACGCTGCTCTTTCCAAAGCCCAAGCTCTATCCGGATACGGATACGGCGCATCCGCACAAGACCTAAGTGCTCATGGCGCAGCTGTCTTTGACGGAAACGCATACAACGGACCGTTAGCTGCACCCGTCGTAATGTCCAGCGGTTACTTGGCCGACACAAGGGACGTCGCCGCAGCTAAGAATGCTCACTTCTCCGCCCTGCAATCAGCTAAGACTAACTCTAGAATCGCGAGTGGATACGGGTCCGGTTTCGGTGCATTCGCTGAAGAAGCAGGACACAACAGCGGTGCTGGAGCAAATTTCGGAGGCAGCTCTTACCACGGACCGCTCGCCGCACCAGTCGTACTATCGTCAGGATACATCGCCGATACTGAAGCAGTAGCCGCTGCTAAGGGTGCCCACTTCACTGCCTTGTCAGAGGCTTCCGCCAACTCTGGCTACCACAGTGCCGGCAGCTCCAGCGGCAAACACTGGGCCTAGTCAATTCTCATGTCTCTAAAAGAGAGTTAGTAAACCTAATCGTACCACCTGTCATAATGTTACTTGTTACAAACTTGTTGACTTCTTGATGCAATAAACTATTAATAACATTCTTGCGTTTGCCTAGAAAATTGTCTGTTGCCTATTTCTAAATTTGTCAATCGAATATGCCAAATCTCAGTTTAATCTGTCAATCGTATTGACAAAAACATTCCTCATTCATTTCTTTACAATTACATCTTTTGCCATTTGTGAGAAAAGTCTGCGACTGGTATAGAAACCACAGTTTCATGTTTCTAGAACTGACCATCAATATTAACTCTTTCTCACTGTACGCGCTCCTCCATGAAAATGATACTCCAATAAGAATTCACCACAATAAGGAAGTGCAACATACGATAATGAAAGTTTCAGCCGGATTTCAATTAAACAGTCGTTTGCCTTACTGCTGCTGTTGCGCTTGGAGACAGTGGCAAACGTAACGTCAAGTATATAAAATTATGAAATTTTGAAAGAACGCAAAATTCTAATTCACATCATTAGCGAATTCAACTACAGGGCGAAAGGTAAATATCGGTATGGAGAACCATACATGACTTCCATGTTCTAAAGTTTATATTTAAAATCATTTTCGAATTGAAATATTTCTATAGAAACAACTTCTTTCTACTTATTGCTTCAGCCTTAACCACAGTACTGTGGCCACTAACGTATACACCTCACGTTATCGCACTCGAATTTTACCGATGATGGCAGTCGATGGCACAGCCGAAACGTCTGGTTTTGCAGAAAATATTGGACTACGGCCAAACAGCACGTGAAGGAATTGTAACAACAAAATACTTCTATGTTGCCGATAATGAAGTAAACTTATAAAAAATTATCCCTCCACTTTCAACTATAATTTTCATTTATAGAAAATTACCTCCACCCCGTATATATAGCCTCTTCATTTATAGGTATTTCGTCTAAGTATCTACAGTGGATTATTATGATTTTCTTATCAGGATACTGTATTTATAAAATGTATGTACTTTACTCTTGGTAAAACATAAAACGTTGCCGGTAAACGACCTTTCCCCAGAATCCGATCTTCACCAAAATCAACAGGCCTTGCGAACTCTACCAGTGAGGCGCACATGCAAACAATTATTCGATTCTGTTTTAATGTGAGGCAGTTACCGTTGGTCATAGAAAACATTACCATTGTTAAAACATAAAACGTTGCTGGTAAACTACCCCTTCCTCTTAACCGATCTTCACGAAAATCAACCGTCAGGGAGTACATTATAATTCATGCAAGTATGCAAAACATTATTTGATTCTGTTTGAATTTACGGCAGTAATTGTTCGTCAAAATAAAAATTACCCTAGTTAAACATATAACGTTGCAGTTAATTTACCCTCTCCCATAACCCATCTTCACCACAAACAATTTGGCTTGAGTCCTCTACAATTCAGGGACGTATGCAAAACAAAATTTGATTCTGTTTGAATTTACGGCTGTTATTGTTCACCATAAGAAAAATGTTACACGCAGACAAATAGATGGACAGACACACACACATATTTTTCGAAAAATGACTTTTCTTCATGTTTTGAGGGTAGTACAACCAGAATCAGCAATTATCTCGAACCGGATTTTTATCGCCATGACCATACTTCCATTTCCTAATGGAAAGTGGAAGTAAAAAAGGTAATCTTGCCGTCACCCGGTAGTGGTTCTGTACCGGAATCGCTATAAGGTCAGTAAACGTAGCATTTATACCGATCTATTTGTTTAACGATCCCAATGGAGACACTGTATTGAAGCTTTCGACCTTAGCCAGGAGCCAGGACTTCATCGTGAACGTTATCAATTGATGGCATCTTGAAGAGGTTCTATGTGCGATTATATTCTACGAAGTCGATTTCCTCGATACGTCTGGCCGATGAGATTTCGCCCAAATTCATGCAGTTCTTGTCGATCCAATTAAGTGGCAAAGGGGGGCCGCTTAAAGCACGGACAACACTAGTCGTATCCAAAGTCGTGCCGCTGACAATTATCTCGGTAAGCGCTAATTTTTTACTGCGAACTGTCTACGCGGCCTATTCCAAATCGATCACTGGAATCCAATGCGCACGTGCCACCAAGTATCAGTCAAGACTCATATAGGACAAGGCAAAAGAATTTTGAAAGCTCTTCAGATTTTCTAAAGCAGTTCTTCTTACGTCCTAAACAAAAATGTCTTACTGCTTCCGGAACTCTTATTCAAGTTAAAAATACCGTGGTAAGTTAAGAGCGTTAGTGCTGCAACCTAATCTGGCGCTTGTTGCGTTTCTGAATTTTGCTAAGTAGCCTACGTGACATTGTCAGTACGGCAGTATCAACGTTAAGTTCATGGGCACACAGAACGGTCTCTTCTTGAATAAAAATAGAACGGATTTTACGTCTCAGATCTGAATTGTAACACCTGGTGACGTGTAGCTGTTGAAACTAATTTATAGGCTGAAAATTCTATAGTTTCCCCATAATATGCTCATGGAAAAGAGTGATTTTGTTAAAGGAAATCATAGGTTTCTAACTCAGTACAATGTCAGAGAGTTTGAAATTGCCGCCTGTTTCACAACGTAAAATTCCGAGGATTTAAATGAAAATTTATTCTAATATTTTATTCTGCGTTTTCTACTTAACATAAGGCTCTTCCGCCGATTTAAGCCACCGTACACAGTTCGAGATGTCCACCGTGTACGGTAAAATTGGAAATCTCAACCATCGGTTCAGGCATCGGTTTCTGATACCCACCGTATCCGAGATATTTTTTCGCAATAAACAGTGAACAAATGTTCGCCGTAAACTGTCCATTTGTGCCGCGTTTTGGAAAACGCGGCGATGTTCCTATATCTATATTGTGCATTATTAAAAATTACGTATTTGTCGACGTGAAGGAATTGTCCTTTGATATGGTCAATTGGACTTTGTCATTGAGATCTATCCCTCCGCCGCTCGCCTCTCGCGCGCCCTACCTCTGTTACGTACGGTTTTTTCAAGAGCCAGTTAGTTCAGTTCCAATACGACGCTCGGCGCTTCATATTCTGGTCCCCGGCTGACAGAGTAGATTGAACAGTTTTTTTCGTCTTCCAACCTTATCTATGGATAAGTAGAATCCTACGCGGCCTCCGGGTTTCCGATGTAGCCGGGAATCTGCCCCGCTCCGGAAGGATGGCCGAACAACTGCCTCCGGTGCTGTAATTTCAAAACCTTCGTCAGCTATGTCAGCCGGAAGGATGGACTGGATACACACTACACAACCCTCAGACCCACGCCTCAAACCAGGTGAAATTTAACCATATCATTCTAAATTTTGTGGCCGATAATCTCTGTGACACTTTCATGCAGACGCTCCAGTTTGGACAGTTATTTATGGACAATGGATGGCATGTATTATTTGTAATTTGTAAGGCTTACGCCTCCTCTATTACTGTCATGTATATCTCGTTCTGAGAGTGAAAACTCGGCCGGGGTCACGCACCGCCCGGGTCGAGGGGAGTCCGGTAGATGGAGTTGAATCTAAATCTGTTTATTTTTTGCGCATGTTGGGATGGTTATGTTAACGGATCTTTTGGTTCAGGTGGGCATGTAGTTTATTATTCATTCATAATCTGAGAGATGTTTTAAACCGTGGTCGACTCCCGTAGGAGTCGTCCACCCACTACAGGTCTGTATGTGTCAGATCTTGCTAGATCTCGCCCGATGCCTGACCCTGCCGGTAGTTAAGTTTTTGGAAGTCTGTGAGCTGGTTTTATTACCTTCATGACTTAGATTCCGTTTTTACAAAATTCATGTTTTAGATTCTGTTTTTTTGCTAATTGTACACTTTAAACTTACCATTGTCACAGTTTGTATTTTACCATAGTAAATTTGTAACGATAAATTTTATGGCTCACTATAACAATTAATTAACCATTAAACAATACAAGATTAATCAGTTCAGTTATCAATATTCATGGTGGTCACGTTCCACTATTCTTACAAATTCTGTTTTGAAAGTAAAAGGAAATATAATATGCAGTCAGACAACCGAACATCCATGTGAACCATGTGATGATACTCTTCATTATCGTAATTGATGGGATTTAAATTGATGATTAGACATCGACTTGGGATTTGTGCGCAGGGCCGCTGGGTTCACATTGTTCATTTAGTTACTTCTTCTTTTATTAAAACTGGGGGGCATGTCTGCTCCACTCCTGGAGATTTTAATGAAGGTTTTGGGGGGGGGTTTAATCACTTATTAATTAAACATTAAAGGGGGCCGGACACTTGGTCAGAATAAGGGGGTTATGGGTGTTGAATAAGATACTTATATGCGCTGATAACCGGGGTGAACATGTGATGGGTTATTTATCTGTAAACGTTTGTTGATGATAATTATATGTGTTTGTTAGTTTTACATGATTGTTACATTGTCATATTAATTATGCATGTGTATATTTCTGTGTATTTATGTCGTGTTATAAAAATATGATTACTTGTCGGTCGAAGTTGTGTGCCATTTTATAATTATATTATTGTTATTTATGTAACTTTCCACGATGCACTAGTCAATGATCATTCAGATATTAATACTCATCCAACACTTAGTGCTGCTAATAGTTATTATTCTTTGTTCCACTTTGGCCAAGGCACATATTAATTTAATTGTATTTAACAATCCAAAGACTTAGTTATCTTGCCTTGAGGGGCTTATATGTTGCATTAGCCTAGAACAATAAATTGTTGTTGTTATCTCAAGATCAGGGTTTCATTTGCAAGTCCCATCATACTGGACACAGCACAATTTTAGCTTCTCTAGGCTCTCGCCTAGTTCTAAATAACTTGTAGCCTCTCTTCCAAAAGAATAAATAAGAACATAGAAACTTTAAATTTAAATATAAAATAAAATAAAATGAGTAAGAAAAGAATAAAAAGAAAGAGGGGCTACAAATGGTAGCTCAGAGCGTGGTTCATTCTAGGGTTGAACCCTTGGGTCCGTTGGTGTGATGGGGCTTGCAAACTTGGAGATAGCCTGGCAAATATAATGGCACTTAATACTTGACATGAAACGTAGGAGTATATATGTATTTTTTTTTATGAAATGTTGTTAGGTGTTTTGAATTGTAAACCTGAGGCCGCCACAGGCACGTGTTGTACTTGGGTTTGTTGTTTTGAAATTGGACATTGCCGGAGATCGCGTGGGGATGGGTTCCCGTATTTATTTTATGAAAGTAATGGCGCGTGCGGTTAGTGGGATGCGGTATGGCCGACTGGAAGTCGGTATCGTCCGATTGTAATGGTGACAATGTTGTAGTCGAAATGTCGTATATTGTGGTTAGTGTTTGGTGGTGTGGATTGTATGTTGGTGTTGGTGTCTGATGTTGTTTCTTCTTTGAGTCTGGCGACTGATGGAGAGTTGGTTCTGGAGCGGGTCAGGTTTTCGCGGCGCTAGGAAACCCGGGGGTCTACTCAAAGGAAGGACAGTACTTGAGTTTTTCCGATTCTTGTTAAAATGTTTTTGTAGGTTATGTTTGTGTTAGGTGTTTAGTGGGGATTTGTTTTATGGTTGTTTGTTTTGAATTGTGTAATTCTGGCGGGGATATGCTACGAGAAATTGCCCCACCCTCTTACAGACGTTCTCCAGAAATTTCCGGTGGTGGATGGATTTGATGAGGACCAGCTGTTGGTTTTCTTGGACCTGGTCCTGCAGGTGCCAGATTTCCCAGGGGTGTCCGACGGGGAGGTCTTGTTTCTTATATACCCGTATTGCCGGAGTACGTTGGCTGGTCTGGTCACCAAGGCTCTGCGTCGAGGTGACAGTGTTGATGCTTTCCATGGGGAGGTGTTGAACTTCTTCCTACCCATTCGACGACGCGCCAAGCTTGAGTTGGAAAGATTCTATCGCCCACAGGCCTACGGAGAGGCGTTAGGAGACTTCGTGCGCGATATACGGAAAGCTGCCCGGGTGTTAAGATTGGGGTTGCCAGAGACGGAAGTTATCCAAGTGATTCTAGAAAGACTGACTCCCCAGGAGAGATCTCGTTTGGCATTCGCGGACCGTCCACGTTGTTTTGTGGACCTTGAGCGACTGTGTGTGCTTTCAGGAACGGTCAAGGAGTTTGACGAGTCCCGGGGAAAACAGGCTACTGATGTCCAATACTCCAGCGGTTCATCCGGAAAAGTCAAAAGGGACAAACATGGTGGTTGGAGGAGAACCCAAGAGACGCTTAGAAAGCCTGAATATTCCGGAAGTGATGGAGGCTACAAGGGGGTGGCAAGTGTGAAGACGGTAACAACAGCTACAGCACAGAAAACAAAGAAACATGAAATTAACAGGGGAAGAAGAAATTATGTTTGGGAACAAACATCGGCCAGCAGGGAGCCGGTGGTTAGGCGTCACTCTTATTTGGAGAAGAAGGAAGCTTTGATTGGTTTTTGTTGAAACGAGATGAGATTGATGTTCGTGTGCCCTTGGTGCGGTCCTCTCTGTCTGGCTAAGCGGGGCCGTCCGCCCTTGTGTAGGGAAGTGGGCCAGCCATATGGCAAGGTTGGAGATGCCTTGTGGGTGCATGTGGCTGGTCGGTCCAAGAGATGGACGAGGAGAAGTACGCTCGCTCACATATCAAGGTGTGAGATACCTTGTTGGGTCTTAGGACGAATATGTGAGTGGGACCGGTGGGAGTAGGTGATGGTCACCGGAGAGGGTGACGTGTTTGGGGCGGTCCCGTGGGGTTGGCATAGCGGAGAGGGTCGCATGGGGATGTCTGTTCTCCTGAGAGCAAGTGCCGCCGGGCCACCTTACCCACGATGTCCACCAGAGTATTTAAGAAGGGGGTACACTGCAGGGTACTCTCCCGAGTCTCAGAGTGAGGCAACCGGGTTGCCCTTTTGGGGTGGGGGTGTGCCGCGTTTTGGAAAACGCGGCGATGTTCCTATATCTATGTTGTGCATTATTAAAAATTACGTAATTGTCGACGTGAAGGAATTGTCCTTTGATATGGTCAATTGGACTTTGTCATTGAGATCTACCCCTCCGCCGCTCGCCTCGCGCGCCCTATCTCTGTTACGTACGGTTTTTTCAAGAGCCAGTTAGTTCAGTTCCAATACGACGCTCGGCGCTTCACATTCTGGTCCCCGGCTGACAGAGTAGATTGAACAGTTTTTTTCGTCTTCCAACCTTATCTATGTAAAAGCCTACGCGACCTCCGGGTTTCCGATGTAGCCGGGAATCTGCCCCGCTCCGTGAGGATGGTCGAACAACTGCCTCCGGTGCTGTAATTTCAATACCTTCGTCAGCTATGTCAGCCGGAAGGATGGACTGGATACACACTACACAACCCTCAGACCCACGCCTCAAACCAGGTGAAATTTAACCATATCATTCTAAATTTTGTGGCCGATAAACTCTGTGACACTTTCATGCAGACGCTCCAGTTTGGACAGTTATTTCTGGACAATGGGTGGCATGTATTATTTGTAATTTGTAAGGTTTACGCCTCCTCTATTACTGTCATGTATATCTCGTTCTGAGAGTGAAAACTCGGCCGGAGTCACGAACCGCCCGGGTCGAGGGGAGTCCGGTAGATGGAGTTGAATCTAAATCTGTTTATTTTTTGCGCATGTTGGGATGGTTATGTTAACGGATCTTTTGGTTCAGGTGGGCATGTAGTTTATTATTCATTCATAATCTGGGAGATGTTTTAAACCGTGGTCGACTCCCGTTGGAGTCGTCCACCCACTGCAGGTCTGTATGTGTCAGATCTTGCTAGATCTCGCCCGATGCCTGACCCTGCCGGTAGTTAAGTTTTTGGAAGACTGTGAGCTGGTTTTTTTACCTTCATGACTTAGATTCCGTTTTTACAAAATTCATGTTTTAGATTCTGTTTTTTTGCTAATTGTACACTTTAAACTTACCATTGTCACAGTTTGTATTTTACCATAGTAAATTTGTAACGATAAATTTTATGGCTCACTATAACAACTAATTAACCATTAAACAATACAAGATTAATCAGTTCAGTTATCAATATTCATGGTGGTCACGTTCCACTATTCTTACAAATTCTGTTTTGAAAGTAAAAGGAAATATAATATGCAGTCAGACAACCGAACATCCATGTGAACCATGTGATGATACTCTTCATTATCGTAATTGATGGGATTTAAATTGATGATTAGACATCGACTTGGGATTTGTGCGCAGGGCCGCTGGGTTCACATTGTTCATTTAGTTACTTCTTCTTTTATTAAAACTGGGGGGCATGTCTGCTCCACTCCTGGAGATTTTAATGAAGGTTTTGGGGGGGGGTTTAATCACTTATTAATTAAACATTAAAGGGGGCCGGACACTTGGTCAGAATAAGGGGGTTATGGGTGTTGAACAAGATACTTAGATGCGCTGATAACCGGGGTGAACATGTGATGGGTTATTTATCTGTAAACGTTTGTTGATGTTAATTATATGTGTTTGTTAGTTTTACATGATTGTTACATTGTCATATTAATTATGCATGTGTATATTTCTGTGTATTTATGTCGTGTTATAAAAATATGATTACTTGTCGGTCGAAGTTGTGTGCCATTTTATAATTATATTATTGTTATTTATGTAACTTTCCACGATGCACTAGTCAATGATCATTCAGATATTAATACTCATCCAACACTTAGTCTGCTAATAGTTATTATTCTTTGTTCCACTTTGGGCAAGGCACATATTAATTTAATTGTATTTAACAATCCAAAGACTTAGTTATCTTGCCTTGAGGGGCTTATATGTTGCATTAGCCTAGAACAATAAATTGTTGTTGTTCTCTCAAGATCAGGGTTTCATTTGCAAGTCCCATCATACTGGACCCAGCACAATTTTAGCTTCTCTAGGCTCTCGCCTAGTTCTAAATAACTTGTAGCCTCTCTTCCAAAAGAATAAATAAGAAAATAGAAACTTCAAATTTAAATATAAAATAAAATAACATGAGTAAGAAAAGAATAAAAGGAAAGAGCGGCTACACATTGCCACAAAAATATTTAAATATCGGCAATAAAGCAGTATGCATTTGTCCACAAAAATTTCCAGCTAGCAAATCAGGCTGATATTGCTATGCGACTAATCATAAGATTTTGCCTGACATTGACCTGTACATTGTACATGATTAACGGCGAGTGGGAACACAAGAATGCACTTGTTGAAGTTACTCAACACGAAAGTATTCTGCCCGGTTGGAATGATGCTCCTTTCGTCATCACGTGCAAGAGAAGTATATAAACAAAACCAGACCGTTCAACAGTATCAGTAAGCCAACATGAACGCTCCAGTAAGTATTCGACGTCTGTTGAAGCACCTTGAACGTCCTACATTTAGAGACGTTCAATACGTGCACTTTTATGTAGTGTCAGACTAATAGACACAAGTGTGTGCTGTTGTATAAAAGCACGCTTTATTTACTCCGAAAAGCGCAATGCTTTTTAGTAGGAATGAACAGCACTTTAATTCAGTGTGTAAGGCACTGACTCGTGCTACAATTATACACGTTGTACACAAAAACAATTTTTGGCGCACACGCATATTTGACACATCTCGGAAATTTCTTCACAGGTTTCATTGAGTTCGTCGTGCATGGAATTTTGATTCGATTAACTTACTTTTTCAGGTCCTTTTTGCCGCAGTCGTCTGCCTGTTCCGACACGGTTCAGCCACGTACTCCCAGCACAGTACCGGCTTTGCAGGACCCGTCGGCTACAATGGACCTCACGCTGTTCCAGTTGTGCTTTCAAGTGGTCACATCGCTGACACACAAGAGGTCGCCGCTGCCAGAGACGCTCACTACGCTGCTCTTTCCAAAGCCCAAGCTCTATACGGATACTGATACGGCGCATCCGCAAAAGACATAAGTGCTCATGGCGCAGCTGTCTTTGACGGAAACGCATACAACGGAACGTTAGCTGCACCCGTCGTAATGTCCAGCGGTTACTTGGCCGACACAAGGGACGTCGCCGCAGCTAAGAATGCTCACTTCTCCGCCCTGCAATCAGCTAAGACTAACTCTAGAATCGCGAGTGGATACGGGTCCGCTTTCGGTGCATTCGCTGAAGAAGCAGGACACAACAGCGGTGCTGGAGCAAATTTCGGAGGCAGCTCTTACCACGGACCGCTCGCCGCACCAGTCGTACTATCGTCAGGATACATCGCCGATACTGAAGCAGTAGCCGCTGCTAAGGGTGCCCACTTCACTACCTTGTCAGAGGCTTCCGCCAACTCTGGCTACCACAGTGCCGGCAGCTCCAGCGGCAAACACTGGGCCTAGTCAATTCTCATGTCTCTAAAAGAGAGTTAGTAAACCTAATCGTACCACCTGTCATAATGTTATTTGTTACAAACTTGTTGACTACTTGATGCAATAAACTATTAATAACATACTTGCGTTTGCCTAGAAAATTGTCTGTCGCCTATTTCGAAACTGTCAAGCGAATATGCCAAATCTCAGTTTAATCTGTCAATCGTATTGACAAAAACATTCCTCATTCATTTCTTTACAATTACATCTTTTGCCATTTGTGAGAAAAGTCTGCGACTGGTATAGAAACCACAGTTTCATGTTTCTAGAACTGACCATCAATATTAACTCTTTCTCACTGTACGCGCTCCTCCATGAAAATGATACTCCAATAAGAATTCACCACAATAAGGAAGTGCAACATACGATAATGAAAGTTTCAGCCGGATTTCAATTAAACAGTCGTTTGCCTTACTGCTGCTGTTGCGCTTGGAGACAGTGGCAAACGTAACGTCAAGTATATAAAATTATGAAATTTTGAAAGAACGCAAAATTTTAATTCACATCATTAGCGAATTCAACTACAGGGCGAAAGGTAAATATCGGTATGGAGAACCATACATGACTTCCATGTTCTAAGATTTATGTTTAAAATCATTTTCGAATTGAAATATTTCTATAGAAACTACTTCTTTCTACTTATTGCTTCAGCCTTAACCACAGTACTGTGGCCACTAACGTATACACCTCACGTTATCGCACTCGAATTTTACCGATGATGGCAGTCGATGGCACAGCCGAAACGTCTGGTTTTGCAGAAAATATTGGACTACGGCCAAACAGCACGTGAAGGAATTGTAACAACAAAATACTTCTATGTTGCCGATAACGAAGTAAACTTATAAAAAATTATCCCTCCACTTTCAACTATAATTTTCATTTATAGAAAATTACCTCCACCCCGTATATCTAGCCTCTTCATTTATAGGTATTTCGTCTAAGTATCTACAGTGGATTATTATGATTTTCTTATCAGGATACTGTATTTATAAAATTTATGTACTTTACTCTTGGTAAAACATAAAACGTTGCTGGTAAACGACCTTTCCCCAGAATCCGATCTTCACCAAAATCAACAGGCCTTGCGAACTCTACCAGTGAGGCGCACATGCAAACAATTATTCGATTCTGTTTGAATGTGAGGCAGTTACCGTTGGTCATAGAAAACATTACCATTGTTAAAACATAAAACGTTGCTCGTAAACTACCCCTTCCTCTTAACCGATCTTCACGAAAATCAACCGTCAGGGAGTACATTATAATTCATGCAAGTATGCAAAACATTATTTGATTCTGTTTGAATTTACGGCAGTTATTGTTCGTCAAAATAAAAATTACCCTAGTTAAACATATAACGTTGCAGGTAATTTACCCTCTCCCATAACCCATCTTCACCACAAACAATTTGGCTTGAGTCCTCTACAATTCAGGGACGTATGCAAAACAAAATTTGATTCTGTTTGAATTTACGGCTGTTATTGTTCACCATAAGAAAAATGTTACACGCAGACAGATAGATGGACAGACACACACACATATTTTTCGAAAAATGACTTTTCTTCATGTTTTGAGGGTAGTACAATCAGAATCAGCGATTATCTCGAACCGGATTTTTATCGCCATGACCATACTTCCATTTCCTTATGGAACGTGGAAGTAAAAAAGGTAATCTTGCCGTCACCCGGTAGTCGTTCTGTACCGGAATCGCTATAAGGTCAGTAAACGTAGCATTTATACCGATCTATTTGTTTAACGATCCCAATGGAGACACTGTATTGAAGCTTTCGACCTTAGCCAGGAGCCAGGACTTCATCGTGAACGTTATCAATTGATGGCATCTTGAAGAGATTCTATGTGCGATTATATTCTACGAAGTCGATTTTCCCGATACGTCTGGCCGATAAGATTTCGCCCAAATTCATGCAGTTCTTTTCGATCCAATTAAGTGGCAAAGGGGGGCCGCTTAAAGCACTGACAACACTAGTCGTATCCAAAGTCGTGCCGCTGACAATTATCTCGGTAAGCGCTAATTTTTACTGCGAACTGTCTACGCGGCCTATTCCAAATCGATCACTGGAATCCAATGCGCACGTGCCACCAAGTATCAGTCAAGACTCATATAGGACAAGGCAAAAGAATTTTGAAAGCTCTTGAGATATTCTAAAGCAGTTCTTGTTACGTCCTAAACAAAAATGTCTTACTGCTTCCGGAACTCTTATACAAGTTAAAAATATCGTGGTAAGTTAAGAGCGTTAGTGCTGCAACCTAATCTGGCGCTTGGTGCGTTTCTGAATTTTGCTAAGTAGCCTACGTGACATTGTCAGTACGGCAGTATCAACGTTACGTTCATGGGCACACAGAACGGTCTCTTCTTGAATAAAAATAGAACGGATTTTACGTCTCAGCGCTGAATTGTAACACCTGGTGACGTGTAGCTGTTGAAACTAATTTATAGGCTGAAAATTCTATAGTTTCCCCATAATATGCTCATCGAAAAGAGTGATTTTGTTAAAGGAAAACACAGGTTTCTAACTCGGTACAATGTCAGAGATTTTGAAATTGCCGCCTGTTTCACAACGTAAAATTCCGAGGATTTAAATGAAAATTTATTCTAATATTTTATTCTGCGTTTTCTACTTAACATAAGGCTCTTCCGCCGATTTAAGCCACCGTACACAGTTCGAGATGTCCACCGTGTACGGTAAAATTGGAAATCTCAACCATCGGTTCAGGCATCGGTTTCTGATACCCACCGTATCCGAGATAGTTTTTCGCAATAAACAGAGAACAAATGTTCGCCGTAAACTGTCCATTGCCACAAAAGTATTTAAATATCGGCAATAAAGCAGTATGCACTTATCCACAAAAATTTCCAGCTAGCAAATCAGGCTGATATTGCTATGCGACTAATCATAAGATTTTGCCTGACATTTACCTGTACATTGTACATGATTAACGGGGAGTGGGAACACAAGTATGCACTTGTTGAAGTTACTCAACACGAAAGTATTCTGCCCGGTTGGAATGATGCTCCTTTCGTCATCACGTGCAAGACAAGTATATAAAACAAACCAGACCGTTCAACAGCATCAGTAAGCCAGCATGAACGCTCCAGTAAGTATTCGACGTCTGTTGAAGCACCTTGAACGTCCTACATTTAAAGACGTTCAATACGTGCACTTTTATCTAGTGTCAGACTAATAGACACAAGTGTGTGCTGTTGTAAAAAAGCACGCTTTATTTACTCCGAAAAGCGCAATGCATTTTAGTAGGAATGAACAGCACTTCAATTCAGTGTGTAAGGCATTGACTCGTGCTACAATTATACACGTTGTACACAAAAACAATTTTTGGCGCACACGCATATTTGACACATCTCGGACATTTTTTCACAGGTTTCATTGAGTTCGTCGTGCATTGAATTTTGATTCGATTAACTTACTTTTTCAGGTCCTTTTTGCCGCAGTCGTCTGCCTGTTCCGATACGCTTCAGCCACGTACTCCCAGCACAGTACCGGCTTTGCAGGACCCGTCGGCTACAATGGACCTCACGCTGTTCCAGTTGTGCTTTCAAGTGGTCACATCGCTGACACACAAGAGGTCGCCGCTGCCAGAGACGCTCACTACGCTGCTCTTTCCAAAGCCCAAGCTCTATCCGGATACGGATACGGCGCATCCGCACAAGACCTAAGTGCTCATGGCACAGCCGACTTTGACGGAAACGCATACAACGGACCGTTAGCTGCACCCGTCGTACTGTCCAGCGGTTACTTGGCCGACACAAGGGACGTCGCCGCAGCTAAGAATGCTCACTTCTCCGCCCTGCAATCAGCTAAGACTAACTCTAGAATCGCGAGTGGATACGGGTCCGGTTTCGGTGCATTCGCTGAAGAAGCAGGACACAACAGCGGTGCTGGAGCAAATTTCGGAGGCAGCTCTTACCACGGACCGCTCGTCGCACCAGTCGTACTATCGTCAGGATACATCGCCGATACTGAAGCAGTAGCCGCTGCTAAGGGTGCCCACTTCACTACCTTGTCAGAGGCTTCCGCCAACTCTGGCTACCACAGTGCCGGCAGCTCCAGCGGCAAACACTGGGCCTAGTCAATTCTCATGTCTCTAAAAGAGAGTTAGTAAACCTAATCGTACCACCTGTCATAATGTTATTTGTTACAAACTTGTTCACTACTTGATGCAATAAACTATTAATAACATACTTGCGTTTGCCTAGAAAATTGTCTGTCGCCTATTTCGAAATGTGTCAAGCGAATATGCCAAATCTCAGTTTAATCTGTCAATCGTATTGACAAAAACATTCCTCATTCATTTCTTTACAATTACATCTTTTGCCATTTGTGAGAAAAGTCTGCGACTGGTATAGAAACCACAGTTTCATGTTTCTAGAACTGACCATCAATATTAACCCTTTCTCACTGTACGCGCTCCTCCATGAAAATGATACTCCAATAAGAATTCACCACAATAAGGAAGTGCAACATACGATAATGAAAGTTTCAGCCGGATTTCAATTAAACAGTCGTTTGCCTTACTGCTGCTGTTGCGCTTGGAGACAGTGGCAAACGTAACGTCAAGTATATAAAATTATGAAATTCTGAAAGAACGCAAAATTTTAATTCACATCATTAGCGAATTCAACTACAGGGCGAAAGGTAAATATCGGTATGGAGAACCATACATGACTTCCATGTTCTAAGATTTATATTTAAAATCATTTTCGAATTGAAATAGTTCTATAGAAACTACTTCTTTCTACTTATTGCTTCAGCCTTAACCACAGTACTGTGGCCACTAACGTATACACCTCACGTTATCGCACTCGAATTTTACCGATGATGGCAGTCGATGGCACAGCCGAAACGTCTGGTTTTGCAGAAAATATTGAACTACGGCCAAACAGCACGTGAAGGAACTGTAACAACAAAATACATCTATTTTGCCGATAACGAAGTAAACATATAAAAAATGATCCCTCCACTTTCAACTATAATTTTCATTTATAGAAAATTACCTCCACCCCGTATATTTAGCCTCTTCATTTATAGGTATTTCGTCTAAGTATCTACAGTGGATTATTATGATTTTCTTATCAGGCTACTGTATTTATAAAATTTATGTAGTTTACTCTTGGTAAAACATAAAACGTTGCTGGTAAACGACCTTTCCCCAGAATCCGATCTTCACCAAAATCAACAGGCCTTGCGAACTCTACCAGTGAGGCGCACATGCAAACAATTTATCGATTCTGTTTGAATGTGAGGCAGTTACCGTTGGTCATAGAAAACATTACCATTGTTAAAACATAAAACGTTGCTAGTAAACTACCCCTTCCTCTTAACCGATCTTCACAAAAATCAACCGTCAGGGAGTACATTATAATTCATGCAAGTATGCAAAACAGTATTTGATTCTGTTTGAATTTGCGGCATTTATGTTCGTCAAAATAAAAATTACCCTAGTTAAACATATAACGTTGCAGGTAATTTACCCTCTCCCATAACCCATCTTTACCACAAACAATTTGGCTTGAGTCCTCTACAATTCAGGGACGTATGCAAAACAAAATTTGATTCTGTTTGAATTTACGGCTGTTATTGTTCACCATAAGAAAAATGTTACACGCAGACAGATAGATGGACAGACACACACACATATTTTTCGAAAAATGACTTTTCTTCATGTTTTGAGGGTAGTACAATCAGAATCAGCAATTATCTCGAACCGGATTTTTATCGCCATGACCATACTTCCATTTCCTTATGGAACGTGGAAGTAAAAAAGGTAATCTTGCCGTCACCCGGTAGTCGTTCTGTACCGGAATCGCTATAAGGACAGTAAACGTAGCATTTATACCGATCTATTTGTTTAACGATCCCAATGGAGACACTGTATTGAAGCTTTCGACCTTAGCCAGGAGCCAGGACTTCATCGTGAACGTTATCAATTGATGGCATCTTGAAGAGATTCTATGTGCGATTATATTCTACGAAGTCGATTTTCCCGATACGTCTGGCCGATAAGATTTCGCCCAAATTCATGCAGTTCTTGTCGATCCAATTAAGTGGCAAAGGGGGGCCGCTTAAAGCACGGACAACACTAGTCGTATCCAAAGTCGTGCCGCTGACAATTATCTAGGTAAGCGCTAATTTTTACTGCGAACTGTCTACCCGGCCTATTCCAAATCGATCACTGGAATCCAATGCGCACGTGCCACCAAGTATCAGTCAAGACTCATATAGGACAAGGCAAAAGAATTTTGAAAACTCTTGAGATTTTCTAAAGCAGTTCTTGTTACGTCCTAAACAAAAATGTCTTACTGCTTCCGGAACTCTTATACAAGTTAAAAATATCGTGGTAAGTTAAGAGCGTTAGTGCTGCAACCTAATCTGGCGCTTGGTGCGTTTCTGAATTTTGCTAAGTAGCCTACGTGACATTGTCAGTACGGCAGTATCAACGTTAAGTTCATGGGCACACAGAACGGTCTCTTCTTGAATAAAAATAGAACGGATTTTACGTCTCAGCGCTGAATTGTAACACCTGGTGACGTGTAGCTGTTGAAACTAATTTATAGGCTGAAAATTCTATAGTTTCCCCATAATATGCTCATCGAAAAGAGTGATTTTGTTAAAGGAAAACACAGGTTTCTAACTCAGTACAATGTCAGAGAGTTTGAAATTGCCGCCTGTTTCACAACGTAAAATTCCGAGGATTTAAATGAAAATTTATTCTAATATTTTATTCTGCGTTTTCTACTTAACATAAGGCTCTTCCGCCGATTTGAGCCACCGTACACAGTTCGAGATGTCCACCGTGTACGGTAAAATTGGAAATCTCAACCATCGGTTCAGGCATCGGTTTCTGATACCCGCCGTATCCGAGATAGTTTTTCGCAATAAAAAGTGAACAAATGTTCGCCGTAAACTGTCCATTGCCACAAAAATATTTAAATATCGGCAATAAAGCAGTATGCATTTGTCCACAAAAATTTCCAGCTAGCAAATCAGGCTGATATTGCTATGCGACTAATCATAAGATTTTGCCTGAAATTGACCTGTACATTGTACATGATTAACGGGGAGTGGGAACACAAGTATGCACTTGTTGAAGTTACTCAACACGAAAGTATTCTGCCCGGTTGGAATGATGCTCCTTTCGTCATCACGTGCAAGACAAGTATATAAACCAAACCAGACCGTTCAAAAGCATCAGTAAGCCAACATGAACGCTCCAGTAAGTATTCGACGTCTGTTGAAGCACCTTGAACGTCCTACATTTAAAGACGTTCAATACGTGCACTTTTATCTAGTGTCAGACTAATAGACACAAGTGTGTGCTGTTGTATAAAAGCACGCTTTATTTACTCCGAAAAGCGCAATGCTTTTTAGTAGGAATGAACAGCACTTCAATTCAGTGTGTAAGGCACTGACTCGTGCTACAATTATACACGTTGTACACAAAAACAATTTTTGGCGCACACGCATATTTGACACATCTCGGACATTTTTTCACAGGTTTCATTGAGTTCGTCGTGCATTGAATTTTGATTCGATTAACTTACTTTTTCAGGTCCTTTTTGCCGCAGTCGTCTGCCTGTTCCGATACGGTTCAGCCACGTACTCCCAGCACAGTACCGGCTTTGCAGGACCCGTCGGCTACAATGGACCTCACGCTGTTCCCGTTGTGCTTTCAAGTGGTCACATCGCTGACACACAAGAGGTCGCCGCTGCCAGAGACGCTCACTACGCTGCTCTTTCCAAAGCCCAAGCTCTATCCGGATACGGATACGGCGCATCCGCACAAGACCTAAGTGCTCATGGCGCAGCCGTCTTTGACGGAAACGCATACAACGGACCGTTAGCTGCACCCGTCGTACTGTCCAGCGGTTACTTGGCCGACACAAGGGACGTCGCCGCAGCTAAGAATCCTCACTTCTCCGCCCTGCAATCAGCTAAGACTAACTCTAGAATCGCGAGTGGATACGGGTCCGGTTTCGGTGCATTCGCTGAAGAAGCAGGACACAACAGCGGTGCTGGAGCAAATTTCGGAGGCAGCTCTTACCACGGACCGCTCGCCGCACCAGTCGTACTATCGTCAGGATACATCGCCGATACTGAAGCAGTAGCCGCTGCTAAGGGTGCCCACTTCACTGCCTTGTCAGAGGCTTCCGCCAACTCTGGCTACCACAGTGCCGGCAGCTCCAGCGGCAAACACTGGGCCTAGTCAATTCTCATGTCTCTAAAAGAGAGTTAGTAAACCTAATCGTACCACCTGTCATAATGTTATTTGTTACAAACTTGTTCACTACTTGATGCAATAAATTATTAATAACATACTTGCGTTTGCCTAGAAAATTGTCTGTCGCCTATTTCGAAATGTGTCAAGCGAATATGCCAAATCTCAGTTTAATCTGTCAATCGTATTGACAAAAACATTCCTCATTCATTTCTTTACAATTACATATTTTGCCATTTCTGAGAAAAGTCTGCGACTGGTATAGAAACCACAGTTTCATGTTTCTAGAACTGACCATCAATATTAACTCTTTCTCACTGTACGCGCTCCTCCATGAAAATGATACTCCAATAAGAATTCACCACAATAAGGAAGTGCAACATACGATAATGAAAGTTTCAGCCGGATTTCAATTAAACAGTCGTTTGCCTTACTGCTGCTGTTGCGCTTGGAGACAGTGGCAAACGTAACGTCAAGTATATAAAATTATGAAATTCTGAAAGAACGCAAAATTTTAATTCACATCATTAGCGAATTCAACTACAGGGCGAAAGGTAAATATCAGTATGGAGAACCATACATGACTTCCATGTTCTAAGATTTATATTTAAAATCATTTTCGAATTGAAATATTTCTATAGAAACAACTTCTTTCTACTTATTGCTTCAGCCTTAACCACAGTACTGTGGCCACTAACGTATACACCTCACGTTATCGCACTCGAATTTTACCGATGATGGCAGTCGATGGCACAGCCGAAACGTCTGGTTTTGCAGAAAATATTGAACTACGGCCAAACAGCACGTGAAGGAACTGTAACAACAAAATACATCTATTTTGCCGATAACGAAGTAAACATATAAAAAATGATCCCTCCACTTTCAACTATAATTTTCATTTATAGAAAATTACCTCCACCCCGTATATTTAGCCTCTTCATTTATAGGTATTTCGTCTAAGTATCTACAGTGGATTATTATGATTTTCTTATCAGGATACTGTATTTATAAAATTTATGTACTTTACTCTTGGTAAAACATAAAACGTTGCAGGTAAACGACCTTTCCCCAGAATCCGATCTTCACTAAAATCAACAGGCCTTGCGAACTCTACCAGTGAGGCGCACATGCAAACAATTATTCGATTCTGTTTGAATGTGAGGCAGTTACAGTTGGTCATAGAAAACATTACCATTGTT
This sequence comes from Magicicada septendecula, assembly GCA_034769895.1. Lineage (NCBI taxonomy): Eukaryota > Metazoa > Arthropoda > Insecta > Hemiptera > Cicadidae > Magicicada > Magicicada septendecula. The sequence goes on along the minus strand of CM068373.1, from coordinate 42,866,601 downwards.
AAAACATAAAACGTTGCTGGTAAACTACCCCTTCCTCTTAACCGATCTTCACGAAAATCAACCGTCAGGGAGTACATTATAATTCATGCAAGTATGCAAAACATTATTTGATTCTGTTTGAATTTACGGCAGTTATTGTTCGTCAAAATAAAAATTACCCTAGTTAAACATATAACGTTGCAGGTAATTTACCCTCTCCCATAACCCATTTCACCACAAACAATTTGGCTTGAGTCCTCTACAATTCAGGGACGTAAGCAAAACAAAATTTGATTCTGTTTGAATTTACGGCTGTTATTGTTCACCATAAGAAAAATGTTACACGCAGACAGATAGATGGACAGACACACACACATATTTTTCGAAAAATGACTTTTCTTCATGTTTTGAGGGTAGTACAATCAGAATCAGCAATTATCTCGAACCGGATTTTTATCGCCATGACCATACTTCCATTTCCTTATGGAACGTGGAAGTAAAAAAGGTAATCTTGCCGTCACCCGGTAGTCGTTCTGTACCGGAATCGCTATAAGGTCAGTAAACGTAGCATTTATACCGATCTATTTGTTTAACGATCCCAATGGAGACACTGTATTGAAGCTTTCGACCTTAGCCAGGAGCCAGGACTTCATCGTGAACGTTATCAATTGATGGCATCTTGAAGAGATTCTATGTGCGATTATATTCTACGAAGTCGATTTTCCCGATACGTCTGGCCGATAAGATTTTGCCCAAATTCATGTAGTTCTTGTCGATCCAATAAAGTGGCAAAGGGGGGCCGCTTAAAGCATGGACAACACTAGTCGTATCCAAAGTCGTGCCGCTGACAATTATCTCGGTAAGCGCTAATTTTTACTGCGAACTGTCTACGCGGCCTATTCCAAATCGATCGCTGGAATCCAATGCGCACGTGCCACCAAGTATCAGTCAAGACTCATATAGGACAAGGCAAAAGAATTTTGAAAACTCTTGAGATTTTCTAAAGCAGTTCTTGTTACGTCCTAAACAAAAATGTCTTACTGCTTCCGGAACTCTTATACAAGTTAAAAATATCGTGGTAAGTTAAGAGCGTTAGTGCTGCAACCTAATCTGGCGCTTGGTGCGTTTCTGAATTTTGCTAAGTAGCCTACGTGACATTGTCAGTACGGCAGTATCAACGTTAAGTTCATGGGCACACAGAACGGTCTCTTCTTGAATAAAAATAGAACGGATTTTACGTCTCAGCGCTGAATTGTAACACCTGGTGACGTGTAGCTGTTGAAACTAATTTATAGGCTGAAAATTCTATAGTTTCCCCATAATATGCTCATCGAAAAGAGTGATTTTGTTAAAGGAAAACACAGGTTTCTAACTCAGTACAATGTCAGAGAGTTTGAAATTGCCGCCTGTTTCACAACGTAAAATTCCGAGGATTTAAATGAAAATTTATTCTAATATTTTATTCTGCGTTTTCTACTTAACATAAGGCTCTTCCGCCGATTTAAGCCACCGTACACAGTTCGAGATGTCCACCGTGTACGGTAAAATTGGAAATCTCAACCATCGGTTCAGGCATCGGTTTCTGATACCCGCCGTATCCGAGATAGTTTTTCGCAATAAACAGTGAACAAATGTTCGCCGTAAACTGTCCATTGCCACAAAAATATTTAAATATCGGCAATAAAGCAGTATGCATTTGTCCACAAAAATTTCCAGCTAGCAAATCAGGCTGATATTGCTATGCGACTAATCATAAGATTTTGCCTGAAATTGACCTGTACATTGTACATGATTAACGGGGAGTGGGAACACAAGTATGCACTTGTTGAAGTTACTCAACACGAAAGTATTCTGCCCGGTTGGAATGATGCTCCTTTCGTCATCACGTGCAAGACAAGTATATAAACCAAACCAGACCGTTCAACAGCATCAGTAAGCCAACATGAACGCTCCAGTAAGTATTCGACGTCTGTTGAAGCACCTTGAACGTCCTACATTTAAAGACGTTCAATACGTGCACTTTTATCTAGTGTCAGACTAATAGACACAAGTGTGTGCTGTTTTATAAAAGCACGCTTTATTTACTCCGAAAAGCGCAATGCTTTTTAGTAGGAATTTACAATTCAGTGTGTAAGGCACTGACTCGTGCTACAATTATACAGGTTGTACACAAAAACAATTTTTGGCGCACACGCATATTTGACACATCTCGGACATTTTTTCACAGGTTTCATTGAGTTCGTCGTGCATTGAATTTTGATTCGATTAACTTACTTTTTCAGGTCCTTTTTGCCGCAGTCGTCTGCCTGTTCCGATACGGTTCAGCCACGTACTCCCAGCACAGTACCGGCTTTGCAGGACCCGTCGGCTACAATGGACCTCACGCTGTTCCCGTTGTGCTTTCAAGTGGTCACATCGCTGACACACAAGAGGTCGCCGCTGCCAGAGACGCTCACTACGCTGCTCTTTCCAAAGCCCAAGCTCTATCCGGATACGGATACGGCGCATCCGCACAAGACCTAAGTGCTCATGGCGCAGCCGTCTTTGACGGAAACGCATACAACGGACCGTTAGCTGCACCCGTCGTACTGTCCAGCGGTTACTTGGCCGACACAAGGGACGTCGCCGCAGCTAAGAATGCTCACTTCCCCGCCCTGCAATCAGCTAAGACTAACTCTAGAATCGCGAGTGGATACGGGTCCGGTTTCGGTGCATTCGCTGAAGAAGCAGGACACAACAGTGGTGCTGGAGCAAATTTCGGAGGCAGCTCTTACCACGGACCGCTCGCCGCACCAGTCGTACTATCGTCAGGATACATCGCCGATACTGAAGCAGTAGCCGCTGCTAAGGGTGCACACTTCACTGCCTTGTCAGAGGCTTCCGCCAACTCTGGCTACCACAGTGCCGGCAGCTCCAGCGGCAAACACTGGGCCTAGTCAATTCTCATGTCTCTAAAAGAGAGTTAGTAAACCTAATCGTACCACCTGTCATAATGTTATTTGTTACAAACTTGTTCACTACTTGATGCAATAAATTATTAATAACATACTTGCGTTTGCCTAGAAAATTGTCTGTCGCCTATTTCGAAATGTGTCAAGCGAATATGCCAAATCTCAGTTTAATCTGTCAATCGTATTGACAAAAACATTCCTCATTCATTTCTTTACAATTACATCTTTTGCCATTTCTGAGAAAAGTCTGCGACTGGTATAGAAACCACAGTTTCATGTTTCTAGAACTGACCATCAATATTAACTCTTTCTCACTGTACGCGCTCCTCCATGAAAATGATACTCCAATAAGAATTCACCACAATAAGGAAGTGCAACATACGATAATGAAAGTTTCAGCCGGATTTCAATTAAACAGTCGTTTGCCTTACTGCTGCTGTTGCGCTTGGAGACAGTGGCAAACGTAACGTCAAGTATATAAAATTATGAAATTCTGAAAGAACGCAAAATTTTAATTCACATCATTAGCGAATTCAACTACAGGGCGAAAGGTAAATATCGGTATGGAGAACCATACATGACTTCCATGTTCTAAGATTTATATTTAAAATCATTTTCGAATTGAAATATTTCTATAGAAACTACTTCTTTCTACTTATTGCTTCAGCCTTAACCACAGTACTGTGGCCACTAACGTATACACCTCACGTTATCGCACTCGAATTTTACCGATGATGGCAGTCGATGGCACAGCCGAAACGTCTGGTTTTGCAGAAAATATTGGACTACGGCCAAACAGCACGTGAAGGAATTGTAACAACAAAATACTTCTATGTTGCCGATAACGAAGTAAACTTATAAAAAATTATCCCTCCACTTTCAACTATAATTTTCATTTATAGAAAATTACCTCCACCCCGTATATCTAGCCTCTTCATTTATAGGTATTTCGTCTAAGTATCTACAGTGGATTATTATGATTTTATTATCAGGATACTGTATGTATAAAATTTATGTGCTTTACTTTTGGTAAAACATAAAATGTTGCTGGTAAACGACCTTTCCCCAGAATCCGATCTTCACCAAAATCAACAGGCCTTGCGAACTCTACCAGTGAGGCGCACATGCAAACAATTTTCGATTCTGTTTGAATGTGAGGCAGTTACAGTTGGTCATAGAAAACATTACCATTGTTAAAACATAAAACGTTGCTGGTAAACTACCCCTTCCTCTTAACCGATCTTCACGAAAATCAACCGTCAGGGAGTACATTATAATTCATGCAAGTATGCAAAACATTATTTGATTCTGTTTGAATTTACGGCAGTTATTGTTCGTCAAAATAAAAATTACCCTAGTTAAACATATAACGTTGCAGGTAATTTACCCTCTCCCATAACCCATCTTCACCACAAACAATTTGGCTTGAGTCCTCTACAATTCAGGGACGTAAGCAAAACAAAATTTGATTCTGTTTGAATTTACGGCTGTTATTGTTCACCATAAGAAAAATGTTACACGCAGACAGATAGATGGACAGACACACACACATATTTTTCGAAAAATGACTTTTCTTCATGTTTTGAGGGTAGTACAATCAGAATCAGCAATTATCTCGAACCGGATTTTTATCGCCATGACCATACTTCCATTTCCTTATGGAACGTGGAAGTAAAAAAGGTAATCTTGCCGTCACCCGGTAGTCGTTCTGTACCGGAATCGCTATAAGGTCAGTAAACGTAGCATTTATACCGATCTATTTGTTTAACGATCCCAATGGAGACACTGTATTGAAGCTTTCGACCTTAGCCAGGAGCCAGGACTTCATCGTGAACGTTATCAATTGATGGCATCTTGAAGAGATTCTATGTGCGATTATATTCTACGAAGTCGATTTTCCCGATACGTCTGGCCGATAAGATTTTGCCCAAATTCATGCAGTTCTTGTCGATCCAATTAAGTGGCAAAGGGGGGCCGCTTAAAGCACGGACAACACTAGTCGTATCCAAAGTCGTGCCGCTGACAATTATCTCGGTAAGCGCTAATTTTTACTGCGAACTGTCTACGCGGCCTATTCCAAATCGATCGCTGGAATCCAATGCGCACGTGCCACCAAGTATCAGTCAAGACTCATATAGGACAATCCAAAAGAATTTCGAAAACTCTTGAGATTTTCTAAAGCAGTTCTTGTTACGTCCTAAACAAAAATGTCTTACTGCTTCCGGAACTCTTATACAAGTTAAAAATATCGTGGTAAGTTAAGAGCGTTAGTGCTGCAACCTAATCTGGCGCTTGGTGCGTTTCTGAATTTTGCTAAGTAGCCTACGTGACATTGTCAGTACGGCAGTATCAACGTTAAGTTCATGGGCACACAGAACGGTCTCTTCTTGAATAAAAATAGAACGGATTTTACGTCTCAGCGCTGAATTGTAACACCTGGTGACGTGTAGCTGTTGAAACTAATTTATAGGCTGAAAATTCTATAGTTTCCCCATAATATGCTCATCGAAAAGAGTGATTTTGTTAAAGGAAAACACAGGTTTCTAACTCAGTACAATGTCAGAGAGTTTGAAATTGCCGCCTGTTTCACAACGTAAAATTCCGAGGATTTAAATGAAAATTTATTCTAATATTTTATTCTGCGTTTTCTACTTAACATAAGGCTCTTCCGCCGATTTAAGCCACCGTACACAGTTCGAGATGTCCACCGTGTACGGTAAAATTGGAAATCTCAACCATCGGTTCAGGCATCGGTTTCTGATACCCGCCGTATCCGAGATAGTTTTTCGCAATAAACAGTGAACAAATGTTCGCCGTAAACTGTCCATTGCCACAAAAATATTTAAATATCGGCAATAAAGCAGTATGCATTTGTCCACAAAAATTTCCAGCTAGCAAATCAGGCTGATATTGCTATGCGACTAATCATAAGATTTTGCCTGAAATTGACCTGTACATTGTACATGATTAACGGGGAGTGGGAACACAAGTATGCACTTGTTGAAGTTACTCAACACGAAAGTATTCTGCCCGGTTGGAATGATGCTCCTTTCGTCATCACGTGCAAGACAAGTATATAAACCAAACCAGACCGTTCAACAGCATCAGTAAGCCAACATGAACGCTCCAGTAAGTATTCGACGTCTGTTGAAGCACCTTGAACGTCCTACATTTAAAGACGTTCAATACGTGCACTTTTATCTAGTGTCAGACTAATATACACAAGTGTGTACTGTTGTATAAAAGCACGCTTTATTTACTCCGAAAAGCGCAATGCTTTTTAGTAGGAATGAACAGCACTTCAATTCAGTGTGTAAGGCACTGACTCGTGCTACAATTATACACGTTGTACACAAAAACAATTTTTGGCGCACACGCATATTTGACACATCTCGGACATTTTTTCACAGGTTTCATTGAGTTCGTCGTGCATTGAATTTTGATTCGATTAACTTACTTTTTCAGGTCCTTTTTGCCGCAGTCGTCTGCCTGTTCCGATACGGTTCAGCCACGTACTCCCAGCACAGTACCAGCTTTGCAGGACCCGTCGGCTACAATGGACCTCACGCTGTTCCCGTTGTGCTTTCAAGTGGTCACATCGCTGACACACAAGAGGTCGCCGCTGCCAGAGACGCTCACTACGCTGCTCTTTCCAAAGCCCAAGCTCTATCCGGATTCGGATACGGCGCATCCGCACAAGACCTAAGTGCTCATGGCGCAGCCGTCTTTGACGGAAACGCATACAACGGACCGTTAGCTGCACCCGTCGTACTGTCCAGCGGTTAATTGGCCGACACAAGGGACGTCGCCGCAGCTAAGAATGCTCACTTCTCCGCCCTGCAATCAGCTAAGACTAACTCTAGAATCGCGAGTGGATACGGGTCCGTCTTCGGTGCATTCGCTGAAGAAGCAGGACACAACAGCGGTGCTGGGGCAAATTTCGTAGGCAGCTCTTACCACGGACCGCTTGCCGCACCAGTCGTACTATCGTCAGGATACATCGCCGATACTGAAGCAGTAGCCGCTGCTAAGGGTGCCCACTTCACTGCCTTGTCAGAGGCTTCCGCCAACTCTGGCTACCACAGTGCCGGCAGCTCCAGCGGCAAACACTGGGCCTAGTCAATTCTCATGTCTCTAAAAGAGAGTTAGTAAACCTAATCGTACCACCTGTCATAATGTTATTTGTTACAAACTTGTTCACTACTTGATGCAATAAATTATTAATAACATACTTGCGTTTGCCTAGAAAATTGTCTGTCGCCTATTTCGAAATGTGTCAAGCGAATATGCCAAATCTCAGTTTAATCTGTCAATCGTATTGACAAAAACATTCCTCATTCATTTCTTTACAATTACATATTTTGCCATTTCTGAGAAAAGTCTGCGACTGGTATAGAAACCACAGTTTCATGTTTCTAGAACTGACCATCAATATTAACTCTTTCTCACTGTACGCGCTCCTCCATGAAAATGATACTCCAATAAGAATTCACCACAATAAGGAAGTGCAACATACGATAATGAAAGTTTCAGCCGGATTTCAATTAAACAGTCGTTTGCCTTACTGCTGCTGTTGCGCTTGGAGACAGTGGCAAACGTAACGTCAAGTATATAAAATTATGAAATTCTGAAAGAACGCAAAATTTTAATTCACATCATTAGCGAATTCAACTACAGGGCGAAAGGTAAATATCGGTATGGAGAACCATACATGACTTCCATGTTCTAAGATTTATATTTAAAATCATTTTCGAATTGAAATATTTCTATAGAAACAACTTCTTTCTATTTATTGCTTCAGCCTTAACCACAGTACTGTGGCCACTAACGTATACACCTCACGTTATCGCACTCGAATTTTACCGATGATGGCAGTCGATGGCACAGCCGAAACGTCTGGTTTTGCAGAAAATATTGGACTACGGCCAAACAGCACGAGAAGTAATTGTAACAACAAAATACTTCTATGTTGCCGATAACGAAGTAAACTTATAAAAAATTATCCCTCCACTTTCAACTATAATTTTCATTTATATAAAATTACCTCCACCCCGTATATCTAGCCTCTTCATTTATAGGTATTTCGTCTAAGTATCTACAGTGGATTATTATGATTTTCTTATCAGGATACTGTATTTATAAAATTTATGTACTTTACTCTTGGTAAAACATAAAACGTTGCAGGTAAACGACCTTTCCCCAGAATCCGATCTTCACTAAAATCAACAGGCCTTGCGAACTCTACCAGTGAGGCGCACATGCAAACAATTATTCGATTCTGTTTGAATGTGAGGCAGTTACAGTTGGTCATAGAAAACATTACCATTGTTAAAACATAAAACGTTGCTGGTAAACTACCCCTTCCTCTTAACCGATCTTCACGAAAATCAACCGTCAGGGAGTACATTATAATTCATGCAAGTATGCAAAACATTATTTGATTCTGTTTGAATTTACGGCAGTTATTGTTCGTCAAAATAAAAATTACCCTAGTTAAACATATAACGTTGCAGGTAATTTACCCTCTCCCATAACCCATTTCACCACAAACAATTTGGCTTGAGTCCTCTACAATTCAGGGACGTAAGCAAAACAAAATTTGATTCTGTTTGAATTTACGGCTGTTATTGTTCACCATAAGAAAAATGTTACACGCAGACAGATAGATGGACAGACACACACACATATTTTTCGAAAAATGACTTTTCTTCATGTTTTGAGGGTAGTACAATCAGAATCAGCAATTATCTCGAACCGGATTTTTATCGCCATGACCATACTTCCATTTCCTTATGGAACGTGGAAGTAAAAAAGGTAATCTTGCCGTCACCCGGTAGTCGTTCTGTACCGGAATCGCTATAAGGTCAGTAAACGTAGCATTTATACCGATCTATTTGTTTAACGATCCCAATGGAGACACTGTATTGAAGCTTTCGACCTTAGCCAGGAGCCAGGACTTCATCGTGAACGTTATCAATTGATGGCATCTTGAAGAGATTCTATGTGCGATTATATTCTACGAAGTCGATTTTCCCGATACGTCTGGCCGATAAGATTTTGCCCAAATTCATGTAGTTCTTGTCGATCCAATAAAGTGGCAAAGGGGGGCCGCTTAAAGCATGGACAACACTAGTCGTATCCAAAGTCGTGCCGCTGACAATTATCTCGGTAAGCGCTAATTTTTACTGCGAACTGTCTACGCGGCCTATTCCAAATCGATCGCTGGAATCCAATGCGCACGTGCCACCAAGTATCAGTCAAGACTCATATAGGACAAGGCAAAAGAATTTTGAAAACTCTTGAGATTTTCTAAAGCAGTTCTTGTTACGTCCTAAACAAAAATGTCTTACTGCTTCCGGAACTCTTATACAAGTTAAAAATATCGTGGTAAGTTAAGAGCGTTAGTGCTGCAACCTAATCTGGCGCTTGGTGCGTTTCTGAATTTTGCTAAGTAGCCTACGTGACATTGTCAGTACGGCAGTATCAACGTTAAGTTCATGGGCACACAGAACGGTCTCTTCTTGAATAAAAATAGAACGGATTTTACGTCTCAGCGCTGAATTGTAACACCTGGTGACGTGTAGCTGTTGAAACTAATTTATAGGCTGAAAATTCTATAGTATCCCCATAATATGCTCATCGAAAAGAGTGATTTTGTTAAAGGAAAACACAGGTTTCTAACTCAGTACAATGTCAGAGAGTTTGAAATTGCCGCCTGTTTCACAACGTAAAATTCCGAGGATTTAAATGAAAATTTATTCTAATATTTTATTCTGCGTTTTCTACTTAACATAAGGCTCTTCCGCCGATTTAAGCCACCGTACACAGTTCGAGATGTCCACCGTGTACGGTAAAATTGGAAATCTCAACCATCGGTTCAGGCATCGGTTTCTGATACCCGCCGTATCCGAGATAGTTTTTCGCAATAAACAGTGAACAAATGTTCGCCGTAAACTGTCCATTGCCACAAAAATATTTAAATATCGGCAATAAAGCAGTATGCATTTGTCCACAAAAATTTCCAGCTAGCAAATCAGGCTGATATTGCTATGCGACTAATCATAAGATTTTGCCTGAAATTGACCTGTACATTGTACATGATTAACGGGGAGTGGGAACACAAGTATGCACTTGTTGAAGTTACTCAACACGAAAGTATTCTGCCCGGTTGGAATGATGCTCCTTTCGTCATCACGTGCAAGACAAGTATATAAACCAAACCAGACCGTTCAACAGCATCAGTAAGCCAACATGAACGCTCCAGTAAGTATTCGACGTCTGTTGAAGCACCTTGAACGTCCTACATTTAAAGACGTTCAATACGTGCACTTTTATCTAGTGTCAGACTAATAGACACAAGTGTGTGCTGTTTTATAAAAGCACGCTTTATTTACTCCGAAAAGCGCAATGCTTTTTAGTAGGAATTTACAATTCAGTGTGTAAGGCACTGACTCGTGCTACAATTATACAGGTTGTACACAAAAACAATTTTTGGCGCACACGTATATTTGACACATCTCGGACATTTTTTCACAGGTTTCATTGAGTTCGTCGTGCATTGAATTTTGATTCGATTAACTTACTTTTTCAGGTCCTTTTTGCCGCAGTCGTCTGCCTGTTCCGATACGGTTCAGCCACGTACTCCCAGCACAGTACCGGCTTTGCAGGACCCGTCGGCTACAATGGACCTCACGCTGTTCCCGTTGTGCTTTCAAGTGGTCACATCGCTGACACACAAGAGGTCGCCGCTGCCAGAGACGCTCACTACGCTGCTCTTTGCAAAGCCCAAGCTCTATCCGGATACGGATACGGCGCAACCGCACAAGACCTAAGTGCTCATGGCGCAGCCGTCTTTGACGGAAACGCATACAACGGACCGTTAGCTGCACCCGTCGTACTGTCCAGCGGTTACTTGGCCGACACAAGGGACGTCGCCGCAGCTAAGAATGCTCACTTCTCCGCCCTGCAATCAGCTAAGACTAACTCTAGAATCGCGAGTGGATACGGGTCCGGTTTCGGTGCATTCGCTGAAGAAGCAGGACACAACAGTGGTGCTGGAGCAAATTTCGGAGGCAGCTCTTACCACGGACCGCTCGCCGCACCAGTCGTACTATCGTCAGGATACATCGCCGATACTGAAGCAGTAGCCGCTGCTAAGGGTGCCCACTTCACTGCCTTGTCAGAGGCTTCCGCCAACTCTGGCTACCACAGTGCCGGCAGCTCCAGCGGCAAACACTGGGCCTAGTCAATTCTCATGTCTCTAAAAGAGAGTTAGTAAACCTAATCGTACCACCTGTCATAATGTTATTTGTTACAAACTTGTTCACTACTTGATGCAATAAATTATTAATAACATACTTGCGTTTGCCTAGAAAATTGTCTGTCGCCTATTTCGAAATGTGTCAAGCGAATATGCCAAATCTCAGTTTAATCTGTCAATCGTATTGACAAAAACATTCCTCATTCATTTCTTTACAATTACATCTTTTGCCATTTCTGAGAAAAGTCTGCGACTGGTATAGAAACCACAGTTTCATGTTTCTAGAACTGACCATCAATATTAACTCTTTCTCACTGTACGCGCTCCTCCATGAAAATGATACTCCAATAAGAATTCACCACAATAAGGAAGTGCAACATACGATAATGAAAGTTTCAGCCGGATTTCAATTAAACAGTCGTTTGCCTTACTGCTGCTGTTGCGCTTGGAGACAGTGGCAAACGTAACGTCAAGTATATAAAATTATGAAATTCTGAAAGAACGCAAAATTTTAATTCACATCATTAGCGAATTCAACTACAGGGCGAAAGGTAAATATCGGTATGGAGAACCATACATGACTTCCATGTTCTAAGATTTATATTTAAAATCATTTTCGAATTGAAATATTTCTATAGAAACTACTTCTTTCTACTTATTGCTTCAGCCTTAACCACAGTACTGTGGCCACTAACGTATACACCTCACGTTATCGCACTCGAATTTTACCGATGATGGCAGTCGATGGCACAGCCGAAACGTCTGGTTTTGCAGAAAATATTGGACTACGGCCAAACAGCACGTGAAGGAATTGTAACAACAAAATACTTCTATGTTGCCGATAACGAAGTAAACTTATAAAAAATTATCCCTCCACTTTCAACTATAATTTTCATTTATAGAAAATTACCTCCACCCCGTATATCTAGCCTCTTCATTTATAGGTATTTCGTCTAAGTATCTACAGTGGATTATTATGATTTTATTATCAGGATACTGTATGTATAAAATTTATGTGCTTTACTTTTGGTAAAACATATAATGTTGCTGGTAAACGACCTTTCCCCAGAATCCGATCTTCACCAAAATCAACAGGCCTTGCGAACTCTACCAGTGAGGCGCACATGCAAACAATTTTCGATTCTGTTTGAATGTGAGGCAGTTACAGTTGGTCATAGAAAACATTACCATTGTTAAAACATAAAACGTTGCTGGTAAACTACCCCTTCCTCTTAACCGATCTTCACGAAAATCAACCGTCAGGGAGTACATTATAATTCATGCAAGTATGCAAAACATTATTTGATTCTGTTTGAATTTACGGCAGTTATTGTTCGTCAAAATAAAAATTACCCTAGTTAAACATATAACGTTGCAGGTAATTTACCCTCTCCCATAACCCATCTTCACCACAAACAATTTGGCTTGAGTCCTCTACAATTCAGGGACGTAAGCAAAACAAAATTTGATTCTGTTTGAATTTACGGCTGTTATTGTTCACCATAAGAAAAATGTTACACGCAGACAGATAGATGGACAGACACACACACATATTTTTCGAAAAATGACTTTTCTTCATGTTTTGAGGGTAGTACAATCAGAATCAGCAATTATCTCGAACCGGATTTTTATCGCCATGACCATACTTCCATTTCCTTATGGAACGTGGAAGTAAAAAAGGTAATCTTGCCGTCACCCGCTAGTCGTTCTGTACCGGAATCGCTATAAGGTCAGTAAACGTAGCATTTATACCGATCTATTTGTTTAACGATCCCAATGGAGACACTGTATTGAAGCTTTCGACCTTAGCGAGGAGCCAGGACTTCATCGTGAACGTTATCAATTGATGGCATCTTGAAGAGATTCTATGTGCGATTATATTCTACGAAGTCGATTTTCCCGATACGTCTGGCCGATAAGATTTTGCCCAAATTCATGCAGTTCTTGTCGATCCAATTAAGTGGCAAAGGGGGGCCGCTTAAAGCACGGACAGCACTAGTCGTATCCAAAGTCGTGCCGCTGACAATTATCTCGGTAAGCGCTAATTTTTACTGCGAACTGTCTACGCGGCCTATTCCAAATCGATCGCTGGAATCCAATGCGCACGTGCCACCAAGTATCAGTCAAGACTCATATAGGACAATCCAAAAGAATTTCGAAAACTCTTGAGATTTTCTAAAGCAGTTCTTGTTACGTCCTAAACAAAAATGTCTTACTGCTTCCGGAACTCTTATACAAGTTAAAAATATCGTGGTAAGTTAAGAGCGTTAGTGCTGCAACCTAATCTGGCGCTTGGTGCGTTTCTGAATTTTGCTAAGTAGCCTACGTGACATTGTCAGTACGGCAGTATCAACGTTAAGTTCATGGGCACACAGAACGGTCTCTTCTTGAATAAAAATAGAACGGATTTTACGTCTCAGCGCTGAATTGTAACACCTGGTGACGTGTAGCTGTTGAAACTAATTTATAGGCTGAAAATTCTATAGTTTCCCCATAATATGCTCATCGAAAAGAGTGATTTTGTTAAAGGAAAACACAGGTTTCTAACTCAGTACAATGTCAGAGAGTTTGAAATTGCCGCCTGTTTCACAACGTAAAATTCCGAGGATTTAAATGAAAATTTATTCTAATATTTTATTCTGCGTTTTCTACTTAACATAAGGCTCTTCCGCCGATTTAAGCCACCGTACACAGTTCGAGATGTCCACCGTGTACGGTAAAATTGGAAATCTCAACCATCGGTTCAGGCATCGGTTTCTGATACCCGCCGTATCCGAGATAGTTTTTCGCAATAAACAGTGAACAAATGTTCGCCGTAAACTGTCCATTGCCACAAAAATATTTAAATATCGGCAATAAAGCAGTATGCATTTGTCCACAAAAATTTCCAGCTAGCAAATCAGGCTGATATTGCTATGCGACTAATCATAAGATTTTGCCTGAAATTGACCTGTACATTGTACATGATTAACGGGGAGTGGGAACACAAGTATGCACTTGTTGAAGTTACTCAACACGAAAATATTCTGCCCGGTTGGAATGATGCTCCTTTCGTCATCACGTGCAAGACAAGTATATAAACCAAACCAGACCGTTCAACAGCATCAGTAAGCCAACATGAACGCTCCAGTAAGTATTCGACGTCTGTTGAAGCACCTTGAACGTCCTACATTTAAAGACGTTCAATACGTGCACTTTTATCTAGTGTCAGACTAATATACACAAGTGTGTGCTGTTGTATAAAAGCACGCTTTATTTACTCCGAAAAGCGCAATGCTTTTTAGTAGGAATGAACAGCACTTCAATTCAGTGTGTAAGGCACTGACTCGTGCTACAATTATACACGTTGTACACAAAAACAATTTTTGGCGCACACGCATATTTGACACATCTCGGACATTTTTTCACAGGTTTCATTGATTTCGTCGTGCATTGAATTTTGATTCGATTAACTTACTTTTTCAGGTCCTTTTTGCCGCAGTCGTCTGCCTGTTCCGATACGGTTCAGCCACGTACTCCCAGCACAGTACCAGCTTTGCAGGACCCGTCGGCTACAATGGACCTCACGCTGTTCCCGTTGTGCTTTCAAGTGGTCACATCGCTGACACACAAGAGGTCGCCGCTGCCAGAGACGCTCACTACGCTGCTCTTTCCAAAGCCCAAGCTCTATCCGGATTCGGATACGGCGCATCCGCACAAGACCTAAGTGCTCATGGCGCAGCCGTCTTTGACGGAAACGCATACAACGGACCGTTAGCTGCACCCGTCGTACTGTCCAGCGGTTAATTGGCCGACACAAGGGACGTCGCCGCAGCTAAGAATGCTCACTTCTCCGCCCTGCAATCAGCTAAGACTAACTCTAGAATCGCGAGTGGATACGGGTCCGTCTTCGGTGCATTCGCTGAAGAAGCAGGACACAACAGCGGTGCTGGGGCAAATTTCGGAGGCAGCTCTTACCACGTACCGCTCGCCGCACCAGTCGTACTATCGTCAGGATACATCGCCGATACTGAAGCAGTAGCCGCTGCTAAGGGTGCCCACTTCACTGCCTTGTCAGAGGCTTCCGCCAACTCTGGCTACCACAGTGCAGGCAGCTCCAGCGGCAAACACTGGGCCTAGTCAATTCTCATGTCTCTAAAAGAGAGTTAGTAAACCTAATCGTACCACCTGTCATAATGTTATTTGTTACAAACTTGTTCACTACTTGATGCAATAAACTATTAATAACATACTTGCGTTTGCCTAGAAAATTGTCTGTCGCCTATTTCGAAATGTGTCAAGCGAATATGCCAAATCTCAGTTTAATCTGTCAATCGTATTGACAAAAACATTCCTCATTCATTTCTTTACAATTACATCTTTTGCCATTTGTGAGAAAAGTCTGCGACTGGTATAGAAACCACAGTTTCATGTTTCTAGAACTGACCATCAATATTAACTTTTTCTCACTGTACGCGCTCCTCCATGAAAATGATACTCCAATAAGAATTCACCACAATAAGGAAGTGCAACATACGATAATGAAAGTTTCAGCCGGATTTCAATTAAACAGTCGTTTGCCTTACTGCTGCTGTTGCGCTTGGAGACAGTGGCAAACGTAACGTCAAGTATATAAAATTATGAAATTTTGAAAGAACGCAAAATTTTAATTTACATCATTAGCGAATTCAAGTACAGGGCGAAAGGTAAATATCGGTATGGAGAACCATACATGACTTCCATGTTCTACGATTTATATTTAAAATCATTTTCGAATTGAAATATTTCTATAGAAACTACTTCTTTCTACTTATTTCTTCAGCCTTAACCACAGTACTGTGGCCACTAACGTATACACCTCACGTTATCGCACTCGAATTTTACCGATGATGGCAGTCGATGGCACAGCCGAAACGTCTGGTTTTGCAGAAAATATTGGTCTACGGCCAAACAGCACGTGAAGGAATTGTTACAACAAAATACTTCTATGTTGCCGATAACGAAGTAAACTTATAAAAAATTATCCCTCCACTTTCAACTATAATTTTCATTTATAGAAAATTACCTCCACCCCGTATATCTAGCCTCTTCATTTATAGGTATTTCGTCTAAGTATCTACAGTGGATTATTATGATTTTCTTATCAGGATACTGTATTTATAAAATTTATGTGCTTTACTCTTGGTAAAACATAAAACGTTGCAGGTAAACGACCTTTCCCCAGAATCCGATCTTCACCAAAATCAACAGGCCTTGCGAACTCTACAAGTGAGGCGCACATGCAAACAATTATTCGATTCTGTTTGAATGTGAGGCAGTTACCGTTGGTCATAGAAAACATTACCATTGTTAAAACATAAAACGTTGCTGGTAAACTACCCCTTCCTCTTAACCGATCTTCACGAAAATCAACCGTCAGGGAGTACATTATAATTCATGCAAGTATGCAAAACATTATTTGATTCCGTTTGAATTTACGGCAGTTATTGTTCGTCAAATTAAAAATTACCCTAGCTAAACATATAACGTTGCATGTAATTTACCCTCTCCCATAACCCATCTTCACCACAAACAATTTGGCTTGAGTCCTCTACAATTCAGGGACGTAAGCAAAACAAAATTTGATTCTGTTTGAATTTACGGCTGTTATTGTTCACCATAAGAAAAATGTTACACGCAGACAGATAGATGGACAGACACACACACATATTTTTCGAAAAATGACTTTTCTTCATGTTTTGAGGGTAGTACAATCAGAATCAGCAATTATCTCGAACCGGATTTTTATCGCCATGACCATACTTCCATTTCCTTATGGAACGTGGAAGTAAAAAAGGTAATATTACCGTCACCCGGTAGTCGTTCTGTACCGGAATCGCTATAAGGTCAGTAAACGTAGCATTTATACCGATCTATTTGTTTAACGATCCCAATGGAGACACTGTATTGAAGCTTTCGACCTTAGCCAGGAGCCAGGACTTCATCGTGAACGTTATCAATTTATGGCATCTTGAAGAGATTCTATGTGCGATTATATTCTACGAAGTCGATTTTCCCGATACGTCTGGCCGATAATATTTCGCCCAAATTCATGCAGTTCTTGTCGAACCAATTAAGTGGCAAAGGGGGGCCGCTTAAAGCACGGACAACACTAGTCGTATCCAAAGTCGTGCCGCTGACAATTATCTCGGTAAGCGCTAATTTTTACTGCGAACTGTCTACGCGGCCTATTCCAAATCGATCGCCGGAATCCAATGCGCACGTGCCACCAAGTATCAGTCAAGACTCATATAGGACAAGGCAAAAGAATTTTGAAAACTCTTGAGATTTTCTAAAGCAGTTCTTGTTACGTCCTAAACAAAAATGTCTTACTGCTTCCGGAACTCTTATACAAGTTAAAAATATCGTGGTAAGTTAAGAGCGTTAGCGCTGCAACCTAATCTGGCGCTTGGTGCGTTTCTGAATTTTGCTAAGTAGCCCACGTGACATTGTCAGTACGGCAGTATCAACGTTAAGTTCATGGGCACACAGAACGGTCTCTTCTTGAATAAAAATAGAACGGATTTTACGTCTCAGCGCTGAATTGTAACACCTGGTGACGTGTAGCTGTTGAAACTAATTTATAGGCTGAAAATTCTATAGTTTCCCCATAATATGCTCATCGAAAAGAGTGATTTTGTTAAAGGAAAACACAGGTTTCTAACTCAGTACAATGTCAGAGAGTTTGAAATTGCCGCCTGTTTCACAACGTAAAATTCCGAGGATTTAAATGAAAATTTATTCTAATATTTTATTCTGCGTTTTCTACTTAACATAAGGCTCTTCCGCCGATTTAAGCCACCGTACACAGTTCGAGATGTCCACCGTGTACGGTAAAATTGGAAATCTCAACCATCGGTTCAGGCATCGGTTTCTGATACCCGCCGTATCCGAGATAGTTTTTCGCAATAAACAGTGAACAAATGTTCGCCGTAAACTGTCCATTGCCACAAAAATATTTAAATATCGGCAATAAAGCAGTATGCATTTGTCCACAAAAATTTCCAGCTAGCAAATCAGGCTGATATTGCTATGCGACTAATCATAAGATTTTGCCTGAAATTGACCTGTACATTGTACATGATTAACGGGGAGTGGGAACACAAGTATGCACTTGTTGAAGTTACTCAACACGAAAGAATTCTGCCCGGTTGGAATTATGCTCCTTTCGTCATCACGTGCAAGACAAGTATATAAACCAAACCAGACCGTTCAACAGCATCAGTAAGCCAACATGAACGCTCCAGTAAGTATTCGACGTCTGTTGAAGCACCTTGAACGTCCTACATTTAAAGACGTTCAATACGTGCACTTTTATCTAGTGTCAGACTAATAGACACAAGTGTGTGCTGTTGTATAAAAGCACGCTTTATTTACTCCGAAAAGCGCAATGCTTTTTAGTAGGAATGAACAGCACTTCAATTCAGTGTGTAAGGCACTGACTCGTGCTACAATTATACACGTTGTACACAAAAACAATTTTTGGCGCACACGCATATTTGACACATCTCGGACATTTTTTCACAGGTTTCATTGATTTCGTCGTGCATTGAATTTTGATTCGATTAACTTACTTTTTCAGGTCCTTTTTGCCGCAGTCGTCTGCCTGTTCCGATACGGTTCAGCCACGTACTCCCAGCACAGTACCAGCTTTGCAGGACCCGTCGGCTACAATGGACCTCACGCTGTTCCCGTTGTGCTTTCAAGTGGTCACATCGCTGACACACAAGAGGTCGCCGCTGCCAGAGACGCTCACTACGCTGCTATTTCCAAAGCCCAAGCTCTATCCGGATACGGATACGGCGCATCCGCACAAGACCTAAGTGCTCATGGCGCAGCCGTCTTTGACGGAAACGCATACAACGGACCGTTAGCTGCACCCGTCGTACTGTCCAGCGGTTACTTGGCCGACACAAGGGACGTCGCCGCAGCTAAGAATGCTCACTTCTCCGCCCTGCAATCAGCTAAGACTAACTCTAGAATCGCGAGTGGATACGGGTCCGGTTTCGGTGCATTCGCTGAAGAAGCAGGACACAACAGCGGTGCTGGAGCAAATTTCGGAGGCAGCTCTTACCACGGACCGCTCGCCGCACCAGTCGCACTATCGTCAGGTTACATCGCCGATACTGAAGCAGTAGCCGCTGCTAAGGGTGCCCACTTCACTGCCTTGTCAGAGGCTTCCGCCAACTCTGGCTACCACAGTGCCGGCAGATCCAGCGGCAAACACTGGGCCTAGTCAATTCTCATGTCTCTAAAAGAGAGTTAGTAAACCTAATCGTACCACCTGTCATAATGTTATTTGTTACAAACTTGTTCACTACTTGATGCAATAAACTATTAATAACATACTTGCGTTTGCCTAGAAAATTGTCTGTCGCCTATTTCGAAATGTGTCAAGCGAATATGCCAAATCTCAGTTTAATCTGTCAATCGTATTGACAAAAACATTCCTCATTCATTTCTTTACAATTACATCTTTTGCCATTTCTGAGAAAAGTCTGCGACTGGTATAGAAACCACAGTTTCATGTTTCTAGAACTGACCATCAATATTAACTCTTTCTCACTGTACGCGCTCCTCCATGAAAATGATACTCCAATAAGAATTCACCACAATAAGGAAGTGCAACATACGATAATGAAAGTTTCAGCCGGATTTCAATTAAACAGTCGTTTGCCTTACTGCTGCTGTTGCGCTTGGAGACAGTGGCAAACGTAACGTCAAGTATATAAAATTATGAAATTCTGAAAGAACGCAAAATTTTAATTCACATCATTAGCGAATTCAACTACAGGGCGAAAGGTAAATATCGGTATGGAGAACCATACATGACTTCCATGTTCTAAGATTTATATTTAAAATCATTTTCGAATTGAAATATTTCTATAGAAACTACTTCTTTCTACTTATTGCTTCAGCCTTAACCACAGTACTGTGGCCACTAACGTATACACCTCACGTTATCGCACTCGAATTTTACCGATGATGGCAGTCGATGGCACAGCCGAAACGTCTGGTTTTGCAGAAAATATTGGACTACGGCCAAACAGCACGTGAAGGAATTGTAACAACAAAATACTTCTATGTTGCCGATAACGAAGTAAACTTATAAAAAATTATCCCTCCACTTTCAACTATAATTTTCATTTATAGAAAATTACCTCCACCCCGTATATCTAGCCTCTTCATTTATAGGTATTTCGTCTAAGTATCTACAGTGGATTATTATGATTTTATTATCAGGATACTGTATGTATAAAATTTATGTGCTTTACTTTTGGTAAAACATAAAATGTTGCTGGTAAACGACCTTTCCCCAGAATCCGATCTTCACCAAAATCAACAGGCCTTGCGAACTCTACCAGTGAGGCGCACATGCAAACAATTTTCGATTCTGTTTGAATGTGAGGCAGTTACAGTTGGTCATAGAAAACATTACCATTGTTAAAACATAAAACGTTGCTGGTAAACTACCCCTTCCTCTTAACCGATCTTCACGAAAATCAACCGTCAGGGAGTACATTATAATTCATGCAAGTATGCAAAACATTATTTGATTCTGTTTGAATTTACGGCAGTTATTGTTCGTCAAAATAAAAATTACCCTAGTTAAACATATAACGTTGCAGGTAATTTACCCTCTCCCATAACCCATCTTCACCACAAACAATTTGGCTTGAGTCCTCTACAATTCAGGGACGTAAGCAAAACAAAATTTGATTCTGTTTGAATTTACGGCTGTTATTGTTCACCATAAGAAAAATGTTACACGCAGACAGATAGATGGACAGACACACACACATATTTTTCGAAAAATGACTTTTCTTCATGTTTTGAGGGTAGTACAATCAGAATCAGCAATTATCTCGAACCGGATTTTTATCGCCATGACCATACTTCCATTTCCTTATGGAACGTGGAAGTAAAAAAGGTAATCTTGCCGTCACCCGGTAGTCGTTCTGTACCGGAATCGCTATAAGGTCAGTAAACGTAGCATTTATACCGATCTATTTGTTTAACGATCCCAATGGAGACACTGTATTGAAGCTTTCGACCTTAGCGAGGAGCCAGGACTTCATCGTGAACGTTATCAATTGATGGCATCTTGAAGAGATTCTATGTGCGATTATATTCTACGAAGTCGATTTTCCCGATACGTCTGGCCGATAAGATTTTGCCCAAATTCATGCAGTTCTTGTCGATCCAATTAAGTGGCAAAGGGGGGCCGCTTAAAGCACGGACAACACTAGTCGTATCCAAAGTCGTGCCGCTGACAATTATCTCGGTAAGCGCTAATTTTTACTGCGAACTGTCTACGCGGCCTATTCCAAATCGATCGCTGGAATCCAATGCGCACGTGCCACCAAGTATCAGTCAAGACTCATATAGGACAAGCCAAAAGAATTTCGAAAACTCTTGAGATTTTCTAAAGCAGTTCTTGTTACGTCCTAAACAAAAATGTCTTACTGCTTCCGGAACTCTTATACAAGTTAAAAATATCGTGGTAAGTTAAGAGCGTTAGTGCTGCAACCTAATCTGGCGCTTGGTGCGTTTCTGAATTTTGCTAAGTAGCCTACGTGACATTGTCAGTACGGCAGTATCAACGTTAAGTTCATGGGCACACAGAACGGTCTCTTCTTGAATAAAAATAGAACGGATTTTACGTCTCAGCGCTGAATTGTAACACCTGGTGACGTGTAGCTGTTGAAACTAATTTATAGGCTAAAAAATTCTATAGTTTCCCCATAATATGCTCATCGAAAAGAGTGATTTTGTTAAAGGAAAACACAGGTTTCTAACTCAGTACAATGTCAGAGAGTTTGAAATTGCCGCCTGTTTCACAACGTAAAATTCCGAGGATTTAAATGAAAATTTATTCTAATATTTTATTCTGCGTTTTCTACTTAACATAAGGCTCTTCCGCCGATTTAAGCCACCGTACACAGTTCGAGATGTCCACCGTGTACGGTAAAATTGGAAATCTCAACCATCGGTTCAGGCATCGGTTTCTGATACCCGCCGTATCCGAGATAGTTTTTCGCAATAAACAGTGAACAAATGTTCGCCGTAAACTGTCCATTGCCACAAAAATATTTAAATATCGGCAATAAAGCAGTATGCATTTGTCCACAAAAATTTCCAGCTAGCAAATCAGGCTGATATTGCTATGCGACTAATCATAAGATTTTGCCTGAAATTGACCTGTACATTGTACATGATTAACGGGGAGTGGGAACACAAGTATGCACTTGTTGAAGTTACTCAACACGAAAATATTCTGCCCGGTTGGAATGATGCTCCTTTCGTCATCACGTGCAAGACAAGTATATAAACCAAACCAGACCGTTCAACAGCATCAGTAAGCCAACATGAACGCTCCAGTAAGTATTCGACGTCTGTTGAAGCACCTTGAACGTCCTACATTTAAAGACGTTCAATACGTGCACTTTTATCTAGTGTCAGACTAATATACACAAGTGTATGCTGTTGTATAAAAGCACGCTTTATTTACTCCGAAAAGCGCAATGCTTTTTAGTAGGAATGAACAGCACTTCAATTCAGTGTGTAAGGCACTGACTCGTGCTACAATTATACACGTTGTACACAAAAACAATTTTTGGCGCACACGCATATTTGACACATCTCGGACATTTTTTCACAGGTTTCATTGATTTCGTCGTGCATTGAATTTTGATTCGATTAACTTACTTTTTCAGGTCCTTTTTGCCGCAGTCGTCTGCCTGTTCCGATACGGTTCAGCCACGTACTCCCAGCACAGTACCAGCTTTGCAGGACCCGTCGGCTACAATGGACCTCACGCTGTTCCCGTTGTGCTTTCAAGTGGTCACATCGCTGACACACAAGAGGTCGCCGCTGCCAGAGACGCTCACTACGCTGCTCTTTCCAAAGCCCAAGCTCTATCCGGATTCGGATACGGCGCATCCGCACAAGACCTAAGTGCTCATGGCGCAGCCGTCTTTGACGGAAACGCATACAACGGACCGTTAGCTGCACCCGTCGTACTGTCCAGCGGTTAATTGGCCGACACAAGGGACGTCGCCGCAGCTAAGAATGCTCACTTCTCCGCCCTGCAATCAGCTAAGACTAACTCTAGAATCGCGAGTGGATACGGGTCCGTCTTCGGTGCATTCGCTGAAGAAGCAGGACACAACAGCGGTGCTGGGGCAAATTTCGGAGGCAGCTCTTACCACGGACCGCTCGCCGCACCAGTCGTACTATCGTCAGGATACATCGCCGATACTGAAGCAGTAGCCGCTGCTAAGGGTGCCCACTTCACTGCCTTGTCAGAGGCTTCCGCCAACTCTGGCTACCACAGTGCAGGCAGCTCCAGCGGCAAACACTGGGCCTAGTCAATTCTCATGTCTCTAAAAGAGAGTTAGTAAACCTAATCGTACCACCTGTCATAATGTTATTTGTTACAAACTTGTTCACTACTTGATGCAATAAACTATTAATAACATACTTGCGTTTGCCTAGAAAATTGTCTGTCGCCTATTTCGAAATGTGTCAAGCGAATATGCCAAATCTCAGTTTAATCTGTCAATCGTATTGACAAAAACATTCCTCATTCATTTCTTTACAATTACATCTTTTGCCATTTCTGAGAAAAGTCTGCGACTGGTATAGAAACCACAGTTTCATGTTTCTAGAACTGACCATCAATATTAACTTTTTCTCACTGTACGCGCTCCTCCATGAAAATGATACTCCAATAAGAATTCACCACAATAAGGAAGTGCAACATACGATAATGAAAGTTTCAGCCGGATTTCAATTAAACAGTCGTTTGCCTTACTGCTGCTGTTGCGCTTGGAGACAGTGGCAAACGTAACGTCAAGTATATAAAATTATGATATTTTGAAAGAACGCAAAATTTTAATTTACATCATTAGCGAATTCAAGTACAGGGCGAAAGGTAAATATCGGTATGGAGAACCATACATTACTTCCATGTTCTACGATTTATATTTAAAATCATTTTCGAATTGAAATATTTCTATAGAAACTACTTCTTTCTACTTATTTCTTCAGCCTTAACCACAGTACTGTGGCCACTAACGTATACACCTCACGTTATCGCACTCGAATTTTACCGATGATGGCAGTCGATGGCACAGCCGAAACGTCTGGTTTTGCAGAAAATATTGGTCTACGGCCAAACAGCACGTGAAGGAATTGTTACAACAAAATACTTCTATGTTGCCGATAACGAAGTAAACTTATAAAAAATTATCCCTCCACTTTCAACTATAATTTTCATTTATAGAAAATTACCTCCACCCCGTATATATAGCCTCTTCATTTATAGGTATTTCGTCTAAGTATCTACAGTGGATTATTATGATTTTCTTATCAGGATACTGTATTTATAAAATTTATGTGCTTTACTCTTGGTAAAACATAAAACGTTGCAGGTAAACGACCTTTCCCCAGAATCCGATCTTCACCAAAATCAACAGGCCTTGCGAACTCTACAAGTGAGGCGCACATGCAAACAATTATTCGATTCTGTTTGAATGTGAGGCAGTTACCGTTGGTCATAGAAAACATTACCATTGTTAAAACATAAAACGTTGCTGGTAAACTACCCCTTCCTCTTAACCGATCTTCACGAAAATCAACCGTCAGGGAGTACATTATAATTCATGCAAGTATGCAAAACATTATTTGATTCCGTTTGAATTTACGGCAGTTATTGTTCGTCAAATTAAAAATTACCCTAGCTAAACATATAACGTTGCATGTAATTTACCCTCTCCCATAACCCATCTTCACCACAAACAATTTGGCTTGAGTCCTCTACAATTCAGGGACGTAAGCAAAACAAAATTTGATTCTGTTTGAATTTACGGCTGTTATTGTTCACCATAAGAAAAATGTTACACGCAGACAGATAGATGGACAGACACACACACATATTTTTCGAAAAATGACTTTTCTTCATGTTTTGAGGGTAGTACAATCAGAATCAGCAATTATCTCGAACCGGATTTTTATCGCCATGACCATACTTCCATTTCCTTATGGAACGTGGAAGTAAAAAAGGTAATATTACCGTCACCCGGTAGTCGTTCTGTACCGGAATCGCTATAAGGTCAGTAAACGTAGCATTTATACCGATCTATTTGTTTAACGATCCCAATGGAGACACTGTATTGAAGCTTTCGACCTTAGCCAGGAGCCAGGACTTCATCGTGAACGTTATCAATTTATGGCATCTTGAAGAGATTCTATGTGCGATTATATTCTACGAAGTCGATTTTCCCGATACGTCTGGCCGATAATATTTCGCCCAAATTCATGCAGTTCTTGTCGAACCAATTAAGTGGCAAAGGGGGGCCGCTTAAAGCACGGACAACACTAGTCGTATCCAAAGTCGTGCCGCTGACAATTATCTCGGTAAGCGCTAATTTTTACTGCGAACTGTCTACGCGGCCTATTCCAAATCGATCGCTGGAATCCAATGCGCACGTGCCACCAAGTATCAGTCAAGACTCATATAGGACAAGGCAAAAGAATTTTGAAAACTCTTGAGATTTTCTAAAGCAGTTCTTGTTACGTCCTAAACAAAAATGTCTTACTGCTTCCGGAACTCTTATACAAGTTAAAAATATCGTGGTAAGTTAAGAGCGTTAGCGCTGCAACCTAATCTGGCGCTTGGTGCGTTTCTGAATTTTGCTAAGTAGCCCACGTGACATTGTCAGTACGGCAGTATCAACGTTAAGTTCATGGGCACACAGAACGGTCTCTTCTTGAATAAAAATAGAACGGATTTTACGTCTCAGCGTTGAATTGTAACACCTGGTGACGTGTAGCTGTTGAAACTAATTTATAGGCTGAAAATTCTATAGTTTCCCCATAATATGCTCATCGAAAAGAGTGATTTTGTTAAAGGAAAACACAGGTTTCTAACTCAGTACAATGTCAGAGAGTTTGAAATTGCCGCCTGTTTCACAACGTAAAATTCCGAGGATTTAAATGAAAATTTATTCTAATATTTTATTCTGCGTTTTCTACTTAACATAAGGCTCTTCCGCCGATTTAAGCCACCGTACACAGTTCGAGATGTCCACCGTGTACGGTAAAATTGGAAATCTCAACCATCGGTTCAGGCATCGGTTTCTGATACCCGCCGTATCCGAGATAGTTTTTCGCAATAAACAGTGAACAAATGTTCGCCGTAAACTGTCCATTGCCACAAAAATATTTAAATATCGGCAATAAAGCAGTATGCATTTGTCCACAAAAATTTCCAGCTAGCAAATCAGGCTGATATTGCTATGCGACTAATCATAAGATTTTGCCTGAAATTGACCTGTACATTGTACATGATTAACGGGGAGTGGGAACACAAGTATGCACTTGTTGAAGTTACTCAACACGAAAGAATTCTGCCCGGTTGGAATTATGCTCCTTTCGTCATCACGTGCAAGACAAGTATATAAACCAAACCAGACCATTCAACAGCATCAGTAAGCCAACATGAACGCTCCAGTAAGTATTCGACGTCTGTTGAAGCACCTTGAACGTCCTACATTTAAAGACGTTCAATACGTGCACTTTTATCTAGTGTCAGACTAATAGACACAAGTGTGTGCTGTTGTATAAAAGCACGCTTTATTTACTCCGAAAAGCGCAATGCTTTTTAGTAGGAATGAACAGCACTTCAATTCAGTGTGTAAGGCACTGACTCGTGCTACAATTATACACGTTGTACACAAAAACAATTTTTGGGGCACACGCATATTTGACACATCTCGGACATTTTTTCACAGGTTTCATTGATTTCGTCGTGCATTGAATTTTGATTCGATTAACTTACTTTTTCAGGTCCTTTTTGCCGCAGTCGTCTGCCTGTTCCGATACGGTTCAGCCACGTACTCCCAGCACAGTACCAGCTTTGCAGGACCCGTCGGCTACAATGGACCTCACGCTGTTCCCGTTGTGCTTTCAAGTGGTCACATCGCTGACACACAAGAGGTCGCCGCTGCCAGAGACGCTCACTACGCTGCTCTTTCCAAAGCCCAAGCTCTATCCGGATACGGATACGGCGCATCCGCACAAGACCTAAGTGCTCATGGCGCAGCCGTCTTTGACGGAAACGCATACAACGGACCGTTAGCTGCACCCGTCGTACTGTCCAGCGGTTACTTGGCCGACACAAGGGACGTCGCCGCAGCTAAGAATGCTCACTTCTCCGCCCTGCAATCAGCTAAGACTAACTCTAGAATCGCGAGTGGATACGGGTCCGGTTTCGGTGCATTCGCTGAAGAAGCAGGACACAACAGCGGTGCTGGAGCAAATTTCGGAGGCAGCTCTTACCACGGACCGCTCGCCGCACCAGTCGCACTATCGTCAGGTTACATCGCCGATACTGAAGCAGTAGCCGCTGCTAAGGGTGCCCACTTCACTGCCTTGTCAGAGGCTTCCGCCAACTCTGGCTACCACAGTGCCGGCAGATCCAGCGGCAAACACTGGGCCTAGTCAATTCTCATGTCTCTAAAAGAGAGTTAGTAAACCTAATCGTACCACCTGTCATAATGTTATTTGTTACAAACTTGTTCACTACTTGATGCAATAAACTATTAATAACATACTTGCGTTTGCCTAGAAAATTGTCTGTCGCCTATTTCGAAATGTGTCAAGCGAATATGCCAAATCTCAGTTTAATCTGTCAATCGTATTGACAAAAACATTCCTCATTCATTTCTTTACAATTACATCTTTTGCCATTTGTGAGAAAAGTCTGCGACTGGTATAGAAACCACAGTTTCATGTTTCTAGAACTGACCATCAATATTAACTTTTTCTCACTGTACGCGCTCCTCCATGAAAATGATACTCCAATAAGAATTCACCACAATAAGGAAGTGCAACATACGATAATGAAAGTTTCAGCCGGATTTCAATTAAACAGTCGTTTGCCTTACTGCTGCTGTTGCGCTTGGAGACAGTGGCAAACGTAACGTCAAGTATATAAAAATATGAAATTTTGAAAGAACGCAAAATTTTAATTTACATCATTAGCGAATTCAACTACAGGGCGAAAGGTAAATATCGGTATGGAGAACCATACATGACTTCCATGTTCTAAGATTTATATTTAAAATCATTTTCGAATTGAAATATTTCTATAGAAACTACTTCTTTCTACTTATTTCTTCAGCCTTAACCACAGTACTGTGGCCACTAACGTATACACCTCACGTTATCGCACTCGAATTTTACCGATGATGGCAGTCGATGGCACAGCCGAAACGTCTGGTTTTGCAGAAAATATTGGACTACGGCCAAACAGCACGTGAAGGAATTGTAACAACAAAATACTTCTATGTTGCCGATAACGAAGTAAACTTATAAAAAATTATCCCTCCACTTTCAACTATAATTTTCATTTATAGAAAATTACCTCCACCCCGTATATCTAGCCTCTTCATTTATAGGTATTTCGTCTAAGTATCTACAGTGGATTATTATGATTTTCTTATCAGGATACTGTATTTATAAAATTTATGTGCTTTACTCTTGGTAAAACATAAAACGTTGCAGGTAAACGACCTTTCCCCAGAATCCGATCTTCACCAAAATCAACAGCCCTTGCGAACTCTACCAGTGAGGCGTACATGCAAACAATTATTCGATTCTGTTTGAATGTGAGGCAGTTACCGTTGGTCATAGAAAACATTACCATTGTTAAAACATAAAACGTTGCTGGAAAACTACCCCTTCCTCTTAACCGATCTTCACGAAAATCAACCGTCAGGGAGTACATTATAATTCATGCAAGTATGCAAAACATTATTTGATTCCGTTTGAATTTACGGCAGTTATTGTTCGTCAAATTAAAAATTACCCTAGCTAAACATATAACGTTGCATGTAATTTACCCTCTCCCATAACCCATCTTCACCACAAACAATTTGGCTTGAGTCCTCTACAATTCAGGGACGTAAGCAAAACAAAATTTGATTCTGTTTGAATTTACGGCTGTTATTGTTCACCATAAGAAAAATGTTACACGCAGACAGATAGATGGACAGACACACACACATATTTTTCGAAAAATGACTTTTCTTCATGTTTTGAGGGTAGTACAATCAGAATCAGCAATTATCTCGAACCGGATTTTTATCGCCATGACCATACTTCCATTTCCTTATGGAACGTGGAAGTAAAAAAGGTAATATTACCGTCACCCGGTAGTCGTTCTGTACCGGAATCGCTATAAGGTCAGTAAACGTAGCATTTATACCGATCTATTTGTTTAACGATCCCAATGGAGACACTGTATTGAAGCTTTCGACCTTAGCCAGGAGCCAGGACTTCATCGTGAACGTTATCAATTTATGGCATCTTGAAGAGATTCTATGTGCGATTATATTCTACGAAGTCGATTTTCCCGATACGTCTGGCCGATAATATTTCGCCCAAATTCATGCAGTTCTTGTCGAACCAATTAAGTGGCAAAGGGGGGCCGCTTAAAGCACGGACAACACTAGTCGTATCCAAAGTCGTGCCGCTGACAATTATCTCGGTAAGCGCTAATTTTTACTGCGAACTGTCTACGCGGCCTATTCCAAATCGATCGCTGGAATCCAATGCGCACGTGCCACCAAGTATCAGTCAAGACTCATATAGGACAAGGCAAAAGAATTTTGAAAACTCTTGAGATTTTCTAAAGCAGTTCTTGTTACGTCCTAAACAAAAATGTCTTACTGCTTCCGGAACTCTTATACAAGTTAAAAATATCGTGGTAAGTTAAGAGCGTTAGCGCTGCAACCTAATCTGGCGCTTGGTGCGTTTCTGAATTTTGCTAAGTAGCCCACGTGACATTGTCAGTACGGCAGTATCAACGTTAAGTTCATGGGCACACAGAACGGTCTCTTCTTGAATAAAAATAGAACGGATTTTACGTCTCAGCGTTGAATTGTAACACCTGGTGACGTGTAGCTGTTGAAACTAATTTATAGGCTGAAAATTCTATAGTTTCCCCATAATATGCTCATCGAAAAGAGTGATTTTGTTAAAGGAAAACACAGGTTTCTAACTCAGTACAATGTCAGAGAGTTTGAAATTGCCGCCTGTTTCACAACGTAAAATTCCGAGGATTTAAATGAAAATTTATTCTAATATTTTATTCTGCGTTTTCTACTTAACATAAGGCTCTTCCGCCGATTTAAGCCACCGTACACAGTTCGAGATGTCCACCGTGTACGGTAAAATTGGAAATCTCAACCATCGGTTCAGGCATCGGTTTCTGATACCCGCCGTATCCGAGATAGTTTTTCGCAATAAACAGTGAACAAATGTTCGCCGTAAACTGTCCATTGCCACAAAAATATTTAAATATCGGCAATAAAGCAGTATGCATTTGTCCACAAAAATTTCCAGCTAGCAAATCAGGCTGATATTGCTATGCGACTAATCATAAGATTTTGCCTGAAATTGACCTGTACATTGTACATGATTAACGGGGAGTGGGAACACAAGTATGCACTTGTTGAAGTTACTCAACACGAAAGAATTCTGCCCGGTTGGAATTATGCTCCTTTCGTCATCACGTGCAAGACAAGTATATAAACCAAACCAGACCATTCAACAGCATCAGTAAGCCAACATGAACGCTCCAGTAAGTATTCGACGTCTGTTGAAGCACCTTGAACGTCCTACATTTAAAGACGTTCAATACGTGCACTTTTATCTAGTGTCAGACTAATAGACACAAGTGTGTGCTGTTGTATAAAAGCACGCTTTATTTACTCCGAAAAGCGCAATGCTTTTTAGTAGGAATGAACAGCACTTCAATTCAGTGTGTAAGGCACTGACTCGTGCTACAATTATACACGTTGTACACAAAAACAATTTTTGGGGCACACGCATATTTGACACATCTCGGACATTTTTTCACAGGTTTCATTGATTTCGTCGTGCATTGAATTTTGATTCGATTAACTTACTTTTTCAGGTCCTTTTTGCCGCAGTCGTCTGCCTGTTCCGATACGGTTCAGCCACGTACTCCCAGCACAGTACCAGCTTTGCAGGACCCGTCGGCTACAATGGACCTCACGCTGTTCCCGTTGTGCTTTCAAGTGGTCACATCGCTGACACACAAGAGGTCGCCGCTGCCAGAGACGCTCACTACGCTGCTCTTTCCAAAGCCCAAGCTCTATCCGGATACGGATACGGCGCATCCGCACAAGACCTAAGTGCTCATGGCGCAGCCGTCTTTGACGGAAACGCATACAACGGACCGTTAGCTGCACCCGTCGTACTGTCCAGCGGTTACTTGGCCGACACAAGGGACGTCGCCGCAGCTAAGAATGCTCACTTCTCCGCCCTGCAATCAGCTAAGACTAACTCTAGAATCGCGAGTGGATACGGGTCCGGTTTCGGTGCATTCGCTGAAGAAGCAGGACACAACAGCGGTGCTGGAGCAAATTTCGGAGGCAGCTCTTACCACGGACCGCTCGCCGCACCAGTCGCACTATCGTCAGGTTACATCGCCGATACTGAAGCAGTAGCCGCTGCTAAGGGTGCCCACTTCACTGCCTTGTCAGAGGCTTCCGCCAACTCTGGCTACCACAGTGCCGGCAGATCCAGCGGCAAACACTGGGCCTAGTCAATTCTCATGTCTCTAAAAGAGAGTTAGTAAACCTAATCGTACCACCTGTCATAATGTTATTTGTTACAAACTTGTTCACTACTTGATGCAATAAACTATTAATAACATACTTGCGTTTGCCTAGAAAATTGTCTGTCGCCTATTTCGAAATGTGTCAAGCGAATATGCCAAATCTCAGTTTAATCTGTCAATCGTATTGACAAAAACATTCCTCATTCATTTCTTTACAATTACATCTTTTGCCATTTGTGAGAAAAGTCTGCGACTGGTATAGAAACCACAGTTTCATGTTTCTAGAACTGACCATCAATATTAACTTTTTCTCACTGTACGCGCTCCTCCATGAAAATGATACTCCAATAAGAATTCACCACAATAAGGAAGTGCAACATACGATAATGAAAGTTTCAGCCGGATTTCAATTAAACAGTCGTTTGCCTTACTGCTGCTGTTGCGCTTGGAGACAGTGGCAAACGTAACGTCAAGTATATAAAAATATGAAATTTTGAAAGAACGCAAAATTTTAATTTACATCATTAGCGAATTCAACTACAGGGCGAAAGGTAAATATCGGTATGGAGAACCATACATGACTTCCATGTTCTAAGATTTATATTTAAAATCATTTTCGAATTGAAATATTTCTATAGAAACTACTTCTTTCTACTTATTTCTTCAGCCTTAACCACAGTACTGTGGCCACTAACGTATACACCTCACGTTATCGCACTCGAATTTTACCGATGATGGCAGTCGATGGCACAGCCGAAACGTCTGGTTTTGCAGAAAATATTGGACTACGGCCAAACAGCACGTGAAGGAATTGTAACAACAAAATACTTCTATGTTGCCGATAACGAAGTAAACTTATAAAAAATTATCCCTCCACTTTCAACTATAATTTTCATTTATAGAAAATTACCTCCACCCCGTATATCTAGCCTCTTCATTTATAGGTATTTCGTCTAAGTATCTACAGTGGATTATTATGATTTTCTTATCAGGATACTGTATTTATAAAATTTATGTGCTTTACTCTTGGTAAAACATAAAACGTTGCAGGTAAACGACCTTTCCCCAGAATCCGATCTTCACCAAAATCAACAGCCCTTGCGAACTCTACCAGTGAGGCGTACATGCAAACAATTATTCGATTCTGTTTGAATGTGAGGCAGTTACCGTTGGTCATAGAAAACATTACCATTGTTAAAACATAAAACGTTGCTGGAAAACTACCCCTTCCTCTTAACCGATCTTCACGAAAATCAACCGTCAGGGAGTACATTATAATTCATGCAAGTATGCAAAACATTATTTGATTCTGTTTGAATTTACGGCAGTTATTGTTCGTCAAATAAAAATTACCCTAGTTAAACATATAACGTTGCAGGTAATTTACCCTCTCCCATAACCCATCTTCACCACAAACAATTTGGCTTGAGTCCTCTACAATTCAGGGACGTAAGCAAAACAAAATTTGATTCTGTTTGAATTTACGGCTGTTATTGTTCACCATAAGAAAAATGTTACACGCAGACAGATAGATGGACAGACACACACACATATTTTTCGAAAAATGACTTTTCTTCATGTTTTGAGGGTAGTACAATCAGAATCAGCAATTATCTCGAACCGGATTTTTATCGCCATGACCATACTTCCATTTCCTTATGGAACGTGGAAGTAAAAAAGGTAATCTTGCCGTCACCCGGTAGTCGTTCTGTACCGGAATCGCTATAAGGTCAGTAAACGTAGCATGTATACCGATCTATTTGTTTAACGATCCCAATGGAGACACTGTATTGAAGCTTTCGACCTTAGCCAGGAGCCAGGACTTCATCGTGAACGTTATCAATTGATGGCATCTTGAAGAGATTCTATGTGCGATTATATTCTACGAAGTCGATTTTCCCGATACGTCTGGCCGATAAGATTACGCCCAAATTCATGCAGTTCTTGTCGATCCAATTAAGTGGCAAAGGGGGGCCGCTTAAAGCACGGACAACACTAGTCGTATCCAAAGTCGTGCCGCTGACAATTATCTCGGTAAGCGCTAATTTTTACTGCGAACTGTCTACGCGGCCTATTCCAAATCGATCGCTGGAATCCAATGCGCACGTGCCACCAAGTATCAGTCAAGACTCATATAGGACAAGGCAAAAGAATTTTGAAAACTCTTGAGATTTTCTAAAGCAGTTCTTGTTACGTCCTTAACAAAAATGTCTTACTGCTTCCGGAACTCTTATACAAGTTAAAAATATCGTGGTAAGTTAAGAGCGTTAGTGCTGCAACCTAATCTGGCGCTTGGTGCGTTTCTGAATTTTGCTAAGTAGCCTACGTGACATTGTCAGTACGGCAGTATCAACGTTAAGTTCATGGGCACACAGAACGGTCTCTTCTTGAATAAAAATAGAACGGATTTTACGTCTCAGCGCTGAATTGTAACACCTGGTGACGTGTAGCTGTTGAAACTAATTTATAGGCTGAAAATTCTATAGTTACCCCATAATATGCTCATCGAAAAGAGTGATTTTGTTAAAGGAAAACACAGGTTTCTAACTCAGTACAATGTCAGAGAGTTTGAAATTGCCGCCTGTTTCACAACGTAAAATTCCGAGGATTTAAATGAAAATTTATTCTAATATTTTATTCTGCGTTTTCTACTTAACATAAGGCTCTTCCGCCGATTTAAGCCACCGTACACAGTTCGAGATGTCCACCGTGTACGGTAAAATTGGAAATCTCAACCATCGGTTCAGGCATCGGTTTCTGATACCCGCCGTATCCGAGATAGTTTTTCGCAATAAACAGTGAACAAATGTTCGCCGTAAACTGTCCATTGCCACAAAAATATTTAAATATCGGCAATAAAGCAGTATGCATTTGTCCACAAAAATTTCCAGCTAGCAAATCAGGCTGATATTGCTATGCGACTAATCATAAGATTTTGCCTGAAATTGACCTGTACATTGTACATGATTAACGGGGAGTGGGACACAAGTATGCACTTGTTGAAGTTACTCAACACGAAAGAATTCTGCCCGGTTGGAATTATGCTCCTTTCGTCATCACGTGCAAGACAAGTATATAAACCAAACCAGACCGTTCAACAGCATCAGTAAGCCAACATGAACGCTCCAGTAAGTATTCGGCGTCTGTTGAAGCACTTTGAACGTCCTACATTTAAAGACGTTCAATACGTGCACTTTTATCTAGTGTCAGACTAATAGACACAAGTGTGTGCTGTTGTATACAAGCACGCTTTATTTACTCCGAAAAGCGCAATGCTTTTTAGTAGGAATGAACAGCACTTCAATTCAGTGTGTAAGGCACTGACTCGTGCTAGAATTATACACGTTGTACACAAAAACAATTTTTGGGGCACACGCATATTTGACACATCTCGGACATTTTTTCACAGGTTTCATTGAGTTCGTCGTGCATTGAATTTTGATTCGATTAACTTACTTTTTCAGGTCCTTTTTGCCGCAGTCGTCTGCCTGTTCCGATACGGTTCAGCCACGTACTCCCAGCACAGTACCAGCTTTGCAGGACCCGTCGGCTACAATGGACCTCACGCTGTTCCCGTTGTGCTTTCAAGTGGTCACATCGCTGACACACAAGAGGTCGCCGCTGCCAGAGACGCTCACTACGCTGCTCTTTCCAAAGCCCAAGCTCTATCCGGATACGGATACGGCGCATCCGCACAAGACCTAAGTGCTCATGGCGCAGCCGTCTTTGACGGAAACGCATACAACGGACCGTTAGCTGCACCCGTCGTACTGTCCAGCGGTTACTTGGCCGACACAAGGGACGTCGCCGCAGCTAAGAATGCTCACTTCTCCGCCCTGCAATCAGCTAAGACTAACTCTAGAATCGCGAGTGGATACGGGTCCGGTTTCGGTGCATTCGCTGAAGAAGCAGGACACAACAGCGGTGCTGGAGCAAATTTCGGAGGCAGCTCTTACCAGGGACCGCTCGCCGCACCAGTCGCACTATCGTCAGGTTACATCGCCGATACTGAAGCAGTAGCCGCTGCTAAGGGTGCCCACTTCACTGCCTTGTCAGAGGCTTCCGCCAACTCTGGCTACCACAGTGCCGGCAGATCCAGCGGCAAACACTGGGCCTAGTCAATTCTCATGTCTCTAAAAGAGAGTTAGTAAACCTAATCGTACCACCTGTCATAATGTTATTTGTTACAAACTTGTTCACTACTTGATGCAATAAACTATTAATAACATACTTGCGTTTGCCTAGAAAATTGTCTGTCGCCTATTTCGAAATGTGTCAAGCGAATATGCCAAATCTCAGTTTAATCTGTCAATCGTATTGACAAAAACATTCCTCATTCATTTCTTTACAATTACATCTTTTGCCATTTGTGAGAAAAGTCTGCGACTGGTATAGAAACCACAGTTTCATGTTTCTAGAACTGACCATCAATATTAACTTTTTCTCACTGTACGCGCTCCTCCATGAAAATGATACTCCAATAAGAATTCACCACAATAAGGAAGTGCAACATACGATAATGAAAGTTTCAGCCGGATTTCAATTAAACAGTCGTTTGCCTTACTGCTGCTGTTGCGCTTGGAGACAGTGGCAAACGTAACGTCAAGTATATAAAAATATGAAATTTTGAAAGAACGCAAAATTTTAATTTACATCATTAGCGAATTCAACTACAGGGCGAAAGGTAAATATCGGTATGGAGAACCATACATGACTTCCATGTTCTAAGATTTATATTTAAAATCATTTTCGAATTGAAATATTTCTATAGAAACTACTTCTTTCTACTTATTTCTTCAGCCTTAACCACAGTACTGTGGCCACTAACGTATACACCTCACGTTATCGCACTCGAATTTTACCGATGATGGCAGTCGATGGCACAGCCGAAACGTCTGGTTTTGCAGAAAATATTGGACTACGGCCAAACAGCACGTGAAGGAATTGTAACAACAAAATACTTCTATGTTGCCGATAACGAAGTAAACTTATAAAAAATTATCCCTCCACTTTCAACTATAATTTTCATTTATAGAAAATTACCTCCACCCCGTATATCTAGCCTCTTCATTTATAGGTATTTCGTCTAAGTATCTACAGTGGATTATTATGATTTTCTTATCAGGATACTGTATTTATAAAATTTATGTGCTTTACTCTTGGTAAAACATAAAACGTTGCAGGTAAACGACCTTTCCCCAGAATCCGATCTTCACCAAAATCAACAGCCCTTGCGAACTCTACCAGTGAGGCGTACATGCAAACAATTATTCGATTCTGTTTGAATGTGAGGCAGTTACCGTTGGTCATAGAAAACATTACCATTGTTAAAACATAAAACGTTGCTGGAAAACTACCCCTTCCTCTTAACCGATCTTCACGAAAATCAACCGCCAGGGAGTACATTATAATTCATGCAAGTATGCAAAACATTATTTGATTCTGTTTGAATTTACGGCAGTTATTGTTCGTCAAATAAAAATTACCCTAGTTAAACATATAACGTTGCAGGTAATTTACCCTCTCCCATAACCCATCTTCACCACAAACAATTTGGCTTGAGTCCTCTACAATTCAGGGACGTAAGCAAAACAAAATTTGATTCTGTTTGAATTTACGGCTGTTATTGTTCACCATAAGAAAAATGTTACACGCAGACAGATAGATGGACAGACACACACACATATTTTTCGAAAAATGACTTTTCTTCATGTTTTGAGGGTAGTACAATCAGAATCAGCAATTATCTCGAACCGGATTTTTATCGCCATGACCATACTTCCATTTCCTTATGGAACGTGGAAGTAAAAAAGGTAATCTTGCCGTCACCCGGTAGTCGTTCTGTACCGGAATCGCTATAAGGTCAGTAAACGTAGCATGTATACCGATCTATTTGTTTAACGATCCCAATGGAGACACTGTATTGAAG
Source organism: Magicicada septendecula (assembly GCA_034769895.1). Lineage (NCBI taxonomy): Eukaryota > Metazoa > Arthropoda > Insecta > Hemiptera > Cicadidae > Magicicada > Magicicada septendecula. The sequence continues at coordinate 42,828,808 of CM068373.1, read as the reverse complement.
CTTTCGACCTTAGCCAGGAGCCAGGACTTCATCGTGAACGTTATCAATTTATGGCATCTTGAAGAGATTCTATGTGCGATTATATTCTACGAAGTCGATTTTCCCGATACGTCTGGCCGATAATATTTCGCCCAAATTCATGCAGTTCTTGTCGAACCAATTAAGTGGCAAAGGGGGGCCGCTTAAAGCACGGACAACACTAGTCGTATCCAAAGTCGTGCCGCTGACAATTATCTCGGTAAGCGCTAATTTTTACTGCGAACTGTCTACGCGGCCTATTCCAAATCGATCGCTGGAATCCAATGCGCACGTGCCACCAAGTATCAGTCAAGACTCATATAGGACAAGGCAAAAGAATTTTGAAAACTCTTGAGATTTTCTAAAGCAGTTCTTGTTACGTCCTAAACAAAAATGTCTTACTGCTTCCGGAACTCTTATACAAGTTAAAAATATCGTGGTAAGTTAAGAGCGTTAGCGCTGCAACCTAATCTGGCGCTTGGTGCGTTTCTGAATTTTGCTAAGTAGCCCACGTGACATTGTCAGTACGGCAGTATCAACGTTAAGTTCATGGGCACACAGAACGGTCTCTTCTTGAATAAAAATAGAACGGATTTTACGTCTCAGCGTTGAATTGTAACACCTGGTGACGTGTAGCTGTTGAAACTAATTTATAGGCTGAAAATTCTATAGTTTCCCCATAATATGCTCATCGAAAAGAGTGATTTTGTTAAAGGAAAACACAGGTTTCTAACTCAGTACAATGTCAGAGAGTTTGAAATTGCCGCCTGTTTCACAACGTAAAATTCCGAGGATTTAAATGAAAATTTATTCTAATATTTTATTCTGCGTTTTCTACTTAACATAAGGCTCTTCCGCCGATTTAAGCCACCGTACACAGTTCGAGATGTCCACCGTGTACGGTAAAATTGGAAATCTCAACCATCGGTTCAGGCATCGGTTTCTGATACCCGCCGTATCCGAGATAGTTTTTCGCAATAAACAGTGAACAAATGTTCGCCGTAAACTGTCCATTGCCACAAAAATATTTAAATATCGGCAATAAAGCAGTATGCATTTGTCCACAAAAATTTCCAGCTAGCAAATCAGGCTGATATTGCTATGCGACTAATCATAAGATTTTGCCTGAAATTGACCTGTACATTGTACATGATTAACGGGGAGTGGGAACACAAGTATGCACTTGTTGAAGTTACTCAACACGAAAGAATTCTGCCCGGTTGGAATTATGCTCCTTTCGTCATCACGTGCAAGACAAGTATATAAACCAAACCAGACCGTTCAACAGCATCAGTAAGCCAACATGAACGCTCCAGTAAGTATTCGACGTCTGTTGAAGCACCTTGAACGTCCTACATTTAAAGACGTTCAATACGTGCACTTTTATCTAGTGTCAGACTAATAGACACAAGTGTGTGCTGTTGTATAAAAGCACGCTTTATTTACTCCGAAAAGCGCAATGCTTTTTAGTAGGAATGAACAGCACTTCAATTCAGTGTGTAAGGCACTGACTCGTGCTACAATTATACACGTTGTACACAAAAACAATTTTTGGGGCACACGCATATTTGACACATCTCGGACATTTTTTCACAGGTTTCATTGATTTCGTCGTGCATTGAATTTTGATTCGATTAACTTACTTTTTCAGGTCCTTTTTGCCGCAGTCGTCTGCCTGTTCCGATACGGTTCAGCCACGTACTCCCAGCACAGTACCAGCTTTGCAGGACCCGTCGGCTACAATGGACCTCACGCTGTTCCCGTTGTGCTTTCAAGTGGTCACATCGCTGACACACAAGAGGTCGCCGCTGCCAGAGACGCTCACTACGCTGCTCTTTCCAAAGCCCAAGCTCTATCCGGATACGGATACGGCGCATCCGCACAAGACCTAAGTGCTCATGGCGCAGCCGTCTTTGACGGAAACGCATACAACGGACCGTTAGCTGCACCCGTCGTACTGTCCAGCGGTTACTTGGCCGACACAAGGGACGTCGCCGCAGCTAAGAATGCTCACTTCTCCGCCCTGCAATCAGCTAAGACTAACTCTAGAATCGCGAGTGGATACGGGTCCGGTTTCGGTGCATTCGCTGAAGAAGCAGGACACAACAGCGGTGCTGGAGCAAATTTCGGAGGCAGCTCTTACCAGGGACCGCTCGCCGCACCAGTCGCACTATCGTCAGGTTACATCGCCGATACTGAAGCAGTAGCCGCTGCTAAGGGTGCCCACTTCACTGCCTTGTCAGAGGCTTCCGCCAACTCTGGCTACCACAGTGCCGGCAGATCCAGCGGCAAACACTGGGCCTAGTCAATTCTCATGTCTCTAAAAGAGAGTTAGTAAACCTAATCGTACCACCTGTCATAATGTTATTTGTTACAAACTTGTTCACTACTTGATGCAATAAACTATTAATAACATACTTGCGTTTGCCTAGAAAATTGTCTGTCGCCTATTTCGAAATGTGTCAAGCGAATATGCCAAATCTCAGTTTAATCTGTCAATCGTATTGACAAAAACATTCCTCATTCATTTCTTTACAATTACATCTTTTGCCATTTGTGAGAAAAGTCTGCGACTGGTATAGAAACCACAGTTTCATGTTTCTAGAACTGACCATCAATATTAACTTTTTCTCACTGTACGCGCTCCTCCATGAAAATGATACTCCAATAAGAATTCACCACAATAAGGAAGTGCAACATACGATAATGAAAGTTTCAGCCGGATTTCAATTAAACAGTCGTTTGCCTTACTGCTGCTGTTGCGCTTGGAGACAGTGGCAAACGTAACGTCAAGTATATAAAAATATGAAATTTTGAAAGAACGCAAAATTTTAATTTACATCATTAGCGAATTCAACTACAGGGCGAAAGGTAAATATCGGTATGGAGAACCATACATGACTTCCATGTTCTAAGATTTATATTTAAAATCATTTTCGAATTGAAATATTTCTATAGAAACTACTTCTTTCTACTTATTTCTTCAGCCTTAACCACAGTACTGTGGCCACTAACGTATACACCTCACGTTATCGCACTCGAATTTTACCGATGATGGCAGTCGATGGCACAGCCGAAACGTCTGGTTTTGCAGAAAATATTGGACTACGGCCAAACAGCACGTGAAGGAATTGTAACAACAAAATACTTCTATGTTGCCGATAACGAAGTAAACTTATAAAAAATTATCCCTCCACTTTCAACTATAATTTTCATTTATAGAAAATTACCTCCACCCCGTATATCTAGCCTCTTCATTTATAGGTATTTCGTCTAAGTATCTACAGTGGATTATTATGATTTTCTTATCAGGATACTGTATTTATAAAATTTATGTGCTTTACTCTTGGTAAAACATAAAACGTTGCAGGTAAACGACCTTTCCCCAGAATCCGATCTTCACCAAAATCAACAGCCCTTGCGAACTCTACCAGTGAGGCGTACATGCAAACAATTATTCGATTCTGTTTGAATGTGAGGCAGTTACCGTTGGTCATAGAAAACATTACCATTGTTAAAACATAAAACGTTGCTGGAAAACTACCCCTTCCTCTTAACCGATCTTCACGAAAATCAACCGCCAGGGAGTACATTATAATTCATGCAAGTATGCAAAACATTATTTGATTCTGTTTGAATTTACGGCAGTTATTGTTCGTCAAATAAAAATTACCCTAGTTAAACATATAACGTTGCAGGTAATTTACCCTCTCCCATAACCCATCTTCACCACAAACAATTTGGCTTGAGTCCTCTACAATTCAGGGACGTAAGCAAAACAAAATTTGATTCTGTTTGAATTTACGGCTGTTATTGTTCACCATAAGAAAAATGTTACACGCAGACAGATAGATGGACAGACACACACACATATTTTTCGAAAAATGACTTTTCTTCATGTTTTGAGGGTAGTACAATCAGAATCAGCAATTATCTCGAACCGGATTTTTATCGCCATGACCATACTTCCATTTCCTTATGGAACGTGGAAGTAAAAAAGGTAATCTTGCCGTCACCCGGTAGTCGTTCTGTACCGGAATCGCTATAAGGTCAGTAAACGTAGCATGTATACCGATCTATTTGTTTAACGATCCCAATGGAGACACTGTATTGAAGCTTTCGACCTTAGCCAGGAGCCAGGACTTCATCGTGAACGTTATCAATTTATGGCATCTTGAAGAGATTCTATGTGCGATTATATTCTACGAAGTCGATTTTCCCGATACGTCTGGCCGATAATATTTCGCCCAAATTCATGCAGTTCTTGTCGAACCAATTAAGTGGCAAAGGGGGGCCGCTTAAAGCACGGACAACACTAGTCGTATCCAAAGTCGTGCCGCTGACAATTATCTCGGTAAGCGCTAATTTTTACTGCGAACTGTCTACGCGGCCTATTCCAAATCGATCGCTGGAATCCAATGCGCACGTGCCACCAAGTATCAGTCAAGACTCATATAGGACAAGGCAAAAGAATTTTGAAAACTCTTGAGATTTTCTAAAGCAGTTCTTGTTACGTCCTAAACAAAAATGTCTTACTGCTTCCGGAACTCTTATACAAGTTAAAAATATCGTGGTAAGTTAAGAGCGTTAGCGCTGCAACCTAATCTGGCGCTTGGTGCGTTTCTGAATTTTGCTAAGTAGCCCACGTGACATTGTCAGTACGGCAGTATCAACGTTAAGTTCATGGGCACACAGAACGGTCTCTTCTTGAATAAAAATAGAACGAATTTTACGTCTCAGCGTTGAATTGTAACACCTGGTGACGTGTAGCTGTTGAAACTAATTTATAGGCTGAAAATTCTATAGTTTCCCCATAATATGCTCATCGAAAAGAGTGATTTTGTTAAAGGAAAACACAGGTTTCTAACTCAGTACAATGTCAGAGAGTTTGAAATTGCCGCCTGTTTCACAACGTAAAATTCCGAGGATTTAAATGAAAATTTATTCTAATATTTTATTCTGCGTTTTCTACTTAACATAAGGCTCTTCCGCCGATTTAAGCCACCGTACACAGTTCGAGATGTCCACCGTGTACGGTAAAATTGGAAATCTCAACCATCGGTTCAGGCATCGGTTTCTGATACCCGCCGTATCCGAGATAGTTTTTCGCAATAAACAGTGAACAAATGTTCGCCGTAAACTGTCCATTGCCACAAAAATATTTAAATATCGGCAATAAAGCAGTATGCATTTGTCCACAAAAATTTCCAGCTAGCAAATCAGGCTGATATTGCTATGCGACTAATCATAAGATTTTGCCTGAAATTGACCTGTACATTGTACATGATTAACGGGGAGTGGGAACACAAGTATGCACTTGTTGAAGTTACTCAACACGAAAGAATTCTGCCCGGTTGGAATTATGCTCCTTTCGTCATCACGTGCAAGACAAGTATATAAACCAAACCAGACCGTTCAACAGCATCAGTAAGCCAACATGAACGCTCCAGTAAGTATTCGACGTCTGTTGAAGCACCTTGAACGTCCTACATTTAAAGACGTTCAATACGTGCACTTTTATCTAGTGTCAGACTAATAGACACAAGTGTGTGCTGTTGTATAAAAGCACGCTTTATTTACTCCGAAAAGCGCAATGCTTTTTAGTAGGAATGAACAGCACTTCAATTCAGTGTGTAAGGCACTGACTCGTGCTACAATTATACACGTTGTACACAAAAACAATTTTTGGGGCACACGCATATTTGACACATCTCGGACATTTTTTCACAGGTTTCATTGATTTCGTCGTGCATTGAATTTTGATTCGATTAACTTACTTTTTCAGGTCCTTTTTGCCGCAGTCGTCTGCCTGTTCCGATACGGTTCAGCCACGTACTCCCAGCACAGTACCAGCTTTGCAGGACCCGTCGGCTACAATGGACCTCACGCTGTTCCCGTTGTGCTTTCAAGTGGTCACATCGCTGACACACAAGAGGTCGCCGCTGCCAGAGACGCTCACTACGCTGCTCTTTCCAAAGCCCAAGCTCTATCCGGATACGGATACGGCGCATCCGCACAAGACCTAAGTGCTCATGGCGCAGCCGTCTTTGACGGAAACGCATACAACGGACCGTTAGCTGCACCCGTCGTACTGTCCAGCGGTTACTTGGCCGACACAAGGGACGTCGCCGCAGCTAAGAATGCTCACTTCTCCGCCCTGCAATCAGCTAAGACTAACTCTAGAATCGCGAGTGGATACGGGTCCGGTTTCGGTGCATTCGCTGAAGAAGCAGGACACAACAGCGGTGCTGGAGCAAATTTCGGAGGCAGCTCTTACCAGGGACCGCTCGCCGCACCAGTCGCACTATCGTCAGGTTACATCGCCGATACTGAAGCAGTAGCCGCTGCTAAGGGTGCCCACTTCACTGCCTTGTCAGAGGCTTCCGCCAACTCTGGCTACCACAGTGCCGGCAGATCCAGCGGCAAACACTGGGCCTAGTCAATTCTCATGTCTCTAAAAGAGAGTTAGTAAACCTAATCGTACCACCTGTCATAATGTTATTTGTTACAAACTTGTTCACTACTTGATGCAATAAACTATTAATAACATACTTGCGTTTGCCTAGAAAATTGTCTGTCGCCTATTTCGAAATGTGTCAAGCGAATATGCCAAATCTCAGTTTAATCTGTCAATCGTATTGACAAAAACATTCCTCATTCATTTCTTTACAATTACATCTTTTGCCATTTGTGAGAAAAGTCTGCGACTGGTATAGAAACCACAGTTTCATGTTTCTAGAACTGACCATCAATATTAACTTTTTCTCACTGTACGCGCTCCTCCATGAAAATGATACTCCAATAAGAATTCACCACAATAAGGAAGTGCAACATACGATAATGAAAGTTTCAGCCGGATTTCAATTAAACAGTCGTTTGCCTTACTGCTGCTGTTGCGCTTGGAGACAGTGGCAAACGTAACGTCAAGTATATAAAAATATGAAATTTTGAAAGAACGCAAAATTTTAATTTACATCATTAGCGAATTCAACTACAGGGCGAAAGGTAAATATCGGTATGGAGAACCATACATGACTTCCATGTTCTAAGATTTATATTTAAAATCATTTTCGAATTGAAATATTTCTATAGAAACTACTTCTTTCTACTTATTTCTTCAGCCTTAACCACAGTACTGTGGCCACTAACGTATACACCTCACGTTATCGCACTCGAATTTTACCGATGATGGCAGTCGATGGCACAGCCGAAACGTCTGGTTTTGCAGAAAATATTGGACTACGGCCAAACAGCACGTGAAGGAATTGTAACAACAAAATACTTCTATGTTGCCGATAACGAAGTAAACTTATAAAAAATTATCCCTCCACTTTCAACTATAATTTTCATTTATAGAAAATTACCTCCACCCCGTATATCTAGCCTCTTCATTTATAGGTATTTCGTCTAAGTATCTACAGTGGATTATTATGATTTTCTTATCAGGATACTGTATTTATAAAATTTATGTGCTTTACTCTTGGTAAAACATAAAACGTTGCAGGTAAACGACCTTTCCCCAGAATCCGATCTTCACCAAAATCAACAGCCCTTGCGAACTCTACCAGTGAGGCGTACATGCAAACAATTATTCGATTCTGTTTGAATGTGAGGCAGTTACCGTTGGTCATAGAAAACATTACCATTGTTAAAACATAAAACGTTGCTGGAAAACTACCCCTTCCTCTTAACCGATCTTCACGAAAATCAACCGTCAGGGAGTACATTATAATTCATGCAAGTATGCAAAACATTATTTGATTCTGTTTGAATTTACGGCAGTTATTGTTCGTCAAATAAAAATTACCCTAGTTAAACATATAACGTTGCAGGTAATTTACCCTCTCCCATAACCCATCTTCACCACAAACAATTTGGCTTGAGTCCTCTACAATTCAGGGACGTAAGCAAAACAAAATTTGATTCTGTTTGAATTTACGGCTGTTATTGTTCACCATAAGAAAAATGTTACACGCAGACAGATAGATGGACAGACACACACACATATTTTTCGAAAAATGACTTTTCTTCATGTTTTGAGGGTAGTACAATCAGAATCAGCAATTATCTCGAACCGGATTTTTATCGCCATGACCATACTTCCATTTCCTTATGGAACGTGGAAGTAAAAAAGGTAATCTTGCCGTCACCCGGTAGTCGTTCTGTACCGGAATCGCTATAAGGTCAGTAAACGTAGCATGTATACCGATCTATTTGTTTAACGATCCCAATGGAGACACTGTATTGAAGCTTTCGACCTTAGCCAGGAGCCAGGACTTCATCGTGAACGTTATCAATTGATGGCATCTTGAAGAGATTCTATGTGCGATTATATTCTACGAAGTCGATTTTCCCGATACGTCTGGCCGATAAGATTACGCCCAAATTCATGCAGTTCTTGTCGATCCAATTAAGTGGCAAAGGGGGGCCGCTTAAAGCACGGACAACACTAGTCGTATCCAAAGTCGTGCCGCTGACAATTATCTCGGTAAGCGCTAATTTTTACTGCGAACTGTCTACGCGGCCTATTCCAAATCGATCGCTGGAATCCAATGCGCACGTGCCACCAAGTATCAGTCAAGACTCATATAGGACAAGGCAAAAGAATTTTGAAAACTCTTGAGATTTTCTAAAGCAGTTCTTGTTACGTCCTTAACAAAAATGTCTTACTGCTTCCGGAACTCTTATACAAGTTAAAAATATCGTGGTAAGTTAAGAGCGTTAGTGCTGCAACCTAATCTGGCGCTTGGTGCGTTTCTGAATTTTGCTAAGTAGCCTACGTGACATTGTCAGTACGGCAGTATCAACGTTAAGTTCATGGGCACACAGAACGGTCTCTTCTTGAATAAAAATAGAACGGATTTTACGTCTCAGCGCTGAATTGTAACACCTGGTGACGTGTAGCTGTTGAAACTAATTTATAGGCTGAAAATTCTATAGTTACCCCATAATATGCTCATCGAAAAGAGTGATTTTGTTAAAGGAAAACACAGGTTTCTAACTCAGTACAATGTCAGAGAGTTTGAAATTGCCGCCTGTTTCACAACGTAAAATTCCGAGGATTTAAATGAAAATTTATTCTAATATTTTATTCTGCGTTTTCTACTTAACATAAGGCTCTTCCGCCGATTTAAGCCACCGTACACAGTTCGAGATGTCCACCGTGTACGGTAAAATTGGAAATCTCAACCATCGGTTCAGGCATCGGTTTCTGATACCCGCCGTATCCGAGATAGTTTTTCGCAATAAACAGTGAACAAATGTTCGCCGTAAACTGTCCATTGCCACAAAAATATTTAAATATCGGCAATAAAGCAGTATGCATTTGTCCACAAAAATTTCCAGCTAGCAAATCAGGCTGATATTGCTATGCGACTAATCATAAGATTTTGCCTGAAATTGACCTGTACATTGTACATGATTAACGGGGAGTGGGACACAAGTATGCACTTGTTGAAGTTACTCAACACGAAAGAATTCTGCCCGGTTGGAATTATGCTCCTTTCGTCATCACGTGCAAGACAAGTATATAAACCAAACCAGACCGTTCAACAGCATCAGTAAGCCAACATGAACGCTCCAGTAAGTATTCGACGTCTGTTGAAGCACTTTGAACGTCCTACATTTAAAGACGTTCAATACGTGCACTTTTATCTAGTGTCAGACTAATAGACACAAGTGTGTGCTGTTGTATACAAGCACGCTTTATTTACTCCGAAAAGCGCAATGCTTTTTAGTAGGAATGAACAGCACTTCAATTCAGTGTGTAAGGCACTGACTCGTGCTAGAATTATACACGTTGTACACAAAAACAATTTTTGGGGCACACGCATATTTGACACATCTCGGACATTTTTTCACAGGTTTCATTGAGTTCGTCGTGCATTGAATTTTGATTCGATTAACTTACTTTTTCAGGTCCTTTTTGCCGCAGTCGTCTGCCTGTTCCGATACGGTTCAGCCACGTACTCCCAGCACAGTACCAGCTTTGCAGGACCCGTCGGCTACAATGGACCTCACGCTGTTCCCGTTGTGCTTTCAAGTGGTCACATCGCTGACACACAAGAGGTCGCCGCTGCCAGAGACGCTCACTACGCTGCTCTTTCCAAAGCCCAAGCTCTATCCGGATACGGATACGGCGCATCCGCACAAGACCTAAGTGCTCATGGCGCAGCCGTCTTTGACGGAAACGCATACAACGGACCGTTAGCTGCACCCGTCGTACTGTCCAGCGGTTACTTGGCCGACACAAGGGACGTCGCCGCAGCTAAGAATGCTCACTTCTCCGCCCTGCAATCAGCTAAGACTAACTCTAGAATCGCGAGTGGATACTGGTCCGGTTTCGGTGCATTCGCTGAAGAAGCAGGACACAACAGCGGTGCTGGAGCAAATTTCGGAGGCAGCTCTTACCAGGGACCGCTCGCCGCACCAGTCGCACTATCGTCAGGTTACATCGCCGATACTGAAGCAGTAGCCGCTGCTAAGGGTGCCCACTTCACTGCCTTGTCAGAGGCTTCCGCCAACTCTGGCTACCACAGTGCCGGCAGATCCAGCGGCAAACACTGGGCCTAGTCAATTCTCATGTCTCTAAAAGAGAGTTAGTAAACCTAATCGTACCACCTGTCATAATGTTATTTGTTACAAACTTGTTCACTACTTGATGCAATAAACTATTAATAACATACTTGCGTTTGCCTAGAAAATTGTCTGTCGCCTATTTCGAAATGTGTCAAGCGAATATGCCAAATCTCAGTTTAATCTGTCAATCGTATTGACAAAAACATTCCTCATTCATTTCTTTACAATTACATCTTTTGCCATTTGTGAGAAAAGTCTGCGACTGGTATAGAAACCACAGTTTCATGTTTCTAGAACTGACCATCAATATTAACTTTTTCTCACTGTACGCGCTCCTCCATGAAAATGATACTCCAATAAGAATTCACCACAATAAGGAAGTGCAACATACGATAATGAAAGTTTCAGCCGGATTTCAATTAAACAGTCGTTTGCCTTACTGCTGCTGTTGCGCTTGGAGACAGTGGCAAACGTAACGTCAAGTATATAAAAATATGAAATTTTGAAAGAACGCAAAATTTTAATTTACATCATTAGCGAATTCAACTACAGGGCGAAAGGTAAATATCGGTATGGAGAACCATACATGACTTCCATGTTCTAAGATTTATATTTAAAATCATTTTCGAATTGAAATATTTCTATAGAAACTACTTCTTTCTACTTATTTCTTCAGCCTTAACCACAGTACTGTGGCCACTAACGTATACACCTCACGTTATCGCACTCGAATTTTACCGATGATGGCAGTCGATGGCACAGCCGAAACGTCTGGTTTTGCAGAAAATATTGGACTACGGCCAAACAGCACGTGAAGGAATTGTAACAACAAAATACTTCTATGTTGCCGATAACGAAGTAAACTTATAAAAAATTATCCCTCCACTTTCAACTATAATTTTCATTTATAGAAAATTACCTCCACCCCGTATATCTAGCCTCTTCATTTATAGGTATTTCGTCTAAGTATCTACAGTGGATTATTATGATTTTCTTATCAGGATACTGTATTTATAAAATTTATGTGCTTTACTCTTGGTAAAACATAAAACGTTGCAGGTAAACGACCTTTCCCCAGAATCCGATCTTCACCAAAATCAACAGCCCTTGCGAACTCTACCAGTGAGGCGTACATGCAAACAATTATTCGATTCTGTTTGAATGTGAGGCAGTTACCGTTGGTCATAGAAAACATTACCATTGTTAAAACATAAAACGTTGCTGGAAAACTACCCCTTCCTCTTAACCGATCTTCACGAAAATCAACCGTCAGGGAGCACATTATAATTCATGCAAGTATGCAAAACATTATTTGATTCTGTTTGAATTTACGGCAGTTATTGTTCGTCAAATAAAAATTACCCTAGTTAAACATATAACGTTGCAGGTAATTTACCCTCTCCCATAACCCATCTTCACCACAAACAATTTGGCTTGAGTCCTCTACAATTCAGGGACGTAAGCAAAACAAAATTTGATTCTGTTTGAATTTACGGCTGTTATTGTTCACCATAAGAAAAATGTTACACGCAGACAGATAGATGGACAGACACACACACATATTTTTCGAAAAATGACTTTTCTTCATGTTTTGAGGGTAGTACAATCAGAATCAGCAATTATCTCGAACCGGATTTTTATCGCCATGACCATACTTCCATTTCCTTATGGAACGTGGAAGTAAAAAAGGTAATCTTGCCGTCACCCGGTAGTCGTTCTGTACCGGAATCGCTATAAGGTCAGTAAACGTAGCATGTATACCGATCTATTTGTTTAACGATCCCAATGGAGACACTGTATTGAAGCTTTCGACCTTAGCCAGGAGCCAGGACTTCATCGTGAACGTTATCAATTGATGGCATCTTGAAGAGATTCTATGTGCGATTATATTCTACGAAGTCGATTTTCCCGATACGTCTGGCCGATAAGATTACGCCCAAATTCATGCAGTTCTTGTCGATCCAATTAAGTGGCAAAGGGGGGCCGCTTAAAGCACGGACAACACTAGTCGTATCCAAAGTCGTGCCGCTGACAATTATCTCGGTAAGCGCTAATTTTTACTGCGAACTGTCTACGCGGCCTATTCCAAATCGATCGCTGGAATCCAATGCGCACGTGCCACCAAGTATCAGTCAAGACTCATATAGGACAAGGCAAAAGAATTTTGAAAACTCTTGAGATTTTCTAAAGCAGTTCTTGTTACGTCCTTAACAAAAATGTCTTACTGCTTCCGGAACTCTTATACAAGTTAAAAATATCGTGGTAAGTTAAGAGCGTTAGTGCTGCAACCTAATCTGGCGCTTGGTGCGTTTCTGAATTTTGCTAAGTAGCCTACGTGACATTGTCAGTACGGCAGTATCAACGTTAAGTTCATGGGCACACAGAACGGTCTCTTCTTGAATAAAAATAGAACGGATTTTACGTCTCAGCGCTGAATTGTAACACCTGGTGACGTGTAGCTGTTGAAACTAATTTATAGGCTGAAAATTCTATAGTTACCCCATAATATGCTCATCGAAAAGAGTGATTTTGTTAAAGGAAAACACAGGTTTCTAACTCAGTACAATGTCAGAGAGTTTGAAATTGCCGCCTGTTTCACAACGTAAAATTCCGAGGATTTAAATGAAAATTTATTCTAATATTTTATTCTGCGTTTTCTACTTAACATAAGGCTCTTCCGCCGATTTAAGCCACCGTACACAGTTCGAGATGTCCACCGTGTACGGTAAAATTGGAAATCTCAACCATCGGTTCAGGCATCGGTTTCTGATACCCGCCGTATCCGAGATAGTTTTTCGCAATAAACAGTGAACAAATGTTCGCCGTAAACTGTCCATTGCCACAAAAATATTTAAATATCGGCAATAAAGCAGTATGCATTTGTCCACAAAAATTTCCAGCTAGCAAATCAGGCTGATATTGCTATGCGACTAATCATAAGATTTTGCCTGAAATTGACCTGTACATTGTACATGATTAACGGGGAGTGGGACACAAGTATGCACTTGTTGAAGTTACTCAACACGAAAGAATTCTGCCCGGTTGGAATTATGCTCCTTTCGTCATCACGTGCAAGACAAGTATATAAACCAAACCAGACCGTTCAACAGCATCAGTAAGCCAACATGAACGCTCCAGTAAGTATTCGACGTCTGTTGAAGCACCTTGAACGTCCTACATTTAAAGACGTTCAATACGTGCACTTTTATCTAGTGTCAGACTAATAGACACAAGTGTGTGCTGTTGTATAAAAGCACGCTTTATTTACTCCGAAAAGCGCAATGCTTTTTAGTAGGAATGAACAGCACTTCAATTCAGTGTGTAAGGCACTGACTCGTGCTAGAATTATACACGTTGTACACAAAAACAATTTTTGGGGCACACGCATATTTGACACATCTCGGACATTTTTTCACAGGTTTCATTGAGTTCGTCGTGCATTGAATTTTGATTCGATTAACTTACTTTTTCAGGTCCTTTTTGCCGCAGTCGTCTGCCTGTTCCGATACGGTTCAGCCACGTACTCCCAGCACAGTACCAGCTTTGCAGGACCCGTCGGCTACAATGGACCTCACGCTGTTCCCGTTGTGCTTTCAAGTGGTCACATCGCTGACACACAAGAGGTCGCCGCTGCCAGAGACGCTCACTACGCTGCTCTTTCCAAAGCCCAAGCTCTATCCGGATACGGATACGGCGCATCCGGACAAGACCTAAGTGCTCATGGCGCAGCCGTCTTTGACGGAAACGCATACAACGGACCGTTAGCTGCACCCGTCGTACTGTCCAGCTGTTACTTGGCCGACACAAGGGACGTCGCCGCAGCTAAGAATGCTCACTTCTCCGCCCTGCAATCAGCTAAGACTAACTCTAGAATCGCGAGTGGACACGGGTCCGGTTTCGGTGCATTCGCTGAAGAAGCAGGACACAACAGCGGTGCTGGAGCAAATTTCGGAGGCAGCTCTTACCACGGACCGCTCGCCGCACCAGTCGCACTATCGTCAGGATACATCGCCGATACTGAAGCAGTAGCCGCTGCTAAGGGTGCCCACTTCACTGCCTTGTCAGAGGCTTCCGCCAACTCTGGCTACCACAGTGCCGGCAGATCCAGCGGCAAACACTGGGCCTAGTCAATTCTCATGTCTCTAAAAGAGAGTTAGTAAACCTAATCGTACCACCTGTCATAATGTTATTTGTTACAAACTTGTTCACTACTTGATGCAATAAACTATTAATAACATACTTGCGTTTGCCTAGAAAATTGTCTGTCGCCTATTTCGAAATGTGTCAAGCGAATATGCCAAATCTCAGTTTAATCTGTCAATCGTATTGACAAAAACATTCCTCATTCATTTCTTTACAATTACATCTTTTGCCATTTGTGAGAAAAGTCTGCGACTGGTATAGAAACCACAGTTTCATGTTTCTAGAACTGACCATCAATATTAACTTTTTCTCACTGTACGCGCTCCTCCATGAAAATGATACTCCAATAAGAATTCACCACAATAAGGAAGTGCAACATACGATAATGAAAGTTTCAGCCGGATTTCAATTAAACAGTCGTTTGCCTTACTGCTGCTGTTGCGCTTGGAGACAGTGGCAAACGTAACGTCAAGTATATAAAAATATGAAATTTTGAAAGAACGCAAAATTTTAATTTACATCATTAGCGAATTCAACTACAGGGCGAAAGGTAAATATCGGTATGGAGAACCATACATGACTTCCATGTTCTAAGATTTATATTTAAAATCATTTTCGAATTGAAATATTTCTATAGAAACTACTTCTTTCTACTTATTTCTTCAGCCTTAACCACAGTACTGTGGCCACTAACGTATACACCTCACGTTATCGCACTCGAATTTTACCGATGATGGCAGTCGATGGCACAGCCGAAACGTCTGGTTTTGCAGAAAATATTGGACTACGGCCAAACAGCACGTGAAGGAATTGTAACAACAAAATACTTCTATGTTGCCGATAACGAAGTAAACTTATAAAAAATTATCCCTCCACTTTCAACTATAATTTTCATTTATAGAAAATTACCTCCACCCCGTATATCTAGCCTCTTCATTTATAGGTATTTCGTCTAAGTATCTACAGTGGATTATTATGATTTTCTTATCAGGATACTGTATTTATAAAATTTATGTGCTTTACTCTTGGTAAAACATAAAACGTTGCAGGTAAACGACCTTTCCCCAGAATCCGATCTTCACCAAAATCAACAGCCCTTGCGAACTCTACCAGTGAGGCGTACATGCAAACAATTATTCGATTCTGTTTGAATGTGAGGCAGTTACCGTTGGTCATAGAAAACATTACCATTGTTAAAACATAAAACGTTGCTGGAAAACTACCCCTTCCTCTTAACCGATCTTCACGAAAATCCACCGTCAGGGAGTACATTATAATTCATGCAAGTATGCAAAACATTATTTGATTCTGTTTGAATTTACGGCAGTTATTGTTCGCCAAATAAAAATTACCCTAGTTAAACATATAACGTTGCAGGTAATTTACCCTCTCCCATAACCCATCTTCACCACAAACAATTTGGCTTGAGTCCTCTACAATTCAGGGACGTAAGCAAAACAAAATTTGATTCTGTTTGAATTTACGGCTGTTATTGTTCACCATAAGAAAAATGTTACACGCAGACAGATAGATGGACAGACACACACACATATTTTTCGAAAAATGACTTTTCTTCATGTTTTGAGGGTAGTACAATCAGAATCAGCAATTATCTCGAACCGGATTTTTATCGCCATGACCATACTTCCATTTCCTTATGGAACGTGGAAGTAAAAAAGGTAATCTTGCCGTCACCCGGTAGTCGTTCTGTACCGGAATCGCTATAAGGTCAGTAAACGTAGCATTTATACCGATCTATTTGTTTAACGATCCCAATGGAGACACTGTATTGAAGCTTTCGACCTTAGCGAGGAGCCAGGACTTCATCGTGAACGTTATCAATTGATGGCATCTTGAAGAGATTCTATGTGCGATTATATTCTACGAAGTCGAATTTCCCGATACGTCTGGCCGATAAGATTTCGCCCAAATTCATGCAGTTCTTGTCGATCCAATTAAGTGGCAAAGGGGGGCCGCTTAAAGCACGGACAACACTAGTCGTATCCAAAGTCGTGCCGCTGACAATTATCTCGGTAAGCGCTAATTTTTACTGCGAACTGTCTACGCGGCCTATTCCAAATCGATCGCTGGAATCCAATGCGCACGTGCCACCAAGTATCAGTCAAGACTCATATAGGACAAGGCAAAAGAATTTTGAAAACTCTTGAGATTTTCTAAAGCAGTTCTTGTTACGTCCTAAACAAAAATGTCTTACTGCTTCCGGAACTCTTATACAAGTTAAAAATTTCGTGGTAAGTTAAGAGCGTTAGTGCTGCAACCTAATCTGGCGCTTGGTGCGTTTCTGAATTTTGCTAAGTAGCCTACGTGACATTGTCAGTACGGCAGTATCAACGTTAAGTTCATGGGCACACAGAACGGTCTCTTCTAGAATAAAAATAGAACGGATTTTACGTCTCAGCGCTGAATTGTAACACCTGGTGACGTGTAGCTGTTGAAACTAATTTATAGGCTGAAAATTCTATAGTTTCCCCATAATATGCTCATCGAAAAGAGTGATTTTGTTAAAGGAAAACACAGGTTTCTAACTCAGTACAATGTCAGAGAGTTTGAAATTGCCGCCTGTTTCACAACGTAAAATTCCGAGGATTTAAATGAAAATTTATTCTAATATTTTATTCTGCGTTTTCTACTTAACATAAGGCTCTTCCGCCGATTTAAGCCACCGTACACAGTTCGAGATGTCCACCGTGTACGGTAAAATTGGAAATCTCAACCATCGGTTCAGGCATCGGTTTCTGATACCCACCGTATCCGAGATAGTTTTTCGCAATAAACAGTGAACAAATGTTCGCCGTAAACTGTCCATTGCCACAAAAATATTTAAATATCGGCAATAAAGCAGTATGCATTTGTCCACAAAAATTTCCAGCTAGCAAATCAGGCTGATATTGCTATGCGACTAATCATAAGATTTTGCCTGACATTGACCTGTACATTGTACGTGATTAACGGGGAGTGGGAACACAAGTATGCACTTGTTGAAGTTACTCAACACGAAAGTATTCTGCCCGGTTGGAATGATGCTCCTTTCGTCATCACGTGCAAGACAAGTATATAAACCAAACCAGACCGTTCAACAGCATCAGTAAGCCAACATGAACGCTCCAGTAAGTATTCGACGTCTGTTGAAGCACCTTGAACGTCCTACATTTAAAGACGTTCAATACGTGCACTTTTATCTAGTGTCAGACTAATAGACACAAGTGTGTGCTGTTGTATAAAAGCACGCTTTATTTACTCCGAAAAGCGCAATGCTTTTTAGTAGGAATGAACAGCACTTCAATTCAGTGTGTAAGGCACTGACTCGTGCTAGAATTATACACGTTGTACACAAAAACAATTTTTGGGGCACACGCATATTTGACACATCTCGGACATTTTTTCACAGGTTTCATTGAGTTCGTCGTGCATTGAATTTTGATTCGATTAACTTACTTTTTCAGGTCCTTTTTGCCGCAGTCGTCTGCCTGTTCCGATACGGTTCAGCCACGTACTCCCAGCACAGTACCAGCTTTGCAGGACCCGTCGGCTACAATGGACCTCACGCTGTTCCCGTTGTGCTTTCAAGTGGTCACATCGCTGACACACAAGAGGTCGCCGCTGCCAGAGACGCTCACTACGCTGCTCTTTCCAAAGCCCAAGCTCTATCCGGATACGGATACGGCGCATCCGGACAAGACCTAAGTGCTCATGGCGCAGCCGTCTTTGACGGAAACGCATACAACGGACCGTTAGCTGCACCCGTCGTACTGTCCAGCTGTTACTTGGCCGACACAAGGGACGTCGCCGCAGCTAAGAATGCTCACTTCTCCGCCCTGCAATCAGCTAAGACTAACTCTAGAATCGCGAGTGGACACGGGTCCGGTTTCGGTGCATTCGCTGAAGAAGCAGGACACAACAGCGGTGCTGGAGCAAATTTCGGAGGCAGCTCTTACCACGGACCGCTCGCCGCACCAGTCGCACTATCGTCAGGATACATCGCCGATACTGAAGCAGTAGCCGCTGCTAAGGGTGCCCACTTCACTGCCTTGTCAGAGGCTTCCGCCAACTCTGGCTACCACAGTGCCGGCAGATCCAGCGGCAAACACTGGGCCTAGTCAATTCTCATGTCTCTAAAAGAGAGTTAGTAAACCTAATCGTACCACCTGTCATAATGTTATTTGTTACAAACTTGTTCACTACTTGATGCAATAAACTATTAATAACATACTTGCGTTTGCCTAGAAAATTGTCTGTCGCCTATTTCGAAATGTGTCAAGCGAATATGCCAAATCTCAGTTTAATCTGTCAATCGTATTGACAAAAACATTCCTCATTCATTTCTTTACAATTACATCTTTTGCCATTTGTGAGAAAAGTCTGCGACTGGTATAGAAACCACAGTTTCATGTTTCTAGAACTGACCATCAATATTAACTTTTTCTCACTGTACGCGCTCCTCCATGAAAATGATACTCCAATAAGAATTCACCACAATAAGGAAGTGCAACATACGATAATGAAAGTTTCAGCCGGATTTCAATTAAACAGTCGTTTGCCTTACTGCTGCTGTTGCGCTTGGAGACAGTGGCAAACGTAACGTCAAGTATATAAAAATATGAAATTTTGAAAGAACGCAAAATTTTAATTTACATCATTAGCGAATTCAACTACAGGGCGAAAGGTAAATATCGGTATGGAGAACCATACATGACTTCCATGTTCTAAGATTTATATTTAAAATCATTTTCGAATTGAAATATTTCTATAGAAACTACTTCTTTCTACTTATTTCTTCAGCCTTAACCACAGTACTGTGGCCACTAACGTATACACCTCACGTTATCGCACTCGAATTTTACCGATGATGGCAGTCGATGGCACAGCCGAAACGTCTGGTTTTGCAGAAAATATTGGACTACGGCCAAACAGCACGTGAAGGAATTGTAACAACAAAATACTTCTATGTTGCCGATAACGAAGTAAACTTATAAAAAATTATCCCTCCACTTTCAACTATAATTTTCATTTATAGAAAATTACCTCCACCCCGTATATCTAGCCTCTTCATTTATAGGTATTTCGTCTAAGTATCTACAGTGGATTATTATGATTTTCTTATCAGGATACTGTATTTATAAAATTTATGTGCTTTACTCTTGGTAAAACATAAAACGTTGCAGGTAAACGACCTTTCCCCAGAATCCGATCTTCACCAAAATCAACAGCCCTTGCGAACTCTACCAGTGAGGCGTACATGCAAACAATTATTCGATTCTGTTTGAATGTGAGGCAGTTACCGTTGGTCATAGAAAACATTACCATTGTTAAAACATAAAACGTTGCTGGAAAACTACCCCTTCCTCTTAACCGATCTTCACGAAAATCAACCGTCAGGGAGTACATTATAATTCATGCAAGTATGCAAAACATTATTTGATTCTGTTTGAATTTACGGCAGTTATTGTTCGCCAAATAAAAATTACCCTAGTTAAACATATAACGTTGCAGGTAATTTACCCTCTCCCATAACCCATCTTCACCACAAACAATTTGGCTTGAGTCCTCTACAATTCAGGGACGTAAGCAAAACAAAATTTGATTCTGTTTGAATTTACGGCTGTTATTGTTCACCATAAGAAAAATGTTACACGCAGACAGATAGATGGACAGACACACACACATATTTTTCGAAAAATGACTTTTCTTCATGTTTTGAGGGTAGTACAATCAGAATCAGCAATTATCTCGAACCGGATTTTTATCGCCATGACCATACTTCCATTTCCTTATGGAACGTGGAAGTAAAAAAGGTAATCTTGCCGTCACCCGGTAGTCGTTCTGTACCGGAATCGCTATAAGGTCAGTAAACGTAGCATTTATACCGATCTATTTGTTTAACGATCCCAATGGAGACACTGTATTGAAGCTTTCGACCTTAGCGAGGAGCCAGGACTTCATCGTGAACGTTATCAATTGATGGCATCTTGAAGAGATTCTATGTGCGATTATATTCTACGAAGTCGAATTTCCCGATACGTCTGGCCGATAAGATTTCGCCCAAATTCATGCAGTTCTTGTCGATCCAATTAAGTGGCAAAGGGGGGCCGCTTAAAGCACGGACAACACTAGTCGTATCCAAAGTCGTGCCGCTGACAATTATCTCGGTAAGCGCTAATTTTTACTGCGAACTGTCTACGCGGCCTATTCCAAATCGATCGCTGGAATCCAATGCGCACGTGCCACCAAGTATCAGTCAAGACTCATATAGGACAAGGCAAAAGAATTTTGAAAACTCTTGAGATTTTCTAAAGCAGTTCTTGTTACGTCCTAAACAAAAATGTCTTACTGCTTCCGGAACTCTTATACAAGTTAAAAATTTCGTGGTAAGTTAAGAGCGTTAGTGCTGCAACCTAATCTGGCGCTTGGTGCGTTTCTGAATTTTGCTAAGTAGCCTACGTGACATTGTCAGTACGGCAGTATCAACGTTAAGTTCATGGGCACACAGAACGGTCTCTTCTAGAATAAAAATAGAACGGATTTTACGTCTCAGCGCTGAATTGTAACACCTGGTGACGTGTAGCTGTTGAAACTAATTTATAGGCTGAAAATTCTATAGTTTCCCCATAATATGCTCATCGAAAAGAGTGATTTTGTTAAAGGAAAACACAGGTTTCTAACTCAGTACAATGTCAGAGAGTTTGAAATTGCCGCCTGTTTCACAACGTAAAATTCCGAGGATTTAAATGAAAATTTATTCTAATATTTTATTCTGCGTTTTCTACTTAACATAAGGCTCTTCCGCCGATTTAAGCCACCGTACACAGTTCGAGATGTCCACCGTGTACGGTAAAATTGGAAATCTCAACCATCGGTTCAGGCATCGGTTTCTGATACCCGCCGTATCCGAGATAGTTTTTCGCAATAAACAGTGAACAAATGTTCGCCGTAAACTGTCCATTGCCACAAAAATATTTAAATATCGGCAATAAAGCAGTATGCATTTGTCCACAAAAATTTCCAGCTAGCAAATCAGGCTGATATTGCTATGCGACTAATCATAAGATTTTGCCTGAAATTGACCTGTACATTGTACATGATTAACGGGGAGTGGGAACACAAGTATGCACTTGTTGAAGTTACTCAACACGAAAGTATTCTGCCCGGTTGGAATGATGCTCCTTTCGTCATCACGTGCAAGACAAGTATATAAACCAAACCAGACCGTTCAACAGCATCAGTAAGCCAACATGAACGCTCCAGTAAGTATTCGACGTCTGTTGAAGCACCTTGAACGTCCTATATTTAAAGACGTTCAATACGTGCACTTTTATCTAGTGTCAGACTAATAGACACAAGTGTGTGCTGTTGTATAAAAGCACGCTTTATTTACTCCGAAAAGCGCAATCCTTTTTAGTAGAAATGAACAGCACTTCAATTCAGTGTGTAAGGCACTGACTCGTGCTACAATTATACACGTTGTACACAAAAACAATTTTTGGCGCACACGCATATTTGACACATCTCGGACATTTTTTCACAGGTTTCATTGAGTTCGTCGTGCATTGAATTT
Organism: Magicicada septendecula; assembly: GCA_034769895.1. NCBI lineage: Eukaryota > Metazoa > Arthropoda > Insecta > Hemiptera > Cicadidae > Magicicada > Magicicada septendecula. The sequence continues at coordinate 42,806,496 of CM068373.1, read as the reverse complement.
TGATTCGATTAACTTACTTTTTCAGGTCCTTTTTGCCGCAGTCGTCTGCCTGTTCCGATACGGTTCAGCCACGTACTCCCAGCACAATACCAGCTTTGCAGGACCCGTCGGCTACAATGGACCTCACGCTGTTCCCGTTGTGCTTTCAAGTGGTCACATCGCTGACACACAAGAGGTCGCCGCTGCCAGAGACGCTCACTACGCTGCTCTTTCCAAAGCCCAAGCTCTATCCGGATACGGATACGGCGCATCCGCACAAGACCTAAGTGCTCATGGCGCAGCCGTCTTTGACGGAAACGCATACAACGGACCGTTAGTTGCACCCGTCGTACTGTCCAGCGGTTACTTGGCCGACACAAGGGACGTCGCCGCAGCTAAGAATGCTCACTTCTCCGCCCTGCAATCAGCTAAGACTAACTCTAGAATCGCGAGTGGATACGGGTCCGGTTTCGGTGCATTCGCTGAAGAAGCAGGACACAACAGCGGTGCTGGAGCAAATTTCGGAGGCAGCTCTTACCACGGACCGCTCGCCGCACCAGTCGCACTATCGTCAGGTTACATCGCCGATACTGAAGCAGTAGCCGCTGCTAAGGGTGCCCACTTCACTGCCTTGTCAGAGGCTTCCGCCAACTCTGGCTACCACAGTGCCGGCAGATCCAGCGGCAAACACTGGGCCTAGTCAATTCTCATGTCTCTAAAAGAGAGTTAGTAAACCTAATCGTACCACCTGTCATAATGTTATTTGTTACAAACTTGTTCACTACTTGATGCAATAAACTATTAATAACATACTTGCGTTTGCCTAGAAAATTGTCTGTCGCCTATTTCGAAATGTGTCAAGCGAATATGCCAAATCTCAGTTTAATCTGTCAATCGTATTGACAAAAACATTCCTCATTCATTTCTTTACAATTACATCTTTTGCCATTTGTGAGAAAAGTCTGCGACTGGTATAGAAACCACAGTTTCATGTTTCTAGAACTGACCATCAATATTAACTTTTTCTCACTGTACGCGCTCCACCATGAAAATGATACTCCAATAAGAATTCACCACAATAAGGAAGTGCAACATACGATAATGAAAGTTTCAGCCGGATTTCAATTAAACAGTCGTTTGCCTTACTGCTGCTGTTGCGCTTGGAGACAGTGGCAAACGTAACGTCAAGTATATAAAATTATGAAATTCTGAAAGAACGCAAAATTTTAATACACATCATTAGCGAATTCAACTACAGGGCGAAAGGTAAATATCGGTATGGAGAACCATCCATGACTTCCATGTTCTAAGATTTATATTTAAAATCATTTTCGAATTGAAATATTTCTATAGAAACTACTTCTTTCTACTTATTGCTTCAGCCTTAACCACAGTACTGTGGCCACTAACGTATACACCTCACGTTATCGCACTCGAATTTTACCGATGATGGCAGTCGATGGCACAGCCGAAACGTCTGGTTTTGCAGAAAATATTGGACTACGGCCAAACAGCACGTGAAGGAATTGTAACAACAAAATACTTCTATGTTGCCGATAACGAAGTAAACTTATAAAAAATTATCCCTCCACTTTCAACTATAATTTTCATTTATAGAAAATTACCTCCACCCCGTATATCTAGCCTCTTCATTTATAGGTATTTCGTCTAAGTATCTACAGTGGATTATTATGATTTTCTTATCAGGATACTGTATTTATAAAATTTATGTACTTTACTCTTGGTAAAACATAAAACGTTGCAGGTAAACGACTTTTCCCCAGAATCCGATCTTCACCAAAATCAACAGGCCTTGCGAACTCTACCAGTGAGGCGCACATGCAAACAATTATTCGATTCTGTTTGAATGTGAGGCAGTTACCGTTGGTCATAGAAAACATTACCATTGTTAAAACATAAAACGTTGCTGGTAAACTACCCCTTCCTCTTAACCGATCTTCACGAAAATCAACCGTCAGGGAGTACATTATAATTCATGCAAGTATGCAAAACATTATTTGATTCTGTTTGAATTTACGGCAGTTATTGTTCGTCAAAATAAAAATTACCCTAGTTAAACATATAACGTTGCAGGTAATTTACCCTCTCCCATAACCCATCTTCACCACAAACCAATTTGGCTTGAGTCCTCTACAATTCAGGGACGTAAGCAAAACAAAATTTGATTCTGTTTGAATTTACGGCTGTTATTGTTCACCATAAGAAAAATGTTACACGCAGACAGATAGATGGACAGACACACACACATATTTTTCGAAAAATGACTTTTCTTCATGTTTTGAGGGTAGTACAATCAGAATCAGCAATTATCTCGAACCGGATTTTTATCGCCATGACCATACTTCCATTTCCTTATGGAACGTGGAAGTAAAAAAGGTAATCTTGCCGTCACCCGGTAGTCGTTCTGTACCGGAATCGCTATAAGGTCAGTAAACGTAGCATTTATACCGATCTATTTGTTTAACGATCCCAATGGAGACACTGTATTGAAGCTTTCGACCTTAGCCAGGAGCCAGGACTTCATCGTGAACGTTATCAATTGATGGCATCTTGAAGAGATTCTACGTGCGATTATATTCTACGAAGTCGATTTTCCCGAAACGTCTGGCCGATAAGATTTCGCCCAAATTCATGCAGTTCTTGTCGATCCAATTAAGTGGCAAATGGGGGCCGCTTAAAGCACGGACAACACTAGTCGTATCCAAAGTCGTGCCGCTGACAATTATCTCGGTAAGCGCTAATTTTTACTGCGAACTGTCTACGCGGCCTATTCCAAATCGATCACTGGAATCCAATGCGCACGTGCCACCAAGTATCAGTCAAGACTCATATAGGACAAGGCAAAAGAATTTTGAAAACTCTTGAGATTTTCTAAAGCAGTTCTTGTTACGTCCTAAACAAAAATGTCTTACTGCTTCCGGAACTCTTATACAAGTTAAAAATATCGTGGTAAGTTAAGAGCGTTAGTGCTGCAACCTAATCTGGCGCTTGGTGCGTTTCTGAATTTTGCTAAGTAGCCTACGTGACATTGTCAGTACGGCAGTATCAACGTTAAGTTCATGGGCACACAGAACGGTCTCTTCTTGAATAAAAATAGAACGGATTTTACGTCTCAGCGCTGAATTGTAACACCTGGTGACGTGTAGCTGTTGAAACTAATTTATAGGCTGAAAATTCTATAGTTTCCCCATAATATGCTCATCGAAAAGAGTGATTTTGTTAAAGGAAAACACAGGTTTCTAACTCAGTACAATGTCAGAGAGTTTGAAATTGCCGCCTGTTTCACAACGTAAAATTCCGAGGATTTAAATGAAAATTTATTCTAATATTTTATTCTGCGTTTTCTACTTAACATAAGGCTCTTCCGCCGATTTAAGCCACCGTACACAGTTCGAGATGTCCACCGTGTACGGTAAAATTGGAAATCTCAACCATCGGTTCAGGCATCGGTTTCTGATACCCGCCGTATCCGAGATAGTTTTTCGCAATAAACAGTGAACAAATGTTCGCCGTAAACTGTCCATTGCCACAAAAATATTTAAATATCGGCAATAAAGCAGTATGCATTTGTCCACAAAAATTTCCATCTAGCAAATCAGGCTGATATTGCTATGCGACTAATCATAAGATTTTGCCTGAAATTGACCTGTACATTGTACATGATTAACGGGGAGTGGGAACACAAGTATGCACTTGTTGAAGTTACTCAACACGAAAGAATTCTGCCCGGTTGGAATTATGCTCCTTTCGTCATCACGTGCAAGACAAGTATATAAACCAAACCAGACCGTTCAACAGCATCAGTAAGCCAACATGAACGCTCCAGTAAGTATTCGACGTCTGTTGAAGCACCTTGAACGTCCTACATTTAAAGACGTTCAATACGTGCACTTTTATCTAGTGTCAGACTAATAGACACAAGTGTGTGCTGTTGTATAAAAGCACGCTTTATTTACTCCGAAAAGCGCAATGCTTTTTAGTAGGAATGAACAGCACTTCAATTCAGTGTGTAAGGCACTGACTCGTGCTACAATTATACACGTTGTACACAAAAACAATTTTTGGGGCACACGCATATTTGACACATCTCGGACATTTTTTCACAGGTTTCATTGAGTTCGTCGTGCATTGAATTTTGATTCGATTAACTTACTTTTTCAGGTCCTTTTTGCCGCAGTCGTCTGCCTGTTCCGATACGGTTCAGCCACGTACTCCCAGCACAGTACCAGCTTTGCAGGACCCGTCGGCTACAATGGACCTCACGCTGTTCCCGTTGTGCTTTCAAGTGGTCACATCGCTGACACACAAGAGGTCGCCGCTGCCAGAGACGCTTACTACGCTGCTCTTTCCAAAGCCCAAGCTCTATCCGGATACGGATACGGCGCATCCGCACAAGACCTAAGTGCTCATGGCGCAGCCGTCTTTGACGGAAACGCATACAACGGACCGTTAGCTGCACCCGTCGTACTGTCCAGCTGTTACTTGGCCGACACAAGGGACGTCGCCGCAGCTAAGAATGCTCACTTCTCCGCCCTGCAATCAGCTAAGACTAACTCTAGAATCGCGAGTGGATACGGGTCCGGTTTCGGTGCATTCGCTGAAGAAGCAGGACACAACAGCGGTGCTGGAGCAAATTTCGGAGGCAGCTCTTACCACGGACCGCTCGCCGCACCAGTCGCACTATCGTCAGGTTACATCGCCGATACTGAAGCAGTAGCCGCTGCTAAGGGTGCCCACTTCACTGCCTTGTCAGAGGCTTCCGCCAACTCTGGCTACCACAGTGCCGGCAGATCCAGCGGCAAACACTGGGCCTAGTCAATTCTCATGTCTCTAAAAGAGAGTTAGTAAACCTAATCGTACCACCTGTCATAATGTTATTTGTTACAAACTTGTTCACTACTTGATGCAATAAACTATTAATAACATACTTGCGTTTGCCTAGAAAATTGTCTGTCGCCTATTTCGAAATGTGTCAAGCGAATATGCCAAATCTCAGTTTAATCTGTCAATCGTATTGACAAAAACATTCCTCATTCATTTCTTTACAATTACATCTTTTGCCATTTGTGAGAAAAGTCTGCGACTGGTATAGAAACCACAGTTTCATGTTTCTAGAACTGACCATCAATATTAACTTTTTCTCACTGTACGCGCTCCACCATGAAAATGATACTCCAATAAGAATTCACCACAATAAGGAAGTGCAACATACGATAATGAAAGTTTCAGCCGGATTTCAATTAAACAGTCGTTTGCCTTACTGCTGCTGTTGCGCTTGGAGACAGTGGCAAACGTAACGTCAAGTATATAAAATTATGAAATTCTGAAAGAACGCAAAATTTTAATACACATCATTAGCGAATTCAACTACAGGGCGAAAGGTAAATATCGGTATGGAGAACCATCCATGACTTCCATGTTCTAAGATTTATATTTAAAATCATTTTCGAATTGAAATATTTCTATAGAAACTACTTCTTTCTACTTATTGCTTCAGCCTTAACCACAGTACTGTGGCCACTAACGTATACACCTCACGTTATCGCACTCGAATTTTACCGATGATGGCAGTCGATGGCACAGCCGAAACGTCTGGTTTTGCAGAAAATATTGGACTACGGCCAAACAGCACGTGAAGGAATTGTAACAACAAAATACTTCTATGTTGCCGATAACGAAGTAAACTTATAAAAAATTATCCCTCCACTTTCAACTATAATTTTCATTTATAGAAAATTACCTCCACCCCGTATATCTAGCCTCTTCATTTATAGGTATTTCGTCTAAGTATCTACAGTGGATTATTATGATTTTCTTATCAGGATACTGTATTTATAAAATTTATGTACTTTACTCTTGGTAAAACATAAAACGTTGCAGGTAAACGACTTTTCCCCAGAATCCGATCTTCACCAAAATCAACAGGCCTTGCGAACTCTACCAGTGAGGCGCACATGCAAACAATTATTCGATTCTGTTTGAATGTGAGGCAGTTACCGTTGGTCATAGAAAACATTACCATTGTTAAAACATAAAACGTTGCTGGTAAACTACCCCTTCCTCTTAACCGATCTTCACGAAAATCAACCGTCAGGGAGTACATTATAATTCATGCAAGTATGCAAAACATTATTTGATTCTGTTTGAATTTACGGCAGTTATTGTTCGTCAAAATAAAAATTACCCTAGTTAAACATATAACGTTGCAGGTAATTTACCCTCTCCCATAACCCATCTTCACCACAAACCAATTTGGCTTGAGTCCTCTACAATTCAGGGACGTAAGCAAAACAAAATTTGATTCTGTTTGAATTTACGGCTGTTATTGTTCACCATAAGAAAAATGTTACACGCAGACAGATAGATGGACAGACACACACACATATTTTTCGAAAAATGACTTTTCTTCATGTTTTGAGGGTAGTACAATCAGAATCAGCAATTATCTCGAACCGGATTTTTATCGCCATGACCATACTTCCATTTCCTTATGGAACGTGGAAGTAAAAAAGGTAATCTTGCCGTCACCCGGTAGTCGTTCTGTACCGGAATCGCTATAAGGTCAGTAAACGTAGCATTTATACCGATCTATTTGTTTAACGATCCCAATGGAGACACTGTATTGAAGCTTTCGACCTTAGCCAGGAGCCAGGACTTCATCGTGAACGTTATCAATTGATGGCATCTTGAAGAGATTCTACGTGCGATTATATTCTACGAAGTCGATTTTCCCGAAACGTCTGGCCGATAAGATTTCGCCCAAATTCATGCAGTTCTTGTCGATCCAATTAAGTGGCAAATGGGGGCCGCTTAAAGCACGGACAACACTAGTCGTATCCAAAGTCGTGCCGCTGACAATTATCTCGGTAAGCGCTAATTTTTACTGCGAACTGTCTACGCGGCCTATTCCAAATCGATCACTGGAATCCAATGCGCACGTGCCACCAAGTATCAGTCAAGACTCATATAGGACAAGGCAAAAGAATTTTGAAAACTCTTGAGATTTTCTAAAGCAGTTCTTGTTACGTCCTAAACAAAAATGTCTTACTGCTTCCGGAACTCTTATACAAGTTAAAAATATCGTGGTAAGTTAAGAGCGTTAGTGCTGCAACCTAATCTGGCGCTTGGTGCGTTTCTGAATTTTGCTAAGTAGCCTACGTGACATTGTCAGTACGGCAGTATCAACGTTAAGTTCATGGGCACACAGAACGGTCTCTTCTTGAATAAAAATAGAACGGATTTTACGTCTCAGCGCTGAATTGTAACACCTGGTGACGTGTAGCTGTTGAAACTAATTTATAGGCTGAAAATTCTATAGTTTCCCCATAATATGCTCATCGAAAAGAGTGATTTTGTTAAAGGAAAACACAGGTTTCTAACTCAGTACAATGTCAGAGAGTTTGAAATTGCCGCCTGTTTCACAACGTAAAATTCCGAGGATTTAAATGAAAATTTATTCTAATATTTTATTCTGCGTTTTCTACTTAACATAAGGCTCTTCCGCCGATTTAAGCCACCGTACACAGTTCGAGATGTCCACCGTGTACGGTAAAATTGGAAATCTCAACCATCGGTTCAGGCATCGGTTTCTGATACCCGCCGTATCCGAGATAGTTTTTCGCAATAAACAGTGAACAAATGTTCGCCGTAAACTGTCCATTGCCACAAAAATATTTAAATATCGGCAATAAAGCAGTATGCATTTGTCCACAAAAATTTCCATCTAGCAAATCAGGCTGATATTGCTATGCGACTAATCATAAGATTTTGCCTGAAATTGACCTGTACATTGTACATGATTAACGGGGAGTGGGAACACAAGTATGCACTTGTTGAAGTTACTCAACACGAAAGAATTCTGCCCGGTTGGAATTATGCTCCTTTCGTCATCACGTGCAAGACAAGTATATAAACCAAACCAGACCGTTCAACAGCATCAGTAAGCCAACATGAACGCTCCAGTAAGTATTCGACGTCTGTTGAAGCACCTTGAACGTCCTACATTTAAAGACGTTCAATACGTGCACTTTTATCTAGTGTCAGACTAATAGACACAAGTGTGTGCTGTTGTATAAAAGCACGCTTTATTTACTCCGAAAAGCGCAATGCTTTTTAGTAGGAATGAACAGCACTTCAATTCAGTGTGTAAGGCACTGACTCGTGCTACAATTATACACGTTGTACACAAAAACAATTTTTGGGGCACACGCATATTTGACACATCTCGGACATTTTTTCACAGGTTTCATTGAGTTCGTCGTGCATTGAATTTTGATTCGATTAACTTACTTTTTCAGGTCCTTTTTGCCGCAGTCGTCTGCCTGTTCCGATACGGTTCAGCCACGTACTCCCAGCACAGTACCAGCTTTGCAGGACCCGTCGGCTACAATGGACCTCACGCTGTTCCCGTTGTGCTTTCAAGTGGTCACATCGCTGACACACAAGAGGTCGCCGCTGCCAGAGACGCTTACTACGCTGCTCTTTCCAAAGCCCAAGCTCTATCCGGATACGGATACGGCGCATCCGCACAAGACCTAAGTGCTCATGGCGCAGCCGTCTTTGACGGAAACGCATACAACGGACCGTTAGCTGCACCCGTCGTACTGTCCAGCTGTTACTTGGCCGACACAAGGGACGTCGCCGCAGCTAAGAATGCTCACTTCTCCGCCCTGCAATCAGCTAAGACTAACTCTAGAATCGCGAGTGGATACGGGTCCGGTTTCGGTGCATTCGCTGAAGAAGCAGGTCACAACAGCGGTGCTGGAGCAAATTTCGGAGGCAGCTCTTACCACGGACCGCTCGCCGCACCAGTCGCACTATCGTCAGGATACATCGCCGATACTGAAGCAGTAGCCGCTGCTAAGGGTGCCCACTTCACTGCCTTGTCAGAGGCTTCCGCCAACTCTGGCTACCACAGTGCCGGCAGATCCAGCGGCAAACACTGGGCCTAGTCAATTCTCATGTCTCTAAAAGAGAGTTAGTAAACCTAATCGTACCACCTGTCATAATGTTATTTGTTACAAACTTGTTCACTACTTGATGCAATAAACTATTAATAACATACTTGCGTTTGCCTAGAAAATTGTCTGTCGCCTATTTCGAAATGTGTCAAGCGAATATGCCAAATCTCAGTTTAATCTGTCAATCGTATTGACAAAAACATTCCTCATTCATTTCTTTACAATTACATCTTTTGCCATTTGTGAGAAAAGTCTGCGACTGGTATAGAAACCACAGTTTCATGTTTCTAGAACTGACCATCAATATTAACTTTTTCTCACTGTACGCGCTCCTCCATGAAAATGATACTCCAATAAGAATTCACCACAATAAGGAAGTGCAACATACGATAATGAAAGTTTTAGCCGGATTTCAATTAAACAGTCGTTTGCCTTACTGCTGCTGTTGCGCTTGGAGACAGTGGCAAACGTAACGTCAAGTATATAAAAATATGAAATTTTGAAAGAACGCAAAATTTTAATTTACATCATTAGCGAATTCAACTACAGGGCGAAAGGTAAATATCGGTATGGAGAACCATCCATGACTTCCATGTTCTAAGATTTATATTTAAAATCATTTTCGAATTGAAATATTTCTATAGAAACTACTTCTTTCTACTTATTGCTTCAGCCTTAACCACAGTACTGTGGCCACTAACGTATACACCTCACGTTATCGCACTCGAATTTTACCGATGATGGCAGTCGATGGCACAGCCGAAACGTCTGGTTTTGCAGAAAATATTGGACTACGGCCAAACAGCACGTGAAGGAATTGTAACAACAAAATACTTCTATGTTGCCGATAACGAAGTAAACTTATAAAAAATTATCCCTCCACTTTCAACTATAATTTTCATTTATAGAAAATTACCTCCACCCCGTATATCTAGCCTCTTCATTTATAGGTATTTCGTCTAAGTATCTACAGTGGATTATTATGATTTTCTTATCAGGATACTGTATTTATAAAATTTAAGTGCTTTACTCTTGGTAAAACATAAAACGTTGCAGGTAAACGACCTTTCCCCAGAATCCGATCTTCACCAAAATCAACAGCCCTTGCGAACTCTACCAGTGAGGCGTACATGCAAACAATTATTCGATTCTGTTTGAATGTGAGGCAGTTACCGTTGGTCATAGAAAACATTACCATTGTTAAAACATAAAACGTTGCTGGAAAACTACCCCTTCCTCTTAACCGATCTTCACGAAAATCAACCGTCAGGGAGTACATTATAATTCATGCAAGTATGCAAAACATTATTTGATTCTGTTTGAATTTACGGCAGTTATTGTTCGTCAAATAAAAATTACCCTAGTTAAACATATAACGTTGCAGGTAATTTACCCTCTCCCATAACCCATCTTCACCACAAACAATTTGGCTTGAGTCCTCTACAATTCAGGGACGTAAGCAAAACAAAATTTGATTCTGTTTGAATTTACGGCTGTTATTGTTCACCATTAGAAAAATGTTATACGCAGACAGATAGATGGACAGACACACACACATATTTTTCGAAAAATGACTTTTCTTCATGTTTTGAGGGTAGTACAATCAGAATCAGCAATTATCTCGAACCGGATTTTTATCGCCATGACCATACTTCCATTTCCTTATGGAACGTGGAAGTAAAAAAGGTAATCTTGCCGTCACCCGGTAGTCGTTCTGTACCGGAATCGCTATAAGGTCAGTAAACGTAGCATTTATACCGATCTATTTGTTTAACGATCCCAATGGAGACACTGTATTGAAGCTTTCGACCTTAGCGAGGAGCCAGGACTTCATCGTGAACGTTATCAATTGATGGCATCTTGAAGAGATTCTATGTGCGATTATATTCTACGAAGTCGAATTTCCCGATACGTCTGGCCGATAAGATTTCGCCCAAATTCATGCAGTTCTTGTCGATCCAATTAAGTGGCAAAGGGGGGCCGCTTAAAGCACGGACAACACTAGTCGTATCCAAAGTCGTGCCGCTGACAATTATCTCGGTAAGCGCTAATTTTTACTGCGAACTGTCTACGCGGCCTATTCCAAATCGGTCGCTGGAATCCAATGCGCACGTGCCACCAAGTATCAGTCAAGACTCATATAGGACAAGGCAAAAGAATTTTGAAAACTCTTGAGATTTTCTAAAGCAGTTCTTGTTACGTCCTAAACAAAAATGTCTTACTGCTTCCGGAACTCTTATACAAGTTAAAAATTTCGTGGTAAGTTAAGAGCGTTAGTGCTGCAACCTAATCTGGCGCTTGGTGCGTTTCTGAATTTTGCTAAGTAGCCTACGTGACATTGTCAGTACGGCAGTATCAACGTTAAGTTCATGGGCACACAGAACGGTCTCTTCTAGAATAAAAATAGAACGGATTTTACGTCTCAGCGCTGAATTGTAACACCTGGTGACGTGTAGCTGTTGAAACTAATTTATAGGCTGAAAATTCTATAGTTTCCCCATAATATGCTCATCGAAAAGAGTGATTTTGTTAAAGGAAAACACAGGTTTCTAACTCAGTACAATGTCAGAGAGTTTGAAATTGCCGCCTGTTTCACAACGTAAAATTCCGAGGATTTAAATGAAAATTTATTCTAATATTTTATTCTGCGTTTTCTACTTAACATAAGGCTCTTCCGCCGATTTAAGCCACCGTACACAGTTCGAGATGTCCACCGTGTACGGTAAAATTGGAAATCTCAACCATCGGTTCAGGCATCGGTTTCTGATACCCGCCGTATCCGAGATAGTTTTTCGCAATAAACAGTGAACAAATGTTCGCCGTAAACTGTCCATTGCCACAAAAATATTTAAATATCGGCAATAAAGCAGTATGCATTTGTCCACAAAAATTTCCAGCTAGCAAATCAGGCTGATATTGCTATGCGACTAATCATAAGATTTTGCCTGAAATTGACCTGTACATTGTACATGATTAACGGGGAGTGGGAACACAAGTATGCACTTGTTGAAGTTACTCAACACGAAAGTATTCTGCCCGGTTGGAATGATGCTCCTTTCGTCATCACGTGCAAGACAAGTATATAAACCAAACCAGACCGTTCAACAGCATCAGTAAGCCAACATGAACGCTCCAGTAAGTATTCGACGTCTGTTGAAGCACCTTGAACGTCCTACATTTAAAGACGTTCAATACGTGCACTTTTATCTAGTGTCAGACTAATAGACACAAGTGTGTGCTGTTGTATAAAAGCACGCTTTATTTACTCCGAAAAGCGCAATGCTTTTTAGTAGAAATGAACAGCACTTCAATTCAGTGTGTAAGGCACTGACTCGTGCTACAATTATACACGTTGTACACAAAAACAATTTTTGGCGCACACGCATATTTGACACATCTCGGACATTTTTTCACAGGTTTCATTGAGTTCGTCGTGCATTGAATTTTGATTCGATTAACTTACTTTTTCAGGTCCTTTTTGCCGCAGTCGTCTGCCTGTTCCGATACGGTTCAGCCACGTACTCCCAGCACAGTACCAGCTTTGCAGGACCCGTCGGCTACAATGGACCTCACGCTGTTCCCGATGTGCTTTCAAGTGGTCACATCGCTGACACACAAGAGGTCGCCGCTGCCAGAGACGCTCACTACGCTGCTCTTTCCAAAGCCCAAGCTCTATCCGGATACGGATACGGCGCATCCGCACAAGACCTAAGTGCTCATGGCGCAGCCGTCTTTGACGGAAACGCATACAACGGACCGTTAGCTGCACCCGTCGTACTGTCCAGCGGTTACTTGGCCGACACAAGGGACGTCGCCGCAGCTAAGAATGCTCACTTCTCCGCCCTGCAATCAGCTAAGACTAACTCTAGAATCGCGAGTGGATACGGGTCCGATTTCGGTGCATTCGCTGAAGAAGCAGGACACAACAGCGGTGCTGGAGCAAATTTCGGAGGCAGCTCTTACCACGGACCGCTCGCCGCACCAGTCGTACTATCGTCAGGATACATCGCCGATACTGAAGCAGTAGCCGCTGCTAAGGGTGCCCACTTCACTGCCTTGTCAGAGGCTTCCGCCAACTCTGGCTACCACAGTGCCGGCAGATCCAGCGGCAAACACTGGGCCTAGTCAATTCTCATGTCTCTAAAAGAGAGTTAGTAAACCTAATCGTACCACCTGTCATAATGTTATTTGTTACAAACTTGTTCACTACTTGATGCAATAAACTATTAATAACATACTTGCGTTTGCCTAGAAAATTGTCTGTCGCCTATTTCGAAATGTGTCAAGCGAATATGCCAAATCTCAGTTTAATCTGTCAATCGTATTGACAAAAACATTCCTCATTCATTTCTTTACAATTACATCTTTTGCCATTTCTGAGAAAAGTCTGCGACTGGTATAGAAACCACAGTTTCATGTTTCTAGAACTGACCATCAATATTAACTTTTTCTCACTGTACGCGCTCCACCATGAAAATGATACTCCAATAAGAATTCACCACAATAAGGAAGTGCAACATACGATAATGAAAGTTTCAGCCGGATTTCAATTAAACAGTCGTTTGCCTTACTGCTGCTGTTGCGCTTGGAGACAGTGGCAAACGTAACGTCAAGTATATAAAATTATGAAATTCTGAAAGAACGCAAAATTTTAATTCACATCATTAGCGAATTCAACTACAGGGCGAAAGGTAAATATCGGAATGGAGAACCATCCATGACTTCCATGTTCTAAGATTTATATTTAAAATCATTTTCGAATTGAAATATTTCTATAGAAACTACTTCTTTCTACTTATTGCTTCAGCCTTAACCACAGTACTGTGGCCACTAACGTATACACCTCACGTTATCGCACTCGAATTTTACCGATGATGGCAGTCGATGGCACAGCCGAAACGTCTGGTTTTGCAGAAAATATTGGACTACGGCCAAACAGCACGTGAAGGAATTGTAACAACAAAATACTTCTATGTTGCCGATAACGAAGTAATCTTATAAAAAATTATCCCTCCACTTTCAACTATAATTTTCATTTATAGAAAATTACCTCCACCCCGTATATCTAGCCTCTTCATTTATAGGTATTTCGTCTAAGTATCTACAGTGGATTATTATGATTTTCTTATCAGGATACTGTATTTATAAAATTTATGTACTTTACTCTTGGTAAAACATAAAACGTTGCAGGTAAACGACCTTTCCCCAGAATCCGATCTTCACCAAAATCAACAGGCCTTGCGAACTCTACCAGTGAGGCGCACATGCAAACAATTATTCGATTCTGTTTGAATGTGAGGCAGTTACCGTTGGTCATAGAAAACATTACCATTGTTAAAACATAAAACGTTGCTGGTAAACTACCCCTTCCTCTTAACCGATCTTCACGAAAATCAACCGTCAGGGAGTACATTATAATTCATGCAAGTATGCAAAACATTATTTGATTCTGTTTGAATTTACGGCAGTTATTGTTCGTCAAAATAAAAATTACCCTAGTTAAACATATAACGTTGCAGGTAATTTACCCTCTCCCATAACCCATCTTCACCACAAACCAATTTGGCTTGAGTCCTCTACAATTCAGGGACGTAAGCAAAACAAAATTTGATTCTGTTTGAATTTACGGCTGTTATTGTTCACCATAAGAAAAATGTTACACGCAGACAGATAGATGGACAGACACACACACATATTTTTCGAAAAATGACTTTTCTTCATGTTTTGAGGGTAGTACAATCAGAATCAGCAATTATCTCGAACCGGATTTTTATCGCCATGACCATACTTCCATTTCCTTATGGAACGTGGAAGTAAAAAAGGTAATCTTGCCGTCACCCGGTAGTCGTTCTGTACCGGAATCGCTATAAGGTCAGTAAACGTAGCATTTATACCGATCTATTTGTTTAACGATCCCAATGGAGACACTGTATTGAAGCTTTCGACCTTAGCCAGGAGCCAGGACTTCATCGTGAACGTTATCAATTGATGGCATCTTGAAGAGATTCTATGTGCGATTATATTCTACGAAGTCGATTTTCCCGAAACGTCTGGCCGATAAGATTTCGCCCAAATTCATGCAGTTCTTGTCGATCCAATTAAGTGGCAAATGGGGGCCGCTTAAAGCACGGACAACACTAGTCGTATCCAAAGTCGTGCCGCTGACAATTATCTCGGTAAGCGCTAATTTTTACTGCGAACTGTCTACGCGGCCTATTCCAAATCGATCACTGGAATCCAATGCGCACGTGCCACCAAGTATCAGTCAAGACTCATATAGGACAAGGCAAAAGAATTTTGAAAACTCTTGAGATTTTCTAAAGCAGTTCTTGTTACGTCCTAAACAAAAATGTCTTACTGCTTCCGGAACTCTTATACAAGTTAAAAATATCGTGGTAAGTTAAGAGCGTTAGTGCTGCAACCTAATCTGGCGCTTGGTGCGTTTCTGAATTTTGCTAAGTAGCCTACGTGACATTGTCAGTACGGCAGTATCAACGTTAAGTTCATGGGCACACAGAACGGTCTCTTCTTGAATAAAAATAGAACGGATTTTACGTCTCAGCGCTGAATTGTAACACCTGGTGACGTGTAGCTGTTGAAACTAATTTATATGCTGAAAATTCTATAGTTTCCCCATAATATGCTCATCGAAAAGAGTGATTTTGTTAAAGGAAAACACAGGTTTCTAACTCAGTACAATGTCAGAGAGTTTGAAATTGCCGCCTGTTTCACAACGTAAAATTCCGAGGATTTAAATGAAAATTTATTCTAATATTTTATTCTGCGTTTTCTACTTAACATAAGGCTCTTCCGCCGATTTAAGCCACCGTACACAGTTCGAGATGTCCACCGTGTACGGTAAAATTGGAAATCTCAACCATCGGTTCAGGCATCGGTTTCTGATACCCGCCGTATCCGAGATAGGTTTTCGCAATAAACAGTGAACAAATGTTCGCCGTAAACTGTCCATTGCCACAAAAATATTTAAATATCGGCAATAAAGCAGTATGCATTTGTCCACAAAAATTTCCAGCTAGCAAATCAGGCTGATATTGCTATGCGACTAATCATAAGATTTTGCCTGAAATTGACCTGTACATTGTACATGATTAACGGGGAGTGGGAACACAAGTATGCACTTGTTGAAGTTACTCAACACGAAAGTATTCTGCCCGGTTGGAATGATGCTCCTTTCGTCATCACGTGCAAGACAAGTATATAAACCAAACCAGACCGTTCAACAGCATCAGTAAGCCAACATGAACGCTCCAGTAAGTATTCGACGTCTGTTGAAGCACCTTGAACGTCCTACATTTAAAGACGTTCAATACGTGCACTTTTATCTAGTGTCAGACTAATAGACACAAGTGTGTGCTGTTGTATAAAAGCACGCTTTATTTACTCCGAAAAGCGCAATGCTTTTTAGTAGAAATGAACAGCACTTCAATTCAGTGTGTAAGGCACTGACTCGTGCTACAATTATACACGTTGTACACAAAAACAATTTTTGGCGCACACGCATATTTGACACATCTCGGACATTTTTTCACAGGTTTCATTGAGTTCGTCGTGCATTGAATTTTGATTCGATTAACTTACTTTTTCAGGTCCTTTTTGCCGCAGTCGTCTGCCTGTTCCGATACGGTTCATCCACGTACTCCCAGCACAGTACCAGCTTTGCAGGACCCGTCGGCTACAATGGACCTCACGCTGTTCCCGATGTGCTTTCAAGTGGTCACATCGCTGACACACAAGAGGTCGCCGCTGCCAGAGACGCTCACTACGCTGCTCTTTCCAAAGCCCAAGCTCTATCCGGATAGGGATACGGCGCATCCGCACAAGACCTAAGTGCTCATGGCGCAGCCGTCTTTGACGGAAACGCATACAACGGACCGTTAGCTGCACCCGTCGTACTGTCCAGCGGTTACTTGGCCGACACAAGGGACGTCGCCGCAGCTAAGAATGCTCACTTCTCCGCCCTGCAATCAGCTAAGACTAACTCTAGAATCGCGAGTGGATACGGGTCCGGTTTCGGTGCATTCGCTGAAGAAGCAGGACACAACAGCGGTGCTGGAGCAAATTTCGGAGGCAGCTCTTACCACGGACCGCTCGCCGCACCAGTCGTACTATCGTCAGGATACATCGCCGATACTGAAGCAGTAGCCGCTGCTAAGGGTGCCCACTTCACTGCCTTGTCAGAGGCTTCCGCCAACTCTGGCTACCACAGTGCCGGCAGATCCAGCGGCAAACACTGGGCCTAGTCAATTCTCATGTCTCTAAAAGAGAGTTAGTAAACCTAATCGTACCACCTGTCATAATGTTATTTGTTACAAACTTGTTCACTACTTGATGCAATAAACTATTAATAACATACTTGCGTTTGCCTAGAAAATTGTCTGTCGCCTATTTCGAAATGTGTCAAGCGAATATGCCAAATCTCAGTTTAATCTGTCAATCGTATTGACAAAAACATTCCTCATTCATTTCTTTACAATTACATCTTTTGCCATTTCTGAGAAAAGTCTGCGACTGGTATAGAAACCACAGTTTCATGTTTCTAGAACTGACCATCAATATTAACTTTTTCTCACTGTACGCGCTCCACCATGAAAATTATACTCCAATAAGAATTCACCACAATAAGGAAGTGCAACATACGATAATGAAAGTTTCAGCCGGATTTCAATTAAACAGTCGTTTGCCTTACTGCTGCTGTTGCGCTTGGAGACAGTGGCAAACGTAACGTCAAGTATATAAAATTATGAAATTCTGAAAGAACGCAAAATTTTAATTCACATCATTAGCGAATTCAACTACAGGGCGAAAGGTAAATATCGGTATGGAGAACCATCCATGACTTCCATGTCCTAAGATTTATATTTAAAATCATTTTCGAATTGAAATATTTCTATAGAAACTACTTCTTTCTACTTATTGCTTCAGCCTTAACCACAGTACTGTGGCCACTAACGTATACACCTCACGTTATCGCACTCGAATTTTACCGATGATGGCAGTCGATGGCACAGCCGAAACGTCTGGTTTTGCAGAAAATATTGGACTACGGCCAAACAGCACGTGAAGGAATTGTAACAACAAAATACTTCTATGTTGCCGATAACGAAGTAATCTTATAAAAAAATATCCCTCCACTTTCAACTATAATTTTCATTTATAGAAAATTACCTCCACCCCGTATATCTAGCCTCTTCATTTATAGGTATTTCGTCTAAGTATCTACAGTGGATTATTATGATTTTCTTATCAGGATACTGTATTTATAAAATTTATGTACTTTACTCTTGGTAAAACATAAAACGTTGCAGGTAAACGACCTTTCCCCAGAATCCGATCTTCACCAAAATCAACAGGCCTTGCGAACTCTACCAGTGAGGCGCACATGCAAACAATTATTCGATTCTGTTTGAATGTGAGGCAGTTACCGTTGGTCATAGAAAACATTACCATTGTTAAAACATAAAACGTTGCTGGTAAACTACCCCTTCCTCTTAACCGATCTTCACGAAAATCAACCGTCAGGGAGTATATTATAATTCATGCAAGTATGCAAAACATTATTTGATTCTGTTTGAATTTACGGCAGTTATTGTTCGTCAAAATAAAAATTACCCTAGTTAAACATATAACGTTGCAGGTAATTTACCCTCTCCCATAACCCATCTTCACCACAAACCAATTTGGCTTGAGTCCTCTACAATTCAGGGACGTAAGCAAAACAAAATTTGATTCTGTTTGAATTTACGGCTGTTATTGTTCACCATAAGAAAAATGTTACACGCAGACAGATAGATGGACAGACACACACACATATTTTTCGAAAAATGACTTTTCTTCATGTTTTGAGGGTAGTACAATCAGAATCAGCAATTATCTCGAACCGGATTTTTATCGCCATGACCATACTTCCATTTCCTTATGGAACGTGGAAGTAAAAAAGGTAATCTTGCCGTCACCCGGTAGTCGTTCTGTACCGGAATCGCTATAAGGTCAGTAAACGTAGCATTTATACCGATCTATTTGTTTAACGATCCCAATGGAGACACTGTATTGAAGCTTTCGACCTTAGCCAGGAGCCAGGACTTCATCGTGAACGTTATCAATTGATGGCATCTTGAAGAGATTCTATGTGCGATTATATTCTACGAAGTCGATTTTCCCGAAACGTCTGGCCGATAAGATTTCGCCCAAATTCATGCAGTTCTTGTCGATCCAATTAAGTGGCAAATGGGGGCCGCTTAAAGCACGGACAACACTAGTCGTATCCAAAGTCGTGCCGCTGACAATTATCTCGGTAAGCGCTAATTTTTACTGCGAACTGTCTACGCGGCCTATTCCAAATCGATCACTGGAATCCAATGCGCACGTGCCACCAAGTATCAGTCAAGACTCATATAGGACAAGGCAAAAGAATTTTGAAAACTCTTGAGATTTTCTAAAGCAGTTCTTGTTACGTCCTAAACAAAAATGTCTTACTGCTTCCGGAACTCTTATACAAGTTAAAAATATCGTGGTAAGTTAAGAGCGTTAGTGCTGCAACCTAATCTGGCGCTTGGTGCGTTTCTGAATTTTGCTAAGTAGCCTACGTGACATTGTCAGTACGGCAGTATCAACGTTAAGTTCATGGGCACACAGAACGGTCTCTTCTTGAATAAAAATAGAACGGATTTTACGTCTCAGCGCTGAATTGTAACACCTGGTGACGTGTAGCTGTTGAAACTAATTTATATGCTGAAAATTCTATAGTTTCCCCATAATATGCTCATCGAAAAGAGTGATTTTGTTAAAGGAAAACACAGGTTTCTAACTCAGTACAATGTCAGAGAGTTTGAAATTGCCGCCTGTTTCACAACGTAAAATTCCGAGGATTTAAATGAAAATTTATTCTAATATTTTATTCTGCGTTTTCTACTTAACATAAGGCTCTTCCGCCGATTTAAGCCACCGTACACAGTTCGAGATGTCCACCGTGTACGGTAAAATTGGAAATCTCAACCATCGGTTCAGGCATCGGTTTCTGATACCCGCCGTATCCGAGATAGGTTTTCGCAATAAACAGTGAACAAATGTTCGCCGTAAACTGTCCATTGCCACAAAAATATTTAAATATCGGCAATAAAGCAGTATGCATTTGTCCACAAAAATTTCCAGCTAGCAAATCAGGCTGATATTGCTATGCGACTAATCATAAGATTTTGCCTGAAATTGACCTGTACATTGTACATGATTAACGGGGAGTGGGAACACAAGTATGCACTTGTTGAAGTTACTCAACACGAAAGAATTCTGCCCTGTTGGAATTATGCTCCTTTCGTCATCACGTGCAAGACAAGTATATAAACCAAACCAGACCGTTCAACAGCATCAGTAAGCCAACATGAACGCTCCAGTAAGTATTCGACGTCTGTTGAAGCACCTTGAACGTCCTACATTTAAAGACGTTCAATACGTGCACTTTTATCTAGTGTCAGACTAATAGACACAAGTGTGTGCTGTTGTATAAAAGCACGCTTTATTTACTCCGAAAAGCGCAATGCTTTTTAGTAGGAATGAACAGCACTTCATTTCAGTGTGTAAGGCACTGACTCGTGCTACAATTATACACGTTGTACACCAAAACAATTTTTGGGGCACACGCATATTTGACACATCTCGGACATTTTTTCACAGGTTTCATTGAGTTCGTCGTGCATTGAATTTTGATTCGATTAACTTACTTTTTCAGGTCCTTTTTGCCGCAGTCGTCTGCCTGTTCCGATACGGTTCAGCCACGTACTCCCAGCACAGTACCAGCTTTGCAGGACCCGTCAGTTACAATGGACCTCACGCTGTTCCCGTTGTGCTTTCAAGTGGTCACATCGCTGACACACAAGAGGTCGCCGCTGCCAGAGACGCTCACTACGCTGCTCTTTCCAAAGCCCAAGCTCTATCCGGATAGGGATACGGCGCATCCGCACAAGACCTAAGTGCTCATGGCGCAGCCGTCTTTGACGGAAACGCATACAACGGACCGTTAGCTGCACCCGTCGTACTGTCCAGCGGTTACTTGGCCGACACAAGGGACGTCGCCGCAGCTAAGAATGCTCACTTCTCCGCCCTGCAATCAGCTAAGACTAACTCTAGAATCGCGAGTGGATACGGGTCCGGTTTCGGTGCATTCGCTGAAGAAGCAGGACACAACAGCGGTGCTGGAGCAAATTTCGGAGGCAGCTCTTACCACGGACCGCTCGCCGCACCAGTCGCACTATCGTCAGGATACATCGCCGATACTGAAGCAGTAGCCGCTGCTAAGGGTGCCCACTTCACTGCCTTGTCAGAGGCTTCCGCCAACTCTGGCTACCACAGTGCCGGCAGATCCAGCGGCAAACACTGGGCCTAGTCAATTCTCATGTCTCTAAAAGAGAGTTAGTAAACCTAATCGTACCACCTGTCATAATGTTATTTGTTACAAACTTGTTCACTACTTGATGCAATAAACTATTAATAACATACTTGCGTTTGCCTAGAAAATTGTCTGTCGCCTATTTCGAAACGTGTCAAGCGAATATGCCAAATCTCAGTTTAATCTGTCAATCGTATTGACAAAAACATTCCTCATTCATTTCTTTACAATTACATCTTTTGCCATTTGTGAGAAAAGTCTGCGACTGGTATAGAAACCACAGTTTCATGTTTCTAGAACTGACCATCAATATTAACTTTTTCTCACTGTACGCGCTCCTCCATGAAAATGATACTCCAATAAGAATTCACCACAATAAGGAAGTGCAACATACGATAATGAAAGTTTCAGCCGGATTTCAATTAAACAGTCGTTTGCCTTACTGCTGCTGTTGCGCTTGGAGACAGTGGCAAACGTAACGTCAAGTATATAAAAATATGAAATTTTGAAAGAACGCAAAATTTTAATTTACATCATTAGCGAATTCAACTACAGGGCGAAAGGTAAATATCGGTATGGAGAACCATACATGACTTCCATGTTCTAAGATTTATATTTAAAATCATTTTCGAATTGATATATTTCTATAGAAACTACTTCTTTCTACTTATTGCTTCAGCCTTAACCACAGTACTGTGGCCACTAACGTATACACCTCACGTTATCGCACTCGAATTTTACCGATGATGGCAGTCGATGGCACAGCCGAAACGTCTGGTTTTGCAGAAAATATTGGACTACGGCCAAACAGCACGTGAAGGAATTGTAACAACAAAATACTTCTATGTTGCCGATAACGAAGTAAACTTATAAAAAATTATCCCTCCACTTTCAACTATAATTTTCATTTATAGAAAATTACCTCCACCCCGTATATCTAGCCTCTTCATTTATAGGTATTTCGTCTAAGTATCTACAGTGGATTATTATGATTTTCTTATCAGGATACTGTATTTATAAAATTTATGTACTTTACTCTTGGTAAAACATAAAACGTTGCTGGTAAACGACCTTTCCCCAGAATCCGATCTTCACCTAAATCAACAGGCCTTGCGAACTCTACCAGTGAGGCGCACATGCAAACAATTATTCGATTCTGTTTGAATGTGAGGCAGTTACCGTTGGTCATAGAAAACATTACCATTGTTAAAACATAAAACGTTGCTGGTAAACTACCCCTTCCTCTTAACCGATCTTCACGAAAATCAACCGTCAGGGAGTACATTATAATTCATGCAAGTATGCAAAACATTATTTGATTCTGTTTGAATTTACGGCAGTTATTGTTCGTCAAAATAAAAATTACCCTAGTTAAACATATAACGTTGCAGGTAATTTACCCTCTCCCATAACCCATCTTCACCACAAACCAATTTGGCTTGAGTCCTCTACAATTCAGGGACGTAAGCAAAACAAAATTTGATTCTGTTTGAATTTACGGCTGTTATTGTTCACCATAAGAAAAATGTTACACGCAGACAGATAGATGGACAGACACACACACATATTTTTCGAAAAATGACTTTTCTTCATGTTTTGAGGGTAGTACAATCAGAATCAGCAATTATCTCGAACCGGATTTTTATCGCCATGACCATACTTCCATTTCCTTATGGAACGTGGAAGTAAAAAAGGTAATCTTGCCGTCACCCGGTAGTCGTTCTGTACCGGAATCGCTATAAGGTCAGTAAACGTAGCATTTATACCGATCTATTTGTTTAACGATCCCAATGGAGACACTGTATTGAAGCTTTCGACCTTAGCCAGGAGCCAGGACTTCATCGTGAACGTTATCAATTGATGGCATCTTGAAGAGATTCTATGTGCGATTATATTCTACGAAGTCGATTTTCCCGAAACGTCTGGCCGATAAGATTTCGCCCAAATTCATGCAGTTCTTGTCGATCCAATTAAGTGGCAAATGGGGGCCGCTTAAAGCACGGACAACACTAGTCGTATCCAAAGTCGTGCCGCTGACAATTATCTCGGTAAGCGCTAATTTTTACTGCGAACTGTCTACGCGGCCTATTCCAAATCGATCACTGGAATCCAATGCGCACGTGCCACCAAGTATCAGTCAAGACTCATATAGGACAAGGCAAAAGAATTTTGAAAACTCTTGAGATTTTCTAAAGCAGTTCTTGTTACGTCCTAAACAAAAATGTCTTACTGCTTCCGGAACTCTTATACAAGTTAAAAATATCGTGGTAAGTTAAGAGCGTTAGTGCTGCAACCTAATCTGGCGCTTGGTGCGTTTCTGAATTTTGCTAAGTAGCCTACGTGACATTGTCAGTACGGCAGTATCAACGTTAAGTTCATGGGCACACAGAACGGTCTCTTCTTGAATAAAAATAGAACGGATTTTACGTCTCAGCGCTGAATTGTAACACCTGGTGACGTGTAGCTGTTGAAACTAATTTATATGCTGAAAATTCTATAGTTTCCCCATAATATGCTCATCGAAAAGAGTGATTTTGTTAAAGGAAAACACAGGTTTCTAACTCAGTACAATGTCAGAGAGTTTGAAATTGCCGCCTGTTTCACAACGTAAAATTCCGAGGATTTAAATGAAAATTTATTCTAATATTTTATTCTGCGTTTTCTACTTAACATAAGGCTCTTCCGCCGATTTAAGCCACCGTACACAGTTCGAGATGTCCACCGTGTACGGTAAAATTGGAAATCTCAACCATCGGTTCAGGCATCGGTTTCTGATACCCGCCGTATCCGAGATAGGTTTTCGCAATAAACAGTGAACAAATGTTCGCCGTAAACTGTCCATTGCCACAAAAATATTTAAATATCGGCAATAAAGCAGTATGCATTTGTCCACAAAAATTTCCAGCTAGCAAATCAGGCTGATATTGCTATGCGACTAATCATAAGATTTTGCCTGAAATTGACCTGTACATTGTACATGATTAACGGGGAGTGGGAACACAAGTATGCACTTGTTGAAGTTACTCAACACGAAAGAATTCTGCCCTGTTGGAATTATGCTCCTTTCGTCATCACGTGCAAGACAAGTATATAAACCAAACCAGACCGTTCAACAGCATCAGTAAGCCAACATGAACGCTCCAGTAAGTATTCGACGTCTGTTGAAGCACCTTGAACGTCCTACATTTAAAGACGTTCAATACGTGCACTTTTATCTAGTGTCAGACTAATAGACACAAGTGTGTGCTGTTGTATAAAAGCACGCTTTATTTACTCCGAAAAGCGCAATGCTTTTTAGTAGGAATGAACAGCACTTCAATTCAGTGTGTAAGGCACTGACTCGTGCTACAATTATACACGTTGTACACAAAAACAATTTTTGGGGCACACGCATATTTGACACATCTCGGACATTTTTTCACAGGTTTCATTGAGTTCGTCGTGCATTGAATTTTGATTCGATTAACTTACTTTTTCAGGTCCTTTTTGCCGCAGTCGTCTGCCTGTTCCGATACGGTTCAGCCACGTACTCCCAGCACAGTACCAGCTTTGCAGGACCCGTCGGCTACAATGGACCTCACGCTGTTCCCGTTGTGCTTTCAAGTGGTCACATCGCTGACACACAAGAGGTCGCCGCTGCCAGAGACGCTCACTACGCTGCTCTTTCCAAAGCCCAAGCTCTTTCCGGATACGGATACGGCGCATCCGCACAAGACCTAAGTGCTCATGGCGCAGCCGTCTTTGACGGAAACGCATACAACGGACCGTTAGCTGCACCCGTCGTACTGTCCAGCGGTTACTTGGCCGACACAAGGGACGTCGCCGCAGCTAAGAATGCTCACTTCTCCGCCCTGCAATCAGCTAAGACTAACTCTAGAATCGCGAGTGGATACGGGTCCGGTTTCGGTGCATTCGCTGAAGAAGCAGGACACAACAGCGGTGCTGGAGCAAATTTCGGAGGCAGCTCTTACCACGGACCGCTCGCCGCACCAGTCGCACTATCGTCAGGATACATCGCCGATACTGAAGCAGTAGCCGCTGCTAAGGGTGCCCACTTCACTGCCTTGTCAGAGGCTTCCGCCAACTCTGGCTACCACAGTGCCGGCAGATCCAGCGGCAAACACTGGGCCTAGTCAATTCTCATGTCTCTAAAAGAGAGTTAGTAAACCTAATCGTACCACCTGTCATAATGTTATTTGTTACAAACTTGTTCACTACTTGATGCAATAAACTATTAATAACATACTTGCGTTTGCCTAGAAAATTGTCTGTCGCCTATTTCGAAACGTGTCAAGCGAATATGCCAAATCTCAGTTTAATCTGTCAATCGTATTGACAAAAACATTCCTCATTCATTTCTTTACAATTACATCTTTTGCCATTTGTGAGAAAAGTCTGCGACTGGTATAGAAACCACAGTTTCATGTTTCTAGAACTGACCATCAATATTAACTTTTTCTCACTGTACGCGCTCCTCCATGAAAATGATACTCCAATAAGAATTCACCACAATAAGGAAGTGCAACATACGATAATGAAAGTTTCAGCCGGATTTCAATTAAACAGTCGTTTGCCTTACTGCTGCTGTTGCGCTTGGAGACAGTGGCAAACGTAACGTCAAGTATATAAAAATATGAAATTTTGAAAGAACGCAAAATTTTAATTTACATCATTAGCGAATTCAACTACAGGGCGAAATGTAAATATCGGTATGGAGAACCATACATGACTTCCATGTTCTAAGATTTATATTTAAAATCATTTTCGAATTGAAATATTTCTATAGAAACTACTTCTTTCTACTTATTGCTTCAGCCTTAACCACAGTACTGTGGCCACTAACGTATACACCTCACGTTATCGCACTCGAATTTTACCGATGATGGCAGTCGATGGCACAGCCGAAACGTCTGGTTTTGCAGAAAATATTGGACTACGGCCAAACAGCACGTGAAGGAATTGTAACAACAAAATACTTCTATGTTGCCGATAACGAAGTAAACTTATAAAAAATTATCCCTCCACTTTCAACTATAATTTTCATTTATAGAAAATTACCTCCACCCCGTATATCTAGCCTCTTCATTTATAGGTATTTCGTCTAAGTATCTACAGTGGATTATTATGATTTTCTTATCAGGATACTGTATTTATAAAATTTATGTACTTTACTCTTGGTAAAACATAAAACGTTGCTGGTAAACGACCTTTCCCCAGAATCCGATCTTCACCAAAATCAACAGGCCTTGCGAACTCTACCAGTGAGGCGCACATGCAAACAATTATTCGATTCTGTTTGAATGTGAGGCAGTTACCGTTGGTCATAGAAAACATTACCATTGTTAAAACATAAAACGTTGCTGGTAAACTACCCCTTCCTCTTAACCGATCTTCACGAAAATCAACCGTCAGGGAGTACATTATAATTCATGCAAGTATGCAAAACATTATTTGATTCTGTTTGAATTTACGGCAGTTATTGTTCGTCAAAATAAAAATTACCCTAGTTAAACATATAACGTTGCAGGTAATTTACCCTCTCCCATAACCCATCTTCACCACAAACCAATTTGGCTTGAGTCCTCTACAATTCAGGGACGTAAGCAAAACAAAATTTGATTCTGTTTGAATTTACGGCTGTTATTGTTCACCATAAGAAAAATGTTACACGCAGACAGATAGATGGACAGACACACACACATATTTTTCGAAAAATGACTTTTCTTCATGTTTTGAGGGTAGTACAATCAGAATCAGCAATTATCTCGAACCGGATTTTTATCGCCATGACCATACTTCCATTTCCTTATGGAACGTGGAAGTAAAAAAGGTAATCTTGCCGTCACCCGGTAGTCGTTCTGTACCGGAATCGCTATAAGGTCAGTAAACGTAGCATTTATACCGATCTATTTGTTTAACGATCCCAATGGAGACACTGTATTGAAGCTTTCGACCTTAGCCAGGAGCCAGGACTTCATCGTGAACGTTATCAATTGATGGCATCTTGAAGAGATTCTATGTGCGATTATATTCTACGAAGTCGATTTTCCCGAAACGTCTGGCCGATAAGATTTCGCCCAAATTCATGCAGTTCTTGTCGATCCAATTAAGTGGCAAATGGGGGCCGCTTAAAGCACGGACAACACTAGTCGTATCCAAAGTCGTGCCGCTGACAATTATCTCGGTAAGCGCTAATTTTTACTGCGAACTGTCTACGCGGCCTATTCCAAATCGATCACTGGAATCCAATGCGCACGTGCCACCAAGTATCAGTCAAGACTCATATAGGACAAGGCAAAAGAATTTTGAAAACTCTTGAGATTTTCTAAAGCAGTTCTTGTTACGTCCTAAACAAAAATGTCTTACTGCTTCCGGAACTCTTATACAAGTTTAAAATATCGTGGTAAGTTAAGAGCGTTAGTGCTGCAACCTAATCTGGCGCTTGGTGCGTTTCTGAATTTTGCTAAGTAGCCTACGTGACATTGTCAGTACGGCAGTATCAACGTTAAGTTCATGGGCACACAGAACGGTCTCTTCTTGAATAAAAATAGAACGGATTTTACGTCTCAGCGCTGAATTGTAACACCTGGTGACGTGTAGCTGTTGAAACTAATTTATATGCTGAAAATTCTATAGTTTCCCCATAATATGCTCATCGAAAAGAGTGATTTTGTTAAAGGAAAACACAGGTTTCTAACTCAGTACAATGTCAGAGAGTTTGAAATTGCCGCCTGTTTCACAACGTAAAATTCCGAGGATTTAAATGAAAATTTATTCTAATATTTTATTCTGCGTTTTCTACTTAACATAAGGCTCTTCCGCCGATTTAAGCCACCGTACACAGTTCGAGATGTCCACCGTGTACGGTAAAATTGGAAATCTCAACCATCGGTTCAGGCATCGGTTTCTGATACCCGCCGTATCCGAGATAGGTTTTCGCAATAAACAGTGAACAAATGTTCGCCGTAAACTGTCCATTGCCACAAAAATATTTAAATATCGGCAATAAAGCAGTATGCATTTGTCCACAAAAATTTCCAGCTAGCAAATCAGGCTGATATTGCTATGCGACTAATCATAAGATTTTGCCTGAAATTGACCTGTACATTGTACATGATTAACGGGGAGTGGGAACACAAGTATGCACTTGTTGAAGTTACTCAACACGAAAGAATTCTGCCCTGTTGGAATTATGCTCCTTTCGTCATCACGTGCAAGACAAGTATATAAACCAAACCAGACCGTTCAACAGCATCAGTAAGCCAACATGAACGCTCCAGTAAGTATTCGACGTCTGTTGAAGCACCTTGAACGTCCTACATTTAAAGACGTTCAATACGTGCACTTTTATCTAGTGTCAGACTAATAGACACAAGTGTGTGCTGTTGTATAAAAGCACGCTTTATTTACTCCGAAAAGCGCAATGCTTTTTAGTAGGAATGAACAGCACTTCAATTCAGTGTGTAAGGCACTGACTCGTGCTACAATTATACACGTTGTACACAAAAACAATTTTTGGGGCACACGCATATTTGACACATCTCGGACATTTTTTCACAGGTTTCATTGAGTTCGTCGTGCATTGAATTTTGATTCGATTAACTTACTTTTTCAGGTCCTTTTTGCCGCAGTCGTCTGCCTGTTCCGATACGGTTCAGCCACGTACTCCCAGCACAGTACCAGCTTTGCAGGACCCGTCGGCTACAATGGACCTCACGCTGTTCCCGTTGTGCTTTCAAGTGGTCACATCGCTGACACACAAGAGGTCGCCGCTGCCAGAGACGCTCACTACGCTGCTCTTTCCAAAGCCCAAGCTCTATCCGGATACGGATACGGCGCATCCGCACAAGACCTAAGTGCTCATGGCGCAGCCGTCTTTGACGGAAACGCATACAACGGACCGTTAGCTGCACCCGTCGTACTGTCCAGCGGTTACTTGGCCGACACAAGGGACGTCGCCGCAGCTAAGAATGCTCACTTCTCCGCCCTGCAATCAGCTAAGACTAACTCTAGAATCGCGAGTGGATACGGGTCCGGTTTCGGTGCATTCGCTGAAGAAGCAGGACACAACAGCGGTGCTGGAGCAAATTTCGGAGGCAGCTCTTACCACGGACCGCTCGCCGCACCAGTCGCACTATCGTCAGGATACATCGCCGATACTGAAGCAGTAGCCGCTGCTAAGGGTGCCCACTTCACTGCCTTGTCAGAGGCTTCCGCCAACTCTGGCTACCACAGTGCCGGCAGATCCAGCGGCAAACACTGGGCCTAGTCAATTCTCATGTCTCTAAAAGAGAGTTAGTAAACCTAATCGTACCACCTGTCATAATGTTATTTGTTACAAACTTGTTCACTACTTGATGCAATAAACTATTAATAACATACTTGCGTTTGCCTAGAAAATTGTCTGTCGCCTATTTCGAAACGTGTCAAGCGAATATGCCAAATCTCAGTTTAATCTGTCAATCGTATTGACAAAAACATTCCTCATTCATTTCTTTACAATTACATCTTTTGCCATTTGTGAGAAAAGTCTGCGACTGGTATAGAAACCACAGTTTCATGTTTCTAGAACTGACCATCAATATTAACTTTTTCTCACTGTACGCGCTCCTCCATGAAAATGATACTCCAATAAGAATTCACCACAATAAGGAAGTGCAACATACGATAATGAAAGTTTCAGCCGGATTTCAATTAAACAGTCGTTTGCCTTACTGCTGCTGTTGCGCTTGGAGACAGTGGCAAACGTAACGTCAAGTATATAAAAATATGAAATTTTGAAAGAACGCAAAATTTTAATTTACATCATTAGCGAATTCAACTACAGGGCGAAAGGTAAATATCGGTATGGAGAACCATACATGACTTCCATGTTCTAAGATTTATATTTAAAATCATTTTCGAATTGAAATATTTCTATAGAAACTACTTCTTTCTACTTATTGCTTCAGCCTTAACCACAGTACTGTGGCCACTAACGTATACACCTCACGTTATCGCACTCGAATTTTACCGATGATGGCAGTCGATGGCACAGCCGAAACGTCTGGTTTTGCAGAAAATATTGGACTACGGCCAAACAGCACGTGAAGGAATTGTAACAACAAAATACTTCTATGTTGCCGATAACGAAGTAAACTTATAAAAAATTATCCCTCCACTTTCAACTATAATTTTCATTTATAGAAAATTACCTCCACCCCGTATATCTAGCCTCTTCATTTATAGGTATTTCGTCTAAGTATCTACAGTGGATTATTATGATTTTCTTATCAGGATACTGTATTTATAAAATTTATGTACTTTACTCTTGGTAAAACATAAAACGTTGCTGGTAAACGACCTTTCCCCAGAATCCGATCTTCACCAAAATCAACAGGCCTTGCGAACTCTACCAGTGAGGCGCACATGCAAACAATTATTCGATTCTGTTTGAATGTGAGGCAGTTACCGTTGGTCATAGAAAACATTACCATTGTTAAAACATAAAACGTTGCTGGTAAACTACCCCTTCCTCTTAACCGATCTTCACGAAAATCAACCGTCAGGGAGTACATTATAATTCATGCAAGTATGCAAAACATTATTTGATTCTGTTTGAATTTACGGCAGTTATTGTTCGTCAAAATAAAAATTACCCTAGTTAAACATATAACGTTGCAGGTAATTTACCCTCTCCCATAACCCATCTTCACCACAAACCAATTTGGCTTGAGTCCTCTACAATTCAGGGACGTAAGCAAAACAAAATTTGATTCTGTTTGAATTTACGGCTGTTATTGTTCACCATAAGAAAAATGTTACACGCAGACAGATAGATGGACAGACACACACACATATTTTTCGAAAAATGACTTTTCTTCATGTTTTGAGGGTAGTACAATCAGAATCAGCAATTATCTCGAACCGGATTTTTATCGCCATGACCATACTTCCATTTCCTTATGGAACGTGGAAGTAAAAAAGGTAATCTTGCCGTCACCCGGTAGTCGTTCTGTACCGGAATCGCTATAAGGTCAGTAAACGTAGCATTTATACCGATCTATTTGTTTAACGATCCCAATGGAGACACTGTATTGAAGCTTTCGACCTTAGCCAGGAGCCAGGACTTCATCGTGAACGTTATCAATTGATGGCATCTTGAAGAGATTCTATGTGCGATTATATTCTACGAAGTCGATTTTCCCGAAACGTCTGGCCGATAAGATTTCGCCCAAATTCATGCAGTTCTTGTCGATCCAATTAAGTGGCAAATGGGGGCCGCTTAAAGCACGGACAACACTAGTCGTATCCAAAGTCGTGCCGCTGACAATTATCTCGGTAAGCGCTAATTTTTACTGCGAACTGTCTACGCGGCCTATTCCAAATCGATCACTGGAATCCAATGCGCACGTGCCACCAAGTATCAGTCAAGACTCATATAGGACAAGGCAAAAGAATTTTGAAAACTCTTGAGATTTTCTAAAGCAGTTCTTGTTACGTCCTAAACAAAAATGTCTTACTGCTTCCGGAACTCTTATACAAGTTAAAAATATCGTGGTAAGTTAAGAGCGTTAGTGCTGCAACCTAATCTGGCGCTTGGTGCGTTTCTGAATTTTGCTAAGTAGCCTACGTGACATTGTCAGTACGGCAGTATCAACGTTAAGTTCATGGGCACACAGAACGGTCTCTTCTTGAATAAAAATAGAACGGATTTTACGTCTCAGCGCTGAATTGTAACACCTGGTGACGTGTAGCTGTTGAAACTAATTTATATGCTGAAAATTCTATAGTTTCCCCATAATATGCTCATCGAAAAGAGTGATTTTGTTAAAGGAAAACACAGGTTTCTAACTCAGTACAATGTCAGAGAGTTTGAAATTGCCGCCTGTTTCACAACGTAAAATTCCGAGGATTTAAATGAAAATTTATTCTAATATTTTATTCTGCGTTTTCTACTTAACATAAGGCTCTTCCGCCGATTTAAGCCACCGTACACAGTTCGAGATGTCCACCGTGTACGGTAAAATTGGAAATCTCAACCATCGGTTCAGGCATCGGTTTCTGATACCCGCCGTATCCGAGATAGGTTTTCGCAATAAACAGTGAACAAATGTTCGCCGTAAACTGTCCATTGCCACAAAAATATTTAAATATCGGCAATAAAGCAGTATGCATTTGTCCACAAAAATTTCCAGCTAGCAAATCAGGCTGATATTGCTATGCGACTAATCATAAGATTTTGCCTGAAATTGACCTGTACATTGTACATGATTAACGGGGAGTGGGAACACAAGTATGCACTTGTTGAAGTTACTCAACACGAAAGAATTCTGCCCTGTTGGAATTATGCTCCTTTCGTCATCACGTGCAAGACAAGTATATAAACCAAACCAGACCGTTCAACAGCATCAGTAAGCCAACATGAACGCTCCAGTAAGTATTCGACGTCTGTTGAAGCACCTTGAACGTCCTACATTTAAAGACGTTCAATACGTGCACTTTTATCTAGTGTCAGACTAATAGACACAAGTGTGTGCTGTTGTATAAAAGCACGCTTTATTTACTCCGAAAAGCGCAATGCTTTTTAGTAGGAATGAACAGCACTTCAATTCAGTGTGTAAGGCACTGACTCGTGCTACAATTATACACGTTGTACACAAAAACAATTTTTGGGGCACACGCATATTTGACACATCTCGGACATTTTTTCACAGGTTTCATTGAGTTCGTCGTGCATTGAATTTTGATTCGATTAACTTACTTTTTCAGGTCCTTTTTGCCGCAGTCGTCTGCCTGTTCCGATACGGTTCAGCCACGTACTCCCAGCACAGTACCAGCTTTGCAGGACCCGTCGGCTACAATGGACCTCACGCTGTTCCCGTTGTGCTTTCAAGTGGTCACATCGCTGACACACAAGAGGTCGCCGCTGCCAGAGACGCTCACTACGCTGCTCTTTCCAAAGCCCAAGCTCTATCCGGATACGGATACGGCGCATCCGCACAAGACCTAAGTGCTCATGGCGCAGCCGTCTTTGACGGAAACGCATACAACGGACCGTTAGCTGCACCCGTCGTACTGTCCAGCGGTTACTTGGCCGACACAAGGGACGTCGCCGCAGCTAAGAATGCTCACTTCTCCGCCCTGCAATCAGCTAAGACTAACTCTAGAATCGCGAGTGGATACGGGTCCGGTTTCGGTGCATTCGCTGAAGAAGCAGGACACAACAGCGGTGCTGGAGCAAATTTCGGAGGCAGCTCTTACCACGGACCGCTCGCCGCACCAGTCGCACTATCGTCAGGATACATCGCCGATACTGAAGCAGTAGCCGCTGCTAAGGGTGCCCACTTCACTGCCTTGTCAGAGGCTTCCGCCAACTCTGGCTACCACAGTGCCGGCAGATCCAGCGGCAAACACTGGGCCTAGTCAATTCTCATGTCTCTAAAAGAGAGTTAGTAAACCTAATCGTACCACCTGTCATAATGTTATTTGTTACAAACTTGTTCACTACTTGATGCAATAAACTATTAATAACATACTTGCGTTTGCCTAGAAAATTGTCTGTCGCCTATTTCGAAACGTGTCAAGCGAATATGCCAAATCTCAGTTTAATCTGTCAATCGTATTGACAAAAACATTCCTCATTCATTTCTTTACAATTACATCTTTTGCCATTTGTGAGAAAAGTCTGCGACTGGTATAGAAACCACAGTTTCATGTTTCTAGAACTGACCATCAATATTAACTTTTTCTCACTGTACGCGCTCCTCCATGAAAATGATACTCCAATAAGAATTCACCACAATAAGGAAGTGCAACATACGATAATGAAAGTTTCAGCCGGATTTCAATTAAACAGTCGTTTGCCTTACTGCTGCTGTTGCGCTTGGAGACAGTGGCAAACGTAACGTCAAGTATATAAAAATATGAAATTTTGAAAGAACGCAAAATTTTAATTTACATCATTAGCGAATTCAACTACAGGGCGAAAGGTAAATATCGGTATGGAGAACCATACATGACTTCCATGTTCTAAGATTTATATTTAAAATCATTTTCGAATTGAAATATTTCTATAGAAACTACTTCTTTCTACTTATTGCTTCAGCCTTAACCACAGTACTGTGGCCACTAACGTATACACCTCACGTTATCGCACTCGAATTTTACCGATGATGGCAGTCGATGGCACAGCCGAAACGTCTGGTTTTGCAGAAAATATTGGACTACGGCCAAACAGCACGTGAAGGAATTGTAACAACAAAATACTTCTATGTTGCCGATAACGAAGTAAACTTATAAAAAATTATCCCTCCACTTTCAACTATAATTTTCATTTATAGAAAATTACCTCCACCCCGTATATCTAGCCTCTTCATTTATAGGTATTTCGTCTAAGTATCTACAGTGGATTATTATGATTTTCTTATCAGGATACTGTATTTATAAAATTTATGTACTTTACTCTTGGTAAAACATAAAACGTTGCTGGTAAACGACCTTTCCCCAGAATCCGATCTTCACCAAAATCAACAGGCCTTGCGAACTCTACCAGTGAGGCGCACATGCAAACAATTATTCGATTCTGTTTGAATGTGAGGCAGTTACCGTTGGTCATAGAAAACATTACCATTGTTAAAACATAAAACGTTGCTGGTAAACTACCCCTTCCTCTTAACCGATCTTCACGAAAATCAACCGTCAGGGAGTACATTATAATTCATGCAAGTATGCAAAACATTATTTGATTCTGTTTGAATTTACGGCAGTTATTGTTCGTCAAAATAAAAATTACCCTAGTTAAACATATAACGTTGCAGGTAATTTACCCTCTCCCATAACCCATCTTCACCACAAACCAATTTGGCTTGAGTCCTCTACAATTCAGGGACGTAAGCAAAACAAAATTTGATTCTGTTTGAATTTACGGCTGTTATTGTTCACCATAAGAAAAATGTTACACGCAGACAGATAGATGGACAGACACACACACATATTTTTCGAAAAATGACTTTTCTTCATGTTTTGAGGGTAGTACAATCAGAATCAGCAATTATCTCGAACCGGATTTTTATCGCCATGACCATACTTCCATTTCCTTATGGAACGTGGAAGTAAAAAAGGTAATCTTGCCGTCACCCGGTAGTCGTTCTGTACCGGAATCGCTATAAGGTCAGTAAACGTAGCATTTATACCGATCTATTTGTTTAACGATCCCAATGGAGACACTGTATTGAAGCTTTCGACCTTAGCCAGGAGCCAGGACTTCATCGTGAACGTTATCAATTGATGGCATCTTGAAGAGATTCTATGTGCGATTATATTCTACGAAGTCGATTTTCCCGAAACGTCTGGCCGATAAGATTTCGCCCAAATTCATGCAGTTCTTGTCGATCCAATTAAGTGGCAAATGGGGGCCGCTTAAAGCACGGACAACACTAGTCGTATCCAAAGTCGTGCCGCTGACAATTATCTCGGTAAGCGCTAATTTTTACTGCGAACTGTCTACGCGGCCTATTCCAAATCGATCACTGGAATCCAATGCGCACGTGCCACCAAGTATCAGTCAAGACTCATATAGGACAAGGCAAAAGAATTTTGAAAACTCTTGAGATTTTCTAAAGCAGTTCTTGTTACGTCCTAAACAAAAATGTCTTACTGCTTCCGGAACTCTTATACAAGTTAAAAATATCGTGGTAAGTTAAGAGCGTTAGTGCTGCAACCTAATCTGGCGCTTGGTGCGTTTCTGAATTTTGCTAAGTAGCCTACGTGACATTGTCAGTACGGCAGTATCAACGTTAAGTTCATGGGCACACAGAACGGTCTCTTCTTGAATAAAAATAGAACGGATTTTACGTCTCAGCGCTGAATTGTAACACCTGGTGACGTGTAGCTGTTGAAACTAATTTATATGCTGAAAATTCTATAGTTTCCCCATAATATGCTCATCGAAAAGAGTGATTTTGTTAAAGGAAAACACAGGTTTCTAACTCAGTACAATGTCAGAGAGTTTGAAATTGCCGCCTGTTTCACAACGTAAAATACCGAGGATTTAAATGAAAATTTATTCTAATATTTTATTCTGCGTTTTCTACTTAACATAAGGCTCTTCCGCCGATTTAAGCCACCGTACACAGTTCGAGATGTCCACCGTGTACGGTAAAATTGGAAATCTCAACCATCGGTTCAGGCATCGGTTTCTGATACCCACCGTATCCGAGATAGGTTTTCGCAATAAACAGTGAACAAATGTTCGCCGTAAACTGTCCATTGCCACAAAAATATTTAAATATCGGCAATAAAGCAGTATGCATTTGTCCACAAAAATTTCCAGCTAGCAAATCAGGCTGATATTGCTATGCGACTAATCATAAGATTTTGCCTGAAATTGACCTGTACATTGTACATGATTAACGGGGAGTGGGAACACAAGTATGCACTTGTTGAAGTTACTCAACACGAAAGAATTCTGCCCTGTTGGAATTATGCTCCTTTCGTCATCACGTGCAAGACAAGTATATAAACCAAACCAGACCGTTCAACAGCATCAGTAAGCCAACATGAACGCTCCAGTAAGTATTCGACGTCTGTTGAAGCACCTTGAACGTCCTACATTTAAAGACGTTCAATACGTGCACTTTTATCTAGTGTCAGACTAATAGACACAAGTGTGTGCTGTTGTATAAAAGCACGCTTTATTTACTCCGAAAAGCGCAATGCTTTTTAGTAGGAATGAACAGCACTTCAATTCAGTGTGTAAGGCACTGACTCGTGCTACAATTATACACGTTGTACACAAAAACAATTTTTGGGGCACACGCATATTTGACACATCTCGGACATTTTTTCACAGGTTTCATTGAGTTCGTCGTGCATTGAATTTTGATTCGATTAACTTACTTTTTCAGGTCCTTTTTGCCGCAGTCGTCTGCCTGTTCCGATACGTTTCAGCCACGTACTCCCAGCACAGTACCAGCTTTGCAGGACCCGTCGGCTACAATGGACCTCACGCTGTTCCCGTTGTGCTTTCAAGTGGTCACATCGCTGACACACAAGAGGTCGCCGCTGCCAGAGACGCTCACTACGCTGCTCTTTCCAAAGCCCAAGCTCTATCCGGATACGGATACGGCGCATCCGCACAAGACCTAAGTGCTCATGGCGCAGCCGTCTTTGACGGAAACGCATACAACGGACCGTTAGCTGCACCCGTCGTACTGTCCAGCGGTTACTTGGCCGACACAAGGGACGTCGCCGCAGCTAAGAATGCTCACTTCTCCGCCCTGCAATCAGCTAAGACTAACTCTAGAATCGCGAGTGGATACGGGTCCGGTTTCGGTGCATTCGCTGAAGAAGCAGGACACAACAGCGGTGCTGGAGCAAATTTCGGAGGCAGCTCTTACCACGGACCGCTCGCCGCACCAGTCGCACTATCGTCAGGATACATCGCCGATACTGAAGCAGTAGCCGCTGCTAAGGGTGCCCACTTCACTGCCTTGTCAGAGGCTTCCGCCAACTCTGGCTACCACAGTGCCGGCAGATCCAGCGGCAAACACTGGGCCTAGTCAATTCTCATGTCTCTAAAAGAGAGTTAGTAAACCTAATCGTACCACCTGTCATAATGTTATTTGTTACAAACTTGTTCACTACTTGATGCAATAAACTATTAATAACATACTTGCGTTTGCCTAGAAAATTGTCTGTCGCCTATTTCGAAACGTGTCAAGCGAATATGCCAAATCTCAGTTTAATCTGTCAATCGTATTGACAAAAACATTCCTCATTCATTTCTTTACAATTACATCTTTTGCCATTTGTGAGAAAAGTCTGCGACTGGTATAGAAACCACAGTTTCATGTTTCTAGAACTGACCATCAATATTAACTTTTTCTCACTGTACGCGCTCCTCCATGAAAATGATACTCCAATAAGAATTCACCACAATAAGGAAGTGCAACATACGATAATGAAAGTTTCAGCCGGATTTCAATTAAACAGTCGTTTGCCTTACTGCTGCTGTTGCGCTTGGAGACAGTGGCAAACGTAACGTCAAGTATATAAAAATATGAAATTTTGAAAGAACGCAAAATTTTAATTTACATCATTAGCGAATTCAACTACAGGGCGAAAGGTAAATATCGGTATGGAGAACCATACATGACTTCCATGTTCTAAGATTTATATTTAAAATCATTTTCGAATTGAAATATTTCTATAGAAACTACTTCTTTCTACTTATTGCTTCAGCCTTAACCACAGTACTGTGGCCACTAACGTATACACCTCACGTTATCGCACTCGAATTTTACCGATGATGGCAGTCGATGGCACAGCCGAAACGTCTGGTTTTGCAGAAAATATTGGACTACGGCCAAACAGCACGTGAAGGAATTGTAACAACAAAATACTTCTATGTTGCCGATAACGAAGTAAACTTATAAAAAATTATCCCTCCACTTTCAACTATAATTTTCATTTATAGAAAATTACCTCCACCCCGTATATCTAGCCTCTTCATTTATAGGTATTTCGTCTAAGTATCTACAGTGGATTATTATGATTTTCTTATCAGGATACTGTATTTATAAAATTTATGTACTTTACTCTTGGTAAAACATAAAACGTTGCTGGTAAACGACCTTTCCCCAGAATCCGATCTTCACCAAAATCAACAGGCCTTGCGAACTCTACCAGTGAGGCGCACATGCAAACAATTATTCGATTCTGTTTGAATGTGAGGCAGTTACCGTTGGTCATAGAAAACATTACCATTGTTAAAACATAAAACGTTGCTGGTAAACTACCCCTTCCTCTTAACCGATCTTCACGAAAATCAACCGTCAGGGAGTACATTATAATTCATGCAAGTATGCAAAACATTATTTGATTCTGTTTGAATTTACGGCAGTTATTGTTCGTCAAAATAAAAATTACCCTAGTTAAACATATAACGTTGCAGGTAATTTACCCTCTCCCATAACCCATCTTCACCACAAACCAATTTGGCTTGAGTCCTCTACAATTCAGGGACGTAAGCAAAACAAAATTTGATTCTGT
Organism: Magicicada septendecula; assembly: GCA_034769895.1. Taxonomy (NCBI): domain Eukaryota; kingdom Metazoa; phylum Arthropoda; class Insecta; order Hemiptera; family Cicadidae; genus Magicicada; species Magicicada septendecula. Next base: position 42,767,103 of record CM068373.1, on the reverse strand, counting down.
TTGAATTTACGGCTGTTATTGTTCACCATAAGAAAAATGTTACACGCAGACAGATAGATGGACAGACACACACACATATTTTTCGAAAAATGACTTTTCTTCATGTTTTGAGGGTAGTACAATCAGAATCAGCAATTATCTCGAACCGGATTTTTATCGCCATGACCATACTTCCATTTCCTTATGGAACGTGGAAGTAAAAAAGGTAATCTTGCCGTCACCCGGTAGTCGTTCTGTACCGGAATCGCTATAAGGTCAGTAAACGTAGCATTTATACCGATCTATTTGTTTAACGATCCCAATGGAGACACTGTATTGAAGCTTTCGACCTTAGCCAGGAGCCAGGACTTCATCGTGAACGTTATCAATTGATGGCATCTTGAAGAGATTCTATGTGCGATTATATTCTACGAAGTCGATTTTCCCGAAACGTCTGGCCGATAAGATTTCGCCCAAATTCATGCAGTTCTTGTCGATCCAATTAAGTGGCAAATGGGGGCCGCTTAAAGCACGGACAACACTAGTCGTATCCAAAGTCGTGCCGCTGACAATTATCTCGGTAAGCGCTAATTTTTACTGCGAACTGTCTACGCGGCCTATTCCAAATCGATCACTGGAATCCAATGCGCACGTGCCACCAAGTATCAGTCAAGACTCATATAGGACAAGGCAAAAGAATTTTGAAAACTCTTGAGATTTTCTAAAGCAGTTCTTGTTACGTCCTAAACAAAAATGTCTTACTGCTTCCGGAACTCTTATACAAGTTAAAAATATCGTGGTAAGTTAAGAGCGTTAGTGCTGCAACCTAATCTGGCGCTTGGTGCGTTTCTGAATTTTGCTAAGTAGCCTACGTGACATTGTCAGTACGGCAGTATCAACGTTAAGTTCATGGGCACACAGAACGGTCTCTTCTTGAATAAAAATAGAACGGATTTTACGTCTCAGCGCTGAATTGTAACACCTGGTGACGTGTAGCTGTTGAAACTAATTTATATGCTGAAAATTCTATAGTTTCCCCATAATATGCTCATCGAAAAGAGTGATTTTGTTAAAGGAAAACACAGGTTTCTAACTCAGTACAATGTCAGAGAGTTTGAAATTGCCGCCTGTTTCACAACGTAAAATACCGAGGATTTAAATGAAAATTTATTCTAATATTTTATTCTGCGTTTTCTACTTAACATAAGGCTCTTCCGCCGATTTAAGCCACCGTACACAGTTCGAGATGTCCACCGTGTACGGTAAAATTGGAAATCTCAACCATCGGTTCAGGCATCGGTTTCTGATACCCACCGTATCCGAGATAGGTTTTCGCAATAAACAGTGAACAAATGTTCGCCGTAAACTGTCCATTGCCACAAAAATATTTAAATATCGGCAATAAAGCAGTATGCATTTGTCCACAAAAATTTCCAGCTAGCAAATCAGGCTGATATTGCTATGCGACTAATCATAAGATTTTGCCTGAAATTGACCTGTACATTGTACATGATTAACGGGGAGTGGGAACACAAGTATGCACTTGTTGAAGTTACTCAACACGAAAGAATTCTGCCCTGTTGGAATTATGCTCCTTTCGTCATCACGTGCAAGACAAGTATATAAACCAAACCAGACCGTTCAACAGCATCAGTAAGCCAACATGAACGCTCCAGTAAATATTCGACGTCTGTTGAAGCACCTTGAACGTCCTACATTTAAAGACGTTCAATACGTGCACTTTTATCTAGTGTCAGACTAATAGACACAAGTGTGTGCTGTTGTATAAAAGCACGCTTTATTTACTCCGAAAAGCGCAATGCTTTTTAGTAGGAATGAACAGCACTTCAATTCAGTGTGTAAGGCACTGACTCGTGCTACAATTATACACGTTGTACACAAAAACAATTTTTGGGGCACACGCATATTTGACACATCTCGGACATTTTTTCACAGGTTTCATTGAGTTCGTCGTGCATTGAATTTTGATTCGATTAACTTACTTTTTCAGGTCCTTTTTGCCGCAGTCGTCTGCCTGTTCCGATACGTTTCAGCCACGTACTCCCAGCACAGTACCAGCTTTGCAGGACCCGTCGGCTACAATGGACCTCACGCTGTTCCCGTTGTGCTTTCAAGTGGTCACATCGCTGACACACAAGAGGTCGCCACTGCCAGAGACGCTCACTACGCTGCTCTTTCCAAAGCCCAAGCTCTATCCGGATACGGATACGGCGCATCCGCACAAGACCTAAGTGCTCATGGCGCAGCCGTCTTTGACGGAAACGCATACAACGGACCGTTAGCTGCACCCGTCGTACTGTCCAGCGGTTACTTGGCCGACACAAGGGACGTCGCCGCAGCTAAGAATGCTCACTTCTCCGCCCTGCAATCAGCTAAGACTAACTCTAGAATCGCGAGTGGATACGGGTCCGGTTTCGGTGCATTCGCTGAAGAAGCAGGACACAACAGCGGTGCTGGAGCAAATTTCGGAGGCAGCTCTTACCACGGACCGCTCGCCGCACCAGTCGCACTATCGTCAGGATACATCGCCGATACTGAAGCAGTAGCCGCTGCTAAGGGTGCCCACTTCACTGCCTTGTCAGAGGCTTCCGCCAACTCTGGCTACCACAGTGCCGGCAGATCCAGCGGCAAACACTGGGCCTAGTCAATTCTCATGTCTCTAAAAGAGAGTTAGTAAACCTAATCGTACCACCTGTCATAATGTTATTTGTTACAAACTTGTTCACTACTTGATGCAATAAACTATTAATAACATACTTGCGTTTGCCTAGAAAATTGTCTGTCGCCTATTTCGAAACGTGTCAAGCGAATATGCCAAATCTCAGTTTAATCTGTCAATCGTATTGACAAAAACATTCCTCATTCATTTCTTTACAATTACATCTTTTGCCATTTGTGAGAAAAGTCTGCGACTGGTATAGAAACCACAGTTTCATGTTTCTAGAACTGACCATCAATATTAACTTTTTCTCACTGTACGCGCTCCTCCATGAAAATGATACTCCAATAAGAATTCACCACAATAAGGAAGTGCAACATACGATAATGAAAGTTTCAGCCGGATTTCAATTAAACAGTCGTTTGCCTTACTGCTGCTGTTGCGCTTGGAGACAGTGGCAAACGTAACGTCAAGTATATAAAAATATGAAATTTTGAAAGAACGCAAAATTTTAATTTACATCATTAGCGAATTCAACTACAGGGCGAAAGGTAAATATCGGTATGGAGAACCATACATGACTTCCATGTTCTAAGATTTATATTTAAAATCATTTTCGAATTGAAATATTTCTATAGAAACTACTTCTTTCTACTTATTGCTTCAGCCTTAACCACAGTACTGTGGCCACTAACGTATACACCTCACGTTATCGCACTCGAATTTTACCGATGATGGCAGTCGATGGCACAGCCGAAACGTCTGGTTTTGCAGAAAATATTGGACTACGGCCAAACAGCACGTGAAGGAATTGTAACAACAAAATACTTCTATGTTGCCGATAACGAAGTAAACTTATAAAAAATTATCCCTCCACTTTCAACTATAATTTTCATTTATAGAAAATTACCTCCACCCCGTATATCTAGCCTCTTCATTTATAGGTATTTCGTCTAAGTATCTACAGTGGATTATTATGATTTTCTTATCAGGATACTGTATTTATAAAATTTATGTACTTTACTCTTGGTAAAACATAAAACGTTGCTGGTAAACGACCTTTCCCCAGAATCCGATCTTCACCAAAATCAACAGGCCTTGCGAACTCTACCAGTGAGGCGCACATGCAAACAATTATTCGATTCTGTTTGAATGTGAGGCAGTTACCGTTGGTCATAGAAAACATTACCATTGTTAAAACATAAAACGTTGCTGGTAAACTACCCCTTCCTCTTAACCGATCTTCACGAAAATCAACCGTCAGGGAGTACATTATAATTCATGCAAGTATGCAAAACATTATTTGATTCTGTTTGAATTTACGGCAGTTATTGTTCGTCAAAATAAAAATTACCCTAGTTAAACATATAACGTTGCAGGTAATTTACCCTCTCCCATAACCCATCTTCACCACAAACCAATTTGGCTTGAGTCCTCTACAATTCAGGGACGTAAGCAAAACAAAATTTGATTCTGTTTGAATTTACGGCTGTTATTGTTCACCATAAGAAAAATGTTACACGCAGACAGATAGATGGACAGACACACACACATATTTTTCGAAAAATGACTTTTCTTCATGTTTTGAGGGTAGTACAATCAGAATCAGCAATTATCTCGAACCGGATTTTTATCGCCATGACCATACTTCCATTTCCTTATGGAACGTGGAAGTAAAAAAGGTAATCTTGCCGTCACCCGGTAGTCGTTCTGTACCGGAATCGCTATAAGGTCAGTAAACGTAGCATTTATACCGATCTATTTGTTTAACGATCCCAATGGAGACACTGTATTGAAGCTTTCGACCTTAGCCAGGAGCCAGGACTTCATCGTGAACGTTATCAATTGATGGCATCTTGAAGAGATTCTATGTGCGATTATATTCTACGAAGTCGATTTTCCCGAAACGTCTGGCCGATAAGATTTCGCCCAAATTCATGCAGTTCTTGTCGATCCAATTAAGTGGCAAATGGGGGCCGCTTAAAGCACGGACAACACTAGTCGTATCCAAAGTCGTGCCGCTGACAATTATCTCGGTAAGCGCTAATTTTTACTGCGAACTGTCTACGCGGCCTATTCCAAATCGATCACTGGAATCCAATGCGCACGTGCCACCAAGTATCAGTCAAGACTCATATAGGACAAGGCAAAAGAATTTTGAAAACTCTTGAGATTTTCTAAAGCAGTTCTTGTTACGTCCTAAACAAAAATGTCTTACTGCTTCCGGAACTCTTATACAAGTTAAAAATATCGTGGTAAGTTAAGAGCGTTAGTGCTGCAACCTAATCTGGCGCTTGGTGCGTTTCTGAATTTTGCTAAGTAGCCTACGTGACATTGTCAGTACGGCAGTATCAACGTTAAGTTCATGGGCACACAGAACGGTCTCTTCTTGAATAAAAATAGAACGGATTTTACGTCTCAGCGCTGAATTGTAACACCTGGTGACGTGTAGCTGTTGAAACTAATTTATAGGCTGAAAATTCTATAGTTTCCCCATAATATGCTCATCGAAAAGAGTGATTTTGTTAAAGGAAAACACAGGTTTCTAACTCAGTACAATGTCAGAGAGTTTGAAATTGCCGCCTGTTTCACAACGTAAAATTCCGAGGATTTAAATGAAAATTTATTCTAATATTTTATTCTGCGTTTTCTACTTAACATAAGGCTCTTCCGCCGATTTAAGCCACCGTACACAGTTCGAGATGTCCACCGTGTACGGTAAAATTGGAAATCTCAACCATCGGTTCAGGCATCGGTTTCTGATACCCGCCGTATCCGAGATAGTTTTTCGCAATAAACAGTGAACAAATGTTCGCCGTAAACTGTCCATTGCCACAAAAATATTTAAATATCGGCAATAAAGCAGTATGCATTTGTCCTCAAAAATTTCCAGCTAGCAAATCAGGCTGATATTGCTATGCGACTAATCATAAGATTTTGCCTGAAATTGACCTGTACATTGTACATGATTAACGGGGAGTGGGAACACAAGTATGCACTTGTTGAAGTTACTCAACACGAAAGAATTCTGCCCTGTTGGAATTATGCTCCTTTCGTCATCACGTGCAAGACAAGTATATAAACCAAACCAGACCGTTCAACAGCATCAGTAAGCCAACATGAACGCTCCAGTAAGTATTCGACGTCTGTTGAAGCACCTTGAACGTCCTACATTTAAAGACGTTCAATACGTGCACTTTTATCTAGTGTCAGACTAATAGACACAAGTGTGTGCTGTTGTATACAAGCACGCTTTATTTACTCCGAAAAGCGCAATGCTTTTTAGTAGGAATGAACAGCACTTCAATTCAGTGTGTAAGGCACTGACTCGTGCTACAATTATACACGTTGTACACAAAAACAATTTTTGGGGCACACGCATATTTGACACATCTCGGACATTTTTTCACAGGTTTCATTGAGTTCGTCGTGCATTGAATTTTGATTCGATTAACTTACTTTTTCAGGTCCTTTTTGCCGCAGTCGTCTGCCTGTTCCGATACGGTTCAGCCACGTACTCCCAGCACAGTACCAGCTTTGCAGGACCCGTCGGCTACAATGGACCTCACGCTGTTCCCGTTGTGCTTTCAAGTGGTCACATCGCTGACACACAAGAGGTCGCCGCTGCCAGAGACGCTCACTACGCTGCTCTTTCCAAAGCCCAAGCTCTATCCGGATACGGATACGGCGCATCCGCACAAGACCTAAGTGCTCATGGCGCAGCCGTCTTTGACGGAAACGCATACAACGGACCGTTAGCTGCACCCGTCGTACTGTCCAGCGGTTACTTGGCCGACACAAGGGACGTCGCCGCAGCTAAGAATGCTCACTTCTCCGCCCTGCAATCAGCTAAGACTAACTCTAGAATCGCGAGTGGATACGGGTCCGGTTTCGGTGCATTCGCTGAAGAAGCAGGACACAACAGCGGTGCTGGAGCAAATTTCGGAGGCAGCTCTTACCACGGACCGCTCGCCGCACCAGTCGCACTATCGTCAGGATACATCGCCGATACTGAAGCAGTAGCCGCTGCTAAGGGTGCCCACTTCACTGCCTTGTCAGAGGCTTCCGCCAACTCTGGCTACCACAGTGCCGGCAGATCCAGCGGCAAACACTGGGCCTAGTCAATTCTCATGTCTCTAAAAGAGAGTTAGTAAACCTAATCGTACCACCTGTCATAATGTTATTTGTTACAAACTTGTTCACTACTTGATGCAATAAACTATTAATAACATACTTGCGTTTGCCTAGAAAATTGTCTGTCGCCTATTTCGAAATGTGTCAAGCGAATATGCCAAATCTCAGTTTAATCTGTCAATCGTATTGACAAAAACATTCCTCATTCATTTCTTTACAATTACATCTTTTGCCATTTGTGAGAAAAGTCTGCGACTGGTATAGAAACCACAGTTTCATGTTTCTAGAACTGACCATCAATATTAACTTTTTCTCACTGTACGCGCTCCTCCATGAAAATGATACTCCAATAAGAATTCACCACAATAAGGAAGTGCAACATACGATAATGAAAGTTTCAGCCGGATTTCAATTAAACAGTCGTTTGCCTTACTGCTGCTGTTGCGCTTGGAGACAGTGGCAAACGTAACGTCAAGTATATAAAAATATGAAATTTTGAAAGAACGCAAAATTTTAATTTACATCATTAGCGAATTCAACTACAGGGCGAAAGGTAAATATCGGTATGGAGAACCATACATGACTTCCATGTTCTAAGATTTATATTTAAAATCATTTTCGAATTGAAATATTTCTATAGAAACTACTTCTTTCTACTTATTGCTTCAGCCTTAACCACAGTACTGTGGCCACTAACGTATACACCTCACGTTATCGCACTCAAATTTTACCGATGATGGCAGTCGATGGCACAGCCGAAACGTCTGGTTTTGCAGAAAATATTGGACTACGGCCAAACAGCACGTGAAGGAATTGTAACAACAAAATACTTCTATGTTGCCGATAACGAAGAAAACTTATAAAAAATTATCCCTCCACTTTCAACTATAATTTTCATTTATAGAAAATTACCTCCACCCCGTATATCTAGCCTCTTCATTTATAGGTATTTCGTCTAAGTATCTACAGTGGATTATTATGATTTTCTTATCAGGATACTGTATTTATAAAATTTATGTGCTTTACTCTTGGTAAAACATAAAACGTTGCAGGTAAACGACCTTTCCCCAGAATCCGATCTTCACCAAAATCAACAGCCCTTGCGAACTCTACCAGTGAGGCGTACATGCAAACAATTATTCGATTCTGTTTGAATGTGAGGCAGTTACCGTTGGTCATAGAAAACATTACCATTGTTAAAACATAAAACGTTGCTGGAAAACTACCCCTTCCTCTTAACCGATCTTCACGAAAATCAACCGTCAGGGAGTACATTATAATTCATGCAAGTATGCAAAACATTATTTGATTCTGTTTGAATTTACGGCAGTTATTGTTCGTCAAATAAAAATTACCCTAGTTAAACATATAACGTTGCAGGTAACTTACCCTCTCCCATAACCCATCTTCACCACAAACAATTTGGCTTGAGTCCTCTACAATTCAGGGACGTAAGCAAAACAAAATTTGATTCTGTTTGAATTTACGGCTGTTATTGTTCACCATAAGAAAAATGTTACACGCAGACAGATAGATGGACAGACACACACACATATTTTTCGAAAAATGACTTTTCTTCATGTTTTGAGGGTAGTACAATCAGAATCAGCAATTATCTCGAACCGGATTTTTATCGCCATGACCATACTTCCATTTCCTTATGGAACGTGGAAGTAAAAAAGGTAAACTTGCCGTCACCCGGTAGTCGTTCTGTACCGGAATCGCTATAAGGTCAGTAAACGTAGCATTTATACCGATCTATTTGTTTAACGATCCCAATGGAGACACTGTATTGAAGCTTTCGACCTTAGCCAGGAGCCAGGACTTCATCGTGAACGTTATCAATTGATGGCATCTTGAAGAGATTCTATGTGCGATTATATTCTACGAAGTCGAATTTCCCGATACGTCTGGCCGATAAGATTTCGCCCAAATTCATGCAGTTCTTGTCGTTCCAATTAAGTGGCAAAGGGGGGCCGCTTAAAGCACGGACAACACTAGTCGTATCCAAAGTCGTGCCGCTGACAATTATCTCGGTAAGCGCTAATTTTTACTGCGAACTGTCTACGCGGCCTATTCCAAATCGATCGCTGGAATCCAATGCGCACGTGCCACCAAGTATCAGTCAAGACTCATATAGGACAAGGCAAAAGAATTTTGAAAACTCTTGAGATTTTCTAAAGCAGTTCTTGTTACGTCCTAAACAAAAATGTCTTACTGCTTCCGGAACTCTTATAAAAGTTAAAAATTTCGTGGTAAGTTAAGAGCGTTAGTGCTGCAACCTAATCTGGCGCTTGGTGCGTTTCTGAATTTTGCTAAGTAGCCTACGTGACATTGTCAGTACGGCAGTATCAACGTTAAGTTCATGGGCACACAGAACGGTCTCTTCTTGAATAAAAATAGAACGGATTTTACGTCTCAGCGCTGAATTGTAACACCTGGTGACGTGTAGCTGTTGAAACTAATTTATAGGCTGAAAATTCTATAGTTTCCCCATAATATGCTCATCGAAAAGAGTGATTTTGTTAAAGGAAAACACAGGTTTCTAACTCAGTACAATGTCAGAGAGTTTGAAATTGCCGCCTGTTTCACAACGTAAAATTCCGAGGATTTAAATGAAAATTTATTCTAATATTTTATTCTGCGTTTTCTACTTAACATAAGGCTCTTCCGCCGATTTAAGCCACCGTACACAGTTCGAGATGTCCACCGTGTACGGTAAAATTGGAAATCTCAACCATCGGTTCAGGCATCGGTTTCTGATACCCGCCGAATCCGAAATAGTTTTTCGCAATAAACAGTGAACCAATGTTCGCCGTAAACTGTCCATTGCCACAAAAATATTTAAATATCGGCAATAAAGCAGTATGCATTTGTCCACAAAAATTTCCAGCTAGCAAATCAGGCTGATATTGCTATGCGACTAATCATAAGATTTTGCCTGAAATTGACCTGTACATTGTACATGATTAACGGGGAGTGGGAACACAAGTATGCACTTGTTGAAGTTACTCAACACGAAAGTATTCTGCCCGGTTGGAATGATGCTCCTTTCGTCATCACGTGCAAGACAAGTATATAAACCAAACCAGACCGTTCAACAGCATCAGTAAGCCAACATGAACGCTCCAGTAAGTATTCGACGTCTGTTGAAGCACCTTGAACGTCCTACATTTAAAGACGTTCAATACGTGCACTTTTATCTAGTGTCAGACTAATAGACACAAGTGTGTGCTGTTGTATAAAAGCACGCTTTATTTACTTCGTAAAGCCCAATGTTTTTAGTAGGAATGAACAACACTTCAATTCAGTGTGTAAGGCACTGACTCGTGCTACAATTATACACGTTGTACACAAAAACAATTTTTGGCGCACACGCATATTTGACACATGTCGGACATTTTTTCACAGGTTTCATTGAGTTCGTCGTGCATTGAATTTTGATTCGATTAACTTACTTTTTCAGGTCCTTTTTGCCGCAGTCGTCTGCCTGTTCCGATACGGTTCAGCCACGTACCCCCAGCACAATACCGGCTTTGCAGGACCCGTCGGCTACAATGGACCTCACGCTGTTCCCGTTGTGCTTTCAAGTGGTCACATCGCTGACACACAAGAGGTCGCCGCTGCCAGAGACGCTCACTACGCTGCTCTTTCCAAAGCCCAAGCTCTATCCGGATACGGATACGGCGCATCCGCACAAGACCTAAGTGCTCATGGCGCAGCCGTCTTTGGCGGAAACGCATACAACGGACCGTTAGCTGCACCCGTCGTACTGTCCAGCGGTTACTTGGCTGACACAAGGGACGTCGCCGCAGCTAAGAATGCTCACTTCTCCGCCCTGCAATCAGCTAAGACTAACTCTAGAATCGCGAATGGATACGGGTCCGGTTTCGGGGCATTCGCTACAGAAGCAGGACACAACAGCGGTGATGGAGCAAATTTCGGAGGCAGCTCTTACCACGGACCGCTCGCCGCACCAGTCGTACTATCGTCAGGATACATCGCCGATACTGAAGCAGTAGCCGCTGCTAAGGGTGCCCACTTCACTGCCTTGTCAGAGGCTTACGCCAACTCTGGCTACCACAGTGCCGGCAGCTCCAGCGGCAAACACTGGGCCTAGTCAATTCTCATGTCTCTAAAAGAGAGTTAGTAAACCTAATCGTACCACCTGTCATAATGTTACTTGTTACAAACTTGTTGACTACTTGATGCAATAAACTACAGTATTAATAACATACTTGCGTTTGTCTAAAATATTGTCTGTCGCCTATTTCTAAATGTGTCAAGCGAATACGCCAAATCTCAGTTTAATCTGTCAATCGTATTGACAAAAACATTCCTCATTCATTTCTTTACAATTACATCTTTTGCCATTTGTGAGAAAAGTCTGCGACTGGTATAGAAACCAAAGTTTCATGTTTCTAGAACTGACCATCAATATTAACTCTTTCTCACTGTACGCGCTCGTCCATGTAAATGATACTCCAATAAGAATTCACCACAATAAGGGAAGTGCAACGTACGATAATGAAAGTTTCAGCCGGATTCAATTAAACAGTCGTTTGCCTTACTGCCGCTGTTGCGCTTGGTGACAGTGACAAACGTAACGTCAAGCATATAAAATTATGAAATTTTGAAAGAACGCAAAATTCTAATTCACATCATTAGCGAATTCAACTACAGGGCGAAAGGTAAATATCGGTATGGAGAACCATACATGACTTCCATGTTCTAAGGTTTATATTTAAAATCATTTTCGAATTGAAATATTTCTATAGAAACTACTTCTTTCTACTTATTGCTTCAGCCTTAACCACAGTACTGTGGCCACTAACGTATACACCTCACGTTATCGCACTCGAATTTTACCGATGATGGCAGTCGATGGCACAGCCGAAACGTCTGGTTTTGCAGAAAATCTTGGACTACGGCCAAACAGCACGTGAAGGAATTGTAACAACAAAATACTTCTATGTTGCCGATAACGAAGTAAACTTATAAAAAATTATCCCTCCACTTTCAACTATAATTTTCATTTATAGAAAATTACCTCCACCCCGTATATCTAGCCTCTTCATTTATAGGTATTTCGTCTAAGTATCTACAGTGGATTATTATGATTGTCTTATCAGGATACTGTATTTATAAAATTTATGTACTTTACTCTTGGTAAAACATAAAACGTTGCTGGTAAACGACCTTTCCCCAGAATCCGATCTTCACCAAAATCAACAGGCCTTGCGAACTCTACCAGTGAGGCGCACATGCAAACAATTATTCGATTCTGTTTGAATGTGAGGCAGTTACCGTTGGTCATAGAAAACATTACCATTGTTAAAACATAAAACGTTGCTGGTAAACTACCCCTTCCTCTTAACCGATCTTCACGAAAATCAACCGTCAGGGAGTACATTATAATTCATGCAAGTATGCAAAACATTATTTGATTCTGTTTGAATTTACGGCTGTTATTGTTCACCATAAGAAAAATGTTACACGCAGACAGATAGATGGACAGACACACACACATATTTTTCGAAAAATGACTTTTCTTCATGTTTTGAGGGTAGTACAATCAGTATCAGCAATTATCTCGAACCGGATTTTTATCGCCATGACCATACTTCCATTTCCTTATGGAACGTGGAAGTAAAAAAGGTAATCTTGCCGTCACCCGGTAGTCGTTCTGTACCGGAATCGCTATAAGGTCAGTAAACGTAGCATTTATACCGATCTATTTGTTTAACGATCCCAATGGAGACACTGTATTGAAGCTTTCGACCTTAGCCAGGAGCCAGGACTTCATCGTGAACGTTATCAATTGATGGCATCTTGAAGAGATTCTATGTGCGATTATATTCTACGAAGTCGATTTTCCCGATACGTCTGGCCGATAAGATTTCGCCCAAATTCATGCAGTTCTTGTCGATCCAATTAAGTGGCAAAGGGGGGCCGCTTGAAGCACGGACAACACTAGTCGTATCCAAAGTCGTGCCGCTGACAATTATCTCGGTAAGCGCTAATTTTTACTGCGAACTGTCTACGCGGCCTATTCCAAATCGATCACTGTAATCCAATGCGCACGTGCCACCAAGTATCAGTCAAGACTCATATAGGACAAGGCAAAAGAATTTTGAAAGCTCTTGAGATTTTCTGAAGCAGTTGTTCTTACGTCCTAAACAAAAATGTCTTACTGCTTCCGGAACTCTTATACAAGTTAAAAATATCGTGGTAAGTTAAGAGCGTTAGTGCTGCAACCTAATCTGGCGCTTGGTGCGTTTCTGAATTTTGCTAAGTAGCCTACGTGACATTGTCAGTACGGCAGTATCAACGTTAAGTTCATGGGCACACAGAACGGTCTCTTCTTGAATAAAAATTGAACGGATTTTACGTCTCAGCGCTGAATTGTAACACCTGGTGACGTGTAGCTGTTGAAACTAATTTATAGGCTGAAAATTCTATAGTTTCCCCATAATATGCTCATCGAAAAGAGTGATTTTGTTAAAGGAAAACACAGGCTTCTAACTCAGTACAATGTCTGAGAGTTTGAAATTGCCGCTTGTTTCACGACGTAAAATTCCGAGGATTTAAATGAAAATTTATTCTAATATTTTGTTCTGCGTTTTCTACTTAACATAAGGCTCTTCCGCCGATTTAAGCCACCGTACACAGTTCGAGATGTCCACCGTGTACGGTAAAATTGGAAATCTCAACCATCGGTTCAGGCATCGGTTTCTGATACCCACCGTATCCGAGATAGTTTTTCGCAATAAACAGTGAACAAATGTTCGCCGTAAACTGTCCATTGCCACTAAAATATTTAAATATCGGCAATAAAGCAGTATGCATTTGTCCACAAAAATTTCCAGCTAGCAAATCAGGCTGATATTGCTATGCGACTAATCATAAGTTTGTGCCTGACATTGACCTGTACATTGTACATGATTAACGGGGAGTGCGAACACAAGTATGCACTTGTTGGAGTTACTCAACACGAAAGTATTCTGCCCGGTTGGAATGATGCTCCTTTCGTCATCACGTGCAAGACAAGTATATAAACCAAACCAGAGCGTTCAACAGCATCAGTAAGCCAACATGAACGCTCCAGTAAGTATTCGACGTCTGTTGAAGCACCTTGAATGTCCATCATTTAAAGACGTTCAATACGTGCACTTTTATCTAGTGTCAGACTAATAGACACAAGTGTGTGCTGTTGTATAAAAGCACGCTTTATTTACTTCGTAAAGCCCAATGTTTTTAGTAGGAATGAACAACACTTCAATTCAGTGTGTAAGGCACTGACTCGTGCTACAATTATACACGTTGTACACAAAAACAATTTTTGGCGCACACGCATATTTGACACATCTCGGACATTTTTTCACAGGTTTCATTGAGTTCGTCGTGCATTGAATTTTGATTCGATTAACTTACTTTTTCAGGTCCTTTTTGCCGCAGTCGTCTGCCTGTTCCGATACGGTTCAGCCACGTACCCCCAGCACAATACCGGCTTTGCAGGACCCGTCGGCTACAATGGACCTCACGCTGTTCCCGTTCTGCTTTCAAGTGGTCACATCGCTGACACACAAGAGGTCGCCGCTGCCAGAGACGCTCACTACGCTGCTCTTTCCAAAGCCCAAGCTCTATCAGGATACGGATACGGCGCATCCGCACAAGACCTAAGTGCTCATGGCGCAGCCGTCTTTGGCGGAAACGCATACAACGGACCGTTAGCTGCACCCGTCGTACTGTCCAGCGGTTACTTGGCTGACACAAGGGACGTCGCCGCAGCTAAGAATGCTCACTTCTCCGCCCTGCAATCAGCTAAGACTAACTCTAGAATCGCGAGTGGATACGGGTCCGGTTTGGGGCATTCGCTACAGAAATAGGACACAACAGCGGTGATGGAGCAAATTTCGGAGGCAGCTCTTACCACGGACCGCTCGCCGCACCAGTCGTACTATCGTCAGGATACATCGCCGATACTGAAGCAGTAGCCGCTGCTAAGGGTGCCCACTTCACTGCCTTGTCAGAGGCTTACGCCAACTCTGGCTACCACAGTGCCGGCAGCTCCAGCGGCAAACACTGGGCCTAGTCAATTCTCATGTCTCTAAAAGAGAGTTAGTAAACCTAATCGTACCACCTGTCATAATGTTACTTGTTACAAACTTGTTGACTACTTGATGCAATAAACTACAGTATTAATAACATACTTGCGTTTGTCTAAAATATTGTCTGTCGCCTATTTCTAAATGTGTCAAGCGAATACGCCAAATCTCAGTTTAATCTGTCAATCGTATTGACAAAAACATTCCTCATTCATTTCTTTACAATTACATCTTTTGCCATTTGTGAGAAAAGTCTGCGACTGGTATAGAAACCAAAGTTTCATGTTTCTAGAACTGACCATCAATATTAACTCTTTCTCACTGTACGCGCTCGTCCATGAAAATAATACTCCAATAAGAATTCACCACAATAAGGGAAGTGCAACGTACGATAATGAAAGTTTCAGCCGGATTCAATTAAACAGTCGTTTGCCTTACTGCCGCTGTTGCGCTTGGTGACAGTGACAAACGTAACGTCAAGTATATAAAATTATGAAATTTTGGAAGAACGCAAAATTTTAATTCACATCATTAGCGAATTCAACTACAGGGCGAAAGGTAAATATCGGTATGGAGAACCATACATGACTTCCATGTTCTAAGATTTATATTTAAAATCATTTTCGAATTGAAATATTTCTATAGAAACTACTTCTTTCTACTTATTGCTTCAGCCTTAACCACAGTACTGTGGTCACTAACGTATACCACCTCACGTTATCGCACTCGAATTTCACTGATGATGGCAGTCGATGGCACAGCCGAAACGTCTGGTTTTGCTGAAAATATTGGACTACGGCCAAACAGCACGTGAAGGAATTGTAACAACAAAATACTTCTATGTTGCCGATAACGTAGTAAACATATAACAAATTATCGCCTCCACTTTCAACTATAATTTTCACTTATAGAAAATTACCTCCACCCCGTATATCTAGCCTCTTCTTTTATAGGTATTTCATCTAAGTATCTACAGTGGATTATTATGATTGTCTTATCAGGATACTGTATTTATAAAATTTATGTACTTTACTCTTGGTAAAACATAAAACGTTGCTGGTAAACGACCTTTCCCCAGAATCCGATCTTCACCAAAATCAACAGGCCTTGCGAACTCTACCAGTGAGGCGCACATGCAAACAATTATTCGATTCTGTTTGAATGTGAGGCAGTTACCGTTGGTCATAGAAAACATTACCATTGTTAAAACATAAAACGTTGCTGGTAAACTACCCCTTCCTCTTAACCGATCTTCACGAAAATCAACCGTCAGGGAGTACATTATAATTCATGCAAGTATGCAAAACATTATTTGATTCTGTTTGAATTTACGGCTGTTATTGTTCACCATAAGAAAAATGTTACACGCAGACAGATAGATGGACAGACACACACACATATTTTTCGAAAAATGACTTTTCTTCATGTTTTGAGGGTAGTACAATCAGTATCAGCAATTATCTCGAACCGGATTTTTATCGCCATGACCATACTTCCATTTCCTTATGGAACGTGGAAGTAAAAAAGGTAATCTTGCCGTCACCCGGTAGTCGTTCTGTACCGGAATCGCTATAAGGTCAGTAAACGTAGCATTTATACCGATCTATTTGTTTAACGATCCCAATGGAGACACTGTATTGAAGCTTTCGACCTTAGCCAGGAGCCAGGACTTCATCGTGAACGTTATCAATTGATGGCATCTTGAAGAGATTCTATGTGCGATTATATTCTACGAAGTCGATTTTCCCGATACGTCTGGCCGATAAGATTTCGCCCAAATTCATGCAGTTCTTGTTGATCCAATTAAGTGGCAAAGGGGGGCCGCTTGAAGCACGGACAACACTAGTCGTATCCAAAGTCGTGCCGCTGACAATTATCTCGGTAAGCGCTAATTTTTACTGCGAACTGTCTACGCGGCCTATTCCAAATCGATCACTGTAATCCAATGCGCACGTGCCACCAAGTATCAGTCAAGACTCATATAGGACAAGGCAAAAGAATTTTGAAAGCTCTTGAGATTTTCTGAAGCAGTTGTTCTTACGTCCTAAACAAAAATGTCTTACTGCTTCCGGAACTCTTATACAAGTTAAAAATATCGTGGTAAGTTAAGAGCGTTAGTGCTGCAACCTAATCTGGCGCTTGGTGCGTTTCTGAATTTTGCTAAGTAGCCTACGTGACATTGTCAGTACGGCAGTATCAACGTTAAGTTCATGGGCACACAGAACGGTCTCTTCTTGAATAAAAATTGAACGGATTTTACGTCTCAGCGCTGAATTGTAACACCTGGTGACGTGTAGCTGTTGAAACTAATTTATAGGCTGAAAATTCTATAGTTTCCCCATAATATGCTCATCGAAAAGAGTGATTTTGTTAAAGGAAAACACAGGCTTCTAACTCAGTACAATGTCTGAGAGTTTGAAATTGCCGCTTGTTTCACGACGTAAAATTCCGAGGATTTAAATGAAAATTTATTCTAATATTTTGTTCTGCGTTTTCTACTTAACATAAGGCTCTTCCGCCGATTTAAGCCACCGTACACAGTTCGAGATGTCCACCGTGTACGGTAAAATTGGAAATCTCAACCATCGGTTCAGGCATCGGTTTCTGATACCCACCGTATCCGAGATAGTTTTTCGCAATAAACAGTGAACAAATGTTCGCCGTAAACTGTCCATTGCCACTAAAATATTTAAATATCGGCAATAAAGCAGTATGCATTTGTCCACAAAAATTTCCAGCTAGCAAATCAGGCTGATATTGCTATGCGACTAATCATAAGTTTTTGCCTGACATTGACCTGTACATTGTACATGATTAACGGGGAGTGCGAACACAAGTATGCACTTGTTGGAGTTACTCAACACGAAAGTATTCTGCCCGGTTGGAATGATGCTCCTTTCGTCATCACGTGCAAGACAAGTATATAAACCAAACCAGAGCGTTCAACAGCATCAGTAAGCCAACATGAACGCTCCAGTAAGTATTCGACGTCTGTTGAAGCACCTTGAATGTCCATCATTTAAAGACGTTCAATACGTGCACTTTTATCTAGTGTCAGACTAATAGACACAAGTGTGTGCTGTTGTATAAAAGCACGCTTTATTTACTTCGTAAAGCCCAATGTTTTTAGTAGGAATGAACAACACTTCAATTCAGTGTGTAAGGCACTGACTCGTGCTACAATTATACACGTTGTACACAAAAACAATTTTTGGCGCACACGCATATTTGACACATCTCGGACATTTTTTCACAGGTTTCATTGAGTTCGTCGTGCATTGAATTTTGATTCGATTAACTTACTTTTTCAGGTCCTTTTTGCCGCAGTCGTCTGCCTGTTCCGATACGGTTCAGCCACGTACCCCCAGCACAATACCGGCTTTGCAGGACCCGTCGGCTACAATGGACCTCACGCTGTTCCCGTTCTGCTTTCAAGTGGTCACATCGCTGACACACAAGAGGTCGCCGCTGCCAGAGACGCTCACTACGCTGCTCTTTCCAAAGCCCAAGCTCTATCAGGATACGGATACGGCGCATCCGCACAAGACCTAAGTGCTCATGGCGCAGCCGTCTTTGGCGGAAACGCATACAACGGACCGTTAGCTGCACCCGTCGTACTGTCCAGCGGTTACTTGGCTGACACAAGGGACGTCGCCGCAGCTAAGAATGCTCACTTCTCCGCCCTGCAATCAGCTAAGACTAACTCTAGAATCGCGAGTGGATACGGGTCCGGTTTCGGGGCATTCGCTACAGAAATAGGACACAACAGCGGTGCTGGAGCAAATTTCGGAGGCAGCTCTTACCACGGACCGCTCGCCGCACCAGTCGTACTATCGTCAGGATACATCGCCGATACTGAAGCAGTAGCCGCTGCTAAGGGTGCCCACTTCACTGCCTTGTCAGAGGCTTACGCCAACTCTGGCTACCACAGTGCCGGCAGCTCCAGCGGCAAACACTGGGCCTAGTCAATTCTCATGTCTCTAAAAGAGAGTTAGTAAACCTAATCGTACCACCTGTCATAATGTTACTTGTTACAAACTTGTTGACTACTTGATGCAATAAACTACAGTATTAATAACATACTTGCGTTTGTCTAAAATATTGTCTGTCGCCTATTTCTAAATGTGTCAAGCGAATACGCCAAATCTCAGTTTAATCTGTCAATCGTATTGACAAAAACATTCCTCATTCATTTCTTTACAATTACATCTTTTGCCATTTGTGAGAAAAGTCTGCGACTGGTATAGAAACCAAAGTTTCATGTTTCTAGAACTGACCATCAATATTAACTCTTTCTCACTGTACGCGCTCGTCCATGAAAATGATACTCCAATAAGAATTCACCACAATAAGGGAAGTGCAACGTACGATAATGAAAGTTTCAGCCGGATTCAATTAAACAGTCGTTTGCCTTACTGCCGCTGTTGCGCTTGGTGACAGTGACAAACGTAACGTCAAGTATATAAAATTATGAAATTTTGGAAGAACGCAAAATTTTAATTCACATCATTAGCGAATTCAACTACAGGGCGAAAGGTAAATATCGGTATGGAGAACCATACATGACTTCCATGTTCTAAGATTTATATTTAAAATCATTTTCGAATTGAAATATTTCTATAGAAACTACTTCTTTCTACTTATTGCTTCAGCCTTAACCACAGTACTGTGGTCACTAACGTATACCACCTCACGTTATCGCACTCGAATTTCACTGATGATGGCAGTCGATGGCACAGCCGAAACGTCTGGTTTTGCTGAAAATATTGGACTACGGCCAAACAGCACGTGAAGGAATTGTAACAACAAAATACTTCTATGTTGCCGATAACGTAGTAAACATATAACAAATTATCGCCTCCACTTTCAACTATAATTTTCACTTATAGAAAATTACCTCCACCCCGTATATCTAGCCTCTTCTTTTATAGGTATTTCATCTAAGTATCTACAGTGGATTATTATGATTTTCTTATCAGGATCCTTTATTTATAAACTTTATGTACTTTACTCTTTTAAAACATAAAACGTTGCAGGTAAACGACCTTTTTCCCAGAATCCGATCTTCACCAAAATCAACAGGCCTTGCGAACTCTACCAGTGAGGCACACATGCAAACAATTATTCGATTCTGTTTGAATGTGAGGCAGTTACCGTTGGTCATAGAAAACATTACCCTTGTTAAAACATAAAACGTTGCTGGTAAACTACCTCTTTCTCTTAACCGATCTTCACGAAAATCAACCGTCAGTGAGTACATTGTAATTCATACAAGTATGCAAACCATTATTTGATTCTGTTTGAATTTACGGCAGTTATTGTTCGTCATATTAAAAAATGACCCTAGTTAAACATATAACGTTGCAGGTGATTTACCCCTCTCCCATAACCCATCTTCAACACAAACAATTTGGCTTGAGTCCTCTACAATTCAGGGACGTATGCAAAACATAATTTGATTCTGTTTGAATTTACGGCTGTTAGTGTTCACCATAAGAAGAATGTTACACGCAGACAGACAGATGGACAGACGCACACACATATTTTTCGAAAAATTACTTTTCTTCATGTTTTGAGGGTAGTACAATCAGAATCAGCAGTTATCTCGAACCGGATTTTTATCGCCATGACCACACTTCCATTTTCTTATGGAACGTGGAAGTAAAAAAGGTAATCTTTCCGTCACCCGGTTGTCGTTCTGTACCGGAATCGCTATAAGGTCAGTAAACGTAGCATTTATACCGATCTATTTGTTTAACGATCCCAATGGAGACACTGTATTGAAGCTGTCGACCTTAGCCAGGAGCCAGGACTTCATCGTGGCCGTTATCAATTGATGGCATCTTGAAGGGATTCTATGTGTGATTCTATTCTACGAAGTCGATTTTCCCGATACGTCTGGCCGATAAGATTTTTCCCAAATTCATGCAGTTCTTGTCGATCCAATTAAGTGGCAAAGGGGGGCCGCTTAAAGCACGGACAACACTAGTCGTATCCAAAGTCGTGCCGCTGACAATTATCTCGGTAAGCGCTAATTTTTTACTGCGAACTGTCTACGCGGCCTATTCCAAATCGATCACTGTAATCCATTGCGCACGTGCCACCAAGTATCAGGCAAGACTCATATAGGACAAGGCAAAAGAATTTTGAAAGCTCTTGAGATTTTCTAAAGCAGTTCTTGTTACGTCCTAAACAAAAATATCTTACTGCTTCCGGAACTCTTATACAAGTTAAAAATATCGTGGTAAGTTAAGAGCGTTAGTGCTGCAACCTAATCTGGCGCTTGGTGCGTTTCTGAATTTTGCTAAGTAGCCTACGTGACATTGTCAGTACGGCAGTATCAACGTTAAGTTCATGGGCACACAGAACGGTCTCTTCTTGAATAAAAATAGAACGGATTTTACGTCTCAGCGCTGAATTGTAACACCTGGTGACGTGTAGCTGTTGAAACTAATTTATAGGCTGAAAATTCTATAGTTTCCCCATAATATGCTCATAGAAAAGAGTGATTTTGTTAAAGGAAAACACAGGCTTCTAACTCAGTACAATGTCTGAGAGTTTGAAATTGCCGCCTGTTTCACAACGTAAAATTCCGAGGATTTAAATGAAAATTTATTCTAATATTTAGTTCTGCGTTTTCTACGTAACATAAGGCCCTTCCGCCGATTTAAGCCACCGTACACAGTTCGAGATGTCCACCGTGTACGGTAAAATTGGAAATCTCAACCATCGGTTCAGGCATCGGTTTCTGATACCCACCGTATCCGAGATAGTTTTTCGCAATAAACAGTGAACAAATGTTCGCCGTAAACTGTCCATTGCCACTAAAATATTTAAATATCGGCAATAAAGCAGTATGCATTTGTCCACAAAAATTTCCAGCTAGCAAATCAGGCTGATATTGCTATGCGACTAATCATAAGTTTGTGCCTGACATTGACCTGTACATTGTACATGATTAACGGGGAGTGCGAACACAAGTATGCACTTGTTGGAGTTACTCAACACGAAAGTATTCTGCCCGGTTGGAATGATGCTCCTTTCGTCATCACGTGCAAGACAAGTATATAAACCAAACCAGAGCGTTCAACAGCATCAGTAAGCCAACATGAACGCTCCAGTAAGTATTCGACGTCTGTTGAAGCACCTTGAATGTCCATCATTTAAAGACGTTCAATACGTGCACTTTTATCTAGTGTCAGACTAATAGACACAAGTGTGTGCTGTTGTATAAAAGCACGCTTTATTTACTTCGTAAAGCCCAATGTTTTTAGTAGGAATGAACAACACTTCAATTCAGTGTGTAAGGCACTGACTCGTGCTACAATTATACACGTTGTACACAAAAACAATTTTTGGCGCACACGCATATTTGACACATGTCGGACATTTTTTCACAGGTTTCATTGAGTTCGTCGTGCATTGAATTTTGATTCGATTAACTTACTTTTTCAGGTCCTTTTTGCCGCAGTCGTCTGCCTGTTCCGATACGGTTCAGCCACGTACCACCAGCACAATACCGGCTTTGCAGGACCCGTCGGCTACAATGGACCTCACGCTGTTCCCGTTGTGCTTTCAAGTGGTCACATCGCTGACACACAAGAGGTCGCCGCTGCCAGAGACGCTCACTACGCTGCTCTTTCCAAAGCCCAAGCTCTATCCGGATACGGATACGGCGCATCCGCACAAGACCTAAGTGCTCATGGCGCAGCCGTCTTTGGCGGAAACGCATACAACGGACCGTTAGCTGCACCCGTCGTACTGTCCAGCGGTTACTTGGCTGACACAAGGGACGTCGCCGCAGCTAAGAATGCTCACTTCTCCGCCCTGCAATCAGCTAAAACTAACTCTAGAATCGCGAGTGGATACGGGTCCGCTTTCGGGGCATTCGCTACGGAAGCAGGACACAACAGCGGTGCTGGAGCAAATTTCGGAGGCAGCTCTTACCACGGACCGCTCGCCGCACCAGTCGTACTATCGTCAGGATACATCGCCGATACTGAAGCAGTAGCCGCTGCTAAGGGTGCCCACTTCACTGCCTTGTCAGAGGCTTACGCCAACTCTGGCTACCACAGTGCCGGCAGCTCCAGCGGCAAACACTGGGCCTAGTCAATTCTCATGTCTCTAAAAGAGAGTTAGTAAACCTAATCGTACCACCTGTCATAATGTTACTTGTTACAAACTTGTTGACTACTTGATGCAATAAACTACAGTATTAATAACATACTTGCGTTTGTCTAAAATATTGTCTGTCGCCTATTTCTAAATGTGTCAAGCGAATACGCCAAATCTCAGTTTAATCTGTCAATCGTATTGACAAAAACATTCCTCATTCATTTCTTTACAATTACATCTTTTGCCATTTGTGAGAAAAGTCTGCGACTGGTATAGAAACCAAAGTTTCATGTTTCTAGAACTGACCATCAATATTAACTCTTTCTCACTGTACGCGCTCGTCCATGAAAATGATACTCCAATAAGAATTCACCACAATAAGGGAAGTGCAACGTACGATAATGAAAGTTTCAGCCGGATTCAATTAAACAGTCGTTTGCCTTACTGCCGCTGTTGCGCTTGGTGACAGTGACAAACGTAACGTCAAGTATATAAAATTATGAAATTTTGGAAGAACGCAAAATTTTAATTCACATCATTAGCGAATTCAACTACAGGGCGAAAGGTAAATATCGGTATGGAGAACCATCCATGACTTCCATGTTCTAAGATTTATATTTAAAATCATTTTCGAATTGAAATATTTCTATAGAAACTACTTCTTTCTACTTATTGCTTCAGCCTTAACCACAGTACTGTGGTCACTAACGTATACCACCTCACGTTATCGCACTCGAATTTCACTGATGATGGCAGTCGATGGCACAGCCGAAACGTCTAGTTTTGCAGAAAATATTGGACTACGGCCAAACAGCACGTGAAGGAATTGTAACAACAAAATACTTCTATGTTGCCGATAACGTAGTAAACATATAACAAATTATCGCCTCCACTTTCAACTATAATTTTCACTTATAGAAAATTACCTCCACCCCGTATATCTAGCCTCTTCTTTTATAGGTATTTCATCTAAGTATCTACAGTGGATTATTATGATTTTCTGATCAGGATCCTTTATTTATAAACTTTATGTACTTTACTCTTTTAAAACATAAAACGTTGCAGGTAAACGACCTTTTTCCCAGAATCCGATCTTCACCAAAATCAACAGGCCTTGCGAACTCTACCAGTGAGGCACACATGCAACAATTATTCGATTCTGTTTGAATGTGAGGCAGTTACCGTTGGTCATAGAAAACATTACCATTGTTAAAACATGAAACGTTGCTGGTAAACTACCTCTTTCTCTTAACCGATCTTCACGAAAATCAACCGTCAGTGAGTACATTGTAATTCATACAAGTATGCAAAACATTATTTGATTCTGTTTGAATTTACGGCAGTTATTGTTCGTCATATTAAAAAATGACCCTAGTTAAACATATAACGTTGCAGGTAATTTACCCCTCTCCCATAACCCATCTTCAACACAAACAATTCGGCTTGAGTCCTCTACAATTCAGGGACGTATGCAAAACATAATTTGATTCTGTTTGAATTTACGGCTGTTAGTGTTCACCATAAGAAAAATGTTACACGCAGACAGACAGATGGACAGACGCACACACATATTTTTCGAAAAATTACTTTTCTTCATGTTTTGAGGGTAGTACAATCAGAATCAGCAGTTATCTCGAACCGGATTTTTATCGCCATGACCACACTTCCATTTTCTTATGGAACGTGGAAGTAAAAAAGGTAATCTTTCCGTCACCCGGTTGTCGTTCTGTACCGGAATCGCTATAAGGTCAGTAAACGTAGCATTTATACCGATCTATTTGTTTAACGATCCCAATGGAGACACTGTATTGAAGCTTTCGACCTTAGCCAGGAGCCAGGACTTCATCGTGGCCGTTATCAATTGATGGCATCTTGAAGGGATTCTATGTGCGATTCTATTCTACGAAGTCGATTTTCCCGATACGTCTGGCCGATAAGATTTCGCCCAAATTCATGCAGTTCTTGTCGATCCAATTAAGTGGCAAAGGGGGGCCGCTTAAAGCACGGACAACACTAGTCGTATCCAAAGTCGTGCCGCTGACAATTATCTCGGTAAGCGCTAATTTTTTACTGCGAACTGTCTACGCGGCCTATTCCAAATCGATCACTGTAATCCAATGCGCACGTGCCACCAAGTATCAGGCAAGACTCATATAGGACAAGGCAAAAGAATTTTGAAAGCTCTTGAGATTTTCTAAAGCAGTTCTTGTTACGTCCTAAACAAAAATATCTTACTGCTTCCGGAACTCTTATACAAGTTAAAAATATCGTGGTAAGTTAAGAGCGTTAGTGCTGCAACCTAATCTGGCGCTTGGTGCGTTTCTGAATTTTGCTAAGTAGCCTACGTGACATTGTCAGTACGGCAGTATCAACGTTAAGTTCATGGGCACACAGAACGGTCTCTTCTTGAATAAAAATAGAACGGATTTTACGTCTCAGCGCTGAATTGTAACACCTGGTGACGTGTAGCTGTTGAAACTAATTTATAGGCTGAAAATTCTATAGTTTCCCCATAATATGCTCATAGAAAAGAGTGATTTTGTTAAAGGAAAACACAGGCTTCTAACTCAGTACAATGTCTGAGAGTTTGAAATTGCCGCCTGTTTCACAACGTAAAATTCCGAGGATTTAAATGAAAATTTATTCTAATATTTAGTTCTGCGTTTTCTACGTAACATAAGGCCCTTCCGCCGATTTAAGCCACCGTACACAGTTCGAGATGTCCACCGTGTACGGTAAAATTGGAAATCTCAACCATCGGTTCAGGCATCTTTTTCTGATACCCACCGTATCCGAGATAGTTTTTCGCAATAAACAGTGAACAAATGTTCGCCGTAAACTGTCCATTGCCACTAAAATATTTAAATATCGGCAATAAAGCAGTATGCATTTGTCCACAAAAATTTCCAGCTAGCAAATCAGGCTGATATTGCTATGCGACTAATCATAAGTTTGTGCCTGACATTGACCTGTACATTGTACATGATTAACGGGGAGTGCGAACACAAGTATGCACTTGTTGGAGTTACTCAACACGAAAGTATTCTGCCCGGTTGGATTGATGCTCCTTTCGTCATCACGTGCAAGACAAGTATATAAACCAAACCAGAGCGTTCAACAGCATCAGTAAGCCAACATGAACGCTCCAGTAAGTATTCGACGTCTGTTGAAGCACCTTGAATGTCCATCATTTAAAGACGTTCAATACGTGCACTTTTATCTAGTGTCAGACTAATAGACACAAGTGTGTACTGTTGTATAAAAGCACGCTTTATTTACTTCGTAAAGCCCAATGTTTTTAGTAGGAATGAACAACACTTCAATTCAGTGTGTAAGGCACTGACTCGTGCTACAATTATACACGTTGTACACAAAAACAATTTTTGGCGCACACGCATATTTGACACATGTCGGACATTTTTTCACAGGTTTCATTGAGTTCGTCGTGCATTGAATTTTGATTCGATTAACTTACTTTTTCAGGTCCTTTTTGCCGCAGTCGTCTGCCTGTTCCGATACGGTTCAGCCACGTACCCCCAGCACAATACCGGCTTTGCAGGACCCGTCGGCTACAATGGACCTCACGCTGTTCCCGTTGTGCTTTCAAGTGGTCACATCGCTGACACACAAGAGGTCGCCGCTGCCAGAGACGCTCACTACGCTGCTCTTTCCAAAGCCCAAGCTCTATCCGGATACGGATACGGCGCATCCGCACAAGACCTAAGTGCTCATGGCGCAGCCGTCTTTGGCGGAAACGCATACAACGGACCGTTAGCTGCACCCGTCGTACTGTCCAGCGGTTACTTGGCTGACACAAGGGACGTCGCCGCAGCTAAGAATGCTCACTTCTCCGCCCTGCAATCAGCTAAAACTAACTCTAGAATCGCGAGTGGATACGGGTCCGCTTTCGGGGCATTCGCTACGGAAGCAGGACACAACAGCGGTGCTGGAGCAAATTTCGGAGGCAGCTCTTACCACGGACCGCTCGCCGCACCAGTCGTACTATCGTCAGGATACATCGCCGATACTGAAGCAGTAGCCGCTGCTAAGGGTGCCCACTTCACTGCCTTGTCAGAGGCTTACGCCAACTCTGGCTACCACAGTGCCGGCAGCTCCAGCGGCAAACACTGGGCCTAGTCAATTCTCATGTCTCTAAAAGAGAGTTAGTAAACCTAATCGTACCACCTGTCATAATGTTACTTGTTACAAACTTGTTGACTACTTGATGCAATAAACTACAGTATTAATAACATACTTGCGTTTGTCTAAAATATTGTCTGTCGCCTATTTCTAAATGTGTCAAGCGAATACGCCAAATCTCAGTTTAATCTGTCAATCGTATTGACAAAAACATTCCTCATTCATTTCTTTACAATTACATCTTTTGCCATTTGTGAGAAAAGTCTGCGACTGGTATAGAAACCAAAGTTTCATGTTTCTAGAACTGACCATCAATATTAACTCTTTCTCACTGTACGCGCTCGTCCATGAAAATGATACTCCAATAAGAATTCACCACAATAAGGGAAGTGCAACGTACGATAATGAAAGTTTCAGCCGGATTCAATTAAACAGTCGTTTGCCTTACTGCCGCTGTTGCGCTTGGTGACAGTGACAAACGTAACGTCAAGTATATAAAATTATGAAATTTTGGAAGAACGCAAAATTTTAATTCACATCATTAGCGAATTCAACTACAGGGCGAAAGGTAAATATCGGTATGGAGAACCATCCATGACTTCCATGTTCTAAGATTTATATTTAAAATCATTTTCGAATTGAAATATTTCTATAGAAACTACTTCTTTCTACTTATTGCTTCAGCCTTAACCACAGTACTGTGGTCACTAACGTATACCACCTCACGTTATCGCACTCGAATTTCACTGATGATGGCAGTCGATGGCACAGCCGAAACGTCTAGTTTTGCAGAAAATATTGGACTACGGCCAAACAGCACGTGAAGGAATTGTAACAACAAAATACTTCTATGTTGCCGATAACGTAGTAAACATATAACAAATTATCGCCTCCACTTTCAACTATAATTTTCACTTATAGAAAATTACCTCCACCCCGTATATCTAGCCTCTTCTTTTATAGGTATTTCATCTAAGTATCTACAGTGGATTATTATGATTTTCTGATCAGGATCCTTTATTTATAAACTTTATGTACTTTACTCTTTTAAAACATAAAACGTTGCAGGTAAACGACCTTTTTCCCAGAATCCGATCTTCACCAAAATCAACAGGCCTTGCGAACTCTACCAGTGAGGCACACATGCAACAATTATTCGATTCTGTTTGAATGTGAGGCAGTTACCGTTGGTCATAGAAAACATTACCATTGTTAAAACATGAAACGTTGCTGGTAAACTACCTCTTTCTCTTAACCGATCTTCACGAAAATCAACCGTCAGTGAGTACATTGTAATTCATACAAGTATGCAAAACATTATTTGATTCTGTTTGAATTTACGGCAGTTATTGTTCGTCATATTAAAAAATGACCCTAGTTAAACATATAACGTTGCAGGTAATTTACCCCTCTCCCATAACCCATCTTCAACACAAACAATTTGGCTTGAGTCCTCTACAATTCAGGGACGTATGCAAAACATAATTTGATTCTGTTTGAATTTACGGCTGTTAGTGTTCACCATAAGAAAAATGTTACACGCAGACAGACAGATGGACAGACGCACACACATATTTTTCGAAAAATTACTTTTCTTCATGTTTTGAGGGTAGTACAATCAGAATCAGCAGTTATCTCGAACCGGATTTTTATCGCCATGACCACACTTCCATTTTCTTATGGAACGTGGAAGTAAAAAAGGTAATCTTTCCGTCACCCGGTTGTCGTTCTGTACCGGAATCGCTATAAGGTCAGTAAACGTAGCATTTATAACGATCTATTTGTTTAACGATCCCAATGGAGACACTGTATTGAAGCTTTCGACCTTAGCCAGGAGCCAGGACTTCATCGTGGCCGTTATCAATTGATGGCATCTTGAAGGGATTCTATGTGCGATTCTATTCTACGAAGTCGATTTTCCCGATACGTCTGGCCGATAAGATTTCGCCCAAATTCATGCAGTTCTTGTCGATCCAATTAAGTGGCAAAGGGGGGCCGCTTAAAGCACGGACAACACTAGTCGTATCCAAAGTCGTGCCGCTGACAATTATCTCGGTAAGCGCTAATTTTTTACTGCGAACTGTCTACGCGGCCTATTCCAAATCGATCACTGTAATCCAATGCGCACGTGCCACCAAGTATCAGGCAAGACTCATATAGGACAAGGCAAAAGAATTTTGAAAGCTCTTGAGATTTTCTAAAGCAGTTCTTGTTACGTCCTAAACAAAAATATCTTACTGCTTCCGGAACTCTTATACAAGTTAAAAATATCGTGGTAAGTTAAGAGCGTTAGTGCTGCAACCTAATCTGGCGCTTGGTGCGTTTCTGAATTTTGCTAAGTAGCCTACGTGACATTGTCAGTACGGCAGTATCAACGTTAAGTTCATGGGCACACAGAACGGTCTCTTCTTGAATAAAAATAGAACGGATTTTACGTCTCAGCGCTGAATTGTAACACCTGGTGACGTGTAGCTGTTGAAACTAATTTATAGGCTGAAAATTCTATAGTTTCCCCATAATATGCTCATAGAAAAGAGTGATTTTGTTAAAGGAAAACACAGGCTTCTAACTCAGTACAATGTCTGAGAGTTTGAAATTGCCGCCTGTTTCACAACGTAAAATTCCGAGGATTTAAATGAAAATTTATTCTAATATTTAGTTCTGCGTTTTCTACGTAACATAAGGCCCTTCCGCCGATTTAAGCCACCGTACACAGTTCGAGATGTCCACCGTGTACGGTAAAATTGGAAATCTCAACCATCGGTTCAGGCATCGGTTTCTGATACCCACCGTATCCGAGATAGTTTTTCGCAATAAACAGTGAACAAATGTTCGCCGTAAACTGTCCATTGCCACTAAAATATTTAAATATCGGCAATAAAGCAGTATGCATTTGTCCACAAAAATTTCCAGCTAGCAAATCAGGCTGATATTGCTATGCGACTAATCATAAGTTTGTGCCTGACATTGACCTGTACATTGTACATGATTAACGGGGAGTGCGAACACAAGTATGCACTTGTTGGAGTTACTCAACACGAAAGTATTCTGCCCGGTTGGAATGATGCTCCTTTCGTCATCACGTGCAAGACAAGTATATAAACCAAACCAGAGCGTTCAACAGCATCAGTAAGCCAACATGAACGCTCCAGTAAGTATTCGACGTCTGTTGAAGCACCTTGAATGTCCATCATTTAAAGACGTTCAATACGTGCACTTTTATCTAGTGTCAGACTAATAGACACAAGTGTGTACTGTTGTATAAAAGCACGCTTTATTTACTTCGTAAAGCCCAATGTTTTTAGTAGGAATGAACAACACTTCAATTCAGTGTGTAAGGCACTGACTCGTGCTACAATTATACACGTTGTACACAAAAACAATTTTTGGCGCACACGCATATTTGACACATCTCGGACATTTTTTCACAGGTTTCATTGAGTTCGTCGTGCATTGAATTTTGATTCGATTAACTTACTTTTTCAGGTCCTTTTTGCCGCAGTCGTCTGCCTGTTCCGATACGGTTCAGCCACGTACCCCCAGCACAATACCGGCTTTGCAGGACCCGTCGGCTACAATGGACCTCACGCTGTTCCCGTTGTGCTTTCAAGTGGTCACATCGCTGACACACAAGAGGTCGCCGCTGCCAGAGACGCTCACTACGCTGCTCTTTCCAAAGCCCAAGCTCTATCCGGATACGGATACGGCGCATCCGCACAAGACCTAAGTGCTCATGGCGCAGCCGTCTTTGGCGGAAACGCATACAACGGACCGTTAGCTGCACCCGTCGTACTGTCCAGCGGTTACTTGGCTGACACAAGGGACGTCGCCGCAGCTAAGAATGCTCACTTCTCCGCCCTGCAATCAGCTAAAACTAACTCTAGAATCGCGAGTGGATACGGGTCCGCTTTCGGGGCATTCGCTACAGAAGCAGGACACAACAGCGGTGCTGGAGCAAATTTCGGAGGCAGCTCTTACCACGGACCGCTCGCCGCACCAGTCGTACTATCGTCAGGATACATCGCCGATACTGAAGCAGTAGCCGCTGCTAATGGTGCCCACTTCACTGCCTTGTCAGAGGCTTACGCCAACTCTGGCTACCACAGTGCCGGCAGCTCCAGCGGCAAACACTGGGCCTAGTCAATTCTCATGTCTCTAAAAGAGAGTTAGTAAACCTAATCGTACCACCTGTCATAATGTTACTTGTTACAAACTTGTTGACTACTTGATGCAATAAACTACAGTATTAATAACATACTTGCGTTTGTCTAAAATATTGTCTGTCGCCTATTTCTAAATGTGTCAAGCGAATACGCCAAATCTCAGTTTAATCTGTCAATCGTATTGACAAAAACATTCCTCATTCATTTCTTTACAATTACATCTTTTGCCATTTGTGAGAAAAGTCTGCGACTGGTATAGAAACCAAAGTTTCATGTTTCTAGAACTGACCATCAATATTAACTCTTTCTCACTGTACGCGCTCGTCCATGAAAATGATACTCCAATAAGAATTCACCACAATAAGGGAAGTGCAACGTACGATAATGAAAGTTTCAGCCGGATTCAATTAAACAGTCGTTTGCCTTACTGCCGCTGTTGCGCTTGGTGACAGTGACAAACGTAACGTCAAGTATATAAAATTATGAAATTTTGGAAGAACGCAAAATTTTAATTCACATCATTAGCGATTTCAACTACAGGGCGAAAGGTAAATATCGGTATGGAGAACCATACATGACTTCCATGTTCTAAGATTTATATTTAAAATCATTTTCGAATTGAAATATTTCTATAGAAACTACTTCTCTCTACTTATTGCTTCAGCCTTAACCACAGTACTGTGGTCACTAACGTATACCACCTCACGTTATCGCACTCGAATTTCACTGATGATGGCAGTCGATGGCACAGCCGAAACGTCTGGTTTTGCAGAAAATATTGGACTACGGCCAAACAGCACGTGCAGGAATTGTAACAACAAAATACTTCTATGTTGCCGATAACGTAGTAAACATATAACAAATTATCCCCTCCACTTTCAACTATAATTTTCATTTATAGAAAATTACCTCCACCCCGTATATCTAGCCTCTTCTTTTATAGGAATTTCAACTAAGTATCTACAGTGGATTATTATGATTTCCTTATCAGGATCTTTTATTTATAAACTTTATGTACTTTACTCTTGGTAAAACATAAAACGTTGCAGGTAAACGACCTTTTTCCCAGAATCCGATCTTCACCAAAATCAACAAGCCTTGCGAACTCTACCAGTGAGGCACACATGCAAACAATTATTCGATTCTGTTTGAATGTGAGGCAGTTACCGTTGGTCATAGAAAACATTACCCTTGTTAAAACATAAAACGTTGCTGGTAAACTACCTCTTTCTCTTAACCGATCTTCACGAAAATCAACCGTCAGTGAGTACATTGTAATCCATACAAGTATGCAAAACATTATTTGATTCTGTTTTAATTTACGGCAGTTATTGTTCGTCATAATAAAAATGACCCTAGTTAAACATATAACGTTGCAGGTAATTTACCCCTCTCCCATAACCTATCTTCAACACAAACAATTTGGCTTGAGTCCTCTACAATTCAGGGACGTATGCAAAACATAATTTGATTCTGTTTGAATTTACGGCTGTTATTGTTCACCACAAGAAAAATGTTACACGCAGACAGACAGATGGACAGACGCACACACATATTTTTCGAAAAATTACTTTTCTTCATGTTTTGGGGGTAGTACAATCAGAATCAGCAGTTATCTCGAACCGGATTTTTATCGCCATGACCACACTTCCATTTTCTTATGGAACGTGGAAAAAAAAAAGGTAATCTTTCCGTCACCCGGTAGTCGTTCTGTACCGGAATCGCTATAAGGTCAGTAAACGTAGCATTTATACCGATCTATTTGTTTAACGATCCCAATGGAGACACTGTATTGAAGCTTTCGACCTTAGCCAGGAGCCAGGACTTCATCGTGGCCGTTATCAATTGATGGCATCTTGAAGGGATTCTATGTGCGATTCTATTCTACGAAGTCGATTTTCCCGATACGTCTGGCCGATAAGATTTTTCCCAAATTCATGCAGTTCTTGTCGATCCAATTAAGTGGCAAAGGGGGGCCGCTTAAAGCACGGACAACACTAGTCGTATCCAAAGTCGTGCCGCTGACAATTATCTCGGTAAGCGCTAATTTTTTACTGCGAACTGTCTACGCGGCCTATTCCAAATCGATCACTGTAATCCAATGCTCACGTGCCACCAAGTATCAGGCAAGACTCATATAGGACAAGGCAAAAAAATTTTGAAAGCTCTTGAGATTTTCTAAAGCAGTTCTTGTTACGTCCTAAACAAAAATATCTTACTCCTTCCGGAATTCTTATACAAGTTAAAAATATCGTGGTAAGTTAAGAGCGTTGGTGCTGCAACGTAATCTGGCGCTTGGTGCGTTTCTGGATTTTGCTAAGTAGCCTACGTGACATTGTCAGTACGGCAGTATCAACGTTAAGTTCATGGGCACACAGAACGGTCTCTTCTTGAATAAAAATAGAACGGATTTTACGTCTCAGCGCTGAATTGTAACACCTGGTGACGTGTAGCTGTTGAAACTAATTTATAGCCTGAAAATTCTATAGTTTCCCCATAATATGCTCATCGAAAAGAGTGATTTTGTTAAAGGAAAACACAGGTTTCTAACTCAGTACAATGTCTGAGAGTTTGAAATTGCCGCCTGTTTCACAACGTAAAATTCCGAGGATTTAAATGAAAATTTATTCTAATATTTTGTTCTGCGTTTTCTACTTAACATAAGGCTCTTCCGCCGATTTAAGCCACCGTACACAGTTCGAGATGTCCACCGTGTACGGTAAAATTGGAAATCTCAACCATCCGTTCAGGCATCTTTTTCTGATACCCACCGTATCCGAGATAGTTTTTCGCATTAAACACTAAACAAATGTTCGCCGTAAACTGTCCATTGCCACAAAAATATTTAAATATCGGCAATAAAGCAGTATGCATTTTTCCACAAAAATTTCCAGCTAGCAAATCAGGCTGATATTGCCATGCGGCTAATCATACGTTTTTGCCTGACATTGACCTGTACATTGTACATGATTAACGGGGAGTGGGAACAAAAGTATGCACTTGTTGAAGTTACTCAACACGAAAGTATTCTGCCCGGTTGGAATGATGCTCCTTTCGTCATCACGTGCAAGACAAGTATATAAACCAAACCAGAGCGTTCAACACCATCAGTAAGCCAACATGAACGCTCCAGTAATTATTCGACGTCTGTTGAAGCACCTTGAACGTCCTACATTTAAAGACGTTCAATACGTGCACTTTTATCTAGTGTCAGACTAATAGACACAAGTGTGTGCTGTTGTATAAAAGCACCCTTTATTTACTTCGCAAATCCCAATGCTTTTTAGTAGGAATGAACAGCACTTCAATTCAGTGTGTAAGGCACTGACTCGTGCTAAAATTATACACGTTGTAAACAAAAACAATTTTTGGCGCACACGCATATCTCGGATTTTTTTTCACAGGTTTCATTGAGTTCGTCGTGCATTGAATTTTGATTCGATTAACTTACTTTTTCAGGTCCTTTTTGCCGCAGTCGTCTGCCTGTTCCGATACGGTTCAGCCACGTACTCCCAGCACAGTACCGGCTTTGCAGGACCCGTCGGCTACAATGGACCTCACGCTGTTCCCGTTGTGCTTTCAAGTGGTCACATCGCTGACACACAACAGGTCGCCGCTGCCAGAGACGCTCACTACGCTGCTCTTTCCAAAGCCCAAGCTCTATCCGGATACGGATACGGCGCATCCGCACAAGACCTAAGTGCTCATGGCGCAGCCGTCTTTGGCGGAAACGCATACAACGGACCGTTAGCTGCACCCGTCGTACTGTCCAGCGGTTACTTGGCTGACACAAGGGACATCGCCGCAGCTAAGAATGCTCACTTCTCCGCCCTGCAATCAGCTAAGAGTAACTCTAGAATCGCGAGTGGATACGGGTCCGGTTTCGGTTCATTCGCTGCAGAAGCAGGACACAACAGCGGTGCTGGAGCAAATTTCGGAGGCAGCTCTTACCACGGACCGCTCGCCGCACCAGTCGTACTATCGTCAGGATACATCGCCGATACTAAAGCAGTAGCCACTGCTAAGGGTGCCCACTTCACTGCCTTGTCAGAGGCTTCCGCCAACTCTGGCTACCACAGTGCTGGCACCTCCAGCGGCAAACACTGGGCCTAGTCAAGTCTCATGTCTCTAAAAGAGAGTTAGTAAACCTAATCGTACCACCTGTCATAATGTTACTTGTTACAAACTTGTTGACTACTTGATGCAATAAACTATTAATAACATACTTGCTTTTGTCTAAAATATTGTCTGTCGCCTATTTCTAAATGTGTCAAGCGAATACGCCAAATCTCAGTTTAATCTGTCAATCGTATTGACAAAAACATTCCTCATTCATTTCTTTACAATTACATCTTTTGCCATTTGTGAGAAAAGTCTGCGACTGGTATAGAAACCACAGTTTCATGTTTCTAGAACTGACCATCAATATTAACTCTTTCTCACTGTACGCGCTCGTCCATGAAAATGATACTCCAATAAGAATTCACCACAATAAGGGAAGTGCAACGTACGATAATGAAAGTTTCAGCCGGATTTCAATTAAACAGTCGTTTGCCTTACTGCCGCTGTTGCGCTTGGAGACAGTGACAAACGTCACGTCAAGTATATAAAATTATGAAATTTTGAAAGAACGCAAAATTTTAATTCACATCATTAGCGAATTCAACTACAGGGCGAAAGGTAAATATCGGTATGGAAAACCATACATGACTTCCATGTTCTAAGATTTATATTTAAAATCATTTTCGAATTGAAATATTTCTATAGAAACTACTTCTTTCTACTTATTGCTTCAGCCTTAACCACAGTACTGTGGTCACTAACGTATACCACCTCACGTTATCGCACTCGAATTTCACTGATGATGGCAGTCGATGGCACAGCCGAAACGTCTGGTTTTGCAGAAAATATTGGACTACGGCCAAACAGCACGTGAAGGAATTGTAACAACAAAATACTTCTATGTTGCCGATAACGCAGTAAATTTATAACAAATTATCCCCTCCACTTTCAACTATAATTTTCATTTATAGAAAATTACCTCCACCCCGTACATCTAGCCTCTTCTTTTATAGGTATTTCATCTAAGTATCTACAGTGGATTATTATGATTTTCTTATCAGGATCCTTTATTTATAAACTTTATGTACTTTACTCTTTTAAAACATAAAACGTTGCAGGTAAACGACCTTTTTCCCAGAATCCGATCTTCACCAAAATCAACAGGCCTTGCGAACTCTACCAGTGAGGCACACATGCAAACAATTATTCGATTCTGTTTGAATATGAGGCAGTTACCGTTGATCATAGAAAACATTACCCTTGTTAAAACATAAAACGTTGCTGGTAAACTACCCCTTTCTCTTAACCGATCTTCACGAAAATCAACCGTCAGTGAGTACATTGTAATTCATACAAGTATGCAAAACATTATTTGATTCTGTTTGAATTTACGGCAGTTATTGTTCGTCATAATAAAAATGACCCTAGTTAAACATATAACGTTGCAGGTAATTTACCCCTCTCCCATAACCCATCTTCAACACAAACAATTTGGCTTGAGTCCTCTACAATTCAGGGACGTATGCAAAATATAATTTGATTCTGTTTGAATTTAATTTGATTCTGTTATTGTTCACCATAAGAATAATGTTACACGCAGACAGACAGATGGACAGACACACACACATATTTTTCGAAAAATTACTTTTCTTCATGTTTTGAGGGTAGTACAATCAGAATCAGCAGTTATCTCGAACCGGATTTTTATTGCCATGACCACACTTCCGTTTCCTTATGGAACGTGGAAGTAAAAAAGGTAATCTTTCCGTCACCCGGTAGTCGTTCTGTACCGGAATCGCTATAAGGTCAGTAAACGTAGCATTTATAACGATCTATTTGTTTAACGATCCCAATGGAGACACTGTATTGAAGCTTTCGACCTTAGCCAGGAGCCAGGACTTCATCGTGAACGTTATCAATTGATGGCATCTGGAAGGGATTCTATGTGCGAATACATTCTACGAAGTCGATTTTCCCGATACGTCTGGCCGCTAAGATTTCGCCCAAATTCATGCAGTTCTTGTCGATCCAATTAAGTGGCAAAGGGGGGCCGCTTAAAGCACGGACAACACTAGTCGTATCCAAAGTCGTGCCGCTGAAAATTATCTCGGTAAGCGCTAATTTTTTACTGCGAACTGTCTACGCGGCCTATTCCAAATCGATCACTGTAATCCAATGCGCACGTGCCACCAAGTATCAGGCAAGACTCATATAGGACAAGGCAAAAGAATTTTGAAAGCTCTTGAGATTTTCTAAAGCAGTTCTTGTTACGTCCTAAACAAAAATATCTTACTGCTTCCGGAACTCTTATACAAGTTAAAAATATCGTGGTAAGTTAAGAGCGTTGGTGCTGCAACGTAATCTGGCGCTTGGTGCGTTTCTGAATTTTGCTAAGTAGCCTACGTGACATTGTCAGTACGGCAGTATCAACGTTAAGTTCATGGGCACACAGAACGGTCTCTTCTTGAATAAAAATAGAACGGATTTTACGTCTCAGCGCTGAATTGTAACACCTGGTGACGTGTAGCTGTTGAAACTAATTTATAGGCTCAAAATTCTATAGTTTCCCCATCATATGCTCATCGAAAAGAGTGATTTTGTTAAAGGAAAACACAGGTTTCTAACTCAGTACAATGTCTGAGAGTTTGAAATTGCCGCCTGTTTCACAACGTAAAATTCCGAGGATTTAAATGAAAATTTATTCTAATATTTTGTTCTGCGTTTTCTACTTAACATAAGGCTCTTCCGCCGATTTAAGCCACCGTACACAGTTCGAGATGTCCACCGTGTACGGTAAAATTGGAAATCTCAACCATCCGTTCAGGCATCTTTTTCTGATACCCACCGTATCCGAGATAGTTTTTCGCATTAAACACTAAACAAATGTTCGCCGTAAACTGTCCATTGCCACAAAAATATTTAAATATCGGCAATGAAGCAGAATGCATTTTTCCACAAAAATTTCCAGCTAGCAAATCAGGCTGATATTGCCATGCGACTAATCATAAGTTTTTGCCTGACATTGACCTGTACATTGTACATGATTAACGGGGAGTGGGAACACAAGTATGCACTTGTTAAAGTTACTCAACACGAAAGTATTCTGCCCGGTTGGAATGATGCTCCTTTCGTCATCACGTGCAAGACAAGTATATAAACCAAACCAGAGCGTTCAACACCATCAGTAAGCCAACATGAACGCTCCAGTAAGTATTCGACGTCTGTTGAAGCACCTTGAACGTCCTACATTTAAAGACGTTCAATACGTGCACTTTTATCTAGTGTCAGACTAAGAGACACAAGTGTGTGCTGTTGTATAAAAGCACGCTTTATTTACTTCGTAAAGCCCAATGCTTTTTAGTAGGAATGAACAGCACTTCAATTCAGTGTGTAAGGCACTGACTCGTGCTAAAATTATACACGTTGTACACAAAAACAATTTTTGGCGCACACGCATATCTCGGATTTTTTCACAGGTTTCATTGAGTTCGTCGTGCATTGAATTTTGATTCGATTAACTTACTTTTTCAGGTCCTTTTTGCCGCAGTCGTCTGCCTGTTCCGATACGGTTCAGCCACGTACTCCCAGCACAGTACCGGCTTTGCAGGACCCGTCGGCTACAATGGACCTCACGCTGTTCCCGTTGTGCTTTCAAGTGGTCACATCGCTGACACACAACAGGTCGCCGCTGCCAGAGACGCTCACTACGCTGCTCTTTCCAAAGCCCAAGCTCTATCCGGATACGGATACGGCGCATCCGCACAAGACCTAAGTGCTCATGGCGCAGCCGTCTTTGGCGGAAACGCATACAACGGACCGTTAGCTGCACCCGTCTTACTGTCCAGCGGTTACTTGGCTGACACAAGGGACGTCGCCGCAGCTAAGAATGCTCACTTCTCCGCCCTGCAATCAACTAAGACTAACTCTAGAATCGCGAGTGGATACGGGTCCGGTTTCGGTTCATTCGCTGCAGAAGCAGGACACAACAGCGGTGCTGGAGCAAATTTCGGAGGCAGCTCTTACCACGGACCGCTCGCCGCACCAGTCGTACTATCGTCAGGATTCATCGCCGATACTGAAGCAGTAGCCGCTGCTAAGGGTGCCCACTTCACTGCCTTGTCAGAGGCTTCCGCCAACTCTGGCTACCACAGTGCTGGCACCTCCAGCGGCAAACACTGGGCCTAGTCAAGTCTCATGTCTCTAAAAGAGAGTTAGTAAACCTAATCGTACCACCTGTCATAATGTTACTTGTTACAAACTTGTTGACTACTTGATGCAATAAACTATTAATAACATACTTGCTTTTGTCTAAAATATTGTCTGTCGCCTATTTCTAAATGTGTCAAGCGAATACGCCAAATCTCAGTTTAATCTGTCAATCGTATTGACAAAAACATTCCTCATTCATTTCTTTACAATTACATCTTTTGCCATTTGTGAGAAAAGTCTGCGACTGGTATAGAAACCACAGTTTCATGTTTCTAGAACTGACCATCAATATTAACTCTTTCTCACTGTACGCGCTCGTCTATGAAAATGATACTCCAATAAGAATTCACCACAATAAGGGAAGTGCAACGTACGATGATGAAAGTTTCAGCCGGATTTCAATTAAACAGTCGTTTGCCTTACTGCCGCTGTTGCGCTTGGAGACAGTGACAAACGTAACGTCAAGTATATAAAATTATGAAATTTTGAAAGAACGCAAAATTTTAATTCACATCATTAGCGAATTCAACTACAGGGCGAAAGGTAAATATCGGTATGGAAAACCATACATGACTTCCATGTTCTAAGATTTATATTTAAAATCATTTTCGAATTGAAATATTTCTATAGAAACTACTTCTTTCTACTTATTGCTTCAGCCTTAACCACAGTACTGTGGTCACTATCGTGTACCACCTCACGTTATCGCACTCGAATTTCACTGATGATGGCAGTCGATGGCACAGCCGAAACGTCTGGTTTTGCAGAAAATATTGGACTACGGCCAAACAGCACGTGAAGGAATTGTAACAACAAAATACTTCTATGTTGCCGATAACGTAGTAAAACTATAACAAAGTATCCCCTCCACTTTCAACTATAATTTTCATTTATAGAAAATTACCTCCACCCCGTACATCTAGCCTCTTCTTTTATAGGTATTTCATCTAAGTATCTACAGTGGATTATTATGATTTTCTTATCAGGATCCTTTATTTATAAACTTTATGTACTTTACTCTTTTAAAACATAAAACGTTGCAGGTAAACGACCTTTTTCCCAGAATCCGATCTTCACCAAAATCAACATGCCTTGCGAACTCTACCAGTGAGGCACACATGCAAACAATTATTCGATTCTGTTTGAATATGAGGCAGTTACCGTTGATCATAGAAAACATTACCCTTGTTAAAACATAAAACGTTGCTGGTAAACTACCCCTTTCTCTTAACCGATCTTCACGAAAATCAACCGTCAGTGAGTACATTGTAATTCATACAAGTATGCAAAACATTATTTGATTCTGTTTGAATTTACGGCAGTTATTGTTCGTCATAATAAAAATGACCCTAGTTAAACATATAACGTTGCAGGTAATTTACCCCTCTCCCATAACCCATCTTCAACACAAACAATTTGGCTTGAGTCCTCTACAATTCAGGGACGTATGCAAAATATAATTTGATTCTGTTTGAATTTAATTTGATTCTGTTATTGTTCACCATAAGAATAATGTTACACGCAGACAGACAGATGGACAGACACACACACATATTTTTCGAAAAATTACTTTTCTTCATGTTTTGAGGGTAGTACAATCAGAATCAGCAGTTATCTCGAACCGGATTTTTATTGCCATGACCACACTTCCGTTTCCTTATGGAACGTGGAAGTAAAAAAGGTAATCTTTCCGTCACCCGGTAGTCGTTCTGTACCGGAATCGCTATAAGGTCAGTAAACGTAGCATTTATAACGATCTATTTGTTTAACGATCCCAATGGAGACACTGTATTGAAGCTTTCGACCTTAGCCAGGAGCCAGGACTTCATCGTGAACGTTATCAATTGATGGCATCTGGAAGGGATTCTATGTGCGAATACATTCTACGAAGTCGATTTTCCCGATACGTCTGGCCGCTAAGATTTCGCCCAAATTCATGCAGTTCTTGTCGATCCAATTAAGTGGCAAAGGGGGGCCGCTTAAAGCACGGACAACACTAGTCGTATCCAAAGTCGTGCCGCTGACAATTATCTCGGTAAGCGCTAATTTTTTACTGCGAACTGTCTACGCGGCCTATTCCAAATCGATCACTGTAATCCAATGCGCACGTGCCACCAAGTATCAGGCAAGACTCATATAGGACAAGGCAAATGAATTTTGAAAGCTCTTGAGATTTTCTAAAGCAGTTCTTGTTACGTCCTAAACAAAAATATCTTACTGCTTCCGGAACTCTTATACAAGTTAAAAATATCGTGGTAAGTTAAGAGCGTTGGTGCTGCAACGTAATCTGGCGCTTGGTGCGTTTCTGAATTTTGCTAAGTAGCCTACGTGACATTGTCAGTACGGCAGTATCAACGTTTAGTTCATGGGCAAACAGAACGGTTTTCCTTGATTAAAAATGGAACGGATTTTACGTCTCAGCGCTGAATTGTAACACCTGGTGACGTGTAGCTGTTGAAACTAATTTATAGGCTGAAAATTCTATAGTTTCCCCATCATATGCTCATCGAAAAGAGTGATTTTGTTAAAGGAAAACACAGGTTTCTAACTCAGTACAATGTCTGAGAGTTTGAAATTGCCGCCTGTTTCACAACGTAAAATTCCGAGGATTTAAATGAAAATTTATTCTAATATTTTGTTCTGCGTTTTCTACTTAACATAAGGCTCTTCCGCCGATTTAAGCCACCGTACACAGTTCGAGATGTCCACCGTGTACGGTAAAATTGGAAATCTCAACCATCCGTTCAGGCATCTTTTTCTGATACCCACCGTATCCGAGATAGTTTTTCGCATTAAACACTAAACAAATGTTCGCCGTAAACTGTCCATTGACACAAAAATATTTAAATATCGGCAATGAAGCAGAATGCATTTTTCCACAAAAATTTCCAGCTAGCAAATCAGGCTGATATTGCCATGCGACTAATCATAAGTTTTTGCCTGACATTGACCTGTACATTGTACATGATTAACGGGGAGTGGGAACACAAGTATGCACTTGTTAAAGTTACTCAACACGAAAGTATTCTGCCCGGTTGGAATGATGCTCCTTTCGTCATCACGTGCAAGACAAGTATATAAACCAAACCAGAGCGTTCAACACCATCAGTAAGCCAACATGAACGCTCCAGTAAGTATTCGACGTCTGTTGAAGCACCTTGAACGTCCTACATTTAAAGACGTTCAATACGTGCACTTTTATCTAGTGTCAGACTAAGAGACACAAGTGTGTGCTGTTGTATAAAAGCACGCTTTATTTACTTCGTAAAGCCCAATGCTTTTTAGTAGGAATGAACAGCACTTCAATTCAGTGTGTAAGGCACTGACTCGTGCTAAAATTATACACGTTGTACACAAAAACAATTTTTGGCGCACACGCATATCTCGGATTTTTTCACAGGTTTCATTGAGTTCGTCGTGCATTGAATTTTGATTCGATTAACTTACTTTTTCAGGTCCTTTTTGCCGCAGTCGTCTGCCTGTTCCGATACGGCTCAGCCACGTACTCCCAGCACAGTACCGGCTTTGCAGGACCCGTCGGCTACAATGGACCTCACGCTGTTCCCGTTGTGCTTTCAAGTGGTCACATCGCTGACACACAACAGGTCGCCGCTGCCAGAGACGCTCACTACGCTGCTCTTTCCAAAGCCCAAGCTCTATCCGGATACGGATACGGCGCATCCGCACAAGACCTAAGTGCTCATGGCGCAGCCGTCTTTGACGGAAACGCATACAACGGACCGTTAGCTGCACCCGTCTTACTGTCCAGCGGTTACTTGGCTGACACAAGGGACGTCGCCGCAGCTAAGAATGCTCACTTCTCCGCCCTGCAATCAACTAAGACTAACTCTAGAATCGCGAGTGGATACGGGTCCGGTTTCGGTTCATTCGCTGCAGAAGCAGGACACAACAGCGGTGCTGGAGCAAATTTCGGAGGCAGCTCTTACCACGGACCGCTCGCCGCACCAGTCGTACTATCGTCAGGATTCATCGCCGATACTGAAGCAGTAGCCGCTGCTAAGGGTGCCCACTTCACTGCCTTGTCAGAGGCTTCCGCCAACTCTGGCTACCACAGTGCTGGCACCTCCAGCGGCAAACACTGGGCCTAGTCAAGTCTCATGTCTCTAAAAGAGAGTTAGTAAACCTAATCGTACCACCTGTCATAATGTTACTTGTTACAAACTTGTTGACTACTTGATGCAATAAACTATTAATAACATACTTGCTTTTGTCTAAAATATTGTCTGTCGCCTATTTCTAAATGTGTCAAGCGAATACGCCAAATCTCAGTTTAATCTGTCAATCGTATTGACAAAAACATTCCTCATTCATTTCTTTACAATTACATCTTTTGCCATTTGTGAGAAAAGTCTGCGACTGGTATAGAAACCACAGTTTCATGTTTCTAGAACTGACCATCAATATTAACTCTTTCTCACTGTACGCGCTCGTCTATGAAAATGATACTCCAATAAGAATTCACCACAATAAGGGAAGTGCAACGTACGATGATGAAAGTTTCAGCCGGATTTCAATTAAACAGTCGTTTGCCTTACTGCCGCTGTTGCGCTTGGAGACAGTGACAAACGTAACGTCAAGTATATAAAATTATGAAATTTTGAAAGAACGCAAAATTTTAATTCACATCATTAGCGAATTCAACTACAGGGCGAAAGGTAAATATCGGTATGGAAAACCATACATGACTTCCATGTTCTAAGATTTATATTTAAAATCATTTTCGAATTGAAATATTTCTATAGAAACTACTTCTTTCTACTTATTGCTTCAGCCTTAACCACAGTACTGTGGTCACTATCGTGTACCACCTCACGTTATCGCACTCGAATTTCACTGATGATGGCAGTCGATGGCACAGCCGAAACGTCTGGTTTTGCAGAAAATATTGGACTTAGGCCAAACAGCACGTGAAGGAATTGTAACAACAAAATACTTCTATGTTGCCGATAACGTAGTAAAACTATAACAAATTATCCCCTCCACTTTCAACTATAATTTTCATTTATAGAAAATTACCTCCACCCCGTATATCTAGCCTCTTCTTTTATAGGTATTTCATCTAAGTATCTACAGTGGATTATTATGATTTTCTTA
Organism: Magicicada septendecula; assembly: GCA_034769895.1. Taxonomy (NCBI): domain Eukaryota; kingdom Metazoa; phylum Arthropoda; class Insecta; order Hemiptera; family Cicadidae; genus Magicicada; species Magicicada septendecula. Next base: position 42,722,398 of record CM068373.1, on the reverse strand, counting down.
TCAGGATCCTTTATTTATAAACTTTATGTACTTTACTCTTGGTAAAACATAAAACGTTGCAGGTAAACGACCTTTTTCCCAGAATCCGATCTTCACCAAAATCAACAGGCCTTGCGAACTCTACCAGTGAGGCACACATGCAAACAATTATTCGATTCTGTTTGAATATGAGGCAGTTACCGTTGATCATAGAAAACATTACCCTTGTTAAAACATAAAACGTTGCTGGTAAACTACCCCTTTCTCTTAACCGATCTTCACGAAAATCAACCGTCAGTGAGTACATTGTAATTCATACAAGTATGCAAAACATTATTTGATTCTGTTTGAATTTACGGCAGTTATTGTTCGTCATAATAAAAATGACCCTAGTTAAACATATAACGTTGCAGGTAATTTACCCCTCTCCCATAACCCATCTTCAACACAAACAATTTGGCTTGAGTCCTCTACAATTCAGGGACGTATGCAAAATATAATTTGATTCTGTTTGAATTTAATTTGATTCTGTTATTGTTCACCATAAGAATAATGTTACACGCAGACAGACAGATGGACAGACACACACACATATTTTTCGAAAAATTACTTTTCTTCATGTTTTGAGGGTAGTACAATCAGAATCAGCAGTTATCTCGAACCGGATTTTTATTGCCATGACCACACTTCCGTTTCCTTATGGAACGTGGAAGTAAAAAAGGTAATCTTTCCGTCACCCGGTAGTCGTTCTGTACCGGAATCGCTATAAGGTCAGTAAACGTAGCATTTATAACGATCTATTTGTTTAACGATCCCAATGGAGACACTGTATTGAAGCTTTCGACCTTAGCCAGGAGCCAGGACTTCATCGTGAACGTTATCAATTGATGGCATCTGGAAGGGATTCTATGTGCGAATATATTCTACGAAGTCGATTTTCCCGATACGTCTGGCCGATAAGATTTCGCCCAAATTCATGCAGTTCTTGTCGATCCAATTAAGTGGCAAAGGGGGGCCGCTTAAAGCACGGACAACACTAGTCGTATCCAAAGTCGTGCCGCTGACAATTATCTCGGTAAGCGCTAATTTTTTACTGCGAACTGTCTACGCGGCCTATTCCAAATCGATCACTGTAATCCAATGCGCACGTGCCACCAAGTATCAGGCAAGACTCATATAGGACAAGGCAAAAGAATTTTGAAAGCTCTTGAGATTTTCTAAAGCAGTTCTTATTACGTCCTAAACAAAAATATCTTACTGCTTCCGGAACTCTTATACAAGTTAAAAATATCGTGGTAAGTTAAGAGCGTTGGTGCTGCAACGTAATCTGGCGCTTGGTGCGTTTCTGAATTTTGCTAAGTAGCCTACGTGACATTGTCAGTACGGCAGTATCAACGTTTAGTTCATGGGCACACAGAACGGTTTTCCTTGATTAAAAATGGATCGGATTTTACGTCTCAGCGCTGAATTGTAACACCTGGTGACGTGTAGCTGTTGAAAATAATTTATAGGCTGAAAATTCTATAGTTTCCCCATCATATGCTCATCGAAAAGAGTGATTTTGTTAAAGGAAAACACAGGTTTCTAACTCAGTACAATGTCTGAGAGTTTGAAATTGCCGCCTGTTTCACAACGTAAAATTCCGAGGATTTAAATGAAAATTTATTCTAATATTTTGTTCTGCGTTTTCTACTAACATAAGGCTCTTCCGTCGATTTAAGCCACCGTACACAGTTCGAGATGTCCACCGTGTACGGTAAAATTGGAAATCTCAACCATCCGTTCAGGCATCTTTTTCTGATACCCACCGTATCCGAGATAGTTTTTCGCATTAAACACTAAACAAATGTTCGCCGTAAACTGCCCATTGCCACAAAAATATTTAAATATCGGCAATGAAGCAGAATGCATTTTTCCACAAAAATTTCCAGCTAGCAAATCAGGCTGATATTGCCATGCGACTAATCATAAGTTTTTGCCTGACATTGACCTGTACATTGTACATGATTAACGGGGAGTGGGAACAAAAGTGTGCACTTGTTGAAGTTACTCAACACGAAAGTATTCTGCCCGGTTGGAATGATGCTCCTTTCGTCATCACGTGCAAGACAAGTATATAAACCAAACCAGAGCGTTCAACACCATCAGTAAGCCAACATGAACGCTCCAGTAAGTATTCGACGTCTGTTGAAGCACCTTGAACGTCCTACATTTAAAGACGTTCAATACGTGCACTTTTATCTAGTGTCAGACTAATAGACACAAGTGTGTGCTGTTGTATAAAAGCACGCTTTATTTACTTCGTAAAGCCCAATGCTTTTTAGTAGGAATGAACAGCAATTCAATTCAGTGTGTAAGGCACTGACTCCTGCTACAATTATACACGTTGTACACAAAAACAATTTTTGGCGCACACGCATATTTGACATCAAGTCGGACATTTTTTCACAGATTTCATTGAGTTCGTCGTGCATTGAATTTTGATTCGATTAACTTACTTTTTCAGGTCCTTTTTGCCGCAGTCGTCTGCCTGTTCCGATACGGTTCAGCCACGTACTCCCAGCACAATACCGCCTTTGCAGGACCCGTCGGCTACAATGGACCTCACGCTGTTCCCGTTGTACTTTCAAGTGGTCACATCGCTGACACACAAGAGGTCGCCGCTGCCAGAGACGCTCACTACGCTGCTCTTTCCAAAGCCCAAGCTCTATCCGGATACGGATACGGCGCATCCGCACAAGACCTAAGTGCTCATGGCGCAGCCGTCTTTGGCGGAAACGCATACAACGGACCGTTAGCTGCACCCGTCGTACTGTCCAGCGGTTACTTGGCTGACACAAGGGACGTCGCCGCAGCTAAGAATGCTCACTTCTCCGCCCTGCAATCAGCTAAGACTAACTCTAGAATCGCGAGTGGATACGGGTCCGGTTTCGGTGCATTCGCTGCAGAAGCAGGACACAACAGCGGTGCTAGAGTAAATTTCGGAGGCAGCTCTTACCACGGACCGCTCGCCGCACCAGTCGTACTATCGTCAGGATACATCGCCGATACAGAAGCAGTAGCCGCTGCTAAGGGTGCCCATTTCACTGCCTTCTCAGAGGCGTCCGCCAACTCTGGCTACCACAGTGCCGGCAGCTCCAGCGGCAAACACTGGGCCTAGTCAATTCTCATGTCTCTAAAAGAGAGTTAGTTAACCTAATCGTACCACCTGTCACAATGTTACTTGTTACAAACTTGTTGACTACTTGATGCAATAAACTATTAATAACATACTTGCTTTTGTCTAAAATATTGTCTGTCGCCTATTTCTAAATGTGTCAAGCGAATACGCCAAATCTCAGTTTAATCTGTCAATCGTATTGACAAAAACATTCCTCATTCATTTCTTTACAATTACATCTTTTGCCATTTGTGAGAAAAGTCTGCGACTGGTATAGAAACCACAGTTTCATGTTTCTAGAACTGACCATCAATATTAACTCTTTCTCACTGTACGCGCTCGTCCATGAAAATGATACTCCAATAAGAATTCACCACAATAAGGGAAGTGCAACGTACGATAATGAAAGTTTCAGCCGGATTTCAATTAAACAGTCGTTTGCCTTACTGCCGCTGTTGCGCTTGGAGACAGTGACAAACGTAACGTCAAGTATATAAAATTATGAAATTTTGAAAGAACGCAAAATTTTAATTCACATCATTAGCGAATTCAACTACAGGGCGAAAGGTAAATATCGGTATGGAAAACCATACATGACTTCCATGTTCTAAGATTTATATTTAAAATCATTTTCGAATTGAAATATTTCTATAGAAACTACTTCTTTCTACTTATTGCTTCAGCCTTAACCACAGTACTGTGGTCACTAACGTATACCACCTCACGTTATCGCACTCGAATTTCACTGATGATGGCAGTCGATGGCACAGCCGAAACGTCTGGTTTTGCAGAAAATATTGGACTACGGCCAAACAGCACGTGAAGGAATTGTAACAACAAATAGTTCTATGTTGCCGATAACGTAGTAAACATATAACAAATTATCCCCTCCACTTTCAACTATAATTTTCATTTATAAAAAATTACCTCCACCCCGTATATCTAGCCTCTTCTTTTATAGGTATTTCATCTAAGTATCTACAGTGGATTATTATGATTTTCTTATCAGGGTACTCTATTTATGAAATTTAAGTACTTTACTCTTATTAAAACATAAAACGTTGCTGGTAAACTACCTTTTCCCAGAAGCCGATCTTCACCAAAATCAACAGGCCTTGAGGACCCTACAACTGAGGCACACATGCAAACAATTATTGAATTCTGTTTGAATTTACGTCTGTTATTATTCGCCAGAGAAAGAATGTTACACACAGAGAGACAGACAGACAGACACATACACACACACACACACACACACACACACACACACACACACACACACTTTTCGAAAAATGATTTTCCTTCATGATTTGGGGGTAGTACAATCAGAATCAGCAGTTATCTCGAACCGGATTTTTATCGCCATGACCACACTTCCATTTCCTTATGGAATGTGGAAGTAAAAAAGGTAATCTTTCCGTCATCCGGTAGTCGTTCTGTACCGGAATCGCTATAAGGTCAGTAAACGTAGCATTTATACCGATCTATTTGTTTAACGATCCCAATGGAGACACTGTATTGAGGCTTTCGACCTTAGCCAGGAGCCAGGACTTCATTGTGAACTTTATCAATTGATGGTATTTTGACGAGATTCTATGGGCGATTATATTCTACGAAGTTGGTTTTCCTGATATGTCTGGCCGATAAGATTTCGCCCAAATTCATGCAGTTCTTGTCGATCCGATTAAGTGGCAAAGGGGGCTCGACATTTAGTTGTCAATTCTCATGTCTCTAAATGAGAGTTAGTAAACCTAATCGTACCACCTGTCAAAATATTACTTGTTACAAACTTGTTGACTACTTGATGCAATAAACTATTAATAACATACTTGCGTTTGCCTAAAATATTGTCTTTCGACTATTTCTAAATTTGTCAAACGAATTCGCCAATTGTCAGTCGAATTTGTCATTCGTATTGACAAAAACTTTCCTTATTCATTTGTTTACAATTACACCTATTTTGCCACTTGTGAGGAAGCGACTGCTATGGAAACCGCAGTTTCATGTTTCTAGAAGTGATCATCAATATTAACTCTTTCGCACTGCAGGCGCTCGTTCATGAAAATTATTTTACAAAAAAAATTCACCACAATAAGGGATGATAATGAATGTTTCAGCCGAATTTCAATTAAACAGTCGTTTGTCTTACAGAGGCTGTTGCGCTTGGAGACAGTGACAAACGTAACGTCAAATAGACGAAATTATGAAATTTTGGAAGCAGGCAAAATTCTAATTTTCATCATTAGCGAATTCAACTACAGGACCAGAGGTTAAAAGCTAATCTTTCCGTCACCCGGTAGTCGTTCTGTACCGGAATCGTTACAAGGTCATTAAACGTAGCATTTATACCGATCTTTGGTTTAACAAACACAATGGAGACACACTGTATTGAAGTTTTCGAAATTAGCCAGGAGCCACTACTTCATCGTGAACGTTATCAATTGACGGCATCTTGACGAAATCTATGCGCTATTATATTCTACGAAGTCGATTTTGAATTGTATTTACTAAGAAAATGGGCTTTTTACGTAAAAATGCACGTTTTAGATTACAGTATGTGTTGGTCTACTGTATGTCCAAAAATGTGCAAACTTTATATCAATAAACGTTATATCATTACAAATTGAAAATAGTTTGCAGCTGAGCGAGTGCCCCGTGGCAGTCCACCAAGTCGAAAGTAATGTTATTCAGATCATAGACACAGTACGTAAAACATTTAAAAAAACAATTGAATATGATTGTAATTTTGTTCTATCTATTTCGCTCTGAGAGCAGTTTATGAAATAAATATGAAATCATTTGCTTTTTACGGTATAGTAACCTAAATTTTGAAATTAACTTTCATTTTAAATGACCAGGAGATTCATCTCCCTGATGCATCTTTTTCTTTGGGAGACAAAATTTCTGTTACCGAAGTTAAAAATGCTCTGAAAACTGTTAAAAATGGACAGGCAGTAATTCCGTGCAAGCTCTTTAAAAATGGGACAGACCTACTTTTGAACTTTTGCATACGTTTTCATTTACTTTTAATAGGAGAAGAGCTTTAAAGTCAACGATGAGTGGGTTTTACAATGAAAAGTCAGTAGGCCTACTACAAAATACACAATTTTGTGACAATTTTGAGTTTCCTTTTGAATGGAAGACCGCGAATATTTCCAACCTCCACAAATAATCCGTATGATATTAAGCATCACATATTACAGAGGAGTAAGTGTAACTAACTCAATCTCAAGATCATATGGAAAATGTATTAAAGAAAGGATTGAAAACAAATGTTTTGATATTGAGGAATAGAATGGATTTCGTACAAGCCAATTTTATATAGATAGCACCTCCACATTAAACAATTTCTTGAAAAAGAATGACAAAAATGTAGAAACCCATTTAGTACTTACAGGACACAAAGAAAGCATATGAGACTTTCCACTGAATTAGCTATGGCGGTGTTATTAAAATGTGGTGTCAGTGCTGTCAGTGCTATAATTAAAATATACATTAGAGCTGTGGAAGTTTATACAGTAAAATCTGTGTTAACCGAAACAAAGGCCGGGGAAAGCAGTTTCAGATTACCAAAATTTCGGATAATAATTAAGACGACATTTTTGAAAGTTTGAGGTAAAATAACTGAAGGCAATATGCAATATTATTAAAATGCTTTAATAAAAATCAAACTATTTACATAAAGTTATTTTTTAACACTGGTTTTATGATTTTTTTTAAACTTCCATTTTTTCTTTGATTTTTCTTTTTACATCGCTTTCTTACAGAAATATCTCGCCATCGCTTCATTAGCAGAACGTCAGAGGGCTTTGATTCTTCAGATTGTTCGACGAACCGTAACACTATCTGAAAATATGAATAAAACTCGGTGAGAAAAAACAGGTATTTCATGTAGCCTTATTTAACGGCCTAACCCAAAATAAAAAATTTATCTCTAAGGCATCTATTCAGTGGTGTCGTGGGTTATGGTATCTGCTATGTCATCGACTTCGTTGTTCCTTAGTTGAGCGAACCTCATTTACTTTCTCAATTTGACACGTCTCCATTTTTTTCTTGTTTGACATCTTGGAAGCATTCTCTTCAAATTTATTTTTCACCTTGACCCAATCAGAAACAGTAGTAACACCAACACCAAAATCGGCTGCCACAATTCGCCAAATCTCGTCATTTTTAATTATTTTAATTGCCTCTAATTTTCCTTTCATCGTTATCACGACCCGTTTCCGATTTGTTAACATGACGCACAATTTATTACATGTTTATTACATTAGTTATCGTGTTTTATCCGGAAAACAAATTTTCATTGTAAAAGTCGATAATATATAATTTCATTTTTGTTTGGTCGGTCGTTTCGGTTAAACCGTGTTTCGGTTAAAAGTATTTCGGTTTTATGGAGGTTTTATTGTACACCTATAACACCCACTTTATTTAACATATAGGCTTACTTGAATTCAGCTGTAGAACGTTGGAGGTCCATCTGTCACAACATGGGGATAGCTATCAATTATGAAAAAAAAGTTCACTTTGTATTTGACAGAGTTTAGTTACAAACGACGGCACATGTATAGCAAAAATAACGAATCGTATAGGACAACGGAATCAAGTGACGAGACAGTGCATTCCACTTTATGGAGTGTGACCCGAAACAAAAATTAAAGTATTTAAGACAAAATACAAGACCATTGTTAGAAGTATCATGACTTAGGGCTCAGAAGTGTGGACTACTAGTAGACACACAAGAACGAAATTAATGACAGCAGAGATGGACATTTGGAGAAGTTCTGGAAGAGTATCCAGACGCGATAAAAATTAGAAACGAAGTCATTAAGAACAGAATGAATGAGAAAAATTCAATTGTTGATTTTATCCAATCAAAAAATTACATTGGTATGGACACACGAAAAGAATGTCACAGGGCAGATTGCCAAAGGAATAGACCCCTCCAGCAAGAAGGAAAAGATGAAAGGCACCTATCATCTAGATAGAAGAAATGCAGACTATATTGAGGGAATGAGAAATTGAAGAAGACCTTTGGATGGACAAGCAGCAGTGGAAGATGAGAATTCAATCTCTTCTGTAATATTTGGTTTCGGGAAATGTGTAAGCACTGTACAGCCGGGATAATAATAACATAAGACAATATTGTAAATTACTGTAAGATATGGAGCTGAGGTTTGGAAAAATACGCAACATATGTGGAAAAGATTACTTGTTTGATTCCATATTTTTATAGTGTTTTCTATTCTATGAATCCAACTACCACATTACATCATACTAGAAGTATTGTAACAAAAGTGTATGTTTTAACATAGAATATCGAATAATTCCATAGTAGCACTTCCAACGGCCAAATTGCTAATTTTTGAACCTTACCATAGAGGCTCTCCTTTTCTTTTCACTTTTGGCTTAGACAGAGCAGAACTGACAGCCCCGCGCACCTTGTATGTCAACTTTCAGATTTCTTGACCTCCATGCGCACCTTGTAACCCACGGGAGATAATATTAAGTTATCAATTCAAGAGAACTGTATTAATTGTGTATGAGGGCCGGGGATTTGCTCATATATGCTAAAAAAGTGTATGTTTTTTAATACAGTCCATTATTCCTTTGTAAGTAACTCGTTGAGATTCCTGCAGGTCTCCCATGAAATATTTTTAAATAAACACACTGCAAGTAGGTTTATTTTCACCTGACCCACGTTTCACAGAAATTATTCTGTATCTTCAGAGGTTTGTTTGAATTGTCATTGAATGTTTCGCTTACAATATCAAATGCAAGCGATTACAATGATACTGTAGACGAAACATTCAATTACAACTAAAACAAACCTCTGAAGATACAGAATAATATCTGTGAAACGTGTGTCAGGTGAAAATAAACCTACTTGCAGTGTATTTATTTGAAGATTTTAGTACAGTGTACAGCGAAAAAATGAAAATTTGTAATTTTTATTAACCTTTATTTTACATGTTTTATTTATTTTTATTACATCAGGATGAGGAAAAATATAACAATTAGACCATGAAATCGTTTATTTCAAAGACGGAATCTCTTATGAACATAATTATATCCGTCTTAAACGGTTTTGGTTTTTCAGAATTCCATTAATTCAGAACGATTTCAGAACCGCTAGTTTCTGAAACGACAACGGTCAAAGATATTCTCTACCTTTATGGTATAATAAAGATAACCACAACAATCAGAACAACAATGATGATGGTCAACATCATTGAAAAGATGAGCAGTGTTACGTCTTCGGGCATGTTGCACGGGAGTCTCCCACTGATGTTCGTTCAGCTTCGGCCAAAACCGTAGTAGGCTGGTTTCTCTCAGCTACAATCTTTAATGTAAGTCTTCACGAGGAGGTGGGAATGCTGAAGTTAGGAGAAAAGAGTGGTGGTAGGGAGGGAGAGAAAAAGAGAGAGAGTGAGAAAGAGTGAGTGAGAGAGAGTGAGCGAGAGAACGTCCACTTTCCTCCTCGGCAAACACATGATTGTGTCCTAAAATTATCCCTTCCATTTACTCCTTAATTATACCAGATTTACTTCGAATTATTTTTCAAATTCAGTGTACAAACTTGAGTCCTTAAATCTTATTGTTTTATCCCTTCTTAGATTGTTTCATGAAACACCTCTTCATGTCTCTACAGAAGGCTGATTTTACAAGCGTAATAAGTGTAATCAAATGGGATAAACTATAATTAACTAAACTACAGGATTGTCATAAGCTGTTCAAATTGAAAGTTATTGCATAAATAGTAATTAGACTGAATTTTTCTCTGTAAGTGACAACAAAATCAACGTATGACCCGTAAGTGAGATTAATACAGCAACAGCTATAACTATAACGTCCGTTTATGTATATACACATTTTCAATTTGTTTCTCGTATAAAATGTTTTTATAAGTGTCTTTTACACTTAACAGCAAAGCCTATGATTGTCATCGTTCTTTATTCATGATCATGATGATGATCATCATCATCATCATCTTCACGCATTAAACCAAGGATGGTTTATTCCGGTCTCAAATAGGCAAAGATTATAGCTGCTCACTCCAGCGCTTCCTCGGATGTCCCACACCTCTCCGTCCCCTAGGCTTATAGTTCCAGAGATTTTTGGGGATGCGGCAGTCATCCATTCGGCAAAGATGTTCTCACCAATTCAGCCAATACTGGGCGATCCGTCCGGCTATTCCTTATTTGAGCCAATTTTGTAGTGAATATGTCCACTGGATATGTTACTAGCATATCGCAGGGTAAAACTCATGGTGGGCTGCCACCTTCAGGCTTAACGTCCAGCCCGCTTTTCTGTCTGGGTGTTCTCCCATAAACTGGCTGTCCTACCAGACTAAAGAGAACAGTTTTCTCTGTTGAGATATCCATAAGGATCTTTAATGTGGTGGTTTCTCCTTGCCTCCCACATCCTACGTCGTTGACCAATGGAGAGTCATCCGTCTTTAGGGGGAATTTCTCTCCCCAAAGGGCAAGAAGGTGCCCTAACCTCTACTTAATGACAAGTAGAGGAGGGACAGCTTATACCGGCTGTCACTCGGTCTCCAGAGTCGCGTTACACCTACACCTGTAGGTGTTGCCCATCCTCCACCACTTGGAGGTGCGTTTGAATATTTCCTTTCATCAAGAAATGAGACCATAAGGCATTACTCATCTTCTCCAGTACTTTGAGGGACCAGTACTTTGGGGTACTTTGTCGTTCATTGTTGACAATTTTATATTTCAAACTCAACGGGCGTAACCATATTTTCAACACGTAGATAACACAATGAAAAATATATTTAAATATTAAGACAATATGATGTATATTAATTTAAGTTAAATTTAATAATAATCCATTTGTCTAGGGAAAACAAAGTGTATTATTTAATCACTATGAACAGTTTTCTGCCAACTTTCGCCCATAATGTTCTTTACTGAAAGGAATTCTTAATACTTCTGATGAATGGAGACAAATATTTTGTAATTCACAAAAGGAAACAAATTGCTCCCGTAATACAATAGGAATATAATTCCTATTTGCTCCCGTAAATTACGTCAGGAGTATAATTGATTGCGTGTACGTTAAATAAACGTGTCACCTAGACGTAAACTATTTATGTTTCTACTCACCTTGATATTTACAACACTGTTAAATTTAGTCACTATTTAACACATTTCTTAAGATTGCATTACAATTTACATAGAAGTTAAAAGGTGTTCCGTATACAACAGAAAGGTATAAATCTTCGTATGCTCCGAATAAAAACCCTTTATGACGTAATAATCCATTCAGAGACTTTAAACGCAAACTATCAAAAATATTTTAAGATTAGCTGGGTTTCTGCACCGACCTTATAATAATATTGCAATCGTTTGCTATCAAAAAATCACTACTGGCAGTTCTTGCTGTAATAAAATTAATGTTATAATAAGTATTTTGTATCTAACGCAGACGGGAAGCTCTAGTGGCGTAACGCCCTGTTGACGCTCTACATTACTCTCCTTACGTAAGCCGCTTCATCTGCCTAATTTATGAACTCACCTGTGGAAATAAACGCATTCCTTTCCGCTGCCTGCCGCAATCAGCACTCGAATATCCATACAGTATTATTTGCATAATAATGATTCATGTCATCCTGTTACGATATACTGAATTATTGCACAGAATTAATATTAAGGCTGAGCCTCCTATTGACTTGTTTTTAAAAAAAGTATATTTTTTTAATTGGGTGCAATTAAACCCCAGGATTGTCATAAGTTATTCAAATTGAAAGTTATTGCATAAATAGTAATGAGACTGAATTTTTCTCTGTAAGTGATAACAAAATCAACTTATGACCCGTAAGTGAGATTATACAGCAATAGCTATAACTATAGCGTCCGTTTATGTTTATACACATTTTCAGTTTGTTTTTCGTATAAAATGTTTTTTATACATGGTTGCATGACGTGTTTTACACTTAACAGCAAAGCCTATGATTCTCATCGTTCTTTATTCATCATCATCATCATCTTCTTCACGCATTAAACCAAGGATGGTTTATATTGGGTGCACTGAACATATACGAGATGTGGCGTTAATGGAAATCGTATAGCATACGCTCCATTGAATGCAGAGGCCCAAAACGTATCCACTATTAAACAGGAAGAATATTTATTTTCTCGTAATAATAATAAGAATCATCATCATCATCATCATCATCATCATCTTCACGGATTAAGCCTAGGATGGTTTGTTCCTGTCTCAAATAGGCAAAGATTAGAGCTGGTCACTCCAGCTGTTCCTTGGACGTCCCACACCTCTCCGTCCACTCAGCTTATAGTTCCAGAGTTGTTTAGGGATGGGGCAGTCATCCATTTGGTAAAGATGTTTCCACCAATTCAGCCGATACTGGGCGATCCTGTCGAGTATACTCATAATATTCAGTTCCTGCCGTATATCTGTGTTTCATCTATGATCATGGAGAGTATTGTAACGCAAAAATTGAGCAATCGCAAATTTTACAAAATCAAACTATGCTGAACGCAAAGAAATGTGTAGGTTTTAGAAAGCGGGGAGGTAGTAAAACGCCTGTACCGTTAGGCGGCGTTAAATGAAAGAAATTAACTTGTAAAAAAGCTGTATAGAGTATAGCGGTAGGTTAGCAACGCCGGCCTTGGGGCTGACGTCTATAAGGAAGGTAATATTAGGCTAAGTCACGTTTTGGGACATAACTATCATAAAATGTATTATTCGTTAGGATATTAGGGGTGTTTGCTAATGTTGTAAACTTTAAGTGCATGTAACAATAGATACCGTTATGTTCGAGAGAGCGATGTAAGAGTGAGATAGATAGTGACGCTAGTTTTTAAGCACGTGAGACGCGAAAAAACGTGTGGCAAATCAGAGGAAGCGTCATGTGTTGCGCGGGAGGTTTTCGCTAAGGAGATTGGGAGATTTTGTATTTAGCGCTAGTCTAAACCTATGGGATTGTTTTCTATCGTGACTTGGTAAGGGAAATTCAAAGCCTAGTATAAAAATATGAATTTGGAGAGAAATCAGGCAGTCTTCTTTATATCGGCGAAACTACACTGAAGAGACTCGCGTGCGCTGTTTTGCGTTAACTATATAGATATAAATTTTATTAGTAATTTAAAGAATAAAGTAAATTCGCAACAGTAAACAGAAGTACGGGAACGCGATAATTGCTAACGCTAAATTTATAAAGTGTAATATACTGCAACATTTTAAATACATTTAAGTGCATTTTAAATTTGTGGAGTCCCACATTCTTTGGGACGCCAAAAGGTGACAAATTACCCTTCTTTGTGTATTTTAATCGGTACATTAATTTAACTCATACTCTTTATATAACATTCCTATAATGGCGTGTATGTATTTGGGGTTCAGGTGTATCTGTAATAATAACTCTATGTAACTTGTAACGGTATTTCAAATTTATTTAGTAATAATGAAATTGTGCGCAAGGCACTTGATTCGATTTAAAAACATTCATTATTGCTTTGTTACTATGCCGTAAGGCTTACGCTGTATACATCCTTACTGACTAAATATTCTATTCTAATAATTACTTTATTAAAATATCATTTCCTGACTACTCAGACAATTAGTGTGCTTCTAAATATCAATGCTTAAATATCTCTTTTTTCTAGATACTGTAACGAAATTCAACATATTAATAGCTACTGAATTTATCTTTCTTTTTCAGTACTCATTTATAAAACTCTACTTTTTTTACTTAAATGCTTTGCATTCTTTTCATTTCAATACTAATTTGAGCTCTTGTTTACGTTAATCTTACTTCGATAATATCTACCATTTTAACTCTATATTTACAAGAAGCATTGGCTCCTAACTTTAAAATAAAACAATAATGTCTTTAGTCTTTAATTGTCTTTGAGTTAATTGTTCGACTAAGAGATAAATAAGTTGTTTATCACCTTATTGTTGTCAATCATACTCAATCGCAATTGATCCATCTGTAATCGTCCTCGTCTCGAACTCCAGCATCAATTCCTCTTGTCCAGCGTCGTTCCTCTTGTCCAGCGTCGTTTCCAGACTTCAGTAATGTTCCTCTTGTCCAGCGCAGCCCCTCTAGACTCCAGCGTCGTCTCGCTCTCTGGAACTAAGTCGTCAGCTCTCTCGCTCTCCGGAACTTCATGTTACTTCTTTTCGTGCTGTTTCGGACGTCAGTTGATCATCTTATATGGATTTTCTTCTCGTGTAATTCTGTTACTATTTAAAAGTGATTGTATTTACAACTCAGCTACATAGTTGTATGTAACTGGAAGGATGAAACTATTTACAAAAAATAAATACTCCGTGCGGACGGGCAGAAGCTCCAGCTGCAACTGTGGGTGATCAAAAAAGATACAACTGTAGCGTGTGTGTCCTATTTATACCCACGTCTTGGTTAACACCTGCAGTTGTACGAAATCGACATGTCTGAAATTGTCTCTGGGTTTTGTTCCCCCACTCCTCGTCAATTTCGCTATTTCTTATATTTCTGTGAATTGCAGAATCCTGTAAGTATACTCTTATACCCATCTTATAACTATTTTCACTACACATGTTCACTGTACTTTTGGACATTGTAACTTAACCCTTTCGATCTGTACACAGTTATTTCGCCACTACACTCGTACGGTGTGTCCCTTTGACGTGGTTTTGGTACACAGTATGTAGTTAATTTTATTACATTTTATTGTGTCTTTGGATTTTACTACTTTTTTATAGTTTATGAATAATTACGGAAAAACAGTGATTACGCAATTATTCATACTGGGGTGGCAAATTCGCCTGCACAGACCTGCGTCACACACACATGCAAAATACGGTTGTACACTCTTTCAGTTACATCTGTGTGTGTGTACAAGTCGATTCAGGTCGAAACACCTGTCCATATTTTTGTCTGAGCCATGCTTGCAATCCCTGACATGCTTACTTCTAATACATTATTAATTATTTTACAATTTATTGTGCATATTTAAATTTCTATATTCAATGCTCAGTACAGCACTTATCTGTACTGTCGCAATACAGCAATATGTTAATGAGTGAATGTTCGGAGTAGTAACGAACAACGAGAAGTAAACACTACATATAAATGTTCATCAATACGATATGTTGTGGTGAAATCACTGAAGAAAGCAAATTAGTTCGGGTTAAATTCACGACGGTATGAGATAATCGAGACGCACGCTACGCGAACTGTGTTAGATGCACTTAATGTAAATTCAAGAATACGTTGTAAACCAGAGTGTATAATTATACGACATAATTGTATGTATCACCAATATGTCAAGTGTAGTGTACATCTGTGATAAAGTGAATTAGTGCATTCATAACCAGGATTAACGCGCAACAAACAGCTGCTGACGACTCACCGGCATGCAACACCTTAAGGACTACGCACATCGGAAGGATTCTCCACGCAAGTAACAAATAAATGAACATTTGATTCAATGTTGTTTTATAAATATATAAATATATATATTTGTAATCAAATATAGTGACTCAATTTGTCTAAAAAGAACTCATTGCCACGAAATAATATTCAAATTTTAAGGCAAAACTATTCAAGTCATGTTAATGAAATTTGTAGTATATAAATGCAAATGAATCATTAAAAGTTGATTGATATATTTTAATTTGTGTTTATTATTACTGGCGCCCTGAGCTACAATAAAGAGTCGGTACTCTGGAGAAAGTGTTATAGTCTATTGAGTAGAAATATTAATATTATCAATGATTAAAGTAGTTTGTAAACCTTACTTCTTACATGCTCATAGGCCAACATAATATGCAAATCAACAAATTAACTCTTTCGTAAAGGCCTATCAAGTAGTGTATTACAGTATACACTACCACGTTCCTGAGAAATCTCATTACACCCGCTTGGATGCGACTGGTCTGGCCTTTCGTTAAAGTCCAATTATCAGACCCATAAAGAAGTGTGGGAAGAGCCATCACCTTGTAGAATTTTAGGCGTGTTCCTTTACTTGCTTACTTAAGGGTTCGCCAAATGGTCCCGCAAATAACTTTGAACTTATGCAACGTATTCACAACGTCGTTGCTTGCATTATAAGACACACTGTAGCCCAGGTGTTGAAAATTGCTAACTTGTTCCAGGACATCTATAACAATTTTTGCCCGTACGGGATCAGTTCCACGAAAAGCCATCACCTTGGTTTTAATTGTGGATATCTGAAATCCAGATTCTTTGCAGATTCCGTTTAACAAATGCGTACCTATCTGCAATCTGTTTTCAGAGTCCGACAGAATAGCCTGATCGTCCGCAAACAACAAAGTGTCAATTGTAGAGTGGCCAATCAATTAATAATAATAATAACAACAACAGTAAAATCCTCTGATAACAACAATAATAATAATAATAACAACAGTAAAATCATGTGATAATAATAATAACAATAATTCATTTTTTAACGAGAGCAGGTGGAAAAATTTGCTCTGCAAATATATCCGAAAGGGTCCACACTTTCAGGGTCTGTGGGTTTGAGTATTACACCCGACTCTCCCTTTCTTCTTCTAGGTCACTAACCTGGAACTGTTTGTTTGACACACTACTTCGGGCTAGGCACATTGTTCTTAAGCCCTAGGTCTCACATCTGACTTGTTAGCCTTCTATGTTGTATTATCTAAATCTATCTTCTTCGCCCGAAGAATATCTTTTGCAAGCGTGCCTTACAAATCCAGGTGTCCTCCCTTTGACGCATCGCTTCAACGATGTTATCCGGAGAGATCTCTTGCGAAATATCTTCGTGTAATGAACTTCTAAGTTGCTCCCATATGTCGCAGACGAAGAATTTATGGGGAGGTCCGAGTCCTCTAGGCGTTCAACGGGGTAGAAGCCCAAAAAACATAAAAAATCTTTAAAAAATAATAGTAATTGTAGCAGAAAAATACATATAAAATGAATGCAAGCGCACGTAGAATTTGGGTGTGACATGGTGCCACTAAGCATCCTTCTTCTTCTTCTTCTTCCTCTTTTCCTTATTCCTTTTGAAAATTTAATGTAGTAATTGGAAGGAAGC
The DNA here is from genome assembly GCA_034769895.1 of Magicicada septendecula. Classification (NCBI taxonomy): domain Eukaryota; kingdom Metazoa; phylum Arthropoda; class Insecta; order Hemiptera; family Cicadidae; genus Magicicada; species Magicicada septendecula. Next base: position 42,705,211 of record CM068373.1, on the reverse strand, counting down.
CTATTCTGCGATCATTAGTCTTGCTGATCACGTTCTGTACAAAATCCCTTCGAACCCGATCACAGTATAACTTGATTCAAAAATTTCTTTCTAGAAAGGATGTATTTTTCGCTGTCACAGTATTTGGAATATTTCACAAATCTTTAATGTAGTGTATCCTTTTGCTTTCAGCATCCAATACCGTTACCCGCAAAGAGGTGTAAGCTCGTTTCCCCCACCTGTGATAAGAGGTTCAGACTAAAACGTCTACCACGGGTTCGAGGAGGTCAGCACGGTCAATCGTTACTCGCCAAGAACTGTGCTGCTTCGGTAGAATGTAACAGTTGTAGTGTCGCTGGCATTTAAATGTGAGAAGCTGCTGGAACTACAGACCATTTTCTACTTGTACAGAGAGATCGATGACAAGCTGACGTACCAGCGACAAAATTCATCATCAGAATCTTCAAAACATGGCATAGAGAAAGTCCATCACCTGTTCCACTTTCTCTTCCTGGGTCTATCCACACACCTGTGTCCTATAGGTTTGTATTTCCAGACTATACTGGTCAGTTTGGAATATGACATTCTTTCTAAGCGTTTTATCCACCGTTGTTTGCAATCTTTTAATTTTTCATTCGAGTTAAAACTTGTAACACTTCTCTTATGTTTAATTAATAAAGTTGTGTTATGCAAGTGAATGTCTAGCATTGAATTATAATTTAGACAAACTAGATATTAAGAAGTAATGAAATATGAAAGTATAGAAAATATAACAGAAACAGTGAGAAAAGTCAGGATAGTATTTTTTGGACATTTATATAGAAAGGACGACAATAGATTAACAAAACAGATTTTCAGATGTCAAAGAAGTCAACATCAAGTTGGATTCCTCCTCCTAGGTTAGCAGCCCATTGGCTGGTTGGCAGCAGCACGCCATCCCTCACGCTTCTCTGCTTTTCTTTTCAACTCACAATACGATGTGCAAGTTGGATTAAAGATGTCAAAAAGGATTTAGAAAAAATAATATAAACGCAGAAGAAACAATTGAAAGAGAAGTTTTTCGGGCAAAAGTGTTAAAAATGGAAAGAGTCCAGGGTAGGAAAGAGAAAAACGCAGGTTCAAAGTTGACTGAACTCCGGACATATTGGAGAAAGAATATTGGAGAAAAAGAAAAGAACAAGGAATCAAGAATTGAAATTGGTATGTGGTCCTCAGATGGTCGATACCAATAGAAAAGAAAGTTGTGTTAGTGATTATCATCACAAACAGAATAAACACTGTTGCACATCTCTGTTGAATAATTATTCCGATTATTCCGAATTGGAATAATTTTTTTATAGCGGTGTGCAACAGTGTTACTTCTCTTATGGCCTCATTCTGTATACAGTCAAGTTTAGAACACCTTTCAACTCCTCTTAAGAACACCATTTCCGGGGCCTGTGTTTTACTGTCTTGTTTCTTGTCCACAATTCACACCCATAGAACAGTACAGGGACTGCCATAACTTTGTAGAACTTTAATTTGGTATATCGGCTACCTAACAACAAAACTGAATACCTAAAATGGAACACTTGACTGCTTCCAGACTGTACGTAGCATCACTAGAACATTGAGAAGTGAGATGCTAAAGGCCGTGTTCGTTCCGGTGTTTGTATATGACTAAATTTACTATCGATACTTTGTGGTGTTCTAGAGAGTGTACCTAAATACGTCTCAGGATTCTGAAGCAGTCTTTGGTGACGAGCTTCGTAATGCAATAGGATAGTACTACAAACGAGTGAGACTACACAGACGGGCTTTTCATGCTTGTGTTTCCGAATTAGTGAAGTCGAATCTGTACTAATTCGTTTGTAAACGTTTAACGATTTCTCTTCATAATTAATTTTAAAGGGCGGATATTTAAAATTAATTACGAGAATCGGAGGACTCTGAAATACCCTCAGCATTACAAGTTTTACACGTTTAAGAAGAATTCTACGAAAACTATTGTTACGACATCACAGAACAATCTACATGTTTCTCGAACGATCCAGTGGAATATGGCTGAGTGTTGTGGCGTACCTGATTTCAACATGCGCTCGCGAGACTTTTCTGGAAGCCGCCAGCCGCCAGCCGCCAGGACTGTGTCACGGACGCAATTAATTACGTCGTAGTTAGAGCTAACGCGCAGTATGGAATAAACTAGTATTTGGGAGGGGTATAAATACTAGTAATCAACGACGTTCAGTTTCAGTTATAGTTGCGATATATTATAGTGCGGTTCGAGTGTATTGTCGGACTATATTCTGTGAGTTCTAGTGGTTATTTTTGAAGTGTTATGTTTTATTATCGGGCGGTATAATTAAAATACAATTGTGTTTTATGTTAGCTGACATTTGATTGCGTGTGAACAATTTTTATTTGATTTGTTGTAAGAGACTGTGTTGTTAATTACGAACTGTTTAACAGTGAAAATTAAAGCTGGTGATTAGTGACTTAATTGGTGTCTTGTATTTCGTTTTCCACTGTACCTACGACGATCAAGTAGACCGTCGTAACAATATTATTTAAGGCGGCGGAGGCATTTGTTTATTTTGGGATTGACTCACCCAGACAGACGAGAAAATATAATTTTTACGTAGAGGATAATTCATTTGATGCAGTTAATAAGTTCAAATACCTGGATAATACAATAGATAATGAAGGTCCATGAACACGACAATACATGATTGTATATAAATAGGAAATAGGGCATGTGACGCCAACAGTAGACTATTGTGAAGTAAACTCATTAGTCGTAACGAAAAAATGAAAATATATAAGACAGTTATCAGACCGGTTGTTGCTTATGGAGGCGAGACATGAACATTGACAAAAAAGGAACAAGTAGCAATAAGAAGGTTTATGAGACGTGTTTATGGCCTGGTTAAAGAAGATGACGAATGAAGAATAAGAAATAACCAGGAGATAGAGAAACTATTGAAGAATTATTGCATTGTAAGATACATAAAGGCTCAACGAATACAATGGCTAGGTCACCTAGAGCGGTTTAATAATCTGCGTATGCCAAAGAAAATCTTGATTGCGCAACTCTGTAAAAGCAGAAATATGGGCCGACCTAGGATAATATGGCTGGATGATGCGCTATAAGACCTCAGAAGAATGGGTGTGAGGGGGTACAATGAGATGGCAATGGATAGGAGACTTTGGAAAAGATTGGTGTTGAAATCCATGGCTCACGTTGGGCTGCAGCTCAGAAGAAGGCACAATATAAAAAAGAGAAATGAACTGAACTAGACCCGATATAGCAAACAGATGGATCTCAGTGCAAGAGTAGCTTTAAAAGAACGAGACGATACCTATTCAATGCACGATATCAGGGGACAGAGGCCGAAACGTCTGTCCATAGCGGCAGGAGTGGACCATAGCCTAATATCCCGGAAATAAGTTAATTGTGTTTCAATACAAACAACATTTAAGTGTCAGTCTTTATTTATAAAATGCTTAAATAAAAAAATATAAATTTCACTTGTATAAATTTTAATGTAAAATTATAAAACGTTTTGGTGTAGATGTAGTATGGTACATAGAGCTGAAAATAATTTAACTGAAATTATTATTACAGTAAAGTAATATTTTAATTTGTCAAAATTGTCTATGAGGTGCATTATCATGCTGTAACTTTGGTTTATTAGATTTTATATAGGCTACGTGAAAATATTTAAAATATCATAAATACGCATATAATTATAGAGCGTATTTCTGAACAATATAGATTACCTGTCTGAACAACTTTTTTGAATAATATTTATATTAGACCAGTTAATAGGTTCCTTGGAGTAGTTAACACTCATAGTGTCAGTTTCTACAAACAGAATCTGTAAATAACTACAGAATTATTAATTGCTAGAGAACTGACTAGGTTTTTATTAAAGGACACAGGCAGTAATCAGCAATAAGATATGAGCGTGCACCAGTCAGTCACTGTCAGTGTGCGAAGGCCTAGATACCTACTTACAGCAGTGTACTGCAGAGAGCAGCACGTACCGGAACTGGTTCCCACAGCGTTGTGTTTTAACTGTCTATTCTATGCGATGTTATTAATCGATCTCTGTTCGTACGTAACTCATGAACTACAATACCGACATTCCATCGTGTGAATATTTTTTGAAATGATAATGTCTTTTAGCTGGACATCGTTTGAAACTTTCTGTAACATTGTATTTACCGTCACGCTGTATGACGTCATATTTGCATGACGTCATTGGGATTGTTGTAAATAAAGGTTGTTTTGATACGTCGCAATATATATATATATATATATATATGTGTGTGTGTGTGTGTGTGTGTGTGTTAAAAATAATCACTGCAAACAACTAAACCAAAATAAAGCGTCCTGAAGTTTAAAATCAAGTGTTAGCACAATTTACCAGCCGGGAATCGTTAACTAAAACCGCGACTGCTAACATGCTAACGTCGTCGCAGATTAAGACCTAACAAGCAAACAACACTGCATAGCTGTAGATAGGTTATTGTCTCTAGTTAATGGTTTTCTTCGTATGTGATTCAGCTAACGATCCTGCATCTATTCATTAAAATATTTGTCTGTACTGCATCGTAAATGCAAATCTACTACCTCTTTATATTTAATTACTCACCGCAGAAATGTGAAGTTTACTGCCTGAATCTATTCTCTATCAGCAATTAGTAACATATTTATTTATTTTTCTTACGATCTCCACAGAACATTTGTTTTATGCCCCTGATTACGTAAGCATCTGTTATTACGATATTACGTAAACACGGACTTATGATTTGCCGAATTATTGTGGTCCGTACGTCTTGAACATTTCTAAGGTTCGATTTAAAAACCTAAACATGCAACGTGCGCACAATCACGTGTGTCTTCGTTCTCTTCTATGAATTTCTGTAAAGAAAAGAAAAGATACATCATTTGCAGCGGTTAAAAAGGTAAAATGTGTCATCTTAATCCTATTGTTCGCCTATTTACTACTTATATGAGAATCCACTATGGAAGCCTTAAACGGATCACAGAAGATACTGGTGATTAAATTGCAATTTCAATTAGTTTTCTTTTCAGTTAAACAGTATAGTATGTACATACTAGTTTTTATTGGAAATATTCCATTGATTTTATTGAAATTTTTCTTTTTGTACTTCTTTTGTCCTTGTTGTTGTCGTCGTCGTCGTCGTCGTCGTCGTCGTCGTTCTTCTTCTTCTTCTTCTTCTTCTTCTTCTTCTTCTTCTTCTTCTTCTTCTTCTTCTTCTTGAAGAATATTTTTTCCACTCATTTCAATAAAAATATTGTTGAATGCTCTGATAAATTTCCAGATTAAATTTTAAAGTATGTTAAGTATGTAATTATGTAATCAATCAAAAATGTATCTATATCATCATCTTCAGCGAAGAGTAAACCAAAAATGTTCTGTTCCGGCCTCAAGATGATAGACTAGAGCTGGTCACTCCAAAGTTTCATCGGACGCAATTGCTTTAAAATATTATAAATGTGATCTGCTTTTAACAGAAATAAAATTGGGCTTATGGTAGGTAACAGTTACAGGCTAGAAATATCTTAATTTGTATGCTATTAAGTTTTACAAGCAGAATGATCACTGTTGCACATCACTATATAAAAATTATCCCGATTAGCGCTTTCAAGCTTCTTAGCTCATCGTCAGATCATTTCCGATCTGACGATGAGCTGTGAAGCTTGAAAGCGCTAATCGGAATATTTTTATATAGTTGTGTGCAACAGTGATAATTCTGCTTGCAATATATGTTTGTGGGAATGCAGCAATCACCCATTCGGTTAACATGTTCCAACCATTTTAGCCGATATCTGGCAACCATATCAAGTTAACTCATAACATTCAGTTCTTGTCGTACTTCAACTTTTCTTTTACGATCATGAGGAGTATATCCTCCACGTGCCTAAGAAATCTCATTTTTCCCGCATGAATACTACCGGCCTAGTACAATTCTATTTATAAATTGTATCTTTAAATAGCCATGTATCCTTAGGTAGTTGTTTCCACATTGTGAGTCGACCTGGTTGTTAAAACATCTGTTACATTTTATGTTGCTGACTGACGAAATCAGAATTCTAAACTAATGCCGAAGTGAGTGAAAACAATTACAAAGAATTTTAGGATTCAGTAATTTTCTAGTCTGCACTATTACAATATCCATGTTTGGCGCGTACGCTCAACTAGTGCTAACCGCTGTTACTATCGGACATACAACGGGTGTAATTCAAATTAAAAAAAAATAATAATAATTAAGTATTGGTAAAAATGTAGACAATGTTGGGTGGGTCGAGCTGATGGTTAGAGAAACTTCACTTTTTACGCTTACTCCAAAATTGCTTAGCCCGTAATGTAATTTATTACGCACGTGCTACTTTAATTGGCCCACTAACACTCAGAGCATTAATTCTGTCACTAAATGTGTGTGTGTGAGAGAGAGCGAGAGAGAGAGAGAGAGAGAGAGAGAGAGAGAGAGAGAGAGAGAGAGAGAGAGAAGTAGAGTAGCAAGGGAGAAATAGAGTAGCAAGGGAGAAATATGGGATTCGGAAGGTAGATAAATGAGTATAAGAAAGCTTACAAGTCAGAATATTTAAGAAAAAATAAGCGAAGAAGATACTGTGTGGTATATCAGACCTTGCGTACAACACAAGTCATATTAAAAAAATTGTTTAAAGAGTTTCTTTTAATTTTTCCGACATTCAGTTTTTGTAACTAGTTTTGTCTAAAGACACATTACAGCAACCAAGTCGCTTCAGAATTCTACCCACTATTCGACCTCTGGCAACTTTTCTGAAACAAAATTTCCATTGCTTATTTTTTTTAATAAATCAATGGAATTATAATTATAATTATAATCTAAGGCTTACCTTAGCTGTCATTGTTTCAACGTGTTTTATAGAATGCAATACGCAGTGAATGAATACACAATTTAAATTAAGATTCATGGATATTTTAAAGGTCTAACATTATAACATAATAATAAAATCAGTTAATTATGAAAAAAAGTTACTTAGATATTAGTCAGTGCACTTTAAAATAATTCGAAAATTTTTCGTTCAGTGTCAAATGAAGGAAACGGTGTTACTGAATTCTTTCATTTGGCGCTATCTGGTAGCACATTAAGAAAATTCTTTTCTTAGTTCCAGTCCTCGCTACTACAATAACTTCTCAACTATATACAAACTTCATTATTGGTTTGATATAATGAAAACATTTTTTTTTTCAAATTTTCAATTAAATTTCCGATTATGAACTTGAATTTTGATGAAACAATTCTTCGATAATTTAAATAAGTTTAGAAATTTTAGCTAACTTTACGATGACTTATTTATCAAAATTGTTATTTTGTGAGCACCACTAACAAATCATATTTAAAAATTTTTTTATAAAAGTTTTTGTAGACGTTATAAATCGTTTCTTTATAATGAATAAATGAGTTTCTTGTAATATTTTTGAATAATATTATTACTTATCAAATTATACTTACTTTTACAAGCCGTTGATATTATTTTTAAATTGTATGTTTCACTGATAGTATCCATATTTTCAGCATTGTCATATATATTTATAATATATTATATATAATATACATAATATTATATATAATATATTATACATAATATAAAATATAATCAATCATAATATACTGTATATAATATATTATATATTCTTGTGTGTGTGTGCATATATATATATGTATATATATATATATATATATATATATGTATATATATATATATAAATTCATATACAATTCATTTCATTTATAATCCTCTGAAAACACTGATTCTACCAGTGAAACATAGAATTAAAAATAACATCACCGACTTGCAGAAGTAATTATAATTTGATAAGTAATAATATTAGACGTTATAAAATATTTTTATAAATGCTTTATAGACTAGGATATGCATTTATTATGTATTAAGTATACTTCATGAAGCAGAAACAAAAAATATAGTAATTAAAGACGGTAAACTCTCTTCATTAAATCAAGACAGCCTGTGTCTGTCTTACTACAAGTCACTGATTCCCTGAGAACTGCTTATCTGCTGCCAATGTTGTTTTTGCATAATTAGAAGGTACGTTTCATACTTAGATAATAAAGTTTTATAAGCATTTTATCTCTCAAACAATGCTCAATTCATTTCCACTTGGGAAAATAAAATTTTCCAATATCATTAATATATCATTCCGTCGTACTTAAATTTTTCTCATGTCATATGTATAGATCCTACAGTAGTCTAGATCTTCTGTCCCGACTATAAAAAAAACTTTGGTATATATTTATAATAGAAGCTGGCTCTTTGCAATAATACGGCTTTCTCCAATTAACTGTAACAGAAATAAAACCAATATGTAGAAAGATGAGTAATGAGCGCTTAGTTGGAAACACTTTTCGTATGACAAAATACAATCTAATATCAATAATCAATCGACAGAGCAAGGGAACGCCTGATAATGTTTGTGAAAAACTCCTGAAGCGGTCGTGGATCGCATATATCGGAAGAATTGTAGATACGAGACAAACAAGATACGTACTTATTAACAGTATATTCCGAGTTATTACTGCTGTCAATGAGACAACAGTGAAATTGCACTCAAAAGAATGAAACTGAAAAGACTGCAATTAGGTGGCCATGATTGTGAGAATGAAGAATGTGGCGAATACCAAAAAGAGTCTTCATAGGAAACATGCAGGCCTAAATCCCAAAAGCCAGCCAAAGGAAAGATGGAAAGATGTTGTTGCCGCAGATGCAAGAGACATGCTGGGAGTGCTACAATGGAAGTCCTTCGCTACTCATAGTTACGAGGGTCAACGCAGAATTAAGTTTCCCTACTTTTCCTTTTAAAGGGAAATGGCGCAAGCAGGCTGACGAAAGTTGGAGAACTTTTATTTGCGTGTAGTGCCAGCAGTACCAAGACCTCATCCGTTCCGTAAAAACAACACGAAATTTTTAAAAATGGTCGTTCCATTTTCCAGCTTGTCCGATTGCAAAAGGCGTAGTGTGATTCGGGTTTTTGCTACAAAAAATGAATCAGCGGCTAAAATTCATCGTCACTTAGTGTTTGTGTACACGGCTGAGTGCATGGGCATTCAAATAGTCCGCAGGTGGCATACATCTTTCTTGAAAGGAAAGATTTGTTGAGCAATAAATTTCTTCTGCTCCACGACAACGCACGCCCTCATTCCTCGCGAGTCACACAGAATTTGTTGGAATCCTTTCAAAGGGAGATTTTTTGCCATTCCTCATATTCAGCCGATTTAGCTCTGAGTGATTTACATGTTTTCCTCCATCTCAAAGAACACCTATGAGGACAAAGTTTTGAAGCAGATACGCAAGTGAAACAGGCGACTGACGCCTGGCTCCGAAATCTGGGCACACAGTGGTTCAAAGAAGGAACTGAAAAACTGTGTGTACGCTACAGATAGTGTATTGACAAGGTTGGAGGTTATGTTGAAAAAAAGTACATGTTTTTGAATAAAAGTATAGTTTTCTTTTTAATTTTTACATGTGTTTCTTAATTTACCTAAATCAGGGAAACTTACTTTTGAGATGACCCTACTTCTCATATAAATAAGTTTTGTAAGAAAGTTTTCGTTAATTACGCATGGCGTCCTTTTCAGGTTCACTTGCAACAGCGTATATACGTCTTAACTTGTGTTCTGTTAATTGACATCACCTTATTGACAGCCTCGGGAACAACTCAGCAAGTGGCTGCAGTGTTTTAACTTATTCACAAAAATCAAATTTGCATTATCCCATTGTTATAGTTACACTCAGCAAACGATGCATTTCAAAGATCAAGCAGAGCGTCAGAGCGTCACAGCGTCTAGAACCTCGGCTGTTTCTGCAGATAGTCTGGATCGCTATCACATAGCCTTTGAACTAAATTGCACTGACGAGAAAGTGTATACGAATATTTATTCTACGCATTTTACAAGAACTTCATCATCTTCACCAACACTCCAAGGACTTAGACCTGTTCCGGAACCCATCTCCTCCTCGATCTACCGACATCTCTCTTCCCAGTAGGGTGATAACCCAAGGCAGCCACAGGTAGACGGGTATCAGGCATGCGATTCAAGTGTTCATACCATCTCCTTCTGTGGTCTTCAATCTTCTGTTGAAGCCGTACAATGTTTAATTCTCGTCTACTATCATCGTTCCCTTTACGATTCAGGAGAGAACAACCATGCGTCCTTCTTAGAAATTTCATTTCGTCTGCCTGAATCCTCTGCACGTGCCTTTTGCCAGGAGTCCACGTCTCACTAGCATACAGGAATGTGGGGACAGCCACAGTTTTATAAAATTTCATTCGAGTATCCTTCCGTGTTTTATTTTTCAGGTACCTATGAATTGTTCCACAGATGCGTTTAAATTTTATTAACTTAATATCCCAATCAATATCTGTTCCATATGAGTTATTACAACCCACTTAATTAAAGTGACTAACCTCATCAAAAATCTGATTTTTTACGACTATCTTAGTCCTTATAGGATACCTGCCCTGAAATGCAATCGTTTTAGATTTTGTAGCAGAGATCTATAGCCCACAGTCTTGTATGATGCTATTGAACGTGAATATCGCGCGCTGTAACTGGGCTTCTGTTTTCTCTATCATTACCTTAAGATAAAGCAATGCTTTCACATGAAAATTTCGATAAAGTGATATTCCCGAGTCAACTTTAGCTGTCCATTGCCGAAATATGTCGTCCATGTAGATATTAAAAAGTGTCGGTCTCTTGTCTCACACCTTTATTTGTAGGAATATTACACAAGAACAAGACCTTATGGTGTGTTTTTAATCTAAAGGTCGGTTTCCAGAATGTTCCATCTATATTGGTGCCCTACCATGCGTGCATAGAGTACAATCCCTAAGGCCGGCTGCCCACAGCATGACGCGATGCATATCTTAAGGTTGTAATTGATACACAATAATTATCTAACAAGGTAGACGTCGTTTGTGCGAGTTTTGAAGTGAGTAAACTCGTGCAAACCAGTACATTGACGAAATCTACTGGAAGATATGTGCATGAAGCGATACGATATGCTATCCTCTTTGCTCAGTATCGTACAATAGTTACAAAACAAGAAGTTTAGAGGCTTTTCCAGCAAAAATTATGATACAACGTACCTAATTTCTTCCGTTAATATTACGAAAAAAAAACGGTATGGAGAACCATACGTGACTTTCTTGTTCTAATTAATTATAAAATTATTTTTAATTTATAGTTAATAAATTATAAATTTATAATTTAATGTGTCTGTTGCTACTTTCGCTGATGACACAGCTATAATGGCGACTGGTTCGACCTTAGGTGAAGCTACCAACATGCTTCAAGATGCTAGTGATCAGATACAGCAGTGGACTAGGAGATGGAAAATTAAGCTTAATGAACTCAAAACTGTCCATATCAATTTTACAAACAAAAGAATAGAGAACAGTCTTCCAATTACCTTAAATGGTGTTGTAGTACCATATGCAAACACTGCCAAATATTTGGGGATCACCCTAGATACAAAGCTACGATGGAAGGAGCACATCAGGAAAAAGGACGGAGCTTGGTCTCAAATATAGACAACTGTATTGGGTCTTGGGACGAAATTCTCAGTTGTCAATACACAACAAAATTCTGATATATAACCAAATTCTGAAACCAATTTGGCTTTATGGAATTCAACTGTGGGGTTGTGCGAAAGAAACGAACATTAGATGTATTCAAACCTTCCAGAATAGAGTGCTACGGAACATGGTAAGTGCTCCATGGTACATCAGAAATAGTGATCTACATCGAGACCTTAGGATCCCTGATGTCGCCAGTGAAATTAAAAGGTTTGCTGCAAAGCACGAATCTAGACTACACCAGCATATCAATGTAGAAGCTATTCAACTGCTTGACAACGCCAATACAGTGAGAAGGCTGAAGAGAACTAAAACGTTTGAATTAGTGTAGTGCAGTGTGTGCAGAAATCTAGAAAGTAATATATAGTACACCAGTGGGCGACTGTATAAGTAAATTAAAATTATAACAAACATTAGATGTAAATTGATGGTTGGTCTTTTAGACCAGTTTCAATAAAAAAAATATATATATAATTTATACAATTCGTACACGCAGAACGAAACTAAATATATCAGCATGCTTTTAGTAAAAACGCTGAGAAATATAATCAAAATTCAAATTGTACGTAGTTGTTAATATTTGAAAAATAAAGAATTAATTTGAGTAAATTATCTTTTATTTAAACAACGCGAAAGAAAGCGAATACCGCCCAGCGTTTGTAATCTGTGAATTTCTGAAAACGAAACATTTTTTGTCTACGTTTTGTTTATTGTTTTTTCATGTTTACAAAACATTACCTAAAGGTCATGATGATGAAGAAATCAAAATAAAATATTTTCTGTTAGAAAAGTCTTTACATGGCGTGTCCTGAGAAAGGTTTTAAGGAAGGAGAGGAGCAGAAAGAATAGGAAATAACTAAGGTAAACTGATTACATTTAAATCGCGCGAATAACAAATGGCGTCAAGTTGTTTGATACTATTTACCTACATTAGTTAAACTCGTAAGGAACGACACCCATCTCGGAGTAAACATACACGGAGAAAAAGTGGACATGCTTAGGTTCGCAGATGACATAGCAGTGACTGCAGAGAGCAACGAAGATCTACAAAGGATTCTTCACACAATGGATCAAGTAATGAGAAGAAGAGCCAGTAAGAATAACAACTCTTGGAAATAATGTTCTCCAGGCAGTTAAAGAATATACCTATCTAGGAAGTAAAATCACAAGCGATGGACGTAGCAGTACATGAAACAGCTAATGGTAGATATGAACTGCACATCATATTGTGAGTTGAAAAGAAAAGCAGAGAAGCGCGAAGAATGGTGAGCTGCTGTCAACCAGCCTATGGGCTGCTAACCTAGAAGTGAGAAAGAGTTAGTCTGCTGACACACGGGCCACTCTGTGGCGCCACTCAGTCGCACCACTCAGTCGCGCCTGACTAAACTCAAAATTTAAAAACTATAACATGAAAAGCTAACTCATACTAACGGACGGTGATGTGTACTAACCTACGACACACGTACGCATGCCACAAGCACTCACGCACGCACTATAATTACAATGTAGTTTACCTGGAGGACGTTTACGTAAGCAACCTTGATCTTAAAGAAATAAAACTAGTCTGTATGTAGTGCGAACATGCATGTCCACTAGAGGAAACTGGGAGTGTCATAAATAATCATACTTGTCTGGCTTCTAACAGTAACGGACACTAACTGTGCAGTTTGCCTTTATGCTGCTGTTTGCACACTATTGTCCGAGTATAACAGCACTCTGACACAGCTTGCTTTGTGCTGCCAGCCAGTACTTCAAATAAACTTTATTTTTTCATTACCTTATTACTATAAGCTGGTTAATAATCATGCCACACATGACGAACATAATTAATATTAAATTACATTTAACCGATACCTAAGGTTTTCACGGCCGACGTCAACTGTACTGAAATGTGACTTATCTCCGGACAATTAGAATATAGTCCACTCCGACCGCTATGAACAGACTTTTCGGCCTCTCCGCTGTGGGGCATCTTCAGTGTAAGAACGATTCGCGAACTGGAACAGATCTTCACCAATTGACCGCAGTACTGTGGCAAAAGAAAGCCCTTTATGGTCCGTGTGCATACAGTGAATCAACGGTACGAGTTGGTATATGGACTGCGTATTTAATCAACGTGGGTATTGCAATTGTCTTATAAAATTTAATTCTTGTGGTGTGTCTTGTTTTATTTCTATGATTTCTATGAATCGTACCAGAAATATTCCTAAATTTATTTATCTTCTCTCGTACATCACATTCAGATTCACAGCTTATTGCACAGCCGAGATATCTGAAACGGCTCACTTGTTCTAAAATACTGTTGTTTATAACTATCTTAATCCTCACTGGATGACCTTTAAAGGCCATGGTTTTGGTATTTCTTACTGAAATTTTCAGTGAGTACTCTCTTGCCACTTCTTGTAATTGAAACATAGCTCTTTGTAAATCATACTCATTTTCTTGAAAAAGAACTATGTCACCCGCATATAGTAGGGAACACATACAAATGGATTTGTTAAGCTGTTAAGCTGTATTTCCGAAGTCACTCTGGATTTCCATACTCTCAACATGTCGTCAGTGTACTTCTACTTCTACATGGCAATTCAATGGGGAATATTTTAAATTAGTATGCATATTGATTGCTACTCTTAAACGAAACACTGATTGATAACATTTAAAATGAAATACTCCTGCTTATTTCGAAGCGCAACTCTTAGACTCTAGGAAGTCTACAAATTTTCAAGGTCTTTTCTTTACTTATTACTTTTAGTTCATCAGTCAAACAGCATTAAAAGACGACATTTTGTTGGTCCAATTATCTGCAAAACATTTTCATACGATGCAAAATGTACAGAGTAGATTGGACGCTGTAATTTATAAAACTATAAAAAAGAAGATCAAATAATAAATAAACTTCACACGTAGAGAAACAAAAGAGTTTAACTAAGAAAATCAAAACCTTGGAAACTGTTTTAGGTTTCTAGAATTGTCGTCACGTGATTAGTGTCTTCAGTCATGGTTCAATTTTTCTAACATTACAATAAATTTTATTTAATTAATTATTAGACAGTATAGCCTAAACGTGTATTGCTGTGTGATACAACAAACATTAGCAATATTTAATGGACATCTTTCCGAGTTATTAAATTGTTTGCTTCTTATGCTGTCTATAATATTGTTACGCAAATTTACAATATTCCTTCCTTTTCCTGGTGTTACAACCCAGCGTGGGTTTAGCCTGCTCAATGATTTTCTTCCATTCCGCCCTCTCATTACACATCCGTCCCCATTCCCTCACATTCATACATCTCAAATCATCCTCCACGTCATCCAACCATCTCTTTCTGGGTCTGCCTCTAATTCTTCTTTCTATCGGTCTCCAATCTCTAAGTATCTTAGCCATTTTTCTGCCATTCATTCGCCATATGTTGCCCAGCCACTCAACCCGCCTACTCTTAATAAACCGGACTATGTTGGCACCTTGAACCAGTTGATCCAGTTCATGGTTCATTCGAATCCTCCAACAACCGTCTTCAGTTTGTAGAGGTCCAAAGATTTTTCCCAAAACTTTTCGTTCAAATATTCTTAGATGTTACTTGTCTGAGCTGGTTAATGTCCAAGCTTCGCGTCAGTATGTTACTACCGGTGGATAAGACTTTTGTATATAGTCAGCTTAAGTTGTTTGCTTAACATCCTATATTAGGAAAGCTTTTCATAGAAGTTTACAATATTAGACTACTTTAAAGTAATTAATATTAACATTTTATATGATTATTTATTACTGATATTCATATTTCGTTAATGTCAATGATCATTAATTTTAATAATATAATATCAAGTATTAAATAAAAATAGACCTTTCTATCTCCTACATTAGTACGTTTGACTTTTAGTAAAAAACTTCATGTCAATAAATGGCTCAACTTTTTATTAGTTTCTGCAACCGATTTTGTAATAAGTTCAGAACACGTTTACACTGTTGCAGTGGAATTATTATTTGTAGATACACGTTTTAGATATTTTACATCCAGTTCATGTTTGTTTAGCTTACTGTACACTTGACGTCTGACTTCAAGGTGTCATTTCGCGGAAGAGCAATGATTTCCTCGATCCATAGCTACACTAGGTACCAATGCCAATGACGTCAGAATACAAATAATTCAAACCGCTCTTCATGTTTATGTCCGAAAGATAACAAATGCTATTCTACTAGATTAAAACTAGCGTTCATAATTTAATAAAAGTACTCATATTACATTGTATTTTTAGGTTATATAAGATTTTTAACATGTATCACTAAATATTAAATTTTCAGTTTTGGAACGTATAGAATTTGAGAAACCTACTGACAGGTTATGTTAACATAACAAAAACCTTTTACCTATGTTATTATTTAGCAATTGAAAATCCGGTTCCGTGTAACGAAAGAAAATTCAGTGTAACGGTGGCCACAATTCAGTGTGCAGAACTGTTTGTGTTTCTCAGTTCTGACAATAACATGTTGCCTACACCACTAAATTCTATAATATAATCTACAGAATATTATAAAGATAATATTATAATAATATAATACAACATGCCTACTTGTTTTTATAACGATTACCGGAAGTTGTCATAATGTCTAGAATACATACTGCCTTGGAAACGACAAAAGCGAAATAAATCTATATAAGTTAATGTAACAAAAGAATTAGTTGTTCTTGAATCGCCTAGTAACGTCGAGAAGAATGTGACGTCTAATACACTTCCTCAAGAATAAAGCGACTGGTATACGCAAGAATAAATGGCGTAATGGACCAAAGAACATGGAGAGTTTTGAGTGGCTTCTCGGTTCAGGCCTGACCGACAAGGAGGTGCTACCAATATTTTACGGCCGGCAAACCCCTCAGTTTCATTGGAGAATAGAAATCAGCTCGCCCACATGAACCGTGCTATAGTAAGCAATGTCCCTTGACTATTAAAGCAATGTACTTAAATAATATATACCATGAATCTTCCCATATCTAGACTAGCTACGACTCTTCCTCTCGGAAATGTCACGGTTGATTTGGCTTCAGCATTAATAAAAACAGTGTTTGTTGTCATTCTTCACTTCTTCATTTTAAGGCGTCATATCCTAACCCGATTTTCTGTATTTGGCTTTCTTTTGTAACATAGAGCGTATTTCACGAATTTAGGGGTGGAGGGTTTGTAGATAAATTTGTATGCCTTGCATGCAAGACTAAATTTACTAGTTTTTCAATATTAAAAATGTTGTGTTGTTGTCACTCTTTTGTATGTCAAATAATATAAAAAAATCAGAGATTCTGTCTCCTGTATTAGAGTACCATATGTTATGTAATTTTCATCTCTGTTGTTTGTAGCTACGAATCATCCAAACAATAATAATACTCGTGGAACCGGGACTCAAAATACTAGAACTTGTATGACCTCTTTATTAGGCAAGTCGATTAAGAAGAGTTTTTAAGAATTCTAAGGATAACAAAACATGAAGCATAATTTATATTTTATATCTTTTATATAACAAAATTTTATATATCATATTATATAACTTATTTGATATCATATATAATATTATTGAACTTAAAAACGAGGAAAACCTTAGGATTCATAAATAAAATTAAAAGTAAAAAGAATAGAAAGAAGGTTAAATGACGACGTGCTAAGTATGAAAGATGAACGTCTGCAAAAACAAATCCTATTTTAGAGACTCAACATGAAACATGAAATGTTGGAACAACAAGGGCAGGCTGAAATGACAATAAGTCGATATAGGAGCCGCAACGTACCAATTGTTCGAGAGAGAGAAGAAGATAAAAAGGAAGAAGACTCATCTGCTTGACAATGTTTTAAACTTACGGACTAAAAATAGCCTCTCATAGACATACGAAAATTGACATCTGAGAAGCGAACATATATAATTATATACAAGCGACTGATATCGCTAAAAGCCACAGTCGAACAATTATCGTAGTAATTTAGAAATTAAACTTCTTAAATCTATATATTTTATATACATATAAAACTCAAAGTCTGAGGATCTTTTTGTACTGAATACACATCTACACCGATGCACCGATTGCCACCAAATTTTGCACAGGTAACCTTTGACACACAGTGAAAAACACTGTCTAACTTGCCATTTGATATTCTGCCCCATTCACACAATTCAGGTCCTTATAATTATACCCTTTTGTTGACGCGTATAAAGATGTGAACAACACCCTGAATACCAGAATTAATTACCATAGTAACAAGTAAATAAACAAAAGCTATTTAGCGGCATCGGAACTGTACCTTTATCCGTTCCTGCAGTACATTTTCCATGTTTTATATAATATCCTATTTACGATATATTACAATGTGGGAAAGAAGAAGTGTAATAATTGTAAATTGTCCTATTTCTTAACGCAAAGCGAAAATACGTATTGTTTTCATTTGTGAGGTTAGGTGACAACGGTTTTGGATTTTAGTTTACTGCTGAAATAAATAAAAGCCATGGTTGAGGAAAACATAACGTTTAATGTGATATACAATGCAGTAAAACTTGAAATAAAGAACCTATCGTTTCTGAGTTAACGGGTACTTTATAAATATCTCCAAAGGCTCTATAAACGGGTACTTTTAAATCTGCAAATGCTGTTTCACCAACATAATAATTTAGTAGGCCTACAAGTGTTAAAAACAGCTTTGGTGAGAATTTGAATAATGAGTACAACATTGTTATACAAGCATATAGAATGACATATATACATATACAATAACAATTGTATTAAAATACTTATTAAAAGTCAAATATTCGCGTGCGAAGCGGCAGATAACAGCCAGTGACTTATAAAACTCAAATGCTACACAATCCACAGGCTAAAAATAGTTCACAAGTTATGAACACAAAACGTGTTGTTTGAGTTTATACATCACACGTAAAGTAAACGGAGAGTGTGTGAAATATTCTGCTCTGGATTTTGACACTGATGGCATTGCGCCAACAAGCCTTAATTTATGTAAAGCGGTACAAACATTCCTCGGCTCCTACACAGCCGACGTACAATCACAGCGTACGGTCTTCCTGTACTACGCCCATTTTATATATAGAAAAAATTATTCAGTTGGTTGGCGAAATAAATTATCACGTAACGATTACAATACCGTTTTGTGTTTTTGCTGCTGACATAATACAGCGGATCGGTTGCTTCAGAAGCCGGATAAAACCTGAGTTTTTTAAAGTAAACCTCTGAAATCAACCAAAATAATTTGTAATTAAGAATTAAATCAGGGGTCCACATCTTATGGGTACGGGTTTGGTAATCCCAATGTGCCCTAGCTGGTTTCTCTTGGGTGAGATCCATTCCTTTAATCTTTCCTCTCTAGTCTCTCTTGACTGACTCTTGTTCTTTTCTGACCCCGACAACATTAGAGCACTTGAGGGCTAGGTTGTCTCCCTTTTTTCATTTTAATTTATTAATTTTGTTTGGCTTCGGATGTTAGAGTGCTCTCTGATGCTAATAGATGAGCACTGGAAATACTCAGTAACGTCTTCAGTGTCAGAATAACGGATACAAAGCTACCAAATCCTATCTCAGAAAGAGAAGGGTGAGGGCGAATCTCCGTCGCTCTAAAACAGCCAGAAGGCTCCTAAGGTATGGTAACCCTCACAGAAGAGTCTCTGATTTTCCTGATAGAGGATTGTGCAACAGGAACCTGTTTGTGTAAAACTTTATAATACTTGTAGTATCTAAAGCAGCCTCTGAGTAACGTTTCGAAAGACATGGGTCATTCGAGGATGAGGATGAGATGGGTGCCGGAACAGGTTTATATAACCTAATCCTTGAATTGAAGAAGAAGAAGAAGAAGAAGAAGAAGAAGAAGAAGAAGAAGAAGAAGAAGAAGAAGAAGAAGAAGAAGAAGAAGAAGAAGAAGAAGAAGAAGAAGAAGAAGAAGAAGAAGAATTACTTACAGATTCGTCATGGGACTTGTAAATACAGATAGATCGTGCATGTTGTAAAAAGTAATAAGTATTTCAATATTTGGGACTTATTGAAACAGTGTGTATGATAAATTTAGGCTCCTTTATTTACCAGGCAGCACCATAAAACAATGTTCGTTTTTCATCCACCAGGTTGACTCAAACTGTAAAAATGAGTACCTGGGATTAAAGTGTAATGCCACTTCTATCCTTGTATACTGTTTTAAGCTGAAAGTCTCTATTGTCTGCTACTCCTAAGCTACTTTGGTCGAAGTTATAGGATGTCTCAACTTCACATCTTTAAATTTTATATTAATTTTACATGTGTTATCTTGAGTTACTATCACCTTTCCGATTGTCTTCGTGAAAACATTCTCCTTTCCCGCCAGTGCTGTAAGTATGTAAATAAGCAACTTATCCTGTAGACACTTTACAATTTCAGCCATACGTGATCTTCTGGGCTTAATCTCAACCGTATCTTCTACAAATTTAGACGTGCTGAGTACTTCACTCATATTTCTACTTCCCTAATTCTCTAACATCATTTTCCTTGTAAAGATCGTCACCTTGTACTGCATCTGTTAAGCAAGTAATTGTTAAAGACTGCTTATTTACACTGTATATTTAAAGCCTTCTAGCTTACGGAGATGAGACATGGGCGCTAATAAAAAAGGAACAAGGAACACTAAGAAAGTTAGAAAGAAAGATTATAAGACGTGTTTATGGCCCGGTTAAAGAAAATGACGAATGGAGAATAAGAAATAACCAGGTGATAGATCAGCTGTTGATTCATGAGGACATTGTAAGATTCATTAAGGCTCAATGAATACAATGGCTAGGTCACCTAAAGCGGATGGATAATCAGCGTATGCCAAAGAAACTTCTGAAGGCGAAAGTCTACAAAAGCAGAAACAGGCGCCGGACCTAGGATAAGATGGTAGGATGACGTGCTGGAAAGTGTCAGAAGAATAGATGTAAGGGGTTACACTGAGATGGCAATGGCCACGAAACTTTGGAGAAGATTGGTGTTGGAAGCCACGGCTTACGTTGAGCTGTAGTTGCTGATGAAGAAAGCCTTTGGTACGTCAATTGAATGACTTAAAATATGTGGCTTCTTTTCAGTTTAAGTCAGGAGATTCAAGTTCACCACATTATGAGTAATTATAGTTGTTATAAACTGAAAACAAAGGCAAAAAGTTAATAAACTTGGCATGATAATTAATGTAAAGGAATCGTGAAAAATCATATTGATAGCCTACATTTGATAAGACAAATGGTTGTTAAGACGACTCAAGTCAAATGTTTAAAGCTAAACGAAATTCTCTTTGTCAAAGATACAAAAGGTTTAAAACAAAATCCGTTTTTAATTTAAAATATCTTTCTTAAATTAAAAAAAAAATAATCTTAATACCTGAAATATAAAGTTTCTCATGTCCCATAGCTACAACTAGTTTTTTAGACTACAGAAAGGTTTTAAAAACAGACAAATACTTAGTAAGTTTCACAGTTTATTATTTACCTCTGACAGCTGTTTTAGCCTATTAAGCTATTCTCAAAGAGATTATAGATACACCCAAACAATAGAGAATAGCTTAACAGTCTGAAACAGGTGTCAGAGGTAAATAATAAACTGTGAAACTTACCAAGTGTTTGTTTTTAAAACCTCTGTATTAATATGTTTCACCAAGTGTCTAACGGGTCATCAATCAATATTGTTTTCAGACTATATTCAATTAAAGGAAAGATTAATTAACGTCATTATTTAAGGTCGGCTTCGTAACAGTTAACTAATTAATAAAAGGTGAAAATTTCAATTAGGTGTACTATTAATGTTTCTGTATTAAATTTTAATTACTTTATTCAATCCAAATATAAAATAAGTAACTGTTAAGATTCTCATGCTAACTAATGAAACACGTTCATTTCCAACTAGAAGTAAGAAGTAATGTTGAACGTTGCAGTGTTGTATGAAATCAAATTAGCGACAAAAGATACATGATGTAGACGTGAGATGTAGCGTCTCACCTGCCTGAGAAATCTCATTTCACCCCCTTGTATATGATTGGGTTGGCCTTTTGTTAAAGTCCGATTCTCAGACCCATAAAGAAGTGTGGAAAGAGCCATCACCTTGTAGAATTTTAGGCGTGTACCTTTACTTGCTGACTTAAGGATTCGTCTAATG
Organism: Magicicada septendecula; assembly: GCA_034769895.1. Classification (NCBI taxonomy): domain Eukaryota; kingdom Metazoa; phylum Arthropoda; class Insecta; order Hemiptera; family Cicadidae; genus Magicicada; species Magicicada septendecula. Next base: position 42,683,448 of record CM068373.1, on the reverse strand, counting down.
GTCCTGCACATAAGGTTGAACTTATGCAACTTATTCACAACGTCGTTGCTTGCATTATAAGACACACTGCAGCCCAGGTATTCAAATTTGCTAACTTGTTCCAGGACAGTAGTCTACCATCTATAACAATTTTTGCCCGTACGGGATTAGTTCCACAAAAAGCCATCACCTTGCCCTTAGGTGTGGATATTGGCAATCCAGAGTCTTAATACAAAGTTAATACAGAGTCTTAGTACATATTTAATATTTTGCTTATTAATAAATTTGTTTTTGGGGTTATAATCACAAACGGAAATAACACTGTTGCACACCACTATTCAAGAACTTTTTCTGATTAGCGCTTTCAAGCTTCACAGCTCATCATCAGATCGGAAATGTCTATTCACATTTCTGATGTGATACAATGCTGTACAGCTTGAAAGCGATAATCGGAAAAATTCTTTCTACAGTGGTGTGCAACAGTATTATATCCGTTTTTAATCTTTTATTGTTAAGGTTTCAGGTCTGATTCATGTAGAGCTGAAACTGAAGACGGCGTTGTAAACAACAATTTTATTATCGGGGTCCTACAGTCTACGCCGCATCCCGCATTTCGATCGCCATTTCTCCCTATCTTTCCAGTCGTCATCTTCAATAACTCGATCTCTCATTCTTTACCTAATTCCTGTTCTCCATTATGTTGTCAGTCTTCCTTTTCTTTTCCTGTTTTGTGGTGTGTAAGTCAATGCTTCCTTTGGCCATCGCTTCTCCTCCATCCTCATTACGTGACCATACCATACCAAATTTCTGGATTCTATTCTTTCTGCTGTTGCAATTACGCGCCCTGTTTTCCTTCTTATATTTTTGTTTCTAACATGTTGTATTCTAGAATTATTACACGCTCTTCTTAAGAAGTGCATTTCCACAGTTTCTATCATCTTGTTCTCTTTATCTGAAAGTTGCCAGCATTCGCAGCCATAAGTAAAAATGAGCTCCACAATAGTTCTGTAGATTGTCAGTTTAGTTAGAAGTTTCATTTTGTTCGACCAAAGTAATGAGTTTAGCAAACGACTAGCCTTTTTTTCCTGTTTTATCCTATTTTTGATGTCATTTTTTGTTGTTGCATCTTCTGAAATAATGCTTCCCGAATATTTAAATTAGCTACATTTTCCGATTTCATGGATTTGCAGAATTATTTCCATGTCCTGTCAGAATTGTTTCCTACCACAAAAGGGCTTAAACAAGGGTGCAGCTTGTCACCTACCCTGTTTAAATATTATATCCAAGAAGCCATCAGTAACTGGAGAAGAAAAACATCAGGAATGGTAATTCAAATGGATGAGCAGTGCTTAACAACTCTCCCATTTGCCGACGATCAGGTAATTACAGCGTGTGACGAGGACGACACAGACTATATATTTAGAAAATTGAAAGAGGAGTACGAGAAATGGGTCTAAACATAAACACTACTAAAATTAAAAAAAACACAATAAAAAATGTAAAGAGATAATCGAGGCTAATAGATGCACTTGGTGTGACCTTGAGTAGCAGGGATAGGCTATTATACCGTCTCATCTCTGTCTACCTCAATTATGCGTGCGTTACGTTGTAACCAATGCATTGGGTTCAATGTCGAGTACACAACTTTCTCATTCAAAGTATTTCCATTGCCAGTGAAATGCATAATTACGTAAACAGTCGGTTTCGTTTTTTGTGAGGTTTATTCACACGACTGCTTCTAAAAAAATATAAACACATCTGAAAAACTGGTTAGTGAGGACTCGATTAAAGCCATTCAATTTTCATCGCAATAACTATGTACAGGATATTTATTGCTATAATTATTTTCATTTTCTGTTTTTGTCTCTGACCTTCTATTCTCCGTCACCAGCTTATATCTTCTTACCGTATTACTCCATTGTGTTTTCCTCACTGCAGAAATTTCAAATTGAGGATTCCAGCCTCCCCCGCCTAGGCATCTATTCAGGGAACTACAAACCTGGTCGGCTCATGGCCAGCTGAACGAGAAAACTCCAGTGTGTTTTCCTCACTGCAGAAATTTCAAATTGAGGATTCCAGCCTCCCCCGCGTGGTCATCTATTCAGAGCGCTATAAATCTGGTCGGGTTGTGGCCTGCTGAAGGAGAAAACTCTAATTGACTTCGCCCACTGCTGCAATTTAAAATTACAGCCTTCAACGCATGGACATCTATTCACATGTAAATTGCACCATAACCTTGAGCTGATCTTGTAATCTCAGTTTTGGTGTTCGTATTTTTATATACTATCTGAATTATATATGAAACTTTGCTTTACTGAGTCCAAGTGACCCATCCATACAATATAGTCCCCTAAGTCGTTCCATCTTTGTCATTTTGATTATGGTCAAGTCTTGCAATATTTACTTTATAGTTTTTCACTGCTAGATAACGTACAAAAAATTTTCGAAAATTCAATTCCCATCTTCATCATCGTGACAATGACAAACATAGTAGTTGATAATTTTCAGTTAGCAGAATATTGAATAATATACCATTTCACTATTCTGACTATATGAAAATTGAAAAAAAAGTTCTCTAAAATATGTTTCAAGACAAAAAAAAAATCTGTGTGGTCTACAGACACTTAGTGTTTTGTCACCAAACATCATAAAACTTGTCACACTTTGCTTACTTATCACAATTAATCACTACAATAATTATAAGTGTTGTGCATTATAAATACGCATTATACATTAAAAGAAATATAATAATTCTGCTTTCTGTAAAATAACTCAATAAGACTAACTTTACAACCGTAACAGGCCTATTAAGAATAGGAAAAAATAAATTTTCCTGTAATCTATGCAATTTATTCATAGAGGATAATTCATTTGATGCAAATACGTTGAGATATCTGGGTAACATGATAGATAACGAAGGGTCCATAAACACGACAATACCTGACATGATACAAATAGGAAATAGGTCATATTATGTCAACAGCAGACTTTTAAGAAGCAAACTCGTTGGTCTGAACACAAAAATAAAAATACACGAGACACTTATCAGACCGATTGTTCTTATGGAGGCGAGACATGGACGCTGATAAAAACAAGGAACAAGAAACACTAAGGTTTAAAAGAAAGATCTTAAGACGTGTTTTATGGACCCGTTAAAGAAGATGACGAATGGAGAATCAGAAATAACCAAGAGATAGATAAGCTATTGTATCACGAAGACATTGTGAGGTTCATAAAGTCTCAACGAATACAATGGTTTGGTCACCTAGAGGGGATGGATGAGCAGCGTATGCTAAAGAATATTCTGAGGGCGCAAGTTTATAAAACCAGAAAGGGGAGCCCACCTAGGATACGATGGTTGGATGAGGCACTAGAAGATATCAGAGGATGTGAGGGGTTACGCTGAAATGGCAAATGGACAGGAGACTTTGGAGAAGATTAATGTAGGAAGCTTAAAAATTTTAATAGAGGTAACTTAAATGTAGCGAAAAAGAATGGTTTTCGATAGATATAAAAACACTTCTTCTTTATTTTTATTGTAGTGTATAACAATAAGCCTAAAGGTACCATACAATAAGGCTATGAACAATAAATACACCGCAATAGAAAATTGAGATTATAGGTACCATTAGTAAACAATAAGTGTGTGTTGTATATTATAAATACATCACATTATCATTACTTCTTCTTTATGTCACACGAAGAGAAGTAGGTACTATTTTCGGCAACAAAGCACACAATCACTTCGTAATCAAAAGACTTATGACGAAAACCGTTTTCACAATTGACTTGATTTCCGGACGACACGAAGTAGGCACATGTTTGTCAAATAAACAGTAGAAACGAGTTCAATGCTACGTTTACAAAGAAGACATTTGTATCATAGACAGGAAGTAACAACAGCCTCATTCATATTAATGTGACAGATGTGCGTACGCCCATTTTTATCAGCCCATACCGTTAACACGTGCCGGTACAGTTGACTCGTCAATGTCGTCTATATTCTGCATACTTGCAACTATGGTAATAAACATAATATAGCCTACAACTATAATTGTCGGTACGCAGCCAATAGTATTGAGAAATTCTTTCTTTATTCATTAGATGCTGTTTGTTATTATTTTTTTAATTTAAATAAAAATAGGGTTTGGCTTCTTACCCTTAAGGGAAATACCTCAAAGAATCGACCTTGCGAAGATGTATATATATTCACGGGTGGAGACAAGCCAGGACGACAACAGCAACAGCAGGTATCTTGGAGACGTCGCAGCCAGAACACAGTACAGGAGACACCATGAAGACTCTGGTGAGTACGCCTCTCTAAGATTTCGCTCTCACATCTCATTTCACAATGTACAATATTTTTCTTCACTTTGGCAACTTATAAAACATAATTCTTTAATAACTTTACTGTTTATTTAAATATACTTCTTCTAATAATTACGATAACTGTAAGAAACTCACAAGTTACAATTTAATAAAGTATGTCTTGTTAACCAGAAGTTGATTAGAGTAAGATACTTTTATTTACTTTTAGTTTATTTTACTGAAAAGTTAGTTTCCACCAGATAACAATTTATACTGATTTAAGTCAATTTTAAAACATTACTCCAGAATTATATAAGTGATAGGCGTTATCACTCTATCACGAGGCACCTCTGTTAAATGATAAGCTTCAAGCGTCAGTTATTTTGATTCTTAATTACAGAATTCCATATCGTCGTAGTTTTGTAAGTAACTTGTAAATATTTCTTACGGCTGTCAATATTATGAATAGTTCTTCAAATATTATCTATTTCTGCAAGTAAAATTATATTGTATTTTCACTTTGCGCGCTTCACTGATCACTGATCATAAACCTCTGATTTTTTTATCAGTGAAACGTGCTTATGGTGAAAATACAATATAGTTTTACTTGGAGAAGTAGTTAATATTTGAAGAACAAGTCATAATTTCATACCGATGTGCAAAAAAGTTGCATACAATTTCAGAAACTCTTAGACATATATTACAAAGTTTATCAAGTATAGAACGCCTGACAATTGCTTTTCTCATATTCTCAAATGCCATCATCTACGAAACAAAGTTTCCTTAATTGGCCAACATAGTTTTCTCAATTCGAACATACAGTTTCATAAACTTAACGATGTATATTCGACGGAAACTCTTAGACGTATATTACAAGTTTACCAAGTATAGAATGCCTGGCAATTGCTTTTCTCATATTCTATAATACTATTATTGTACATAAGAAACAACGTTTTTTTATAATTGGCTAACATACTCTTTTGAATTCGAACATTTCAAATCTTTTATTTTTTGAAATAAACAAGTTTTTAATCCTAAAGGGACAAAATGCAGTCCTAAAGATGTGAATCGGAGAACCAAAGAGAGTCATGAGTCTAATGTATTGTTATTCTTTAGTGATCCGATTTCATATTTGTACGAACGTATTGTCTAGTGGTTTTAACATTACTTTAGCATTCAGTTAAACAAGAAAGTATCCCCCTAACCATATTCTGTACATACCAGTTCTATTATCGTCTTCAGTGCCACTGAAAACAGACAATTGTCATGGGTTATCAGTTTTATGATACTCCGGCATGGTGCTAATAATATTAACACGCAAATAATAATAGTTATAATAATATTAACGGTGATAAATTGGTTACAAAAGTACAATTATTTTTGGTAACTACAGTGACGTTTTATCTTGTTCTTTGCTTATTTAAAACAAGAAACAGAAATATAAAATCTTCTGGCTTAGACAAGTATAAATATTGCAACAAACATACTAGTGCCAAACTGCTTATGCGACATAGCGTGTATTTCTCATAATATAACTATACCACTGGGCTCTTTATTAATACTATCAATAAGTCATTATTAGCAATAGATTTTTCTGTAATGTATTTGCATTAATTACTACCAACTTTCAATAAATTTAATGTAATTTTTTAAAGACAGCAAATAAATAACACGAGTGAGTATATTGCACACAGAATAAAATATTTTGTAATTGTGTTGTAATTCCAATTGATTTATGTAATTGAAAAATGTATCAAATTTTTAAAATTGAAAAATATATGTTTGTTAAACAAACTGTTATTTCATGAATTATTATTATAGCCCTTATTAACTTAATTATATTATATGAAATTACTTACAGTTTCATTTGTGTTTTAAATGTTTTATTTCAAAAATTTCTAGTAGATAGAAAAAAGTTTATTTTTCACAAACTATTTAGGCCTACTAAAATATTTTTATGGGTTCTTAACTTTTAAGTAAGTTTAAATTAAATAAAGTTGAAATCAAATAGTGTTTATGGCACTAATAAGCACATTAAAACAACTTTTTCAAGCCCGTTGTTACAAATACGAAATTACAAAAAGCCAGTATCTTAAATTTAAACAACATAATCGAAGCAATTTCTTTTATTTTATTTGTTATATACATGATCATATTTCTATAATGAATTCTAACGTTCAACTGAGGGCCACTAGAGCTTAAAATGGCTTGTTATTAATTGCGTATACCTTTTGTAATATATTTTTGACGTATACAACAAAGAGTCAATTTTTAACGAAAAGTCATTTGTTTCTATCTTACAAAATGTTTAGTTCTTTCAAGTGTGACATGCTAGTATAAAATATACTTTTTCCAGTATCACGTTGTATTTACACGAAACTTAGGTACAGATAGAAAGGTAGGAAAGTTGTTACAGAAACTACATTATATTATAATCTGATTTTTTGTGTACACACACACACACACACACAGGCACGGAAAACGCACTAATTCATTCACACAAGAATAAGAGCAAGCTCTCGCTTAGACGCACACGCTACAAGTGCTTTGTCAGCATATAGCCCTACTTGTTGTATCAAGGTGTAGATAAAATTGATGAACCCAAGGGTTATTCTTATACTTATACTTATAGGAATGAATATCCCTATATAATTGTAAAATGTAACGCATTAAAAATTAAAAAAAAAATATGTATATTACATATAATATTTATAACTAAATTTACCTCAAGATATACTTTTTTCCTTATTAGGAACATGTTTCGAGAGCTCCCGTGCTCTCATCTTCAGCCTTCAGATCCAAGGCAGCGGTATATGTAGCAGCGGTCTTCAGCCTTGCCATTCCGCAAAATGTCTATTGTAATTTTGTTTATTCCTGACGCTCATCAGACAAATGTATCAAAAAAAAGTTTCACTTTAAACGGTCTCAAGTTCCGCTTCTAAACAATTAAATATTTACTATTAAACACGACTTTAAGTATACCATACGAGTTTGCTTATCGTTTTCTGTTTTTCGGATTCTGGTATTCATAAAATTGTTACTTTACTCAGTTTCATAACGAATACTTCCCCTGTTCTTTACTATATTATTTGTTAGCTGTACAAATAACTGCTGTACAAAAAATAAACACACACAGCCGTCCAATATGTAAATAACTCTTCTTCCCTCCGTCTAATTTGGATAGTTTTACAGTTACCGTCCACACACTCATGTCAGTTTTCAGGTTCCCAAGACTTTCTGCTCTGACACTCCAATAGACGATAAAGTCACTTTGTTGGTTGCAACTTGGCGTTACCAGTTAGAATTATTTCATTTCCACACACTTTTCTTATCGTCACGATGACCACCGCCTTTCATGGACACATTTGTTACGATGTAACAACAGTGCCTGGATAATATTTGATTATATTTACCAAAGTAGGTAAATATACAAGTATTCTGTTATAGACCCAAGCTTCCTAGGTTTGGAGGCGGCCGTTGATAAATTAAAAATCGCATAGTGAAGTATAATGCAATAATGTAAACTTCATTTTTCACTGTTTATAACTATAGTAAATACTTTTGTCACATAGCCTCGGTTTATTAATTAAAGTATATTTAACTTTTTTCTGTAAATACAGTATTCAATAAGTGAAGACCTGTCATGCTCAGAGCTACCTAGACACTTTTATCGTTTGTTACTATTAGTATGGTAGGTCACACTGAACTAAGACAATTTACAGTTATATTTTCTTTATGTCTTTAAAACGCTCAAACAATATCAAAGGAGTTTCTCTCTAAGCATTTGTATACTAGAGCAAATACAGTACGCTCCCAGGTAGTTACGTTTACTTCATACAATAACATTAATGAAACTCGAATCGTAAGAAATAATAAACATTATTACAATAGTAGAGTAGTGTACAGATTATACAGTAGCAAAGCCCTTTACCACCCTGATACCGAAAATAATTTTAAAGTTCAAAAAATTAAGAGAAATCATTATTCTCATACGATTTGTATAGTATTTTCATCTCCTTCACAGTTTTTACACATTTTACACTGCTAACTGCTTAAACTTGGCTCGTCTCCCCTCTTTCTGTTTTCTACATTCACTCTATTTTAACATTTACGCCGTCTTGTTGTCTCTAATAATACAAATTATTTGTTGCCGTGTTTTTAAAAAATTGGATATAAGTGTAGCTGTGGTGGTATTACTTACACCTTATTTTATTTATTGTCTATCCTTTATGCACTCAAAGGGAGTACGAGATTAGCTATAATTGATAACAGGAAGCCATAGGTAAGTGGTTTCGTTCATACCATTTAATGCATTCGATACATTCATTTTGTTCATTATATAATTTGAAACCCTACACTTCATCATGTCCCACATCTGGAACAGTTTATTTTGCCATTACTAAATGTTTTTTTGAAAAGAAATTGCTTTAGATCATGGATTTTTTATATAAAATTGTTATAGTTGTATAAGTGGCAATAGATCGTACTACATTAAAAAATAATATTACATAACAACAATAAGATAAATATTTTTTTAATTGAAATTAAAAATTCATGCAGTGTAGGGTGTAGTGTTTTGGCATCCTAATCATTCTATTTGCTTTGGTAGTAGCACAAATTTTCACCAGCGCGCTACATGATTGTGTAATTTTCAGGTGTTAATCTTTTAGAGGCTTAAAATTCATTGATAGTGTGCGTGAATAACAGCAATGTTTTGTTTTGTTTTGCCCCAAGGTCGTATTCGCACTCGCCGTAGCAGCAATGTTGCAGCTGGTCGCCGGCTATTGGCCGGGACACTGGGCCGGACCCCTGGCCGCCCCCGTTGTGACGCCGGGCGGATTCCTCGCCGACACCCCGGAAGTGGCCGCCGCCAAAGCCGCTCACCTGGCCAAGCTGGCCGCCGCTGGAGCACCTGTACCGCCCGGCTACCTCGGAGTCTACGGTGTACCCGTCGTGACGCCTGCAGGATTCCTCGCTGACACGCCCGAAGTAGCCGCCGCCAGAGCCGCTCACCTGGCCGAACTCGCTAAGGCTGGCGGCGCGGCCTACGTCCCTTACGCTCCTGCATACGGCAATGATGGCGCCTACGTGCCTGACGCCAACGGATGGTAATCGACTATAGCCGCACGCAGTTACAAATATTCGTTCGTAAGCTGAAGACACTTTGTATAGAAAACTATTGGAGAAAACAAACGTTGTAAACAATTATTGTAAATTATAAATATGACCTAGGTTTTATATTTTTTTTTATAAATCTGCATTGCAAACGGAAATAAATCCGTAAACAAAATCCAAGGTATTTTTCTTTCATTCGTCATTAACCTACAATCTTAACTTAGTCAATTAAGTACATATTGGCGGCTGAAAGAAATGTTATGTTTCACATATTTGAATAATTTTTGGGTGTAACATTAACATAGAACAATCAGTTAGAATCAATGTAAATTTAATTAAAGAAGTCATCTTAAAGAAATAACTTTGACAAAGTATACATGATGTTCGGAACTACAGAAATTTACAAGACAAACACGAAGTTTTTTAAACTGCAGCTGACTTTTTTAAATTATTTAAAAATATTTGTTTCTATAACTGCCTACAAAAAATTTTAAGTTTTTGTAAACTGGAAGTATATGAAAAGCGTTTGTTTTCCTCCATAAATATTAGATAGCCTGTATATGATACAGAAAGAAGAAACTGTAATCAATCATCATCATCTAAAGGCCATGCTTTGTCGAGATAGCCACGTCTCTCTCTCTCTCTCTCTCTCTCTCTCACTCCATCACTGTCCTCTTTAAATCACAGACCGATAGGAAATTCATCTCCTTTTCCCATGTATTTGAAGAACGCTGCTCTTGGTCGTCCTCTTGGTTTTTCCTCAACACTTTTCCTTCAAAAATGTTACTTAAGAACTGATTGTGTTGGAACACGTGCCCGATCAATTTTGCCCTTTTTCTTCCAATCATTTTTAAAACTGATCTACCTTCGCTCATTTCTGCGAGAACTTGCTCATTACTCTTCTTATCCATCCAACTTGTCCTTGTCGTTCTCCTCCTCTAGACCCACATTACTTCCAACTACTTCCTTCCATTACTTCCGATTTCTTCCTTCCTATTTTGCCGAGAGTCCACGCCTCACGCTCATAAGCTAAGACACTCCACACAAATGTTTTGCGAAACATTTTCTTACTCCATACTTAAATGATTATCTTCTTCTCCTCTGCAAGGATTCGGTTATATAAACTTGTTCCGGCACCCATCTCATCCTCGGACGACCCACGTCTCTTCTACCAATGGCTTTATAGATCATTGCCGCTTTCAGCAATTGGTCCTCTGTCGTCCTTTGCAGACGATCCCACCATGGTCTTCTGTAAATTGAAATAATTACATTTATGTCCTTTACTTCAAGTTCTGCTCTGATATTTTAATTCCTTATTCTATCTTGCAATGTATAATTTAAAGTATTTCGAAAAACTGCCTTTCAGCACTCTGAATTTTGCCGCTGTCTTTCTTGTCATGGCCGACGCCTCTCTTTCTTTGCCAGGGTCCTACTGCCACAGTTTCCCAGACCTTATTCCGAGGCTGCTTTGGATACCACAAGTATTTCAAAGTTTTACCTGAACAGGTTCTGGCCTGTTGCACAACCTCCTACCAGGAGTATCAAAAACTCTTCTGTCAGGGTTACCATACCTTAGCCGAAAGGCCCCTGTTTTGGGGGCGCAGGAGATTCGCCCCTACCCTTCTCTTTTTGAGATAGGACTTAAATGAATATTTGTAAGTAAATTCCTTTTGTTCTGAACCGCCTGCTTTGCTAGAGCTGTTCTTCTGTTAATCTCTATCCCATATCTATTTTCACAAGTGATGATGCCTCTCACGTAGCAAAAATGTTCAATTTCTTTTATGAATTTGCTAACTGCTATAATTTTTTTATTGTTCGACTAAGCTTTTCGTCATTACTGACATCTTCAGGCCTTAAACAACGTGGTTTAAGACCACGGTTGTTTAAGACTTAAAGATGTCGGTAATGACGAAAAGCTTAGTCGAACAATAAAAAAATTATAACAGTTAGCAAATTCATAAAAGAAATAGTAAGGATGGCTGCTAATTTAAACAATACGAAGAATAAAAAATGTTCAACCTGTTCTAAAATTGTGTTACCCAATTTAATATCAAGGTTTACATTCTCTTTCTTCAGCCCTACCACTATTGTTTTTGTTTTATTCTTGTTAATCTTTAATTTAATTTCCCTAGGGTTTCAGACAAAATTTCTAACATTCTCTAAACCGTAATAACGTTAGAAAAACAGAATAGAAAGGAATCAGGACTGGAAAACGAATAAGTCCTTTCCCACGAGTCATTGGATGTTCAGTGCCGTAGCCCTTAGAACTTACGCCTGTTTCCCCAAAACAAGCAGACGGTAATGATAATGTGATATATTTATAATATACACACACTTATTGGTTACTAATGGTACCTATAATCTCAATCTTCTATTCTAGTGTATTCATCGTTCATAACCTAAAAATACTATACATTTATGATGTATAATAAAGTTTTAATTACTCAACACTCATAATTTCAATCGATTTCGGTCATAGACGGAATATCATGATGTCAGACGCTGTTCAATTGTAATTGAAACATTTAGTATAACGTCTTGTAAAACAAACGAATAACCGCCCAACGATACTGACCTACGCTTGCTCAAAACATCATTAAGACTTTGCCTCACTCGAGTACGGTGTCAATGATTAAACAAGCGAACAAGAAATTGCTGCACCGTGATCCAATTATACAAAATTACAAAATGATTAAGTTTTCTTAAGCACGAAAGTTCGCTAAAGTCAAATATTAAACATTAATTAAACAACAACGACTTAATAAGTTAAACGCCGCGTAATGAGAAGGCATTGAATAGAGTGGTGAGTGCCCATTAGTCGTGTCCGCCTTAAGCGTGTAAACCAGAGCCGATTAACCCATTAACGACTAAATTCATTTCAACCACTCTGACTTGTTTCTTACAGAGATAAATGAGTGTCACGGTAAATTTAATTCGCCATTTTTGTAGAATGTTTGTTTTGCCCGTTCGTTCTTTAATTACAACGCGATAAACACCTTAATAATTGTGTTTCGAAGTAATGTTTTTATTATGCGGTTACTCTTATTCGATGTTTCAATGACAATGACCAGTCAAAAAAACCGTTTAGCTCTTCTGGTAATAACGTTTTTTTTTGTACCGGCGATCTTAGGAACACATGCCAATTTCAATTCTTTATTCTTTGTTCTTTTCTTTTTCTCCGATATTCTTTCATCTCTTCAGTCCACTTAGAACCTGCGTTTTTCTCTTTCCTACCCTGGACTCATTACATTTTTAACACTTTTGCCCGAAAAACTTCTCTTTAAATTGCTTCTTCTGCGTGCATATTAATTTTTTTCTAAATCTTTTAGGAATTTTTTAATCCAACTTGACTTCTTCCCCCACAGATATCTGAAGATCTGCTTTATTGTCGTCCATTCTATATAAATGTCCAAAAAATAATAGTCTTATTTTTTCATTGTTTCTGTTATATTTTCTATACTTGGTATTCTTCATCATTACTTCTTAATTTCCAAGCTTCCGAAGTTTTTCGTGGGCCTAACATTTTCCTAATAATTCGTCTTTCCAATATTTCTAATTTGTCTAAATTATAATTCATATTAACGTTTATTATTATTTAACTGCTAAAAGAAATATACTGAATTTATTTTTAAAAATAATTATTTATGACATTGACCGTTAAGAAGCGATTAAAAAATAATTAAAATTGTTTAATTTGTTTAATAAAAGTTACACTTGAAATTGATCACAGTTGTTTCGTCTGTAAGGGCAGCTTAAGGGGGATTCAGTTTAGCCTTTTCCAGATATGCCTTTGGTCCACGTTTTGTTTTGAGATTCCTTTTACGTTCTCATCCAATAACATCTCTTCAGTTACGAACCAAATAAATATAAACAATTAATAAGTAAATAATTGTTAACACTAGCCAGGCTGTTAGGTCGTGGTCGACTGTTATTGTGGACAGACGTTTCGATCCCGCTATCGGAGACCATCTTCAGTGTCAGAAAATATTTGGTAAAGTGTTCGCCAGTTCACCCCGTTACTGAGGTAGAGACTACATGTTCGCTTATAATTAAATAATTAAATCGTTTAAAAATTTAGCATGCATTAATTATTCATTAAACAAACCTATGTACTATTTATCTTAAATAATAAGACATGAGCTTAAGGTTTCAACTTTACTCTACGAAAACTGATGTTTATTGTTAGAAATATGAAACTTTAAACAGATCTGTATAAAACTGAAGTCATTAATCCCATATTCAGATATTGACTACTGGTAGTGTTTTGTTTGTTAAAAAAAATTTCAAGACAGTAAAAAAATCATTTCTTATAAGTTACCTAACATAAAATTTAATATATTTTAAAATCAAGTTTTTACAATTTTATTAATATTCTTATTAATTACTTAACATTTTTTTATCGTTTATAATTTAATGAAGTGTATTTTGTAACACTAGTCAGAGATAATTCAAAGCGATAAACTGGTTCTTTGCTTTTTCTTTAAGAATTAAAATATCCTTGTATTTTCGATTTCCATTAACGTTTAGTTTTCCTCATTCTTCCCTAATGATTGAGTAATAAATCAAGATAAAAATTATTACTAATAGTGTGTATGTGTGTGTGTGTGTGTGTGTGGGAGGGGTGAATGTGTATGTGTGTGCATTGCCATAGAAGCCAATCCTCTTTTCTCACACACACGATCTGTATAAATTTACACAGCTCTACAACATGGAAGAATATATTTATAAACATTATTTAATGGAATTTGTCAAAAGGTCGTTCAGTTTCTTATTAAAATTATGTTGAGTGTTATTGTGACAGAAGCAAGCTGCGTTGCAAATGCCTTGATTCCGGTCATAGAAATTTGGCGAAATTCTGATGGATAAAAACAGATTAATGAAAAATGATGAAGATGACAAGCCGTCTAGGACGAAGTAAATTGAGAGATCTGAGAAAAGACCTAGCATATAGACACGCCAGCATGTAGAAAGCTGATTGTATTAAAACTAAAGAAATATCCTGTGACAAGGAATGAAGAAGAAGAAATTCGGTGCTTTCATGCAGGCACGAGCGTAATCTCTCTCTCTCTCTCTCTCTCACTCTCTCTCTCTCTCTCTCTCTCTCTCTCTCTCTCTCCCTCTTTCTCTCTCTCTCGCACACACACACGCCAGTGGCGTGTCTAGAATTTGGTCTTGAGGTCGTGTCACCTTCATGCTAATGAAAAAGCAAGATAAGACTAAATAATATTACAATTTTAAATGACTCAAAAACGTGTAATAACATACTGAAATCAATCCCATTAAAGCAATAAAACAATAAAAATAAGCGCTATTGAAACATTGTTTATAAGATACTTGCTGACTTAACTTATTTTCCTATACACGCAAAGGCTGTCTAATAAACTTGATTGTTTATTAAACCTAATATCGCAGAGCTAATTGTTCAAAAGGAGCTTCATTGTTCACAATAAACTGTTTGATATCATTAATATTATAACTTTGCAAGTTAAGAGAAGTTTGATTTAAATAAATTTTAATTAAAATATAAGAGTTTGTAACATATATACGGTTTGTTTTATTTCATAGCTATGACGGGGTCCCGGGGGTGGGGGGTCCGCGGACTGAAAATTTTGGGAACGACGGGTATAGATGGTGTAGATTGCACCGAGTTCTTTTGTGTTAAATATAAAGTAGGATAACGCGATATAAAACACACGAATTGTACGCATAGAAAGAGAGAGTGAGAAGGCGAGGCGATGTAACAGTACCCGGTGCAGGGCGGGGATGCCGCCGTCATGTGCGTAGTTATGTACCACACCATAACAGTACCACAACAACGCAAACGGTAACACCAAACAGGTTCTCCGCTGTCAAGGTGGTTCAGTCCGTCCGACCGTTGCATATTCCCCCGTCCCGTACTTCTTCACATTCCTGCTCTGGTACGCGCGCGCGCCCGCTCCCGCCCCAGCGCCCACGTGTCGCCGTAATTAGTCCGCGTAATAATAAAATTTCTGTCACGGTCTGTTTGGTGTATCCTGCACAGATTTCACCGGAGCGACGTATCGTACCGTTGTCTTTATCTATTTATACACAACCGTTACCCAACTCCAACGTTTCCTCTTGATCGGTAAGTTTCGAGCTGATAAGGAAAATAACAGCGATTTCGAAAATAATCAGCCGATTCATTTAGTTCGCTTGCAGCTGTTTCAGTAATCATTATCATCATCATCATCATCAACTGGAAGGATTAAACCAAGGATGATTTGACCAGGGATGTTACTTTTCCGGTCAGAATATGTTAATATTCTACCTATAATTTTGTTTGAAGTAGGCCTATAACTGTTACTTTCTTTCGTTTCATTAAAGGAACAAGGTACCCCTAGATATCAGTGAATCTCATAGTAATAAAAACGATTTTTTTTTTAATATATAAACACTTGGTAAGTTTCACAGATTTTATTTAACTCTGACAGCTGTTTCGACGCCTTAAGCCATTGTCAAAGAGATGAATGAAAGAATTTATATACCAAGTGTTATATATTTTTAAAAACCTTTGTATTAATATGTTTCACCAAGTGCCCAACGAGTCATCAATTATTATCGTGAAAAACGATTTTTATAATGAATGGAAGCAGGAGTGTTATTGATCATCATCATCATCATTATCATGTTCAAGGATTAAACCAAGGATGGTTTGTTCCAGTCTCAAACAGTCAAAGAATCTAGAGCTGGTCACTGCAGCACTTCCTCGGACGTTCCACACCTTTCCGTCTCCTCGGCTTCTAGTTCAACCGTTGTTTGGGGATGCGGCAGTCATCCATTCGGCAAAGATGTTCCCACAAATTGAGCCGATACTGGGCCATCCTGTCGAGTATACTTATAATATTCAGTTCCTGCCGTATATCTGTGTTTCTTCTACGATCTACATTTCAGTCGCTTCGATACGACTGGCCTGACCTTTAGTTAAAGGCCAATTCTCAGACCCATAAAAAGTTTGTGAAGCGCCATCACATTGTAGAATTTTAGACGTGTTTCTTTACTTGGTGATTTACGAGTTCGCCTGATGATCCCGCCCATAAGGTTGAACTTATGCAACTTATTCACAATGTCGTTGATTGTATTGTGAGACACATGTAGCCCAGGTATTCCAAACATCTGACTTGTTCCAGGACAGTACTATCTAGGCTATAACAATTTTTGCCCGTACAGGATCAGTTCCACAAAAAGCCATCACCTTGGCCTTAAGTGTGGATATTTGTAATCCACAGTCTTTGCAGATTCGACTTATGTTTCAATAATAAATAATTAAATGTTTACACTTTGAGCGATTCCGTTGACACGAACTGCAAAATTAAGTGAGTGTGAAACACGTTACCTTCAGTGGTAAGACGGTCACCCCCTCAATGTTGGCCCTTGATGGTCTCGAAGCGTCAGTAATTACGCCTTCAATTAAATGGATAAAATCACGGCGTGTCGTATTGCCTTATCTTGTGTGCAGAGCATTGCACCACTTTCGTGTGAAAAACCATGACCAACGTGGTATCATGAAAAAGTTGAGTGTCTGTAGAAGAGAGCATTCTCTTGATCACCAGTCACTAATGGGATGTTATAGATATAGAGTGGGTAATGTAATCCCAAAGTGGTTGGTAATCAATTTGGTAAGCAATTTAGTTGTATTCCAAATTGGAAATACAATACTAAATTCTTAGTTATAGAATTCATTTGCCCAAATGCACAATTGTTATGGTATACACAACAACAAATTAAGTTACGAAAAAAAACAAAGCTGGCCTACATCGTACATTATCCGCAAAGTAGTCATGTTAATTATCTTCGTCTGCGTTTTAACCTTCCCATTATGAAACATTATACCGTAATTCCTTTGTTCGTTCCATACTTCTTACCATCCTTTTTTTCTCCTGCATTATTTTTTTAAGCAACCTTCCGTCATCCGTCATGTGCAGGGTTTATAATAATTTTTTTTTGCTTCCTAATCTTTGCCTGTATTCTATATATAATAATTTCCTGCCGGGTGTAAGGAATTATTATACTTTTGGCTCTTGAGCATCGTGTTAAAAAATTATCAGGAATTTAACAATGAACGCTTAAAATCAGAATAACCGGTAAGTTTTGATTTTCAATTTACACAATAAACGTTCTCTCGTGGATTTTGACTATCGTTTTCGACTCCATTAATCGTAGTTGAACACAAAATGGCTTAACATAAAAATAAATGAAAAATGTATATGGTTGCTCAAAACGATAATTTAATCGCTTATTTGTGGAACGGTTGAATGAACAATTCCGCAAACGTAGGCTATTATTCTCTTGTTGCGGAATAATTCACAAACTAAGACTAGTTGTTGTTAGTACGGAGAACACTACCGGTATATTAACGTTAGTGAATTAAAGTCGTATAGTTTATGTTAACACGAAAGTGAAGTGAAGCGTCGACAATAAAAATGATCTGGGTTGTACACGGAGTACATAATGCAAATAGCTCCACTCGAGCGGGTTGCATAATTTAAAACTTCTCAGATAATTTGAAAAATTCAAAAAATCACTGTACCCCAAAGTAATGCCTTTTGGTCACATTCCTTGATGAAAGGAAATATCCAACCGCACCTCCGAGCAGTGGTGGATGGGCAACACCTACAGGTGGGTAACGCGGCTCTGGAGAGCGAGTGACAACCGGTATAAGCTGTCCCTCCTCTACTTGTCATTGTCAAGTAGAGGTTAGGGCACCCTCTTGGCCTTGGGCTGAGAAATTGTCCCTAAAGACGGATGACCTTCCATTGGTCAACGACGTAGGATATGGGTGGCAATGAGAAGCCACGACATTAAAGATCCTTATGGATATCTCAACACGGAAAACTGGTCTCTTTAGTCTGGTGAGACAGCCAGTTTATAGAAGCAGGGCTGGATGTTAAGCCTGAAGGTGGCAGCCCCACTATACGTCTTACCCTGCGATATACTAGTAACATATCCAGAGGACATATTCACTACTAAATTGCCTCAAATAAGGACTGGCTGGACGGATGGGAACATCTTTGCCTAATGGATGGCTGCCGCAACCTCAAACAACTCTCGAACTATAACCCGAGGGGACGGAGAGGTGTGGGACCTCTGAGGAAGCGCTGGAGTGACCAGCTCTAATCTTTGCCTATTTGAGACATAAAGAAATCATGCTTGGTTTAATCTGTGAAGATGATGATGATGATGATGATGATGATGATGATGATGATGATGATGATGATGATGATGATGATGATGAAAAAATCACTCTATTTTCTCTATTTTTTCTTCTGAATGACCTTCTCGGTACTAGAAACTGAGAACTATACGTAACATATTACAAAACACTATAAGCGCATAAATAGGTGGAACTGAAAAGGCACCCTCGTATAATGCATGTGATCACGAATAACAAACAATACATCAGATTCTAAGGAATATGAAAGGTCTAAGGAATAAACATAGCATTGGCAACCTCTACACTGGTCCCAGTCGTAATCGTAATTGCATACAATACAATACCGCTGCAAATTCTAGTCTTATCAATAACACACCTGCTCCAATGCATTACAAAATCGTTTTTGTTACTATGAGATTCACCGATAACTAGAGGCACCTTGTTCCTTTAATGAAACAAAAGAAAGTAACAATTATAGGAGGCCTACTTCAAACAAAATTGTAAAGAGAATCTCAGCGTTTTCTGACCGGAGAAGTAATGTTTAAAGCAGTGGGCATATTCGCAAGTCATGTTCACCGCAGCAGCGCCATCTGTTGTCGGCTTCCCGTATTAGTTCGTCAGTTGCACCAATAACTGAGAACCGGTTATGAGATCATAAATCCACAAGGCACTAGTAAAAACAAAACCGTATAATCTCATAGTACAGTCGTATAATTACGGACGTGGTGGCAATGATAATAAAATGTAATATGGCTGCCTTCGTTAAGGTAAACATGACATATTACAGTGGTCTGAGAAATGTAGTTTATCATTCTGAACCCACCTGTGTATGGGTCTGTATACACCTAACTGCTCTCAAGTGGACCAGTGAATGCTATCGCGTGCAAAACAAATAAAAAATTAACAGATGTCAAAAATTATCTTGTTCACAAGTCATTGATTTTAGAGCGCAGAGGTTTGTGATTGTTAATTTTGCCATAATCATCATCACCGTAGCTAACACTTTCATTTAGCATCTCCTCAGAGAAAGACTCGTCAGGAACGGGTCTCCAGAGAACTGCTGACCGCAATACTTAGACCTCTATTACACTAGCCAACTCACTGGCGAAAAAATTGTGGGGCATTGGGTTAAATGAGAACTATTACACTTACTACAATCGATTGCAAGACAGTTGCAAGCTATGCGACTCGTCGTGCAACAATTAGTTTCATGAACTCGATGTGGGGCATTGATTCAAGTGTACCTATTATACCATGGAACTGATAGCATACAATTAACCCGCGCACGCCTTCTGTAGACAACGAAAACATTTCATGACATGGGATCAAAACAACAGATACAATTTTTTACAAAATCGCCAATGTCTCGAAAACGAAAAAGAGGATTTTATGGAAACAAACACCAAAATGAAATTTGGAATTTTCTCTAATATTTCATTCGCTGACACTATATAGATATCTCTTATAAAATGGATTTTTTTGCATGCCGAAAATTACACAACACGCATATTAATAAAGAAATTTTATAACATAGGACCATCTTAATGAAGCTTGCTATCTTAAGACCCAGTAAGCCCCCTAAGCGTTTCGTACCTAACAGTTAATTGCAAAGCAACAGTTGCTTTTACAACACTCCTAAAAAGTTGTGCTGTCACCTCCGAGGCGTCCGTAGTCCCGAAACAAACTATACCTGCATTCACTGACTCTGCGGACTTTGTTCGTATACCTGTGCAGAGAACATTACTATATCCCGCTGTACTGGATCCCCAGTAGAAGTTATAAACCGGCTCGTTGATCGAGGCCCAGCCCTGCATAGAGACAGCGCCTCTGAGAATTACCAAGAAGAGGAACGGAAATGAGGATTGTAGATTCCCGTAGGCTGAGCTAACGCTCACATTTGATACCGCATAGGAAATCATACAGAATTACAAGCAAAGCACTTGTTGATTATGAGGAAGAGTTTCATAGTGTAAATATAAACATGCTGTCAAAAATAGTGTGTGATAAAGTATACACCGGCCATTTAATAAAAGTTAGAAAATAATACACGTCTCAACGTGGACATTAATAAACTATGGTCATAGAAAAATCTGGTGGTTCTGCAACAAATTGGGGTGTTTACAAAGGTGGAGCCCTTTTCCCATTTCGTTCTCATTTTAAATTTATTTAATGTCAAATACCTATTAACTATATTCTCATTCTTTCTCATACTAGTTAACATCCATAATGACGATCTTATTTAACAATGTAAGAAAACAGTGTAACATGGTCAAAAAGTGGGGACGGAAAATTATTTGAATGTTCTGTAGTATGCGGAAGATCTAACAATCTTATGGGAAAATGAGGGATGTATGCAGTTATCGTTGCATAAATTGGGGCAACTAGCGAAATTTTGTCACTAAATATGTGATACTATAAAAAAATTATGGCTTTTTGTTGGAGAGATATCTATGCGGATGACGTCATGTACCACTGTAGCTAGGCTAACGTTGGTTATGCCGCTAAGGTGGTGCAAGGTCAGCTCGCCCTTCTTCCGGACTGACTATCAATAATGAGAAATGCGAGGCGATTGCCGTTTCCCAATGGCAACCCCTCTCCCTCAACGCGAGCCGGATCGAATGGACACGGTCTCTGAATTGTTTGGGCATCATTCTTGACTGGCGCCTTAGCTTTACAAACCATGTCTCGCAGTGTCTCCAGAAAGCTCGCGGCGTCAAAACTAAGCTACTTCCCTCCCTATCACATCGAAGTTCAGTGCCTCAGCGCAGTAAACTCTGTATCTACTTGCTCTTTCTTAGAGCAACCCTGACTTATGCAGCGCCATCATTCTGGTCCCTTCTACAGCCCTACGTTGTTGCACGCTTGGAAGCTTTCCAATCCCGCATCCTCCGTTACATCTCCAATTCTTCATGGTATGTCAGAAATGACGTTATGAGACGAAAGTTTAAGGTTCCTTCCGTTGTGAGTTTGTGCGTTCTCTGGCATTCAAACTCTTCACACGAGCCTCTACCTCATCCTACCCACACATTCGCCGCCTAAGTACAGACGACGGCCCACCTCCACGAAAATTCAAACGCCCCCGAACCCTGCTCGATGACCCATAAGCATTCATCTGCCACCCTTACCACCGCCCTTGCGACGATTGACCACCCATGCTTCTCTCTCCCGATCGCTACAAGTGGAAAAACCTGTTCGTCTCCTTCTCGAACAAGAACAATAAAATGTTTCCACTCCGCTCCCTTCCCTCTTCACCTGGAAAAAACTGCGGTTCAGATCCACCTTAACAACAGCCTCCATCCCTCCCCGTAGTAGGACTCCATCCTAATCATGCACATGTCTATTCAGGTTTTCAGATGCATCAGGCAGTCATAGGGTTTACCCGGACATTGCAACCACTGGGGCAAGTCCAGCTTACCTGCTCCATGGTTGGTTTTGGTCTTGGTTGGAGAGATACTGTTCGGATTAAGGTGACTGGATGTTAGAGTAATTAAAGAAGCGTGCCGTTATAACCATTTAGGCTCGAATGTGTGTCATGTAGAGAATAAGGATATTCACAGGAATACGAACAATATAATTTGTGGCAATTTGACAATTGCAATCAACAATTAGGAAATCAAACAAATTAGGTAATTTGTGGTACAATCGACAGAACATTAGGGACTAGAATAAGATCAGACACAAAAATTAGGTTCTATAAATTATTTTATTAAAATAATTATACGATAGCGCAGATGTTTGGTCGCAATATTTGTGGTTTGTGTTGATACATTGTTTTTGTTTTTCGTAATGAATTTCGATCGAAGCGCTACTGTAATTGAACTTTCTACAAGTTTTTTAAGGGCCTGCTCTCACTAGGTTTCTTTAAAAAAAAAATACAATTAATATGTAGGTAAAAATATATTTAACTTACATAAAAAATAATACGTTTAATATCTTTACAAATGAGTTTATTTTTTCAATTACAAATAAGGTTTTAATTCCAGCTTTACTTTGAAAGTAAAAAAACAAAAATACTTTTACTAATAGTGTTTAACACGTGTAGGAATTATTTTCCAAGTCTTTTAATTTTTTAATGTTTAAGACATACGTATCAAAGAATAATATAACCTTTATAACTTAATTTGTTGGTACTAGGCAGACGTTTTTAGTTACGGCCGCTAAATAGCAGTGTCGACGAGTTTTTAATGTAATATAAAATACAGTATATTTTTACATATATTATTTACCATTCTTTAGAATAATATGAGTTTTAGTTGCTTAAAAGTAGAAAATAATGTTTTAAAATAATATATTACAGTTTTATGGACTAAATACTACTACTATTTATAGTAATAAAAAAGATAATAATAAAAATAATAATAATATAAAATAATAAATATTATTGATATCATGATTATACTACTTATAATTTTATTATCATTATCGTAGAACACAGAAGTATTCTCGTGCCAATAAATTCTATTGGCATATACAACAAAAATATCGGAATACAACAAAAGTACATGACTTCCATGTTCTAAGATTTATATTTAAAAGCATTTACTTGAATTCGTTTCGATAATTTCTAAAAAAGTATCGCCCACTCTCAAAGTATTTTCACTATTTATAGATATTTTCGTTATTATGGGGTAGTCTTTTAATAAAATGTTATTTTGGAGTCACTTTATCTATAAAAATTAGGTACTTTATTCTTATAAAGAAACTAACCTACGCATATAATCATCCGTCCTCCTCAACCGATCCCCACCATTAATGATATTTACACTTTCATAGAGTAATAGTTTTATTATATGTACTTCCTAAGGTATCTTATTTTTAAAATTCAGTATTCGTACTTTACTTGATTTCAGCACAAAAAATCACCCCCTCCCCTTTCAACTACTCACTCCATTTATAATTATCTCATTTACCATTTTACAGTGGATTAACATGACTTTATGTTCGGGGCACTTATTAAAATTAAGTACTTTACTCTTGTTAAAACACAAAACAATGCAGATAAACGACCTCTCCCTCCTAAACGAAAAACCTGATTGCCTGGCAAAAACATTGGTTTATTTTTAACAATTACCACTCTTTGGAAAAGTTTAAATGAATTAAGTACTCTCTTGTTAAACCGTAACACGTTACAGGTAAACTACCCCTCCCATTTAACTGATCTTCACCAAAATCAATAATAGGCCTTGAGTACTCTACAACTCGGGCATATACCCAAAAAATTATTTGATTCTGTTTCAATTTGCGTAAGTTATCGTTCCCCATAAAAAAAAATTCTACATACAGACACATAGACAGACAAACAGATACACACACACACAGATACTTTTTGAAAATGACTTTTCTTCATGTTTTAGAATAGTACAATCAGAATGAGCCCTTATCTCGTACACGATTTTTCTGGCGATTACCGTACTTCCATTTCCTTACAGAACATGGAAGTAAAAATGAACCTAGCAATTTTTAAAGAAGATAGGTAGGAGACTGGAAATTTTCATTACCTTTAGATAAATCACAAAAACCTATACCTTTAGGTAATAGTTCTTATAAAATGTTATAAAATTTTGAACAGACAACAAGTATAATTAAGAAAGTTGTGTTAGTGGTTATAATCACAAACAGAATTATTACTGTTGCTCACCACTATAGAAAATTATTTCAATTAGCACTTTCAAGCTTCTTAGCTCGTCGTCAGATCATTTCCGATCTGACGATGAGCTGAGAAGCTTGAAAGCGCTAATCGGAATAATTTTCTATAGTGGTGTGCAACAGTGATAATTCTGTTTGAAACAACAAGTAGTTCGGGATGAGGGATGTTCGTTACTCCCAGGGCACGGTGTTCACAACTGCTATAAAAGTAAATCTATTGCAACGAGCTAAATTAAAGGCAGTCTGTCACAAGAACTACTTGTAACACAGGGCAAAATATTTTCCTAGAGGAAAGCATTTTCCCGAGACAGCATGCATATTTATGATTTTATGTCTACACTGACTTGAAAACACGAACTCGAAAATTAGGACTATATTATTCATTTTAGCATTTTTAATTTAGGCATTATTGTTATAAATTTAGTTAATAAACCAATGAAGAAGTTAAGATTTTTAGTATTTATTGTAATCGTAATAACAAAAAAATAATAATATAGTAGAATAGTACTTTAGTTTTATTAAAGTAATTCTATCGTCTGTGATGATGCTGTGATCTGTGAAATATAAGTAGGACATACATGGTTCTAACTTGGACGCAAAAATCACTGTTACAACTGTCATAAACTGTAAGAAATTATGAGTCGTGTCGAACCAACAACACTTTACCTTCATCTCATTGGCCAGTGGTTTCAGACGTATTCGTGTGGACCCCGAAAGTTTATAAATCTGGGCGTCCAACGACCACTGTTCATGGTTACTGACTGCTGTAACTTTTTCAGTATTACAGCATTTGTTCAGATTTTATGCACTGAAGTGGGCCGTCGAAGGAACGGCCTAAACGTTTGCAACCAACAACTCTGTGCAACCCGACAAGCTATTCTCCTAATAAAACTGAAAGAAAGTTTGAATAATAGTAAGTTTACAGTACAAATAATTCAGTAGTTCAAACTCAACCTCGTTCTTCAATTTGATTTTGTTCTCACCTTGACAAGGTAGATCAAAACATGTCTTTGCTCTTCCTGTCTCTTAAGATTGGCAAGGAAATGTTTGGCAGTAGCAAATTCTTCAATTGGAAGTATGTTTAATCATGTAAGTAGATAGAATGTTCAAGACCTGGTGCTTTCATAAATGCCGCATTGTTTGTCACAGAGTTTCTAGCCAACTAACTATACCAACCAATTCCAAGGTTTTGTTTCGTTTCTGGAAGTCGTGAATTAACACTTGTTTAATTGGCTATTCTTTTGTTTGCAAATCAAAATCTTTATTCTTTATGCTCATTGGTATCATAGATGATAAAGTTAATGTCGCATGTTGATTACTTATTTCATCTTTAGCGCCATAACATTCAGGTCAAGAAAAGAAACAAATTGACATAAAACTACACAAGACATCTAGGAAATAATCATAAAACTGTAAACATTTGATTTTACTTCCATGTTCCGTAAGGAAATGGAAGTATGTGATCGCGAAAAAAATCGTGTTTGAGATAATGGCTGATTCAGATTTTACTACCATCAAAACATGAAGAAAAGTCATTTTCCGAAAAGCGTTTGAGTAAGTAAAATGTTTTCTATGGCGAATTAAACTGCTGAAAATTCAAACAGAATCAAATAATTTGTTGCATTAGTGCCCGTCTCGTAGGGGACTTAAGGACTACTGATTTTGCTGAAAATCGGTTAGGGGGATGGGGTAGTTTACTTGCAATGTTTCACCTTTTAACAAGTGTAAAGTACTTAATTTTGATAAATAAAGTATCCTGAAAAGAAGGTAGTAATAATCCACTGTAGAAATGTAGATGAAATATCTGTAAATGTAAAGGGTAATTTTTTGTATTGATGTTATAAATTTATTCGACCGAAAACTTATAAATTTCAATAAAATATTAACAATTGATATCGTTCCATGGTATGTCACCACGGATACGTAAACAAAATAATTTTTCGTTTTCAGAAATTCACAGATAACAAATTTTGGGTGGTATTCGCTTTCTTTCGCTTGTTTAAATAAAAGATAATTTAAACAAATTAATTCTTTCTTTTCTCAAAATATTAACAACTAGGTACAATTCGTATTTTGATTATCTTTCTCAGCGTTTTTACGAAAAGCATGCTGATATATTTGGTTTCGTTCTGAGTGTAGGCCTACATATAAAAATAATTTTATAATTAATTAGAACATGGAAGTCTTGTATGTTTATCCATACCGTTTTTTTCTATGGAAATATTCCATTTCAATTTGTCAAACAAAACTCGATTTACAAGGTGGGGGATTTTTTTAAAAAGAAATTATCGAACTGAATTCAAGTAAACAATTTTAAATATAAATCTTAGAACATGAAAGTCATGTATATCATGTCATGTCGTGAATGTCTTGTTCTTCATATCGATATTTTAAGTATGGATTATGGAAGGACGCACATACAAAACACAGGCTACCTCCTTTATACATTTCAGTTAATAATAATGACTGGTCAATGCGTATGTGAGTGTGTGTGTGTGTGTCTAACTCTCTGTCTGTCTATATGTTTATCTATCTGACTGTGTGTCCTATTGTGTCAAGATAATGGCTTGAATGACAGTAGTTTAAAATCGAAAACATTTTTATTCGCTAACAGATCACTTTTACCTCGTACAAACTTACGTATTTGTTGTATGAACAAAATATCCTTGTAACGCCGGCTTGCTTAATACGTTGTTTTTAATTTGACCTCAAGTATCAATAAAATAGTATGCGCGTTCTTACGCATGCAACACACACACACAAACAGATGGCTTTGAGAAAAAACTATTTGACCTTATTGTAACACGCCCAACCACTTCAAACGGATCTTTTGTATTTTCAAAGTTTCCTGTTTGGAGACAAACACAATGTTACGTGAACACCTCAACCACGTATATCCGCAATTTCAGACATGCGGTAGCAGCTTGTACGCCATCCGCCAGTCTTCGGGAATATGACTAGTGGTCCACCACAGATTAATAAAGTTCAATAGTCAGTCATGCAGCAAGGCTGGTGCATACTTTATAAGATTTAAATTCATCAGTCCACCATGGTGATGATTTTCTACGTACATTTATAGCATTGTAGAGTAGCTGAAAATCAGTCCATTGCTATTGGATCCACTCATTCACTGATTCCGCAAATTTTGTTTGACATATGTATATTGTTGTTGGTACCCAAGTCACTTTTATATTTATAAATTATCCGTCGTTTATTTATCACCGGAGATCCGTCGTTGACTTCGTTTTCAATTAAAATGACGCGTTTCGGAAGATATGTTCCATCTTCAGATACAAATCGCTCAGTTGAAGTTGTTAATTCTTAAAATCATAATTATCACTTTGTTCTTTCACAAGTTTGTATAGGTTCGCACCCTTTGAAGGCCGATCGGGTACTTTTGTTTTTATTCCGGCTGTGTAATATTTACACATTTTCCGGAGACAATGATTGCAGAAGTGATTGAATTCTCATCTTCCACTGCTGCTTACTCATACAAAGATCTTCTTCAATCTCTAGTTCCCTCAATATTGTCTGAATTTCTTCTATCCAGTTGATAAGCGGTCTTCCTCTTTTCCTTCTTCCTGGTGGGGACCATTTGATGACTATCCTTGGCAATCTTTCCTGTGCCAATATTTTCGTGTCTTCATAACATTGTAATTTTTTGTTTGGATAAAATCAACAATTGAATTTTTCACATTCATTCTGTCCTTAATGAATTCATTTCCAATGTTCTCAAGTCTGGATACTTTTTCCGAACGTCTCCAAAAGTCCATCTCTGCTGTCATTCATTTTGTTCATTTGTTTCAGATAATACAGCTATATCGAGGCTTCTACTTTCGAATTCGTTAAAAACTTTCCCTACTTTTTTCCTTAAACCTTGTATATTTCGTACTCCAATTCTCATAGTCCGTTTACGTAGCTTTTGTCGTTTACCTTTATTGAATCCATCCGACTGCAATCTATTTGGTTTTTTAACATTTTATTTTTTCCCAACGAACAGGGAGGTGGGGAGTTGGCCCATTGCATTGACCCCCAACTTGAAGGACCAGGCAATTTTCAATCATGATTTACTTCCTTTACCCTTTGATAAACCAATAACCAACTACGAGGGAGAAGCAGAAGCTGGTAGTTATGGTCCGCCCCGGGTATTTTATTTCCCCGGTACCCACCACATCTGGTGAGAATTCCCTTATCCGCCACCTAGGGAGGCGCTGATGGGAGACTATTCGTTCTGTTTAGTGGGTCAAAAAAAATATCACATCTCTCAATCCTTAACTTTTTTTATTAGCGGGGCTCCTACAGTCTATGCCGCATCCCGCATTTCGATCGCCATTTCTCCCTATCCTTCCAGTCATCATCTTTAATAGCTCGATCTCTCATGCTCAGTCCTTAACTACATTTTTCAAATTATAACGTGCTATAGGCGACGCGAATTTTTCAAGTAATTCGATTATGCATACAAACATCTGAATACAGACAATAGCAAGAGACCTGGCTCCGTGGTGAATAATTTATTATTGTACTGTACAGTTAAGTTATTGTATTACAACTTTGGAGTTATTGTTATTCAAAAGAAAACAATACACGCGGAACATATATTTTATTTTCTCTATGAAGAAAGACTAATTAAGACGTAGTAATTTGTTCAAGGCTAGTGTGTGCTAGATTATCAATTGAATGTTGCGTAACATATTCGCTAATTGGCTGAACAAAAAATGAATGGTGTTAATCAAATTTCAATAGATCCTTGTTTCCAGGTATCGTTTGTGGTTTCCAGGAACACGAAACTTGTACACGGACATGCATAGCGTAGGGTTACGTTTTGAACTCTTTGTTAAACCACTCCAAAAACTGGTTAAGAAGTACAAGTGCCATGATTACCATGATGTGTGTCATGTACATGTCATGCGTCACACTCATTACCCTCATTTCGAAGTCAGCACACATCACCTTCACAAAGTGCCACGGGACAACATCAACTGTGAAATTAAATAACAAGACTATCCCGGTAGCCGACTCTGTAAAATACTTGGTCATCCACCTAGACAAAAACTAACTTGGCGCAACCACATTTGGATGAAGAGAAAACAGTTGGACACCAAGCTTTCGCAAGCGTTATTGGCTCCTGGCCAGAAAATCATTACTGTCAATGCGAAACAAGCTGTTGGTGTACAACACTGTCTTCAAGCCTGTGTGGACATACGGCTTACAGCTTTGGGGAACTGCATCTAAATCCAATATCCCCATAATGGAATGGTTTGAGACCAAGGTGCTGAGTGCCATAATCAACGCACCGTGGTTCATCAGCAACAAAGACATCTATAGAGACCTGGACCTGCCCTCAGTCGGTGAAACCATTGCGATGTTCAGCGAAAGATATGTGAAACGGCTTGAAGAGCATACGAATCCTTTAGCCATAAATCTACTAGACAACAGCCTACAGACAAGACGTTTAAAGTTAACATTTCCTCAAGACTTACCTAGACTCTGACACTATAAATATATTATACATAATCTGTTACTTTTGAATAGTCATACAGAGAACTAGTCAATGGACTAGTTCTCTTCATGCCATGTATTCTATAAACAATTATGTTTATTGTTATGTATTAGCATATTGCATAAATAAACGTAAAAAAAGCATGTGTGTCATGCTAATGTCATGCGTTACCCTCATTAGCATGAAGTCTAACAAACACTTTGTTGTGGCTGCACACAACTCGGAATTTTCAAATGTAAGCAAATACCTTATTTCGAAGTCATTCATTTGGACTTAGGACTACAAACTTTTGTTTAATAAGATACTTGTACGTCTTCTCATCCATTGAAACTTACGGAGAAGGAATTTGTTTTAAAACTTCATGGTGAACCATGTCTATTTGTTTATACTACTTAAACCAAATAAGGTATACATAGACACACAGGCTCTCTCCGCATAAACGTTCCTCCGACTTCAGTAAGAAACCCCACTCAACAGTTAAGATAGTCCGCCTGGTCATTCATTGGAACTTACAGGGATGGAATTTATTTTAAAACATTATGAGAAAACATTTCTATAAGTTTATACTACTTAAAACAAATAAGATATTATAAATAGACACACAGGCTCTCTCCGCATAAACGTTCCTCCGACGTCAGTAAGAAATCCCTTTTAACACTTAAGATGGTCCGCCTGCTCATCCAGTGGAACTTACAAGGATGGAATTTATTTTTTGTTGGGGAAACATGGGGAAATATTTCTATTTGTTTATACTACTTAAAAGGAAATAAAATATTATACATAGACACACAGGCTCTCTCCGCGTAAACGTTCCTCCGACTTCAGTAAGAAACCCCCTTTCAACAGTTAACACAGTCCTTCTAATTTTATTAACAACATTCCAGACTTGCGAACCATAGACTTCAAAAATTAAGAACCATAGTTATGTAGTATTCCTTTTCTTATAATTCTCTTGTTTTACAACCCGATGGTTGTTCTGAATTAATGCTAACTTTGATCTTAAAGTGACTCATAATGCATTTATTAAGGAAATATTTATTGTTTTGATATGGGTGCGTCAGCTAAATCCGGACAAAACAAACAGTTTATTAAAACAATAATACGTAGAACAATAATATTTAATCATTTATTATTCATATAAAACAATAATATTTATTCGATATAACCAACGTTTGCTGTGATCACTTCCTCGATCCTTGTTCTGAAGCGCCAGCACGCTCTCTTCAACTGCTCCTTGTCTAAATCCGCGAACGCTGCCTCAATACTGGCCTGAAGGGTTACCACGTTGGGGTGCCTGGACTTGTTAGACACCCTTTCAATAACGCCCCAAACGTAACAATCAAGGAGGTTTAAATCAGGACTATTGGGAGGCCAGAATTCCTTAGACCAGAATGCGTCTACGTTATCGGAAAGCCAGTTCTGCACTAAATGGCTTGTGTGAGCAGGTGCACCGTCCTGAAAGATGTACGGTCTCCCGGAGGCCACAGTCTCCATCCATGGCTTCACTACAGTTCTCAGAATATGGAGGTAAACGTCCATCGTGATGGTTTCTCCCTTTCTAAAGAAATGTGGCGACATGACGTCACCCTCACTGGAGACGACGCTTAAGATGTGAACACTGGCCGGAAACTTCGTCCTGGCTACTACAGGGATATCATCGGGATCATGCGCGAGCCAACGGTCGTTCCTTCGGTTCACTTTTGCATCAACAGTAAAAATCTTTTCATCAGAAAAAACCTGAGACGACCCTCAGCTTCGTGCTTCAATGAACAAAGAAGCAAATTGCAGTGGGCAACTCTCTTGACCTTGGCAGCCTCAGACAGCATTTGTCGTACCTTGAGCACATAAGACGTGTATCTCAGGTCCTTTTCTGCGATTCGACGCATGGTGGCCTCGCTCACCCCAAGTGTGATGGACAATTTACGAAGCGGCACCCCTGGGTCTTCTGAAATGAGCTCTTGATTCCTTTGGACGACAGTTGGGACCCTAGCAGTCTTCTCTGTTGAATGGCTTTGCCTGGCAGGGTTCGCGGAACCTTCTCGGACTTCTCCGCGTCTGCATACTTTTGCGCGATGTCGTAAACGGTCGATCGCGTGTACCCGAAAAAATGAATAATTTCGGTCGGCGAACGCCTGGCGCGAAGCGCTTCATTTACTGCCGCTCGTCGATTATATTCCGGACTCGATTTCACAGACTCACCCATTTTGAGGTTATGCGCGCCTTACACATACAGCTGGCTTACCTAAACGCCAACAATCGACTACTGCTAAAGTCAAATGTGGCGGGAAATTCAAATTGAATTTTGTCCGGATTTAGCTGACGCACCTTTATGTGATCATTCTAATCCTTCAGTCAGCTATCTGACACTACTTAACTACAATCTTCTTCTTCTTCTTCTTCTTCTTCTTCTTCTTCTTCTTCTTCTTCTTCTTCTTCTTCTTCTTCTTCTTCTTTTCTTCTTCTTCTTCTTCTTCTTCTTCTTCTTCTTCTTCTTCTCTTCTTCTTCTTCTTTAACACTACAGACCAACGTGAGTTCTCGCTTCCGACACCAGTCCTCTATCCATTTCCATGTCAGTTTACATATACATCCGTTCTCCTGAAATCTACTATCACATCATCCAACCATCTTATCCTAGGTCTGCCCCTCTTTCTACTTTTATAGACTTGTGCCCTAAGGATTTTCTTTGGCATACGCTGATCATCCATCTGCCCTAGGTGAGCTAATCTATTATGAATCTTACAATTGCCTCATGATTCAATTGGCTTATCTATCTCCTCCTTATTTCCATTCGCATTTTCTTTAACCGGGCCATAAACAAGTCTGAAGTTCTTATTTTCAGAACGTCTTAGTGTGTCTCGTCCTTCTACAATCTGATTATCTGCAAAATATTAACTTATTCGTAAATAGGAAAACCTAAATTAACCCATTCACAGTATGTTTAACAGTATGTAAGTTTCTGTGGTACACAGTTTGTTTCTTAAAGTTTACGTCCGACAACGTACAATTTATATCAATGAAGACTAGATCTTGAATCTATGAGAACGTTTAACGCCATTGCTTGACGTTTGATGTGGTAATCACGCTGCCTTGTACTTTAGGGTTAGCGATCGATTTGTCAAAGTTTTGTAGCACATTCAGGAAGGTTCACAAGGCACAGCACAGTTTTGTAATGATATCGAATGTATGTCAACAAATTTAATAACACTAACTATGGAAATAGGCTTTCCATGTTGCCTATTTAAAGGATTGCCCTGTAAATGATATAAATAGAGCAACTTCGACTCCACTTTCTTCTTCTTCTTCTTCTTCTTCTTCTTCTTCTTCTTCTTCTTCTTCTTCTTCTTCTTCTTCTTCTTCTTCTTCTTCTTCTTCATCTTCTTCTTACAATAGTTACTACATACAATTGCATCCATACTCTTCTAAAGTAGATTTTGTCTGATCTTTTTGTGATATATTAAAATAGATACAAGAAAACCATAAATATTTCCTTACTTTCGAGGCTAATTCAATAAACAAGAATTTTTCATCGTTTTGAAAATAATAATTCTGCAAACTAAATTTGTAATAAATTATTGCCTGAAGATTATTTTACTGTCGACATATTCATAGTATTCAGAAATAACACGCAGCACCTTAGATCAGACTAATTCTATTTCCTGAACATATAAAAAACAATTGTTTTTATTTGCGGTCAAAACGTCCTACCACGTTGTCCGATGCGAAACCTCTATTGTTGTCTGTCGTTGCAGTTTCCATCATGTAGTCTCCTATCGCTCATTGATCTTCTTATGCCCTCTATCCAAGTTTTCTTGAGCCCCCTTTTCTTTCTGTACTCTCTAGGTATGCATCTCATTGTTTTCTTTGGTAGTCAGTCTTGTACAGTTCTTTGTACGTCTTCGTACCAGATTAGTTGTTTTTCTTCAGTGCAATCGATGATTGTCTTTTGTACACCCATTTCTTCTTTGATCGTTTCATTTTGTATTCTCTCTAGCCTTGACGTTCTAGCAGCTCGTCTCAAAGCATTCATTTCTGTAGCTGTTAACTTTCTTTTTACCTGTTCCTTTATTCTCCATTTTTCGGATCCGTACATCAACGTGCTTTTAATCATACTATCATATATTCTATTTTTTATTCCTTTTTTTCCAATGTATGTGCTTCATAGAATCCCACTCAATGATCAAATTATTTGTTCTCTTTTCTTTATTCTTGATTTTATTTCAACATCAACTGTTCCTTCTTCATTAAAGTTTGTACTTTCTTCCTATGTATTTGTAGCTGTTGTAGTTTTTTTTACACGTTCGTTGTTTTCTAATATTAAATCTGTTGTTTCTTTTCCGACACACAGATACTGACCTTTTTTTATGTCAAATTTGTTTAGGCTTAAATGATCAAAATACACTGTCACTTAAAGTATCGCAGACAAAAAAGAAATAAGTTACGTTAAGTACACTATTTAAGATAATCGATGTAGAAATGAAAACCTTTGGACTAAACTTAATCAGTTCTCTGTATGCAGTTTTACCACAGAGAGCAGAACAAATAACGCTGATGAATTATACACCAGTTTACATTATCAAATTCTAGCGTGTAGAGTTACAGGTAAATGGGACATTGTAAGGCTGAGCATTGCAATTTAAAAAGACATATGATATGTAAAAATCGCTAAAAATTTTGCACAGAATTCCTATAAATTGAC
The DNA here is from genome assembly GCA_034769895.1 of Magicicada septendecula. Classification (NCBI taxonomy): domain Eukaryota; kingdom Metazoa; phylum Arthropoda; class Insecta; order Hemiptera; family Cicadidae; genus Magicicada; species Magicicada septendecula. Next base: position 42,649,031 of record CM068373.1, on the reverse strand, counting down.
GACGGTGATGATGAATCATGGAGATATCCTACTAAATAAATCATCATCATCATCATCATATTCAAGGATTAATCCAAGGATGGTTTGTTCCGGTCTCAAATAGCCAAAGATTACAGCTGGTCACTCCAGCGCTTCCTCGGACGTCCCACACCTCTTCGTCGCCTCGGCTTATAGTTCTATAGTTGTTTGGGGATGGGATGCGGCAATCATCCATTCGGCAAAGATGTTTCCACCAATTCAGCCGATACTGGGCGATCCTGTCGAGTATACTCATAATATTCAGTTCCTACCGTATATCTGTGTTTCTTCTATGATCATGGAGAGTATACCCTGCCACGTGCCTGAGAAATATCATTTCAGCCGTTTTGAAGCGACTAGCCTGGCCTTTCGTTAAAGTCCAATTCTCCGACCCATAAAGAAGTGTGGAAAGAGTCATCACCTTGTAGAATTTTAGGCGTGTTCCTTTACTTGCTGACTTAAGGGTTCGCCTGATGGTCCCGCACATAAGGTTGAACTTACGCAACTTGTTCACCACTTCGTTGCTTGCATTATAAGACACACTGTAGCCCAGGTATTCAAAATTGCTAACTTGTTCCAGGAGAGTACCATCTATAACAATTTTTACCCGTAAGATATCAGTTCCACGAAAAGCCGTCACCTTGGTTTTAAGTGTGGATATTTGCAATTTAGAGTCTTTGCAAATTCTATTTAACAAATATATACCCATCTGCAATCTGCTTTCAGAGTCCGACAGAATAGCCTGATTGTCCGCAAACAACAAAGTGTCAGTTGTAGAGTGACATTCAAAATAAATGTTCACAAAATAGATTTTCGGCAGAAACATAAAACGGTTGTATGGTGTGATAGAAGATCTCAGAAGAATGGATGTGAGGGGTTACACTGAGATGGCAATGGACAAGAGACTTTGTAGAAGTTTGGTGTAGAAGCCAGGACTCACGTTGGGCTGTAGTGCTGAAGAAGAAAAAGAAGAAGAAGAAAAAGAAGAAGAAGAAGAAGAAGAAGAAGAAGAAGAAGAAGAAGAAGAAGAAGAAGAAGAAGAAGAAGAAGAAGAAGAAGAAGAAGAGGAGGAGGCACTGTGTAAATGACTTCAGTTACATTTATTCACACATTAATTTGGTGCCGTGGTCTTACAAACATATTCGAAGGTCAAGACAATTAAATTCTTCAAACTGCTACAAATAGATACATAATTACTTTGACGTTTCTAATAATGTATAATTTACTCGCTGCCACGCATACCTTCAATAACGGAACTGAACACGACAAACAAAAGACAGAAAATTATTATTTTTTTAATGATTTGCAATGTCTTTTTTTGTTCTGTGTTACTAATCAGCACACTTTGGTATCCGACCCTTGAAATAAAGCATATTTTGCTAACTACATTTAGAAGTGGCCAAGGCCGCGGTATTGATTTTCCTTTCTTCTTATTCTTTAACCGTGGCACTAATCAGTCACTCGCGGCTACTTGTTGTTATCAAGTAATAAAAAATGTATTCAACTTTTTTTTTACTAACACAGCTCTGAAACTTGATCGTAGAAGGAAGGAGTGTGTGTGTGTGTGTGTGTGTGTGTGTGTGTGTGTGTGTGTGTGTGTGTGTGTGTGTGTGTGTGTGTCATTCGTGCGATTATTTACGCCTTTATAAATTCTTGCTTTTACCGTTTTGTCCCTCAAACCCTTCCCACTGACCTCCCTCTTTTCTCTTTCCACTTTATTCTCCTATGTCCAGTATTGTTTGCTATGAAAATACAAATATTCTTTTAAAAGGTATCGTTATCATAAAACATAAGTTTATCTATATTTATTGTTCCATTGTTACATTCGTCAGTAATGTAATGTACATATCGTGGAAAAGAAAGCACAAGATTGTTTACGCGAATTACCTTCTTCTTCATCTTCTTCTTCTTCTTCTTCTTCTTCTTCTTCTTCTTCTTCTTCTTCTTCTTCTTCTTCTTCTTCTTCTTCTTCTTCTTCTTCTTCTTCTTCTTCTTCTTCAGCACTACAGCCCAACGTGAGTCCCGGCTTCTAACACCAAACTTCTACAATGTCTCTTGTACATTGCCATCTCAGTGTAACCTCTCACATCCATTCTTCTGAGACCTTCTATCACACCATCCAACCGTCTTATCCTACGACGGCTCCTCTTTCTGCTTTAATAGACTTGCGCCCTCAGGATTTTCTTTGGCATGCACTGATCATATATCCGCTCTAGTTCACCTACCCATTGTATTAGTTGAATCTTGCAGTGTCCTCATGATTCAATATCTCTATCTCCTGGTTATTTCTTATTCCCAATTCGTCAGCTTCTTTAACCGGGCCATTAACACGTCCTATGATATTTCTTTCAAACCTTTTTAGTGTTTCTAGTTCCTTTTTTATCAGTGTTCATGTCTCGCCTCCATAAGTAACAACCGGTCTGATAAGTAAACGTGAAGAATGTACTGAAAGTATATGTAGAATGTACTGTAAGTGAAGCTGTAGGTTAAAACTAAAAACGTATTTTGCACGTGTCTTAAATAGCCTTCAAAAAGATTTTTGTCTGTTATCATCATCAGGTCCATCATATTGAAGACTAAAAATTAATGTTGTCTTTATCTTTCGGTTGTGTGGAGCTTTAGTACGTTAGCTCCATTACAATCTGAAGTTTCGTTCATGAAATTGTGAACGTCTTGCGCGGCGTTATGTTATAGGCTAATAGGGACTGTGAAAAAACTCACTTAACTGTACATGGACATTATAAATCACAATTAGAAAAGCGTCGGGTGATAACAATGGAATTCGATTATAAAAATCTTCGTTACAACGATAAGAGAAGATAACATTTTTAGTAACGGCGAAAGCTTAAAGAATTATCTTTTCATAGTTACAGTGTAATGCGCGGGCGCGTGTATTGGCTACGATTCACACAAGGGCGTAATGTAAATATTTAAAAAATATTTTTAAATATAAAGGGGACTTGTGTTCAATCCAGGGTAGGAGAGAGAAAAACGCAGGTTGGTGGACTTAAGACAGGAAGAAGAGACACAGTGAAAAGATGAAAGAATATTGGAGAAAAAGAAAAGAATTGGAATTGGCATGTGGTCCTTAGATGGCCGATACAAATAAAAAAGAGGAAATAGTAATGTTTCTTTCCCTTCCGGCACTTTTGTTCGTGAATGACCTGCATCGTAGGTTTTATGTAATGAAACCAAGTATTTTGGGGTAAATTTGGCAAGTGTTCTTATTGAAGCTCTAAATCCTAACATAGTAATTAATCCGGTTCGGTTGCATAGTAGATATGATAACACGAGCTGAATGCAAATGTAGTTTGCCTGTGTTGCTGATTGAATGGTATAAGATCACTAAAGATTGTATAAGCTGTATTTAATTTAGCGGATTAACATAAAACAAATCGCGATGGTCAGCTGTTGATGAGTAGACTAACAATTAACGGGCGATCGTACGGTTAAATATTTCGTGATCGGAAATTTAATAAAACTTTATTAGGCGCTAGTGCGACTGAAAAAACTGGACAAACAGTCTAAAACAAGGGGCAGAGAGAGAGAGAGAGAGAGAGAGAGAGAGAGAGAGAGAGAGAGAGAGAGAGACTGAGACTACAAAAGAAAGCGTGGGAAGGAGAATGAGAATTGGTGAGTAACGGAAGTTGAATGAAGTAATGGTATCGTTTGAAGAAGTGGTGCGGTTGAAAACCAAGCTTGTCTAGACTGCAGCAAATTCTTCCGTCAAGGACGTCAAGCCGCTTCATGAACCATTAAGCATGTTGATATTGTTCGTTTAAAAATTATAAATAAAATTCAAAAAATTGATTTACATTGACGCTACTGATTGAACCTCATTGGTCACTAACAGAATGTGTATCAGTAAACGATAATGTCTCATATATATTGAGATAAACAATGGAAGAAAATTTTAAAAAAAAGACGGAATGCTCTGTACAAACAGCTGAGTCACTTGCTCACATGTTCTAATGAAATTTTATAATTTCACCTAGTTAGAAATGCTGAACCTCAACGTGCATTACTATCTTTTTATATATTGGATTCGAATAACACATTTTGATGTAAGCGGATGTGTTTCCCTTTTTATTATTGTACCAATTGCATAATAATATTTAAATATTCTTTAATTTTTTCATCGTCCTTGCCTTTTAATCGTCTCTCTTTACGATCACGCTAGGTAGTCTTATTACTCAACTAACGAACTTAGAAATTCCGCAAAGTCCTTACAGTCCTATGTTCTTACATCAATAGGGAACTCCTCCATGGCAGGATACTCACATCCATCGAACGTCATCCTTTCAATTTGTATAGATTGTGCCTTTCAAGATTCAGGCTTACTTGTATAGTGATAGTGATAATTCATTTATTTAAACGAATTTTTTTATTGCACATGAGTGGTTATCGTCTAAGGCAGCGTTTCCCAAATGCCGGGTCGCGACCCGGTACCGGGTCAAGAAAGCAAGATGCAGGGTCGCAGAAAAATTTTACGAAAGTTACGAAAATACGTTATTTAAAAAAATAATCTAATTAAAATAAGCGCCTAATAAAGTCACTAGATATACATCTATATCAAGTGACTAATAATACATAATTGGGTCTGTATGTAATTAAATACATAAGTACATAAAAGTACAGAAAACCTGAAAAATTCGCAACGTTTTACTGATTAACTGATTTTTTAAATAGGAGCAAGAAATACATAGTTTAAAATAGCTAAAAAAAAACACAAGAAAATCTAACCACGCGTAACACTGGACAGTAACGTGGAATGAAAATGGCCTTTTTTTAATTTTTTTTTTTTTTAGTTTTGTAATAGTGGGGAAAAGTTGCCTTTTAGGTTCAAAAAGAAGAAACAAAAATTTGGTTGCTATACTACAACATCTTGAGGTGCCGCAATAAGCTTAAAATTTGTAACAAAATTAAAAAATTGAAAAATTATAAACTTTGATAAACTATTTTTTATGGTTTTCTCGTACATATAATGTTACAAAAGATAGTTTGTAAATACGTATATAAGCATTAGAATTGGAAAAAATTATTAATTACAAAATATAATAATAATAAAAAAATAATTTTTAATGTCAAAAAGTTTGTATTTTTGCTAATTTTGAAACTTTTGCGAACATTTTGGTTGTAGTAAATAGGGTTAAATAGTAGTAAATAAGGTTGAAATAAAAGCTCGTCAAATCAATTATATATTTTTTTTATTAGAGCACACGTAAAAAAATATCATAATACACTTTTAAAGACATTGAAAGTTCATTTTTTATGATTTAAAAAACCCTTAATAATTACAAATGTTACAGCTGCAAAATGTTTGTTTCTACTTCATTGACACAATAAACTGTTTTTTTGTATCAAATTTTGGCATGTTCTCACGTGAGTCAATTTTTGCTCTTATATATCCTCCTCTTGCGATTGAACCACAGACATTTTGAGCCGATTCGGTCACCAGTTTCACAGCTCTTTCCACTGCTTGCGTCTGACAAGGAAGCCGGGGAAAGTCGATAAGCGGGTCCACTTTACTATTTGGTTGAGCTTCAGATGTCTTCCGTATAAAGTCTTTGAGAGAGTCAATGGAAACATGTTTTACCAAGGGGGGTTCAGTTACGTCATTTTCAGCCCATGAGATCATGTCGATGTAATCCTTTGCGTCAAAGTTTATCTTTGGAACTTTAAACTTCCTGACTCCGCCTCTACTTTCTGTTCTTGCTTTTAAAACACGTCGTAAACCAAGTTCTCTTACATTTTTGCGCTCGTCACATAGCATGGACAAAAGGAGATTTTCTGCAGCAGCAAAGTACCCATTTCTTTGAATAACCGGGTCTAGAACGTTCTTGAAATCATCAGAGAGATAGCGTGAATATGAGATAAGCTTAAACAGATGTTTGGAACCATAAGTACATGAAGGTTTTAACTTAACGTTAAACCACACAGGTGCATACACTTTCACAATGTACTCAGCCAGAGTCTTAAGGTTTTCAGTTGGATTTTCAGTTGCCACATATAATCTAAGTATACGGTTTGCTAATGTAAGCCACCTGGAGTGAGCAAGTTTTCCAGGATTTCTTAAAGATAAATCTAGTGAGCAATTTCCACTTGATACAGCGATACACATATCCAATAAATACTTCTGATCTGTACTTAAATCATTTATGTTCTCCAAAAGAGGAAGGTTATTTTCAATTGGCAAGAAAGTAACCACAGGAAGATTAGCACAGTTTTCCAGCTGCTGACCTATTTCGCCTTTAAACTCATTGGGTTCCTTCGTTTTACCATCAAAATGACAAAAAAGATGTCGCAAAGGTAGCTCATTTCCATGGAACAAACAAACTAACCATTGTAAAGGTCTTCCTATTTCATTTTCCATCAAAGAAATCACACAATTATTATGTCCAGTGTTTACAACGGTTCCATCACACCCAATAGCAGTAAAGTTCAAAAGTTGTTCGTTGTGTTCTCTATCTTCAAGAAACTCCAGTATACTGTCTGCTATGTCTTTTCCAGTGCTAGATTTAGGTGTTACGTGGCCTAAAAACTTTGAGTTTGGTTCCTCTATTAGTGAAATGTGCTCTTCTGAAATAACTTTTTTGTACAACTTAATTACTTTCTTTTCTTGATGCAATATGTTTTTATCAATAGTTAAACTATTGATGCAATGCAATAGTTAAACTGTTTTTATCTTTCTATTCATATTAAAACACCTACTTGAAACTTTTTATTGCATAATCGAGACACGTAAAATTCTTTGAAAAAGTTACAAGAAGTGTGTTTTTATAAAACTTTACAGCTCTTGCGGCACCTCAAGACATAATCCAAAAAGTTAAAAAAAAATTGTATGTCTTTTTTGATATAAAAACTGCTTTTTTGACAGTATTTGAAATAAAAAAAAATTTTTTGACAACTTCTTAAAAAAACTTAAAAATGTAGCGAAAATTGCAATTTTATGAAAATTTATCGTCCTTGCGGCACCTCAAGACGTGCTCCAATATTTTTCATATCTTTTTTCTATCTTATCTACACCAAAAGGCAACTTTTCCGCGCTATTACAAATTAAAAATCCAAACTTGATTTTTTCGTTCCTGTGCAGTGATCACGTTTGTGTACTTCCCTCAGCGTTTCCACTATAACCTCTTATTAATAAATACGTGTTCGGCGTTTGACAGTTTAGTTCTTATTTTCATGCGTGTATTCTCACTCTCAGTGATCATTTGTTAGTTATTAGTTCAGTTACTACCTACATTTTTGTATTTATTACATACTATTACATCTAATTTATCAATGGATAAATGGTTAATAAAACAACAAAAAAACAATGTGCCGGTTAGAACCGATAAACAATCAAATGATGTGCAGACTAAAACAATTTTTGTGTGTGATACTAACAATAAACAGTTAAGTGACAGTCAGCCAAGCACGAGTTCTGAGAGTGGCACTAATAAACGGCCGCTTGATGTGTTAACCACTACACATGCAAAAAAGACGAAAACGACCTGGATCCGACAGTATTTTGATGATTATATAAAATTTGGTTTCATGAAAGGTGCTGATGAAAACCCACTGTGTGTTACCTGTTGTACGGCACTATCAAATGAGTCCATGAAACCTTCAAAATTGAAGCGCCACTTAGAATTAACACACCCGACCTACATTAACAAGCCGATAGATTTCTTTATAAATAAAAAGAAAGAATTCATAGCTAGCAAGAAGACTATGACTTCGAATTTTTCTCAAGGTGCTTTGTCTGAAAATCTAGTTATGGCTTCTTATGAAATATCCCAATTAATTGCTGAAACTGGGTATCCTCATACAGTTGCGGAAAAGTTAATAGTTCCAGCAATGAAAATATTGGCATCTCGAATTGTGATAAAAAACAGCAAAACAGCATAAATATGTTGTCTCTCTCCAATAACACAGTGAAGCGTAGAATTGTGGAAATAGCAGATAATCTCGAGGAAACTGTTGTAGGTCGCTTAAAACGGTGCAGTTTTTTTCTCTCTTCAATTCGATGAAAGTACAGACATATCGGACAATGCCAATTTAATGTGTTTTGTGAGATATGACTTTGAGTATACATCTAATGAAGAATTTCTATTTTGCAAACCATTAAATACAAGAACAACAGCAGAAGAAATTTTTAACTTGATTGACACTTACATCAATCGAAATGACATTGACTGGAAAAATGCGTGGGACTGAGCAGCGATGGTGCCCGCGCAATGGCAGGCGTCCGTACGGGGCTTTTTCCAAAAATAAAAGCCATGGCACCAGAATGTGTATGGGTGCATTGCAGCATACACAGAGAAGCTTTGGTCATAAAAAAAATGCCATTGCTTTTGCAAACTGCTATGCAAGAGTGTATAAAAATTATAAATTTTATAAAACATCGTCCCCTGAATTCCAGGTTATTCACTGCATTATGTAAAGAAATGGGTAGTGAACATAAACATCTTCGTTACAAGGCAACAATGTTACTGTATTCAAAGTGCAAGAGAAGATGGAAGCTGCGATGAAAAAGCTCAGTTTGTGGATCCATCGTGTGGAAGCAGGAAATTATAATGCTTTTATCAAGCTAACTGAAGTGCAAAAAGAGTACAATATTACTTCCATGCCTGATGAAATTTCAAGTGCTCTCAAGGAACACCTGATAGGATTGCGTACGAATCTGAAAGAATATTTTCCTCCAATTAATCGCAACAAAGCATGGATAAGAAACCCTTTCACAATTAATATAGAATCAGAAACGGAATTATTGGATTCAGATATTGAATCCATAATTGAACTGTCTTGTGATACAGCACTTAAAGACAGTTTTGACAAAATACCATTGATGGATTTTTAGCTATCCTGTCGCCAAGAGTATCCATTTTTGGCACAAAAGGGAATAAAGTTTCTAATGCCTTTTGTCACAACTTACAAGAGTGAAACAGCCTTCTCAACACTTGTTTTTCTAAAAAATAAATACAGAAACCGATTAGATGTCGAACCCGATTTAAGAATAAAGTTGTCATCTTTTTCTGAAGACCTGAAATTTCTAGTTGACGAGAAACAGCATCAAACTTCCCATTATCAATTTTTTATTGTTTTACTGTAATTTTACATTTTTGTTACTTTAATAAGAAATGAAAAATCTTTGAAAAATAAAATTTGTTTCATTTTACCAATAAGGCAAAAAAATTTTTACTGAATCACGAAGGAAAAATATTAAAATATCCGGGTCACGAAAAAAAGTTTGGGAAACGCTGCTCCAGGTCAGTGTTTCCCAAAAGCATAATTTGCCAGGTCGCGAAGTTAAAATGTTGAAATAACCGGGTCACGAAAAAGAAAGTTTGGGAAACGCTGGTCTAAGGGATCGAATGCGTAATGAACATGTAAGGTCCGAACTTGGTATATTACCCATCAACGATAAGATAGGAGAACAAAAGCAGTAGTGGATGGGTCACATCTATAGAACGGACTGACAGAGACTAGTAAAGCGCGCTGTAGACTACAAACCTGTTGGCAGAACATCTGTGGGTAGGCCCTGGAAGAGATGGTTGCAGTGAAGACGGAACAGGCTGTAAGCCTAAACCGTGAAGTGGCAACGAGGACGACGATTATTAATTTATTGATATGAAAATGTTCATGAAATTTACATGAAATTGTTCAAAATAAGTTTGTATTAACCAATTAATTTTATTTTAGGGGCAAAAATAAAATTTCCTGCATTCGTTTTTCTTTAGAAAACAAAATGCCCTGCTTTTAAAAATTTGTCTGCTAACCCTTGGTGACGAGGGGGGGAACCTTTCCGATTATATATGTTTAGTGTGTACTAGCAGTATCAGAATTAACATTAATGTTAATACTTCAACAGGTGGTTTATGACAAAGCGTTACAAAAAATATCAGCGCTCCAGTTACAGTAGCATGTGTGGTATTTAATTCATATAGGTGTGTTTTATCAAGGACAGCGGCACACCAAGATGTAAACACTTTTACCTGCCACAACATTGACAAAGAAACTGTGTTTTATAAGGCCATCGACTTTGCGTGCGTGTTTACATATTTTTGCTCAACACAAAACAGTTATGGTTCAGTTATCGCGTTCTCTTACATATAATTCCTTTAATCTGCAATATGTGTTTGCTAATTTGCCAACTGGTTTAACTAATCACAAGTGCCAAAGATTGTTATCGTTTTATGCACAATGTTTAGAAACAGCGTTTCATATACAGTGTTTTAGAAACCTATTATATTTGGTTAAATATAATTTATTTACCTTTATCTAGATGATAGAATTTAAGGAAAAGATTGGTCAAATGATATGTGTGGAGCATTGCTTTATATGGTGCTGAGACATGGACACTGAGGAAGGAGGATGATAAATGATTAGAAGCACTTGAGATGTGGGTTTTGGCGAGCAATGGAAAAAGTGAGGTGAGTTGATAAAGTAAGGAATGATGAAGTTTTAAGAAGAATAGAGGAAGAGAGAAGAATCCTGAAGGTAGTAGAAAATAGAAAAAGGAATTAGTTAGGTCATTGTATAAGAAGAGACTGCTTGCTTACAACTGAAATGGAGGGTGTCATAGAAGGAGAAAAAAGAAGAGGGCGTAGAAGAATGAAGTTAATAGATAGCATTAAAATCAGAGGGTGTTACGAAGAAACGAAAGTACTGGTATGCGGTAGAACAGCTTGGAGAGCTTTTACCATTTGAAGACCTGCCTTAAGGCAGAACACCAAATAAAAAATCTAGATGATCTCCACAAAAATTGGAAACAACAATCCCGTGACGGTATTAGAATCCACCGAAATAAAAGCTTGAAAACCATTCTCTCCGCGAATAACCAAGCTATATTCGCCACTTCAGAAGACGATCTCCAGCGGGCTATATACATCTTACATAAAATAGAAAAAAAGAATATAACTGTAACATATCTGAATCAAAGACAGAAGTAATGGCTTTTATAGGAGATGAACCGGACCAAAATATGCATAGACAACACGTGCATAGAACAAGTAAGACATTTCAACAATCTTGGACGTGACATTACTTATAATTAAGATAGAGGTATAGAAAATAAAGTGACGAATTTCACAAGAATGTGTGGAACGATTTGGAGAACGTTGAGAAATAAATGTGGAAAATAAATCCAAATAAAATTTTATAAAACAATGGCAATACCTACACTACTGTATGGTTCTGAAACTTGTGTCATAAAGAAAAAAGATAAACAGAAGATACAAACATCAGAAGTGAAATTTCTGAGATAATTTAAAAGGTGTAATAGACTAGATCATATAAGAAGTGATTTAGATATTTTTGCAGTTAACGAAAGGATTAAATAATACAGAAGAATGGAAGAAAGTAAAATACCGAAGATAGCGAAAGATTACAACCCCAGAGCCAGAAGAAAAGTTGGTATACCTAAGAAAAGGTGAACTGTGGAATAGGAACCGGCCGCTAAAGCGTAAAACCGTTAAGAAGATGGTGATGACGACAAGGTCTTAACGCACTGATAAGGTGTACTGTACGTCAGTACTTTCATTGTACTGACGTACAATGCATTAGTCAGTTCATTGTACGTCAGTGCATTAGTCCTTATTATACTGAAGATGGCCTCCAGAGTTGAGCCACAAACGTTTGTTCGAGTTAACAACCTTTCGAGAGGAAGAAAATGGAAGACCACGCCCTTACAGGCCAGATAGTAGTTTTAATCACTTTGACGCAGGTCATGAACACCTAAGGAACAGATGGAAACAATTTATTTACTTTACATTTAATTCAGTTTTGCTGTCCTCAACTTGCCTGGGGTGTTTTAAATGTTGTATATTCATATATAGTGGAACTCGCGAATAACGAGCTCGCTTATAACGATAAGTCGGATGTAACGAGCAAAAGTACGAGATTTGTATGGTTATGTATCTTAGTAATCAAAATTAAACTCGCTTTAAACGAGTAGGACCGGATTAGAGACTTGGTTATCACAAACATTTTATAGCAAGGCTTGTTCGTGGGTTAAGGTCTAACAAAAGTCCGTGACGGTACAACATTTTAAACATTCGTTTAAAATCATTAATGCAATTTACTGAAACTAATAATGTAAGTGAAATAATGTTTCGTATACAGTGTTTTAGAAATCTCTTATATTTAGTTAAATATAATTTGTTTACCTGATAAATGCACTGACAAGGACTTAACGCACTGACAAGCTGTATGCTGTTGTACTGACTTACACCTTGCCAGTGCGTTAGTCCTTATTACAATTAACTTTTTTAATTAAACTTTTTTAATGTTAATTAAATTCTGTTTGCGAAATATAATTTTGACGATTCCATTTAGAACAAAGAACAAAAAGACAAATAAATTAGAGTGAATTTTCTTGTAATTTAAAAATAAATATTGTACACGTGTCATGGAAAGTTTTGCGTTTTTTTGTCAGATGTTATTTTTACTATATTAATTCGTGAATGCACTATACGCCAATATTCAGCAAAGAATGTTACCATATAAAAAATGTTTTTAAAGTCTAAATTTCACTTTTAAGCGTAGAATGTCAAACATGTCAACATTTTATTGTGCAAAACCTCTTCTATAGTATCCATTTTTTTTTTTTTTGCGTGTTCGATAATTACGGTAGACAAATTTAGGCGAGCACCCGGTTTTAACGAGCACATTTGTCTGGTCCCTTGAATCACGTTATAAGCAAGTTCCTCTGTACTTTATCGCTACGTTTCTGCGTTTTTCTTCGCCTCTGTAATGCCTTTTCCGCTAGAGAGTAGTTGCCGTGACCTCAACCCACAGACGCACCCACGCTTTCTCACAAGAATTACTGAAAACTGAACGATCCCTACGAACCGATCCTTTCCATGAGTCATCAGTCCTTCTCATAATTCCCATACTATCTCTCGAAGGTATCCTTCGACCCAACGTCCGCTCTCCTTGGTCTGAAAAGTCCCTTCGATGAAGACTACTCTCTTAATTCCATTCGTATTTTCATCGCCCAGTACTCAAAGTTTTACCAGAGAATTTATCACTCCATTTCTAGTTGCCTGAAGACACATCCTCTTTCCTAGAACCGGGCTAGTTTATCCGTCTATTTTTCAGATGTTTAACAACATAGAGATATTATTATCATCCATTCTCTTCTGTCGGTAGCTATCCTCTTCCAGGAACGCACTTTCAGTATTTCTTTCGCATCCTCATCCACCGCGTCCTCCCATCTTACGACGAGATATACGACCAATAATAGAAGCAGTAGATTGGAGATGCATTCGAAATGCTGAAAGTGATGATATATTGCAGCGGGAAGATTTAGTGCGCTTTATAAAGGCGAGATGGATAAGCTGGCTGGGATATGTGAAGAGAATACCACAGAAGACACTACCCAAGCAAGTGCTGTGGCAATACCATTTGCTCAAGAAAATGCAAACATGGAAGAAAGAAGAAGGGGCAGATCCAGAAGGCTATGGATACATGAGGAGGAGGAAGACTTAGAAGAATGTGCGCAGAAAACTGGAGGAACGTTGCAGCAGAGAGAGAGAGAGAGAGAGAGAGAGAGAGAGAGAGAGAGAGAGAACTGGAGGCGAATGGTGGCGTAAGCCAAGGCCATTCCGGCCTGTAGAGCTCCGGAAGAAGAAGCCCGGAAACTAATAAAAGTAGTGGTGAGGGATATCTCAACTGCACTGTACTATGCCATGAATATCCTACTTAATAATTATTCTAAAATATCAGGCACACAGAGAATTATGCACAATTAACCCTTTCTTACAACTAAAAAAGAGGACATAGCCGAGAAAATATGGATAGTTACACAATTCACATTGTTTTGTTGCTGTATAGCATTTTTCAATAAAAAACACAGGTTAGACGAGTCCAAAGGTATAATATCGTTATGGATAACCATACATGACTTCCATGTTCTAAGATTTATATTTAAAAAAGTTTACTCGAATTCGGTTCGATAATTTCTAAAAAATTATCGCCCACCCTCAAAAACGTTTTACACTATTTATAGATATTTTTGCTATTATGGGGTAGTCGTTTAATATAATGTTATTATCGAGTCACTTTATCTATAAAAATTAGGTACTTTATTCTTATAAAGACACTGAACTACGTAGATAATCATCTCTCTTCGTCAACCGATCCCCACCATCAATGATATTTACACTTTCATAGAGTATTAGTTTATCATGTGTAATTGCTAAGATATCTTATCCTTCATAATTATACATCCGTACTTTACTTGATTTCAGCACAGAAATTTTCAAAATAATCACCCCCTCCCCGTGAAACTACAATTTTACAGTGGATTAATATGACTTTATTTTGGGGGATATATTTATTAAAATTAAGTACTTTACTCTTGGTAAAACACAAAACAATGCAGGTAAACTACGCCTCCCTCCTAACCGAACAACCTGGTTGCCTGGCAACAAAATTATTTTATTTTTAACAATTACCATTGTTTGAAAACTTTTAAATGAATGTTTAAGCACTTTACTCTTGTTAAAACATAAAACGTTGCAGGTAAACTACCCCTCCCCCTTAACCGATCTTCACCAATATCAATAGGCTTTGAGTCCTCTATAATTACGGCACATATGCAAAAAATTATTTGATTCTATTTGAATTTCCGTCAGTTATCGTTTGCCATAAAAAATCCTACCCATGCACACACAGACACTTTTCGAAAAATAACTTTTCTTCATGTTTTGAGGGTAGTACAATCAGAATGAGCCCTTATCTCGAACAAGATTTTTTCGCGATCATTATACTTCCATTTCCTTACGGAACGTGGAAGTAATAATACGCTTTTCACGAAGTCTAAAATGTAGCAAATTAGGAACACAATTAAAAAAAACAAAAACAAATCGTATCGTGTGGCGTAACGGAACAACCGACCAGCCAAACCAATTGCAGGTCGTGAGCATGCTTCATACGGCAAAATTGCTCGTGCGGTTTAACATTGAATATCCTCTAAACAGGTAAAATGCAAATAAAAAAAACTTGTATTGTCGGCAAACAGCTTAAGGGTATGCGTTAGCCATGGGGTGTGGACATGGGAAGTGGCAACGTCCTTCAGTGTTTCATATATATATGCGTTACTGGTGCATTGTAATGGTCACAGGTCTCCTAGCACGTTAGCTGACTTCAAAACACATCATGAAGGTCTTGGTAAGTCACTTCTCTTCACATGCCTCACTTCTCACGTAAACACTCATTACACACACTCCGCTATAACATTAATATCGTAGACAGCATTAGAGCAACATATACCATAGGTATACTAAACATATATAAATCGAATAACTCTTATGTAAATGGTATACGCTTATCGATTATATGTATTTCCTATAATACATTACAAATTGTATAAAAGTGAATACTGCTCTTCCCTCCCTCTCTCTCACACACACACACACACATTCGCATGCGCCCGTATGCGTGGTGTAACCGACATAAAAGTAACTTTAATAATACCATTTATTTACTAATAATACCTGTTATTATATACGTATTATACATATACATGTATTATATAATTTGTTATAAGAAATAAATTTATAACATATTAGTAACTTACGACTAATAATATCAAAATGTATTTTATTGACGTCAGTTGATGTACTGGTGAAATGTTTGTCAAGAATTTTAACTTATACACTAAATTTTTCGTTTATCTCTAAAAAAATTAATTCATTTTTCATTAAGCTTTATTTATGTAAACTGTATTAATTAATTTGAAGTAAAGACATTTATATACAATCAGTTAGTTCGTGTTTCTTGGCATCCTCTGCCATGAATATTCCATTTTACTTCGCTGTATTCTGTAATCTTCTCCTAACACAGGCTTATACAAATCCACGACATACAAGCAGTATGTAAAGCTAATCTGATAGAGTTAAATGATTTTGGTTACAGCAGAAATAAGGTTAAAAAACAAACTTTTTTATTGTTAAGAATTTAATTTCTAACAAAAGTGGAATTGATAAAAAACGAATAATTTTTCACTGATTAAAAATATAATTCAATTCATATTCTACATATGAATGTCCTTAGAAATCTTTTGTTGTTATCACAAAATTTGTGACAAAAATACTTATTTTTTTTTAGGATTTCGATTCTTCATTGTTTAGACTAATTGCACGGAAAAATACATGCCAGATAATCACAACATAATAATCGAGCCAATGAAAACAATTAAACATGTACTTTATACATTAAAAGTACTATATGGTAATTAATTCAATAGTCATTAAACAAATTAGTTGAATAATCATAGATCCTAATGTACATACAGTTTGTTAAAGCAGTGAAGTAAATTAATTTATCAATTACGTTTTCTAATTTCTCACAGTTTAGGGTTAACGTACAGTAGCTCTTGATTCGATAAACTCTGAATGCTTCTTTAAGCTTGTTCCATAAGTTAATTTTAATTTGATTCGTGCTTAAAAGAATTATCCTGTATTCTTTTTTAATATAAAAGAATTCAAGTTTAGGTTTTGCAATCTCATATAAAATAAGTTTTTTATTAAACTGGTCGTTTCCAATTATAAGTAGAAAATTAGGATAATTTTTTGAAAAAATTAGCAAAAACCTAAGAGGATATGGTTTTATTATATACATTTAAATTGAATGCAACTCTTTTAAATTAAAATATTATTATAATCAGTGTCCCTTATGACAGAAATAACATTAGATGTGTACTATTTGTATAAGTATGTAAATATTTATTTAGTTAAATTTAGTCTGACATACTGAATTATTGGCTACATTTTTTATTCGATTTGGAATTAATCATAGACATATTAATACGAGTAATCATAGACATAATACACCTCGTATGTACATAGCTAATTTAATGATCACATGTGTAACACTGAGATTATAGCGTAATTCTGCTGCATTAATATATAATTCAATTATTATTTAGTAATTGATTTTATTATAAATATTCAGCAACACAATGATAATGCGATGCATAAAGACTTAAATGTTTGTACATACTTAATAATGTCGAAAATTTTTTAATAACATTTCTTAATATTTTCTATGAGAAAATATGGTGCGAGTTGTACACTGTTAGAAGCTTATGTCAAGTTCACGTTTTTTGGAACGTAATTCACACGTTTGCCACTTAAAATGTAACTTGTTTAGTCCGCAAATGCAATTGCACGTTAAAGGGCAAACAAACGTAACTTGAGTGTTCATATCTAATTTATTATAGAACCATTAGTACGACACCCTGATAATTTGTACTATTGTTTTCTGTTTGCATTGTATGTGACAAATCTGTATTCTTTCTTTCCTTGATTTTTGGTCACGAATGAAAACTTTTGCTTACAACTATTCGTATCGTTTCGATTGATTTAGTAAAATCGATAATATTATGATACTCCTCGAGCTGCTGTGTAAATGAAATTGTAGGCTTAGAAACGCTAAACGCTTAACATGGTGAATACACAAATATCGATAGGCCTATATTTGTGTCATTTCATAACATTGACATTGTGTAACATTATACATTTCAAAAACAAAGTACACAAATACCTTAGAAAACAATATTATCTTGTCCGTCTATAGATTAGTATTATATCTTTTATCTTAGTATTATATCTATAATCTTTTCATTATAATGATTAAGAAGTCTTAATTTTTAACGTTGTTAAATTTTGATTTTACTATTTTTTACAAATTGTTACGTCTTTTCATAGAGTTGGACACCTGTAGAAGTGAACTAAATAATACATATACTCCTGTTTTCAATATTCCCATATTTTTGTACCCTCATTACTGTTTCATTTTTTCTTGGCAAAATAGTATTTCTAATCGTAAACATAATGAGAACGCTTCTACAAGATAGTATACTGCACGTAGCGGGCCTACAAGTAGAGACAGTAATTGTCTTCTTCTCCTCTTCAAGGATTAGGTTATATAAACCTATTCCGGCACCCATCTCATCCTCGGACGACCCACAACACTTCTACCAATGGCTTTATAGTTCAGTGCCGCATTTGGCAATTGATCGTCTGTCAAACTTTGCAGATGATCCCACAATTGTCTTCTGTAAATTGAAGTAATTTCATTTATGTCCTTTACCTCGAGTTCTGCTCTGATATCTTCATTCCTTATTCAATCTTGTAATGTATAATTTTACGTTTTTCTAAGAAACTCCATTTCAGCACTCTGAATCTTGCCGCGTTCCTTTTTTGTCATGACCCACGCCTCAGTCGCATATGTGAATGTGGGTACTGCAATTGTCTTATAAAATTTAATCCTTGTGCTGTGTGTTGTTTTATTTTTAAGATTCTATGAATTGTACCTGAAATATGCCAAAATGTATTTATCTTCTCTCTTGTATCATATTCAGATTCATAGCTTACTGAACTGCCGAGACATTTGAAACGACTCACTTCTTCTAAAATGCTGTTGTTAATAACTATCTTAGTCGTCACTGGATATTTAACTTTAAAGGCCATGGTTTTGGTCTTTCTTACTGAAATTGTCAGTGAGTACTCTCTTGCCATTTCTTGTAATTGAAACATAGCTCCATTGTAAATCATCCTCATTTTCTTGAATAAGAACTATGCCATCCGCATATAGCAGGGAACCCATACAAATTGATTTGTTAAGCTGTATTTCCGTGACACTCTGGATTTCCATGCTCTCAACATGTCGTCAATGTATATATTAAATAAGGTTAGGGAAACACAGCAGCCCTGCCTAACTCCATTATTTAATGGAACGTCACTTGAGAGCCTATATTAATTGTAAAACTGTAAAAGTAATGAGACGGCAAATTAATTGTCAAACCATATAGACGTTGTGATATATACGTATATTATACATGAGTATAGGTGAACATGAGTAACGTTAATGGTTTAACGTGAAAAACCCGCAGCACACAAGTCAAGGCCAACAATTGTACAAGTGGCTACTACAGCGTGCACTGAACACCGTCATTACACAAGAATGTAATTGATTCATTAAGTTAGCTGTCTCGCTACTTGTCCGGTGTTATTCACTTCATTATCCGCTAATACGCTAATGTTTATTAAATATCGACTAATTTACTCCTGCAAACATTACTGCTACAACAGTATATAATTACATTAGTCGTACTGCATTTAAAAAACAATTATATCTACATCATTGCCGTCATACGAAGCGTGTAATATTTCTTTCCATTCATTAAGTGGAGCTCACAGATTAAACATTGGTGACTTAATTGATACTCCTTCAGTCTTGTAGGTATAACCAAAGAACGTAATGCCAATTGAGGTCACACTCATACAAAGTGATCAAACCAGTCTTACTGTATGGCACCACTTCTTCTGTCAATTCAGACGATTAAAAATTCACTAACTTCTTCTATTAACAACCGATTCGTAACATACTCAAAATCTGAAGCGTTAACAACTAGATGTGGGCCGAAATACCTATAACAGGTATTTTGGAAAGATATTTATGCGGAATCGGTATAACAGTGACTGAAAAGTTGAAATACCTGTTCCGATTCAACGATAACTGAAAATTCGAAATACACATTCCGATTACTCGCGGCCTCGCGGTTCCGAGTCGCGGGTGCCCCCCCTATGCAACTAACGAATAAACGAGTACTACGAGTACATGAGTACAAAGTAACTTTTTGGTGCTGAATACTTCATTCTGCGCATGTGCTGATTGCCATACAAGTACGAAACGAAGCAAAACAGCGAGGTTCAGAATATCTCTATACCAAAGAGGCGAATCTATTTTTAATAAATGAACAAAATTCATACTGATGTTACATTTATTCTCGTGTGTTATGCAGATATATAATACAGATTACAATAACAAATTGTATATTATACTAGCCACCAGCTTTTTTATACATATTGAAAAAGCGAATTATATTGTGTTATAACATACAGAGTGGCTGATAGGCCATATAGTACTTTATTTTTTAATGTGATTTCGGAGATGATTTTAACTTCACTGCACATCTAACGTAAATTTTTTGGAAATTCTTAGTTGTGCTATTACGTGCACTCTAAATTTCATTGCCTGAGTTTCGGAACTGATTTGTCTAACCAAAATGGAATCAATAATTTAATATTAAATCTATGTCAGTTTGTTTACTCGTAGTGAAAACTTAAATTAGTATTCCGAAAGGGAAACAGGCCTATACATTCTCTTGTCTCTTATTTACTTTTAAACAGTAACAGCTTAATACAGCCACAGTGTAAAGTAACACTGTTAATACTTTTAGTTTAAATCTATTTCTTATAACAAATTATATAATACAGGTATATGTATAATACGTATATAATAACAGGTATTTGTACGTTTTATTTTTATGGAACGGTTTCGTTTGTACCTGTTATTTTCAAATACTAGTTTAGCACACCTCTACTAGCAACCCATACCGTCACGAAAGTTTGAGTCGTTTTGATTTGCTGTAGTTTATGTATCACAGCTCAAAATTAAATTTTCTGTCTGCACACGAAAGAGACGATATTTCTGAGGCAGAAAACATTTTCATCTACATAGTCACACGGTAAAGACTCCTTAATTTAAGAAAACATTCAAGCATGCTGTTCCAAGCTATAAACATTCATAAAAAGGATTTCGCATTTATCGTCCACTATTAATCAATTTATTAATAAATTGAATCTATGTTCTTTGTTGTCACAGGCTGTATTTGTCGCCGTTGTCTGCTTAGCTCAGTCAGCCCTCAGCGGCTGGGCTGGACACGGAGCCTACTACGGAGGATGGGCCGGTCACGGAGGCTACGCCACTCCAGTAGTCACTCCATCAGGTTTCCTCGCCGACACACCCGAAGTCGCCGCCGCTAAGGCCGCTCACTTCGCCGAAGTCGCCAAGGCCGGAGGCGCCGCCTCCGCCGGTCATTACGGCGCTGGATACGCCGGTGCCTACCACGGACAACTCGCCGCCCCCGTTGTCACCCCATCAGGATACTTGGCCGACACCCCTGAAGTAGCCGCCGCCAAGGCCGCTCACCTCAGCCTCCTCGCTCACGCCGGTGCTGCCCACGGTGCTCCCTACGCTGGTGCCTGGGGCGGTTGGGCCGGT
The DNA here is from genome assembly GCA_034769895.1 of Magicicada septendecula. Classification (NCBI taxonomy): domain Eukaryota; kingdom Metazoa; phylum Arthropoda; class Insecta; order Hemiptera; family Cicadidae; genus Magicicada; species Magicicada septendecula. Next base: position 42,627,953 of record CM068373.1, on the reverse strand, counting down.
CACGGAGCCGGTCATTGGGCTGGTGCCGGACACTGGGCTGGAGCTGGTCATTGGGCCGACCCCAACGAAAGCGGCCAGTACGTTCCATCTCACAACGAAGGCCAGTACATCCCATCGCACAACGAAGGCCAATACATCCCAGACCAGAACCATTATTGAATCAGGAACGTATAGTTAGGCCAGAGCTGTCGAGACCTCAGCTGGGTTTTACACGTCCTTTGTGATAACTCCAAATGTATATATTGTTTTACATGTGTTCAAATATTCCAAAAAAAAAAAATAAACTTGTTAAATTAATAAAATTTAAAAAATAAAAATATTTTTGTACAAAACCTAATAAATTGTTTAATATTTAATTACTTTTCCTTTCTAATTACAAACCTATTATACTACTTTATATACTTATTAGTAAACATTAATACAATATTCTCCCATACCCTTCCGACGCGCATAGGTTCAGAGGAGTTTATGGGCTTATCCATGATTTGCCTTTTAACAGATGCCGTACTGTCCAGCATATCATTATGTCGTACTTGTCGACGCACCTTGCGATTTGTTTCCACTTCCGGTATACAAAACATTAAAACATGCAGCAATTCGTAACTTATATTTACATGAACGTATTATATTCACATTATGTTAATAAATACTACTTTTTGCTACTGTAGAATAACTATTTCAATATTGATTCAATTTGAGTCAACCGTAGATGACAGCTTGCCATTTCAAAGTACAATGTCAATCGTTTATACAGGTATGCTAAAAAAAGAAAGACAACGTTCTGATTGTAAAAGTACTAGCAGAGTCATTACAAACATATCATTTATGAGAATCCTCACTTTACTAGCCTAATTTTGTCAACCATCTTCTTATTGCTAAAAATATGTCATTGGAGCTCTATTCTTAATATGCATATAATGTAAATTATAAAATAAGAATAATCGTCATCATCATTATCATCACCACTACAAAGAGTAGGCCTTAGACATGTTGCGGAATCCATCTCCTCCTCGGTCTACAGACACCTCTCTTCCCAGTAGGGTGACAAACAAAGGCAGCCACAGGCAGACGGATATCACTGATGCGGTTCAAGTGTTCACACCATCTCCTCCCCTCCTGTGGTCTCCAGTCTTTTGGTGCAACGATAAATTAATTTGCGTCTAATATCCTCCTTCCTTCTCCGATCTAAGCGAGAACAACCTTGCGTCCCTCTTCGAAATTTCATTTCGGGTCCCTCAATCCTCTGCACGTCCCTTTTACCAAGAGTCCATGTCTCACTAGCATACAGGAATGTGGGAACAGACACCGTTTTGTAAAATTTTATTCTGGTATCCTTCCGTGTTTTATGTTTCAGGCACCTATGAATCGTTCCACAGATGCATCTAAATTTTGTTAATTAGAAAATAATAATAGATAATATTATCTTTATGACGTCTATAGTTTTCTCTTTTTGTTTTTGTAAGTTGCTAGTTTATTCTGATGAAAATAATTGCCGTCGACGATACAATTTTTAATAATACACTCACGTACCTTTTTCAACATTTAATATTACTATTCTAATCTTTTAAAATAGATATATTACTAACCATTAAGTTCTTACAGTAAGTTACTGTTTGCGAAATATGTTGCCGTGAGTATGGATTCAAATTCTGTTTGAAGATGGTCATCGATTTTGTCAGTTAAATGTAAATGACCTTCCAACCTTAGATTAGATTACTGTCGACACGATTCGAAACGGGAAAGTCTTTTCTTATAATCGTGTAACGCTATGCCGTAGTGGCTTGTCTTAATAGTTTCTATCTTTCCCATTGCAAAGCCAATCTCAACATTTCCTTATCACGATAATCTTAAGGTAACCTCACTTTAACCTTAAAGGGGAGAGATAATTTTTAATACATTATTGTTGCATTACCTCATTGTATGCTAAAATAGACAATTTTTTTTTAGTTTTGGTAACGCTAATGAAGAAATAATAGAGAAACAAACCATGTAAACAACTAAACTTACCATGTAGTGCGATATAGGCCTAGTAAACGGAATGCAAAATTTGTTTCTTACCCATTTAGCACTACTACTAATTAATATCAGAATCAATATATTTAATTCCTAATCACGTCATAATAGTTTACTGTAGCAAATCAGTCGGAACTACATATGCGAAGATAAATCTACTTGGATTTTTAAGCCACATAGGCCATGAAATGTGAGTCAGCTAGTGTAAAAATATTTTTAGAGTTCATAATAACACCTTCTTTAAGGTATATTGATTAACCCTGAGGTGAGTTACTTTTAGTGTACGGAAAGAAGTTGTCAAGGAGCCTGGAAGGTTCTGAAAACAGTGAAAAATTAAGTGTAATGATTACTCACGAAATGGTAACAGTTATTAGGAAGCAAATATCATCATCATCATCATCATCATCATCATCATCATCATCATCACCATCACCAGCACTTCATGTATAGGATTTCTCCTGTTCCGGCCTAATGACTCCCGCCATCATGTGACTGGCCTTCCTCCAACCGGCTCATACTCATAAGCCAACTTCGGAAAACGGGTATTGTCCATTCGTTTCTTTGTACATGTTGTTTCCAGCATTTAGGAAAACTATATCAAGTTGTAGTCTAATATACTTGTTTTCTTAGGCTATATGATCGAGTCATGTATGTCCCTTCACCGATCTCAAATAGCTAATTTCTGCAACTACTTTAATTGTCACCAGTCCTTCTTTCTTATAGTCCAAATCTCGCACCCACACAGCAGTGCTGGTATTGTCATTATCTTATAGAATTTGATACACTTCTCTTGTCTAGCTTTCTTTTGCAAATATTACTGGTAAGCAGACATTATAAAAGTTATTATTATTAAACAAATTAAGTTGGAAATCTGGCATTACTGTCTGTCCAATGCGTGTATTCTATTAGCTTACAGATGTTGATTAGTCGAATGTCCGTGGACTTCAAGACACTCTTTGAACTAACCTAGAGATTCTTGGAAGATGAAGAAGATGAAGTACTTTGGTCATTAATTTTACACTAGTAAATTGTTTGAAACAAAAATAAAACATCTATGAAGGCTACTTTCTTAGGAAATTATTTTGTGATTTCTTTTCCAAGCTGACAAAAGAATTTAGGGGCAGAATGACTCAATCTGATAGCGATTTATAGTATTAGGAGGAGGATGAGGAGGATGTTCTTAGTATGATTATGAAATGTATACCAGAAGGAAAGACAGGATGTGGAAGACCTAGACTACTATGGATTGATGGAATCCTATAAGATGTGAGAGTACTTGGAGTGAAAAAGTGGTGGACATTCGCTAAGGATAGGGAAGTCTGGAGAAAAATCTTGAGGGAAGCTGAGACCCACGGTGGCCTGTGGAGCTACTGATGATGGTGATGATGGTTATAAGAGATTATAGCGTTTGCACTCTGTAGTAACAACTGCTACTTGCAAATTTTCCCAAATGTTCATTATGGTGCCTTTGTGTAATATATGTTTTATTAGTGACACATTGGTTATGTCTGGGAATTCATGTCCTGTGTTTACTGCATGTCTGGCTAAATTGGATTTATATATTTCTGATTTTTGTATGCGTTTAGGTGTTCAAAATAACGTTTTTTCAGAAAATTTACAAATATAGAAACATAAAACACAAAACAAACTAATACCAGAACAAATACAAATCAATACAAAACATGACACAATATCAAAGCACTCAACATCGAAAATAAACAAAATACAAATACATATACCACAATCACACACAATAATACAACTTTAAAATACCAAAGACCAACAAACAACCTTAATAGCATCCAACAGCCAACACACAAATATTTCACCAGACACAAGATCGCAAAGGCTGAGGATGGCAGCACGGGAGCTCTCGAAACATGTTCCAAATAAGGAAAAATAACATCTTGAGGTAAATTTGGTTATAAATATTAAATATATATATATATATAATGTATTCAAATGTATCTCCTTTGAATACAGTTTTAGAAATTGTTTGTCAGCTTATCAAATAAAATATTATTTACTGTGACGTTAGATACCTATGTTCGAAATATTACCAGTTCATAACTGCTACACACATAAATTTTATTAAAGAGAATAACAAACTTGTTAAAGAGTTTCCAGGTAGGATAGGATAGGATATGAATGAAGGAACGCGACTGCAACAGAACAGAGGGAGGGAGCAACGATTCATTTGACCTATATGACCTTGAACAGCTGACGTATCTTTACATTTCATTAAATAGAGGTGGAGAAAAAACGTTCACATGTAGAAGGTTAACCGGGCGATGCATGAATATTGTCACAATGTAGGAAGCTGTTTGAAATTCCGCAGCCTACTTGTGATAAATTTAAAAAAAAGGTTTGTACAAGCCTTTATACCTCTATTATTACACTGTTAGAATTATTATATTACAAAGAATAATATATTACTCAGGTTTTTGTATTCAAACTATTGCATTCAGCTTTTGTTTATTTCGTAACTATCTGACTTTCCCTGCTTCAAGTTTTAAACGTAACTAAGTTGCAATGATCTTCCTTTTTGTCTGCTACCGAGTCTCTTCTCCTTTTACACTTGTACTGTAACGAATCTTCTTTACCAGCCCTTTTTTTTTGAGTCTATCAGTTTTGAAGAGTTTGTACCAGTTAAAACAATACTTTTCTTCACCGTCCTTAAAAATCCATTAGTTATCATAGCCCTTCGTAATATTCCTAACATTTTTACAACTACAAAGTGTTGGTCTCAAGGGAAGAAAGCTTGGATTTCGTTGTCCATGACGTGTCCGTTACTTAACTAAATACAATTATTTCACTACTGACTCGGAACAGAAAACTTTTTATGAGTAAAAACGTAAAAGTTTTACCTTACAACCTGAACCGGTTTTCGCTTTTAAAAAACTTCTTCAGAGGTTGCCGCTGGTAGCACTGTCCGTCTTGTTGTTGGCGACGGTATCGATTTTCGAAAGATCGATGTTGTGTGTGTGGGGTGTGATATGTTCGAAAATGCGTGTGATTTTAATTGTGTCTGTTCATTTAGGATGTCGTTTTTATGTGTTTTCGTGCGTTTGTATATTTCCAGTTGTTCTAGAATGTCTAGTTTTCGTCCTTTTGTGTGTACGCGTAGAATGTCCATGTTATTGTCGATGTTTTTGTATGTGTGGTTTGCTTCAATGAGCAAACATCGACAATAACATGAACATTCTACATGTACATACAAAAGACCGAAAACTAGACACTCTAGAACACCCACATACAACTGTACAAAATTATAGCAATTCCAACATTGCATCATGGTATGAACATGTAAGTATTTTTAAGACAGCATTTAAGTAGCATAACGGGCGTGAGATGCACTTTTTTAGGAGTCTGATGCAGCTCGCCAGAGACAACAGAGTAATAATCTAAGAAGTAAGGGATAATTTGAAAAAGACCAGTGATAAGAACGATAGGAGAAAATGTAGAAAAAATGTAAGGAAAGAACACTCAGAAAGGGTAGGAGGGAGAGCACGTTATCGAAGGAAGTATTAAGAAGTATTCGAAGTATATCGAAGAAGAAGAAGAAGACGGTGACGACGACGACGATGATGAAGACGATGGTGCTGATGATGATGATAATGACGATGATGATGGTGAAGATTTGTATATACTGCAAAGACGTTTAAAGCCGGTTTCGAAACCACACATTTGAAACACGTTTTTAAATGTAAGTATAATCCAGCTGCCATTAATTACGAGATACATATCTTTGGGTCGTACGTGAAGTTTCTATTTTTGCTGCAGTTCACATGCAAAGTGTAATGAGTAATCGTCATATGCTTCACGTATAAACTCCAGGTATTCTTATTTACGGAACCTTGTTTATAGTATGGTATGGTACACATTGTAAACTTTGTGTCTGCGTTTAGGGAACTGAGATACTTAAAAGAATTTATTGCGTTGATTGCATTTTTCCTCCTTCAACTTTTCCGTTTTAGCAAATGGACACTGCCAACTGTTTAATACGGTTTTTGTTAAATTGAAAATATTTGGTAAACAGAGAGTACTTCATTTAACCAAGGTTGAATATTTTAAAGAGCTTTCGTTGATTGTGAGAGCGGATACATTTCTTCGCAAAGATTTAAAATTAATCATTAAAATTATTATCCGGGCTGTAAGGCCGTGGTCTTTCGAAATCTTCATGTTGATTAATGTTTTTAATGTAAACCAGAAATCAGACGTCTCGGCTTCACTTCCGGAGGCCATCTTCAATGAAAGGTCTTAGAAAATGCTGACAAGATGTACGTCAGTAAACCACAGTACTGTGACAAAGAGATCAAGGCCTTGTCAGACTTTTCACTGAAGATGGCCACCGGAGGTGTAGTCGAAACGTGTGATTACTTTAATAACATTAATCAGCATCAGTGGCGTGGCGTGGGTATGTAACACCTGGTGCCGGTTGTGATAAACCTAAAACTTGACCTAAAAATTAATTAGAATTTTTTCTTGTACCAAGTGTTCTTTTTATATCATTTTCTATCGTTCACTGGAAAAAGAGAAGAGGGTCCCGGTTCAACGGGATCTGACTCTCATTATACTTACACAGAATAAATCAGAACACAAACAACTGAATTAAAAATAATATAGACAAACAGAGAAACACATGACTAAACGAAAAAAAACACTAATAGTTACGTAGTATCTGCTGCACGTCAGTTTCGAAAACGAACATAGCTGCTAACTGAGCGTTTTGCCGGTTTATACAGCGGCAACACATTGGGTGGACGAATGTGTCCACCCCTCGACAGTTTGTACAGTGACAACTACTACGAGGTCAATGACCGTACTCAGTAAAACATTGCCGATGTCTGAACCTCCAACACAAGACGGTGCAAGTGCCCAGCATTTAGAAAGCAATGCTATGATTTTCTTCAAGTTTCTCTGCTAATATTGTTCGATTTTCAAATTATTCAATAACTAAAGTATTTATTTTGTGATGTAATAATATTTTTTTTCTCTTATTTCGAGTACTGTTGAGGTCGACAACAGTGGTTACAAAAGGGCCACGCTACTGGTGATAAAAAAGTTTGTTGTAGATCTCTTTGGGGTCTTTGGATTTTTTGAGATACGACCTCTTTTTTCATTTTATACTACTTTTGTCAACGGATCAGCGGTACAACTACTGATTAGTGCCTGTGTTACAAGTATATGCATGGAAAAGAAGAGCTTCCATTCATTGTTTTACTGTGGTTAAGCAGAACGTTTAACGACATATATCAGGTTAACTCTTACTCACTTAAATAATACAGAAATGTTTTCACAGAATGTTCCCCTTATAAATCCTCAAGATATTGTGACGGCAGCGGTATGCGAACATCTGCTCTCCGTTACCAGCGGATACGAGCCGAGCCAATCAGGGATCAGCAGCCCAGACGTGACCAACTAACCTGCTCGGAGCGAGTCAATCAGCGATCCCGGTCAGTGCGTAACAGCCGCTCCGGTAGAAAAACGCCATCGGACGTACTTCATTTTCTCTCCTCTCTCGGACGACATCGCCGCGGAGTCAGCCGGAAGGAACGACCGAAGAATAGAACAGGCGTTCTTGCGTCTTCGCCCTCCAGTTCCGCACCAGCGATAGGACGTCGCTGGGCCGGCAGCCGACTCTACAACCGATGCCGAAAGAAGAGGAGGACTGCAGTACGCCACGAACAGCGAGCGCAGCCGCCGAACATCTCAGCGCGGCACGACCAACATCAGCTTTCTCGCCACTCGATACTTTTTAGGGCCACCAAAAACACTAAAGTGTACGATTTGCGCCATTTGTCATGCGGCAAGCCTTTTGTCCGGTGATAAGTGGCGCCCAACGTGGGGCGACGATCATCTTGCGGATACAAGATCCAGGCACGCCAGCGAGCTACCAGCCGGCACACCAATCAACATGGCGCCCAACAAACACCTCTACAAGATCCGGAGAAGAGCAGTAGTCTGGGTACCGGTGACCATTCAAGACCCAGTGGAGTTGTGACGGCAGCGGTATGCGAACATCTGCTCTCCGTTACCAGCGGATACGAGGCGAGCCAATCAGGGATCAGCAGCCGAGACGTGACCAACTAACGTGCTCGGAGCGAGTCAATCAGCGATGACGGTCAGTGCATAAAACCCGCTCCGGTAGAAAATTTTGGAGCACTCTTCATCGCCACGCCATCGGACGCACTTCATCTCCTCTCCTCTCTCGGACGACATCAGCGCGGAGTCAGCCGGAAGGAACGGCCGAATAATAGAACCGGCGTTCTTGCGTCTTCGCCCTCCAGTTCCACGCCAGCGATAGGACGTCGCTGGGCCGGCAGACGACTCTACAACCGATGCCGAAAGAAGAGGAGGCCTGCAGTACGCCACGAACAGTGGGCGCAGCCGCCGAACATCTCAGCGCGGCACGACCAACACCACCGTTCTCGCCACAGGTCCTTTTTAGGGCCACCAAAAACACTAGTGTGTACGATTGGCGCCATTTGTCATGCGGCAAGCCTTTTGTCCGGTGACAATATACATACAAGGGAAACGAGTTACAAAAACTCTCACACCATATGGTGTTTGGTTCAGCCATACTTACAGTGAGACAGGTAATTTGTATTTTAAAAAATTAGGTTAAAATATAAAAAAAATATATTTAAAAAAAATCTACTTATAAATAAAATTGAATTTTATCCAAACAAAAAAATTACAATGGTATGGACACACGGAAATAATGGTACAAGAAAGATTGCCATGGAGAGTTATGGAATGGACCCCACCAGGAAGAAGAAAAAGAGAAAGACCACCTACCACCTGGATATAAGAAATTCAGACTACATTCAGGGAACGAGAGATTGAAGAAGATCTTTGGATGGACAAGCAGCGGTGAAAGATGAGAAATCAATCAATTCTGTACTCTTTGGTTCTGGAAAATGTGTAAACATTGTACAGCCGGAATAATAAAAAAAAGATTAAAATGTAAATACGATATAAAACTTAAAAGTACATATTTTATTACATGGACGGTTAATTATTATTTGTGGTTATATGGACGCCACGCTACTGATCAGCACGAAGATTTTGGAAGACCACGCCCTTACAGCCCGGATAATAATTTAAATAATTATTTAAAATTAAGTTTATGTCGTTTGAAACTAAATATAGTTCTTTTGTAGCGTACCCGTTAAACATCGCAGTCTCGACATAATAGAAACAAGATTCAGATTTCATTCAGATGCGACTTCAACTTTTTTTTTTTTTTTTTTAGCACAAACTACGGTGTCACGCCTCAAATATAAGTACAGTTATTAAACGGGTGTAATGTAGAAATTCAAACCGTAAATAACAACCGTCCAGAAAGCGGCCGGAATAAATTACCGCGGCCTGTCCCTAAGTCTAATAACGTTTGCCGCATTCTTTTGTTCATGTTTTGTAGCCTTAACTTGATATCCGAACGACGCGACGGCGCGCGTACACGTGTTTAGTGCGTAAACAGTGTAATGTATGCAAATTACAGCGTTGGACGCGAGTGAAAGTGAGTACATTTTTCATTGCCAAGGATACTTGCACACGTAGTGGCGCAGCGCATGCGTATAGCCTAACCGCAAGACTGAATAAGGACACGCTCGTTTTGTCGTTCGAGTCAACTACTGTCTGAAATATGGTCATTAATACAACAACTGATCATTAATACTAATCACTGTTTCATTAATTTTAAAAGCGCTTATGACAGTGTTGTCTGAATGGCACTGAACAAAGCATTGAAGGAATTCACGATACCAACACACTTAATTAAATTAATCCAAGAATCTCTCTGGATTGTTTACAAGTCGAACTAGACTCTGAGCTTCATGAACTCCGAAAGGAGATAGTCTGTCATGCTTGTTATTTAATCTAGCACTAGAAAAAGCGATAAGAGACTCCCAAATAAACACTCCCAAATATAAAGGTTTTTTTAAAATATATATAAAAAAACACTTGGTAAGTTTCACAAAATTTTTTAATTAACTCTGACAGCTGTTTCGACTAACTAAGCCATTGTCATTCGCCTCTTTGACAATGGCTTAGTTAGTCGAAACAGCTGTCAGAGTTAATTAAAAAATTTTGTGAAACTTACCAAGTGTTTTTTTATATATATTTTACAAAACCTTTGTATTAATATGTTTCACCAAGTGCCCAACGAGTCATCAATTAAACTCCCAAATATGTTTGGCAATATTTCAAACATGCGCATTTAACATCACAGTAAAATAATAATTTATAATATTTTCATACAGTGCCAGCGATAGAGAAAGTATGAGGTACAGTCAAAAAACTAAAAAATAATCTGGTACTGACATACTAATAGAACCGCTATAAAATGACCTAGAAATATTAGAAGACCATATCTGTCAACTAGTGAGTTTAATGCGGAAACAAGTGAAACTTTCGGTATACTGGTATATATCTGTAATAGTACCTATCCACAAGGAAAGAGATCGACTCATCTGTGACAACTATCGAGGAATCACGTTCCTAAATATGACTTGTAAACTTTTGGCGTATATAATATATGATAGACTGCAACCGTACACAGAACAGGTTATTGGAAAATACCAATGTGGTTTCCTGCCAGGGAAAACTACAGTGGATCAAATCTTCATGCTTAGGTCCTGGAAAAAAAACGAGAATTTGGTATAGAACCACACCACTTATTTATTGATTTTAAGAGCACTTACGACAGTGTGGACCGAATGGCACTGTACAAAGCATAGAATGAATTCACGATACCAACACACTTAATTAAATTACTCCAAAAAACTCTCTCTAAATTAGAATATAGAGTTAAAGTGCAGAAAACCGTGTCACGTTTGTTCACAACTCGAACTGGACTCCGACAAGGAGACAGTCTGTCATGCTTGTTATTTAATATAGCACTAGTAAAAAGCGATAAGAAACTCCAAAATAAACACAAAAGTTACGATCATACACAAAGTATACAAATTTTAGCAAACGCAGATGATAGGCTATTGATCTAATTGTCAGGACAAAACAAGATGTCGTTAGTGATTTACAGTATTAGCGGAAGCCTCAAGTAAAATTGGACTGCAGATAAACTTGGAGTAAAGAAAAATACATGTATGCTGCCAACAAACTACCATTAAACCCAACCCTTCAAAACCTTGAAATAGCCACAAAAAATATAGAGACACTAAAAGAGATCATATATCTTATATATCCAAGATAAACAGCACTAATGACACCAACACTGAAATAAGAAGAAGAATATATCTCGCAAATAAAACATATTATGGAATTAAAAAGCACCCTACATCCTGCTTCATCTCAAGAAGAACGAAAAGGAAAATTTACAATACATTTATCAGGTCAGTGCTGACATATGCTTGAGAAACGTGGACAAGACAAAAATAGCTAGAGAACTCTAGATTGCTGTGAAAGATGGATTCTAAGAACCATATTTAGAGGAGTACAAGGTAATGGAATGTGGCGCAAGCTCTATAACTATGAACTATACCATCATTACTAAGAGCCGGACATTGTCAGGACAAGCAAAATACACAGGCTAAGGTGAGCTGGACACATAGAGATAATGGGGAAGGGACAGCCTACGAAACATATTTTCTACCAGAAACCAATGGGTAGTAGAGGAAGGGGAAGATCCCGAAGTAGATTCAAAGACCACATAGAGGAGGACTTTGGAAAGCTGAACATATAAAACTGGAAAGCCAGGGCACGCAATAGAGGGCAATGGAATCGACTCTTGCAGCAAGCCTCAAGGGTTGTAGAGCCTCGGCTGATGATGATGATGATGATGAATACAACAACTGAAGATAAAAAATTTTTCTAGGTTAAATTAGGTTTAGTCTTATGTCTTATACATAGGCTTGCCGTACGTCCCGGTTCAAACGGGATTGTTCCAGTTTGAGAGTGCAGCTCCGGTGTCCCGCCCGGTTGCCGAAACATCACGGTCGGTGAAGCTATCGATTGAAGCAACTCTTCAGCCATGCTAAGGAACATGACAGCCCAATTGCGCAATCTTGGACTGATGTAATTGAGCACATCCTTTGCCTTGCTGGAACATCAGCTCCTGTAGAGAGAGTGTTCACACTGATGAACAACGCTTGGGCAGATGACAGTTGTTTAATGCAGGACTCAACAGTGCGTGCGTTGATGCTGTGTAAAGTAAATTTTGGACTTAGTTGTAATGAATTTTTTGACAAATGAAATCAAAAAAGACGTATTGAGAAAGGGGCATTCAAGTGAAACAAATGATTGGTTTAAAATCCGAGTTTAAGTTACACACTTCTTGCAAATTCTTAATACAATCAGTAATTTTTATGGAACACAATTTAAAGTACTGCACTTAAGTTTGTAAAAAATATTTTCTTTTGTTTACACTTTTATATATATATATATATGTATTAAGGATTACATTCATACATTATATACTCCCAATAAAATAACAATGCAATAAACACTGTAATCTTTTAATACCAGCCTCCCTTCTTACCCCTCCACCCACCGCAAAACAGGCTCCCTGTTGGTCAATAAAAAATTATGGCAGGCCTACTCATACAGGTGCGCGATTACGGTCAATTTTTCTTTGTCCTTTGATTTTTATGCATGACCGCCGCTCAGCTATGCTCTATCGCCTTTGTTTTATGTATAATAAAAATTTCACAAGAAACAGTTATTTTTACCGAGATCACTTTCAGACGTAGGCATTAGTTACAGAGAAGTAGTAGTAAGTTTTATTAGAAGAAATCATAGACGTCGAAGAAGAATCTATCCCGATTGAAACAAACCAAGGCCTAAGACAAGGTTGTGTTCTGTCACCATTACTTTTAAATCTTAACCCCACACCTCTCCGTCCCCTCGGCATATAGTTCCATAGTTGTTTGGGGATGCGGCAGTCATCCATTTGGCAAAGAATTGGTGTTCCCACCAATTCAGCCGATGCTGGGCAATCCTCTCGAGTATACTAATAATATTCAGTTCCTGCCTTATATATGTGTTTCTTCGATGATCATGAGAGTATACTCTGCCACGTGCCTGAGAAATCTCATTTCAGCCGCTTGGATGCGACTGGCATGGCCTTTCGTTAAAGTCCAATTCTGAGACCCGTAAAGAAGTGTGGGAACTTCTAGAATTTTAGGCGTTTTCCTTTACAAAGGTTTTGTAAAATATATAAAAACACTTGGTAAGTTTCACAAATTTGTGAAATTTACCAAGTGTTTTTATATATTTTACAAAACCTTTGTATTAATATGTTTCACCAAGTGCCCAACGAGTCATCAATTAATATCGTGTTCCTTTACTTTCTGACTTAAGGTTTCGGCTAATGGTCCCGCACATAAGTAATACTATAAACTTATAATTTGTAAAATATGACGGCATTAAATTCATCATAATTTTTTCAAATGTCGGAAAACTTGAGAAACTTATTTTTTTGTCAGAATATTACTGTTATGTGTTAAAAAACACAATGGCAGTTCCTACCCTTATTTATGGCTCAGAAACGTGGACAATGTCTGCTAGACAAATATCAAGAATTCAGGCTACGGAAATGAAATTTTTGTGTTCCATATCTGGGTACACAAAATTATATTAAAAAAAAATCACATAAGAGAAGAACTGAAAGTTGAAGGAGTAAACGGAATCACCAATAAGTATAGAGAAAGCTGAAAACAACACATTTTTTATCAGAATGGGCAGTGACAGATTCATCAAGGTAGCCTTATTGTAACAGCTGAAAGCTAAGAGTAGCCTGGGAAGACCCAAGAAGAGATGGTGCGATCAATTTGGAGCCGTAACAGACTAAACAGTATAAGCCGTGAAGAAGAAGAAGAAGAAGAAGAAGAAGAAGAAGAAGAAGAAGAAGAAGAAGAAGAAGAAGAAGAAGAAGAAGAAGAAGAAGAAGAAGAAGAAGAAGAAGAAGAAGAAGAAGAAGAGTTAAAAACCCAATAAATTAACACTGCTCCAGAAACCAATTCATTTGACAAAATGACTCTGGATTCTGGAGCGGTAAACAAAATATGCTTCGCTGACATACGGGAACCACTCAATACAGTCGATCGATCGTACGGCGCAAGTGCAGATAAAGTCAGTCAGTCACGTGTTCTGAGTGCAGGTTATGATTTACTTTTTGTGAGCGTACGGTTTTAATTTATTTTTTCTCATGCGAAAGAATTTTAAATATCCGAGAAGTGACCTGTTACTGCAATGCCGGGTAAGCCGCCGCAATAACGACACACACACACACACACACACACACACACACAAGCGTAAGGGGGTGTGTATGTTGAAAGTGGCAGAGTACGGAGTGTGTGGCCTTCGTTCGTTTCATATATATAGTACGCCAGGTGTCAGCCATGCTTCACACCACAGGTCTCGTTCCAGTACAACAACCACCATGAAGTTCTTGGTAAGTATAGGCCGTTTGTATGCATTTATACACTGAATTAAATGCCTCTCCACGTATACAGGCTACAAGAGAGTTCTACATTTTTACAGACAACCTTACATTTTTTAAATTAACAAGCGCAAGTCATTTCAAACACAAACATACACACAATCACTGTTGATATTATTCTCTATCGGGTTATAAGGCCGTGGCCTAATACTGACATAGCTTACAGAGGTTTCGGCCCCACCATTGGAGACCATCTTCACCGTATCAGAACAATTGAGTGATTGCGGCGTACAGGCGTACATCTTGCCAATTATTGAATCGTTCTGATACAGTGAATATGAACTCCAATGGTGGCGCCGAAACGTCTGTCCACTATATCAGTAGTAGACCACGGCGGCGTAATAGGCCGGCAGAGAATGATGTCAACAGTGTTGACGACGGCCGTCAGAGTCTTAAGGATGCTTAACACACACACACACACACACACACACACACACATTCGCAAACTCAACATGCCACTCACATTCATAGACATGCATCATTACCTTAATACCAATGGAGAGATAAGACATGATTGTTTCCTTCCTTGTAGGATTCATCTCCTATTATCAGTTTGCGAATTATCTTAGCAATTCCAGTGCTATTTCCAATATTTTTTGGAAATATTTGGAATTTTAGTAGATTCTGGTATATTAACAGTACAATATTCATTTACTCCAACGAAATAATAGTGCAAGGAATTATTGCGATACTAGCGTTTACAGCATACGTAAAAAACTGTAAACAGCATATGTTACGTAGAGTGTAATGTACGTAGCAGTATGAAAATACATACTGTGCAGTTTTACATATTTGTGCTTGTAGTTTCCGTTATCCGTTGTTAATTACAAAGCCGAATTCGTTTTTTTTTCAACCAAAGAACATAACAATTTTTTTGTGAAAAATGTCGGCTATTTTATAGAGACAAGAACACGGTGACGTCCATTGGCCACTGCTGTGCCTATTTCTTACAACCCAAAACACCGGGAGCTTGCAAGAAATGTCTTCGAATGATTTAACTAAGTTTGTGACTTTGTACATCGTCGGAATAACATTTTTAGATTTCTACTTCTGAACTGCGTGTACATTTATTTATTTTGTTAATTTTACGTCAAATTTTATTTTATTATTTACATTATTTGCGTACGCATAGTAATACAGGTAGCCGGTTGTCATCCATGTTGAAACGAAAACTACAGACAAACATAGAATCTTTCTTCTTCTTCTTCTTCTTCTTCTTCTTCTTCTTCTTCTTCTTCTTCTTCTTCTTCTTCTCCTCTTCAAGGATTAGGTTATATAAACCTGTTCCTGGCACCCATCTCATCCTCGGACGACCCACAACACTTCTACCAATGGCTTTATAGTTCAGTGCCGCATTTGGCAATTGATCGTCTGTCAAACTTTGCAGTTGATCCCACAATTGTCTTCTGTAAATTGAAGTAATTTCATTTATGTCCTTTATTTCGAGTTCTGCTCTCATATCTTCATTTATTATTCTATCTTTCAATGTATAATTTAAAGTATTTTGAAGAAACTGCATTTCAGCAACCTGAATCTTGCCGCTTTCCTTTCTTGTCATGACCCACGCCTCACTTCCATATATCAACGTGGGTATTGCAATTATCTAATAAAATTTAATCTTCTGCTTTATCTTGTTTTATTTCTAAGATTTCTATGAATCGTACCACAAGCATTCCTAAATTTATTTATCTTTTCTCTTGTATCATGTTCAGATTCATAGCTTACTGAACTGCCGAGATATTTGAAACGACTCACTTCTTCTAAAATGCTGTTGTTTATAACTATCTTAGTCCTCACTGAATATTTACCTTTAAAGGCCATGGTTTTGGTCTTTCGTGCTGAAATTGTCAGTGAGTACTCTCTTGCCACTTCTTGTAATTGAAACATAGCTCTTTGTAATCATCCTCATTTTCTTGAATAAGAAGTTTGTCATCCGCATATAGCTGGGAACCCATACAAATTGATTTGTTAAGCTGTTTTCCCGAAGTCATTCTGGATTTCCATGCTCTCAACATGTCGTCAGTGTATGTATATGTTAAACAAGGTTAGGGAAGCACAGCATCCCAGCCTAAAAACATCTTTCGAATTCGAATATTTTAAGTAATTTTCTAACACCAAATTAGTTAATTTTCTAAAAGAGAGAGAGAGAGAAGAACAGAGTGTAGGGTTTTAGGGCAACTCGTGTGTCTTACAACTTACAACTCGTGGAAAACATCTTCAAAATAAAATATCGATTTTATCTTCTATGTTGACAGGTATCAGATAGTAGAGACAAATCAACTCACGATAGCAAACACAACAATTAGTAGGCTACCTATATTTTCTCTTTTTAAAGCTAAGCAAACTTAGTTTAGCAAGTCTTAAAAGTACTGTTTCACTCAGCTCTACCTTTTTTTATCTATATTTCTGTCTGTCTGTCTATCTGCGTTTATCTTGCGTTTTTCTTCCTCCTTCATCTTTTCTGCTTCTTTCTCTTCTTTTAAATTTCACTTCTTGACTCCCTCTTGTTCTCATAATACTAAAAATACGATTATCAAGTTTTTACGAGTGAATAAATATCAAACTTATTACGAATACTCGTACTTTATGCTGCTTACTTTAGTTGACCGTAGTGTTTGTTATTTTCATTAAGTAACGTATATTATTTTCGACATCAGTTCCTCTCTAGTCAGTAGCTATACGTCTCGATATTGACAGAATTGTTATATGACCCGGGTAACTTGTAATATTTGTACATGTTCACAAATAATAATGCAAAATAAAAATAAATTTTAAAGTCACTTTGCTTTAATTCTTCAAGACGTGTCTGTGGCCAAATAAAGATGGTTAATTCATACTTTTTAATAAAGTTCTACTTCTTCTGATAGTTGCTATCCGTTTCGGATGTTTGATATCATACAGACTATTTAACTTTCTGCACTGGTACACGGAACAAGTCAGTTGTATTCTTGCCAAACCAGGTCCTTAAATTTCTCAGCCATGATATTCTCGGTCGCCCAACTCCTGTCTTTCCAAGTACTTTTCCCTGTAGTATGGACTACAGTAAGTAAAATCTCTGTTCATTTCTGATGATATGTCTCAGATACTACTGCTTTCTTATCTTCACTGTGTTAATAGCACCCCTCTTTCTTCATCTTTCTAAGAACTTTAACATTAGTTACATGTGCTGTCCATGAAATGCTCAGTAGTCTACGGTAAAGCCACATTTCTAAAGATTCCAATTCTTTAGTTGTGGGTTCAGTCAAAGTCCAAGCATAACCATGATGATATTACTAGAGATATATAAACGATCTTTAATGTAGTGGTTTCTCGTTGCCTTCTACATCCCAATGTCGTTGACTAGTAACTAGTCCATCCGCCTTCGGGGCCGATTTCTCAACCCCAGGACAATGAGGTGCCCTACCGCTTGCCAGTTCATCCACCCGAAGCTGTTGACTCGCAAGCGGGAGACTACTTAATCCGGTCGCCACTTCCTCGTCAGTTAGAACAGAGTTCACCATACAACCGAGGCTGTACTTCGAGAAGGTGAGGTTGCCATTTGTACACGAGAGGCTGTATATTGCGCATCATATGCCTTATATCCCTCAATAAAGTTAGTCCCTAAAATTTTTAATTTTTCCAACAGCACGACAACATGGTAACGCTAGCTGTACTTATCACGTTACCATATGGAGCATTAAAATGTTTTTAATAACAAGTAGTGATAATAATTGTTTAATTTACTAGAGAAAACGTTATATTAGGTGCACTTAATCACGTGGAAGCTTTAAAATAACCAGAAATTGCACAGTTAAACAAATGTGAAATTTGACGTAATCAATCACAAGGTCTCGTGACCAAGCTCCTCTGTCTCTGATTTACTGGTTTCTCTGTTTGTTTGTCTCTGCGGTAGGTAAACGCACAAAACTGCGTATAAGCGAACTGCATACGGTAATAGCCGTACGTCTGTCACTACTCAAGGTGTTCCACTCACGGCGGCTGTGTATGGCTGTAATTGATTACAGGTTTTTGCTGCCGTTTACAGGGAAAATTTGTTTTACTAATTATAAACGACAAGTCAGTGTATTAGATTACATAGAAACTCTATTACTCATATTCTATTTCTGTCACTTGAATGTAGTTCTTCCGATTACGCCGTTTGTTGACAATAAATTATCTAAAACCCATACGCTGCCATTGCTTGAACCCATTGTAGAAATTTCCCAATCTTGAAATTGTAATTATCATTGTCTTCAATTATTTACCATTAATGGTATGGTTAGGATTTACTTTTCATTCGGAAACTATTAAATCTCATCGAAAATAATTATTTTGTAATTTTTCAGATCGCCTTCGTTGCAGTCGCCTGCTTCGCTCAGTCAGCCCTCAGCAGCTGGGCTGGACACGGAGCCTACGGAGGATGGGCCGGTCACGGAGGCTACCACGGACCTCTCGCCGCTCCAGTAGTCACCCCATCAGGTTTCCTCGCCGACACACCCGAAGTCGCCGCCGCTAAGGCCGCTCACTTGTCCTTGGTCGCTCACGCCGGAGGTGCCGCCGCAGCTGGTGGACCTTACGCCGCTGGACACGCTGGTGCCTACGCCGGAGCCGGTGCCTACCACGGACCCCTCGCCGCCCCCGTTGTCACCCCATCAGGATTCTTGGCCGATACCCCTGAAGTAGCCGCCGCCAAGGCCGCTCACCTCAGTCTCCTGTCTCACTCTGGTGCTGCCGCTGGTGCTCCCTACGCTGGTGCTTGGGGAGGTTATGCTGGTGCCGGAGCCGGTCAATGGGCTGGTGCCGGAGCCGGTCATTGGGCTGGAGCCGGACATTGGGCTGACCCCAGCGAAAGCGGTCAGTACGTTCCATCACACAACGAAGGCCAATACGTCCCAGATCAGAACCATTGGTAAACGACTCAAACAAAACCAATTCCCCTGTTTACAATGAGAGTTAGACCAGATCTGTTGAGACCTCAGTTGGGTTTTACTCAGCCATTTTGATACCCCACGTACTGACTTGTTGATGTAAATATACGCTTATAAGCTACAAAAATCCTGAAAAAAATTATAAATTATTGCATTTGCCAATAAAGGTATTTTTTTAATAAAATTAAAAATTGTCTTTTTCCACCTATTTCCTTTTCTTTTTGTTTATATTCGGAAGCTCACATAGCATATTTTCTGAAAGCGTTATCCTCCAGGAATAAGCCATAGACTCTAGCCTACTACAGCAATGATGTTACATTATTAGGTATTTATATTTCTACTCATACAATAAATTACACTTTTTGTCATTGTCATATTACAAAATTAGACATATTAAATTAGGCAGACTTACATAATTACACAACTTCAAATTATTACTGACGGCTGGGCTATATCTTACAATGTGAAGTTACCAACCTTAGTCTTAATATAAGTGTATTATACATAATCAGTATAGAATTCCAATCATTTTACTTTGTATGGTAAACTAACGGGACATTACTGTTAAAAAATTAAAAGTTCACTTTATACTTTTTTTTTTTTTTTTTTTTTAAATTAAGAGTTCACTTTTACCAAAACCTGGAACAAGTTACCAATTTTGAATACCTGGGCTACAGTGTGTCTTATAATGTCAGCAACGGCGTTGAGAATAAGTTGCATAAGTTCAACCTTATTTGCGGGACCATTAGGCGAACCCGTAATTCAGCAAGTAAAGGAACACGCCTAAAAATCTACAAGGTGATGGCTCTTCCCACACTTCTTTATAGGTCTGAGAATTTGACTTTGACGCAAGGCCAGGCCAGTCGCATCCAAGTGGCTGAAATTAGATTTCTCAGGCACGTGACAGGTATACCCTCCATGATCAGAGAAGAAACACAGATATACGACAGGAACTGAATATTATGAGTATACTCGACAGGATCTCCCAGTATAGGCTGAATTGGTTTGAACATCTTTGCCGAATTAATTACTGCCGCATCCCCAAACAACTATGGAACTATGGAGTGACCAGCACCAATCTTTGTCTGTTTGAGACCGGTAAACCATTCTTGGTTTAATCCTTGAAGATGATGACGATGATGGTGTTAAAAAAAACAAATCTTTCTTTCCTGGATTTTTCTGGATACATTGTCAAAAAACACACACAAGCAACAGAATAATTTTGGTTTACCTGGTGTTTACAAATTAAATTGCTCAGGACGTAACAAATTCTACATAGGCCAGACAGGACGCAGCTTCAAACAGAGATACATTGAACACATTAAAGCATTGCACCCCACCACCGAATCCACCTTTGCAAACCGCCTCATTGAGGCAGACCACACATACACAAACATCAACACATGGATATTCTACACGTACACACAAAAGGCCCAAAACTAGATACTCTTGAAAAACTAGAATTATACAAACACAGGAAAACTCATATAAACGACATCCTAAACGAACAGACACAATTTAAATCTAGCATATTATTTGAACATACTACACCACACACACACACACACACACACAACAATCTGTTGAACGACGGCGCCGTTACCAAAACCTGTTAGCGGCAGACTTTGACGAAGGCTTTAATGGAGTGAAAACTAGTTTAGGTCATCAGGTAAAAATTTATGATTTCATCATGGTCCGAGTCGGTAGTATCATATATTAATTAAATCTGTCTTGCCTCCTCAGTAAATTTATGTATTGGAATGTGAAGAAGGAAACCAGAAGAAAAACCGGAAAACTAGAAACTATTTCATTAACTTATTTATCATTAATATCTTTACGGGGAATTAATCTAACACTTGAGAGTGGAAGCATTAAAGTTCATGTTGAAAATTGCTAAACGAATTATATATTTAATTTACACCGGCGTCTACTCGGTCAAATCTTACTGTTTCCAAAGTTATCCGTACTGTAAATTGGCAGGTAACGATTAACCACGTTATAACTGATTTCTGCCCTTAAATCCTAAGTTGGACTGAGTGAGAGGAGGAGTCTACGGTGACATTTCTTTCTATTGATCTGGCGGGGTAGTGTTCTCCTGCCGCCGCCAGAAGATGGAGGAAAACCGTAGAACTCCGAGAGAGATCCTGCGGATCGACCCCGTAGTTCCGTCCCACGACTATTCCGCAGGTCCGCTGCTACCATATGTGCGAAATAAGCACCGCACATGCCAAGTTCATCAGCAGTTATTGGAACATAAATTAAAGCAATTAATACCGACTAGGTCTAGGTATATGACATTAACGTTTACTGAGTTGTCCTTGATATTTATTTTGTTAGCATTGCCGCGTGTACTGGCATCAGCGTTTCTTTTGACTGCCAAGCAAGCGTATAGGTATTGTTGCGCGACATTTATATCCGAGTTATAGCTGCGGTCTCTTTGTTGTTTTGTAGACAAGCGCATGCATGTCGACGCTGGCAACCTGTAAAGTACCTACCCGATGAGGTAAGAAATTATTTATGTTTTGTTTTGACGGACGGGCGCATTTAGGACACTGTTCAAAACGTCAACAGTTTGTAAGCAGTAACAGAAAGTTAATTATGCTTAAGACGTTTCCAAGTACGGTCTTTTTTGGTCACATTGTAATTCTGACACGTGTCGTATTTGTATATGGTTTATATTCGTAATGTCATCAGAATGTCTGACAGAAAAACGAAACGGATATCGGGCTATCAATATAAACAGTCTGTACCAATTTTAAATTAAAATAGTATTAAATAGTGTGGCAAAGTAGGAATATGAAAAGTATATTAAGGAGGGGGGTAAAGGTAAAACTGCACACGGGAGGCAAGCAGCCTACCGGCGGCCCTGCTATTCTGGGTTTCGGAGGTCGTCGCATGGCCAGCAGCGTACTCAAAAATGGTACAATGGAATCGCGGCGAACCATCCCGGGCGGGGGTCCCCCCCCCCGGTGTTTACGATTTGAGGCAAGGTTTCGTGGTGGTTGTGGTTGACCCAGCTAAGGTAGGTTTTCTCTTAAACTGGTCTTTCTGTGAGTTCGGGTGTGTGTCCTGAGATCCTTGTGGACATCGTTGGACCACAGCCGGTTCCTTCTCTTTGGAGGTTCTCCAACTCTTGGTTCGCGTCTTCTTCAACGCTCGGGTGCTCTTCTGCCTTTAAAGAAAAAATGTAATGCTGATGTCTAAGCCTACGTCAAAGTAATACTTTGGTCCTTTATCGGTTACTTCCCCTAAAGCAAAGCAATATAATTAATTATTAAACTAAATACTAAATTAAAATAATTATTTAATAATATGATCGGTTTCATATTATTCTGTACCAGCATTTAAAAAATATAACTGCCGCTCCTTTTCATAAAGAAATATATACACAAGTAAAGTAATATACACCCAGAAATTAATCCCTTCCCAAGAATTTTTAATTTCCGTATGATATCAATAACACACATGATAGATCCCACCGTATCCTATTTTCCTTATGCCTATGTTTCGAATTTGTATCACAGTGTTTCTGTCGACTTGTGACTACGATGAAGAAAAGCAATCATCGTGCAGAGAAAAGCAAGCTGGTGTTGATACTGACAAAAACCACCATCTTAAAAAAAAAATCTTTTTCGGTATCTGTAAACTATAGCAGTGATGAACGATTGAAATTTAAATTACTATAACGGATGTTTTCGTTCCTGACGTAAACATACACAATAAAATGTTCAGTACGTCTAACTGTGTCTTAAGCTGCGTCCACACCGGCCTCGCTGTGCTGTGCGAAACCAAACAGTTGTGGCGCGGCGCGGCCCATTTGGACGGCAAACCGCGCCATACTGTGCAACTTCGAGCACCAACGAACGCGATCCAGACAGTGTCGGTACATCAAATGCAACTGTTCGTTCGTGCGCGTTCCGTTTGGACAATGCTTCTCGTTTACTGAATCTGAGCGTTACTGATTGATTTTAGTTGACTAGGTGCGACGAAGAAGATGATTTTTTGTGTTATCACTGTCGTCAATAATCTGGTTTTTGTAATTCCTTGTGAAAACGGTACAAAACATTTTTTTTGTATTTGCCTATTATTTTCTGAGATATAGTGAAAATACAAGTTATAATTTGGTGCTATCTGTGGTCTAACACGTTTATGAAATGTAAGTCTACAGGACATTATTTTAAATTGTCTTTGTATTTTGCTGACCGTTTACCCGTGTTAGGTAGGTTAAAGTGACCATTATGTATGACATTTTGTAAAAATTTATTACACAATATTAAGCTGGGCTGGTGTAAAAATAATATTTTCACATGTTTTAGATTTGAATATAGTTTAATTAAAAATAATAAAATGATTTTTCCATATTATGCACCAAGAGTAAAAATAATTTTTGCTTAGGGTGGCCACTTTACCCTGTTCTCCCCTATACTAAAACACAGTCAACTAAAAACAGTCAGTACCGTTCAGATTCAGTAAATGAGAAAGGCTGTTCAAATAGAACACGCACGAACGAACACTATCTGGATCGCGTTCGTTGGTGCTCGAAGTAGCCCAATTTGCCGTCCAAACAGACCGCGACACTTTCTTTGGTTCGGCGCAGCGCAGTGCGGCCTGTGTGGACGCGGCTTTATAATGCATGCAACGACGTTGTGAATAAGTTGCATAAGTTCAACCTTATGTGCGGGACCATCAGGCGAAACCTTAAGTCAGCAAGTAAAGAAACACGCCTAAAATTCTACAAGGTGATGGCTCTTCCCACACTTCTTTATGGGTCTGAGAATTGGAGTTTAACGTCTAAGCGGCTGAAATGAGATTTCTCAGACACGTGGCAGGGTATACTCTCCATGATCATAGAAGAAACACGGATATACGGCAGGAACTGAATAGTATGAGTATACTCGACAGGATCGCCCAGTATCGGCTGAATTGGTGGGAACATCTTTACCGAATGGATGACTGCCCCATCCTCAAACGACTATGGAACTTATAGCTGATGGGTCGGTGAGGTCAGGGATCTTCGAAAAAGCGCCCTAGTGACCAGCTCTGATCTTTGCCTATTTGAGACCATCCTTGGAACAAACCATCCTTGGTTTAATCCGTGAATTTGATGATGATGATGATGATGATGATGATGTCTAACTGTCGTTAGACAGTTAATTATAAATTGTTTAAAAAGTTGGTTTCATTTTATTTTTTTCATAAATAATTTTCAAATAAGTACACAATCACAATCAAGGTCACATGCGGGCGAGTGTGTGTGTGCGTGCATACGTGCGTATAAGTAAAACATAAGCATGATTAATCACCATATAGTTTCAACTTTATGGCAAACACTCAATTACACCAGACAGAGGTAATCCAGTTGGCTGAAGTACAAAATGACAGGCGACCACTTCTTACATTATATAACTTATAATTGAGTCTTTGTAACCGCAATTAATAATTACATTCTCGTTACAGTCTTTTATATAATTTTTCATGATTCCTTATACCTTGGTGGCAGAATCGTTTGAGTTTTTGCAACCTCATTTATTGTTTCTTCTTAAAGACGTCTACTGATATTCTGTGCACCCGAATATCCTGCATTATCAATAAAAAGTTCCGCTTTGATCACTTTAGCTCCATTACTGTCAAGGGTGATGAACAGTTTGTTAATTAAGTTACAGTTTAGCGAGTACTTAGTTGATCCCCCAGATTAAGGTACAAGTTTTCCTTTCTTATTTATTCAACTACATTGCAACTAGTTACAAACTACCTAGCAATTTTATTCTAATACATAAGTTAACAGTGTGTAAGATAAGCTCCCACTGGAGCATTCCTCAGTACAGTTACACTATGTTCATGTGCTTGGAATTACTATACATATTTAGTTCACTAGTTAAAATGGTTTCTGTCTCTGCAATCGCCGAACGAGTCCACCATTATCAAGCAGTTTTAGCACTTTAATGTTTACGTATTCATAAAGCCTTCTTTCATATTTATCCGCAACCCGTTTGATCTCGTCAGCAACTGTAGGTATTTTCAGGTCTCGATGGATGTGATCATTTGTTATGTATCATGGTGCATCAGCAATACTGTGAAAACCTTATTTTGAAGAGTATGAATTATTTTAATATCAGATTTCTTAGTACAACCCCAAAGCTGTACACCATACACCCAAACTGGTTTCAAGACTTGTTTGTATAGCAGCAGCTTGTTATTCAGCCACAGCTCATAGACTTACTAGTAAAGAAATAAATTAGGCAAATAGAATTTCAGTAGTGGTACACAAAAAAACGTTTCCACTTTTCTCAATTTCAGTTCACTATCTGGTAGGAATGACATGTTTACTTTAAGTTACTCTAAAAATGTGATTTTTGGCTCACTCAGTCAACGCTGTCAATTTAATGACTGAAAGGTTTACGGATTAACTTGGAATTTCACTTCATCCTCGCTATGCAACAGGTTTTGAATATTTTTTCCGCTTTATTTTTTAATTATTGACAACGAGAAGCGACTATATCACACGTTGAAATATGTGTGTATAAAATTTAATTTATTTAATATTTATTACTATTTACAATCAAGATGTATTGTTTCCTTACTTGGAAAATGTTTCGGGAATAATATATTTTTCTCATCCTCAGCTTAGTTTTTGATCGTGTGCGATGTTTGTGTACAGGTTGATTGTTTCTAAGCCTTCCTGTTGTCTTTCGGTATTTAAATTGGCGTTATTACGTGTGGATGTGGTATATATTTTATTTCTTGAGTGTACTAGTGTTACGTATTTTGAAAATTGTGTCTTGTTTTGTACTTGTCTTTGTTCAGGTATTAGTTTGTCCTATATTTTATATTTAAATATCTGTAAATTTTCCCATATATTTATTACTGTGTGGTAGGCGTATATGTTTTGTCAGTGACATGTTGGTGATGTCTGAAAATTTGTGTCCTGTATTTATTGCATGTGTGGCCAAATTGAATTTATATATGTCTGGTTTTTTGTATTCGTTTAACTGTTCAAAATAACGTTTTTTCAAATATTTTTTTTTGTCTGGCCTATGTAACGTTTGTTGTAGTCTTGGCATTCAATTTTGTATATTCCAGTGTTCATTGTGTTACTTTTGTTGTGTGGATTATTTAGTTTTTGTATATTATTTTAGTTTATATTTAAGCTTTTTAATATCTGTATTTTAAATATTTTTAAAAGCTTTGTCATCCTGTTGTTTATATAATGTTTTTTAAGCCCAGGGTTTATTATTGTTATTATTACTATTTGTGTGTGGTTCATTTTGATAATTCCTTAAATAAATGTTTTGTCTTTATTTTATAACTGATTTTATTTTCCATTTTGTGTATAGTGTTTTTACTGCATCCATTTTCTTCAGCAATGTGGTGAATTATACTACTTTCTTTACTTATTCCTGTATGCTTAGGAGTATTTTACAAATTCTGTTGAAGAGTGTCATCATCATCATCTACAAGAACTAAACAAATGATGATTTATTCCGGTTTCAGACATGCAAAATCTAGAACTGGTCACTCCAGCGCTTCTTCGGACGTCCCACACCTCTCTGTTCCTTCGGCTTATAGTTCCATAGTTGTTTGGGGATGCGACAGTTATCCATTCCGCAAAGATGTTCCCCCCACTTCAGCCGATACTGGGCGATCCTGTCGAGTATACTCATAATATTTGGTACCTGGCGTATATCTGTGTTTCTTCTATGATCGTGAAGAGTATACCCTGCCACGTGCCTGAGAAATCTCATTTCAGCCGATTCTTAATGTATGGAAACAAAAACAATTTAAGCATTTCCGTATCACATGAGCCATTTTGAATGTAATTGTATATAACGAACTAATACAAACACTTCTTGCTACACTCAATTTTTTGATGTATAAATTATTTAATATTTACAACTAATATAAATGTATAATATTTATACATCAAGATATATTATTTCCTTTCTTGGAACATGTTTTGGAGTCAATAATTTTCCTATCCTCAGCCATCACAGTTTTTGATCTTGTTGAATTTGTGTTTAGGTTGGTTCCTTTGGCTTTCTATTGGTTTTTGATAGGTTATATTGGTATTATTGGGTGTGGGTGTGATGTACACATTTGTTTTTTGAGTGTTTTCAATGTTGAGTATTTTGAAAATTGTGTCCTGTTTTGTGTTGACTTGTATTTGTTCAGATATTAGTTTGTCTTGTTTTTTGTTTATATACTTGTAAATTTTTCCATATATTAATTATTGTGCCATTGCATACTGTATGCTTTATCAGTTTGTTATGGAGAGTTTACTCTGCCATGTGCATGAGAAATCTCATTTCAGCCGCTTGGATGCGACTGGCCTGGGTTTTCATTAAAGTCCAATTCTTAGACCCATAAAGAAGTGTGGGAAGGGCCATCGCCTTATAGAAATTTAAACGTGTTCCTTTACTTGCTGACTTAAGAGTTCGCCTAATGGTCCCGCACATAAGGTTAAACTTATGCAAGCTATTAACAACGTCGTTGCTTGTATTATACGACACACTGTAGCCCAAGTATTACTGACTTTTTCCAGGACAATCCCATCTATAACACCACCTTGGTCTGTAGTGTGGATATTTGTAATCCAAAGTCTTTGCCGATTCGATTTAACAAATGTACACCCAGTGACTATATTTAATTTGTAAAAACAACAGAAAGCTTGAGAAGTTTAAATATATTATCACTGTGTCTTTCGTTGTGTTCTCACTGCGTGATATAAAGGTCCAACATAAGTTGTATTTCACGATTATTACATACAATAATGTTTAATTCGTATTATCTGCAAGAAGCCAGATTTTGTTTCATAAGAACGACCAAATTTCACTAGATTCCAGCCCCAGATGCATTGTGCGTTACTAAGATGCGTCTACTGGCACTGTCCTCAGAGCAGGTGCAGAGTATATAGTCACGTACACTGAAAACCAGATGTAAAGTTTGGTTTATTTTTTTTCTCGTAAACGAATTTAAATATTTTAAAAGTGAACATTTTACATAATACCTAGCAATCAGCAACAGTTGTATCACACACACACACACACACAAGCGTAAGGAGTTTGTATGTAGAAAGTGGCAGGGTTACGGAGTGTGTGGCCTTCGTTCGTTTCATATATATACTACGCAAAGTGTTGGCCACGCTATCAGAAGACAGGTCTACTTCCAGTACAACAACCACCATGAAGTTCTTGGTAAGTTTTCTTAAATATAGGACATATCTGGAAAATGGAATATTTTAACATCGGATAACATTGTTTACTGTACTGCAATGTACAGCCCTTGCTTTATCGTTTCAAATTTACTGTTTTATCTTCAATATCAGTGTTTCCCTCTGTAACAAATGTGTAGATTGCACCGCATACGGAAATAATGCGTCTCGCGAAGTCGTGTACTTTAAATTCAAGGTTTTCAACCTGCGGTGTTTTACAGTACATTTTTCAAGACGATTGTAGTAATTCAATACAGTTTCTCTGACTGCTAACGTGTAAAACATCTTTGATATATTACCAAAGAAATATAACCTTAAATTCTTAGTGTTCTTAGTGACCGTCAATCAATAAATTTTTCCGGTGAAGGGTTTGTGAGGATCGGTCAAAAATGTAACACAAATTTTAA
Source organism: Magicicada septendecula (assembly GCA_034769895.1). Lineage (NCBI taxonomy): Eukaryota > Metazoa > Arthropoda > Insecta > Hemiptera > Cicadidae > Magicicada > Magicicada septendecula. Next base: position 42,598,955 of record CM068373.1, on the reverse strand, counting down.
CTTATTGGTTCATACAACTTTTGTTTGTGTGTTTGGTGTCACAACAAATCAGTTGTATGTTTGGTGTCAGCAACAATTGTCCTGATGATGACTCTAAACATTGTCGAAACGTTCGACACAAATAAGTTAAAATTTGTGTTACATTTTTTGGCCGATCCTCACAAACCCTTAACCGATAAAGAAATATAACATTATTAGACCCGATAGAACCACTTCCCGTTACAATTTGTCTTTACCATGTCCCTTGAATGTTACTCAGTGTTATTAAATTTTATTGGTCATTGCTGCTAGTTTTTCCACATACGGACACATGTGTAAAACACATTAGGGAAACGTAGAAAAATGCAGCTTTTGTGTAAATCGTGCACGGCCGGTGTCAATAATTTCAAAATTATTTCTAAATACCGGGCTGTTTGGCCGTGGTCGGTTGCTATGAATCGACATCTTGTCGATTTTCTTTCGGTTCTCGCCTCGGCGATTTTCTTCAGGCCGCCAAAAAGCGACACAGTATGCGAAAACAGTAGCGGCAGATCTTCGCCGAACAGTACCCGTCACCCGTCTCAGCTAGAAGCAACTACCTGAAACAGTTGTTGGCATACTTTGTCACATTTCGTCGGCCTGAAGATTTGCAATTGGGGGGGGGGGGGAATCGAAACGTTGCCGATAAGATGTCGATTCGTAGCAACAGACTAACAGACTAACAGCCCGGTATTTAGAAATAATTTTGAAAATTTAGAAGAATGTACATTTTATAACACTTTTTAGAATAGTATAGACATTTTGGTTACTTTCCATTTGGAACTACGATTTTTGTCTACTACTCGTTGACTTGAGTTCCATTGTGGTAATCGTGTGGTAATATCCATTAAGTAGTCATTTATTATTTATATAAGCAGTCATGCAAGGAAGGTTTTAACTTACGCTTTTATACAATGTGTGCAATTGTTGAAAATAACTTTTACAACAGCAGACTGAACAGCAGGTATTGGACCAGTTGAACACTGAGAGTGACTACACCGACAGTAGACGAAACGTCTGGGGGTGGGGGTAATAGACGACGACGGCCCAACAGGCCGAACATTAACAAAGAAAGTGACTCTGTGTAATTTATATATTACTTATACAAATCACTACAGATCACCAACTTTATTAGGAAATCTTTCATATGGAAACAGTTTCATTTAAAATAATTCTTTTGTTTATTTTCAGATCGCCTTCGCTGCAGTCGCCTGCTTCGCTCAGTCAGCCCTCAGCAGCTGGGCTGGACACGGAGCCTACGGAGGATGGGCCGGCCACGGAGGCTACCACGGACCTCTCGCCGCTCCAGTAGTCACCCCATCAGGTTTCCTCGCCGACACACCCGAAGTCGCCGCCGCTAAGGCCGCTCACTTGTCCTTGGTCGCCCACGCCGGAGGTGCCGCCGCAGCTGGTGGACCTTACGCCGCTGGACACGCTGGTGCTGGTGCCTACGCCGGAGCCGGTGCCGGTGCCGGTGCCTACCACGGACCCCTCGCCGCCCCCGTTGTCACACCCTCAGGATTCTTGGCCGATACCCCTGAAGTAGCCGCCGCCAAGGCAGCTCACCTCAGCCTCCTGTCTCACGCCGGTGCTGCCGCTAGTGCTCCCTACGCTGGTGCTTGGGGAGGTTATGCTGGTGCCGGAGCCGGTCATTGGGCTGGAGCCGGACATTGGGCTGACCCCAGCGAAAGCGGTCAGTACGTTCCATCACACAACGAAGGCCAATACGTCCCAGATCAGAACCATTGGTAAACGACTCAAACAAAAACAATTCCCCTGTTTACAATGAGAGTTAGACCAGATCTGTTGAGACCTCAGTTGGGTTTTACTCAACCATTGTGATACCCCACGTACTGACTTGTTGATGTAAATATAGGCTTATAAGCTACAAAAATCCTAAAAAAAATTATAAATTATTGCATTTGCCAATAAAGGTATTTTTTAATAAAATTAAAAATTGTCTTTTTCCATCTATTTCCTTTTCTTTTTGTTTATATTCGGAAGCTCACATTTTCTGAAAGCGCTATCCTCCCGGAATAAGTCAAAGATGTTACATTATTAGGTATTTATACTCATACAATAAATTACAGTTTTTGTCATTGTCATATTATAAAATTAGACATATTAAAATAGTCAGACTTACATAATTACACAACTTAAAATTATTACTGACGGCTTACAATGTGAAGTTACTAGCCTTAGTCTTAATATAAGTGTCCATTTATATATTGTACATATATATATATATATAAAATATTTAATTTTTATAATGAATTTACCTCAAGATATTTCTTTCCTTATTAGGAACATGTTTCGGGTACCATTTTGTACCCATCCTCAGCCTTCCGGATTTTGTTTCTGGTGAAGTACACGTGTGTTGGTTGGTTGTTATTGTGGCTTCCTGTTGGCTTCTGGTACTTTAACTTGTTTTTATTGTGTGTGATTGTGGTGTATGTATTAGTATTTTGTGTATTTTCTATGTTGAGTATTTTGAAAATTGTGTCATGTTTTGTATTGATTTGTATTTGTTCAGGTATTAGTTTGTTTTGTGTTTTATGTTTGTATATTTGTAAATTTTCCCAAATGTTCATTATGGTCCCTTTCTGTGGTATGTGTTTTATTAGTGTCATGTTGGTTATGTTTGGGAATTCATGTCCAGTTTTTATTGCATGTGTGGCCAAATTAGATTTGTATATTTCTGGTTTTTTGTATGCGTTTAGGTGTTCAAAATAACGTTTTTTCAGTTGTTTTTTTGTTTGTCCTATGTAACATTTATTGCAATCTTGGCATTAAATTTTGTATATACCATTGGTTGTTTTATTATCTTTGTTGTGTGGGTTATTTAGTTTTTGTAGATTATTTTTGTTCGTTTTGTATGGTATTTTAATGTCTGTGTTCTTAAACAGTTTTGTTAGCTTTATCGTTTTATTATTTATGTATGTGAATGTGGCCCATTTTTTATTGTTGTTATTATTTTTGTTTTGTCATTTTGATTAATTCTTAATTGTTCAGTTTTTATTTTATATTTTATTTTATTTTCTATTTTGTTTACAGTGTTTTTATTATATCAATTTTCACAAGCAATTTGGTAAATATATATATATATATATATATATATATATATATATATATTTAATTCTATCTAATCTTCTGAAGAGATAAATAAGATAATTCCTTAAATCTTCGACGTTATAACAGAGCCACTTTGACTTCCAAAAAGTCTTTTAATGGAATAATTTTTTAAAATTATTTAACACCGATTCACTGAATCGTGAAATGCCACCCTTTGTCATGTGTATGTAATTTCAATATAGGGGAGAGCAGGGTAAAGTGGCCATTGGCTATTATTTTACTTTACTAGATACTGTTGCACACCACTATAGAAAAGTTATTCCTATTAGCGCTTTCAAGCTTCTGTTTGAGATTATAACCACTAACACAACTTTCTTAATTAAATGTCTGATGTAAGATATGTGGTGAGTACTCTCCAATTTATCTAAGAATTAGACGAGTCCATAAATTCCACTTTGTACCCACAGAAAGAGCGTATTTTATCCTTTAAAAATGGGTGTATTAGACTATTGTAGCTTTTTTAGATTTTACTGTGGACTCAATTTTGTGTAATGACGCACACGGGGATAAAGTGACCATACTCCTGGTCACTTTATCAGATAAATTATGACATTTATACTACTTTTTAAATTTAAAAACAAAACAATATTTTTAAGCTAGATCTATTGACTAGTAAATAAAAAAGTCTATCAATATTGGTTCATTTAACATTTACTGTAAATCTCAAATTTCGACCTCCTAAAACTGTAATACTTGCGCTCGCAGTATTACTAAAGTTTACTAATTATAGCTAAAACATGGTCAACAATAACAAAAATTCTAATTATAAGGTAATTGGGATTATATTATATATCTTCTTCTTCTTATAGTTCCTATCCGTTTCGGATGTTGGATATCATACAGACTATTTTAACTTTCTGCACTGCTGCACAGAATAAGTCAGTTGTATTCATTCATGCCAAACCAGGTCCTTAAATTCCGCAACCATGAGATACTCGGTCGCCCAACTACTCTCTTTCCAAGTACTTTTCCCTGTAGTATGAACTGCAATAAGTAAAATCTCTGTTCATTTCTCATGAGATGTCCCAGATACTGATATTTTCTTATCTTCTCTGTGTTAATAACTTCCATATCTTTCTTAATCTTTCTAAGAACATTAGTATTAGTTATATGTGCTGTCTGTCCATGAAATGCTCAGTATTCTACGGTAAAGGCACATTTCGAAGGATTCCAATTTTTTAGTTGTGGCTTCAGTCAAAGTCCAAGATTCTACGCTGTAGAAGAGGACCGAGAATACGTACCACCGTAGAAGTCTCATCTTTGAGTTTGTTGTTAAATCGTGAAAAGTTTATTTATTCTTAAATTGTAATATTATAAATACGTAACTATAATCCTATTATTTTGGTAATTGGTTTAATAGGATTACAACACACGAGGCAAAGGTGTATTATTTTATAATAAAAATGAACACATGTTTTTCAGTTAAAAAAGTTTCTGTTAATAAAAACACACTTTAATAATATTATAATTGTAAAAAAAAGAAAAAACTACCAAGATATTGAAATTTTAAAATTTCGGTGACTGTGTAATACGTAGTTGCGTGACAGTAGTTTATAGTTTTACATACCGTATGTATACATCGCACGTAATATTTTTACATAAGTTGTTCAGTAGCTAACAACCTCTCATAAAGAAAACATATCGTAAATTTTTAGAGACGCTGTAAACAACACGCATAAAACAACATACTGTAATGGAGGTCACTAGTTTTGGAACGCAGTCGGTTTATTCTTGTCTTACTTTGCCAGGAAAAATTAAAGGTGCTGATAGACGGGGAAACTAGAGGCGGCCAGTAGAGGAGGCCAGTGCAGGCGGCCAGCAACTTTCCCTCTACTTACCCTGTCTATAGGGGTACTTTTCTCTTAAGTGGCCACAAAGTTGAGACTGGCGGCAACAAAACTCAAACTAGCCAGTTTTATTTTACTGGCTAGAAAGACGGCCAGTAGCGGTCACGTGACCGGTCATGTGACCTACTGGCCGCCAGAACTTTCCTTCACAACAAGCACTGGCCGCCTGTATAGCCGAGTGGGATTTGCTGTGGGATTTACTTTGCATTAGTCTGTTGTTGGTCGCTGTTGTCGTAGATGTTCAAGATGAGTCAATGTAGTCTAATAAAAGAAAAACAGAAATATATAAAGGGGGAGTGCAGATGGTATAACATTATTTTTGGAAGAACTCCAAAACTTTGAATTACTGTGGAATGTCCGCCATGACGATCGAAAGCCTCATCAAACTCTTTATTAAAATCTAACATGGTCAAAAACTGATGAAACTAAATAAAATGAGTGAGCACAGATGTTGTCACGGTCACTCATATAGACCTACTGACGGCCAGAAGAGACACGAACTGGCGGTCAGTACTTGACTTATGTATAAGACATTTTACCGGCAGTGACCACATGGCCAGCACTAGCCGCCAGTACTTCCACGTCTATAAGCACCTTGAGCTTAAATGTTTTTTATGCACTAAATAGTTTTTGTTTTCTAAAACAGTTGTATGTATAGATAGGCCTATATAAAACGTACTATGTAACACCGGGTGCAAAACAAATTAAGAAAACGGCTCCAGATAACATTCCCATAACTCACTATCACAGAAGAAAACACGGGACGCGAAATCGCAGAGTATACAAAACTAACTCTGTAAACATTCCAACCTCGATTACTCACTGCGGAATTTAAAAGCTTTAAATTTGTCAAGAAGATACGATGGTCATTCAATAAGTAAAGAAACAAACAGCTGTGGAGCAAAAACGTTTTATTCAATCAATACAATGTTTTTTTACTTTTCAATGCAATCTCCACCAACGTCTATGCGCTTGTCCCATATTTATAGAAAATTCGTTTTTATAAATAATAGTGTTTTATAATATTGTGAACACAAATGTGCTATATAACCTGACGATGGTCTGTGACCGAAATCGATCGCTTTAAGAATATAAATAATAACATTATATGGTACCTTTAGGCTATATATAAAAAAGAATACAATAAAAAAATAAAAAATTGAATTATAGGTACCATTAATAAAAAACAATAAGTGTAAGTATAAAATACATCACATTATCATTTGTACTGGTTATGTTTATGCAATATGTTATTGAACAGCTGATCAAAACTCACAACGACGTTGCCAGGTAACACTCCTGAAAGTTTCAATCAGCTGCTATAATTAATTTTTTTCTACAACTGTTTGTCTGTTTACTTATTGAATGACCCTCGTTAATAAATTTAGGAATATTTGTAGTACAATTCATAGAAATCTTAGAAATAAAACAAGAAGACACAGCACAAGAATTACATTTTATAAGACAATTGGAATAACGACGTTGATTTATGCGAATGAGGCGTGGGTCATGACAAAAAAGGAAAGCGGCAAGATTCAGAGTGCTGAAATGAAGTTTCTTCGAAATACTTTAAATTGTACATAGCAAGATAGAATAACGAATGAAGATATCAGACCCAAACTCGAAGTAAAGGACATAAATAAAATTATTGCAATTTGTTTTATTCAATCAATACAATTTTTTTTTACTTTTCAATGCAATCTCCACCAACGTCTATGCGCTTGTCCCATATTTATAGAAAATTCGTTTTTATAAATAATAGTGTTTTATAATATTGTGAACACAAATGTGCTATATAACCTGACGATGGTCTGTGACCGAAATCGATCGCTTTAAGAATATAAATAATAACATTATATGGTACCTTTAGGCTATATATAAAAAAGAATACAATAAAAAAATAAAAAATTGAATTATAGGTACCATTAATAAAAAACAATAAGTGTAAGTATAAAATACATCACATTATCATTTGTACTGGTTATGTTTATGCAATATGTTATTGAACAGCTGATCAAAACTCACAACGACGTTGCCAGGTAACACTCCTGAAAGTTTCAATCAGCTGCTATAATTAATTTTTTTCTACAACTGTTTGTCTGTTTACTTATTGAATGACCCTCGTTAATAAATTTAGGAATATTTGTAGTACAATTCATAGAAATCTTAGAAATAAAACAAGAAGACACAGCACAAGAATTACATTTTATAAGACAATTGGAATAACGACGTTGATTTATGCGAATGAGGCGTGGGTCATGACAAAAAAGGAAAGCGGCAAGATTCAGAGTGCTGAAATGAAGTTTCTTCGAAATACTTTAAATTGTACATAGCAAGATAGAATAACGAATGAAGATATCAGACCCAAACTCGAAGTAAAGGACATAAATAAAATTATTGCAATTTGTTTTATTCAATCAATACAATTTTTTTTTACTTTTCAATGCAATCTTCACCAACGTCTATGCGCTTGTCCCATATTTATAGAAAATTCGTTTTTATAAATAATAGTGTTTTATAATATTGTGAACACAAATGTGCTATATAACCTGACGATGGTCTGTGACCGAAATCGATCGCTTTAAGAATATAAATAATAACATTATATGGTACCTTTAGGCTATATATAAAAAAGAATACAATAAAAAAATAAAAAATTGAATTATAGGTACCATTAATAAAAAACAATAAGTGTAAGTATAAAATACATCACATTATCATTTGTACTGGTTATGTTTATGCAATATGTTATTGAACAGCTGATCAAAACTCACAACGACGTTGCCAGGTAACACTCCTGAAAGTTTCAATCAGCTGCTATAATTAATTTTTTTCTACAACTGTTTGTCTGTTTACTTATTGAATGACCCTCGTTAATAAATTTAGGAATATTTGTAGTACAATTCATAGAAATCTTAGAAATAAAACAAGAAGACACAGCACAAGAATTACATTTTATAAGACAATTGGAATAACGACGTTGATTTATGCGAATGAGGCGTGGGTCATGACAAAAAAGGAAAGCGGCAAGATTCAGAGTGCTGAAATGAAGTTTCTTCGAAATACTTTAAATTGTACATAGCAAGATAGAATAACGAATGAAGATATCAGACCCAAACTCGAAGTAAAGGACATAAATAAAATTATTGCAATTTGCAGAAGACAATAGTGAGATCATCTGCAAAGGATGACAGAGGATCGATTGCCGGACGCGGCACTGAACTATAAAGCCATTGGTAGAAGACGTGGGTCGTCCGAGAGAATTTGTCAAAAACCGATTTTGTCGCGCACGCAACACACACACACACACACACACACAAATAGAAAATTTCTTCTGTCTATCACAGATGATGAAGTCATGTCATCCACGTACAAAAGAAAAACAACCATCAAGGATAGGATCCTGTTTCCATGCAGCAGGCAATCAACTCTGTACAAAATGAAGGAATGGCATATGCTACCGCAGAAAAAATCTTCAATGTACATCGCAATACTTTAAAGAGAAGAGTTTTAAATAACATAGATGCTGTAGAAGATGAAAAAAATTCTTTGAAACTCAGAACGATTTTCAATGAAAACTAAGAAGAAGAACTATTGAACCATTTACTTGAGATGAAACAACATTTTTATCGTCTATCAATAAACGATCTACGTCGAATGGCTTTTCAACTTGCAGAAAAGAACAATACACCAGACCGTATCAGCAAAGGAAAACTGAACGGCAGGAAAAGATTGGGTGGCATGCTTTAGAAAACGCCGTCCCAACCTAAGCCTAAGGAAACCAGAGGTAACATCAGCAGCTAGGGCTCAAGGGTTCAGCACGACTAATAAAATTTTTTTTTTATTCTAAAAGAAGTTCAAGTTAAACCCTTTAACCCCCCCCCCATCTTTGAGTTTTTAACGTAGAAGAGACTGGGCTGACTATAGTTAAGTTGAAAAATACCAAAGTGTTCTCATTGAAAGGTACGACTCAAGTAGGCACAATAACGTTAGCTGAAAGGGGCTGCTACCAACATTCGCAATATGTGTTTCAGCAGGTGGTAATTTCATTCCTCCCCTTGTCATCTTCCCCAGGAAAAGAATGAAAGTTGAGCTGCAGGACAGTGCTCCTTCGGGAAGAGTGTTTGCTTGCAATTCAAGCAGCTGGATGCAAACAGATATCTTCACACAATGGTTCGACAACTTTTTAAAGCACTCTAAGCCAAGTGCGGAAGATCCAATTGTTCTGATTTTGGATGAACATGCTACACATACAAAAGATATAGAGTTTATAGAGAAAGCCAGAAACAACCATATCACTGTAGTCTGCCTACCACCGCACTCTAGCCTTAAGCTGCAGCCATTGGACGTATCTTTTATGGCACCCTTCAACACGTTTTACGTGCAGGTTATTGAAAAGTTTCTCCGAAACAATCCAGGAAGAGTTGTAACCAAAGTTCAAATGAGGAAACTCCTTGGCGAGGTATTCATATGAGCATACTTAACATCTACAAACAGTCACTGGATTTAGGAAATCCGGGATTGTTCCGTTGGCTCCGGATATCTTCACCGACGCAGACATTGTTGCTGCTGAAACTACTACAATTGCAGTTGCCACCAATAACATTGAAGCTGGGCATAAAGGTGATGTAAAATCTGGGAATGAAGATAGCGCAGATGGCGATGATGAAGATGACGCAGGGCCTGGAGATGAAGAATATGTCACAGCTTCTGGTGTTGAAAATGATATAGCGATTGCAAATAGAGATGATCCTGCAACTGGTGTTCAAGATGATGCAGTAACTAGCGAAAGTGATGCAGCGTCTGACGGTTATGAAAATGCTACATTGGCTGATGACAAAGATTGCTGTAGTGAACCTGATGGTAAAAGTAATCTAGGTATTGGTCGTAGCACTAAACCCATTAATTCTCTTCCAATCATTCAAGTGCCTCAACCTCAACCTAGCACATCATTTTCTGTAAGTCCAAGAGAAATTATCCCTTTGTCAAAAATAAATAGACGTATAACGAAACATCAAGGTAATAATCGCAAGAAAGGCAAAGCGGCAGTTATAACATCCAACACTTACAAGGTAGAACTTTTGAAAGAAAACGTGAAAAAGTAAAGGGAACCAGAAAACAAAAGAAAAAGAAAAATAGAAGCCCAAGGAAGCCAAAAGAAGAAATCAACAAGAATAAACCTAAATCCAAAAGGGAAAACTTCGTATCTCTAACAAAGAACCTCCTGCCAGTTCTAAGAGCAAGCTTTTTATGGAGGACTCTGAGACAAATGAAAATAATGAGACAGAGTGCTTTTATTGTAGAGTACCGTATTCAAAATCAAAGTAGAACGAAGGATGGGTAAGATGCTCTGGATGCCTTAAGTGGGCACAAAAAAGAGAGGGCTGGCTGCGACGAAGAAGATGATTTTTTGTGAACATTGTAGCCTAGTTAATAATTTGTTTTTTAAAATTTCTTGTGAAGAAACTGTACCAAACCTTTTTTTATTTGCCTATTATTTTCTGAGATATAGTGAAAGTAAAAGTTATAATTCGGTGATATCTGTAGCACATTTATGAAAAGTAAATCCACAGGACATTATGTGAATTTGTCTTTGTACTTTGTTGACCCTTTACCCGTGTTGAGTAAAGTGACCATTATGTATGATATTTTGTAAAAACTTATTACCAAGTATTAAGTTGACCTGGTTTAAAAGTAATAATTTTAGCAGGTTTAGTTCTGAATATAGTTTAATTAAAACTATTTAAATGATTTTCCATATTACACACAAAGAGTAAAAAATAATTTTTGCTTAGGGTGGCCACTTTATCCTGCTCTAGCCTATGTGTGGTTCATTTTGATCATTCCTTAAATGTTTTGTCTCTATTTATATTTGATTTTATTTTCTATTTTGTGTATACTGTTTTTAATCTACACATTTTCTTTAGCAAATTGGTAAATTATCCTTCTTTCTTTATTTATTTCCTGTACCTTGGGGGGTATTCTTATATATTCTGTTGAAGAGTGAATAGATAGAATAAAATAATTAATTTCTAAAACAATGGACATCTTGAGAAGTTTAAGTGTATTATCATTGTGTCTTTCATTATGTTCTCACTGCGTGATACAAAAGTCCAACATAATATTATTAAGTTGGACACACGAAGATTACATAAAATAATATTTAATTCGTATTATCTGCAAGAAGCTAATTTTTTTTCACAAGAACGACCGTTTACTTGATTATAACCCCACTTACAATGTTCGTTACTGAGATGCGTCTACTGGAACTGACCTCAGAGGAGGTGCAGAGTATGTAGTCACGTGTAATAAAATGCAGATATAAAGTTTGCTTTGGTTTTTTTTCTCGTAAAAGAATTTATATATTTTAAAACTGAACAGTTTTCGTGATACGATCAAGCCGCAACAGCGGCACACACACACGCGCGCGCGCGCGCGCACACGCACACAAGCGTAAGGGGTGTGTGTGTAGAAAGTGGCAGCGTTACGGAGTGTGTGGCCTTCGTTTGTTTCATATATATACTACGCAAAGTGTTGGCCACGCTATCAGAAGACAGGTCTCCTTCCTGTACAACAACCACCATGAAGTTCTTGGTAAGTTTTCTTATATTATACAGTTACACACACTCAAATTTAAATCCCCATAGACTACACCATGCACAGCATTCGCTACTGCGTCTGCTAAATTTAATTAGTTCAATTTGCCCTTTAGTCATTACTTAACAAACAACAGCTGTTACCAATTGAATATCCGTGATAAGCGTTATAAAAAAATTCACGTAAGTGTGATATTTACCTCTTGTACCGGTTATTTCAAATCAAAAAAGCGATACTGTTTATTTGATGTTGCTCAGAAACGCGAGACAAAAACCATAAAGTCTCACACATTGATCACACTGTACGAGATCGATATGGTGTAAGGTCAATGTTGAACAGTAACAAAATCAACAATATATGATAATACAGGTGGAAACGATTCAGGGTATCGTTTTTGTGTACTCTATTGTAAACACCGCTTTTGTGTATCGTGTTATAGGCCTAACTATAACACGGTAAGTAGATTAACCGTGTCGCTCTTAACATCTAAATATCGGGGCTTTATTTCAATAAAATATTACGAGTTGTTATAGCAATCGTTTCGTTACCAACATCACTTTTGAAACCTCGTTGTAGCCACACACATTACAAAAAATGTATAGAAGTATGTATTTGTTTCTCTTCTTCTTCTTCTTCTTCTTCTTCTTCTTCTTCTTCTTCTTCTTCTTCTTCTTCTTCTTCTTCTTCTTCTTCTTCTTCTTCTTCTTTAACTTCATTATTACAACTCTGTCCTGTTCTATAACAACGGTCCTATATGCTGTCACTCCACATTTTCCTTGGCGATCCAATAGGCCGTAACATTAATGGAGGAGATGACTATGTACTGTATATGTAAATTACACAAACCACCAACCTTATTGGGATATCTAGCATATGGAAACAGTTAAATCTCATTGAAAATACTTCTTTTTTTATTTTCAGATCGCCTTCGTTGCATTTGCCTGCTTCGCTCAATCAGCCCTCAGCAGCTGGGCTGGACACGGAGCCTACGGAGGATGGGCCGGTCACGGAGGCTACCACGGACCTCTCGCCGCTCCAGTAGTCACTCCGTCAGGTTTCCTCGCCGACACACCCGAAGTCGCCGCCGCTAAGGCCGCTCACTTGTCCTTGGTCGCTCACGCCGGAGGTGCCGCCGCAGCTGGACCTTACGCCGCTGGACACGCTGGTGCTGGTGCCTACGCCGGAGCCGGTGCCTACCACGGACCCCTTGCCGCCCCCGTTGTCACACCATCAGGATTCTTGGCCGATACCCCTGAAGTAGCCGCCGCCAAGGCCGCTCACCTCAGCCTCCTGTCTCACGCCGGTGCTGCCGCTGGTGCTCCCTACGCTGGTGCTTGGGGCGGTTATGCTGGTGCCGGAGCCGGTCATTGGGCTGGAGCCGGACATTGGGCTGACCCCAGCGAAAGCGGTCAGTACGTTCCATCACACAACGAAGGCCAATACGTCCCAGATCAGAACCATTGGTAAACGACTCAAACAAAAGCAATTCCCCTGTTTACAATGAGAGTTAGACCAGATCTGTTGAGACCTCAGTTGGGTTTTACTCAACCATTGTGAAACCCCCACGTACTGACTTGTTGATGTAAATATAGGCTTATAAACTGTAAAAATCTTCAAAACAACATTATAAATTATTGCATTTGCCAATAAAGGTATTTTCTTAAGAAAACAATCGTTTTTGTGTTCATTCATACAATGTACATTGGACACTTGTGTATTTTTCAGTATAATTCGTTGTCATCTCCTGAAGAGGTAAATAAGAGGTCTTCTTACGGATAAAAATAATTATTGAAAGCCGTTTGATTGAAACGTTAACTGCAATCCTTTCTTTTGTGCATATAATTTCAATATACGAGTATGTGTAAAAGGCTGCAGTTTAATGTTATTTTTCTCAGTCTGCAATTTTTCGGAAATCTAGCAAATATTTTATGTTGATTATTTAATATATTGCAAATATTAATTTTGCAATTGCTACTACAAACCCACGTTCTACCTTTCTTCATTTCTACATATTATAGTACCCTAAGTACCTTAACGACATTAATGTTTAACCGTTTTAAACATTGAAAAATATGTGGTAATAAAACTGCATTTGAAACCTTGTAGAATAATTTAGGAAAATTTTAATGGTTAGAATATTAAATCGATGAATATTCATTATGTGGAAATTGTTAAGTTGAAGTAAATAAATTTTAGAAATTTATCTATTTAATTCGGGAAATACTTAAAGGGTATTTAAGTTTAAAACCGATTTTTTGCTTTTCGGCGTATAAGTGTAAACGACATTTTGAGTAACCCTTCCTTCTAGAAGCTTTATTCTACGTTATAAAAGTAACTACATTTACATAGACACTGTTTTAGAGTTTAAATGCACGGAATGGGATTTTATTTATGATTTTATCTTTCCATTTCTGAAACATTTCCTTAAGAACACAATTCTCAATAATTATCGTATGTTTGTTATGCTAACTATTGCACGTGGTTTGTCATACCGTAATATATCATTAACAGTGAAAAGGCTAACACAGCAAAAGTAATATTGGGTCCACGTTTACATGGTCTGTATTTGATACCATGTCGACGTTGCTCTTGTTTGTGCTCTTTGTAATTTATATTCTCTTAAACCGACATCGAGTAAAATTTCCATTGTCGGTGTTTTTTTTTTTATCTACAAGATGAACAAACCTATTTTGTATAGCCTATCCATATCCAAATCTATAATACTCTACTGAAACTTTGAAGTAGTCAACTACACATTAACAGCAATATAAATCAATGCGAAAAATACTGTTTACGCACGTTAGTCAGCGTTATGTGTAGAGATAATTTAAAGTAATGTTACCAATACTAAATTTCTTACAAACATGATATTTTCATCATCATCATAATCTGCAAGGATTAAATTAAGGATGGTTTGTTCCGGTCTCAAACAGTCAAAATCTAGAGCTGGTCACTCCAGAGCTTCCTCGGACGTCCCACACCTCTCCGTCCCCTCGGCTTAAAGTTCCATAGTTGTTTGGGGATGCTGCAGTCATCCATTCGGAAAAGATGTTCCCACCAATTCAGCCGATACTGGGCAATTCTGTCGAGTATACTCATAATATTCAGTTCCTCCCGTATATCTGTGTTTCTTCTATGATCATGGAGAGTATATCCTGCTATGTGCTTGAGAAAATCTCATTTCAGCCGCTTGGATACGACTGACCTGGCCTTTCGTTAAAGTCTAATTCTCATACCAATAAAGAGGTGTGTGAAGAGCCATCACCTTGAAGAATTTTAGGCGTGTTCCTTTACTTGCTGACTTAAGGGTTCGCCTAATGGTCCCGCACATAAGGTTGAACTTATGCAACGTATTCACCACTTCGTTGCTTGCATTATAAGACACACTGCAGCCCAGGTATTCAAAGTTGCTGACTTGTTCTAGGACAGTACCATTTATAACAATTTTTAACCGTACGGTAATTGTTACCACCGACACTAAGGTAATTAACTACCTTATATGGGTCTAAGTTGAAGGTACCTTGTTGAACGAATTACGTCTGCCTATGGCATAAACCATCTTGGACGCTCTCATTCTCCATAAACACTGCCAAATATCCAAAAATTATTGACTTACATAAACAGATGAAATCCGCTCACCACTACATAGATGACAGAATGTTCCTAAGGAAATTATTTAGGCAGTCTCTCTGCCATGTGTGTGTGTGTGTGTGTGTGTGTGTGTGTGTGTGTGTGTGTGTGTGTGTGTGATGCAGTCGCGCGTCGTCATGCAAGCAGTAGTTTACATCAGTCATCATAACTTTCGCAGAATTTGTCATTACCCTCCTCCGTTGATCGCTGTGTGATGGGAAATGAATTTAGTAAGACGTCGTCATGCAAGCAGTAGTTTACATCAGTCATCATAACTTTCGCAGAATTTGTCATTACCCTCCTCCGTTGATGGTTGTATGATGCGAAATGAATTTAGTAAGAAAACACTCTGACAGCCCCATGAACGATGCAAATGATTTTCTTGCAGGAAGAGTTGCTTTGATTTCTTGGTTTCGGTGGGGGGGGGGGAGCCTCCATTACAGTCATTATTTTCTCCATTAAATTCGGAGACTTTACCGTGCGTTGTGTTCCATCAATTCTGCGTCCGTTGGAACGTTTGGTATCCATTGACCAATTTTTTGTTTTGTAAATGTTCAACCACAAAATTGCAAGCCAAACGGTTGGAAACGAGAGAGACTGTAAATTTCCGACGACGATTAAACATACAAATTGAATACAAATTAAACATTTTAAATTGTCTATAGGAACGAACTTAAAATATGCAGCAAACGTTCGTTGATTAAGGGTGGGCACGTAGCGTGCGTTCTCACTGCCTTCATTATACATCATAAATATTTTCTCACCATACTTTTCCTCATCACATTTGCATATCTGACGGTAAATTTTGTGCTATCAAACAGTTCTTGCGATCAGAAACTGATTACCGATTGTGTTCACAATTGTCGGTGTTTCATCAAGTCTCAAATAACAAGTGAAACAAAAATCCACAAGACCGTTAACTGATTGATAATATAGATAATATGATTTATGACCCCCCCCACCAAAGTACTGGAGAGGATAAGTAATGCCTTATGGTCTCATTCGTTGATGAAGGCAAATATCCAGCCGCACCTTCAAGTGGTGAAGGATGGGCAACACCTACAGTTGGCTAACGCGGCTCTGGAGACCGAGTGACAGCCGGTATAAGATGTCCCACCTCTACTTGTCATTGTCAAGTAGACGTTAGGGCACACTCTTGCCTTTGCGGTGACAAATTGCCCCTAAAGACGGATGACCTTCCATTGGTCAACGACGTCGGATGTGGGAGGCAAGGAGAAACGACCACATTAAAGATCCTTATGGATATCTCAACAGGGAAAACTGGTCTCTTTAGTCCGGTAAGACAGCCAGTTCATGGGAGAACACCCAGACAGAAAATCAGGCTGGACGTTAAGCCTGAAAGTGGTAGGGGACATATTCACTACTAAACTGCCTCAAATTGGCTGAATTTGTGGGAACATCTTTGCCGAATGGATGACTGCCGCATCCCCAAACAACTATGGAACGAAGAGACGAGGGGACGGAGAGGTGTGGGACGTCCGAGGAAGCGCTGCAGTGACCAGCTCTAATCTTTGACTATTTGAGACCATCATTGGTTTAATCCTTGAAGATGATAATGATGATGATGATGATGATGATGATGATCGATGATTGAGGAACAGGGTGATCAAAGGGAGATCATACATATGTGCAGAATCCTTTAAACTATTTTCAGTCAAGTTAGTTTTATTAGCAGCCACCTTAACACCAACTTTGTCCTACTTATTGCAGAACTTCGCTTCGCTCCGCTGTTGACGAGACCTTTCAATGTGTCCACCATTTTCAGGTCTTAAACAACCTAAGATGGGTTTCAAACAGTGGGTCTTGTAAGACCTGAAGATGGTGAAAACACCGAATAGCCTCGTCGAAAGCGAAGCGAACCGAAGTTCTGTAATAAGTGGTGACAAAGTCGGCTTTAAAGAATTGAAACTGAAGGCTAAAATGGGTTATTCCGTACCTTTTAAAAACACTAATTTTATATAAACCAGTATAAATCTGTGTTAAAATTTCTGTCAATATTAAAGGTTCTATGAAATTACATTCAGGGACATTTTAGTATATAATAATAAAGATAAATTAGAATACGTTCTTTCCCATACGTACCTTGTTTAGGAATTTAATGACCGAAAGTTCAGTATAGAAATTAATAAATTTAAACTATATACCTACGTAATTAACATACTTTAATTAACTTACTTTAAATTAATTTATATGTATGTACAAAACTATGCAGATACTATAATAATTCTGCAAAATATATGAATTAATGTGCATTTAATACGATAATTGGATTATAAAATGCTAACACTTAAACATCATTAAAATTATTCATCTAACCCCTTGAAATTAATCTTATTTAACCACAAAACTACCTTCCTTTTAATTGTTTAAACGTTGTCTTGTTTATTTAGAAATGCTATAACATATAAGGTACACACAATGTGTAGTATGTTTTTATCTAAGAAGCTGCAAACTTTAAACAGAGGGTTTTATTCGTACCAGCAAAAAAAAGAATTAACACATTTTTTAAACGATAAGTGGTTTACTCTGAATCGTTAATGAATAAATGCGTCACGTCTAAATGCACGGAATCCTTGATTATTCAACTAGTCTTTATTTTGTTAATAGTATTACGTGAACAATAGTCAGAGCAGCATAATACATATATCGATGGAATCAGAAAACTATACGGTTTTCATAAATATACTCGGACGTTTACCGATATGAAACATATTACTGTTAACTTACTCTCTTCTTCTTCTTCTGGTAGTTCCTATCCCTTTCGGATGTTGGGTATCATACAGACTATTTTAACTTTCTGCACTGCTGCACAGAATAAGTCATTTTTATTCATGCTAAACCAGATCCTTAAATTTCTCAGCCATGGTATTCTCGGTCGCCCAAATCCTCTCTTTCCAAGTACTTTTTCTGTGGTATGGACTGCAATAAATCGTGATTTTTTAATAAACTGCTCATTCTAGTGTACACTGCTCTTGTCTTTTCAATTATGATCTTTATTTCTTGAGAGTGGTCCCATTGTTAATTGACTTACACGATATGTAAATTTGCTTACACGTTCAACTGGCCTTTGGTTTATATTGAGGGTGCATTTTGTGAACTTGTTCTTAGATACAATCATTAGCTTCGTTTTATTAACATTGATGTCTAGACCACATCTACGGCTGCTTTCTGTCACTCAATTCATTAGTTGTTGAAGCCCCTCTAAGCTATCTGCAAATATGACAGTATCATCCGCATAACGTATGTTATTTATTCTTTCACCGTACAGAGAGATTCCCACATCACATTCATCTAAAGCTTGACTTAAAATACCTTCCGAGTAGATGTTGAATAAAAGCGGAGATAGTATACATCCTTGTCTTACTCCACTTAATAAAAACTGAATAATAACTTAGTAATAATTACTAATTGCGAAAACTGTATCCTTGTAAAAGTATGTAAAATATTTACAGAATTACAGTGTACACACTATCCGGAAGGGAGCAAAGGTAAAAGCTAATTTAATCATAGTACACGCACACACACATACAAACTGAAGTAAATGCAGTTTTGTGGTGTGGGTACTGGAAATACTGTGTGGCCTTCATTCAGAGCAATATATATATACGTAAGGTTTAACCTGTGCTGACACACGACAGGTCTCCCAGCAGTACCACCGACATGAAGTTCTTGGTAAGTCCGTAACACAATGTTGTAATTACGTAATTTCTAATCGATGGCGCGATTATCCGGCGCCAGTAAACACGTAAACAAACCAGTTTATTCATGTCCGCCCACTGTGTGTGTGTGCGCGCGCGCGTATGTCTGTCTGTCTGTCGTTCTGTCTATCAGTCTGTTTGTCTATCTGTATACGGTGTGAAAACAAAAAGAGAGAGTAATGGAAACATGAGCTTTGTGTAAACGGAGCGTAAATAGTCAATTCTAACATGAAAACAAAGTACTCTATTTTTTTTAGAGGGTAGGTGAAAATCTCTATAGACACTAGGAACTCCGTACTCCCTAGTAGTGTGGGACTCCTACCCTCTAAAAACACCACCCATAATGCTACAACTGAGCAAGCTCATCCAGCAGCTTCTCCTTCATGTTTCCTTCACAGGTGATGGGGTGAAGCCCTGTGGCTAATCCCAAGATTATTCTGTCTTTCTCTCATGTAGAATATTATGGATCTATACATATTAATTGCTTTGTATTGCGATACCAGATCATGTGGCTTCTGTCTTTTGAGTCGCCTCAGTACGTGTGGAACTTGTTCCTCCACGTGTCGCATTATTGGATTATCGTGGATCTGAATCTTCTGATCATGTTTGTCTGCATATTTTGTTATTATTTCGCTGACATATGCTACATTGGGGCCTCTATGTAGACTGTCGATCCTTGTATATCAAGGGGCGTTCACTATGCTTCTGAGTACTTTGTTCTGAAACGTTTGTACAGCCCCGCAGTTGAATTCCGTAAGTCCACACAGGATTCAGAATTTGTTTGTAGAACAGCAGTTTTTTCTCAACTGTTAGTTGCGAGTAATGTACTTTATAATACATACATTTTCGATACAAATACTTTCTATTTTATACATGCAAATTTAGTTGGAAGGGTAAATATATGAACAGTCAAAGTATATAAGTCATACATATACAGTAATCTCCCGTTATAACGGACTAATAGGGACTCGGAGGTAGCCGTTACGCTGAAAGTCTTATGCTGTAACCATATAGCAAATAGGCCTAATAACATTCTATATGACTCATTTAAACTACGTGGATAAAAACATAAATTATTTATTTTACTGTATTTGTATGAAATAGGCAACAATACAGAAGTACTACAGGAATAAAAACTGTTATATCTTATACAAAATACTCTACACATAATTGTAATAAAATCTTAGTCCATTGTACTTTACACAAAATGTTCATAACTATAGTAAAACTTTGTCTTCTTCAAAAACAAGGTGGCTATGTGCAAGATTCTATTTCCATATTTACTGGCTTTAAAAAATTACTGATTTTTGCTCAAGATTGATAAGAATTCATTTCTTTAATTAGTAACTCACACGAAGGTGTCGGAAATGATCATAATAGGGTGTCATGTTTCCATTTTTTTATTGGTTTTTCATTTGTCACACTCGATGACAAAATTCAAGTGGTATTTTATTTCGGTCACTTTAAATTTTTGAGCCTGATTGTCTGTGATTTTTCAACATTTCACGTTTGCTTAGAGCTGTCCGTTGCAAGCGCAGTCCGTTTTAACGGGGGATAACTGTATTGTGTGTGTGTGTGTGTGTGTGTGTCTGTGTGTGTGTTTATTTATCTGTGTATGGGTGTCTATCTATCTATATGGTGTGAAAACAAAAAGAGAGAGACCGAGAGTAAAGAAAGCATCAGCTTTGTGTAAACGGAGGGTAAATAGTCAATTCTAACATGAAAACTTGAAAACAAAGTATTCTATAATACATAAAATCAGCGTCCAAATACTTTCTATTCTACACATGCAGATGTAGTTCGAAGTATGAATATATGTACACACAAAATATAAGTTACACACATATTATGTGTGTGTGTGTGTGCGCGCGCGCGCGTGTGCAATATTGTATAAGCAAAAATAATACTTTTTAATATCTAATAATATTCTTGGATTTCGTTGTCCATGACGTGTCCGTTACTTAACTAAATATAATTATTTCACTACGGCTCGGGACACAAAACCTTTTATGGGTAGAAACGTACAAGTTTTACCTTATAACCTGAACCTTTACTGCCGAATACGAACACAACAATAGCAACAATTGCACAATGCTATTGTTGTGTTCGTATTCGGCAGTAAAGTTCAGGTTATAAAGTAAAACTTGTACGTTTCTACCCATAAAAGGTTTTGTGTTCCGAGTCGTAGTGAAATAATTATATTTAGTCAAAAATAATACTCTTTTAATTTCTTTATTCTTATTATTAAAGTTTACAATTTTCATTACATTCACAGCACTAGAAATTACCTCCTCACCACATACTATGAGCAGTGACAAGTTAAGCTTTATTAATCTCCTTGCTATATATTTAATTCAACAAAAACCATTCATTCGTAGCTCCGATTAGCTCTTATCGCCGACAATTTTGTCACATATTTATTGTGCAGTCACTGAAACCGTATACTAAATTGTTCATGTAATAGAAAAAAACGGTCCTTAACATATCAAAATCAACCCCAACTGAAATAATACTTGTTAACCTTAATTGACATCAATGATTACAGTTAAAATATAGTATTAACAATTATTATTAACAATATAAAATAATTAACCTAATATTTGGAAGTCATGGTAATATTCAACATAAAATCAACGTTTTCACATTCAACTAAATCTGATATAATATTTGCAAATTAAATGACCTTATTATTATAGTTGTAAACAATTTTTATTAATAAACAAATCATGCATATATTTTACATTATAACTAAACCTAATTTACAGATAAAATACAAACTACAATATACAATATATAAAATAAAATCTCTTTACAGGTAAAATTAAATATAACGATAATCCACAGAACTTGCAGAATAGGACAGCTGTCACATTTACACACGTTATTATTATACCGTGTTTATCCAGTTCAACAACTACAAGAAACTTGACAAGTTATAGGGTCTAACAAGAAAAAGCGGTATGCAGTAACATGGAACCGGTAACTTGGAAAACCATACATGACTTCCAAGTTGTGAGATATATATTTAAAATCATTTACTTGAATTCGGTTTGATAATTTCTAAAAAAGAAAAAAAATACCCCTCATCTTGTAAATGAGTTTTATGTTTGACAAATCGAATGAAATATTTCTGTAGAAACTACTTTTTGTTGCCTATAACATGGTAAACGTATAAATAAACAAATGTTCTCCCCCTTCAGCTACTACTTCAATTTAAAAAAATTTACAACAACCCCCTTCGACTACGTTTTTCATTTATAGATATTTCGTCTACCTTTCTACAGTGGATTATAATGACCTTCTTTTCAGGATACGTTATTTATCAAAATTAAGTACTTTACTATCGTTAAAACGTAAAAAGTTGCAGGTAAACTACTCCTTTCCCCTAACCCAGCTTCACCAAATCAATAGACCTCGAGTCCTCTACAACTCGGTTACATATGCAAAATAATATTTGATTCTGTTTGAATTTGCGGCAGTTATTGTTCGCCATATAAAAAATTCTACACAGACACATAGACACTTTCCGGAAAATGACTTTTTTCATGTTTTGAGGGTAGTCCATGAGCTCTTATCTCGAACACGATTTTTTTTCGCGATCACCATACTTCCATTTCCTTACGGAACATGGAAGTAAAAAGCTACATGGATTATTTGTGTGTGTGTGTGTGTGTGTGTGTGTGTGTGTTTTAAGCAGTAGGCAGTTTAAACAGTTACACACACAAACAAACACACACACACATACACACACACGGTGGACGGACAGGAGGTAACTAGTCTCAAACACAATCGTGGTTGTGAGTGCGCGCGCGTTTGTGCGTGTTTTTGTGTATTTTGCAAGAGCTATTTTTGTATTTTGTAATTGTATTTGTGTATTTTTTATTATCTTTAGCGTTGTTATATTATACGGAAAAGAAACGAAACAATTACCGTAACAATATTTGTATATACTTACTTGTGAGTGTGCAGAGACATACACGCAAAAAAAAATTGATTCTGATAAAAATGCCAAATAATGTTCTTAACAACTTGAATAATGTTCTAGTTTTCTTAATATTCACAAAAAATGCTTAATAACTTTTACGTTGTTGTACAAATACTTTTAGCAGTATTTTATCATACGGGTGTTGTACGAGAGTTGTTACAGGGACCTATTTTTGTTAGTCCCATTATAAACCGTTGTCCCACTATAAATCTTTTTAAACCGTTTTCGTTGTACGCTTGCGATTTACTATCATCTTCACCATTATCATCATCATCATCATCATCATCATCACCATCGCCTATTTGGGAGCCATTAAATGTTATAAATGTTCTGGTTTTAGAAAACAGCTTGTTTATTTTCCGCTCCCTTTCGGTACGGCTTTCTCAGTCTTCCGGAACGAACTCCATAATTTGGATGAATAAAGAATACTGACGTGTTTCGTACTAATACCGTTATTGCAAAGGCGTTTAAAGTGTACTGTTGAACCTAAGAAGGAATAGCTTAAACTAATTTACCAGTAATCAACAGCTGTCTCACGTAGAAATTGTCCACAGAAAATGTTAAGGTTGTGAAACACACACACGTACGCGACAAAATATTACTGTCACAGTTTATTACTGTTGTGAGTTTGTATACTCTGTGGATCACTATGCCTATATATGTTTGTGTCAGATAATTTTATTCCATATTGTTCATTATTCCAGCGGTTTCTTCGAAACTTTCATATAAATTCACTCGCTTTTTTAAATTTTTTATTATTATTATTATTTCATCTGTACAATGTTTAAACATTTTTCGGAAGCAAATATTACAGAAGTGATTGAATTCTCATCTTTCACTGCTGCTTGTCCATCTAAAGGTCTTCTTCAATTTCTCATTCCCTCAATATAGTCTGAATTTCTTCTATCCAGGTGATAGGTGGTCTTACCCTTGATAATTTCATTCATATTCATTTGCAGCAATTATGTTGATTAATCAAAAGCTTTAGTCCTCTCCATTCGTCTGACTTCATCTTGTGCGTCCGTCAGCTTATCGATCAGTTTGTTTGGCTGTACTGCAATTCGCTCATTATACTTCATATTTGCATTTTCTAGCAGTTTTTTTTTTTGTAGTGCGTACGCTCAAACCGCTTTGTATTATTGCGTAGTACTTACCAAGACACATCAACTATCTGCGCGTCTACAAATATTTAATCTGAAATTTAATATAATAATAATTTATTATTTCTGGCTGTACAATGTTTACACATTTCCCGGAACCAAAGTTTACAGAATTGATTGAATTTTCATCTTCCACTATTGCTTGGCCATCCAAAGATCTTCTTCAATTTCTCGTTCAGTCAATATAGTCTGAATTTCTTCTATCCAGGTGATGGGTGGTCTTTCTCTTTCCCTTCTTCCTGGTAGGATCCACTTCATAACTTTCCTTGGCAATCTTTCCTCTGCCATTTTCTCGTGTGTCCATACCTTTGTGATTTTTTTGTTTACGTAAAATCAACAACTGAATTTTCACATTAATTCGGTTCTTAATAACTTCATTCCTGATTTTCTCACGTCTGGATACTCTTGCCAAACATCTACAAAAGTCTATTTCTGCTGTCATTAATTTTCTACTTGTGTGTTTATTAGTAGTCCAAACTTCTGAGCCGTAAGTCATGATATTTTTTACAATGATTTTAAATATTTTAGTTTTAGTTTCTGCTGTAATTTGCTTACATCACAGGATTCCATTTAATGTAGATACAGCCAGCCATCTTTTAGAAAAAAAAATTGTATTTCTTTGTTTTGCTTCTCACTGGCCAATAAATATGACTATAATTATTTACATTTATATTGTTTCATTCAAAGTAGTCTCAATCGGATATACTCATTTAAATGTGTTTACTTTTAAAAAGAGTCAGTAGGCCCTATACTGGAAAAATTAACTTGTCCAAATTTAGGTATATTTTCCTCTGTAACCTGATGAGATAGAATCTTAAAATAAGTGACCAAAAATTCATCAAAATTTTGTCACTTACGGAACTTGCTTAAAGTGAAAGACCACTTACACAAATTGTCCATGGGAAAGTAGGCGGAATACAAAATATTGACAGTCTTCATGTTGGTTTGTGACGTGCGTGATCAAGTACCTTTCATATTATTTCCCACGTTTGATGTTGAGTTAAATATCTATGTCTCTTTTGGGATTTAAATGGGATTTTTTCAACACCTTCTTCTTCTTCTTCTTCTTCTTCTTCTTCTTCTTCTTCTTCTTCTTCTTCTTCTTCTTCTTCTTCTTCTTCTTCTTCTTCTTCTTCTTCTCCTTCTCCTGCTCCTTCTTCTTCACCTTCTTCTACCAATAGCTTTATAGGCAATTGATCTTCTGTCATCCTTTTGCAGATGATCGCACCATTGTCTTTTGTAAATTGAAATAATTTCATTTATGTTATTTACTTCGAGTTCTGCACTGATATCTTCATTCCTTATTCTATCTTCCAATGTATAATATAAGTATTTCGAAGAAACTACATTTCATCAATCAGACTCTTGCCGCTTTCCTTTTTAGTCATGACTCATGCCTCACGTTATTCGAGATATTTCGAATATTTCCTTTATACTGAATTGCTGAGTTTTAGTGATGATTACTGGACAAGAAATCTGGGAAATGGAAGGATAATCTGCTCACTATAAAACTTGCCACCACTACTTTATTCCCTGTTTGTTGGATGTCAGTGTATATTACACTGATAATACAATAAAAAATAATTCTATTACTTGAAACAATTTTCTAAGACTAAAGTTACATAACGTTAACTTACTTACGAAAATTTCTATTACTTTCAGATCGCCTTCGTTGCAGTTGCCTGCTTCGCTCAGTCAGCCCTCAGCAGCTGGGCTGGACACGGAGCCTACGGAGGATGGGCCGGCCACGGTGGCTACCACGGAGCACTCGCCGCTCCAGTAGTCACCCCATCAGGTTTCCTCGCCGACACACCCGAAGTCGCCGCCGCTAAGGCCGCTCACTTGTCCTTAGTCGCTCACGCCGGAGGTGCCGCCGCCGCTGGACCTTACGCCGCTGGACACGCCGGTGCCTACCACGGACCCCTCGCCGCCCCCGTTGTCACCCCATCAGGATTCTTGGCCGATACTCCTGAAGTAGCCGCCGCCAAGGCCGCTCATCTCAGCCTTTTGTCTCACGCCGGTGCTGCTGCTGGTGCTCCTTACGCTGGTGCCTGGGGCGGTTGGGCTGGTCACGGAGCCGGTCATTGGGCTGGTGCCGGACACTGGGCAGGAGCTGGTCATTGGGCCGATCCCAACGAAAGCGGTCAGTACGTCCCATCTCACAACGAAGGCCAATACGTCCCATCCCACAACGAAGGCCAATACATCCCAGACCAGAACCATTGGTAAATGATGAACATCACTTTCCAGCGTTGCAATGAGAGTTAGACCAGATCTGTTGAGACCTCAGTTGGGTCTTACTCAACCATTGTGATAAACCGTATACTTTTGTTAATACAAGTATAGACATGTTAGATCTTTAAGAAATTATGTACAAATCACAAATCTACAAATTTTATATAAATATAAATTAAAGCAACTACCAATAAAGGTATTAAAAACTATTTTTATTTGTTTATTTCGCCTATACTTATATTCATTACTACTTTTGTAATTCATAATTCGTTAGTAAAATGGGAAGGAATATTCTTTAAAGAGAAGTACGTTTAAATGAATCAGGTCAGTCATAATCTCTAACATGCTCAAGTATGCATGACGGCTTACAAACATATCTAGTTTGTTCTGTCGAAGTCGGAAAGCAGCTTTCAGATGGCTGTACACTCACTGAATCGAGTCTGTAAGGATTTCGGATTACGGATATCCATATTGAAGACCAAGATTATGGCTTTTCGTGGAGCTGATACCATACGAGCAAAAATTGTTGTAGTTGGTACTGTTTTGAAGCTGGTCTTAAATTTTGACTATCTGGGCTATAATGTGCTTTACATTACAAACAATGACGTGATAAATAAGCTACATAACTTAACTACATAACCATATGTGCGGGATCATGAGGATAACTGAAATCAACGAGAAAAGCGCCTGACGTTCTATAAGTTACAAAGAGAAGGCTCTCCCATCACTTCTCTATGGGTCTCTCATTTAGACCTTAACAAATTACAGGTTAGTCGTATTCAAGCGGCCGAAATGAGATTTCTCAGGCAGGACATACTCTACAAGATCTACAAGAAATGCAGATGTATGGCAGGAACTGATTGTTATGATTATATTCAATATGATTGCTTAATGTCGGCTAAAATGTTTGAACGCCTTAATCCAGTGGTAACCAAACTTTTCAGTCCGCGGACCCCCCCCCCTCTAAAATAACTTAAAAATTAACGGATTCCGTCTGAGTTCTGAAATAAAACAAACAGTAAATATGATACAAAATATTTTAATTATAATTGTATCAAAATTAAAATTCTCTTAACTTGCTGAATATTAATTATACCAAACATAATTTAATGGAAACACATAAGCTGCTTTTGAACAATTAGCTCTGCAATATTGGGCTTAATGTCTTATAATTTCAATATTAAGTCACACTTGACATCAAGTTTATTTCTTAACGCTGACTTCAAGTAGTGAACAGGGAGAATGCGGTTTCACACAAATAAGTAGAGGGAAACACACTTAACGGTTCAAAGTTTTTTTTCGAGTTCAGGATGGTCAGTCATTACATATAACCAGAAGTCAGCTAGCTGTAAATGCGAAAACTGTAATTTTAATTAACTATAAGTTCAAAGTTCTGCCAATGAGTTTTCTTTTTGTAGTGTAAGAGAGAGATCTAGTCAGTTCGGTCGACAAACAAATATGCTACACATGATTTAAAGACATGATTAAAGCCATTAGTTTCATATTACTTTTCAATTACAATTACTTTTGAACACAAAACAAACATACTGGAATCTTCTACGAATTCTTTTAAAATTCTAAAATTTAGATTTTAGAGTATAAAAACAATCGAAGAAATTACGGTATATTGTAATTTTTCTTAAAAGTGACTGCGGACCCCCGGAAACATTGTTGCGGACCAACAGGGGTCCGCGGACCCCACTTTGTGAATCATTGTCTTAATCTATTTTATTACTGCCGCAGCCCCAAACAAGTATTGCATTATAAGCCAACGGACGGAGAGTTGTGGGATGTCCGATCCGAGGAAGCGTTCAAGTGATGCGCTCTAGTCTATTTACTTAGGGCCGGAACAAATTATTTTTTATTCTTAGGCTTTCACGGCAGGCGTCATAATTATTTAAATTATTATCCAAGCTGTAAGGTCACCTCTGGAGGTCATTTTTAATGAAAGGTATTCGAAACTACTGAGAAGATGTGCGTCATCATTACACCACATTACTGTGGCAAAGGCCCCAGATATGAGGCCGAAATGTCTGATTAAGTTACCAACATCAAACAGCATGAAAATTTCAGAAGTCCATAGTCTTAGAGCCCGGATAATAATTTAAGTAATTAATAGTTTTTGGCTTAATCCTGCAACAAGTTAGCAATTTTGAATACCTGGGCTACAGTGTGTCTTATAATGCAAGCAACGACGTGAATAAGTTGCATAAGTTCAACCCTATGTGCGGGACAATTACGATAGCTCTTAAGATAGGAAGTAAAGGAACACGCCTAAAATTCTACAAAGTGATGGCTCATCCCAAACTTCTTATTGGTCTAAAAATTGGACTTTGATGAAAGTCCAGACCAGGCCCATGAAAGCGGCTGAAATGAGATTTCTCAGGCACGTGGCAGGGTATACTCTCCATGATCATAGAAGAATCTCAGATATACGGCAGGAACTGAATATTATGAATATTGTAACTAGACCCTGTATGCCGGTCTTTACAAAAAAAAAATAATAGAAAAAATTTTATTTCAAAAAAAAGCAATAAATTTATGTTTTAATAGATGTTTGTAATTAAGAAATAATGCTGTTTTAAATGTTCTGTAAAAATTTTAAGAATCAGGAAGGTATTTATTAACTATTGAGCACTTCTGGAAGATCTGAACCAAGTCTGGAGTTAACCAGATTAACTCCAGTCAGCAATCGATTGATGATTTTTCTTGCTGGTCCAATATCTCACTAAAAAAAAATATTTTCTTCTTCTTGAAGTCTCTTTGCCTTAATAAATAACCTTAAATTAGCCTGTGAAATAATAACAGATAAATACAATTGAAATAAATGGATTTATTAAACAATTTAATAAATAATCGATTTTTTATCGATTGAGAACAATTATCGACTCCGTCTCAGGGAATTATCGATTCGTGCATACAGTAGAAAAATTATTATAAGTATTACAAAAAGGACAGGTTCTTTGAGCGATTAAATTAATAGTCAGAGAAGGGTAACGAGAAAGTATAACATTAACAATTAAAGTAATTTCATTAATTATTATTTAACAATATTTAAATAATTCTGATATATAATGTTTAAGAAAGTTGAAGTCGAACCATATGTAGACTGACGTCACTTGATGTGGAAGGCAGGGCTTCGTAAATTTTAAAGATGGCCGCTCCTAGATCTGGCGAGGTTACTGTGAAAGTCGTCGTGTTAAAACTCACAGCAAAATTACCTTCATGAATGTTTGAAATGTCCCCGCACTGGTGTAATCTGTCTATTAGGTTGTTTGGTGTGTTCTGAAGAAGTGTTCTGTGTATACTGGTGTTAATTAAGTTATTTGGTATGTGTTCACTTCTGTGGGTTAATTTCTCTGTAAAAGTGGTTATGATTTGTAGCGTGAATTAAATCAAATATACTGTTTTACTGTTTTAGTTCACTCGTATAATGAAGTTAGGTGTTAGTTTTCACTATTGTCGTTAAAGTTTTGGTAAATTTAGTTAAAAAAGTGTTTAATTCATCTAACTCTCGATTCACTTATATGAATGGCTAACCGTAGTACCATTTTCGACTCGGTTATAAGGAACGTTTTATCACACAACTATTCAGCTTGATATTCAACAAAAGACTATTTTAACTTGGTCAAAATCTGGCCCAGGTAATCTTTGAAAAAGTATTGTTAACATATTTCGATTACCCATACACATGATACAAAATTACATTATATATGGAATTTATTTATTTTATTCATCACTTTCATGAATTATGAACCTTATCATTGGTTTAATCATCTCATTCCTTTGAAATTGATATATTATAGTCCATATCTGTAGACATTTTGTGGAAATCATCAAATTTCTTTCCTTTTTGGAAATATAGGCTCAAAATTTTATTTCCGCCTTCAGACAATTTTTCTTCCATTTTAATTGTTATTAATACTATTATAATAAATTTTAATTTGTCATATTTCTCTTCCTTTCCTTAAATACATATAAATTAAACCTTTAAACTGGTTTTTTGTGTTAGTCTCTGAATTTGACATTGCTCTTTAAAATTAATTAATTTATATATTTTGAAAATTTACAATATTTTAAGGTATATTTCCTTATTATCATTTTAACTCATAGGATCATTCCCAGTAGTGGTTAACTGATTTACCTTATCTAAATCTTGCTAGTTTACAAGATTTATAAGTGAATTATACTGGTTTATATGGTTTCTGTGAATTCACCAAATGGCCTAGAGTTTAGAATTTTACATTTCTGTCTTTCTCAAATAAATTTAATCCTACCACTCCTCTGACTTTACATAGTTATTATTACATGAAAATAAAATGGTTTATAACTTATTGTGAGGTGTAGTATTTAATTAACACTACTGTTATATAAAAAAAATAATTATGAACATTATTTAGCAATCTGTACAATTGAACATATTGCTGACATGGTTTGAACATATACATTTAACTCCTTTTGAATTAACACAGCATACCTACTGAAACATTATTAATGGTATGTATACTGTTATTTAGCAAACATAACTTATTTTAAATACATATAAATCTTATTTTCTAATAACTCTTACAAATACATTGATTTATGGCTGTGAACAAACAGCCTATTTAAACATTTTAAACCTATGAATACTAAATTCATGCCAGTCCCTTCTGGTCTAAACCATTATTATTTATGATCCCCTTCATCAGTAAACATGACCACCCATACTCTAGTTATTAGCATTTTTTACAAATGTCTTTGTAAATAAAGAGTTACATTAAAATAATAAAATACTGGAAATCTTCCATTTTATTATTTTATGATGCTGTTTATTATTGGATATTAAAGTTGTTATATAGCATATTGATAAGTCATAGTATCACTAACTTTAAGTTTATTGCATTTCCAAAAAACACTTACACAAATTCACTTTCACTGGTGGTTCTGATATTTTGAGTCTCACTATCTCAGACCAGACCTTTAGTAATCATGGACTGTTAAGACTTGTCTATTTTCTTTATCACACAATAGCTTTAGTAGGTTCACTTCTTATAATACTATACAACACTTTAGGTTTCCAAATAATTACATTTTTATAGGATTTTGGGTATGTTATACTTTCTTTTTAATCGTTTTTGTGGGTTTGGGGTTGATGGTAGTTAATAATAATAATAGGTTTTACAACGGTGTTTCTTTCATACTATTTCTTCCTCTCCTCCTGTCTTCTTTCTTGTCTTTCTTCTTATCTTATTTCTTGTCTTCATTCTTGTCCTTCTTCTAGTCTCCATTCTTCTGGTCTTCTTGTCTTCATTCTTCACTCTTGGGTAAACCAAGGTACTTCGTGTTATCTCGACTGATCTTTATTTTGGAGCATCTAATTTATTTACTGACACGGACCTTGTTCTTCGATAAAGGTTTCAGGGTATTGTTTTCTTCCTGATCACAAACTTTATTCTTCCTTCTTCTTGTCTTTGGGGTATTTTGGTGTTCACCACTCTTAAATTGATTCTCTTTCTTCTTGATATGGTGTTATTTAATTTATTTACTGCTCCTAACTTCCTGGGTAAATTCCTGATCTTATAATATGAGTTGCTTTTAATAACTTCTTTGATATTTAAACAGTGGTTTTTATATAATTTAATGAGGATTTTTATTTTATTGTGGTTCATTCCTTTGATTTCATTAAATCTCATTCAATATTGTTTTAACATATGTGGTGTAATTAATTTTTATGATTTTATATGACTTAATAAGTAGTGGATTTTCTGTCGCGCTACAGAATCCCTTTCTCCAGAAGTAATTTTTTCAGACTATACTTGCTTTGTCTGAAACAATTGCTTATGATAATTATTCTAGGTTTGTTATTATTCTGGACTTCCTTCCATTTTACAAATTTTCGCATTTATATTTGAGTTGATATCCTTCTCATTCTCACTTGATCTTCCTTGATAGTAATAGTCATCTGAGTTTCATATTTATTATTTCATTTTCATATTTCTTCTTAGTATTTTCTCCTTGGGATATTTCCTCCCTATCGTTCCCTACTTTGTGAGCTGGTTCAGTTCAGAGAGGCACTGTACGCTACTTCCTCTGCTGTCCAATGCTTCACACTTATTTGAGTACAGAGGCAAATCATCTCTGCTCAAAAAACATATTAATACTGCTGGAATTATCTACAGACAGATTAAAAAATTATTCAGAATAATACACATTTGTTGCTATTTAAAAAGTATCTTTGGGATACTTCACTTATTACTTATTATATTTCTCAGAGATTTTAATATTCCTATCTCAGTTGTTCTTCTGACTCGTTAACTGGATGTTTCATTCATTTGATATTATGGTAGGAAGCTCTTCTATTATTACATTTTTCAACTTTTCTTATCATATAAAGCTTTTGGTTATAAATTCTTTATTACCTTCTGGTTCTTTTATTATAATCTGCATTGTTTATAGTTGCATATCTTTATGACATTTTTATTTTATTGCTCTGTTTTTATTATTCCACTTGTTCTATGTTCTAGAACTTTTTTTATAACTGTCGTTATTATAATTGACATTTAATTCATACATCATTTTATATTAATTCGTTTAATTACACATATCTTTGATATTATTTTCACATGATTCCTGTCATGGTTATTATCCTTTCGAATGAATGTTTTTTATTTATTTTATAATGAGGTCATAATTTCTCCTCATACCACTTCAAAGTTTTATTATCTCATAATTCCACATAAGTTTTTGTATTTTATTATATTCAATCACTCAAATCGCATCAACTCAAATCGTATCGCATTTTTTTTTTCCTTTGGCATCAATTTATGGAAAGGTTTTTACTCTTTATGTTGAAATTAGACATGATCATACTTTCCAGAATTATTTGTTTTAATTCTAAAGTCTGTTTCCTTTATTCATCCCATTATGATCCTTTATAAACATGGTAAATATATTTGATGCTTACCATAAATATGGTATTAAATCTATTCTGTTTATCTCACCAAAGTGTTTTATTAATAATTGGTTGGTAAGTTGTACTTACTCTTGGTTTGGAAACTTGACTTATACACAATTCAAAATTCACTCTTCTTATATTTCCATAAAGTTTTCAAATAATTGTACGTAATTTGGTATTACATTATTTTTTAAAATTTTGTTGATAAGTCAAAATTCTTTTTATACTATTCTTTCCAAATTGTTTTTTCTTCAAATAATATGTTCGTAAGGAGAACTTACTTTTGTTTTAGAATTTAGGGGTTTTTAAATTCTTCTCTTATATTCTTGCCATAAAGTTTTTCACAAATTCCTGGTTAGTAAGATGGTCTTACATTGTTTTAAAAGTTGGATGATTTCTCATTCTAAATTCTTTTTTATATTCTTGCCATAAAGTTTTCTTCAAATAGTTGTTATGTAAGGTATTACATTGTTTTTGGAATTTAGACGATTTTTATTTCTAAATTCTCTCCTTCTTTATTATTATATTATTGCCACATAGTTTTTTCATAAATAACTGGTATGTAAGGTGATCTTACAATTGCTTTGGAATTTGGATTATTATTCATAAAATTTCTTCTTCTTATATTATTGCCACATAGTTTTTCCATAAATAACTAGTATGTAAGGTGATCTTACAATTGCTTTGGAATTTGGATTATTTCTCATTCTAAATTCTCTCCTTCTTTATTATTATATTATTGCCACATAGGTTTTTCATAAATAACTGGTATGTAAGGTGATCTTACAATTGCTTTGGAATTTAGATGGTTTTAATCTAAATTCCGTTTATTATATTCCTTCCAAATAGTTTATTTCTTAAATCTTTGGTATGTAAGGTGATATTACATTGTTTTTGAATTTAGTTTATTATTCATAAAATTTCTTCATGGATGCCTGGTTAAAGACACCCTTAATTTTATTTGAATTCATCTCCTTTATTTCGTATGTGTTGTTGTTATTGTTCTTAGAGACAATATAGGGACCAGTGTACAGAAGCAATAATTTTTTTGTTATCCCCTCTAAGGAACTGGGTAATTCCCTATTCTTCAACAACACCTTCTCTCCAACGGTATAATTAATAACTTTACCCATGCTTTTATCGTACTTATTCCGCCGTTTCTCCTGATCTTCGGCCACCTTATTATGAAATTGAACTATATTAAATATATATTTATGCTCTCTGGGGAACTCCAATATATCCTCGATCTCCCTAGGGGGTTGTCTTTCGTACATGGCGGAGTATGGGGTTATTCCTATGGCTGGATGGTATGCCAGGTTGAGGAATTCTTCAGTGGCCTTCAAGTATTCTTGCCACCTCCTCTGCTGATCGTGGCAATACGTTCTTAATAGGCGCCCCACCTCTCGCAAGACTCTTTCGGCCGGGTTACTGCTCGGGTGGTATACTGATGTCTTGTATGTATGAACCCCCATTTACAGCAGTGTATCCCGCCATTTCCTCCCCTTGAATTGTGTTCCGTGGTCGGTTATGATCGATACCGGTTTTCCGACGGTTGGGAAGTACTGGTTGGTCAGGATGTCAAGAACTTTATTCGTAGTCGCCCGATTCGCTGGGTATAGCTTTACGAACTTGGTATAATGGTCCATTATAATGACGAGATATTTGTATCGGTGGCGGCCTCCACTGCGGGGAAATGGTCCGCATATATCCAGGAATACCTTCTCAAGTTTCGATTGAGAGGTTATCGGAATCATTTGCCCCTCTCTTTTCTCGTTGTTGGTTTTTACGAGTTGGCAAATGCGACAGTTTCTTATGTACTTGCGTACCTTCCGATTTATGTCTTTGATATGGCAGCTCTCTTCCAGGGCCTTCACCACCTTTAAGGCGCCCATATGCCCATATCGAACATGATAATTGAACACTATCTCCTTCTCGATATGGGTCGGAATAATAAGCTTCCATTCCTCCTTATATAAAGATGGTCTTGAAAACAGGATTCCATTATGGACTTTATAATATTGGGAGATTGTCTCATCCCCTGCTTCCAATCTTGTGATAATAGAGATTAACTTCGGGTCAGCTTGTTGGTGTGTGCCCAGGTGTTCCAAAATTGATTGTAGACTGACGCTGCTGCTTAGAATATGGTATACTTTAAGAATACTCTCCTTCTCCCCCTCGAACGTCTGTTTGTCAATGTCTACTCTAGACAATACGTCCGCTACGACATTCTTCTTTCCGGGGATATACTCCCACTTAAGGTCATATTCTTGCAGCAATAGTATCCACCGCGTTAACCTTCCATGGCTTAACTTACATCTCTTAAGGAACGAGATAGACTTATGGTCTGTCCGGACGGTAACGGAATAACCAAGGATATAAGTGCGGAACTTGCCACACGCGAATACGACACTCAATAATTCCTTTCCTGTAACGTGGTAGTTTTTCTCACATTGATTCAATGCTCTGCTGGCAAAGCAGATCACAAGATGTTCGCCCTCCTCATCCTCTTGATATAAGGTAGTGCCGAGGCTGATGTCACTGGCATCACAATTAAGAAAGAAAGGCTTGTTAAAATCTGGATGGCGAAGTATAATGGGTTCAAGGAATTTTTGTTTTATTAACGATAATATATTCTGTTGTTCATTACCCCAAATCCATTTATTTTTGGATGACAGTTGCGGCTGAAATCTGGCAGTCAGTTCTGAGTACTTTTCCTGGAACTTACGGTAGTAATTACAGAGTCCCAGGAACGACTGTAACTGCCTTCGATTCTTAGAGTCCCAGGAACGACTGTAACTGCCTTCGATTCTTAGGTGTAGGAAAGTTCTGAATCGCTTCGACCTTTTCAGCCGACGGTGAGATTCCCTGATCATTTAAGATGAAGCCTAAGAATTGTATTTCCTTAGCAATGAAATGAGATTTTGCTAATTTTAGCGTAATATTATTTGTCGCTAGCTTCTGTAATACGTGTTCCACACGGTAGCAGTGTTCCTCCCAAGTTTCTGAGGACACTAGCAAGTCATCGACATATACGGTGGTGAATTGTAGTGCTTCTTGGCCAAATATCTGGTCCATGCAGTGCACAAAGACTGCGACTGAGTTTACCAGTCCGAAGGGTAACCTCTTAAACTGGTAGTTCCGCCCCTCGAATATAAAGGCCAGATACTGGCGACTCTGTGGATGTAATTCCACCTGCCAGTACCCGCACACCGTATCCCAGGTACTAAAGTACTTGGGCCGTGGAACTGTTTTAAAATCTCCTCAATCTCACCGGGCGAAGTCCTGTCATTAATGATCATTTTATTTATTTCGCGCGCATCTAAACACAAACGGACTTGTCCGTTTTTCTTAGGAATAGCCACGATAGGACTCGTATATGGGGAATGGCTACTCTCTATAATGTCACGGTTAATCATTTGCTCTATTTCAGCTCTTACTGCTTGCTTTCGTGATTGCGCAATGGGGTAAGACTTCCGGTTAAAGTCCACTGTGTCTCGGAACTGTAGAGTACACTGGAAGTTTTTCACTTTACCGGGCTCATCAGAAAAGACTGATTTATATTTGTTATATATGTTGATTAATTTGTTCGCTTGGTTTATTGTTAACTTTTCGCCAGTTATACCGCTCAGGAAATCCCTGATCTCCTGGATTTTTTGTGACCATAAATCTTCATTGGAGGTGTCGTCTATCCTTTGTTCAATTATAGATGTTGGATGGATGTAGTTAATTTTGCGGATTTGCTGGTGGATACTATCGGGAACGACTTGGTCACTACCCACCAAGTTCGCCGTCCAATTATGTCCGTTAGTAAACAGCGACAATGTTTCAGTTCTCAGATCAATGATGGCGGAATTCCTCCTAAGCACATCACACCCGACCAGTATATTAAACGGCAGACCGCTCGCCACCAAGAATTCCATATCAATTGCTATACCACAGCTCATCACACTGGCGGAGACTTGCCTACGTATTGTTTTATTTTGTCGGCCGGTTGCACCCAACAAAATAATATTATTCAACGGCAACGTTGGTAAAGTTCTCCCGCACTCTTGCTGTATCCTCTCCAACTCCGTCGTACTTATGATTGACACGTTCGAACCAGTATCGATCATCAACTTGGCTGGGATGCCTTCTACCTCGGCGTTGACATGTATTATTTCGTTATTGAAGTTATTGGTGGGATTACTGTTGTCCTCTTCCAATAACTCATGTCGTATGTCCTTTAGGTAGTTGCACCCTATGACTGTGATACGATTATTATTATACATATGATTACACTCATTATTATGATTATACCCAGTATTTAGGAGCAGTAACGGGTTCTGACGATTTATTGCTGCCTGTGCCCGTTTAAAGGCTCGGCATCATTGTTCCTTTGTACCATACTAGTTGATGCCTCATTTGGAATGCTTAGAGTGGGCCCCTGTCGATCTGTCCTGTGGTCTTCCGGTCGTTCTTGGTTAGACCTCCCTTCAGCATCGTCTAAACTATTACTCCTCCTTGCCGGATAGTACCTTGGTTGGTCCCGTTCTAGGCTCCTCCGCCTTTCTTCATATCCGCGGTAGCTGTTTCTTCGACTGTTGTTGTATCTTCGCTGTCGTCCATCTGTGGCTCGTATGAAATTCACTCGAGGGCGAGGAAACCTATTATTAACGGGATTACCATTATTTGGACCCGCACGATTATTATTATTATGGTAACGATCATTACCATAATTGGGGCTTCTCTGACTATTTGTGTTATTAGGGTAAGGATTGCGGTTACCCTGATAACCATTAGAGGGTCGACTCGGGTTTGGATGGTTTGGAACCGTATTATTATTATTATTATTGTAATTAGAATTGTTAACATTATTATTATTAAAACTGTTATTTTGCGGGTATGCCCGGCCTCCTTGGTACCCAGTGTTTATGTCGTTCGTACCCTGGTTGTTGTTCTGATACTTCCTCGGTTCGGGCCCATCACTTCTTCTACGACTCTGTCGGTAGTAGTCTTCATTTTCATAGTTTTCGAGGAGTTCTGTCATTGCCTGGATGGTTTTTATTTGGCTGCCCCTCCTGGCACGAATTACTTCTTCATCATAATGATATGACAACTTATTTATTAGGCACTCCTCAGGTATGGCCGGTTCTAAATGCTTGGCCATACATACCTTGCCGAGGAAATAAGCTGTCATCGAACTACCGACTTGTGGCTTGTAGTGGCCGTGGCATATATTGTCTCTTATCAAATTTTGAGTTGTCTCCGACAAGTACTTGGCCTTGAATAGGCTCTTAAATTGCTGATAATTGTCGATGTCGCTCCGGTTGGCCATCCACTAATGGTCATTCACCTCCCGAAACGGCTCGTCAAGGATTTCCCTGTTCTGGACCCATCGGTTCCCTCTGTGTTTTTCTAGGTATTCCTCTATGCGTGCCAAGAATTCCATGGGCTTCCGTTTATATTGCCGGAAATTCAGCCATTCTCTGTTTTCTGACATGGGGAAATTATTATATCCAGATGGTCTGTTCCTTATCAATTCTATCTCCTCCTGGCTCTGACGCACCTGTCCCGTAATGTTTGTCATAGCGGCTTCCACGCCGTCGCATCTTTCGGTTACCTGTGTCCGCACTTTATTTACTTCTTCCAAGGCAAATTTCTTGTTTTCTTCCAGTTTCGTTTCCTGTTGTTCTTTGACATGTGTAATCTCTTTATGTATTACTTCCCGGACTTCCATCACTTCGTTTTCGGTCTGACGACATCTTTCGTCTACTTCTATGATCTGCTGGTTCACAACCACGACTTCCTGTTCTAACTTCTTTACGATGGATTTTTTCGTCTCTGTTATCTTTTTATTTAACTCTTCTTTCACCAGCTCTATTCTCTCGTCTACTTTATTCATGCTCTCCTGGTTAACTTCCCTCAGTTCTTCTCTTAACCTTTGATTATTCTCGTCCATTTTCTCCTCCATTTTCTGATTATTTTCCTCCAACTTTTCCCTCAGTTGCTGATTGTCGCTTTCCATTTTCCTACTAGTTTCCTCCATTTTCTCTTCCAGCTTCTTACTCAAACTCTTACTGGTTTCCTCAATCCTTTTATTAGTATTTTCTATCTTACGGCCCAATTCTTCCTTTGTGGATCGGTTATCTTCCTTCAGATCCTCTAGTTTTTCATTTAATGAATGGTTGTCTTCCTTCAGATCCTCTAGTTTTTCATTTAATGAGTGGTTATCTTCCTTCCTTTCCTTACTACTTTCGTCCATCTTCTTGTCCATTCCTTCCATCCTTTGCAAGAACATTTCCATGAATCTGTCCAATTTACTCTCTTCTGTACCCTTGGCTTTCTCTACCTTCTTTTCCTGGAGATTGACTTCCCCTGTTTGCGTTGTTACTTCAGGTGGTCCCTCTGATGGTGCAGGTTGTTTCGGTTCCACCGGGTTTACCAGTACTTCCGGATCTTCCACGGGTGTTGCCTCCTTATCCCCATGTCAATTTCTTTTTCGGCCTCTGCCGCCCTCTTCTTTGAAGTAGCTCGTCTTTGCATTTGTCTTCTGTTCTATTAATTAACCGCTGCCAGGCTTATCTTATCCAGCCCTCCAAGTTGGACGCCACTTTGTAACTAGACCCTGTATGCCGGTCTTTACAAAAAAAAGATAATAGAAAAAATTTTACTTCAAAAAAAAAATAAATTTATGTTTTAATAGATGTTTGTAATTAAGAAATAATGCTGTTTTAAATGTTCTGTAAAAATTTTAAGAATCAGGAAGGTATTTATTAACTATTGAGCACTTCTGGAAGATGCTCAATCAAGTAACATTAACACCAAGTCTGGAGTTAACCAGATTAACTCCAGTCAGCAATCGATTGATGATTTTTCTTGCTGGTCCAATATCTCACTAAAAAAAATATTTTCTTCTTCTTGAAGTCTTGTAACGTATTGCCGCGTTACAAATCCAGGGAACCCATCTTAACTAAGCTCCGTCAATTAGATGGGCTGCCTACGTTGTAACAAAATGTATCCACAAATAACTAACTTAACAAATTACTTACTAACTGTGTAAGGAAACAAGGGAATGTATAGTATTGATGTGTACGCACTCATTATATGTGTGTAACAAGACGAGCTGCTCTTTATTTAACATTTAAAACATTTACTGACAGATCCCATGACATTACTAATTAAATTATTAAAGTTATTTGAATGCTTTCTTTAATCTTTGGGATCAAAATTGATTTTATTTAGTTATACCTCGGATCCGGGTAACCTTCGATATTTAGTCATTTACAACTTCTAGTTATAATCAATTCATGATATTAGCTTGCAAGACCTTTTGTTTTTTCTTTATTATTATTCCATTTGAAGAATGGTATTATTATTTGAATTATACTACGATACATTAACATTTAAACTGTTACAACGTATGATGTTTGAATAGTTACATTAAAACTCTTAGATTTAATCTTTTAATCTTTACAAAGTTAATAGTCTCTGAAAAGTCTCTTTTAAAGTGTGTTGTGTAACAAATATTATTAACTCTCGATAGACAGGCTATCGAGTCACCTTTAAATTGGTATGTAGAAATCTCGTCCTGGGGTGTCCGTCTTGGGAATCCTTAAAATGCCGTCATCATCTCGGTCTGGTCTTCGTCAGTAGAGGGCTCGAAAGTCCGTAGGGTAGATTGAAGCTTTTACGATGGTACTTGTAGATTCTCGGATGTCCTGATCTGCATATTCTCTCGTGCCTACTAGAGTTTGTAAGTTCTGGTAGTTCACATCTCCAGGTATGATGTTGAAAGTGTTGTTAGTTCTTGAAGTTAGCAGTCATCTTGTTTTACACCATTTTTTATATTTCTAGTTATAAGTTAAGTCTTTTGTTTTCACATAACTATACTGATTAATACATAACATATGCTTTCAGCAACAATTTCTCGGATACAATATTAAAGTAAAACAAAAGTAACGGCAACATAGTGTTAGAGCTTTCGCTCGTACGTCTGCACTGCATGGAGTCAACATAGCGAGAGAGCGATTTTTCGCTCGCCCAGACTGGTACTTAACAAGAGGTAGAGGGGCAATTATTGCGCGAGAATATAGTCCCTGTCTCTCTTTAAGTAAACCTTTTTTTAATTACACAAACTATACCTAAATAAATATACATAATTCAAATAGGTTGTTTTAGCGACTATTTGTGTCTTCAGATTTTTTAATTATTAACCTTATGTTTTTTTATCTTAATCTAAATTCCAAACGACTCGGGAGACATGTCGAGTCCGGAACTAACAGGTCAGCGCCTGATAACACCAAAGGGTTAAATACGACAATAATAAATATTTACAATTTGTCTTTTTATTAAAGTTTCTTTGGGGCTTACTAATTACTTCTTCCTCTCATACTGAGTACATACAGGCTTTTATGTTATTATAGTGAGATTTAAATGTCTTAATAGCTCGCAACCTTAATTTTTTAAAATTTTTTATTTTTTGATTATTGTTACAATTTAAATCGTCACAGTCTCTTTGTCTTAATAAATAACCTTAAATTAGCCTGTGAAATAATAACAGATAAATACAATTGAAATAAATGGATTTATTAAACAAATTTAATAAATAATCGATTTTTTATCGATTGAGAACAATTATCGACTCCGTCTCAGGGAATTATCGATTCGTGCATACAGTAGAAAAATTATTATAAGTATTACAAAAAGGACAGGTTCTTTGAGCGATTAAATTAATAGTCAGAGAAGGGTAACGAGAAAGTATAACATTAACAATTAAAGTAATTTTATTAATTATTATTTAACAATATTTAAATAATTCTGATATATAATGTTTAAGAAAGTTGAAGTCGAACCATATGTAGACTGACGTCACTTGATGTGGAAGGCAGGGCTTCGTAAATTTTAAAGATGTCCGCTCCTAGATCTGGCGAGGTTACTGTGAAAGTCGTCGTGTTAAAACTCACAGCAAAATTACCTTCATGAATGTTTGAAATGTCCCCGCACTGGTGTAATCTGTCTATTAGGTTGTTTGGTGTGTTCTGAAGAAGTGTTCTGTGTATACTGGTGTTAATTAAGTTATTTGGTATGTGTTCACTTCTGTGGGTTAATTTCTCTGTAAAAGTGGTTATGATTTGTAGCGTGAATTAAATCAAATATACTGTTTTACTGTTTTAGTTCACTCGTATAATGAAGTTAGGTGTTAGTTTTCACTATTGTCGTTAAAGTTTTGGTAAATTTAGTTAAAAAAGTGTTTAATTCATCTAACTCTCGATTCACTTATATGAGTGGCTAACCGTAGTACCATTTTCGACTCGGTTATAAGGAACGTTTTATCACACAACTATTCAGCTTGATATTCAACAAAAGACTATTTTAACTTGGTCAAAATCTGGCCCAGTTAATCTTTGAAAAAGTATTGTTAACATATTTCGATTACCCATACACATGATACAAAATTACATTATATATGGAATTTATTTATTTTATTCATCACTTTCATGAATTATGAACCTTATCATTGGTTTAATCATCTCATTCCTTTGAAATTGATATATTATAGTCCATATCTGTAGACATTTTGTGGAAATCATCAAATTTCTTTCCTTTTTGGAAATATAGGCTCAAAATTTTATTTCCGCCTTCAGACAATTTTTCTTCCATTTTAATTGTTATTAATACTATTATAATAAATTTTAATTTGTCATATTTCTCTTCCTTTCCTTAAATACATATAAATTAAACCTTTAAACTGGTTTTTTGTGTTAGTCTCTGAATTTGACATTGCTCTTTAAAATTAATTAATTTATATATTTTGAAAATTTACAATATTTTAAGGTATATTTCCTTATTATCATTTTAACTCATAGGATCATTCCCAGTAGTGGTTAACTGATTTACCTTATCTAAATCTTGCTAGTTTACAAGATTTATAAGTGAATTATACTGGTTTATATGGTTTCTGTGAATTCACCAAATGGCCTAGAGTTTAGAATTTTACATTTCTGTCTTTCTCAAATAAATTTAATCCTACCACTCCTCTGACTTTACATAGTTATTATTACATGAAAATAAAATGGTTTATAACTTATTGTGAGGTGTAGTATTTAATTAACACTACTGTTATATAAAAAAAATAATTATGAACATTATTTAGCAATCTGTACAATTGAACATATTGCTGACATGGTTTGAACATATACATTTAACTCCTTTTGAATTAACACAGCATACCTACT
Organism: Magicicada septendecula; assembly: GCA_034769895.1. Classification (NCBI taxonomy): domain Eukaryota; kingdom Metazoa; phylum Arthropoda; class Insecta; order Hemiptera; family Cicadidae; genus Magicicada; species Magicicada septendecula. The sequence continues at coordinate 42,555,481 of CM068373.1, read as the reverse complement.
GAAACATTATTAATGGTATGTATACTGTTATTTAGCAAACATAACTTATTTTAAATACATATAAATCTTATTTTCTAATAACTCTTACAAATACATTGATTTATGGCTGTGAACAAACAGCCTATTTAAACATTTTAAACCTATGAATACTAAATTCATGCCAGTCCCTTCTGGTCTAAACCATTATTATTTATGATCCCCTTCATCAGTAAACATGACCACCCATACTCTAGTTATTAGCATTTTTTACAAATGTCTTTGTAAATAAAGAGTTACATTAAAATAATAAAATACTGGAAATCTTCCATTTTATTATTTTATGATGCTGTTTATTATTGGATATTAAAGTTGTTATATAGCATATTGATAAGTCATAGTATCACTAACTTTAAGTTTATTGCATTTCCAAAAAACACTTACACAAATTCACTTTCACTGGTGGTTCTGATATTTTGAGTCTCACTATCTCAGACCAGACCTTTAGTAATCATGGACTGTTAAGACTTGTCTATTTTCTTTATCACACAATAGCTTTAGTAGGTTCACTTCTTATAATACTATACAACACTTTAGGTTTCCAAATAATTACATTTTTATAGGATTTTGGGTATGTTATACTTTCTTTTTAATCGTTTTTGTGGGTTTGGGGTTGATGGTAGTTAATAATAATAATAGGTTTTACAACGGTGTTTCTTTCATACTATTTCTTCCTCTCCTCCTGTCTTCTTTCTTGTCTTTCTTCTTATCTTATTTCTTGTCTTCATTCTTGTCCTTCTTCTAGTCTTCATTCTTCTGGTCTTCTTGTCTTCATTCTTCACTCTTGGGTAAACCAAGGTACTTCGTATTATCTCGACTGATGTTTATTTTGGAGTATCTAATTTATTTACTGACACGGACCTTGTTCTTCGATAAAGGTTTCAGGGTATTGTTTTCTTCCTGATCACAAACTTTATTCTTCCTTCTTCTTGTCTTTGGGGTATTTTGGTGTTCACCACTCTTAAATTGATTCTCTTTCTTCTTGATATGGTGTTATTTAATTTATTTACTGCTCCTAACATCCTGGGTAAATTCCTGATCTTATAATATGAGTTGCTTTTAATAATTTCTTTGATATTTAAACAGTGGTTTTTATATAATTTAATGAGGATTTTTATTTTATTGTGGTTCATTCCTTTGATTTCATTAAATCTCATTCAATATTATTTTAACATATGTGGTGTAATTAATTTTTATGATTTTATATGACTTAATAAGTAGTGGATTTTCTGTCGCGCTACAATATACTTGATAGGATCGCCCAGTATCGTCTGAATTGGTGGGAACATCTTTGCAGAATGGATGACTGCCGCGTCCCCAGACAACTATGGAACGAAGAGACGAGGGTACGGAGAGGTGTGGGACGTCCGAGGAAGCGCTGAAGTGACCAGCTCTAATCTTTACCTATTTGAGACCGAAACAAATCATCCTGGGTTTAATCCTCGAAAATTATGACAATGATGATGATAATGATGATGATGACTTTAGGTTTACTCCTTGTTGAAAATGATGATGACGATGATGGTGATTATATCCCAATGGAGCTCTAACCCATATGTGGAGCCCTCGCCAAGCATCCAAGTTCAATGCTTCAGTCTCCCGATATCTAGCACGTAACATACTCCTGGTATCATTAGTACGCTCTTTCCATTACATTCTTGCTTTCCTTACATGTCTTGATTGATATCTGTACACTTTCTTTGGGACACAGTCTTCCGGCACTCGCAGTGCACGCCCCCACCCCATTGGAGACGCTTCATTTTTTTGTGGTCGCGAGTTCATGTAGCTCGTAGGAAGCTTGAATAAAGCTCATACAGTGCTACCGTTTCCTTTCAGAACACAAAGGTCACATTTGTTTAGCATCTTGTTTGTGATATTATGAATATACTCGACAATATCGCCCAGTATCGGCTGAATTGGTGTGAACATCTTTACCGATGTTCTTTGCCGGAGTGATCAGCTCTGATCTTTGCCTATTTTAAACTTAGCTTGGTTTAATCCTTGGTTTAATCCTTGAAGATAATGATGATGATCTTGTTTGTGGTCAAGTACACAGACAAAATTAGTGATAATTATTAAGAGAATTATAAACATTACTTAATAAATATAGGAAAAATTTACGTTGTGTACTTAATAATAAAAAGCCAGTCGTTAAATGCTAGAGGTTTTTAGCTTGAGTCACCTACATTTTTACTAAATAAATGTAAGAATCGTTGACTAAACTTTTTTTTAAACAAAATCAAAGTTTTGTGGTTTTTGAGCAACAAAGTATGTATAACACACTTGTGTGTTACAAAGTTTTACAGAATGCCTATGCATGGATCACACTTCTTTATGTTCCTCCAACTTGATTATTGAGACACCAAGTCTAATCTGTTTATTGTAAAGACTCTATGAGCTTGTTATCTGAACGATTGTTATAGTTATCATTGGCAGAGGATGGAATGGGCATTCACCTCTCCTCGGACACAAACAAGTGTACTTTTTAAACCCTTGTGCAATTTTACAGAACAACAGTAACCACATTTTTGCATTAAATATTGATTAACTTGGAATTTTAGTATAAAAAATTTTATATTTAAAATTTAGTATTAGTAAATATTTTTTGGTATTAGTATAAAATTTTAGTTTTTAAGGAAAAATTTCTGAGACCTCAGGCGCGCTTTATTTGACCACCACGATGAAGAATATAATACCCCACCCGTCACCATATAAATGTATAACAATGACTGTGAATTTTTTAAACTACCATAAAAAAATACGAAAGAATCATTTTTCATATTAAAATATCTTGCGTTAGAACACCATAGAGAGCTGTGGTGAAGGGGAGATATACAAGGAATTTTACGACGAACAAAAGACTGTATAAGGCGAGATCATTTGCGCAGTGAGGACATTAGGAATCAACTACAGGTATTTGTCGGTAAACGATACAATCCAAAAATATCGCCTGGAGTGGTCGCAACATCTGAACAGAATGGAGTATAGACGGCTACCTAAAGTACAGACCCATTGTAACAAGGAATGTAGGAAGACCAAGAGCAAGATAGCGAGATAGGCTATACTGTGAAGACGGAACACGCAGTGTGCTTAATCCGTGAAGTAAGACGATGAAGAAAATATCTTGTGTTTACCCATTACTAGCTGTTATCCGCGGCTTCGAACGCGAATATTTGACTTTTAATAAGTATTTTAATATAATTTTTATTGTCTATGTCTATATGGCGTTCTGTCAGCTCGTATAACAATTTTGTACTCATTAGTCAAATTCTTTCCAAAGCTATTTTCAACACTTGTACTAAATTATTATGTTGGTGCAACAGCCTTTAGAGATTTAAAAGTACCCGATTATAAAGCCTTTGGAGATATTTATAAAGTACCCGATAACTCAGAAACGTTAGGTTTTTTATTTTAAGTGTTGCTGTGTTATAAGCATTGAATATCACATTAAACGTTATGTTTTCCTCAACCATGGCTTTTATTTATTTCAGCAGTAAACTAAAAACCAAAAACCGTTGTCACAAATGAAAACAACACGTATTTTCGTTTTTCATTAAGAAATAGGACAATTTACAATTAGTACACTTCTTTTTCCACATCGTAATATATTGATACAATCGCATATTATATAAAACATCGAAAATGTACTGCAGGAACGGATAAAGGTACAGTTCCGATTACGCTAAATAGGTTTTGCCTATTTACTTGTTACTATGGAAATGAATTCTGGTCTCCATGGTATTGTTGACATCTGCCACGATAAAAAAAAGGGCCTAAATCGAGTGAACGGGGCAGAATATCAAATTCCAAGTTAGACAGTGTTTTTGCCGTGTGTTAATTGTTATGTGTGCAAAATTTGGTGGCAATCGGTTTATCGGTGTAAATTTGTATTCAGTACAAAGAAATCCTCCCTCAGACTTTTAGTTTTATGTGTGTGTGTGTGTGTGTGTGTGTGTGTGTGTGTGTGTGTGCGCGTGCGTGCGTGTGTGCGTGCGTGCGTGTGTGTGTGTGTGTGTGTGTGTGTGTGTGTGTGTGTGTGTGTGTGTGTGTGTGTGTGTGTGTGTGTGTGTGTGTGTGTGTGTGTGTGTGTGTGTGTGTGTGTGTGTGTGTGTGTGTGTGTGTGTGTGTGTGTGTGTGTGTGTGTGTGTGTGTGTGTGTGTGTGTGTGTGTGTGTGTGTGTGTGTGTGTGTGTGTGTGTGTGTGTGTGTGTGTGTGTGTGTGTGTGTGTGTGTGTGTGTGTGTGTGTGTGTGTGTGTGTGTGTGTGTGTGTGTGTGTGTGTGTGTGTGTGTGTGTGTGTGGAGATAGAGAGAGAGAGATCACTATCGGTTTAGGATAACTTCTTATACAGTTCAACTGATTCGTAGTTTCTCAGAATTTGGGAATTTTGTCAGTAATCTAAGCTGTATGAATATCCCATTTCATGAAATTCAAGTAAGGAAACTACTACTTGCTTCTTACTATGCGCTTGTATTTTGATTCAATAAATTTAGATTTTTAAAGAATTTGTTATTACACTACATATTATATGGGATAACAATTTTACTGCTTGCCAAAAGAAAGCAGTACAAACTGGCACATTTGCAAATAACCAAATACAATCTTGTATCTGTAAGTTATTAAAATCAGTATTTTTATTTCCATGTTCCGTAAGAAAATAAAAGTATGGTGATCGCGAAAAAAATCGTGTTCGAGATTCTGATTGTACTGCCCTAAACACATGAAGAAAAGTCATTTTCCGAAAAGTGTCTGTGTGTCTATGTATAGAATTTTTTTCTATGGCGAACGATAACTGCAGCAAAATCAAACAGAATCAAATAATATTTTCCATATATACCCAAGTTGTAGAGGACTCAAGATCTTTTAATTTTGATGAAGATCAGTTAAGGGTAAGGGGTAGTTTACCTGCAACGTTTTACGTTTTACCAGGAGTAAAGTACTTAGTTTTGATAAATAAAGTATCCTGAAAAGAAGGTCATAAAAATCCACTATAGAGAGGTAGATGAAATATTTATAAATGAAAAGGGTAGTTGAAGATAGGGTAAATTTTTATATTAATGTTATAAATTTATTCAACCGATAACTTAAAAAAAATTCAATAAAATATTAACTATTGTTATCGTTCCATGTGAACAAAAATATCATAACCACGGATACGTGAACAAAATAATTTTACGTTTTCAGAAATTTACATATTACAAACGCTGGGCGGTATTCGATTTCTTTCGCGTTGTTTAAATAACAGATAATATAATCAAATTAATTCTTTATTTTTACTTCCATGTTCCTTAAGGAAATGGAAGTATGGTGATGGCAAAAAAAAATCGTGTTCGAGATTATTGCAGATTCTGATTGTACTACACTCAAAACATGAAAAAAATCATTTTTCGAAAAGTGTGTGTGTGTGTGTGTGTGTGTGTGTGTGTGTGTGTGTGTGTGTGTGTGTGTGTGTGTGTGTGTGTGTGTGTGTGTGTGTCTATGTGTCTGTGTGTCTGGCTGTAGATTTTTTCTATGGCAAACGATAGCCGCAAATTCAAACAAAATTAAATAATTTCTTGCATGCAGCCCTAATTTGTAGAGTACTCGAGACCTATTGTTTTTGGTGAAGATCGGTTAAGGGAAAGGGGTAGTTTACCGGCAACGTTTTTTTATCAAGGGTATTTTTTATATGGTAAACGATAACAGCCGCAAATTCAAACAGAATCAAATAATGTTTTGCATACAGACCAGAATTGTAGAGTTCTCAAGACCTGTTGGTTTTGGCGAAGATCGGTTAAGGGAATAGGGAAGTTTACCAGCAACATTTTATGTTTTACAAGGGTAATTTATTCTATGACGAACGATAACTGCCGTAAATTAAAACAGAATCAACTACTCTTTTGCATACCTTTTTGAATTATACAGAACTCAAGGTCTGTTGATTTTGTTGAAGATCGGTTAAGGGAATACCCGGTAGTTTACCTGCAACGTTTTATATTTTAACTAGGGTATTTTCTATGGCAAACGATAAGAGCCGCAAATTCAAACAGAATCAAACACTTTTTTGCATACAGCCCTGAACTGTAGAGTACTCAAGACCTATTGTTTTTGGTGAAGATCGGTTAAGGGAAAGGAGTAGTTTACCTGCAACGTTTTTTTATCAGGGGTAATTTTTTTCTATGGCAAAGGATAACAGCCGCAAATTCAAACAGAATCAAATAATGTTTTGCATACAGCCCGGAATAGTAGAGTTCTCAAGACCTGTTGGTATTGGTGAAGATCGGTTAAGGGAAAGCGGTAGTTTACCAGCAACGTTTTTTTATCAAGGGTAATTTGTTTCTATGGCAAACGATAACAGCCGCAAATTCAAACAGAATCAAATAATGTTTTGCATACCTTTTTGAATTAAAGAGAACTCAAGGTCTGTTGACTTTGTTGAAGATCGGTTAAGGGAAATGGGTAGTTTACCAGCAACATTTTATGTTTTAACAAGTGTAATTTTTTATATGACGAACGATAACTGCCGTAAATTCAAACAGAATCAACTACATTTTTGCATACCTTTTTGAATTAAAGAGAACTCAAGGTTTATTGATTTTGTTGAATATCGGTTCAGGGAAAGGGGTAGTTTACCAGCAACATTTTATGTTTTAAGAAGGGTAATTTTTTTGACGAAAGATAACTGCCGTAAATTCAAAGAGAATCAAATAAGTTTTTGCATACTTTCCTGAATTGAATAGAACTCAAGGCCTACTGATTTTGGTGAAGATCGGTTAAGGGAAAGGGGTAATTTACCTGCAACATTTTATGTTGTAACAAGAGAAATGTTTCCATGACGAACGATAACTGCCGCACATTCAAACAGAATCAAATATTTTTTTGCATGCATCCCTGCATTGTAGAGGACTGAAGGTCTATTGATTTTGGTGAAGATCGGTTAAGAGATAGGGGTACTTTACCTGCAACGTTTTATGTTTTAACAAGAGTAAAGTACTTAATTTTGATAAATAAAGTATCCTGATAAGAAGCTCATAATAATCCACTGTAGAAACGTAGATGAAATATCTATAAATGAAGAGATTAGGTGAACGGGGTGGGGGTAATTTTCTATAAATGAAAATTATAGTTGAAGGGAGAGGGGGAGAATTTTGTATATGTGTACTACGTTATCGGCAACAAAGAAGTAGTTCTTTGTTAAAATTCCTTCACGGGCTGTTTAGCTTTAGTCCAATGTTTTATGAAAAACCAGACTTTTCGGCAGTGCCATCGACTGCCATCATCAGAGAAAATCGAGTGCGAAAACGTGAGGTGGTATACGTTAGTGACCACAGTACTGTGGTTAAGGCTGAAGCAATAAGTAGAAATAAGTAGTTTCTATGGAAATATTTCATTTCGAATATGGTTTTAAATATAAATCTTAGAACATGGAAGTCATATATGGTTCTCCATACCGATATTTTAATGATTAACAACTATGTCCAATTTGTATTCTGATTACCTTTCTCAGCGTTTTTACAAAAAATATGCTAATATATTTAGTCTCGTTCTGAGCGTACATATTAAAAATAATTTTTCAATTATTTAGTACATAGAAATCACCTATGGTTCTCCGTACCGATTTTTTAAATGTGAATATTGCATTATACGATGCCAGTCTTGCGTTTCACACAGAAGCACGTCCAGTATCGTCAGAGTCTCAGCTTTATTTTATTTCAAATATGATAGATCGTTGGGTTTATCTATTTACTTATTATACAATCTGTCCAATCATCTGTATAATACGTACATCTAATGGGACATTATTTTTACTCTTTGTAGCTTGTATGAAGTATTCCTTTGAGTACCGTTCCGTCTTATTGTAAGGTAGACTGTAAACTCAAAGTTTGTTAACACATTACTGCCTTCGCTAGATAACTTTGCACACTAGTTTGCAGCAAATCTTGTCAATAAATTAAAAGGTTTAATCCTCTTCAGTTGTCTGACTTCGACTTGTGTGAACATCAGTTTATCGACAAGCTTGTTTTTGTGTAATGGAATTTGATGCTGCCACCTTTTCTTCCTATTTGTATCGGCCATCTGCATGCCAATTTCAATTCTTTATTCCTTGTTCTTTTCTTTTTATCCAATATACTTTCATCTTTTCACTAAGTCTCTTCTTCCTGTCTTCAGTCCACTTTGAACCTGCGTTTTTTTCTCTCCTACCCTGGACTCCTTCCACTTTTAACACTTTTCGTTTAGTGAACTTTCCATACTGCAATTGAAATTGTATAGAGTGCAAAAGTAGGAATTACAATTCCAAGATAAGATCGAATTGTTAGTCCGAAATTATTGTTTTTCGTGGTTTACTCCACTAGGTTCTCCTGCTCTCTCTGCCGTTGCGAACTAAGATGCCTCATCCGCCTTTGAGACCGTTGACCGGGTTTCACCTGTAACCCTAGGCAGGGGCCTTTACTGGACGGGCTGGCTGCCACCTTTTATTTACTGTGGATATATTTAAATAGCGGTGTTATTGCAATCAGTATTGTGCAATATGCATTATGTCTACAACCGTTGCCCAACCATATTATTCACAATGGTTGTCAAAGCTTTATTTCGAAACTTTGGATCTTGTTTGTATTGCTGATGCTGGAGATTCGCCAAAGCTGCACTCACTACTTTGGCTCTTGTAAGTTTGCAACGCACAGGGACGACAAAAATGGCAGTCTGCTACAGCACATAGACTTTGTACCCAATAGAAGTCAGCGCTGCCTGGATGACACATCTTTCATTCACAATACGGTATCATATCAGCTCCAACTGAATAGAAATAACGTTTGTCTTTTAAGTATGATACTTTTCAAACAGAATCATCCACCTACAATTGCAGAGATTTAGAACAACATTAAATAAGAAATGGCGTTTCTATAAATTACATTTAAAATTAAGATAAAAAAGTAAGTCCAGTGTGTGTGTGTGTGTGTGTGTGTGTGTGTGTGTGTGTGTGTGTGTGTGTGTGTGTGTGTGTGTGTGTGTGTGTGTGTGTGTGTGTGTGTGTGTGTGTGTGTGTGTGTGTGTGCGTGAGAGATACGTAATAAAATCCAGCTGTTGAGTATTCTTGCCAGAACCAAATTGCATCTTCTCTGTAGTTAAGAGCACAAGTTCTTCTTGATTCAATAGTGATATTATACAGACCCTCTGTGATTTACTAGAAATATTATTAAAAATTAATTTTTTTCCGCTGGGGGTTTGTGAGGATTGGTCAAATAATATAACAGACATTTTAAATTAATTATGTCGACGTTTCGCCAATATTTATCGTCATCATCAGGACCTGTGTTTGAACACAAAAAAAATGTCAAACACAACAGAACAATTATTTGAGTGAACGTGTTTGTGTGTGTGAGTGTGTGTGCGCGCGTATGAGTGCGTATGTGTCTTTCCTTGTATTTGTGAAGGAGTTGAGACAGTTTGTTTACATCATCAAATGTTTTCTTTAAATACAACGAGAAAATTATAATATCACAGAACTTAATTTACACAATATTACAATTTAAATTACTTGTAATGTAGTGGTGTTTGTAATTAATTATAAAAGCAGTAGTCAAGAATTAAATATTAGAATTGGTACAGAAAACGTTAATAAATATACTTGTCAACATGTAGCATAGTAAAACATATTATAGCTAAATACACATTATAGGGATGTTCAATTAAATATGTCTCAACTCCTTCACATATACAAGGATACACACATACGCACCCATACGCGCACACGCGCGCACACATATTCACGTACACAAACACGTTCACTCAAACAATTTTTCTGTTGTGTTTGACATTTCTTTTTTATTCATACACAGGTCCTGATGATGACAATGAATATTGTCCAAACGTCGACACAAATAATTTAAAATTTGTGTTATATTATTTGGCCGATCCCCACAAACCTTCCACCGAAAAAAATTCATTGATTGACAGTCACTACGAATTTAAGGATTTAATTAAATATAAAGCCAGACGGTATGCTAAAACAAAGTATGTAAAACACGGTATGTAAAAGTTGTTTAAAGAGGATTTTACGTATAGAAATTCAGTGAAATGGAGTTAACTTGTTGACTCTAACGGTCAGAGATGAGCGGATGTGGCAACCCCCATGTGGAGATAGTACGTATGATAGCTAGACTCAAGACATAACAGCAGTTCTGTCACGTCACCCTCTGGTAACTCTTCCACAGTAATTGATTACTCGAATTCATCACAGTTAGAACTACAGGTATTCTTCCTAAATGATAAAATCCAGACATATCGCAGCGAATGGTTACATCATCTGGACAGAATGGAGGATGGACGACTACCTAAGGTTGCGTTTCGATATAGATCCTTTGGTACAAGGGATGTAGGAACACCGAGAGTGAGATGGAGTGATATTCTTTGAAGACGGAACGGGCAAAGTGCCTACTCCGTGAGATGCAGAAGAAGAAGAGCTAACTTGTATTTTGAAAACATCCTCAAAGCCATTTATAAATGAATACTTTAAGTCTGTTTGTATGATTTTTATTGAATATCCTACGGACAACAGTTAAAACTGTTCGGACGGATCGATTAGGCCCTATAAATGTCACAGATAATATGTAGCAAGATACAGTTAATGTCGCCTTGTACAAATATGTAAAGTATTTACTAAACTACCGTGTTCTATCCGGAACTCAGAAAAGTTAAGAGCTAATTCAATCATAACACTCATACACACATTGCAGTGGTGTGGGTACTGGAAATGACCAAGATTACCGCGTGGCCTTCATTGGAACAATATATATACGTAAAGTGTAAGGTGTGCTGACATACAAACAGGTCTCCCAGCCGTACCACCGACATGAAGTTCTTGGTAAGTTCGTGCTAATCTTTATCATTACTCATTCCGTGTCAGCTATCAAAGGGAATGATTATCGAAGTACTTGTGAAGTACAACAAACAAAGCAGCCTCCGCTTTATGTCAACTGTGTGTATGTGTGTGTGTGTTTCGTGATTGCGCATATGCCTTTACGCCTTTTAAAATTTTAAATCGAATCACGTAGGAAACAACACAAAATCGATATGACAATCGTATTTTGCTCCTCGAAAGTATCTGAAATAAGGAGCAAATAAGAACTCACGTGTTTTTAATCACAAAGCTCCTTAATAATTTTACGTTATGTTTGCGAGTCGTGTTCAGGGTCGTATTTATGGGGGAGGGGATGAACGGGACCGGGCTCCTCCCCCACTCCAGAGGGTCAAAAGATGACACATTTTTTTTATCTCTTGATTTTTAGGATGTTTTATTATTTTTGTCAGCTGCATACTGTAATATCGTAGTAACTTTTTTTTTAAATATACACACACGTTTATTATACAGCATTAGCACATAGGCGTACGTTTAATATATGAAATATAGGAAAATTCAGACAAAAAGTATCTTTTGTGATCAATGTTTCAGTAACGGGTATTTTTATTATGTTATTACCGTTTACTTTAATGGGCTGATTTTAACCACTTCAAAGATAGTAATGTTGATTAGTACGTATTAACTTGTTTTTTTCTTTTGTATGAGTAGTAGAGAAAGAATTTGTCTACACAGACCAACTTCTATTGAAGCTAACTAATGCGTGTCGCCAATATAGTAAGAGATTATTATTATTATTCCGGCTGTACAATGTTTACACATTTTCCGGAACCAACAGAAGTGATTGAATTATCTTTGGTTGAATCTTCCACTGCCGCTTGTCCATCCAAAGTTCTTCTTCAATTTCTCGTTCCTTCAGTATAGTCTGAATTTTTTCTATCCAGGTGATAAGTGGTCTTCCTCTTTTCCTTCTTTCTGATGAGATCCATTCCATAACTCTCCTTGGCAATCTTTCCTGTGCCATTCTTTTCGTGTGGCCATACCATTGTAATTTTTTTGTTTAGATAAAATCAACAATTGAATTTATTACATTCGTTGTGTCCTTAATGACTTTATTTCTGATTTTCTCACGTCTGGATACTCTTTCCAAACGTCTCCAAAAGTCCACCTCTGCTGTGATTAATTTTGTTCTTCTGTGTTTATTAGTAGTCCAAACTTCTGAGCCATAAGTCATGACACTTCTTACAATAATTTTAAATATTTTGGTTTCAGTTCCTTCTGTAATTTTCTTATCCCACAGAATTCCATTTAATATAGATATAGCCATCTTTATAATGTAGTTAGTTGTTAAATAAATAAATAATAGTGTAGTGACTATTAAAATAAATACGAGTGTATTAATTAAATACTAGTGTAGTTAGTAAATGAATAATACGCTGTAGATCAGTAGAGAAAGAATTCATCTACATAGCTACGCCTTCTTTTGAAGCTAACTAATTCGTGTCGCCACTAAAGTAAAATGTAAGATGTGAAATATCGTTTGTATGCTAAATACATAACCCAGGATAAATGCATATTCTCATACCTGTAAATACCTGTAAGTTGTAAAATGTGAATATTTCTTGTTTATGATGCAGAATCTGTATGTGTAGAGTATGTGACTTAGACCCAATAGTACTTTAATAAAATTGTATTCTATGAAACATTCCGCAATTTTTATTATTACCATACTTCTTGTTTTAACTATGTAATTTCTGCTTTAATTCTATTCTGTAAAACGGTGTCGCCAAAGAATCTTTTTATTTCTCAGTTACCATGTTACTGATAAAGCCGTAACCACGTACTATCCTCAATGATAAATAATTTCTTTTATTTGAGACAATTTTCTAAGCGTAAATTTGCATAACGTTAATTTACTTACGAAAGTTTCTTTACTTTCAGCTTGCCGTAACTCTGTGTCATTTTTACGTAACTTACACAAATCACTAACCTTATAAGGAAACAATTAAATCTAATCGGAAATAATTGTTTTGTTAATTTCCAGATCGCCTTGCTTGCAGTTGCCTGCTTCGCTCAGTCAGCCCTCAGCAGCTGGGCTGGACACGGAGCCTACGGAGGATGGGCCGGCCACGGTGGCTACCACGGAGCACTCGCCGCTCCAGTAGTCACCCCATCAGGTTTCCTCGCCGACACACCCGAAGTCGCCGCCGCTAAGGCCGCTCACTTGTCCTTAGTCGCTCACGCCGGAGGTGCCGCCGCCGCTGGACCTTACGCCGCTGGACACGCCGGTGCCTACCACGGATCTCTCGCCGCCCCCGTTGTCACCCCATCAGGATTCTTGGCGGATACTCCTGAAGTAGCCGCCGCCAAGGCCGCTCACCTCAGCCTCCTGTCTCACGCCGGTGCTGCTGCTGGTGCTCCTTACGCTGGTGCTTGGGGCGGTTGGGCCGGTCACGGAGCTGGCGCCGGACACTGGGCTGGAGCTGGTCATTGGGCCGATCCCAACGAAAGCGGTCAGTACGTCCCATCTCACAACGAAGGCCAGTACATCCCAGACCAGAACCATTGGTAAATGATCGACATCCCTTTCCACCGTTACAATGAGAGTTAGACCAGATCTGTTGAGACCTCAGTTGGGTTTTACTCAACCATTGTGATAACCCGAATACAATTGTTAATACAAATATAGACATGTAAGAGCTTTAAAAATGTATGTACAAGTCACAAATGTACAAATTTTATATATAAATATAAATTATTGCAACTACCAATAAAGGTATTAAAAACCAATTTTTTCTTTTTACTTTACCCATTAGAATAATCGTATACTTATTTCGGACATAAAATTCATAGCAGCTAAATATAATGCACTTTCTATATACAGTACATTAATTAATTGCTTATTTCCCAAGGTTTTCAATAGTGAAGAATTGTTCAAGATAAGTGGACATTTATGGTAGTTGTAGCTATCTAGAAATAAAACATATTATGGAATAAAAAAGCACTTGACATCTATCTTCATCTCAAGAAGCACGAAATTCAAAATCTACAAATCACTTATCAGGCCAGTGCTGACATATGCTTCAGAAACCTGGACAGTGACAAAAAATAGCGAGAAACGTCTAGGTTGCTGTGGAAGACGGATTCTAAGAACAATATTTAGAGGAGTACAGGAAATTGAATGTGGCGCAGGCGCTATAATTATGAACTACACCATCTTTACAAAGAGCCGGACATTGTCAGGCTAATCAAATACACAGGCTAAGGTGGGTTGGACATATAGAGAGAATGGAGGAAAAAACACATTTTCTACGAGAAACCAATGGGTAGTAGAAAAACGGGAGTTCCCGAAGTAGAGTCAAAGACCAGATAGAGGAGGACCTCGGAAAGCTGAACATAAGAAATTGGAAAGTCAAGGCATGCAATAGGGAGGGATGGAATCTACTCTTGCAGCAGGTAAAAGGCCTATCAAGGGTTGTAGAGCCACGGTTGATGATGATGATGATGATGATGTAGCTATCTAGTAAGTTTAAGGGTTGTTAAGGTAATTTACTGTTAATTTGGCATACGTTTTGAGCTAAATGTACTTAATGTAAGCGCCCATTGCTTGTGAAATGCGATGTAAGATAGGATGCAATATTCAATGATGGGAGATAAGTATTCAGTGAGGTAAGTCAGTATTCATCAACACACCCGATCGTGCATGGCGATTCAGCAGTAGAGAACCACACAAACCATGTGTTGACTGCCAACAACAGGCTTGCGAGAACATACAACCGACGTGTGTCTACTCGATTAGCCGGCATCCGTGCGCTCGAAACCGCCTGGCGCACGCCTGGCGTTACAACACATCACCCAGGCACCACGTTCAAGCGAACGTTCCATGGGGTAAAGGTGATACGTGTGTGAGGCCCCAAAGTGTCCCTTGCGCGAACATACAACCGACGTGTGTCTACTCGATTAGCCGGCATCCGTGCGCTCGAAACCGCCTGGCGTTACAACACATCACCCAGGCACCACGTTCAAGCGAACGTTCCATGGGGTAAAGGTGATACGTGTGTGAGGCCCCAAAGTGTCCCTTGCGCGAACATACAACCGACGTGTGTCTACTCGATTAGCCGGCATCCGTGGGCTCGAAACCGCCTGGCGTTACAACACATCACCCAGGCACCACGTTCAAGCGAACGTTCCATTGGATAAAGGTGATACGTGTGTGAGGCCCGAAAGTGTTCCTTGCGCGAACAATAGGCCTGCAATAAACATTACCCTCGAGGGGTCTTGGGGAACAGTTTTACAGCCTCTTCTCCTACCTGCAACTACTGTATTGCCTTTACAGTCATCATTTTGGAAACGGAAGAACTAGTTCCTTATATACTGAGCCGATACGTCTGATTAGAGTCATTATTTAGATCACGTACAAGTACACGCTCTTTTACCGTTTACAAATTCACACAAGTACGTATATACATATCTCTCTCTCTCTCTCTCTCTCTCTCTCTCTCTCTCTCTCTCTCTCTCTCTCTCTCTCTCTCTCTCTCTCACCCTATCAAAATAGTTAAAAAATAATAAAAATAAAAACATTAAAATAAATAACAGATACGTCATGTTCATGAAGGAGATTAATGTTGGGTGTGTGTATGTGTATGTGTGTGTGGGTCGCGTATGTGATGGGCGCGCGTGTGCTTGTATGTGTGTGTGAGAGAGCGCGTATTTATTTTGTTATGTGTACGATAAGTGCATACGACAACAGAACAATATTTGTACTGTTGTCATTTAATTCTGATAGGACGCGAGTGTATGTGTGTGTTTGTATGTAAGCGCGCGCCCGGTGTGTTTCGCGTCAATACTGTACATTTATATTTAAAATGAAACGCGCGCGTGTGTATACTGTTCATGTGTACGACGTATATTGTGTAGGCCAATAAAAGAATATTCTTACTGCTATCGTTTATTCATTTGTTAGATGCTGTGTGTTTGTGCGTGTGTAACCCTCGCACCTGCTATTGAGCGTGAATTGTGAACTGTTAGATTGTAAGGGCTCAGTACTAGAACTGTTGCTTACAACAATGACTGTGGGCAGATGTGTCAGGTATAGAGAAGGTTGTAAAATACCTTTCTTGGGTTTATTTTATTGCACCATAATAAGGGCCCCACACGTGTCAGTTTTTCCCGTTCCATGCAAGATGCCTCAGTGTTTGTTGTTTCGCAAACCAAACTGCCGGATGGATGTTGCTAGTAGAAGCAAAATTTTGTGCTATCCAAATGAACTAAATCTCCCAGCTGAACTGAAGTTCGTTTTAGATCAGTCGTGGAGGAATACGTTGACGTTCATACCATTGTGTACAGTGACTGCTCGATGGCGCAGAGCGGAGTAAGTAGTGCGTTTGTCATCGAAAGCGCCTCACACCGCACAACGCGTTGAGCGCATGCGGTGTGGCAAGCTCCGGATTGTTTGACGTGAGAGAAAATTCATTACATGTTCGGATTCACCGGTGAATGGTCTAACGGTTTTGGACAATTCGGGCATACACAGTGGGTCCATTATTGCAACAAATAAGGGACTACGCCATGCGCTAGGCGACCTTGGCCCGTCTTTTACTTATGATTGGTCTTCGGGTCATGTAGATGTTGAACGTAATGAAGAAGCTGACGCTGGAGCGAGATAGGCCTACGTTGCAGGCAGCACAGAAGTCAATACAAATGCCGCACGTCCTGAGGCGCAAAGCTAACGCTGCCACAAACGCTATTATTGACGTGTGGCAGTGACGTGGATGTCACGGCACAACGTTTGCTACTAAAGCAGAGGGTCCGAAAGTAGCAAATAGCCAGTAGCGTGGCGTCCATGTAACCATTGTTGCCGGCGGCAACACTAGGCCTATTGGAAATAAGAGGAAATAATATTAATTACATCACAGAACAAATACTTTAGTTATTGAATAGTCTGAAATACGAACAATATTGACAGGGAAACTTGAAGACAAGCGTAGCATTGCTTTCGAACTGCTGGGCACTTGCACCGCCTTGTGTTGCCGGCTCAGCAATGTCTTACTGAAACGGTCATTGACCTCGTAGTAGTTGTCACTGTACACACTGCGGAGGAGGGGCACATTCGTCCACCCAATGTGTTGCCGCTGTATGAACCGGCAAAACGCTCAGTTATCAGCTATGTTCGTTTTCGGAACTGACGTGCAGTAGATACTACGTAACTATTTGTATTTTGTTCGTTTAGTCATGTGTTCCTCTGTATTATTTTTAATTCGAATATTTGTGTTCTGATTTATTTTGTGTAAGTATAATGAGAGTCAAATCCCGCCGAACCGGGACCATCTTCTTCTCCCAGTGAATGATAGAAAATGCTCTAAAAAGAACACTTGGTATTAGAAAAAAATCCGAATTCATTTTTAGGTTAAGTTTTAGGCCTATCACAACCGGCAACAGGTTTGTCCACTCCACGCCACTGAGTGGGGTTAATGGTAGAGTAATAAAGAAATCAAAAAAAAATTTTGTGTAATATATTGAACAGCTAATAAGCCCAAACAGTCATCAGACATTAATAAAATCTACGTAGTTCATATACGTATTCAGGTCTTGAGACTAGTCTTTCAGACTATTTAATTTCGTAAGTATATGGAAACATAATTTTAGAAGTTTAGTGGGTGATAATAAATTTTGTTGTAGATCTGTTTGGAGTCTTTGGTTTTTTTTTTTTTTTTTTTGAGGAACGAGCTGTTTTTTTTTTATTTTATACCACTTTTGTCAACTGGTCAGCGATACAAATACTGATTAGTGCCTGTGGTACAAGAATATGTATGTGGGGGAAGAACTTCCATGGAACCACACAAGAACAAAATTAATGACAGCAGAGGTGAACTTTTGGAGACGTTCGGCAAGAATATCCAGACGTGAGAAAATTAAAAAGTTCAATTGTTGATTTTATTCAAACAAAATGTTACAATGGTATGGACACACGAAAAGAAGGGCACAGGAATGATTGCCAAGCAGAGTTATGGAATGGACCCCACCAGGAAGAAGGAAAAAAGGAAGACCACCTATCACCTGGATAGAAGAAATTCAGACTATATTGGGGGAACGAAAAGTTAAAAAATATCTTTGGATGGACAAGCAGCAGTGGAAGATGAGAATTCAATCTCTTATGTAAACTTTGGTTCCGGAAAATGTGT
Source organism: Magicicada septendecula (assembly GCA_034769895.1). NCBI lineage: Eukaryota > Metazoa > Arthropoda > Insecta > Hemiptera > Cicadidae > Magicicada > Magicicada septendecula. The sequence goes on along the minus strand of CM068373.1, from coordinate 42,537,429 downwards.
AAACATTGTACAGCCGGAATAAATAACAATAAGGACTTCCATTCATTGTTTTGCTGTAGTTAAGCACATAGGTTAACGACATATCAGGTTAACTGTTTCTCGCTTAAATAATACAGGAATGTTTTTACAGAATGTTCCCCGTATAAATCCTCAAGATACGTATACATACAAGGGAAACGAGTTACAAAAACTCTGACACCATATGGTGTTTGGTTCAGCCATACTTACAGTAAAGCTGGTAATTTGTAATTTTTTTGAAAAATTAGGTTAAAATATAAATAAGATATAAAATTTTAAAAATAGATATTTTATTTGCATCCTTAAATAAATTATTTTTTTTTTTTTAGTTTTTTGAACTATTCATCAGTTTTAATTTTGTACAATGACAAGTTATCGTGTATCACAATGCAGGTGAGAAGCCCAGCTGAGGTCTCGACAGCTCTGGTCTATCACAGCAAGATAAGTCTACCAGTTGTTGTGGTCGGGTACGTATTGGCCTTCGTTATGCACGTCGGCATAATGACCGCCATAATGAGCGCCAGCGTAATGAGCTCCGGAGTAGGCACCAGCGTGAGCGGCTTGGGCGGCGAGACCGAGGTGGGCGGCCTTAGCGGCGGCTACTTCGGGAGTGTCGGCCAAGAAACCGGAAGGAGTGACGACGGGGGCGGCGAGGTGTCCGTGGTAGGCACCGGCGCCGGCGTATCCAGCAACGTGGGCGGCGGCAGCACCGGAGGCTTTGGCCACTTCAGCGAAGTGTGCGGCCTTAGCGGCGGCGACTTCAGGGGTGTCGGCGATGTGTCCAGCTGCGGCGACTGCAGCAGGAGCACCGTAGTAGGCACCGGCAGCGACGTGAGCGGCGCCTCCGGCCTTGGCGACTTCGGCGAAGTGTGCGGCCTTAGCGGCGGCGACTTCGGGAGTATCAGCTATGTGCCCGGCGGGAGCGACTGCAGGAACACCGGGGTAGGCAGCGTAAGGGGCAGCAGCTACATGAGCGGCGCCTCCGGCCTTGGCGACTTGGGCGAAGTGAGCGGCTTTGGCGGCAGCGACCTCGGGAGTATCAGCGATGAAACCTGAGGGAGTGACTACTGGTGCTGCGGCGTGACCATGGTAACCTCCGTAGTGTCCAGCGCCTACCCAGGTGCCGACAGCGGACTGCGAGAAGCAAGCAGCGACCAATACTACCTACAGACAGCCAAATGTTAGTTAACATATTACAATTATAATGTATGTTAATGTAATATTCATATAACATATAATGTTTATGTTAACTAATGATAACTTCTTCGCAATTCTTAAAAATGTTCCCTCATTCTGTACTGTATTGCTTTTTATGTGGGGCGAAGAAGAGAATAAATAATATTTTTCCTTCGTGTATAATTTATTTAAGGTAATTTCAATACAGCTGACATTCGCATATCTTTATGTATTTATTTTTCCGGCGAAGGGTTTGTGAGGATCGGCCAAAAAGTATAACACAAATTTTAAATTATCTGTGTCGACGTTTCGACAATATTTATTGTAATCATCAGGACAGTTGTTGCTGTGTTGTTACGACGCCAAACGCACAACTGAACAACAGTTGCCGAAACGACTGAACAACTAAACGAATAAATATTGTCGAATCGTCGACACAAATAATTTAAAATTTGTTTTATACTTTTTGATCGATCTTCACAAACACTTGCCGGAAAAATTCATTTATTGACGGTCACTACGAATTTAAGGATTTATTTATTTATGAAGTATACAATATACGCCACTATTTAACAATTAAAACTTAACCGTTCATCAGCATGTTACTTAATACGCTTACATCAAAAGCTGAAATTGAATTCATAACAAAAAAGATGTTAAACCTCGTGGCATGTGTTATGGTTAAATGGAATCTTCGGATTCCTTCCTAATAGTACATAATGTTGTTTCGTATTAGTGTAATCTGAGATTTGAATGCCGCGTATTCATTGAACTACTAATAAAACTCTTTCTGGGTTGATTTCTTAGGTTATAATCGTGTAAAAGTAGAGAAGTTCAGAGAAATCAATGGTTTACTTTTACAACATTATGGATAACAAAAGAAGTACTAAAACATTGACGGAAGATGCTGCGTAACACCACGTGGTAATAACGAAGTGTGCTAACGGTTACTAATGGTGTAGAATGTGTTTCTCAACGTGTTAATTGAACATCGTATAAATGCTAAGAAATTACATAAAATTTAGACTTTTGATAATAAGGTTCATCTAATAATTCTCTAACGAAAAGTGATATTTTAATCGATCGACAACTTTTGTCGTACCACTGTATCTGAAAATTGCTAGAAAATGACAGACGTAAATTATTTACATTACCATAAATTCAGTCAAATGGTTATTTTTGTTTTTATAGTTAGTGACAAATTACGAAACCTAATGAGAATGAGACAACAAAATGTTTTTCATTCACTATAATCGATTTTTCCCGATCCGTTGCTTTTTTTACAAACAGGCTAAAAGTTATGCAAAGGAAATTCGGCGTGCTCCTTTGCAGTATAATGAGGTGAAAACCTGAAATCCATTGCGAGAATAACGTTTGCAAATACTATACTAGAAATAGTACTTGTGTACAATATTATAATAGGTTCATAACACACATGCGCCTTCACCATAGTACTATGGGCCTGACGTACGACACCCCGCGTTAGGTTAGACCCCATACATCCACTGAAGATGGCAGTCAGTGGTGCTGCTGAAACGTCTGGTTTTAATGAAAACCTTTGACTACGGCCAAACAGCCCGGCAGATAATTTAAATACAGCTGACACCGGTCGTGAAAGCCTTCGAATAACACATGTTTATAATGTATATTGTGTGTGTGTTGATGGTTTCCTAGTTAGGAGTATCCGTATTTTGAGATTATTAAAGTAAGATTAAAATCAGGCGTACCACTAATAAAATTATGTTCATAAAATTAGCGAAAACTACACACTACTATGAAAGCTAAATTGTGCATACGTGTAAATACAGTGTTAATAAGTCTCACCAGAAAGTTCATGTTGTTATTCGGTTGTACCCGACCAGTAAGAGACCAGTGTCTGAATGCTGTGTAACAATGTGTAGCTTATATACGGAAAACCTGAAGGACGTTTGTCGCTTTCTGTATCCACCCTTCCTATTAGGTCAACACACGTGTGCTTTGTCCGTGCATGTGTGTGTGTGTGTGTGTGTGTGTGTGTGTGCGTGTGTAACTAGTGTGCATAAAACATTTAGTCATTGTGTACAGCACACACTTATAACTTTTTACATCTTTATTTCCTTTTTGTAATGACATTTTTTTGTAGAAATATATGTATAATTGAATTTGCGTGCGATTAATTTAGACTGAAAATAGACCAGCCAATTACATTAATGGTAAAACTTATTTAATAATATTTCATTTTAAACTGCGTTTAGTTATCCAAATTAAATATATTTTAAAACTAAATATCGGTAAGGAGAACCATACATGACTTCCATGTTCTAAGATTTATATTTAAAATCATTTTCGAAATAAAATATTTTCACAGGAACTACTTCTTTCTATTTCTTGCTTCAGCCTTAACCACAGTACTGTGGTCACTAACGTATACCACCACACGTTACCGCACTCTAATTTCACTGATGATGGCAGTCGATGGCACTGCGAAACGTCTGGTTTTGCAGAAAACATTAGACCACGACCAAACAGCCCGGCATGGAATTTTAACAACAAACTACTGCTTTGTTCCTGATAACGTAGTACACATAAAAAAGTTATCCCTTCAACTTGTATTTTCATTTATAGAAAATTACCCCTCCCCCTTCAACTACCCTTTCTATTTATATATATATATCATCTACCTTTCGACAGTGGATTATTATGACCTTGTTTTCAGGATTCTTTATTTATCTAAATTAAGTACTTTACTCTTGTTTAAACAAACGTTGCAGTTAAACTACCCCTTCCCCTTAACCAATCTTCACCAAAATCAATAGGCCTTGAGTCCTCTACAACTCATGTAGATATGCGGAAATTTATTTGATTCTGTTTGAATTTACGGCAGTTATCCGTTTGTCATAGAAAAAATTCCTCTTGTTAAAACATAAAACGTTGCTGGTAAACTACCCCTTTCCCTTAGCCGATCTTCACCAAAATTAATAGACCTGAAGTTCTCTACAATTCAGGTAAGCGTACAAAAAATTATTTGATTCTGTTTTATTTTGCGCCAATTATCGTTTGCTATAGAAAAAATCGTACACACAGACATAAAGACAGATAGACACACAGACACTTTTCAAAAAATGACTATCCTTCTGATTTGAGGGTAGTACAATCAGAATCAGTCGTTATCTGGAAAACGATTTTTTTCGCCATGACCATAATAAATTTGAAATCCATCCATCTCCTTATGGAACATGGAAATAAAAATTGCTATTAAACAAAAGAATTTAATGTAAGTGGTAGGTTAACACAAGTACCGATCAGAGACAGATTTGGTAGGCCTACGTATTCTGAGAATTTAACACTTGATGAAATTAATCCATTATTTGGAAAATAAAACAAAATGTCAATCTTAAACAATACACTGATATTTATCACTTTGTATACTAATAAACGCGTATAGTGTAAAAGCACACTTACTCAATATAGATATTTACTTATTTACATAAATCTATATATAGGACTTTTCTTACTAAGTAACAGAAATATTTTAAAAGCATTTATTACAGTTCAAGATTAACGAAACCCGTTTCTTTGCATTAAACATGTCTGATTATATTAACATATGTCTGGTAACGTTTGCTTTTTAAATTACGAACTTTAAAGTTACATATAATTTAAATTTTGTTTCAAGTTTAAATAATTAGAAACTAAAATTTGTATTTAAAATATGCACGTGTGTCTTAAATTATATGACAACTATATGATTTTTATTAAGTAGGAACTTCAGACAAGATCACTGAAGGCACTCGTGTCTTTATCCTACACTTTAAGAGTTACAAAAAAATAAAAACTCGGGATAATAGTTTCTTTAAAACAAATTTTAAAACCCATTTTAGTCTTTACAATTTTTCTACGATTAACGAAAAAACTTCCAGGGCACATTATAAGGGCAGAAAATAACAAAATCAGTTATCATCTTACGTTTTATGTCTATTATTGTAAGTGGTAAGTTCTGTTTCTTAAATGTTTTGCGATATTAGTGTGGCTAAATCATTTAGTCATTGTGTAGCTAACACTTATATATAACTTTTTACATCTTTATTTGTTTGAAATAAATCGTGAATGAGTTTTTGCTGTTGTACACGTGTTTCGTTCTATTTATTTACGTAAACTGCACGCAAAATTGATATTTTCCATTGTTTAGTAGCAGAAGAAGGTTGTTTTTTTGTTTTTAGAATTCACAGTTATTTAATATTGAACATTAAAATTGGCCACTTAAAGTCTTCTTTTAAACATAAAGTGTATTAATTATTTCGTGATATTATTAAATTTTAGGTAGGACCACCTTATCTAAATTTCTCGCTATTTCAAAATCTCAAACCATAAATATTTTTACAAAAAGAACATACTCATCGAGTAAGTAAACACTTGGTATAATTCCAAAAAATTTTTTTTGTTATTTTCCTGACAATTTTTTCACCAGTACGGTGAAAATTTAAAAGGTTAAATTTGAACTTAGTTGCACTTAGATTAAATTTAACCTCTGAAGCTGCCGTAATTGGTGAAACAATTGTCAGAAAAATAAAAATTATTTGTGAAACTATAAAAAGTGTTTATTTATTCAACTCAAGTATTAATAAAATGTTCTACCAAGCACCGAGCGACCATTCGATCATTGTAACATATACATCGAATATATGAATAAGAAGATACTATTTTAATTTAAAATTTGAGCTAGTCGCTGACAGGTTTTAATTATCTTTATAAATTTATGTTTACGTGCAAATTTTTCTTTACCTACATCAATGGAACACATACTGAAAATGTTTCCGTATCTTCTTAAAATGCCCTGCACGTGTGTCTGATACGCAGACACAAAACTTTCATTAACTTAAATTATATACAGTTGGTATTTAAAGTTATTGCAAACTGGTTTTTGTGTTACTTCACTTCACGTGTTGGTTCTTCTGAAATGTTTGCAAATAACTATGTAATGAAGTGTACCCAATATGATAAAGGATACATAATATAACCTTTTTTTGTTTGCGGCTAGTGGCGTGATGAATTTTACACACAGCGATACCAGCGGCGGCTTAGCCTCCCCAGTGAAGTTTAGAAAAATATTTAAACCAAACAACTAGTAATACGCTGCATTTTTTATTGCAACTGAACCCGTAAACAATCTGTAATCACAACTTGGCTTTAAATTATCTGTTTACTTACAAAAAATTTACAGGCATTGCACAAATGCAATGCACAGAGAAGGGCATTGAAAATGCTTTAATAAATCTAAAAATATATATATTTAGTTTACTTCATTTATCAATGTAAAGATTATAAGTTAAATGTAGTCGCATTCATAAGCGCGAACGCATTCACCAATCATCCGTGTTGATTTTGCGCTTTTTCTCAGGCTGTTCATCACATTCCTCTTCCGAAGACTCTTGGATTTTAAATCGCGACAATACTTTTCGAGGTCCTGCTTTATTAATCTTGTTCATTCGTTCAAACTTATCGAAGACTAGCGTCTCAACGAACATATCTAGAGTGATCCCCGATGATGTTAACTTAAAACCAGCAACTTTCAATAAGAGAACCGAATGCATATAAGCAGCAGGCTTGAGTTCCTTCCATTTGCCGCAAGTTAATGTTTGTTGGTTCTTAATTTTATACAAAGGCGCTGTAATTTTACTTGGTGCTTCGAACGAATTATACAATCTTACTCCAAATACTGCAGGCGTAATTCGATCATTCTTACCAATTTTATCGGCCGTTAATATTTTCGCTTTCATATTCTGAACTACCTTTGCAAAATCATGCAATTTATAGCGGTCAACAGCATCAATAAAGGCAGATGTATTGGCTATACTTTTCATATTGGTAACAAACGCTTCGATAAACGCTTCCATCAACTCTTTGCTCTGCTGATTCCACCAATATTTGACAGTCGGTAACAACAAATTCACACGATGTTTGGCTTGAAGATGATCTAAATCCTGTATTACGTTTCTGGAGGCGAAATTTTCAGAATCGTTGATAAACAACCCGTACGCGTTAGTAGTTAGCAGTAGATGAGGCGCCTCCTTATATTGGAATTGAACGAAATGCTGGCGAACAATCGCTTTTTTCGTCAACTTAAGATAAATTTTTTTCAGTTTGTCGACAGTACTAATACAGATCTTATCCTTGCACGTATTAGTAAAATCATCATAGATATCTTTTAGATTTGCTGCTGTAAAGAAAGAATCTTTACCATCATCAGGACGTAACGTATATTCGCAAGGTTCGACGGTCGAAGTTGATACTTGAGGTTCGTCGTCATCATCTGATTGATCAACACTAACAAAACGACTTAAAGACATGATGGATAATTTGTTTGTTGATTCACAACACTATTATACTCGGGAAAACACAAACGATAGTCGAATGGACCGCGTTCAACTTACTATTTATACTGAAAGAATAAAATATGAACCTTAGTAAAGCCTAGAAGTTGTTATGCTTGCTTTAGCAGACTACCATACTATATACACCAAATCTACAGACTAGAGCGGTTGTGTAATGTTCAGACAATCGTGCATTAATATTTTTGCAAAAATCAACACATCTCACGTAGAGAAGCTCGCTGTTCTTCTTGAGATTCTTCGATTTCACTTGGAAGTATAATCATCGGACGATGCGTAGTGAAATATGAAGCGTATGGGGCAGTTTCAACTTATAGTTAACAAATTAGTTCCTTCTACACTCGAATCGATGGAAGTCTGAGCCGTACTTCCACTCGCTTCCTCGTGATCCATCGCTTCGTAATAAATTCTTGTCTGATGTACTACCTTACGATAAATTTAAGCGAACAAGTTCTCGAATCTGAACTTTCGCATGCCCGTTTGCTCGTATTTTTAAGTATCAAAGCAAATCCTCCCGACATACTATATTACGTTGCATTTATTCCGCGCTGGTTCGGTTTCCGATAACACAAATTTCAATCACTCGAGTCTGTCAAACTACCCCCTCCCCCTTCCCCTCCCCCTCTCCTCTCCACCCATAAGCATACGTCATACAATGACTCATCAGTTCCCAACCACGATCACTCTAGCGCTTGTACACATGCCTCATATACTAAGTGATGACTCACCGGTTCCCATTTTCGATCACGCGCAAATGTCCGACACGTCCTTATAAACATTTTCAATGTTAAAAAAGTTTTAATCACCCATTATCAATAGCGAAGAATAGCAGCAGAGGCTGAGTAGCCACCGTAGTACTCTTACGGCTACGTGAGAGAACTATGCCTGACAGTCGGTTGGGGGGGGGGGGGGCTAGTCCATCTGTAACCGTACTCAGGAGGCGACGAGTGAATTAGCCTCTCGGCACGGTTTAACGTGGTTTGTGGTAGTTTTACACAGTCTTTACGTTTCCGTGCTTCTTGTGCGTGTATGTTTATTATTTAACTCTTCTTGGCGTGTGTTTGTAATCTCTACTACGAGGTTAAAATGGATTTAGCAGAAGAAAATGAAAGTGATATTGCAGTATCGAACGAATGCATTATTACAACACTACTGAATAAACCATTTTCCCGGTTGAGCGACTTTGAGAGAAATTAAATACTGAAAACTACCCAAAAATTTTTATTTCTTAAGAGGCACAAAAACAAATCCATAACTCTCCAGTCGTCATTGTACAACCAACATTAATGGCTATACGGTAGTGGAGTAAATTCGAATATATTCTGCTGGCTCTGCTTACTGCCAAACAAAACTATATGGTTGCCGAAGGCTTACAAGTAAATTCATCACAGCTTTCTCAAGCTGCAAAATCATAAAAATCAGATAGATCCACCATACTTAAGAGTGAGTAACGCGTGTCGGGGGGGGGTACTATTCTGCTATGAGGGGGGGGATTGTACTATGACTGAGCGTGGCTCAGATGACTGTCTCGCAGCCTCCCCTTCCTCAGGAAACACCGGCCGCCACTGAGCGATAGTGCGTCTACCAAATTTCTTTTCGTCACATTACTGTAAGTCTGACAGTTCCGTTGTTGACAGTAAAGCCAAGTGCAGGATGTCATGTGTTATGTCCTTTGCCATGCAATACTTCATAACTAAGACACACACACAGGCGATGGTTAGTAGTTTCCGTATAATTTTTTAAACTGTTAATTAGTAAAAATGTATAATTTTTTATTTTAACATTCATATATGCTCAGATTTGTCTTGTACATATATATATTTATATTATTATTATATATAACAAAACTTTTTGCAAGAGTGTATATTTTTTATTATTTTGTAAATTTCATGTTTCAATAGTATTCAAATATCATCGTAAAATATAAAAAATGTATTAATGTATATTTATTTTTTTATTTAACAAAAATAAAGGTTTTTTTTTATTTTTGTTAAACGGTATGTTTACAATCTTAAATCATCTTCACAACACGACATAGACAAGGTGCTGTTTCCTCCGCCTTCAAACATCCTCCAGCCATCTGTTCCTAGGCCACACATCTGTGTCCTATAGATTTGTACTTCCAGACTCGTTTGGCTAATCTGGAATCTGACGTTCTTTCTAAGTGTTCTTTACACCGTTGTTTGTAATCTTTTAATTTTTCATTCAAATTAAAAACTTGTAACTCTTCTCTTATGGCCTCACTTCTTATACGGTCAAGTTTAGAACATTTAATAACTTCTCTTAAGAACGCCACTTCCGAGGCCTGTATTCTACTGTCTTGTTTCTTGGTCGTTGTCCATAATTCATATACATAGTAAGTACAGGGATTGCCATAACTTTGTAAAATTTTAATTTTGCATCTCGACGTACCTCGTTTCTAAAAACCGATAGATTGTTCCACAGATCGTCTGGAACGTACACAACTTAACATCAATATCATAATTTCTATCATAGTCAATAACATTTCCCAAATGAGCCAAAAGTGGCTCACCTCTTCTAGAATTCGATCACTAATCACTAGTTTTGTTCTCATTCGCTCCTTAACTTGAAATGCCATTACTTTTTTTTATTGTGGAGATTTTCGTACGGTATTGTTTGCAAATCTGATGAGCTTAAAAACAGACTTTTGCAAATCAACTTCTGTATTTTGAAGTACAAGCATGTCGTCACCAAATAACAGCACATTCAAATATCTGTCTCGTGATAACTTAATGTTACAACTTGATGTTAACCTAACGTTTATAATCAAAAAAAGAAAACCTGTAGGACAATGTCGGATCATACGGTGATAAAAGTGAATCGGAATGATTAAGAAAGAGAAATGGACCTCTTAGTTTCCCATAACTTATATGTAAGTAGCATAATAACTTACTATTTTATATTTCAATAAAAATTACTGCATATCTATCAGCTTGTAAAAATAATACTAGTGTTGGGTCGTGTGTAATAACAATTAATCCCACAAGAAATGAACAGAATGTGAATGTTTACGGGCACTGAGTACCACTGACAGGTCGTAGGGGATTGGATACTTGGCGGAGGTTCTCGACGAAGACAGATTGATCCTGAAGGTGTTTAGCATACTATATCCAAGGAATTCACATCGTAACCAGTATGCTAGTGGAAAACAAGTTCTGCCGATGGTGCACCAAGTTGTCTCTACAAACTGCACGTATCCACAATAAATCGCTAGATATGGAGTTTGTTGCTGTCGTTTGTAGTTGGTCTAGACCACTAACTATCTATCCTCAATCATATGGCGGGAATGTTTAATGACAAAATATGAAAAAATTTAGAATTGCCAACTTTTGAAAACAACTCGACTGTAAGTATGATGGCAATGTATTCTTTTTAAGTTTCAATTTCGTCAATTTCGTTTCAATTTTCTTATTTTGTATTTGTATCAGGGATTCAACCTAGGAATTCGTTTCGGGGGGGGGGAGGTGAGATTTTTTAACCACATATCGTTTTCTTAGGGTATTGTTTTTCCTATATTATAATGCAAATCGTACTAATAAATTAAAACTAATGGGTAAATATTATTTGATGACTGGGCACTTGGTGAAACATATTAATACAAAGGTTTTTAAAAATATATAAACACTTGGTACTTTCACAGGTTTTATTTAACTCTTGACAGCTGTTTCGACTTCTTAAGCCATTTTCAAAGAGATGAGTGAACACCAAACAGAGGATGTAAGGGTAGTGGTGGACATCTGTTTAGGGCGTGTATTAGAACATGTGTGAGGTGTAAAGATGGAGAGGGAGTTGCAGGAGCTAACGGAAGGCAAGTGCCTGTAAAAACTAAATATAATCTGAATGCAAAATATTAGTTTAGTTAATTTTTGGACGTCCACTTCTGGGATGTTCTTCAGTGCTTGTACGACCACGTTTAAACTCGAGTGTGCCCCACTTACCGTTATTTCTGAAGGCGCGGCATGTCCTAACACATTTACAGTTTCGTTTTGATTTTCCATTAACGCTAAAACGTTTTTAACAAGGAATTCATCACAACACGATGTTTGATTTTGTGCATTTTAAAAACACGCGTGACAGGAAAATTTCAAACAGCTGGTAAACAGTGAATAAATTGACAGATATATCTGAAAATTAACAAGTGTTCACGCGAAATATACGTCTTGCAGGACACGAAAGATTTTAGTTCTACCACTGAGCTATAGATGTCGCTCCGCGAATTTGTCAACTGACCCTCGTACTACAATGATGACAGTACGTTGGATATGATATGTTAAATATTTCAACTCCCTCGCGCCTACGCACACACACATTTAGTCACGCGCATAGGTGTGTACCTACCCACCCAACGGAGGTCTCGCTGCTTTTTACCTCGGTTAGGGGGACGTTCACCTCTCCAGCCTTTCGTCGAAAACTTTAGATTTTTATTACTGAAAAGGCCTCCGATGGATGGCCGAAACGTTTGGACAATGACAGAACAAAGCAATCGACCACGCCCAAACTGCGCGGAAGGCATTGGTTCTTTTATCATTGACTCCGGCCGTGATTGCCTACGTAATAAATATGGTATTTTGATATTTAACAAGGCTAATCATAATACTTTTCTTTTATAAAATTGCTAAACTGCTACAATTGTTATTTTTTAGACAAAGCTTTTCGTCATCACTGACATCTTCAGGTCTTAAACAACCTGTCTAAAAAAATTGTTATTTTTTAGACAAAGCTTTTCGTCATCACTGACATCTTCAGGTCTTAAACAACCTGTCTAAAAAAATTGTTATTTTTTAGACAAAGCTTCGTCATCACTGACATCTTCAGGTCTTAAACAGGTTGTTTAAGACCTGAAGATGTCAGTGATGACGAAAAGCTTTGTCTAAAAAATAACAATTGTAGCAGTTTAGCAATTTTGTAAAAGAAAAGTAAGGATGGCTGCTAATTTAAACAATACGAAGAACTAATCATAATAGTTGATCCAGAATCCATGACATGTTTAAGAATCAATTTTGTCTAAAAAATTTTTATTGGAACTGTTTTTCACGTAAGCTATTTTACATCTAGTACTCTCGTATTTACCTTTGCTTGTAGCTGACTGGGCATTGGTCCTCACAACAGGGGCGGATCCAAAAATTAATGTCGGGAGGGGCAAACCGGTGGTCGGGGGTTCCCTCCGAAATTTTTTGTAAACATAAGAACATAAGTCATAAAAGCACAATTTATTGTCTACTTACACATATTAAAATCATGTATAACCATAAACTTTATTAATTTTTTGACATATATTACTTTTCTTTATTATCTAATACAAGTGTTACACAAAGAGTGCAGTAATATGTTTGCCCTTCATAATGTTACTCTTCAGTAAAATCGCACTCATTTTGTAGATCACGGTAATAGCTTAATTGGTTATTACCTTCAAACCTATTTTTATAAAAAATAAAGTATGACATACTTAATAGCTATATAATGGGATGGACTTAATCATAATAAGTTCTATTTAATAAAAGAAGAAATATCGTTTTTTATAACAATATTATATTAAAATTTTGCAGATACAAAATTACTATTAAATGGGCGGTGAACATATTTAAAAAAATAATAAAAATCAAATACAGTGACCGCCGCTTAATGTGATCACAGTTACTGGTACCGGTTTATTCCTATGCCGTTTAATGTATTTAATATTCTTACAACTTGTTAGAATCAGCCACTTAATACAATCAAAGTAATTGGCGGCTACTTATATCTGTAGAAAATACATTTTTAAGTATTTTAATTTTAATAGATATCACACATAAAATAATGATACAGTGCTGTGCTTGTGTGAACAGGCACATAGTTAGTTGGTTACCAACCTATTAAAAATTCACTATTCGTAAATAGGGCCATTGTTTACCAAGTAAGATTATCGGAGGGGGGGGCAATTGCCCCAGTTGCCTACTCTCTGGATCCGCCCCTGCCTCACAAGTCTCAGGGTTGGAGGAAGTGATGGCGCCCCAATGGATCCCCTAGCTTCTACCCAACCAAGACCGTACTGCGTGGTGAAGAGCCACATCCTACTCGAGGTGACCCTGTTTACGCAGAACAGTACGCATTTATACTGAGAAACATCACCCACCAATATTGGCATGCGGCCGAAGACGGTAATAGTCAGCTGGTCCCATAGCTGAACATCACCTGGCGGAACTGAAGGGCAGTGGTAGGGCAGGTGAACTGTAAGGGTGGACAGGACTCTATAGCCGAGGTGAAGGCAGGGGAAGAACGCCACAAAATCAAAATACCTAGTCCTACAGGTTGGGGGTTGCACGTGAGGCTGACGACCTCACCCTGTGAAAATGCTATTGTTGTGAAGGCTCAAGAATCAAAATATACAGGCTAAGGTGGGTTGTACACATAGAGAGAATGGAGGAAGGACAGCCTTCGAAACATATTTTCTACCAAAAAATGGGTAGTAGAAAAAGGGGAAGACCCCGAAGTAGATTTAAAGACCAGATAGAGGAGGACCTCGGAAAGCTGAACATAAGAAACTGGAAAGCCAGGGAATGCCATAGGGAGGAATAGGATCGACTTTTGGAGCAGGACAAGTCCCACCAAGTGTTGTACGATGATGATGACTGTCGTATTTTTCAGATATTGGGCTCGACAACTAAAGGCCTTAAGCTCTTGTTTCCGCAACATTAAAACGTTAATGAGAAAAAAGGAATTGACTTCATTGGCAATTGATATTGGCTGTCGCCCAGAATAATTGTTTTATAACCGGTTAATCAAGTCAGCTGCCTTCAAGAAAAACAGAGTTCCTTGAACCATTACTGTTTCATGGGCGAGGTCGGTTTTCAGAGCACCTCTTACCCTCCATCTCAGTCTTAGGATTGCAACACCTAGGATTTTTAAAAATTATTTTCCCAGATTTAGGATACAAACGGATACAAAAGTTCAACTTTTCCACGCTACTAGAATTTGAATCTTGTAAAAAGTAAAATTTCTAAATTGTAAAACTTGATTTTTTTCTTTTCGGCCTACCCTACAATGTACAGTGAATTATAGGGTGGAGCCCTGTGGAGCTTTTGGTGACAGTTCAAGGCAGCGAACCTTTCTTACCTTTTTTTGTGATCGAGTGACGAGGCCCACTTCTTAATGGGTTTGTTAACAAACAACTGTCATTACTGAACACGGTGTAAGAGCCCTTACACACGGTGTAAGAGCCCTTACACACGGTGTAAGAGCCCTTACACACGATGCAGACAACTGCAGCAGACGTATGCGGCACATGTCTGCTAGGGACAGAAATCCCGTTGATATAATGCATAGCTTTTCACACGAGCGTGCGGGTGAGCCACAAGAGCCAGACGTCTGCCGGCTCGTTTTCTCCCCGACAGTTGAAATCAACTCGTCAGACAGGCCAGTTGCTAGTTAGCAAGTGCAAAACCTTAGAACCTTTTCACACGAGCAGTCGTCTGCTTCTTAGGAATGGAAAAAGTCATTAATACTTTCGATGTCGAATCCCTTATTGAAGAAATTCGCAATAGTCCTACTATATTGTTCTTCAAAAGATAGTAGTAATAAAATAAGAAAATAACATTACTGAAACGAAATATTTTTAATTCCTTATAAAGATTGCGAAGAAATGTCAAGAGAACACAAAATTTGCAGTAGCTAAGTAAATAGTCACTGCAGTTTTGTCTTATTGATTGTACTTAAAAATTTACTATTAAAAATACAAATGGAATAAAAAACAATGTGTATTATAAATATAAAGTGTATACACTTTTATTAATGTGACCGCCAACTCTTCAACTCTTCCAACGGAATTCCTTATGTTGTTGTTCTGTTTTTGAATATTATTCTCCAGCAAACTATGCAATTCATCGAAAGAAGAAATCAGCAAACCAAAATAATTTAAAAACTTTTCATTGTCATTTCTCAGTTCGTGATACAACAGTGCAAAACTACTAGTGGTAAGTCTGTCGTTTATTAGTGGGTCAATCTGCATTTTCCTGTTCCTTCGTTTCTTCTTTTTCTTATTTTCAATTAATGCTAGAGCCAATCTTGCAACTACTCCTTCGGGTTCATTTAAAAATTTTTAAAAACTGTATAAAAAGAGCAATTAAAAAAAATATGCTGAATTAGAGTGTTTACTAAATTGAGGCTGGACAGATTGGTGCTAGGCAGACAGGCACGGAGTGGCGAGAGCAAGCTCCCGTGAGCCTACTGTGGCAGACGTCTCCCGCAGGCTGGTTTATCGTGTGAAAGAGCACTCCTGACTTATAAGTCTGACTGTGAGTACTCTGACACATGTACGTAGTCATCGTTGTTGTTCAGATAAGACAATGCCCGTATCGTATACCCTGTACTTAAGCTCGTGAGACAAACATGTTCACATCGACTAAGGCAGGTTCTCATCTGCAAACCCTGATGTTCTGAGACATGGCACCAGTAGCGTGGCGTCATGTAACCGCTGTTAATGGCGGCAACAGTACTGGAAATATAAGAACATAATATTAATTATTTCACAGAATAAATACTTTCGTTATTCAATAATTTGAAATCCAAACCATATTAGAAGAGCCGGATTTAAGATGTTTGAGGCCCTAGGCCAAGTTATCTGAGCGCCCCCCCCCCCGCTGTGACTTTGAAGTAATAGCCTATATGTATTGCAGAAGTAATTTGATATCAGATTAATACTATCAAATTTAAACCTGTAGGCTAGTATAAAAAAGCGTGCTTTCATTTAGCAAACTTTTTCAAAATATTAAGAACCATGCAAAAGAATTGAACAAATTAATTCATTTTTTCACAAGCAGAATGATCACTATTGCACATCACTATATACAAATTATTCCGATAATTTTTATATAGTGATGTGCAACAGTGATCATTCTGCTTGTGATTTTAACCACTAACACAACTATCTTCATTAAAATTCATTTTTTATGTAGAGTAACTTAACTAAGCTTAATGAGAAATGTAACATACAAAATTTATTTTTTATTGTCTAGATATAACACATTAATTTTTTCTTACAATTTTTATAAAATGAAAAATTGGTCTAGATTTTTGTTATTCTTTGACTAAAGATACAACCAACTGATGTTAAACTAATATTCAGTGACTATGTAGCTTAATGGATTTAATGTCGTAGAAAGCACACACAAAAAATGTTGTGAGAAAATTTATAAACTTTAAAAACAAAACTACACAAAGTTGTTTTTAAATAACGTAGACTACGTTTTTATATTTTAGGAACAGATATAAACACACTTTATTCAGTTATAAGTGGTTTATATGTACAAACATTTATTAAAAGCTTATAAATGTAATTCAGAATGAACTATGATTATACTATACCACTAGATATGACTAGAACTAAATATGACCAAATATAGAATAAGTGTTCTCTTACTTAAAGTTTAACTAAAACATACATAAGATTTTTTAATGCAAGTTTCAAAAAAAAAAAAAAAAAAAAGATTAATAAACTGGTGACTTGAATAAATATTTGACAATAATTTATTATACATCAACATTTCTTGCTATAATTAAGTCATCAAAGTCTTTAAAGAGCTCAGCGTTAGCAAGAAAACAGCTAAACTAGACAGCCTTGAGTCTAAACTTGAATTTCTTAAGTATTTTTTTTATTCTTTTTAAAATGCTGAAAGACCTTTCCCCAGAGGAGTTTAAAGTCATCATACACAGCAGAATTCGCAGATCTGTTGTCTATCTGTAGCTTGCGGCCCCCTCTGAGCCCGCGGCCATAGGGCGCAGCATAGTCGGCCTAGTGGTAAATCCGGCACCAAGCTTACTACAACCAATGGACCAAGGCGTCATTGAGTGTTTTAAGAGGTGGTATAGAAAGCTGTTTTTACTAAACTTGACACTTTAGAGAAACTTGAAGAAAACCATAGCATTGCTTTCGAATGATGGGCGCTTGCACTGTCTTGTGTAGCCGGCTCAGACATCGGCAATGTTTTACTGCGTACGGTTATTGACCTCGTAGTAGATGTCACTGTACAAACTGTGGCGAGGGGAACACATTCGACCACCCAATGTGTTGCCGCTATATAAAACGGCAAAATGCTCAGTTAGCAGCTATGTTCGTTTTCGAAACCGATGTGCAGCAGTTACTACACGTACCTATTTTTTGTGTTTACTTCGTTTAGTTATGTGTTTCTTTGTTTGTCTTTATTATTTTTAATTCGATTATTTGTGTCCTCATTTATTCTGTGTACGTGTAACGAAAGTCAGGTCCCGGACCCTCTACTTATCCCGGCGAATAAAACAAAATGCTCTAAAAAAGAACACTTGGTACAAGAAAAAATTATAATTAATTTTTAGGCTATGTTTTAGGCCTATCACAACCGGCAACAGGTGTTATGTATCCTCGCCATGCCACTGAATGCTACAGTGCTTCTACGTGTTGTAGTAACTGGTTGTCTGTGCCTGCGTTTTCAAAACCGGTTATAAAATTCAACGCGTCTGTACAAATGGTAAGGCATCTCATGGTTCGGTGTTCACAGTACCGAAGAGCCTGCCTAGCGGCATAAAACTCGGCGGTGTATATACGGCTACGTGCTCAGAGCGCCCGTGCTCTGAGCGCCAACGCTAAAATCGTGCTCTGAGCGCCGATACTGATAAGCCCGTGTTCTGTGCGCCGAGCTTATCTGTCCATAATTAGACGCCGTAACACGTGGTTGCATATCTGTCCGTTCTTCTTCAACTCCGTAGTCAACATTAGCGGTCCTATGTACAATTCATTGGTAAAACGAATTATTATACCACTAGTAAACTCCCGGAGCTGCAGAACTATCTAACTGTTCTGAAGGAAATACGTTTATTATTAAGTTAGTTAAATTTCAATATTAGAAAGTTTCTTATATTATCAGAAAAATTATGAAAACGCAACTACGCTACTATTTTATTAGTAACATAACAATTTAAAGCAGACAATTATAAGATAAGTAATAAAATTTCCGAACTTCTGTATTAGATTTTTAGTTAAATTTTTAACCACAATACCTCAATGATAAATAATTTAGTCATATATTTTCAGTTTATGTATGTTTCTATAGATATCTGTAGGTCTACCTTTAACGTTATTCACAGATACTTGTAACTGATAACAAAATATGAGGTTTTTGAGACTTACTGTAGTTCACAAATCGTTTTGAAAGCGATTCAAAACGAGTGTTGAGACATGCTAATTCTGTCAAATTACTACACATTGAAAATACAGACTACAGATACAGATTTTGTATTTTAAATAAAATTCCTCATAACTTTAACCCCAAATAAACTTTTATAATTTTTTAAACTCTGAGTTCTATTTTCGGCCCTTGGTGCTTCTAAAATTAGTTTGTTGTTTTCATGTACCCGTGACACACTCCGAATGTAATATACTCATTTGAACCCGGTACTGATATTCCTCGTGAAAAAGTAGACTCCACCTAGATCAAAATTCACGACTTTAATACTACTGTGTCACAACGATTGTCAAACCACAACTAAGGAAAGGTGCGAATAACAAGCTCATCTACGAATCGTATGGTCAACGGATTTAAGGTATGCGGGTAGATAACCATACAAGTGAGTTTTGCCTTCCTTATCAATCCGCTTACATTGCACATCCTGTGTTTACGCATATATAAAGCTCAGCTCTCTGTCTCATAATTGTATTTTCAATTTCTTAATTACAGTTGTATTTAATCACTTTCTTTTATTGTCTCCTCAGATTTGTTCGTCCCAACCAAATGAGAAATCCTGAAATAATAAGTAGGATTATTCGCTAATGATCGATGTCCAAAGGCACCAATATATGAATAATAAAAATTTTCAAAATGAAAGTGTGTAAGGCACACTTACACCTTCTGAAAAATGTGTAAGGCAATATTCACCCTTTACCGTTAAACAGCAGTAGACCTGAAATACTCAACTTCGGCGGATGTAAGTTATTTTATTTCTCATTGACAGGTACAAACACAAAACACACACACACACACACACATATCTCTGTAGTTAAGTGTGATTTATAATTATTAAATTATATTAAAAATACTAATTAAAAATAATAATAAAATTCTTAATTTTAGTGGTGACCGTCGGTCAATAAATTTTAACGATGGAAGGTGAGGATCGGTCAATAAATATTATACAAATTTTACATTGTTTGTATCGACGTTTCGACAATATTTATTGTCATCATCAGAACCTGTGTACGGACAATAGAGAAAAATCAAACACATAACATAACTACTAACCAGAACACCCTACTGCCTTCTAAACATATGTTCTTTTAATTACCTTTACAGGTCAAAATGCGCTGTACAAATGTCTTCTGGTTTGTGTTTATAAACAGAGTGTATTGTAGGCACCTTACAGTTGTAGACAGTCATAATATTGTCTAGTATCAGTTAGTTTCAAAGTAGGTATGAGTAATTAATAATGACACATATTCGATTAGTTTTAAACTCGTTGCAGTTGTCAATCCGCGTCTTCCATTTTTTACGCTTACGCAGAGAGTTTATACCTGTGTGTGTGTGGGGGGGGAGGGGCTAAGACAGTTTTGTTTTACATCGGCAAAATAATAACACTTCTTACACATTATTTTACTTAAATAGATAGACATAATTAAAATATTCCAAAACCTAATTAATATAGTATTACAATTTTAATTATTTATAATATAATAATCCCTTAATTACGTTTGTAAATAATTATAGATCCAGTAATCATTGAGTGTTTATTGGAATTGGTGCAAATAGCAATACATGTCTAAAAATATGTTATAGTTGAATGCAGATTATAAGATGTTCAATAATGTATATTATTAGCCTACTACTAGTACTGAACACACTTATCCATAAATTAGAGAATTATGTACAAAATAACAGAACTACTGATATTACAAACACAAAATTATGGTAAACAAATCAATCATGTGACAATGGTTATTACTTATTATTTATATTTTTGTAACATAATATTTACCGAGTACATCGTCTATACAGAGTAATATAGTCTATTGTTAAATTATGCAGACGTCGACATTCACACTCTTCCTCCTCCCACTCTCTCCCTCTCTCTCTCTCTCTCTCTCCCCCCTCTCTCTCCCCCCTATCAAAAACACATAAATATTCCCCCCTCCAATACACTCAAATACAATTACGCATATTCCACATACCGTAGGTACAGATAATATTCATGTAGAGTTCTTTACGTTTTAGCAGCCAGGTGGGCCTATACGAATACATCTGCTTCACGCATCTACACATACTAGACCCGACTCTATACTCGTATACATATGAGTTTGTGTGTGTGTGTGTGTGTGTGTGCGTGTGCGTGCGCGCGCGCCAGTCAAAGAGAAATAAAATAACTTATTTCCGCGGAAGTCTTAAAAGTAGATGAATACTTCAGGTCTACTGCTGTTTAAAAGGAAGGGATAAATATTATTATCTTATTCCTTTACTTTTTTCAGAAGTCTGCAAATTTCACTTTGAAATTTTTTATTATGCCTGTAATAGTGCCTCTGCACATGCCGTCTTTGGCGAATAATCCTCTTTATTATCTCAGAATTTCTCATTTGGTTGGGACAAAAACATTTGAAAACAAATAAAAGAATTTGATTAAACACAACTCTAAACAATAAAGGAGAATATGATTATGAGACGGAGACCTGAGTTGTATATATGCGTAAACACGGGATGTACAGTGGAAGCGGGTTGATAAGAGCGCAAAACTTCCTAGTATGGTCGTCTTGCTAGTATGGCTTAGATTGCTGCGTACCTTAAATTTGCTGACCATATGATTCGTAAATGAATTTGTTACTTGCACCTTTCCTTAGTTGTAGTTTGACAATCGTTGTGACACTGTAGTATGACTAAATTATTTGTCATTTAGGTATTATGGTTGCAAATTTAACTAAAAAACTAACGCAGTAGTCCAAAACGTTTAGTATTTATTTTTTGATTGTCTGCTCTACAGTTATGTTACTAATACAATGGTAGAATAGTTGGGTTTTCGTAATTTTTTTGATAATATGAATAATTGTCCAATATTGGAATTAACTAACTTAATAATAAATGTATTTTGTTCTGGGACCTTACTACTGCTGTGATAAAGGTTGACTTGTACAAATTTTCATTGGACCGCTAGTGTTGACTACGAAGTTGCCGACCAGCGGATATAACAGGTGTCTAATGATGCATAGATAAGGTCGGCGCACAGAACACGGGTTTATCAGTATCGGCGCTCAGAGCACGATTTCATCGTTGGCGCTGAGAGCACGGGCGCTCTGAGCACGCTACGGTATATACTCGCTGTCCTCGACAATGCTCGAGTATAAGAGGCGTCCTGAGCTCCCCCCACTCCTTTGGATTCGATCCGTCACTATACAGCACGACGTCTCATCATCATACAGTATCCATCATTATTATCACCACGCCAAAGATTAGGCCCTAGACGTGTTCCGGAACTCGACTCCTCCTCGGTCTAACGTCATCTCTCTTCCCAGAAGAATCATAACCCAAGGCAGCCACGGGTAGACGGATATCAGGCATGAGGTTCAAGTGTTCACATAGACCATTTCCGTCTATGGTCTTCAATCTTCCGCTGCAACGATACAATGTTTAATTCGTGTCTAACGCACGGCGTATACAGTATATCTCTCGCTACCGACAGGATCAAACTACTCGCCGAAGTCAGTGCAGTTGACATGGGCCGTGCATCGCCTCATCTGCAATCTCACTTCCCTCTTCGGGGCGCTGATTCTTAGCATCAGATGAACGTGGTAATTGCATGAAGGTCAGGAAGTACAGTACTTTCGCGACAGGCGCAGAACAAGTGTTGGGCTGCAGGCAGACAGATGTCAGACAGATACCGATCCGACTGCTGAAATAAATTACATCACCATTGTTCAATAAGACCAGTGTGGGCTGCTAAACAATAATTCTTCTAATTTCCAGCCGGCCCTCTTTGTAGTTGCATAGCCCCAAGTGGAGCCGTGAACATTAAAAACTGAATAAGAGTATTGGCAGCTCCTTGACTAGGTGATGTAAGTTTTCTAACTGCTGTCAGACGTCGGGTAGATATATGCAGCACATTGTCATTTTCAGCGGCTGTAGGAGACTAATAACTGCTATCTGCAGAGATGCAATGACGGACAACTCCTTAACAGAATGTTTTTGTTAGGAAATCTTCTTCCTCTTCTACTCCACGTCAACGTACAGGCTTACAGCCTGTTCCGCCTTCACTGCAGCTAACTCTTCCTTGGTCTACCTATATCGCGTCTTCCTTGAGGATCTTATTACTTGTTTAGGTAGTCTCATATCTTCCATCCTCTCGATATGCTGGCTCCATTTTATTTGCCCTTCCCTTAGTCTGCTGGCCATAGAATATACATTTAACTCGATTCGTATATCTTCATTTCGTTTACAACCCCAACAGAAAACGGGCTTGTTAGGATACCTGAAAGTGGCAGCCCCACCACTTAACTACTTATCTAGAGGTTTGTAACTTCTACTAAGGAAATTAAAACATTCAAAAAACCCTCACGAAAAGCCGGACAGATCTCAATGGAAACAACTGTTTGATAGGATATATAATTAGCGGAACCCTTCTGACGCTTAACTGTTATGCTGGTTTTGAGTGTGCCCCCTGAATACAGACACAAAGGGCATGCGAGCCTGGCCAATAACGTCTGTAGTTCGCTGTGATGAGAAAAAGTCCATTTATATTTTACTGACGAATAGTTTCCACGCTCCATGTAAATAAATGGCTAGTGCTCAACTCTACTTTCTAGGCTTGCCTCTCCACCACTCTTTTTCTTCTTGCGGATCTCCAGTAGTTTGGCTAGGTTCCAAGATCATCGAGGTCACTGGCGGTAGGGAGGGAACCGTACGCTCATCTAGAGCTCGTCTTGAGAATAATTTTTCTTTGGCTTTTTCGTCTCCTGGTTTCACCTTTATAAACTTCCTTTGTATCTGTAAGGCAGGGGTGACGAGAAGCGATCATCTGTTTTTATCTCGACATACCCTCTTTCTAAAAATACGGTTGATTGTCCCACAGATCGTCTTGAACTTTCCTAACTTAACGTTAATAGCATAATTTCTATCATAGCCAATGTCATTTTCCAAATAATTAAAGTGGGTCACTTGTTATATAATTCGATCGTTAATCATTAGTTTTGTTTTTATTGGCTCCTTATCTCGAAATGCCATTACCTTTGTTTTTATAGTGGAGATTTTCATATTGTATTGTTTACAAACTGATGAAACTTAAAAATAGATTTTTTGCGAATCAGATTCTGTATTTTTCAAATATGAGCATGTCGTCGGCAAACAACACCACATTCAAATATCTGTCGTGTGATAACTTAACGGACTCGCTATGGGTTCACCTTTATCTGGACTCTTGTCTGACATATACCTTAATCATTTTGAAAATACATATTTGCTTTCGGTAACCAATAAATTCAATAACCAGATTATTTTTTACAAACGAAATGTAGATGATACCTTTGGTATTTTCAATGGGACAATGAGACAAATAGATAATCTAAATTCTTTTATGAATAGTATCAATACAAAACTACAATTCACAGCAGAAGTAGAAACAAATAATGAAATAAATTTCTTAGATTTAACTTTAATAAAACATAACAATAGATTTCGTTACAAGATATACAGAAAACCTACAGCAACTGATTCCGTTATACACGCCAAATCTTATCACCCGTATACTCAAAAAATGGCCGCTTTCAATAGCCTCTTACACCGGTTGACAAGTATACCTCTTGAGCACGATGATTATATAGATGAATTAAATATATAGCGGAAGTGAATGGGTACCGAAGCTCAATGGTCGAACGGTTATTACGTAAACATAAAAAGAAGAACGTCATCAGTACACGTAATAAAAATAATAAAGTTAAGTTTATTTCAACTGAGTACACCAATACTATATCTATGGTTTTAAAAAACGAATTTCGGAAATAACATCCTAGTATCGTTCCGTACCACAAATAATGTTCAAAAATTATTACGGCCTAAAACACAACAGTTTAAAGAAAAAAGGACAGGTGTTTACAAAATGGTTTGTAATGATTGCGATATGGTGTATATCGGTCAGACAGGCAGGGCATTTAGACAAAGGTTTAAAGAACATCTACCTAAAAATAACTTAAAAGCCTGTAAATCAAAATATGCCGAACACTTAATGGTGCATAACCATAATTATACTGACTTTGACACCAACTGCAAGCCATTACATCTCTGCAATAATGGACGATACATGAACGCAGCCGAAGAATTTGAAATATACCGGGCGTTTAAGTGCAATCCTAGTAACATGCTAAATGACCAGCTGAATTTTAAATCACATCAGCTATACGATATGGTTGTGGGCAAATTCATATTAAGCAGGAATAGACAGCAATCGATGGTGGGGCGTTGTGACGAGAGCGTAGAGGAGTTGCAGGCAGTGCGTCGCGAGCCAGCTAAGGGTGCGCACCCAGACATCGGTTAGCTTGTGTAGTGTGTTTTATTTTAATGTGTAGTAGTTTAGTTTTAATGTGTTAACGACGTCCACACGGGACTGAAATCTGAAGATGAGGCCTTGAGCCTCGAAACGCGTTATTTAATTAAATACAATAAGAAGTCACACGACGGATGAAAAAAAAGGTAAATTAATTTTAATCTGTTTGATGCTCCTTCAATATTGTACCGGTATACGCATGTTGTAATCGTGTATTGTAGGATACCTTAGTGCACAAATGTGCGCGCGTGTATGTAAGAGCCAGATGTGAATGAATTGAAATATATGAGTAAAAATATACTAAAAAATAGGCAGTCGATGTTATGTTAAGGAGACCAGAGTGGTTTACCTTGGTGCGAGGTGAAGAATATTATAAAGACTGTTATCAAAATCAACTCTAGTTATTATTAATTTTTTATTAATTTGTTTTCGTACAATGCATAAAATGTATTGCTAAAAGCGTAGATAATGAACAAGTGGTTCTGCAAAATGTCTGGATTCCACAGACAAATATATAAAGATGTGCGTTAAGAATGGCATGAGTTCAGCAATGATTTAAATGGATAAGCAACCAAGAACAAAGTCGTTTGCCTACGTGAAAATAGCGAATAGTGACAGGTTGGTACACGGTTATAGCATGTTGGCTGAGCGGATCCCAAACGTCGGACGACCCTGAGTAATATGTAGAGATGACCTGGTTCAATAGTTTTGTACAGAGAACTAGGCAGCTGAGGTGGCTGGGTGACTGGCTAGGTGTGAGTTCAAGTGCTAATAATGGTTACATATATAAAAAAAATTTGTGTGCATTTTAGTACCTATACGATTTTAGAATTATATTTAAAAATTTGCAAAAAGCAATTCTGGGATTCAAATAATGTAAAACTAGGTTTTTTCGTTTTCTAAATAGAATACACATCTAATTTAGCTGCGTACGCGGGTAGTTTTTTGACGTAAATAAGCTAAAATTGACGTTTTTAGGTTAATGTGCAAACTAACCTAACTACAGTGGCCTTCCTCGCTACAGTAGCCTCCACAGTAGCCTCCCTCGTTTTTTTGTGAAATCCACGTAAAAAAAAGACAGGATTTCACACCTTTCGACCCATCAGATCACTAAAGAAACCAACTCGAAACACCATTGTGTTTCGATGCTGTATTGCTATAAGTAATTACGCATTTTTTTCGCAACTTGCAAATAAAAAGTGCGTATTTTTTGCGTCCGCGCCTAGTTTCGACCTGTACTTTACGTAGAAACACAAAAACACGGTTTTTGCATGTGTTGTGGGTATCAGAGCACAGATAGTCACTTGGAACTATTACCATTAATGACCCGTGTGTGATGCGTGCTCGTGCGTGATATGCGAAGGCATATCAAACCTCTCAAACGATTAGTACCTGTGACGCGTTTGCATAGACCACTAACACAAACTGGTGAAAATGAAGGCTTCAAAAATGTAATATGTCGAACATATGTGTATAATTATACTGTCCGTATTACCGTGTATTTAAAAGAAAATTGTACGTTATAAATTACATATTTGAATACTTGCTGGGACACACTCGTAAATTATATATTAGTTAACGACGTAGCCGTTTGACCGTGCGTATGGCTTGCGAGTTTTCACAGACGTATAGTTTTCCGTTATGTTATTTATGATCTAATATTGATTATACTGTGATGTACACATCTGTTAACTGTGAATTATAATTTGACCTTCCGTGCGTGAGATAAACAGGTGTGATACAAAAACAACAGGAGGGTGTGGGCACTAAAAGACGTCCTTGAATGGCCTTCAGGAGCATCGTATATAAAGCAAAAATTTTGGCTAGGCCGTCCACTGGTCTCGTGGTAAGCTGGACTTGGACTTCAAGACATCATCATGAAATTCTTGGTAAGATTTATAATAATTACAGTTATTTTTATTATTTATTTTACCTCATGTAGGAAACTCGTAAATTCTTATTACATAGATCTATAACTATTACATAACGTATTCATGAAACTATATATATATATATATATATATATAATATATAGTCTATTAGTCTATTATAATATATAGTGCTATAGTCTATTTCTTGATGTATATAATATACATAAAACTTATATTTACTTTACATCAAGATGTTATTTTTCCCTTATTTGGAACATGTTTCGGGACCGTTAGTGTTCCCATCATGACAATAATAAAACACATACCACACAATGGCACCATAATGAATATTTGCGAAAATTTACAAATATACAAATACAAAATACAAAACAAACTAATATCTGTTCAAATACAAAACATGATACAATTTTCAAAACACTCAACATCGAAAATACACAAAATGCTAATATGTACACCACAATCACATACAATAATAACAATTTAAAAAACCAAAAACCAATGGGAAGCCATAACAAACGGCCAACCAGCACACAGGTACGCCACAATATTCAAAATTAGGTAGGCTGATGATGGGAACACTAAGGGTCCCAAGAACATGTTCCAAATAAGGGAAAAATAACATCTTGAGGTAAAGTAAATAACAATTTTAAATATATGTGTGTACTTATTGCTACGTACAAAGGTCGTATAGAATAATTAGTCGACGTAGTGGTTGTTGGAATGAAATGGATTTATTAATAATGTTAACAATATTTCTGACAATCTACTGTAACTATGTATTTCCATAGTTATTAAAATTAAAGTGTTTTTTCCTTTCTAGTAAATGTAATGTAATTAAAAATCTGTAATGTGCCCATAAAAATCTGTTTTAATCGCCTAAAATGTTTTAACATTATCAATTCTTATTTTGTTGCCAATTTAAAACTGTCACAACACGGAACGCTAAATTTAATTTTAAATTTACAACAAAATGAAGAAGTGAATATGTCTAAACCATTTAGACGATTAAAACAGTTTTTACGGGCACTGCCCGTGAAGCGATTAAAGTAAATAATAAAAGAAATAGACGATGGCAAAACTATACCGCAAACCTTAAATGACCGGATCACAGAAATAACAGTAAGAATCACGGAGAAAAATCAACAACCAACAACACAAACGTTGTCTACAAATGCTTTAAGAATATAAATAATAACATTATATGGTACCTTGAGGCTATATAAAAAGAATACAAAAAATAAAAAATTGAATTTTAGGTACCATTAATAAAAAACAATAAGTGTAAGTATAAAATACATCACATTATCATTAGTAATGTAACTATTTCCAATGACATTTGGTAGGTGCAAAGTTAAAAAATAACGAATCAAAAATGCCTTTGGCCGCGGGCTTTAGGTGCGTTTTCAGTCATTAGTCATAAAACGACGTTCATAATGAAAACTCTGTATTACATAAAAGAAATTTCTTAATGTTTTAAAATGATAAAACATTAAAAATAAAATAATAATAATAAAATCATAATAACAAGTTAAATTAAACTAATACATTCCTAGATTTTGTTGTCCATGACGTGTCCGTTGGTTAAATAATTATAAATATATCACTACTGACACGGATCAATACAATTTTATTAGTAAAATTTTTAAACTGTTACTTTATAGAATGAACTAGTTGTCGCTTATTACAAGCTTCATTAGAGGCTGATCAGCTTGTAATGCTTGCTGATTAATTACTGACCAGCCTCTGGTGAAGCTTGTAATAAGCGAAAACTAGTTCAGGCTACAAGATGAAAGTTTAACATTTTTACCAATAAAAAATTAGTAATCCGAGTCAGTAGTGATATATTTATAAACGAATAAGTCATTAATTAAAAAGCCATTAACGAGTATAACAATTCCTCCGTGATATGCAAACAATATGTTTACTTAGGTTTTGATTTCGTTGCAAGTTAATGTAAAACATTAAATAAGTAAAACACATGAAAATAAGAAAATAATAACATAAATATGAAACCCAAACTTAAAGTCTCGATCATCAACACGCTTTCCACGCCCTTCGCAGTACCAAAGCTACTTAAGCGCACGTAGGTTGATGAGTTTTATGCAATTTATTATTAGGCCTATAGTATTCTGCTAAGCGTATGGATTTTAAAAAGTTGCTTTTCATTTAATTACGATCATCATCATCATTCCAACGACTAGGCCTTAGACCTGTTCTGGAACCCATCTCTTCCTCGGTCTACCGAAATCTCTCTTCCCAGTAGGGTGATAACCCAAGGCAGCCACAAGTAGACGGATATCAGGCATGCGATTCAAGTGTTCACAACTTCCCCTTCTGTAGTCTTCGACCTTCTGGTGCAATGATACTACAATGTTTAAATCGCGTCTAATACATTCGTTCCTTCTCCGATCCAAGAGAGAACAACGTTACGTCCCTCTTAGAAATTTCATTTCGGCTGCCTGAATCCTCTGCACGTCCCTTTTACGAAGAGCACACGTCTTACTAGCAAACAAGGATGTGGTGACAGCCACGGTTTTATAAAATTTCATTCGGGTATCCTTCCGTGTCTTATTTTTCAGGTACCTATGAATCAATTTAATTATGACTTGAATCGATTTTATTTGATTTATTTATATTATAATGTAATATGTCACTTTAATTAGTTCATAGCTTTGTTTAACTTTAGATATCAACTCAGTCCTTATTTTTCTATACTTACTTTCGTTATTACAACAAAATAAACAGAAAACAATGAATGCCTTTTCTTTTAATTTTCATAGTTTTATTCAAAAATGCTTTTTATAATGGTTGTATCTGGTGATATTTTACTAAAACTACTATCTGGGCTGTAAACCCGTGATCTTCCATTTTCTTCTACGTTACGAAAGATATTGACTCATACAGACGTTTCGGCCTTACTTTTGGAGGCCATCTTCAGTTTCAAAAGGACTTGACGCACTGACAAGGTATCCCTCAGTAGATCACAGTACTGTGGCTGAGTAGTCTGCCTTGTCAGTGCGTCAAGTCCTTTTGAAACTGAAACTCATACAGACGTTTCGGCCTCACATCTGGGGGGCCATCTTCAGTTTCAAAAGGACTTGACGCACTGACAAGGTATCCCTCAGTAGACCACAGTACTGTGGCTGAGTGGTCTGCCTTGTCAGTGCGTCAAGTCCTTTTGAAACTGAAACTCATACAGACGTTTCGGCCTCACATCTGGGGGGCCATCTTCAGTTTCAAAAGGACTTGACGCACTGACAAGGTATCCCTCAGTAGACCACAGTACTGTGGCTGAGTGGTCTGCCTTGTCAGTGCGTCAAGTCCTTTTGAAACTGAAACTCATACAGACGTTTCGGCCTCACATCTGGGGGGCCATCTTCAGTTTCAAAAGGACTTGACGCACTGACAAGGTATCCCTCAGTAGACCACAGTACTGTGGCTGAGTGGTCTGCCTTGTCAGTGCGTCAAGTCCTTTTGAAACTGAAGATGCCCCCCAGATGTGAGGCCGAAACGTCTGTATGAGTCAATATCTTTCGTAACGTAGAAGAAAATGGAAGAGCACGGCCTTACAGCCCGGATAGTAGGTTCAGTAATTAAGACGCCTAAGGAACAGATTGGTGATATCTTAATGAACACTATTTTTTATTCAGGTTGTACTAGCTTATTTTAATTTTTGCCGGCAGAATTATCCGCACGAAACGATTAAGTTCCTTCAGTTCAGTTTTTCTGCATTATAAACACAATTACATTCTATAGTATAAGCCATATACGGCGTTAACATAAAATAATGAATCGTTTATTATGAGCAATTGTTCGCTATGTTAAAGTAGAAGTGATGAAGCATTTCGGGCGGAGGGAGAAGCATGTTACAAACTATTATTACTGTCAGTATAATGCCTTTTGTGTGGAAGAATGATGAGCAAAATCATTTGTTGATCTGTGTCCTATAATTTCATTTCCAGGATGTTTAAAGAAAGATTTAGCTATTTTTTATTAAGAGAATTCCTTTGTAAGAAATTAAAAATTTTCTTTAATTTTCAAAACGAGCCAAACGAGTTGTCAGTTCTAACTCGACCGTTTGCCATTTATCCGTCTGTCTGTCTGTCTGTCTGTCTATGTGGGGTATATTGTCTCACAGTGGCTTTTGAACGCACCAACCGATTTTCGCAAAACTTGGCTTGCGTGTTCATACTTTTATCTGACAGAACGCTTTTGATTAGAGATCCAACCCCTCCCCCAAAAAATAGAGGATTGGACGCAAAAAATGTGATGGGATAATAAGTTTTAAAAATCGGGCAAGGTCAGTATGGGGAATCCATGTGAAATAGAAGTATAACCAAAATATGAATGTAGCTTCATTTTGAAAATTTAAAATCTTGAAACGCTGGAACCCAAAAAGTAGATGAAAATTTTAATAAAAATTCATGTAGCGTATCGAATTAAAAGAAAATTTAACTAAAATCGGAATTTAGTGTTAAGTTTAGGAAAGTTCACAATTTTGGGACGCTAGGGTCCAAAAAGTTGGGAAAACATTTTATTAAAATCACAAATTAGAATATCAAATTAAAAGAGAACTTTAACCAAAATCTGAATACACTGTATAGTTAGATATTTCAAACATTTTGACCTCAGGGCTCACAAATGGGATCCAGCCCAATAGGGCAAAATATGTGTTCCAATAGCGGCCCCAAACTGTTCCTTGCGCGAACAATAGGCCTGCAATAAACGTGACCCTCGAAAAATCTTTGGGAACAGTTTACAGCTTACAGCCTCTTCCCCTACCTGCAAGTACTGCCTTACACTCATCATTTTGAAAGTGGAAGAAAAAGTTCCTTATAACTGAGCCTTAAAACAATAAAAATAAATAAATAAAGACACTAAAATAAATAACAGAAATGTCATGTGAATGAACGATGTTAATGTTGTGTGTGTGTGTGTGTGTGTGTGTGTGTGTGTGTGTGTGTGTGTGTGTGTGTGTGTGTGTGTGTGTGTGTGTGTGTGTGTGTGTGTGTGTGTGTGTGTGTGTGTGTGTGTGTGTGTGTGTGTGTGCACGAGCGCTCGTGCTCGTGTTTATCCTGTTCATGTGTAGGCCTACGTTAATTGCATACAACAGAATAATTTTATGTACTGTTGCCATTAAGTTTTGATAGAACGAGACTGCATGTGTGTGTTTGTATTTACGCGCGCGCCCGGAGTGATTCGTGTAGCTGGGAGATTCCGTTCGTCTGTACTGTATATTTATATTTAAAATGAAACGCGCGCTTGTGTGTGTTAAACCCCGCACGTACTATTGAAGATTGTGAACTGTTAGTTTGTAACGGTTCAATACTAAAACTGTTTCTTAAATCCATGACTGTAGGCAGATGCGACAGGTATAGAGGAGGTTGCAAAATACCCTTCTTGGGTTTATTTTTATTGCACCCTAATTGCTCACACGAGAAATTCTTTCTGACCCCACACGTGTCATTTTTACCCCCCCCCCCAAGAGTTTTCAAATTCAGCAGGATGTCAAATTAAAGGCTATTTTGACGAAATCCGATTGTTTAGAATTTTTAACACTTATTGTATACGATTACCATACAATTGTTACTTTACTAAATTTTTTGTAATTTTTCTCATAACTGAGAACTTATCTTATTGAAATGTTTTACTGTATATATATCATTACAGATAACATAGGCACATTGTTAAATTCAAACACTTAAATGAATTAATGAACATTTACACTTTAACTCTTTTTTTGAAAAATCTTTGAAACATCATAGTTGCTGACATGTATGGTGCTTAAATTAACGTAACCCCCAATATCACATTTTTGCAACTACAAAGTGTAGAAAACATCTGTCCTCTGAACACATCGTATGCGACAAGAAATATGAATTAATTTAACACTTAATTCAGGATAAGACTGAAGACAGCTCCATAGTTGAAACAATACAGAAGTTATAATAACTTTGTAAAAAATCCGTGAGGCCTGTATTTAGAAGTTTTCAACTACACCTTTACATCTGGTCGTGCTTATTAGTCAATAGCTGAATATTTTATCAAACTAATGGCACAGAGGCTTTCTCTATATTCAGCTAAAAATAAACGTTTTAATGCTGTAGGATTTTTTAGAAACCTACAGAAACATGCAGGAAAACAATCACTGAAACATAAAAAAACGGTCTCACATAACTATTTCTCTTAACGCATAAACATTCCCCATCTTCTTGCTTCTGTTTTTTTTTTTTAAATTAAGGCACTTTTCACAACACTGAATCTGCAACAGCAGGATATAATAAAGTTCTACTTTACACCAACTTTGTCTTATATATTACTACAATACATGATGTGAACATTAAGAGTAAACCAAATAAGTAAAAGTGGCAAACCAGATAACAAGATCAAAGCAAGTATAGAAAAGACTTTTGGTAGTATGTAGTAGAAAGAAAGTTTTCAGATTATTTAACAATACGAAATACTGGTTACCTGTGATCCTCTGAAACGCTGTGCTATTTGACTGTGTTCGTTTCATGCCAGTGACGTTGACAGTGATCAACTTTGTATCACCACTACTAGACCTTGTATGGCGGGATCAAAATTTGTCCAGTAATAAATGCACTTCGCTCAATTATAGCTTTCGAGTTCTGCAGCTCAGGGAACATATCAGCTTCTTTCCGTATTTAAAGGAAATAGTGGTGAAAAAGTTTGCATCAAGTACATATCTGCGAGACATATGATACAGAGAGAGGGAGTGAGGGGAGTTAAATTTCTGGTCGCTTTTAGTTAACGCCATTAACGCACTTAAGTTTCGTTTTATATTTCCGAGGAACACAAGGTACCGATGATAATTGACGTCAATGTACAGAGCATATCTATCAGTTTATATGTTTAAAGCGTTATTTTTTTGTAGGCGATTTAATGGTGCTAGCGCCGCCTCTCACATCCTACCTTCCACTGGCGCCGGTCTAAACAGTCCTGTTATATAAGTCCTCTTGCATTCACTGCATCTTCGACGTCCATTTTCCATGAATGTTTAGTTCTTTCTTGTTTTCTTCTAGAGAGGGTGGGGTCTATTCCCACACCTTCCTTGGCCCTCTCTCATCCGACTTTCTTTTTAGGTGTCCGAACCAATTCAGTCTTCTTGCTTTTATTGTTTCTATAAGGTCAAGGTCGATTCCCATCGCTTGTCTTATCTCTACATTCTCAGTCTATCTAGTCTTCTTAGTCTACAGCACTTCCGCCCATCTCCATAGCTCTTATTATGGATTTATTTCTTTTATTAATTTCCCAGTTTTGCTCCATATAGGCCTATACTTTCGACTATAGTTTTATATATTCTGATTTTATTGTTTAAAGCGGTATTCGTTTAATAACATGCTGGTATTAGAATTTCTCTTCTGACAGTTCGTTTCGGATGTTTAATATCATACAGGCTATATTAACTTTCTGCACTGCTGTACAGAATAAGTCAGTTGTATTCATGCCAAACCAGGTCCTTAAATTTCTGAGCAATGATATTCTCGGTTGCCCAAGTCGTCTCTTTCCAAGTACTTTTCCCTTTAGTATGGACTGTAATAAGTAAAAATCGGTATGGAGAACCATACATGACTTCCATATTCTAAGATTTATATTTAAAATCATTTTCGAAATGAAATATTACCATAGAAACTACTTCTTTCTACTTACTGCTTCAGCCTTAACCACAGTACTGTGGTCACTAACGTATACCACCTCACGTTATCGCACTCGATTTTCACTGATGATGGAAGTCGATGGCATTGCCGAAATGTCTGGTTTTGTAGAAAACATTGGACTACGGCCAAATATCCCGGGAAGGAATTTTAACAAAAACTACTTCTTTGTTGCCGATAACGTTGTATACATATATATCAGTGGCGAAGTTACATGGAGGCAATTGAGGCAATGCCTACCCTAAAAATTCTGTAGAATAAAAATTATAAATACGTATGAACTACATAACGTAAAGATTATACATTGTTACTGCGACTGTCAAATTTATTAAACCGAAACGTGCTTTATTGAGCGACCGCTAGATGGTGACAGGTGAGATTCGGCATAGTTCGTTTAAAGCGAATGAGGCAACCTGAACTTGCCTCAGCGTTTTTTGTATACACCGTATGTAAGCAATGTAGTGGTGTGATAGGGAAGTGTAGGGAGGGGGGATTGTCCCGCGCTGTACACATAGAGCGTTGAGGCATGCCTCACTTCTGTGGTCCAAACAGTTAAGTTAAAGCGCCTGTGTTGTTTCTAAGTGTTTATTTTATGCGGTTATTAAAAGTGTCACTGTTATTCCGCTGAACTAACAGATGATCAAGATTGTTATTTTAATTATTTGTAACATTAAACATATATATAGAAACTAATCAAGTTTAAAAATTTGAAGTTCAATCAGTTGTATTATTGTGTATGACTAATACAAGGATTGTTCAATAGACACACGTATAGAGCTGTAAAGCATTTTTTATTCAACGATTTTAAAAGAAGTCTCCAATAACATTAAGACATGAGTTCCACTGTTGCGCTAACCTGTAGATTCCCTGCTAGTAAAATTCTTACGGCTGTTTGTGGAACCATTCGGTTACAGTAAACTCTACCTCAGCGTCCGATTTGACCCACCGTCCTTTTAGTGATTCCTTAAAAAAAATTTAAGATAAGATTTTTGCCTACCCATTCATTAACTACTAGCTTCGCCAGTAAGCAAATTGATGTCCATTTTTTCGGCTTGCACGCGTTATGTTGGTGTGGGTTTCGGCACTTTCCATTTAAAAAGCGTGCAAACGTAAGAAAATAAACATGAGTGAGGCCAGAAATAACGTGAATTGTGTGTGTGTGTGTGTGTGTGTGTGTGTGTGTGTGTGTGTGTGTGTGTGTGTGTGTGTGTGTGTGTGTGTGTGTGTGTCTTACCTGCCTTTTTATTGCCGTATTAAATGAAATATATTATATTGCATTAAAATGAAAAAATTTTAATTTTATTGCCTGGCAACAAAATTATTTTATTTTTAACAATTACCATTGTTTCAAAAAGTTTAAATAAATTTTCAAGTATTTTACTCTTGTTAAAACGTAAAACGTTGCAGGTAAACTACCCCTTTCCATTAACCGATCTTCACCAAAATCGAAAATCCTTGAGACCTCTACAATTCAGGGACGTATGCAAAAAATTATTTGATTCTGTTTGAATTTGCGGCTGTTATCGTTTGCCATAGAAAATACGCTTGATAAAAAAACGTTGCAGGTAAACTACCCCTTCCCCTTAACCGATCTTCACCAAAAACAACAAGTCTTGAGTACTCTACAAATCAGGGCAGTATGCAAAACATTATTTGATTCTGTTTGAATTTGCGGCTGTTATCGTTTGCCATAGAAAATACGCTTGATAAAAAAAGTTGCAGGTAAACTACCCCTTCCCCTTAACCGATCTTTACCAAAATCAATAGGCCTTGCGTCCTCTACAACTCGGGTTGCAAAACATATGCAAAACATTACTCGATTCTGTTTGAATTTGCGGCAGTTATCGTTCGCCATAGAAAAAATTCTACACACACTTTTCGGAAAATAACTTTTCTTCATGTTTTTAGAGTATTACAATCAGAATCAGCCCTTATCTTAAACGCGTTTTTTTTTGCGATCACCATACTTCCATTTCCTTACGGAACATGTAAAATTACAATAAAAAATAAAATAAAATAAATTTTGTTCTGCAAGTAGAAGACATCATAACGTTTTACATATGTAACCAACTCACTACTCACACACTCACACACAACCCCGCGCGCGCACGTAAACTTTATCGTATATTGTTCACAGAGAATCAATTGGTTATGAATGTCACATATAGGTACATATATCATCTGTAAATTCTAATTATATTCTTCAAAATCCACACAATCTGTTATTGAGTTTCAGGCCACATGTGTATTGCAATCAGTACTTGAACTTCAGCAATCATCATGTATTAGCTTTTAGTGCCATTTTATTAAAACCGCGACATTTTCTTCATATACATAATTTGTATTATACTTTCTTGCTACAGGTTGTGTTAGCCGTCGCATGCTTCGCTCAGTCCGCTCTCGGCGAATGGGTAGGACCGGGACACCACGCAACACCAGTAGTCACACCGTCTGGTTATCTCGCTGATACTCCTGAGGTCGCCGCCGCCAAAGCCGCTCACCTCGCCGAAGTCGCCAAGGCCGGAGGCGCTGTCCATGCTCCTTACTACGGATACGCCGGTGCCTACTACGGACATTACGGCGTTCCCGTCGTCACTCCCTCAGGTTATCTGGCCGACACTCCCGAAGTAGCCGCAGCTAAGGCCGCTCACTTCGCCGAAGTCGCCAAGGCCGGAGGCGCTGTCCACGCTCCTTACTACGGATACGCCGGTGCCTACTACCGACATTACGGCGTTCCCGTCGTAACTCCCTCAGGTTATCTGGCCGACACTCCCGAAGTAGCCGCAGCTAAGGCCGCTCACTTCGCTGAAGTCGCCAAGGCCGGAGGCGCTGTCCACGCTCCTTACTACGGATACGCCGGTGCCTACTACGGACATTACGCCGTTCCCGTCGTAACTCCGTCCGGTTACTTAGCCGACACCCCCGAAGTAGCCTCAGCTAAGGCCTCCCACCTCGCTCTGCTCGCCAAAGCCGCTCATGGTGGTGCCTATTACGCAGGACATTATGTCAGTTCACACAACGAAGGTCAATACGTCCGCGACCACAACAACTGGTAGACGCTTAGACCAGAGCTGTTGAGATCTCAGCTGGGTTTCTCGTTTCCACGATCTACTGGTTTCGTACAAAATTGTTTAAATAATTTAATAATTTTTATAATAATTAAACTCTAGAATAAAAGTATTTTTATAATTTCTAAATCTGTATGTCTCTTTTTCTTGTATCGGCCATCTAAGGGTCACATGCACATTTTCAATTCTTTATTCTTTGTTCTTTTTTTTCCTGCAATATTCATTCAATTTTTCAATGTGTCCCTTCTTCCTGTCTTCAGTCCACTTTGAACCTGCGTTTTTCTCTCTCCTACCCTGGACTCCTTCCATTTTTAACACTTTTGCCTGAAAAACTTCTCTTTCAATTGCTCCTTCTGCGTGTATATTATTTTTTTTCTAAATCCTTTTGGACTTCTTTAAATTATCTTGATGTTGACTTCTTCCCCCACAGATATTTGAAGATCTGCTTTGTTAACCTATTGTCGTCCATTCTATGTAAATGTCCAAAAATAATAGTCTTATTTTCCTCATTGTTTTGTTATATTTTCTTTATGTATGTCATATATGTATATGTATTATGTATATTTTCTTTATATATGTGTTATGTTTATGTCTTTATTCATTAGAATTTTTTTTATAAATCTGACTTCTTTTTAAATGTTTAAAGACAACGTAGATGTTAGCAATATTGCTGATGACGATTTAGACATAATTACTGAAATAACAAATGACGATATTACAAGTATAGTTGATAGGAATGCCAATACCAGTTAAAATGTTTGGAAAACCTTATCCTTATGAAGGATTCCTGCATCCCCCAACAACTATTGAATTATAAGCCGAAGGGACAGAGAGGTGTGGGAGATCCGAAGAAGCGTCGGAATGACCAGCTATTGCCTATCTGTTTAGTACTCGAACAAACTATTTTTGGTTTAATCCTTGCTGAAGGCGATGACGACGATTGAAGAAATAATACCTATGACCACAGAAAAGTACCACAATAAATATCAACGAGAATTCTGGTGAATATTGTAATAAAACAAATAGCAAATAAATATTGATGTGTGTTGATAATATACTTATTATGGAGTATGTGACTCCGATGTAATCAAGCCCCTCTGTTTGGACTAGCCAATTTGTAATAAAATAAATAAGATTGATGTGTGAATCTGTAAGTTGTAAGGTGTTTAATTGGTGTGTAATTGGTGTGGCTCTCGACGTCTTACTGGCCTGAAACACTTCCTTAAGTTTCCCAGCTGGTCGAGTCCCAATGGTAGCAAGACCGGTCGAGTAGCGTAAAGTTGATGAAGAAATATATATGCTTGGCTTCGCCGAACGTTTCAAAACAAAATTTATTGTTTTGAAGGAAATTTAAAAAAAAATTATGTTTATAAAAAAAAATTATTTTAATTTTATTAATTAATTAATTAGGATCAATTAATTAATATAGGGCTGTGAAGTTTTAAACAGTGTAATGCTCTTCTGAAAATTTTTATTAAAGTTTTAGTATAATTTAAATAATCTATCACCACTCATAAGACTGTCTGTAAACCAATCGATATTTGTTTACCTTTCTATTTTTTAGGTTATCTTCACTTACGGGTGGTAAAATCCTTGTAGATTATCAATTAGAATTATATTATTGGTAATTAGTATTATTGAAGAAATAAAGAACTATTAAGTATTGAAAAGTATTAATATTTTATTAAGTAATAGCAATATTGACTCTTATCGATTAGTATCGATTCTCAGGATATCGAAAAAAGTTACAAGTATATGATATAAAAATTATATAGGGTTCTTTAAACAGCCAGTTATTACCAAAGTCAGAGAAATCGGGCTAATATTTAAAAAGTATAACGTTACAATCAAATTAATAGTTATTAATAAACACAGACATTGAATAATAATTTGTAAATATAATAATTGTTTTCACCAAACAGCTGTGATGAACCACGAAGAGGCACTGGAATTGTCAAAGAAAGATGGCTGCCGTCAAGTCGATCAAAATGTGACTCGTCCCTGCTGCGTTCCAAATAATGTATTTTGACGCAATATTTCTGTTCTCGTGTCCGCAAATCTCTTGTTATATGTTGTGTAGTGACTGGTGTAGTGATTCTGGGTTGTATTTAGTGTATCTGTATAATTATTAGTTCAAACACTTTCTCCGATTCCGTCACTAATTTGGTTTAATGTATTATACAGTTTTCTAGTGTTTTATGGTGTTTTTCGGAGTAGATTTATATTGTTCTGTGTTATGGAGTGTTACTTGATCGTTTCTGTTATAATATGATAGTTTCAGAAGTATTTTACAAGTCACTCGCGATTTCACAATAACTCACTATACACTCGCTTTGTATGACGATTATAGGTTAGGTTATTCACGTTTTCAAAGGTATGTCATGTTGACCGTTCAACTACCAATAATTAACTAACTGTTTCCTTCAGTTTCAATTAAACTCTTAGCCCATATAATATTATCCTTAACATTGTTCAAAAATATTTTCACATCCTGTGTACATTTTACTATTTCACTATATGAATGCCTAAACTTTGGTTATTTGTCAATTTTATTCACTAGATTTGATTTAAATTAATCTTTCAGTTCATTCTGGTTATTTTCAGATTAAATAATGCCATTTTATAGTGTTTTCTGTCCAAAAAATAGTAATTTCACTTTCAGTTTGGTATACTGTGAAGAGTCCAAAACATCAGAATTTACTTCCTGTCATTATATAAATTCAGCCATTTTATCAGTTATATTTAATATTAATAATCCTATATTGTATTAAAAGGTTCCTATTCCCTTATTTTCTGGTAATTAATTGAATTAGTTGTATTCTGAAACATTATTCTGAAATATATGACTCCCATGTCTAAATTTCTGAGTTTAGTCATTTTATTTTTATTTATAATTCTGAATATAATTTATTAAAATCTCTCTAAATGGTATGTGCAATTATATGGCATGATCTCAAGTTTATTTTGTCTAAACCCCTTTTGTTTATTTGCATTTAATTGAGCAATTTCTCTGTTTTGATGAAGTTTGGTTTCCATTCTTTTGGCCTATGATTTTTTAACAATTTTTCTTACAAAATAATTTACAAACAATATATGATGTGTGATACCCTCTCTGACTTTTTACAAATAGTATTATAAATTAAACATGTTTTCAAATTACACAAAAACAATTAGTATTGGTTACAATACAAACAATAGTTAACACAAAATAAAGAACATTTTTTTTTTTTTAAATAAATGGTTGTCTTCAAATCAGACATTTTGCAACAAAATTCCCATTTCCAACATGGAAATATGGTTTACAACAAAGGTTTTGTACTAACTAACATCTTAATTACTCTCTACTATTTACAAGTGGTAATTATTTTTATAGTTCTGATGTTAGTTGTTTCAGACCCAAACAAATGGCCTTATATCTAAAACATTTTTAAACATTCTTGTACTATATACATTAAAACCTTATATTTATATTCTTATTTCTAACTATTATTATAAGTAGGATTCTACAGTTTTTATACAGTCTTTTATACCTTGTCTTTGGGGAATTGTACCCTGTCATTAACAAATAAATAGTATGAACCGTTCACAAAGCACTATGAAATCTGTTTTTCTTTTTTCATGTAAAACAAAAATGTTATTTTAAACAGATTCATGTCTTATGAACAACATATTGTCACCGTACACATTTTAAGTCATTAAAAAATGCATATTTCATTGCATCCAATGTTTGTGATTGCCAAGAATGAAACACAAGGTTCATTTTTTATAATACCCAAAACTATCACTGGTTCACTTTCACTTATATATTATGTTAATGCTAAATGGTCGTATAGTCTTATTAACATAATAAATTGGTTAGCGTTTTTTCAATGGAGATTTGTTCCATGGGTACTATATTATTGTTTCATCTTAGTTCACAGGAAACTTTTACTTTGTTCACTTCTCTTTCTTAAATTTATATACATGTGGTTTTTATTTCGTTATACTTTTGTTTTTAGATATTTATTTTGGGGATATAGGGATTTGGGTGTCTTTTATAAGAGCATGACATCTTCTTCAGGATGCTGCCCTCTTCTTCTTTCTTCAGTCTTCTTTTCTCCTGCCTTCTGGGACTGGTATCTTCTCCATCTTCTTCTTGAATTCAGAAATACACAACCTGTATTGGTTGATCTTGGCTTATTTTAGGGTTTCTCTTTTATTTATTCTCCCTCGTTGCGGGTTTGGTCATATTGTGTACTGCTTTGTTATTTACTATTTTACCTTCCTGGGTTATACCTTGAAAACCTTTGGTTATGAGACTGGTCTTGGATGACTCATCACTAGTAACTCCTTTTATTTTAACTTATATTTTCTTTATAATAATGATTTCTTTCCACAGTTGCTATGAATTAATCTTTTTATATTAAACTTAGTGCTTTCTTCCAAATTTAAATATTATAACTTCATTATTCTAATGATCAATTGCCATTCAATATTATGCAAACATCTGTCACGCTACAGATTGCTCTCCTCCAGAAGTAATTATTTCAGACATGTTTATGGATGAAATAATTTCTTATGATAATTTCATCATTTCTTATAATTCATTTTCTTCTCCATTTTTATATCGACTTTTTTATATTAGAGTTTTATTAATTTTATATATATGGTTACTTGTCTTACTACTGATCCTTTTCGGATAGTTAGTGTCTTCTGAGATATATTATAATTGTAATACATTTTCTTCCTATATCAACTTCGTGTTGTATCCTTGGGATATTTATTCCCTAACATTCCCTATCACGTGGGCTGGGGCAGATCAGAGGGGCACTGTACGCTACTTCTCTGCTGGCCATACACCACTTCTATAAATTGAGTACAGGGGCATATCCATCCCTGCTCAAAAAACATAATGCTGCTGGAATTATCTTC
The DNA here is from genome assembly GCA_034769895.1 of Magicicada septendecula. Lineage (NCBI taxonomy): Eukaryota > Metazoa > Arthropoda > Insecta > Hemiptera > Cicadidae > Magicicada > Magicicada septendecula. The sequence continues at coordinate 42,494,782 of CM068373.1, read as the reverse complement.
AGTCAGTCATCGAATAAATAAATAAAAAGTAGTCTCATTTTCGACTAATAAAAATATCTTTGGATTCTCCACTTCGTAGTCTCTCAGATTATCTCACATTTTCTATCTTAATAAATCTTCATAATCATTATTATACTCATTACATATATATTTTTCCAAAACTCTTAACTTGTCTGATATATTTAATTTAATTATGGTTGAAAACCTTTCTTTTAATAATTCTGGTTACTGTTTACAGTGTAACTCTCTTTCTTCTTCATCTGAATTCTCTTTATACTTTCTTCTGGTTATTCATAGTATTAGCATGGTCTTTATAAATAGTCTTTCGTATTCATTATTTGAATGGTCTTAATATATTATATTTAATTTTTTAACATTGTATCTTTACATTAGATATACAGGTTGTTATATTGATCATTTTATTTAAACATTTTGGTTCTTTCCTTTCTCTTAGAAAGTTATTAATCCGCCTTCGCATTCATTAACATTAATTCATTTATATCATATTTCATGTGGTATTTCTTCTCTTTGCATTTCATATAGGTCTTATTATTATCATTGGTTCAAAATCATCTTCTCCATCTGTTTGGTATGAGTTGTTCTTCTTTGCTCTTAATTAACTGTTTTCATTATCGTTTCATAGGTAATTAGTCTCTTTGCTTCCAAATTTTTTCCTTCTCTGGCATATTACACTCTTTTTTGTTAGTCTTCTCTACTCCTTCAAATGCTATTGTGAATGTCTAGCATTTATTCTGGATTAACGTTAACTCTCTTTTCTGAATTAATCACTTTATTTTCTTCTCAATTCAATCATAATTGACACATAATTATTTTTTGGAACTTGGTTAGTTTTAATGTAAAATTCAAACTATTCTTTTTATTTAATTGAAAAATATTTCTCATAAATCCTTGTAATATGTTGATCTTATCTTGTTTCAAAGTTCTGAAGTTCTATCAACATTCAAATTCTGTTTAATTCATTTATTCCCAGAATTGTTTCATTCAGAAATGTTTATAGTACTGTTATCTTACTATTATTTCTGAATGTTTTGGCATTTTTCCAAAATCAAATTCTTCTTAATTATTTACCATAAAGTTTTCTCACAAACTTAGTTATAGTAAGTTGGTCTTACTTCATTTTTAAATTTTTCGTATAATTAAGTTCAAAATTCTCTCTCTTTCTCTTTCTTCCATAAAGTTTTGTTCTAAATTATCAGGTTGTAGTAAGATGTACTTACTCAATTTTAAATTTTTATAAAATTATATTTCAATTCAAAAGTCTTTCTTTTCCTTTCTTCCATAAAGTTTGTTCCAAAATTATTAGGTTGTAATAAGTTGTTCTTACATATTTAGAATAAGTTATATTCAAAATTCTTTCTTTTTCTTTCCTCCATAAAGTTTGTTCCAAAATTATTAGGTTGTAGTAAGTTGTTCTTACATATTTAGAATAAGTTATATTCAAAATTCTTTCTTTTTCTTTCCTCCATAAAGTTTGTTCCAAAATTATTAGGTTGTAGTAAGATGTACTTACATATTTTAGAATTTTTTCAATAAAAATTCTAAATTCCTTCTTCTTATAATTCTCCAAAATGTTCTTCTCAAAATACTAGGTTGTAAGATGTACTTACATTATTTTTGAATTTTTAAAAAATAAATTCAAAATTCCTTTCTTCTTATAATTCTCCAAAATGTTCTTTTCAAAATATTAGGTTGTAAGATGTACTTACATTATTTCCGAATTTTTTAAAATTAATTAAAAAATTCTTTTAATTCTCCAGAATGTTCTTCTCAAAATATTAGGTTGTAAGATGTACTTACATTATTTTCGGATTTTTAAAAAATAAATTCAAAATTCTAAAACTCACAACTCATTCTTCATAATATTTCTTCATAGAAGCTTGATTGTACACTCCTTTGATTCTTCCTGAAACGATTTCCCTCAACTCATATGTATTGTTATGCTTATCATTTACCACAACATATGGTCCGGTGTAAAGTAATAATAATTTTTTGGTTATGCCTTCTAAGGTGCTAGGCAGCTCTCTATTTTTTAGGAGGACTTTCTCACCCTCTTTATATGTTACAATTCGCCCTATTGCCTTCTGGTATTTGGCTTGCCGTTTTTCCTGATCTTCTGCTACCTTATTGTAAAACTTCAACTGGTTGAATTTCCTATTGTTGTTCGTTGGAAATTCAATGATTTGTTCAATGTCTCGGGGAGTCGGCTTCTCATACATGGCTGAGTACGGTGGAATTCCTATAGCTGGATGGTGGGCGTAATTTAGGAATGTTTCTGTCGCTGCTAGGTACTCTTGCCACTTTTTCTGTTGGTTGTGACAGTACGTGCGCAATATCCTACCCACTTCTCTTAGTACTCTCTCAGCCGGATTGCTACTTGGGTGGTAGACTGATGTCTTATATGTTTTGACCCCAAGTGCTAATAAAGTGTCTCGCCATCTCCTCCCCTTAAACTGTGTACCATGGTCGGTAATAATAGAAAATGGTCTACCGATCTCTGGGATATACAAATCAATAATCACCGCCAAAACCTTTGCTGTCGTTGCCCGATTAACCGGATATAGCTTTATATACTTGGTGTAGTGATCCATTATGATTACCAAGTATTTATATCTGTGTCGACCACCGCTACGGGGAAATGGCCCGCATATATCCAAAAACACTTTTTCCAGTTTTGCGTTGGAAGTTATCGGTATCATGATACCCTCTGTCTTTTCATTGTTTATTTTTGCACATTGGCAGATCTTACAGGACTTGATGTGTTTTCTCACCTTGCGGTTGATATTCTTGATCTTACAATTTTCCTCTAGAGCTTGTATCACTTTTAACGCTCCCATGTGACCATACCTGACATGGTAATCGATGATGACCTCCTTTTCTATTTGGTGCGGGATTATCACCTTCCATGTCTCATCGTCCAATGCGGTTTTTATGAATAAAATTCCCTTGTTAAGGTGGTAATATTTAGAAATGGTTTCATCATTGGCTTCTAAACGACTCACAATGTTTTTCAGCTTAGGATCAGACTGCTGATGGATTCGGATATTTATTAACAAAGCTTGTAAATCGGCTCTGGTCGTGAATATGTTATAAATTTTTACTAAGCTCTCCTTCTCTCCCTCGAAAGTCTGATCTTCCAGATTTATACGTGACAACACATCCGCTACCACGTTCTTCTTTCCTGGAATGTATTCCCATTTCAGGTCATATTCTTGTAGGGCGAGTACCCACCTAGCCAATCGGCCGTGACTCAATTTGCACCTACGAAGGAACGAGATGGATTTATGATCAGTTCGTACCGTGACTTGATATCCGAGAATGTACGTCCGGAACTTGCTGCATGCGAACACCACGCTCAACAATTCCTTTTCTGTCACACTGTAGTTCTTTTCGCACTGGTTCAGTGTGCGACTAGCGAAGCTTATTACCAGATGTTGTCCCTCCTCATCTTCCTGGTATAAGGTCGTTCCTAAGCTTAGATCGCTAGCGTCACAGTTTAGAAAGAACGGTTTCTTAAAATCTGGGTGACGAAGTATCACACTCTCCAGAAACTTCTCTTTTATCAATCGGAAAGTAATATCTTGATCTTCACCCCAAATCCATTTGTTTTTGGCAGATAACTGTGGTTGAAACTTGGCGGTCAACTCGGAATATCGGCTCTGAAACTTCCTGTAATAGTTACAGAGTCCGAGGAAAGATTGCAATTGTTTCCTGTTTCTTGGTTGCGGGAACCTCTGAATTGCCTCCACTTTCTCTGCTGATGGGGTAATACCTCTGTCGTCTAGGTTGAAGCCTAAGAATTGTACCTCGCGCGCTATGAATTTGGATTTCTCCAACTTCAGTGTTATGTTGTTCTGCGCTAGTTTGTTTAGTACGAATTCCACTCTGTAACAGTGCTCCTCCCAGGTTCCGGATGTGATTAGTAAATCGTCAACATAGACGGTGGTAAATTGGAGCGCTTCTGGTCCCAAAATCTGGTCCATGCATGCCACAAATATGGCGACAGAATTGGCAAGTCCGAAGGGCAGTCTCTTGAACTGGTAATTGCGCCCTTCGAAAATGAACGCTACATACTGGCGGCTTTGTGGATGCAGCTCTACCTGCCAATAACCACAGACCGTATCCCAGGTGCTAATAAAGTTAGTACCATGAAAACGCTTTAAGATTTCTTCTATTTCACCGGGAGATGTTCTGTCATTCACAATTGTCTTGTTCAACTCACGCGCATCTAAACAGAGCCGGACTTGTCCGTCTTTCTTCGGAACAGCAATAATTGGACTAGTGTAAGGTGATTGACTAATCTCAATTATGTCGTTTTCAATCATCTTGTTTATCTCTGTTCTCACGGCTTCTTTGAGCGACTGCGCTATTGGATATGACCTCCGGTTAAACTCTACGTTTTCTTTAAAACGAAGTTGGCACTGGTAGTTTTTTACCTTCCCTGGTTCATCAGAAAACACCGCCTTGTATTTCTCATATATTGCGATTAGACGATCAGCCAGAAGTGTTGGTATTTTCTTGTTATCGCTTCCGCACTGGAAATTCCGTATTTCTTGGATCTTAACTGACCATAAATCCTCTCCTCCATGATTGTATATTATGGGTTTAGAAAGAGGGCTGTTTCTAATAACATTTATTTTACGAAGTTGTTGATGTATAGGGCTGGGAAGTATAGTTGTACTTCCTACCAGATCTGCGGTCCATGTTACTCCGTCTGGGAAAAGTGATACTCTATTTAAATTAAGATCGATTACTGCCGAATATCTACGAAGAATATCGCAACCGACTAAGATGTCAAATGGTAATCCGGTGGCGATTAAAAATTCCATGTCCAAAGCTATATCACGGCTAACGACACTTAAGGAAACTTGCTTCCTAATGGTTTTATTCTGGCGGCCAGTTGCACCTACCAACACAATGTTGTTGACTGGTAACATTGGCAAAGTTTTTCCACATGTACATTGTATTCTCTCCAACTCATTGGAGTTTATTATTGAAATATTAGCTCCTGTGTCTATCATTATTTTAGCGGGAACTCCTTCCACCTCCGCTGTTATATAAATTATCTCATTATTAGTGTTGCTGAGACTCTTCTCGTTCTCTTCCAAAAGTTCAGTTCGTATGTCTTTCAAATAATGGTTACTGATAATAGTGAAGTTTTTATCATTGTTTGCTTGTTGCAAATCATCCTTTTCTAACCCAGGAAGTATAAGCAGTAACGGGTCATCGTTGTTGATTACTGCCTCCTCTCGTTTAAAGCATTTTGGTCATTGTTTAAGTTATTGTTGACCGAGGCATCGTTCGGGAAACTCTGGTTTGTTTCCTGACGTTCTGTACCCTGGTTGATGTTTAACGCCCTGTTCGGTTGTCTGCCAAGATCTTCCAGGCTGGTACTTCGTCTTTCCTGTTCGTATCTTGGGCCGTCTCGTTCCGCACTCCGCCATCTTCGGTCAGCGCCGTGGAAGCTGCTCCTCCTCGGTTGATAATATCTCCTGGGTCCGCGATCTTCTGCTCTTATAAAATTTACCCTAGGGCGCGACACTCGGTTATTACTATTGCTATTATTATTATTACTAATATTATTATTATAGTAATTTCGGTTAGGTGGGTAAGGTCTGTCACCATTATTGTTGGGATATGGATTTCTCTGACTGTATGGAACATTATTATTTTGTTGATAAAAGTGGTTTCGATTGTTTGGGTAGGGGTTGTTATTTCTCACGCCGTTAAAATTTCCGTTAAACTGGTTATTACGCGGCTGGTTGTTAGGGCCGTCGTAATTACTGGGCTGGTTCCGGTTATTTGTATGGTTATTGCCGTTATTGGGGTAAGTAGTCGGCCTTGCTTCTGGTCTCTCATTTCTCTTCCTGCTCTGCCGATAATACTCTTCATTCTCGTATCCCTCCAATAACTCAGTCATTCCCTGGATCGTCTTGATCTGACTACCTCTCCGGGCCCTGATAATGTCCTCATCATAGTGATAAGATATCTTATTCACTAAACATTCTTCTGGGATTGCTGGCTCAAGGTGCTTTGCCATACACACCTTCCCCAAGAAATATGCCGTCATACTGCTACCTAATTGTGACCTGTATCTTCCGTTACAAATATTGTCACGTATCAAGTTCTGGGTAGTCTCAGACCAGTATTTTGTTTTAAACATTTTCCGGAACTGTTGGTAGTCGGAAATTTCACTCCGGTTGGCCATCCACCAATTATCTGTTATGTCTCGGAAAGACTCGTCGAATATCTCCCTGCTATGGCTCCATTGGGTAATTTTATGCTTGGTTAAATATTCTTCTACCCTAGCCAGGAACTCCATCGGCTTACGTTTGTACTGCCGGAAGTTGAGCCACTCTCGGCTTTCGTTGACGGGCAATCCGGTGAAATGAGTCGGTCTGTTTCTAATCGCTTCCATCTCCTCTCGGCTTTGTCGCACCTGACCGGTGATATTGGCCATCGTCTCTTGTATATCATTACATCGTTCTGTGACCTGGTTGCGTACTTTTCCGAATTCTTCTTGATTTTCCTTCCTCTGTTCTTCTACCTTCCTACGACTATGTTCTTCAATATTTGTGAACTTGATGTTCACCACTTCTTTAAACTCATTCACCTCCTTTTCGGTCTGGTTGCACTTTCCATCAATCTCTCGAATCTGTCGATTGACCATTATATTTTCTTCTTCCATCTTCTTATTCATCGCTTTTTTGTTAACAGTGATTTCTTTATTCAGTTCTTCTCGCAACAATTCCATCCTTTCGTCCAGTTTGTCCAAATTCTCCTGATTTACCTCCCTTAACTCTTCTCTTAGAATTTGATTGTCCTCTCTCAATTCTTCCAATTTCTCCCCCATCTTCTCTTCCAACTTCCTGTTGTCTTCCTTCAATTCTTCCTTCAATTGTCGGTTGTTCTTCTCTATCTTCTTCCTGGTTTCATCGATTTTCTGATTAGTATTCTCAATTTTATTAATCAATTCTTCTTTAGTCGCCTTGAATTCTTCTTTGAACGATTGGTTGTCTTCCTTCAATTCTTCTAACTTCTTCCCCATCTCTTCTTCCATCTTCTTGTTGTCTTCCTTCAAATCTTCTATGTTCTGGTTCATCCCCGTCAACTCTTCTTTTGTGGATTGATTATCCTTCTTCAATTCTTCCATCTTCTCTTCCATCTTCTTGCTGTTTTCTTCCATCTTCTCTTCCATCTTCTTGTTCATCCCACTCAATTCTTCTTTTGTTTTTTCTATTTTATTTCCCAAATCTTCTTTTAAAGACTGGTTGTCTCGCATTAACGCTCTGAACATTTCTTGTACTGTCCGATCATCTACTTGTGAGGGTTTTTCTAATTGTTCCTTCCGGACATTGACTTCCCCTGTCTGAGTAGGCATCTCCGGTTGTTCCTCTGGTTGCTCTGTTTGTTTGGACAACACCGATTGTAATACCTCTTCCAACTCTACTGGCGTTGCCTCTTTGTTGTCCATATCAGCTTCTATTTCTTTCTCGGCCTCCGCCGCCCGTTTCTTAGATGTCGCACGTCGTTGCATTTTCCCTTGAAATTCTCTGGCTTTGTAGCTGTTGCCTAGCTCCAACTAGTGATTGGGCAGAATGTATTGGCCTTCCAATCGCTAATTAAAGCCCCTAAAGTTGTGCGCCAATTTGTAATAAAACAAATAGCAAATAAATATTGATGTGTGTTGATAATATACTTATTATGGAGTATGTGACTCCGATGTAATCAAGCCCCTCTGTTTGGACTAGCCAATTTGTAATAAAATAAATAAGATTGATGTGTGAATCTGTAAGTTGTAAGGTGTTTAATTGGTGTGTAATTGGTGTGGCTCTCGACGTCTTACTGGCCTGAAACACTTCCTTAAGTTTCCCAGCTGGTCGAGTCCCAATGGTAGCAAGACCGGTCGAGTAGCGTAAAGTTGATGAAGAAATATATATGCTTGGCTTCGCCGAACGTTTCAAAACAAAATTTATTGTTTTGAAGGAAATTTAAAAAAAAATTATGTTTATAAAAAAAAATTATTTTAATTTTATTAATTAATTAATTAGGATCAATTAATTAATATAGGGCTGTGAAGTTTTAAACAGTGTAATGCTCTTCTGAAAATTTTTATTAAAGTTTTAGTATAATTTAAATAATCTATCACCACTCATAAGACTGTCTGTAAACCAATCGATATTTGTTTACCTTTCTATTTTTTAGGTTATCTTCACTTACGGGTGGTAAAATCCTTGTAGATTATCAATTAGAATTATATTATTGGTAATTAGTATTATTGAAGAAATAAAGAACTATTAAGTATTGAAAAGTATTAATATTTTATTAAGTAATAGCAATATTGACTCTTATCGATTAGTATCGATTCTCAGGATATCGAAAAAAGTTACAAGTATATGATATAAAAATTATATAGGGTTCTTTAAACAGCCAGTTATTACCAAAGTCAGAGAAATCGGGCTAATATTTAAAAAGTATAACGTTACAATCAAATTAATAGTTATTAATAAACACAGACATTGAATAATAATTTGTAAATATAATAATTGTTTTCACCAAACAGCTGTGATGAACCACGAAGAGGCACTGGAATTGTCAAAGAAAGATGGCTGCCGTCAAGTCGATCAAAATGTGACTCGTCCCTGCTGCGTTCCAAATAATGTATTTTGACGCAATATTTCTGTTCTCGTGTCCGCAAATCTCTTGTTATATGTTGTGTAGTGACTGGTGTAGTGATTCTGGGTTGTATTTAGTGTATCTGTATAATTATTAGTTCAAACACTTTCTCCGATTCCGTCACTAATTTGGTTTAATGTATTATACAGTTTTCTAGTGTTTTATGGTGTTTTTCGGAGTAGATTTATATTGTTCTGTGTTATGGAGTGTTACTTGATCGTTTCTGTTATAATATGATAGTTTCAGAAGTATTTTACAAGTCACTCGCGATTTCACAATAACTCACTATACACTCGCTTTGTATGACGATTATAGGTTAGGTTATTCACGTTTTCAAAGGTATGTCATGTTGACCGTTCAACTACCAATAATTAACTAACTGTTTCCTTCAGTTTCAATTAAACTCTTAGCCCATATAATATTATCCTTAACATTGTTCAAAAATATTTTCACATCCTGTGTACATTTTACTATTTCACTATATGAATGCCTAAACTTTGGTTATTTGTCAATTTTATTCACTAGATTTGATTTAAATTAATCTTTCAGTTCATTCTGGTTATTTTCAGATTAAATAATGCCATTTTATAGTGTTTTCTGTCCAAAAAATAGTAATTTCACTTTCAGTTTGGTATACTGTGAAGAGTCCAAAACATCAGAATTTACTTCCTGTCATTATATAAATTCAGCCATTTTATCAGTTATATTTAATATTAATAATCCTATATTGTATTAAAAGGTTCCTATTCCCTTATTTTCTGGTAATTAATTGAATTAGTTGTATTCTGAAACATTATTCTGAAATATATGACTCCCATGTCTAAATTTCTGAGTTTAGTCATTTTATTTTTATTTATAATTCTGAATATAATTTATTAAAATCTCTCTAAATGGTATGTGCAATTATATGGCATGATCTCAAGTTTATTTTGTCTAAACCCCTTTTGTTTATTTGCATTTAATTGAGCAATTTCTCTGTTTTGATGAAGTTTGGTTTCCATTCTTTTGGCCTATGATTTTTTAACAATTTTTCTTACAAAATAATTTACAAACAATATATGATGTGTGATACCCTCTCTGACTTTTTACAAATAGTATTATAAATTAAACATGTTTTCAAATTACACAAAAACAATTAGTATTGGTTACAATACAAACAATAGTTAACACAAAATAAAGAACATTTTTTTTTTTTTAAATAAATGGTTGTCTTCAAATCAGACATTTTGCAACAAAATTCCCATTTCCAACATGGAAATATGGTTTACAACAAAGGTTTTGTACTAACTAACATCTTAATTACTCTCTACTATTTACAAGTGGTAATTATTTTTATAGTTCTGATGTTAGTTGTTTCAGACCCAAACAAATGGCCTTATATCTAAAACATTTTTAAACATTCTTGTACTATATACATTAAAACCTTATATTTATATTCTTATTTCTAACTATTATTATAAGTAGGATTCTACAGTTTTTATACAGTCTTTTATACCTTGTCTTTGGGGAATTGTACCCTGTCATTAACAAATAAATAGTATGAACCGTTCACAAAGCACTATGAAATCTGTTTTTCTTTTTTCATGTAAAACAAAAATGTTATTTTAAACAGATTCATGTCTTATGAACAACATATTGTCACCGTACACATTTTAAGTCATTAAAAAATGCATATTTCATTGCATCCAATGTTTGTGATTGCCAAGAATGAAACACAAGGTTCATTTTTTATAATACCCAAAACTATCACTGGTTCACTTTCACTTATATATTATGTTAATGCTAAATGGTCGTATAGTCTTATTAACATAATAAATTGGTTAGCGTTTTTTCAATGGAGATTTGTTCCATGGGTACTATATTATTGTTTCATCTTAGTTCACAGGAAACTTTTACTTTGTTCACTTCTCTTTCTTAAATTTATATACATGTGGTTTTTATTTCGTTATACTTTTGTTTTTAGATATTTATTTTGGGGATATAGGGATTTGGGTGTCTTTTATAAGAGCATGACATCTTCTTCAGGATGCTGCCCTCTTCTTCTTTCTTCAGTCTTCTTTTCTCCTGCCTTCTGGGACTGGTATCTTCTCCATCTTCTTCTTGAATTCAGAAATACACAACCTGTATTGGTTGATCTTGGCTTATTTTAGGGTTTCTCTTTTATTTATTCTCCCTCGTTGCGGGTTTGGTCATATTGTGTACTGCTTTGTTATTTACTATTTTACCTTCCTGGGTTATACCTTGAAAACCTTTGGTTATGAGACTGGTCTTGGATGACTCATCACTAGTAACTCCTTTTATTTTAACTTATATTTTCTTTATAATAATGATTTCTTTCCACAGTTGCTATGAATTAATCTTTTTATATTAAACTTAGTGCTTTCTTCCAAATTTAAATATTATAACTTCATTATTCTAATGATCAATTGCCATTCAATATTATGCAAACATCTGTCACGCTACAATATGAAACGACAAAGAATTTAAAAACAGTGTCCAAAACAGTCCATCTTTTAAATCTGTCTAGAACTATTCTGATTTCAAAAATAATACCCATCCCGAAGCTATCAGCGCGTTACCCCCAAATTTAGAAATCTCTTTGTATCCTTCAAAACGTGTCAAGTAATCCAAAGTCCATGATTATTATTTAACGTTTCATTATTTTGTAGTAAAATATAGCATACGTGGGTTATAATTTAATAACTACCTGTTTAATAAATCAAAACCATGATATAAATTTCCATTTACAATATAAACAAACTCTAAAGGAATTTGGTCAGCCTACACAAAAGTATTTAGTGCAGTGTAATAAGTATTAAAAGTACCATTGTTGAAATTATTATTATCATCCGGGCTGTTAGGCCGTAGTCCACAGTTATTACTATTGAAAAACATTTCTGCCCACCATCGGAGGCCATCATCAGTGTCCGCCAATTCACCTCAGACATAAGGTAGAGACTATTTTAAAAACTTACATTAAAATACCATTGATAAATTAAAAGAACAGTTCTTTTGAATAATGTTCATGTTGGGTGAATAAGAATAAAAATCGATGGATATTTTATCGATGGATAAAACGTTAACCATTACTCTTGCAGTTTACTGAAAAGATTTTATAAATTGCAAAACCTTCCTTTTACTATTGCACACTTGGTACTCTGTCCCGTCTAGTGCACTCCCCTCCCGCAAACACTCTGACATTTGCCTGAATTCTTGTACTATCTCCTTTGTTCGTATCCAACGTTGCGTATCATACACCAACACCCGTACTGAAACCTTAGCCATGAATATGTGACGATTTTAAAAAAATATTTAAATCGCACAAATAAAAAATTGCTTTCAATATAAGTAAGAGTATTATCCACCCCTTACCTATGCCTAGATTCATGCAACAACGTGCATATTGTCCCGTACCAACACGTTAAGAACGGTGTTATTTAGCTAATAATAATAATTAATTTAATTAAAGAAAATACTTACTAAATAGATAAAGAAATTCCTAATTCGTAACCAAAAGGTAGAATAACGTATTACGACTTAATTAGTAAATAATTAATATAACCTAAAAGAACGAACTATTTTCTCAGTGCGTAAAACCGCGCCAGCTACTGACCCCTTGCCGCTAAACATTGATTGCTTTCGCCCGATAGACACCGAGATGTAAGGATGTAGCTGCTGTGTTGTGAACATACACATAGGTGTATACAGTTAAACAATATTTAATAAAGTTTATAATGAGTTCGATTTGACCTATGTAGTATAATAATAATAATAAAAACAAAATTATAATGTAGTGCGTGAAGAAATATGTAAAGAATAAAAAAAAAGGAAACTTAGTCGACACATCTCTTAGCAAACTGTAAATGGTGATAAATGTTAATTACCAGATTTTAGTGCTGATAAAATATGAACTGTAACCAAAAGTAAAATGTAAACTACCGACTCCGAAAGAAGATAACACAAACAGCAACCGGATGAACTTCTAGAACCAAAATCGTCTAGGAAGAGACTACCAGAAACAATCAACCTCATTTAACATCAAGAGGAACCGTGGATCACACCCTAGAAGAGGACTGAAGATGACCATCATGGACCCCACAGCATACACATTGTTATATTCAGGTGATATCAAAACATAATATTTGTATCACAAATTCACTGTAAAACAACAAGACCAGTAAAAAAAAAAGAACAGTAAAGAACTTTTGATAATTTAAAGTTTAATATATATATTTTTGTAATCACTGTAATGAAGTAGTAATGACATTAAGATGTTTAGATTTAAATTAATATTAAAATTTACAACCAAAATTATTCTTCTAATAATTTGGTTGAAGTTGTAATAAAAACATAACTAAGTTGAGTCTCGGATCCGTGGTACTGGAAACAATATCTAGCTGAATGCTTGATATAAAAAGAATAAGAAGTAAATTTTCAAAATATTTAATGCAGAAATTTTTAGAATCTGAGTTTTAAAAGTAAAGTAAAGTATGAGAGATAAATATGTTAATAAAGAGATGTTTTTGCTAACACCCAACGAGTGAATAAATTTATACAACCCTTGCTTAATTCCTGAATAATAAAGTGTTATAATTTGTTAGTGATTAAGGTTTACTAACAACGGCAGCTAGCTCAATTAACAGGTAACAAATTGAACTGGTTCCCGACATTTGTGATATCTTAACAAGGGAGACGTCACAAATAAGCTTACCAAAAGTGCCTTAAAACGAATTTCAGTGAAGAGGAGGTAATCATATAGACAAAAGCGTGTAGAGCCTTGTGTCCGGTTTGTATCTTGCTTGCGATGGGTAACATTAATTAAAACTCTATGTTTATGTTTTCGGAAGCTCTCCTATGTTGCTACTACATAGCGCTCTTTCAAGTTCCATATCTTCTATAGAAGCAACTGTTTGGAGTAATCCTATCAGTTCCTCTAGTTCAACCCCCTTATCCACACTATACCAGAGTTTCTTACAAAACTCCATTAAATTCATTATCTTTAAGAGTTTGAAATAGGCTGCATCCTTCTCATCCTTATTTAAATGTTTTACAATTTTTGGGCTGCATTTTGTCGTCCATATACTTTTAAATTGTTTAAAAATAAAATTATAAACTGAAATTTACGTCCCCTATAATACCAAATTGTCAAAAGTTAGGATTGTCACTTAGGCTTTGAGCCCGAAGCCCTCGTATAAAATGAACCTCGATTATCCGATGATAAACCTGCTTTCGAGCATAAAATGTCTACTTGTAGCCCCAGGACCACGGAACAGGTACTGTTCTCTTCCTTTACACGTAACGTTCGATATTCAATCGTTAAAAGATTGGACTGTCCCATGTGCTATGAACCAGAGGCCATCGTATAAAACGAACCTCGATTATCAGCTGATAAAACTGCTTTCGAGCATAAAAACCTACAGGTACCACTGGAACAACGGGACAGGTACTTTTAAGCATATCTCAGTTATTTAATAACTCTTACGTCTACAGGCTGTAGTATGTGACGATGGGTACATGTAAATAACTTGCATGGTTCTGGATCTTCATTTGGTGAATCTGGTCTTATCTTTTCAAGTTAATACAGATTAAATGCAACAGAATAGAGAGGAATTAAATACTCTTTACTACTCTTAAGTTTTTATTTATTTTTCTCAAAGAAATCGGTTTCGTTAAGTTTACACTCTTTGGCGAGTTTATCTAACTTTAAAACAATAGTCAGTAAACTTATTTACAGAATATACAGAGTTTTCGTTCGTGTAAAAATATCTTGTCTTCTTCTTCTTCTTCTTCTTCTTCTTCTTCTTCTTCTTCTTCTTCTTCTTCTTCTTCTTCTTCTTCTTCTTCTTCTTCTTCTTCTTCTTCTTCTTCTTCCTATTCTAATCCTCCTCCTTCTTCTTCTTCTTCTTCTGCATTGCAGCCCAACGTGAGCCCTGGCTTCCAACACCAATCTTCTCCAAAGTCTCCTATCCAATGCCGTTTCACCCCATACATCCATTCTTTTGAGATTTTCTAAAACATCATCCAACCATCTTATCGTAGACCGGCCCCTGTTTCTCCTTTTATAGACTCGTGCCCTCAGGATATTCTTTGGCATACGCTGATCATCGATCCGTTCTAGGTGACCTAGCCGTTGTATTCGCTGGGCTTTTATGAATCTTACAATACCGTCATGATATAATTCTTTACTCTACTAAAACATAATTTATAGCGATTAATCGCCCTCAGCTCGGCCGATGAAGAGTTGTCAACTGTTGTACTGACACACTTAGTATACATTCCTAAGTATTATTATTAATACACATTATATATAATTAGCCGTTTTCCAAAGGTTAGTGTGTAATATTGGGAAAATTTTAAATATCTTCACGGCAAACGTTATAGCAAATATGGCCATTACTTAGTTCATGTAAATTTTATTACTGTAAAAAATAATTTAATGTAAATTTTATATATTTTCATGTTTGCAGTAAATGTGGTAGAAAAATTTCCGAGACCTTTCCACAAAGGTCTACATTTCGCCACACCGTTCACTTAAAACATATTTGACGTCGTCGTCGTCGTCGTCGTCGTCACTTCACCGTGTAGGCTTACAGCCTGTTCCGTCTTCACTGCAGCCTTCCCTTCCAGGGCCTACGCACAGATCTTCTGGCAACTGGTTTGTAGTCTACAGCGCGCTTTACAAATCTCTGTCTGTAGACGTGCTGCATCCACTGCTGCTTTCGTTCTTCTATCTTATCATTGGTGGAGAATATAGCCAGTTCGGCCCTTATATGTTCATTACGCATTCCATCCCTTAGACGATAGCCATTCACGTGCCTTAAAAAAATTCATCTTCAGCGGTTTGTATATGTTGCTTTTCTTTCCTAGTTATCGTCATGTTTCACTAGCATGTGTAAGAACAGGTATTGCCATTACTTTATAGAATTTCAGTTCAGTATCAGTTCTTGTTTTGTTTCTTAGTGTTCGTTGTATTGTACTACACATCGTCTGATACTTATTTATTTTTTATTCTTATCATCACCATGTTCATAACTTACGTCACAACCCAGAAAAGCAAAATGCGATACCTGCTTAATGTTATCCACAACAACTATTTTAGAACTGGTTGAGAATTTCCCGCTAAGGCCATAACCTTCGTCTTGCTTTGAGATATTTTAAAATTATATGTCCTGCATACACGGTTTAATTGGTATATCGACCGCTGCAGAGCATCTTCGCTCTTTGGAGTATCACCTGGTAATCAGCGAATGACAGAGTATTTATGCAAGCGGTGGCAGGATGTAAGTTTATCCCTGGATTCACTTTAACTTTCCATTGTCTCATCCAAGTATACATTAAACAATGTAGGTGAAAGACTGCACCCTTGTCCGACATCATATTTGACATTATACAAAATGTAACTGTGCACTGCAAGTTCCCCGGTGTAAAATTTGAAACTGAAAATAACCGAATTACACTAATCAAACCTAACAAAACCAAAGTAAACTAAATAAATTACATTTATTAATATCTAGTGTACAACGTTGACTGAAATCCATGTTTTCCTTTAAAATCTATTTTTCCTTATTTCCAGGAATACCACTCGATTGGTCTGAGAAGCAATTGCTAATTCAACTTTTCGGTGGGCTGAAGTTTACCCGTCACTCTTATTTTTTCAAATCGTCTATCCACGTCATCATCATCATCATCATCATCATCATCATCATCATCATCATCATCTCCACTTCACGAATTAGGCTGCACTGCCTGTTTCGAAAACCATCTCGTCCTCGGACGCCGCACACTTCGATACCCTGTGGGTTTATAATTTAAACTCAAGTTTGGGAACGCGGTCTTACTGCATTCTTCCCAAATGCTTACACCAGTTGGCCTTGTATTCCGTAATTCTATCCTGTAATTTGAAAATTTGTAATTATCCCCTTATCTGTGCTTTACTTATTCTGCCTCGTAACGTGTACCCGTTGACCAACCTGAGGAATTTCATTTTTGCTGATGTAACCTTCCCTCTGTCTGTCTGTGAAAGTACTCATGTCTCAGTCCTATACAGCGCCACCGGTCCAGATACAGTTTTAAAAAACTTAAGCTGAGTGTTTTTCGTAGTTTTGTATTTTATGGTTCTATGGATTGTCCCACATGTGTGTTTTAATTTATTGAGTTTGTTTTCGACTTCACAATCAACGCGGCAGATTTTTCGCATCCAAGGTAATTAAAACTTGATACCTGCTGCAAGATGTTTCCATTTACCTCTATCTTTGTCCTTACTGGATACTTCCCTCTAAAAGCCATTGCATTCGTTTTATGTGGAGATATCACTAAGCCATATTCCTCTGCTAAATTCCTCAAGATGAATACTCATCTCTGCAAGTCATTTTCTGTCGGTTATATAATAAACAACATCGTCTGCACATAAAATAATACTAAGTGCACATTGATGAGAAAGCTTAATTGAACATTAAAAATTTATATCGACGTCGTTGGTAGGAAACCAATTTTATCACTAGTATCGGTAAAAGGAGACTCCTTTTTTGTAACATCGAGGTGATGTAGGAGGATGAGGGACTAGGTTAACTTCCAACATGAGCCGTACCTTTTTTTCAGCGCTAGTCTTCAGTCGGCTATTATTTTTCCATTTGTATCGGCTGTTCTACTGGCTGTGTCCTCTAAAAAATTAACTTGTGTTACTGCAGATGTCAAATGTTCAGAAAGTATAGCAAAGTCATCTGCGTATGCCAAACAGTTTATTTCAATACGTTTGCTCCTTCTTCCCAACATGATTTAAATAGAAATTAAATTAACCTCTTCAAAAAATACCTTTAATTCTTCATCATCGCCCTCCCATATTAACAAGATATCGTCTACATACCTCAACCATTTCTTAATTTTGTCTTTATTTTTCACTGTTGACATTATATTATTTTCAAAGTAATTCATGTAAATTTTTTGCCATTATCGGTGACATTGATGAACCCATTGGAAGTCCCTTCTTCTGAATATAAAACTTATTATTAAACCTAAAGTAATTTTGCTTCAGACACTCTTGTATTACTTTTATTAATTCGTCTTTCTTTTCGTATGCTTTTAGTTTGTTCTTTTCAATTAGTTTAACGTTGTTTCAACCGAGATGTTTATAACATATCTACTACATCAAGCGATATTAATCTTGAACTTTCTTTTACTTCTACTTCTTCTTTCAGTGTTTCTATCAACTTTTTGTTATTTTCTATACTATGTTTTTTCTCGAAGTCACAGTATACTTTTAGTATTTTACTACATTCTTTTGATAACTTATATGCTGGTGCTCCAATAAACGATATTATTGGCCTAACTGGGTGGTTTTCTTTGTGCAATTTTATCTGACCTTTAAATTTAGGCGCTTCCAAATTTGATTCTGTCTCGATTTTATTTTATTCTTAAACATAGTGGAATTTTTTATTAATTTCTTCACCCTACTTTGAAATTTATTAGTATAATCATATTTAATCTCTTCATAATTATTACTTTTTATAAATTCATTCCCTTTCTTTATATACTCTTCTTTATCTATTAGCACTACGGAGTTGCCTTTTTCCGCTTTTGTTACCATAATATTATTTTGTTTTATTTTACTATTTAACTGTTTTATGTTTCTCTTAACAGCCATACTACTTCCTCCTTGTTTTCTGTTCTTTTCATCTAATGTTCCCACAATGTTACTAATTTAAAATCTCAATTGTTTTTTTATTTTTCTACTCTTTTTCTTTGCTTATCATACTTTCACATTCTATTAATAAACCTTAGGAAGGCGTTGTACAATCTCGGGGGAGGATGAGACATCCATAAGGCATTACTCATCCTCTCCAGTACTTTGGGGGACAGCCAATATCCATTACAAATAAATTCCAGTCCATACCTTTCTTCTGATTACTGTTGAGGACGCAATGCCTTAAGACCTTTAGTTGTCGAGCCGAACGCTTGAAATAAAAGTGCTGAAATATCAGTAAAAGTTGCTGAACACTCTTAGTAAATGTGTTTGTGGCGGACTCAATGACAACAAAGTTTTACTCAATTATAAAAATTACTTTTAATTCTGACATCTCAAAAAAATTCATAATAAATGCTCTCTTCCTGTACACATTTATAATTGGTAGACACAATAATAAAAGCCGTACCTCTTATACACACACAATTAGTGATATTGCTGCTTATTATAATTATCATATTTTAATTTACATAAATAATTATTTAATTGTAATATTTTCAAACACTTGGTTACTCACCGTCTTGTGTCTTCTTAAAAACTTTCAATAACTACGCGTTTCAAGGATAAATCCTCATCATCAGGTTATATAAAAACACCAATCATTCTGGAGAAGTCGTCAAAAAGTCAAAAAGTTTTACCAAACATCACACTATGTATGTCATCTAAGAACACATTATTGTAGCATTTCATGCCGTATCGCGACCTGGTGAGCACCACTACACGTGATCGACTACTAGTGGTAGCACTAGTAGCACCAATAAAACATGGAGAACAGTACAGAAGACACAGCAATAATGAGCTGTACACACGTGTTGAGATAATCACAGATGTAATTAGAAAAGAAGAAGAATGAATCCTGACAGACTAACAGGAAAACGTGGTTAACTATTTCGGGAATACGTGGTTAAATACCTTCAGGTACACGTTCCAATACGTGGTTCAAAGGAATAAAAAAAGACGTAGAAGACCTCCAGATTACTCCAGAAGAAGACATTGAAGAACGTCTACTATTTAAAAATAAATTAGAAAATGCCCAAGGTTTTCAGAAAAAACCCAAGAAAAGAACAGGTGCTATCTGAACTGATGAAAGGAGGGAGAGACATCGATCAAGAATGAAGGAGATATAGGTGACGAGGAAGAGAGGGGAGGAGAAGGGAGGAACCAGTTGAACCAAACGTAGTCTACAGTGGCTCATACGAAAATAAAAAACAAAAGAAGAGGTAATTAAATTGTTATAATATATTTTTATTTTAAATCAGATTAATTTTTTTTTTTTTCATTTTTTGTAGTATTCAAAGAAGTATGTACAATAACCAGTAGATCGTGTATCCCAGTGCAGGTGAGACTCTCGGCTGAGGTCTGCACAGCTCTGATCTGTCACAACAATAGAGTCTACCAGCTGTTGAGGTCGCGCACGTATTGACCATCGTTGTGTGCGCTGGCGTAATGAACTCCATAGTAGGGGGTTACGACGGGAACGCCGTAAGGTCCGTAGTAGGCGCCAGCGTAAGGGTATACGTCAGGAACGGCGGCACCTGCGGCTTTGGCGACTTCGGCGAGGTGAGCGGCTTTGGCGGCAGCGACCTCAGGAGTATCAGCAAGATAACCAGACGGTGTGACTACTGGTACGGCGTGGTGTTCCGGGTCTACGAAGCAGCTGATAGCGGACTGTGCAAAGCATGCGACGGCCAAAACAATCTGTAGGAAGAAAATTTAATACAAATTATGTAGTGAAAATAATGTTGTCGCCCTTTCTTAAGTGTACAAACAGGTTTATTACACAGCATCTGTGTATACATTTGAAATATGAAATACATAAAAATCAATCCACTCAATGTTTCAATAACGCGTATTTTTGTTGTGTTATTACCGTTTATTTTATTAAGATTGAATTCAGGACAATCAGGCTATTCTGTCGGACTCTGAAAACAGATTGCAGATGGGTAGCCTACACATTTGTTAAATAGAAACTGCAAACACTCCTGATTGCAAATATCCACACTTAAAACCAAGGTGATGGCTTTTCGTGGAACTGATCCCGTACGGGCAACAATTGTTATAGATGGTACTATAACGAGTATAGTAATTTTGAATAGTACATGGTGTCCTGGAACGAGTTGGGAATTTTGAATACCTGGGCTACAGTGTGTCTTATAATGGAAGCAACGACGTGTGAATAAGTTACATAAGTTCAACCTTATGTGCTGGACCATTAGACGAAGCCTTAAGCCAGCAAGTAAAGGAACACGCATAAAATTCTACAAGGTGATGGCTCTTTCCAAACTATTTTATGGGTCTGAGAATTGGACTAAACGAAAGGCCTGGCCAGTCGCATCCAAGCGGCTGAAATGAGGTTTCCCAGGCACGTAGCAAGATATACTCTCCATAACCGTAGAATAAATGCAGATATACGGCAGGAACTGAATATTATGAGTATACTCGACAGGATTGCCCAGTATCGAATACATTGGTGGGAACATCTTTGCCGAATGGATAACTACCGCATCCCCAAACAACTCTGGGACTATAAGCCACTATAAGCCGTGGGGACGGAGAGGTGTGGGACGTCCTAAGAAGCGCTGGAGTGACCAGCTCTAATCTTTGAGACCGGAACAAACCATCCTTGGTTAATCCTTGAAGATGATGTTGCTGATGATTTATTTCAGGATATTATCACACGTTTTTCAACCACTTTAAAGATAATAATGTCGATTGGTCTTCACTTGTTTTTTGTTTCTATGAAGCCGAATAGGCCGGACCCCCCCCCCGTTTTAAGAACAAATTTTAGATACGCTAAGAAGTGGGGCATAGTATCGCTTTTTATATGAGCTACATGAATCAAACGCATGTGTGCGTGTTTTGTGTGTGTTTTTTTTATAATTTTATTTTACAGTATGCTCCTCCATTGCAATTGTGTAACACTGCATGCTAATTTTTTCCTTATTTGAATTACAATGTGTTCATACACATTTGCATCAAG
This sequence comes from Magicicada septendecula, assembly GCA_034769895.1. NCBI lineage: Eukaryota > Metazoa > Arthropoda > Insecta > Hemiptera > Cicadidae > Magicicada > Magicicada septendecula. The sequence continues at coordinate 42,473,369 of CM068373.1, read as the reverse complement.
TAATAACAGATATATGTATTACATAACATAGCTCACAATGCTTTCATGTCAATATTTACAATAAATATGTTTCATTGTCAATAATTTACAATAAAAGAACTTATTCGATTATTGCACTGATAAATCTTGTAAATTCTTTTAGATGTTTCTTTATAAAATCTGCTTTTGTAGGTGGCCAAGTTCCTGATTTTTTTCACTATTGATTAAATTTTGTCTCTAATTTTTAAGCATCTCACACTCATATATGATGTGATCCACTGTTAGTTCTCCTGCATTGCATTGCCACATTGGGTCGTTTATTATCTTGAAGCGGTGAAGGTAAGATTTCGTTTTTCCGTGGCCAGTCACTATTGCCGTGAAGTTGGGAGTGATTTTGAGTTTTGTTTGTAATCTGTCTGTGTTGTGTGTGTGTGTGTGTGTGTGTGTGTGTGTGTGTGTGTGTGTGTGTGTGTGTGTGTGTGTGTGTGTGTGTGTGTGTGTGTGTGTGTGTGTGTGTGTGTGTGTGTGTGTGTGTGTGTGTGTGTGTGTCGATGTCTCTGTGTATCAATGTGCGTATACGATTCTCTGTACCACGAGTCAGTAACGTGGGTAAAAATTCGTGATGTCTTGCACTTGCTCAGTAAAACAGATTCGAATCATTTAATTTGCACAATAAAAATATTTCGTTGAATAAAAATTAGACGTATATCATAATTTATTCATTGTATATTTCTACTTCCATGTTCTATTATGAAATGGAAGTATGGTGATGGCGAAATAATCGTGTTCGAGATAAGGGCTGATTCCGATTGTACTACCCTCAAAACACGAAGAAAAGTCAGTTTCCGAAAAGTGTCTCTGTGTGTGTCTGTGTGCCTGTGTGTTTTCTATGGAGAATGATAACTGCCACAAATTCAAGCAGAATCAAATAATTTTTGCATATGTGCTTTATTTGTAGAGGACTCAAGGCCTATTGATTTTGGTGAAGATCAGTTAAGGTAAAGGGGTAGTTTACCTGCAACGTTTGGTGTTGTAACAAGAGTAAAGTACTTAATTTTTATAATTAAGGTATCCTGAAAAGAAGGTCATAATAATCCACTTTAGAAATGTAGATGAAATATCTATAAATGAAAACGGTAGTTGAAGGGAGAGGGGATAATTTTGTATATGTGTGTCGGCAACAAAGAAATAGTTTGTTGTTAAAATTCCTTCCCGGTCTGTTTGGCCGTGGTCCAAAGTTTTCTGCAAAATCAAGCGTTTTAGCAGTGCCATCGACTCCCATCATCAGTGAAAATCGAGTGCGCTAACTTGAGGTGGTATACATTAGTGACCACTGTACTTTTTAAGAAACAAGCAGTTTCTATGGAAATTTTTCATTTCGAAAAAGATTTTAAATTTAAATCTTAAACATGGAAGTCATGTATGGTTCTCCATACCGATGTTTTATTTAGTTTTTTTACTTCCATGTTCCTTAAGGAAATGGAAGTATGGTGATGGCTAAAAAAATCGTGTTCGAGATTATTGCAGATTCTGATTGTACTACACTCAAAACATGAAAAAGTCGTTTTTCGAAAAGTGTCTGTGTGTGTGTCTGTCTGTCTGTGTGTCTGTGTGTGTGTCTGTAGATTTTTTTTATGGCAAACGATAACAGCCGCAAATTCAAACAGAATCAAATAATTTTTTGCATACAGCCCTGATTTGTAGAGTACTCGCGACCTATTGTTTTTGGTGAAGATCGGATGAGGGAAAGGGGTAGTTTACCAGCAACGGTTTTTTTTTATCAAGGGTAATTTTGTGTGTTTGGCAAACGATAACAGCCGCATATTTAAACAGAATCGAATAATATTTCGCATACAGCCCTGAATTATAGAGCTCTCAAGATCTGTTAATTTTGGTAAAGATCGGTTAAGGGAAAGGGGTAGTTTACCGGCAACGTTTTATGTTTTAACAAGGGTATTTTCTATGGCAAACGATAACAGCCGCAAATTCAAACATAATCAAATAATATTTTGCATAGTACCCTGAATTGTAGAGTTCTCAAGACCTTTTGGTTTTGGTGAAGATCGGTTAAGGGGAAGGAGTAGTTTACCTTCACCGTTTTATGTTTTAAAACGGTATTTTCTATGGCAAACAATAAGTGCCGCAAATTCAAACAGAATCAAATAAGTTTTTGCATACAGCCCTGATTTCTTGAGTACTAAAGACCTATTGTTTTTGGTGAAGATCGTTTAAGGGAAAGGGGTAGTTTACCAGCCACGTTTTTTGTTTTATCAAGGGTATTTTATATGGCAAATGATAACAGCCGCAAATTCAAACAGAATCATATAATATTTTGCATACAGCCCTAAAATGTAGAGTTCTCAAGATCTGTTGGTTTTGGTGAAGATCGGTTAAGGGAATAGGGTTGTTTACCAGCAACATTTTATGTTTCATCAAGGGTTTTTTTTTACGAACGATAACTGCCGTACATTAAAACAGAATCAACTATTCTTCTGCATACCTTTTTGAATTATACAGATCTCAAGGTCTGTTGATTTTGTTGAAGATCGGTTACGGGAAAGGGGTAGTTTACCGGCAACGTTTTATGTTTTAATAAGGTTATTTTTTCTATGACGAACGATAACTGCCGTAAATTCAAAGAGAATCAACTAATGTTTTGCATACAGCCCTGAATTGTAGAGTTCTCAAGACCTATTGTTTTTGGTGAAGATCGGTTAATGGAATAGGGTAGTTTACCACAACGTTTTATGTTTTATCAAGGGTGTTTTCTATGGCAAACGATAACAGACGCAAATTCAAACTAAATCAAATAATTGTTTGCATACAGGCCTGAATTGTAGAGTACCTAAGATCTGTCGTTTTTGGTGATGATCGATGAAGGGAAAGGGGTAGTTTACCTGCAACGGTTTTTTATCAAGGGTAATTTTTGTCTATAGTAAACGATAACAGCCGCAAATTCAAACAGAATCAAATGATGTTTTGCATACGTCACTGAATTGTAGAGATCTCAAGGCCTTTTGATTTTGGTGAAGATCGGTTAAGGGAAGGGGTAGTTTACCTGCAACAATTTATGTTTTAACAAGGGTAATTTTTTATATGACGAACGTTAACTGCCGTAAATTAAAACAGAATCAACTAGGTTTTTGCATACCTTTTTGAACTAAAGAGAACTCAAGGTCTGTTGATTTTGTTGAAGATCGGTTAAGGGAAGGGGTAGTTTATCAGCAACGTTTTATGTTTTAAAAAGGGTAATTTTTTTATGACGAACGATAACTGCCGAAAATTCAATGAGAATCAAATAATTTTTTGCACCCCCTGAGTTGCAGAGAGCTCAAGGTCTATTGATTTTGGTGAAGATCGGTTAAGGGAAAGGGGTAGTTTACCTGCAACATTTTATGTTGTAACAAGAGAAATGTTTCCATGACGAACGATAACTGCCGCACATTCAAACAGAATCAAATATTTTTTTGCATGCTTCCCTGAATTGTAGAGGACGGAAGGTCTGTTGATTTTGGAGAAGATCGGTTAAGAGAAAGGGGTAGTTTACCTGAAACATTTTATGATTTAACAAGAGTAAAGTACTTAATTTTTATAAATAAAGTATCCTGATAAGAAGCTCGTAGTAATCCACTGTAGAAACGTAGATGAAATATCTATAAATAAAGAAGGTAGGTGAACGGGGTGGGGGTAATTTTCTATTATTAAAATTATAGTTGAAGGTGGAGGGGAGAATTTTTTATATGTGTACTACGTTATCGGCAACAAAGAAGTAGTTTTTTGTTAATATTGCTCCCCGGGCTCTTTAGCCGTAGTCCAATGTTTTCTGCAAAACCAGACTTTTCGGCAGTGCAATCGACTGCCATCATCGGTGAAAATCGAGTGCGAAAACGTGAGGTGGTGGTGGTATACGTTAGTGAGCACAGTACTGTGGTTAATGCTGAAGCAATAAGTAGAAAGACGTAGTTTCTGTGGAAATATTTAATTTCGAATATGATTTTAAATATAAATCTTAGAACATGGAAGTCATGTATGGTTCTCCATACCGATATTTTGTTTTCCAGTAAAGGATTATATTTGTAGCTTCGTTTCGCAGCGTAATAATGTTCAATGAACACGAAATGTTATTTTTAGTAAACTCGACACGACCACAAATATGCCAAAGTAAATAAAAATTTTAATGTAACGATCTCAAATTACGACTGAACCTAATGACCTTAACTGTCATCAGAAAACGGACATATTCATTAACATATATTCTACCTACATATCTTTTATAGAAATATGAATATTTATTTCAAACACTTTTTCCTAGAGCCTGTTTTCTTTATGCATATTCTCTCTCTCTCTCTCTCTCTCTCTCTCTCTCTCTCTCTCTCTCTCTCTCTCTCTCTCTCTCTCTCTCTCTCTCTCTCTCCCTCCCTCTCTCCCTTTTCTTTAGCCTCGCAGATGTATAACAGACTGCATGCTCTTTCACCCAATTTTTTTTTAATTATCTAATAATAGATTAATTACTCATAGAAATTTTCACCTTCTTACAAAGTTAGTTTTCTGTAAACAGATTTTGAAATCTAAGTCTACACATGCTGGAACGTTTACGATTAATATCGCGTAGCATTCTGCTGCACAAGAACATGTTTGCTGAAAATAACAATAATATAATGTATTTAATATTTATAATTCCTTTACTTCAAGAAGTTTTTTCCCTTATTTAATACACGTTTCGGGAAACTTATTGTTCCCATCCTCAGCCTTCCTGATTGTATATCTTGTGGAGTACTTGTGTTTTGGTTGGTTGTTGTTATGGGGTCCTGTTGGTTTTTTGTATTCTATACCGGTGTTATTGTGTGTGATTGTGGTATATATATATTAGCTTTTGGAGTATTTTTGATGTTGAGTGCTTTGAAAATTGTGTCGTGTTTTGTATTGATTTGTATTTGTTCAGGTATTAGTTTATTTTGTGTTTTTGTTGGTATATTTGTAAATTTTCCCATGTATTCATTATGGTGCCTTTGTGTAATATGTGCTTTATTAGCGTCATGTTTGTTATGTCTGCCAATTCATGTCTTTTGTTTATTGTATGTCCTATGTAAGTCTAAATATGTATGAAATATGTATGGAACAAAGGTGATTATAAACAGACCTACAATACAATAAGCTTTAGTGTCTGATTGACGTTGAAACAGTAAAAATCCCGGTATAATGTAAACTAAATAAAATGTATAATAACCAGTATAAACAAAGTAAAACAGATGTAAATTATTTACAGATTTAACGTTGAGACCGTCCTCTATATAAAACACTGTATAAATATTTCAAACGAGAAAGATTTGTTTCTACATTATTCCACAAGATATAAGATCAGGAAGGCTGAGGATGGAATCAATATGATTCCCGAAACATATATACCAAATAAGGGAAAAACGTCTTGAAGTAAAGAAATTATAAATATTAAATAAAATATTTATTTATAATCAGATATTCTCTTAATTTTTTATTTGAAATCTTCAAAGGTTAGCTGATTTCCCTCCATATCTCTCACTCGCTCTCTCTCTCTCTCCCTCTCTCTCTCTCTCTCTCTCCCTTTTCTTTAGCTTCGCAGATGTATAACAGACTGCATGCTCTTCCACCCAATTTTTTTTTAATTATCTAATAATACGTAGATTAATTACTCATATAAATTTTCACCTTCTTACAATGTTAGTTTTCTGTAAACAAATTTTTAAATCTAAGTCTAAACATGCTGGAACGCTTACGATTAATATCGTGAATCATTCTGCTGCACAAGAACATGTCTGCTGAAAATAACAATGATCTATATTACGTTTCTGCCCCCGCCTGAAGTGCATCAACACGTCTATCTTTATAAAACAAATAATCGTTCATTATGAATGGTTTTTTTCTTTTTACTTTTTGTAAATGGCATAAATGCGTAATGCAGACTGGAATTGCAAATTGAATGCAAAAGAAACTGCATAAGTTTTATTAGCAAAAAAAATGTATTAGTTTCGTAAAGAAAATTCTACAGGTACAATTAAATATTAAGCCAGATTAATCAAAGGCATTGCAACAGTACACAGGATATGAAGTTCATTTAAGTGGAATACTAATGCTATATAACATTTTCTGATGGCCATAGACATGTTTTAAATTGATTTTGTTCTTTCTTTGTAAATTAGTCGTAAAATTTGAACCAAGCTATGTTTAAAAAAGTGTTTTATGACAAAATGTTCACAACTTTATTCTCTTTTATGTCATGTGAAATATTTTTGTGTAAGTGACAGGTGCGCGTGTGACTTACATTTTATTTAATAACTTTGAGGAAAATTAACATTCCGTTCTGAAACTTGGACACAGTATTCTCATGGTTATAAGCTACATTTTCCATGTACTCAATTTTCCACAACTATACTTTTTATATGTGTTTTTTTTTTTAAAGAAATCAGCTTTCTTTTATGCGCGTTATCTCCAAGAAAGTAACAAAATTTGTAGATTAAATCTAGACAGGCCTTTGCAGAATCGGACAGATTTTAAGCCTGATTCCAGTCTATCTGTGTTCTCACCTGTGACGTTGCTAGATTTTCCTCCACTCAGAAGGTCTAAAATTTATTTGAGTCGGACGCTTTCTGCGGACGGACCGTTCAGTTCCTTCCAAAGAATCGTCATAGAAAGATGTACTCACTGTCACGAGTTTTTCGTGACAAGACAGGTCGTTTTTCTTTAGACTTAGAAGTTGGTTCACGGTTCGAGGTCGTCAAAACCATTACCACTTAGAGAACTCAAATAATAAATAGATCATTCTAGTGCTTTACCGCTAGGGGCAACATATCTGCCGAGATATTTTGATAGTTACGCGAGAACACTTCAAGAAAGCGGAGATTGTGTAAGATCAATACACGATCTGTTTTACCCAGTTTTAATCCCTGAGAGTGAGTAAATTAAAATTATAAACAATAACAGTTCATGTCGCAGTGTGCGTGTGTGCAAGACGTGAAGTTTCAACTTAAATTGTCAGCGTTAGTCATCTTCGAAAGGTCGACGTGCAGAGTTGCAGCAGTCCAGTCGAACTGCGTGCGGAGCGTCTTGATGCTACGCAAACAGTGGAATTCAACGCAACAAATAACATAGTTGTAAAACATGCCCATAGACTCAATTTTGAAAGACAAATTTTTAATAAACAATTTTATATTATAAAGTAATAAGACAGTAGGAAATTTTAATGTTTTAATTTAATAAATATACCTACCTCCAGATATAGACTCTGTTGTAATAATTTCAATATAACCTATCTACACAGTTTTAATTTGTATCCTTGCAGCATATATGACTGACATAACCAACAGAACTATTGAATTAAAAACTGTGTCATACTAACACAAGATTACAACTACTGAGGAAAATTTTCAATAACACTCACCTTTACTGACTATAAAACAGTTTACATTTATTTCGTTAAGTAAACAGAATATATATAACGATGAGGTTAATACAGTGTGGAATCAGCGTTCATGGCTTTCAAAGTAAAGTTTACGCGTGAAAGTTACAAAGATTACAAAAGTCTCTGGTGACAATCTAAAATTACTATTTGTTTTCGTCTCGTCATCGATCAAAAACGTATTGTGATAAAAACCTATTGCCATAATAGCAGATACAGTGGCGTATCTAGAATTTGACCTTGAGGGGAGGTTCGGGGTTGGGTCTGCTTCATACAAAAGAAAAAACAAGTTAACACTAATTAACATTTCAGCTCTGTATATTATCAAACACAGCTTAAAAAAATAATAAAACAACCTAAAAATTAAGAGGTTAACGAAATTCGTCAATTTTTTCGACCCTGTGTAGGGGTTGCGTTCCCGTTCTTTCCTCTCCCCGTAAATACGCCGCTGAGCAGAGAACTTTAAAACTCTCAGGCATGTCTAGAACATCAAAGATATGATTTAAGTGTATCCAGTAGCATTGCTTAAAATAACAGAACATGATACAGTGTGGGAAGTAAGTAGACAAAAATGCGTTTATCTAGTGACGTATGTCCTACGCGCACTCTGTATAGTCCCAATATGCAAATGCAGTAGGCCTATATACGTGTGAAAAGATACGTTTCATGTGTTGAATTTTTAACGAATGCGATGTGACACACAATACTTTAAATCAGGTTCCAACTACACCAGAGGGCACACACACACACACACACACAGTAAACGGGTGGACGTTTGACGTTAAATACAGTGGAAAACGCTTAACGCGAAAAGGTCCCGATCGCAACGTCTGTTTTACAATTACAATTACGGTTAACACAAAGGTTTTACCTTCGATTAACACGAAATATGTCTCAGGTTCCGATCGTTGCTTCTATTTTACAATTACAGTTTGTTACGGTAAACACAAAATTTTACCTAAAAACCGACACAACAAATTTTGTTATAATAAGTTTGTAGTTGACTTTCAATAGCTGCACAATAAATAAATCCGTACGTGCACGCCCCAAAACGGTGCAAGTTAAAAACTGTGAAAGTGGCCATGGTGCCGACGAGCTTGACAGTGAACATTTACGAGTTCTTACCGCTACCGATATGCGTTCGTTGCTGACAATATCAAGAAATAGTAATAGTATTTGTTCGTTGCTGACTAAAACAAATAGTAATTTTAGATTGTCACCAGAGACGTTTGTAGTCTTTGTAACTTTCACGCGTAAACTTTACTTCGACAGACATGAACGCAAATTCCAGACTGTATTAACCTCATCGTAATATATTCTGTTTACTTAACGAAATAAATGTAAACTGTTTTATAGTCAGTAAATCTGAATGTTATTGAAAATTGTCCTCAGTAGTTGCAATCTTGTGTTAGTATGACACAGTTTTTAATTCAATAGTTCTGTTGGTTATATCAGTCATATATGCTGCAACGATACAAATTAAAACTGCATAGATAGGTTATATTGAAATTATTACAACAGAGCCTATATCTGGAGGTAGGTATATTTATTAAATTAAAACATTAAAATTTACTACTGTCTTATTACTTTATAATATAAAATTCTTTATTAAAAATTTGTCTTTCAAAATTTAGTCGATATTTAAAAGCCAATTCGGAAAGTGTAATGAAGTTGTTCGAAATACAGTAGCGCAGAATTGTGTGCAAAAGAAATTTTGAAAAGACTATTTTGAAAAGAATTGGGTGTTGTCACTATAGGAACTTTAAAAGACATACTATATTACTGCACAAGAAAACCTAAATCGTTAGCCTAAGTGAAGAACAACTACAGTACGTATCTACTAAATTTTAAGAAAAATAATTATTAATAGTATTTTTTCCTAAAAGTAAACCAGAAATTATTCAGAAGGACAAATAAACTTTTATATGGACCTTCTGAATATTCTTTATCGCTTTATTTTACTACACAATACAGTAAGTAATCCATATTGTATCTGTTTACGTATCTAACTTTATTTTACTTTCTGTTCGTTTAACACGAAAAAAGCAGGTGGCCCCCACCATTCCGCATTAAACGTTTTCCACTGTGTTTAGTAAATTAAGACAGAATGACGTAATCGTAGCACTAAATAGAGCAGTTAATTTAACGTTGAATTAACATTACTTTAAAACAATGCATTAACGTTACTCTGTAGAAAATAAACAATTTTTTTCAAATTTGCTTTGTTTTTCACCTCCCTTCTAATCATCGAATTTGAAGTAAAGTTTCGTCTTTCTCCATCTCTTTGCTTTTGGCACGTTCTTTACTCTTGTGGCTTCCTCGTATCTCCTTGTCCTTTCCACAACTTTAAATCTGTCCCTCTCCACTTCCACTCCACTCCTCTCCTTCCTGCTAGTGTCTCAAAAAATTTTGTTTTCGAACTGTCCGTGTTATGTTAAACTCATTTTATATTGAAAAGAAATACATATTGGTAACAGGCGATTAGTGTACGGATCAGTTGCGTGGCGTGGGTACATACAGCTGTTGCCGGTTGTGATAGGCCTAAAACCTAACCTAAAAATTAACTCGAAATTTTTCTAGTACCGAGTATTATTTTTAGAGCCAAAATATATTCTTTTTAGAGCTAAACTATCTTTTTCGAATATTTTCTTTCTTTTCCTGGCAGAAGAAGAGGGCTCAAGCTGATATATTAATTTTTTTGGTATTAACTTTACTGTCAGATATAATCAATAAAATATATATAAATTTTACAATCTTTAAAACGTCTCATGACGCACTATTTAATTTTCTGCTTAAAAGGCGGAAATTTTGTCTAATTAAAGGTGTCAAAGCAAGTGCGTTACTGACTGAGTGACTCGTTTAGACTGAATGACACGTGTTAACTTAGCGTCAGACACTTTATCCCCCACCCGCCGTCATGGGGGAAGCTTTGGAACGTTTTCTCCCATTCACTTTGCCTGTCAGCACGCGATCTAATACAGTATACATCGATGGGGGTAACAGCGGCAAGCAGCGCGGTCAGTATCCGAGGAAGGAAGAAAGACAGCTTTCAATGGTTACTATAGGGCTGAGACAAGAAGATTCGAGGATGTTTTTATGGTGAATCATCAAGAATCGTCCGAAGGCGTTTGACCCGGATCGGGGGTTGGAGGTTCTGTGGTGCTGATGGTCTTTAGATAATGAAAGGGTGAGGTTGCAACCGCAGCAGAGAGACTTACAAGTAACGAGCGGACAAAATCAGACAGGGTAGGAACTAGAAAACCTCCTCAAATTACATCCTCTCTGACAAATCAACGAGATTTGACAAATCAACGAGATTCCGACAAGAAAAGGAGTGTTCTCGATTACAATCTTATCAATCTACACCTGTTAGTGGTTGGCAGGAGTGACCACTATGCGGGAGCCGCAAAGATCAGTACAGACCTGAGAAACAGAAGATAAATGGTGAACTTCCGTGCGCAGAGCCTGGCGGTTGCCACATGACAGAAATGGAAATAATTTGGCTCAGACCCCGCGACCCTTGTCGAGGAATCGGTCACGTAGGCTTTGAAGCATAGGCGGCGGTCAATCCAAACGCCTAAATACTTCGCTGTCTCTTTCCAGGCGATGGGTCTTCCCGTTGGGAGCGGGACTGGCGTCGAGAGATTGACTTACGTGTGAAACCGATCGCCTCGGATTCCTCCGTATCGTCATATTAGTGCTCAATGTTTATGTATTCTCCGCCTTTCCCTCCACTATGTCTCTTGAGCACACACACACACACACGCGCGCGCACGAACTTCATTCACACTCATTCTTACACACGCTCGTCAAAAAATATACGCTCATAAACCTGTTATTAGGTTGATAAACATTGTATTAAAAATTCTTGTACACTTAAGCACTTAAAATCCTTGTTTTAAACTAACGAGTTACCTACATAGTTCTTCTTTAAGAAAATGAGGATGATTTATAAAGAGATATGTATCAAGACGTGGCAAGAGAGTACTCACTAACAAATTCAGTAAGAAAGACAAAAACCATTGCCTTTAAAGGTAAATATCGAGTGACAACTAAGACAGTTACAAACAGAATTATCACTGTTGGACACCACTATAGAAAAATTATACCGATTAGCGCTTTCAAGATTCACAGCTCATCGTCAGATCGTTAATAACCTGACGTTATTTTTATTTCCGACGCTAGTTATTTCCGATCTGACGATGAGCTGTGAAGCTTGAAAGCGTTAATCGAAATTAAATTTTCTATAGTGGTGTGCAACAGTGATAATTCTGTTTGTGATTAAAACCACTAACATAACTTCCTTAGTTAAACTAAGATAGTTATATACACCAGCACTTTAGAACAAGTGAGCCGTTTCAAATATCTCGGCTGTGCAGTAAGCTATGAATCTGAAAATGATATCAGCGAGAAGATAAATAAATTTAAGAATATTTGTGGTACGATTCATAGAAATCTTAGATATAAAATAAGATACAGCACAAGGATTAAATTTTATGAGACAATTACAATATCCACGTTGATTTATGCGAGTGAGACGTGGGCCATGACAAAAAAGGAAAGCGGCGAGATTCAGAGTGCTGAAATGCAGTTTCTTCAAGATACTTTAAATTTGTAACGCCAAAACGTGAAAAAGTAATTTTTTTTTTTTTTTTGAAAGAAAGAAAGGGATCATCTGGCAGCGTGTGAAATGACATTGACGTATGGGAGAAACAATAAAAGGAGATAATACAATGGATGTAACAGCCTTCAACGTCGACGTACAGATGTCTATAAGTATCATAAATCTAAACAAAAGCAGATGTTCGGCAGAGAGAAAATTTACCAGGAAAGACTACAGAGGCGTGTGAACAAAGTTAACATGTGCAGCCAGAATCGTGTTGAAATTAAGGGATTGTTCTGAAAGCAAGGCAAACTATCGCCAGAACGAAGTACAATTAGAAATACAAAGAGAGCCACACATTAGAAACTTACGTAACATGCGCATCTGAACGAAGTGAGAAACAAAGTGTACTCTTACTAAAATGATAGAAAACGCCAGAGAGAAGCACTACCAGATATTCCAGGAAGAACGCAACGGGGAGGACTAAACTAGTCGACAAGCAGGTGCACGCCAGTACACTTAAGTGGTGTCTTGCTAAGAGACATGATAAAACGCCAGAAAGAATTATGACTATAACATGTTGAAAAGACTACAGCAGGGGTGGAACTAATTAACAGATGCAGATGCAAGCTGGACAGAAGGTAAGGATGTCACTGTCAAAAGGCATAGAACAATACCAAAGAGATTTATTATCGTGGGATCGGACATACTGAAGCAAAGGATAGCTGAACCCAGAGTAAGAAATTGGTGGGAACAGAAATCGCCTATCAGAAAACAGCTTGGAATATAGGCGGGTTTCCTGAAGGGAAGTTCTTGGAAAACCAGAACGTAAAACCAGTGAAAACGGAGCAGAGTGACTTGTGAGAGTACTAGGAGGGAATTTTCTTAGAAAATATAGAGAAGAACCAATGGAAACGGAGCAGGAGGACGAAAAACGACTTAAGTGGGGAAAATGTAAGAAAGTAGTGTAAAAAAGAAGGGTAGGTAATAAATACACAGAACGAAGGTGAGATCGGGAGTCTTTGCTAAAATTTCGGAAGTCGATGACTAAAGTTTCGGAGAGTCGGTAGAGTCCGTTATAATGGTTACGGAGTCGTGACTTAAACACTTAGGAGTCTTTATTTAAAATCGGTAGTAGTCTGTGGTGAAAGTTCAGCAAAGTGATGTAAGACTTACGTAAAGTTAACGGGTGTAAATAGTGTGAAGATTTATAAACTTATGCTATAATTTCGTTAAATCAATATTAACAATAATGCGTGTAATACTAAGACTAAGAACTAAGGTAATGAATGATTATAATATGTTAAAATATAAGATAATTGACAGTAATGACAACGAACGTAAATTAATAAATGCAGTCACTAAACAGATAAATGTGTAGGTGTCTCGTTATTTTATTAACAACCTGAGGATGATACGACAAAATTACTTAATTAGTATTCTTGAACACAAAAAAATATAATTTGTATTCATCACACTGCAGTAAACTCAACTAACATCAATAGACATCTCCATAGACAATAATAAACAATTGTTACAAATTACACATAACAAGGTAGAATAAGGAATGAATATATCAGAGGAGAACTCGAAGTAAAGGACATAAATTAAATTATTTCAATTTACAGAAGACAATGGTGGGATCATCTGCAAAGGATGACAGAGGATCGATTGCCGAAAGCGGCACTGGACTATAAAGCCATTTGTAGAAAAGACGTGGTTAGTCGGAGGATGAGATGGGTGCCGGAACAGGTTTATATAACCTAACAACAGGAGAAGAAGAAGCAGGAGTTACCTATATATCAAGTTAAGTACTTATCTATCTAGCTGTCTATCAATCTAAGCGTCTATTTAACTATCTTCTTATCTATCATCCCCACACTCCTTTGAATAATATGCTTATAAGTAATGTCAATGTGACGGTGTAGTGTGCCGATGTCAACTGATATATTGTAAGTCGTGTGTTGCGCACGCATACAAAAATATCCACATACACCTAAAAGTGTGTAGGTCTATATAGGAGTATGTTTATATTCATATACAGTAGAGCATCGATTATCCGAACATCCATTAACAGAACGATCTATTATCCCGAACTCAATAAAAAGTACAATTATGTACTATACTGTACAGTTATGTATTGGACACGTGTAGGCGTATTGAATATATATTGAACATACAAAATTGTATACTATAAATTATTACATTACTGTACAGTAATAAATAAACGCTGTAGCTATACAGCCTTACAATCGAAAAACAAAGAATTGGCTAAAGATGGATGAAGCCGATCCCGGTTTTCAGTTATTAACCGATGAAGAGATAGTTGAGTCATTAAGTAAACGTAATGAAAACGAAACCTATTCAGATGAAGACGGCGAGAATGCTACTAATACAAGACTACCGACGGCAGCAAAAGCTTTTAACGCACTTGAGACTATTCTAAAATGGCCGAAACAGAAGACAAGTTTGATTGTATTCAGCACATGAATCTTAAACGACTTCAGTCTTTAGCAGCGAGAAAACGGGGTATCGGTTTGAAACACAGTAATAAAACAATTCTTCAAAAAAGTGTAAATCTATGGGACTGTATGTTTTGTTTTGTTTTTTAGTTTTTAATTAAGTTTATAGTATAGTGTTTGACATTAAACTCTAATATTGTTTAAATTAACTTTTGGTTTTTATTAATTATACTCAGTTTTAATTCAATAATTATTAGCCTTAGTAATACATTACAGTACAGTATACAGGTGCTGTAATTATGTAACAGTATGTTAGAAATGATTTTGTAATCAAAATCGTCGTTTTTGTAAAGAGAAACAATGTTTTCAATTTACGATCTCTATTATCCGAAATATCGATTATCCGAACGGACCCCCTTCCCGAGAGTTTCGGATAATTGATGCTCTACTGTATATGTATTTTACGTATATGTAATGCATATGTACATAGGTATACCAGAGGTCAAATAATGTGTACAAATTTCATAAAAATCTCACCAAAAGTTTCATGATGTCCAACGTGCCAAGAGACCAGTGGCCCAGGTAGCCAAAATTATGCATTATATATGATACTGCCGAAGGTCAGTCAAGGCCGGTTTTCAGTGTCCACACCTTTTTGATTTTTCTATTTTCACGCCTGCGTACTGCATTCAAAATAATCAAATTTGCATGTGCATATTTTTAGTAATCAAACTGAAATCGCAGTGTAAGAAGTAATTAATCGAAACCTAATTTAACTTAAAAGAAAAATACTATGTAATATATAGGCCTACGTGTGTTGTTGGGGATATCTTCATTACTCAATACATAATTTGCTAACGTACAATTTTCTTTTAAATATAGTGTAATATGTTGTTACTTGTTGTAAAAAAATCGACATATATCGACCCATATGCTTGTGCACTTCTGAAGCCTTCATTTTCCCAAGCGTATAAAAGTCTCTATGCAAACGCGCCATAAGTACTAACCAAACGAGACGTTTGCAAGAAGAACACAACGCGTACAGGTAACTGACCACTGAAATCGCATAGGGTACTAAAACGAGTACCAAATGTTCTTATAAGACAAGTCAAATCTAAGGAATTTGAATGAATTCACTTGTCCAATTAGTTGAGCATTCAGTGCCTACTAGTTTACACCTTACAGGAGAGCAACCTTTAAAAGCCATAGACTTAGCCTTAATAACAGATATTTTCCAGACCGCACATCCTGATTATCTGCTGAAAATTCATACAGGGAGCAAATATCAGCGTTTTGACAAAATTACGTATGTTCACTGAAACTGTCACTGAACTTTAGTATTACTAGCCTCTGCTTCCACTCTTTTGAAATTTTATGAAGTGATGGCAGTACCATGCGGCCTTTATGGCAGTGAGACTTGGACACTGAGCGCAAAGACCCAAAGCTAGTGAAAGGAGATTTCTACGGTCAGTACTAGGGGTATCACGAAGGAACTAACTCGTGAAGGACTAGGGGTCCTTGGAAATAAGGAACTTACTTGGAATATATAATCTAAACGAAAGGATGAACCAATACAGACAGGATTGGACAGACCGTGTTGAAAGGATGAATAAGAACAGGATACCAATACAAATTTTGGTTTATAATCGGAAAGGACGATGGAATATTGGAAGACCAAAAAAAAATATTTTTGCCTTGAACATAACCATGATGATATTACTAGAGATACATCTAAACGATCTTTAATGTACTGGTTTCCCGTTGCCTTCTACATCCCAATGTCGTTGACTAGTAACTAGTTCATCCGCCTTCGGGGCCGATTTACCAACCCCAGGACAATGAGGTGCCCTACCGCTTACCAGTTCAACCGCCCTAAAATGATGATTTTACTTATTGCAGTCCGTACTACAGGGAAAATTACTTGAAAAGAGAGGAATTCAGCGACCGAGAATATCGTGGCTGAGAAATTTAAGGACCTGGTTTGGCATGAATACAACTGACTTATTCCGTGCAGGAGTACAGAAAGTTAAAATAGTCTGTATGATATCCAACATTCGAAACGGATAGGAACTACTAGAAGAAGAAGAAGAAAGAAAATATGGTCCGATCAAGGAGTGCGCAACGGATCGTGAGGTCCACAGCCTGATAAAGAAGAAGAAGACAAGAAATTTTCTTATATACATAATCATTATTAGCATCTGAAACCACTGATACGCTTTCTCCTGTGATTTTCCTTCAGAGAATGTCTTGCCCAGTTCATTCACTGTACGAAAGTATATCCGTACTGGGATCTTTCCATATTGTATTCGTAATCCAGATCATCCACCCTTATTGTACAGGACCGCCGAATCAGTCAGCTTACAAGTGGTTATTGCTACCGCCTATTTTATCGCTTAACAAAATGCTTTGCCCGCTTCGTTTTTTTTTTGTTTTTTTTTTTTTTGATTCCATAAATCTACTCTATTATTTTGTATATATTTATTTCGACTACTGTAATTCCTGTCATTCTTATCGCAGACTTTTCATGCTTCTCTGTGGAATCAAGAGTTTTTGTAAGAAGCGTTCATTTATTATTCACGTTTCTGAACACACATTTCCCCATTCTACTAAAATGTATTTATTAAAAACTTTTAGTTTCTAATTGATAATGAGTTCCGGTCGCAATACAAATGCAGATTTATGCAACGTCTCAAGATTTGTTTAATCTAATATTCATGCCTACAACATAAAATACAATGTAGTATAATTGCAATGATACTCTAATTGTAATATATAAGTTCTATTACTAATACAAGAATCTAACATTCTTAATACTAATTATTTCCAAAATCTTTCAAAATCCAGTCTTATTGTGTATAACTAATTATTGTTAATGACTAGCTGTTACACGCGGCTTCGCACGCGAATATTTGACTTTTAATAAGTATTTTAATTTAATTTTTATTGTCTATATCTATATTCTGTCAGCTCGTATAACAATTTTGTACTCATTAGTCAAATTCTCTCCAAAGCTGTTTTCAACACTTGTAGCCTACTATTTTAACTTGTACTAAATTATTTTGTTGGTGCAACAGCCTTTGGAGATTTAAAAGTACCTGTTTATAAAGCCTTTGGAGTTATTTATAAAGTATCTTTTACATCAAAAACCCTAAATTCTTTATTTTAAGTGTTACTGTGTTAGAAGAATTGTATAATATTATTACATGTTATGTTTTCCTCAACCACGGCTTTTATTTATTTCAGCAGTAAACGAAAAACCGAAAACCGTTGTCACCTAACCTTACAAATGAAAACAACACGTATTTTTGCTTTGCATTAAGTAATAGGACAATTTGCATAAATACCCTTCTTTTCCGCATCGTAATATATCGATAGAATCGCATATTATATAAAACATCAAAAATGTACTCCAGGAATGGATATGTGCAGTTCCGATGCCGCTAAATAGCTTTTGTTTATTTATTTGTTACTGTGGTAATTAATTCTGGTCTCCATGGTGATGTTGACATCTTTAGTAGTAGTATTTAATATATTCCATTACTTATTCATTGCATCATCATAAATACGTATAAACATAAATTGTATAATCGTTTTAAGACAATTACAAAATACATAGACGTATCTGTATACAGAATTACAAAATATATCGATACAATCGCATATTAAAAACATTAAAAACTGCAGGAATGGATAAAGGTACAGTTCCGATGCCGCTAAATATTTGTTTATATACTTGTTACTATGGTAATAATTCTGGTCTCCATGGTGTTTCTGACATCTTTATACGTTTCAACGGAAAGGCATAATTAAATGGGCCTAAATCGTATGAACGGCGCAAAATATCAAATTCCAAGTTAGACAGTATTTTTCGGCTTGTATCAAAGGATACCTGTGCAAAATTTGGTGGCAGTCGGTGTAACGGTGTGGATTTGTATTCAGTACACATAAATCCTCAGACTCTGAGTTTTATATATATATATATATATATATATATATATATATATATATATATATATATATGGATTATTCTCTATTATTGGCGGCTGTTAGTGCAGTAGTCAGTGGGGATACTAGAATGTTAAAATTTTGAATATAAATAAAACTTACCATAAACCACAATAAACGTGTAGACAGTGACAGGAGCTCAACCACAAACATTATTGTCAGAAACAACAGTTGTTTATAACACAAACACATAAGTAAAAAAATTAAAACACTTAACACAAGCAAGACACTAACAACTTAACTCCTACACACAATTTATTTTAAAGAAAGTCCATCTTTTTTCCTTTATTTGAGAAAATTTGTCAATAACTTTTGTATTAATATCCCTACTTTGACACATTTTCTTTTCAATGGCTATCACTGCTAAGGCATTTAGCCTGTCTTCACTCATTGTTGACCTAAGAAGGAATGTTTGTATTCTTTTTAGTGTAGAGTAGCACCCATCAGATTCTATAATGTTGTCATGGGTGTTGTTACCAAAACTCTTAACAGACTTACAGTGTCTGATTATGATTTCTTCTAGTTTTTCTGCAGCAAAAACAAAAACAAAGAAACAGCAGCTACTGCTAAACTGTAAAGCGTTGTTAGTTCAGATTTAAGTTTTAGTTTATCAATAAAATATAGGCTTTTATAATATTGTTTAGGAGCGATCGTGGCGTAATGGCTAGCCTGTGGCGCTGCTACGCTGTCGGCGCGGGCTCGATTCCCGCCGGGGCCATCTAATTTAGATACGACCATTCCCCCTCGCAAGGCGATGGCAAACCAGCGAGAGGTATCCTGCCTAGTATAAACCCTTCCCAACTATGCTGTTCGGATCCGGCGTTAAACTGTAGGTCCCATATACCTGTGAGAGACTCCTTAACACACGCACCACGGGTATATGCGGGGAGGGTACAAACCAGTCGAAAGAATGAAGGACCCAATAAAAATAATATTGTTTAACTAAGCGTCTGGAAAATTCTTTAAATAGCTACTGTACATGTTAAAGTTTTCTTATTCCAGGCTGTTTGGCCGTGGTCCAGTCCTATACACCTTAGCAGACGTTTTGGTGTGCCACTGACGGCCATTATCAGTGCCAATTAGGTTTCGTCGAAGGTACGGATGTCACACGTTAGTGACCACAGTACTGTGGCAATGGCTCAAAAATGCAAACTACTGTACATGTTACTATAAATCAGTTTTGAAGCTGTCAGATGGTTAGAGAAAGACAGCCTTTCTTTAGCTTGAACTGACACAATGTCGCACACTTCTTTTGCCATAATTCGTTTATTCGTTGGTTCACAAGTAGATTTCATTCTTTTTTTTCTTGGTTGCGGGTTTGCATTATCAATCGCATCGTCCATACTATGACTTAGACTGATCAACACTTAACAGAACACTAATAAGTTAAATTCTGCTTGCATTATTTATTATACAATCTGCTGTTCAAATTAACTGCGGTGCATTGCCCCAAGGGGCCTTACTTACGAGCCGTGTCTCATTATTAATTATACCTATACCTTTACTCAGAAATTTAATTACATTCACAGCAGTCAAGATTCTTACATTCGTGTGTATGAGTATACAAGCGTAATCCACATCGCTCATTGACAAATTTCATCCTTCTTCTTCTGCTACTTCTCTTCAAGGATTAGGTTACAAAACCTGTTCCGGCACCCTCTCATCCTCGAACGACCAATGGCTTTACAGTTCAGTGTCGCTTTCGGCAATCAATCCTCTGTCATCCTGTGCAGATGATCCCACCATTGTCTTCTGTAAATTGAAATAATTTCATTTATGTCCCTTACTTCGAGTTCTAATATGATATCTTCATCCCTTATTCTATCTTGCAATGTATAATTTAAAGTATTTTGAAGAAACTGCATTTCAGAACTCTGAATCTTTGCCGCGTTCCTTTTTTGTCATGACCCACGCCTCACTCGCATTAGTTAACGTGGATATTGCAATTGTCTTATAAAATTTAATTCTTGTGCTGTGTCTTGTTTTGTTTCCAAGATTTCTATGAATCGTGCTACAAATATTCCTAAATTTATTTATCTCCTCTCTCATATCATATTCAGATTCATAGCTTACTGCACAGCCGAAATATTTCAAACGGCTCACTTGTTCTAAAGTGCTGTTGTTTATAATTATCTTAGTCCTCACTGGATATGTACCTTACAAGGCAATGGTTTTGGTCTTTCTTACTGAAATTGTCAGCGAGTACTTTCTTGCCACTTATTGTGAAACATAGCTCTTTGTAAATCTTCCTCATTTTCTTGAATAAGAACTATGTCATCCACATATAGCAGGGAACCAATACAAATTGATTTGTTAAGCTGTATTCCCGAAGTAACTCTAGATTTCCATGCTCTCAACATGTCATCAATATATATATTAAACAAGATTGTGGAAACACAGTATCCCTGCCTAACACCATTATTTATTGGAATGCCACAAATTAATTGCTAGGGGATTAGGATGGTATTCTAATTTAGATATGTGTTTCCTGCAGAGGCGCATAATTTCTTCTCTTACAGTTGGAACTTTTAGGTCTGGGTGTATAGAATTATTGGAGACAAACCATGCAGCGTCGACTACTTACCTCAAAATTTTGGACTGAAAGCGGTGTATAATCTCAATATTACTCGTACCAGCAGTACCCCAAAGTTGAATACCGTAAATCCATACCGGTTTAAGAACCACTTTATATATTAAACGTTTTTGTTGACAAGAGTTAACCACGATTTTCTCCTGATCAGCCAGTAGATTTTTCTGACCTTCAAGTTAAGTTCAGTCTTCTTAGAGGTTCTGCATGTGTGAATATGATCTCAATATTCTCTACATAAAGTAACTCATTTCTTATTACTCGATGATTTAAACGAATTTCTCAAAACCGTGTATTTCTTAATCGTATGTATGACTCGCATTGATAATATTATGTATCAAATGCAATAGTAATTTAATAATTTCTACTGAAACGGCCACACAAAACACAAACCTTTACAAATGGAATAACTTACGCAAGTCCACGCAAATGTATTCTTGAATATTATACACAATTATATGGACTATACTGTACGTGACAAGAGGTGAGAAATATAAATTATTAATGTGTAAAAACAGACAAATTTACAAAATTATAAAATATTTTTATTTGCAAGTTTAAATAACTTATTTACTTTCTTATTTTTTTTGAACAATTAAAAAAATTTTGTACAATAAACCAGTAGATGGCGTATCACAATGCAGGTGAGAAACCCAGCTGAGATCTCGACAGCTCTGGTCTGTCATCACAGCAGTAAGAGTCTACCAGTTGTTGTGGTCGGGTACGTATTGACCTTCGTTGTGTGCGTCGTAATGACCAGCATAATGACCGGCATAATGATCGGCATAATGAGCACCAGCGTAATGAGCTCCGGAGTAGGCACCACCGTGAGTGGCTTGAGCGACCAGACCGAGGTGAGCGGCCTTAGCGGCGGCTACTTCGGGAGTGTCGGCCAAGTAACCGGAGGGGGTGACGACGGGAGCGGCGTAATGTCCGTGGTAGGCACCGGCGCCGGCGTATCCAGCAGCGTAATGACCAGCGGCAGCACCAGAGGCTTTGGCGACTTCGGCGAAGTGAGCGGCCTTAGCGGCGGCGACTTCGGGGGTGTCGGCGAGGTATCCGGAGTGAGCGACTGCAGGAGCACCGTAGTAGGCACCAGCAGCGTATCCGTAAGGAGCAGCATGGGCGGCACCTCCAGCCTTGGCGACTTGGGCAAAGTGAGCGGCTTTAGCGGCGGCAACCTCGGGAGTATCAGCGAGGAAACCTGAGGGAGTGACTACTGGTGCACCGTGATATCCAGGTGCTACCCATCCGCCGAGAGCGGACTGAGCGAAGCATGCGACGGCCAACACAACCTGTAGCAAGAAAATATAATACGAATTATGTACGTGAAGAAGCTGTCGTCTAGTATTGAATTAATAGGCATTATAATATTTTAATAGGCATTATACGATTTTTTAATAGGCATTATAAAATTTGTATTAGGTATTATACGATTATTTTTCTAAATTAGTCTGACGTTAATAAAAAAAGTATGCATTTGTTTTCTCTCTTGTGGACGCAAGAGTTATACTAATATGTATATCTCTTGTGGACGCACATTTATGTTTGCTTGTATCATGCGTTAGTAATGAAAATGAAATCTCGTAAAATCTTGTTCATGCAGTATAATATTTATTTAATTCCGTAATCGGCATTCTAAATGTTTTCTTGCACAAAAATTACATGCCAAATTAGAAATTTATCTATCCCACTTTAGTTTTACTCATTTAATTTTTTTTTGTCTAAAAAGTATTACACGAATAGGTTGATGTCACAACATATTATACTCAGTGTGAACACTGCCTGTTACTTAAACTGATCACAAATTAATTCACTACAGACTAAATTTACTAAATATTATTGATTCTAATATGTATTTAATAATATTCTAATGTATCTATATGTCTTCAGAGTATGTAATTTTTTTTTGTTTTATTGTTGCTTTCGTGTTGTGACTTTTACAAACACAATTATAGATTGACATTTTCTTACTAGAAGATTGAAAAATGTGGAAGGTGAATTTATTTGCGGTTCAGTAGTAATATTAACTCTATATAACACTACTAACTTGGATCACAAATTGTTATTAATAACCATAATAAATTTTTACCTTATGGCCTAAACTAGTGGAAACGGAGACTAAACTAGTTTAGGCCATAAGGTAAAAATCGATTACGTTTATTAATAATAATTTGTGATCCAAGTCAGTAGTGTTATATAGAGTTAATTAGTAACTACGGACACGTCATGGACAACAAAATCCAGAAATTCAATAATAATAATTTTTCCACCCTTAAACATCTCAGTTGTAGATTCATAAATTCCTAGCACCGAAATACTCTTAAATAATGAATAGCGTTATATATTGTCCAACAATACCGTCTTCACGGTATCTATTATCAACAATTCATTACTCTACAATAAAAAAGTTTAAAAAGTTTAAGGTCGAAGACCCCCTAAAATCTCTCTCTCTCTCTCTCTCTCTCTCTCTCTCTCTCTCTCTCTCTCTCTCTCTCTCTCTCTCTCTCTCTCTCTCTCTCTCTCTCTCTCTCTCTCTCTCTGTCCATTTACTGCCTCTATCACCCAGCCTTCCTCGATATACAGAAATGAATAATTGGAGACAATTTTCCCCTTCTTACAAAAGTAATTTTGTTTGTTACAAGATTTAACTATACACCGAAAAATCAAGGAAGTTCAATTTTGTAAAACGGAATTGCAAATGATGTTCCGCATCATTCTGCTTTACAAAAGTTATGCTATCGACAATCTAAAATTTAGGATGAAATTCTGTCCTTCCGAAATGCGTCTACATAGCCATGTCTATGCAGTAAATAAATTCTATTGATGACAGATAATTTATTCTACGGCACGAATACGGCGTACATGCATTTATTGCAATGTTTATTGCTAATAAACACTCAAACCGTATTTCTATGCTGACAAAACTTAAACAATGTAATCCCTTCCTACGCACTATTAAACAGGTAAAAATTAAATATTAAGTTGTCATAAAAGGTGCATGTATCACGGTTGTACCAAAAATTTTGATCAAATGAATAAAACATTACTTTACAATATAGAATCACAAACTTTTAGACCTATAATAGACACTTTACATTGATATTCAGCATCAAATAAATGACTTACTCGTTCAACTGCAAACAACATATTTTTCACTTAATGACTCTAAAGCACTTTTAAATCTTTTTAGTAATTTGTTAAGTAAATCAAAATGTTTTATTCAAGTTCAGTACAAACTAGATTTGGTCACAAGACTATTCTCAGTATTATGATGTGAAACTTTTCCACATAAGTGAAAAAGATGTTTGGTTATGAACGTACGGCAGAATACTTATAAATCACTAAAAAACTCTTTAGTGTAAAACAGGAGGAAACTTAAATAATTCGTTTGCTTTTGTATCGAATTCAATTTCAAACGTATTATGTTAGAAAAATAACAGCAGGCAATAGAGTAGTTAAAGGTCGTCAGACAAGTTACTATAGATTTCTTTCTATACATTTCCAGCCGCATATATTTAAATGACTGTAAAAGATACAAAACGAAACACACACACACACACACACACACACACACCACACATACACATACACATACACATACACACATACTCTTATGTGTTAAATTTTTCACATGCATCAACTGAAAAGACGAAATTTACAGTGTAACTATAGTAAGAGTTAAACTGATTGTAAGCAGATACAACTTAACAGATATAAACTGATTGTATGTAACTTGTGGCTTCGCACATGCCAAAAACTACCTTACGAATAATCCTCAGGGTAGTTACGTTATCATAGCACTAAGTAGGACAATTTTGAACATTATTCTGTACAAAACAACAATTTTCTTTGAAACTTTCTTTAGCTTTTACCTCCCAACCCAGACATTACGTGTAAAATCTTGTTTCTCTCTAGCCCTATCACGGTTGTACCAAAAATTTTGATCAAATGAATAAAACATTACTTTACAATATAGAATCACAAACTTTTAGACCTATAATAGACACTTTACATTGATATTCAGCATCAAATAAATGACTTACTCGTTCTACTGCAAACAACATATTTTTCACTTAATGACTCTAAAGCACTTTTAAATCTTTTTAGTAATTTGTTAAGTAAATCAAAATGTTTTATTCAAGTTCAGTACAAACTATATTTGGTCACAAGACTATTCTCAGTATTATGATGTGAAACTTTTCCACATAAGTGAAAAAGATGTTTGGTTATGAACGTACGGCAGAATACTTATAAATCATTAAAAAACTCTTTAGTGTAAAACAGGAGGAAACTTAAATAATTCGTTTGCTTTTGTATCGAATTCAATTTCAAACGTATTATGTTAGAAAAATAACAGCAGGCAATAGAGTAGTTAAAGGTCGTCAGACAAGTTACTATAGATTTCTTTCTATACATTTCCAGCCGCATATATTTAAATGACTGTAAAAGATACAAAACGAAACACACACACACACACACACACACACACACATACACATACACATACACACATACTCTTATGTGTTAAATTTTTCACATGCATCAACTGAAAAGACGAAATTTACAGTGTAACTATAGTAAGAGTTAAACTGATTGTAAGCAGATACAACTTAACAGATATAAACTGATTGTATGTAACTTGTGGCTTCGCACATGCCAAAAACTACCTTACGAATAATCCTCAGGGTAGTTACGTTATCATAGCACTAAGTAGGACAATTTTGAACATTATTCTGTACAAAACAACAATTTTCTTTGAAACTTTCTTTAGCTTTTACCTCCCAACCCAGACATTACGTGTAAAATCTTGTTTCTCTCTAGCCCTTTCTTTTTGAGGTTTTTTCACTTTTCTCTCTCCTCTCTACCAAACTATCTTTGTAATTATGTGTACAAACAAATTTTAGTGAAGTTCCAGACAATCTATGGAACAATCAACCGCATTTTTAGGAATAAAGTGCGCCGAGATACAAAATTAATGTTTTGCAAAGTTATGGTAGTCCCTGTACTGGCTATTGTAGGAATTACGATATTTATGTTAAATTAGGTAAGTTTCAGACGGTCTGTAGTACAATCAATCGTATTTTTGGAAACAAAGTGCGTCGATATACAAAATTAAAGTTGTACAAGGTTATGATAGTCTTTGTACTGTCCTATGGGTGTGAATTATGAACAACAACCAAAAAACAAGATAGTAAAATACAGGCCTCAGAAATGGCATTCTTAAGAGGAGTTAAAAGATATTGTAAACTTGGCCGTGTAAGATATGAGTCCATAAGAGAAATAGTTATAAGTTTTGAAACTGAACGGAGAATCCAAAGAGTACAAACAACGATGAAAAGAACAATTAGAAACAAGTCAGATACCAGACTGGCCAAACAATACTAGAAATACAAACCACACAAGTGTGTGGGTAGACCCTGGAAGAGAATGCTGGAGAATTTTTGAAGGTAGAACAGGCAGCACCTTCAATATACCGTGCTGTGAAGACGATGATGATGAAAAAGATGTATTTTAATAATCTGTGGTAAGTATGGAAGAGAAAGAGCGCGCGCAAGCAGGTGCTTCGAGTAACCAATAAAGAGTACTGTTTCCTATTGCAGTGAACGGTTTGATTCCTTACGGTATTAATGAAGTCGGTAGAAGCAACTTCCACAATACAAATCACTCTCTCTTCCTCTCTCTCTCTCTCTCTCTCTCTCTCTCTCTCTCTCTCTCTCTCTCTCTCTCTCTCTCTCTCTCTCTCTCTCTCTCACTCTTCCTCTTTCGTTCATGCATGAAGTAAAATAATTCGAATTCTCTTATAAACTCTTATGCATACAAACTCAAATCTCACAAATCTCTTTTGTGAGATGATTAATTTAGATTTAATAAATATATCTGTCCAGTTACAGGCTAAAAATGACCCACTTTTTAGTCCATCGATCTGACAATCTGTCTGACTGTCTTTCTGTCTATCACTCAAACTCTGTATCTGCCTATAATTGCCTTCTTTGAATAACATGCTCGTACTAGTACTAATATTTTAGTATAATGCCTGCGTTGTATGTCTGTAAGGTAGTCGTGTCTGTACGTCTGTAACAGTACATCGTGTGTTGTGTTTTGTGTGTGTGTGTGTGTGTGTGTGTGTGTGTGTGTGTCGTACGGTTTGTAACTGTAAATATGCGTGTTTTTGTATTCACATATGTAGGCCACATACTCTTGTATGTGGTGAGGTGTAAGATATGTAGGTATAACCGTTGAAAAGCTCACCAAGAATTTCATGATGATTTCTTGAAGTCAAGCGTACCACGAGACCAGTGGATCAGCTTTGGCAAAACGTTGCCTTATATATGAAATTAGTGAAGGCCAGAGACAATGCCGGCCGTTTTAGTAGTGTCCACACCCTCTCGCTTCTTGTAAGCCGGTATCATTCGTACTTGGGCACTGCACGCACGGGAAGGTCAAGTTTACGTGTCCGTTTCCACAGTATATGCCTACGTCACTGTACAACAGGTCATGAATCAAAAACCAATCTGATACAAAAGAAACTGTTACAATACGCGTACACATTCGCACATAAAGCCAATATCCTGGTGCGTTAAACATAACATTATCTAAAACTTGTGTGTCTACAAGCGCATTATTTTCATCCAAATATATAAGTACCCAGAGTGCACGTTCCTTTAAATTGTGTAATATTTTATGAAAGTGTTTAAAAAACGTATCATACACAGAGGCGTATTACGGGGGGGGGGGTCGAACGGTACCGGATCCCCCCCAGAGTGTCATAAAAGTTGATGAATTTTGGCTTTTAGGCTTTTTTATTATTTTTCAGCTAGTAACGCTTCCTTAAATGTACAAGAAGGTTTATTACACAGCATTTGCGTATACGTTTGAAATATAGGAAAAGAAATTCAGCTAGTATCTTCTAAACAAGTGTCTTATAATACAAGCAACGACGTTGTGAATAAGTTCAACCTAATGTGCGGGACCATCAGGCTAACTCTTAAGTCAGCAAGTAAAGAAACACGCCTAAAATTCTACACGGTGATAGCCCTTCCACGCTTCTTTATGATTCTGAGAATTGGAGTTTAACGAAAGACCAGGCCAGTCGCATCCAAGCGGCCATGATCATAGAAGAAACACAGACATACGACAGGAACTGACTATTATGAGTACACTCGACAGGCTTACACAGTATCGGCTGAATTGGTGGGAACATATTGGCCGAATGGATGACTGCCGTATTACCAAACAACCATGGAACTACAAGCTGAAGGGACGGACAGGTGTGGGACGTCCGAGGAAGCGTTGGAGGACCATCTCTAATCTTTGTCTGTTTGAGACCGGAACAAACCATCTTTGGTTTGATCCTTGCAGATGATGATGATGATTATATTCTAAACAATGTTTAAGTAACACGTATTTTTATTGTTTACTTTAATCGGAGTGATTTTAGAATGTCCAAACATGTTTTTCAGCCACTTTAAAGATAGTGACGTTTATTAGTCTTAACTTGTTTTTTCTTTTGTATGCAGTCGACTCGAAAGGACCCTGAACCCCTCCCCAGAACAAATTCTAGATACGCCACTGACCATACGTTTCCCAACCTGCCGGTTTGTGTATTTCTCCTACCTTCACTTTTATCAGCCTGCGATAATACAGAGTACGAGAACTCGTCATGAATATTTACCATACGAGAGATTTGTGAGGCACATACACAACCAATATTGATCACTGAATGCTAGTTTACACCACACACACATTCTAGCGTAGATTCCTTCGATATTCCCATGATATTTGTTTTTATTCTTCAAACGTATTTCTTATTCCTTGCGTACGTTTCATACGATAATCAGACACTTACTAAATAATCAGACACATCAGTTCTTCCGACGTATACTAAATAATATGCACGACAGAGCGGCTCCTCGCCTCAGCCTTTTTTTTAAGACAACCGACACGTCTTCTAACTTAGATGTTAGAGTTGACACAACTTAGATGATTTCGTCTTCCAATCATGTTTTGCAAACCAACATTATTTAGTTGTACACACCAAATACTTTGGTCCAGATTGTAACATGTTGTAATCTCTGTTGAAGCAGAATCCTTCTGTGAAATGTGTACAACGGTACCCAGACACTTACCCGAATCCACTTTCCCGAATGTGCATTTTCCGAATGACGAGATACCCGATATCATTTTGTCTGCATACCTTTTCCGGAAACCATTCACCCGAACGTCGTTTTTCTCAAATAAAAATGCATTCGATTAATATAAACTTTTTATATAAACCTTTAATTTGTTTAAAAAAATTTAAAGCAAACAGGAATCAAAAAATACATAACTACAAATTTATAAGAAATTTATTAAGAAATTTGTGTTAATCACAAACAGAATTATCACTGTTGCACACCACTAGAAATAATAAGTTATTTCCAATCTCACGATGAGCTGTGAAGTTTGAAAGCGCTAATAGGAATAATTTTTCTATAGTGGTGTGCAACAATGATAATTCTGCTTACAAATGTATGAATTGTTATAACCTTTTGGTGCAGAAAATTATTGTCACATCTTTCATGTTTATAATTTTCGTAACATTCACTTATGGTTTTCAGTGGGTCGTAATTGGTAAACCTCACCGAGATCTACAGTCTACCTTACCAGAGTTTCGAAAAGAACAGGCTGACACTGAGATCAGTTATTTGACGAGACTAGACATAGTTATGAATGACGAAATAAGAAGGCAGTGTGATTGGGTGAAGTAGATATCACAGAAACTACTCGTACAAAATTCACCTGTATAAAATGGTCGAAATAAGATGGCCCAAAAAAAATATGGAAGTGGACTGATTGAAGAAGAATAAAATGGGTAGATCATTCCTTTCCAGCAGAAATGACATAGAAGATTCTATGATCTTCTCCAAAATACGGACTTCGACGTCACATGACGGAGGATGGTGGGGTGGCACCACAGACTCACCACGTGACAGATGTAAAAGAGCCTGAATAATAAAGAAATGTTTGGATAAACATTTGGCTATAACGAAATGTATGAGAAATTATTACATTATTACAAATTTATAATCCCTCCAGATTATGCTATAAAAATATTCAAAACACATTGAGTATCTCGTAACAACATTTGTAAAATTCTACTGTCAAGTGGTTGCTGTCATAAGCGGACTACCTTGACTTATGTTATAACCTACGTCGATGGCATAATAATAATATCCATCATCATCATCATCATCATCATCATCATCATCATCATCATCATTATTATTATTATTATTTGTATTATTGCACCCAAAGGCCAGTAGAAGATGAGGATCAAATAGAGGGGCCCGATAAGGGCGCAATAGGCTCCATCCTGAAGTAACACGCTAAGTGGTTTTAGGATGGATATGAATGCCTGAATTAGAGGTGGGTTTTTAGTGGGTGAGAATCGCACACCATATGAAGCACTGCCTTCTCTGAAGGTGCATAAAGCATTTTCCCCGTCTATAAAAAAATATTATTACACGGCCTGGATCTACCCATGGAAAATACCGAATTAGTACTGCTCACACAGATTCGGATCCCCACAATCATACCGGTACAAGTGGGAGCTGAGGCTATGTTTATAAAGAAGGCAGTTAAATAGCTAGCGGCGAGGCTAGATTGAAAGCTCTCTTATTGGGAGCAATTAAGTATGCAGCTGATAAGGCGGCTCACATCACGACAAAGTTCAGCAGGCTAATGCCCAATGTAGGAGGTAGCACTGCAAGCAAGAGGCGATTACTTATGGCGGTCACGGAATCCATACTTCTGTACGGTTGCGAAATGTGGCCTGATGCACTAAAGCGGTGAAATACAGAAAACGTATGACATCGGTGCAGAGAAGAGGAGCCCTCAGAGTAGCATCCTCTTACCGGAGAGTGCCAGAGCCAGTAGTCCTGGTGATAGCATAGACCTGTTGGCTCTAGAGCGGAAGCATTTATTCGAAAGAAGAGAGGAAATTTGAAGGGATGCAATAAAGCATGAAGCCAGGGAACTCACTCTCCGGGACTGGCAAGATCGTTGGGATAGAGAGGATAGAGGAAGGTGGAACGCAAGGCTCATATCAAAGGTGAAGGAATGGATCGACCACCAACACGGTGAAATTAACTACCATCTAACACAGATTCTCAGTGGTCATAGCAATTCAAATGCCTACCTTTATAAAATGCTATGCGTGGAAAGTCCAGCATGCCAGTACAAGGTAACTCTCCCATGAAGATGCCTTGCACACTTTTTTCAATTGCTGCAGATTTACAAGAGAGAGGATGGTACTGGAGATGGATCTCGGGGAATTCACGCCCGAGAGCGTAGTTGAGCTTATGCTTCGTGGTAATGAGGAATGAGACCGCATCAATGCATTTATTCAGTGGGTCCTACTAGAAAAGAAAAGACAGGCCCAACTTGCACCCAACGGACAGTAGAAGGTGAGGAACATCTACAAGGAGCATGATAAGGGCGCAACAGGCTCCATCCTGAAGTAATACTCTAAGTGGTTCTAGGATGGATATGAATGGCTGAATTAGAGGTGAGTTTTTTAGTGGGTGAGAGTCCTACACACCAGAGGGAGCACGGCCTCCTCTGACGGTGCATAAAGCATTTTTCCCCTTCTATAAAAAAATTATTATTATGTATTATTATTTTTTTATTATTATTATTATTATTAGTTCACGGCTACTGTAATTTTCTAAAATCAAATCTATCGTCTCTTATTTGGCACAGAACATAATGACACAAGACCGAGAGTCTTTGTGCATTAGAGTCGTAAAGAGATCTAGTAAATAATGTAAGTATACCTTGATGTCACACGGGACAGTCGTCTCAGATTCAATACAGCTAAAAATTTCTGGTGCATTTGTATCAGGATCAAAACAAAATAAGAAAATAGTTGGATTTATTTAGAAAATAATCTAAATGCAACTGAACATTTATTTATAGCTTTACGACTTGTTATTTGCTGTACGGTGTTGAACAGTTACGTAAGTTTTGTTTCACACTGAACTCAGACCATTAAAAATACAATTGAAACAGATGTTTAAATAAGTTATAAAACTATTTCAAACAAAAATAGTATGATAATTTAATTGTACTTAGAAAAATGTATGGATCCATTAGGGAAGGTGGAGAGTGGAGAATAATGTACAACAGAGATTTATGTAAGTTATATAGTTCGCCTGATATTGTGACATCAATTAGGATAGCTAGGCTGATATGGGCATAGCATGAATGAGGAGGATTTTCTTAAGAGGATTATGAAATGCACACCAAAAGGAAAAAGAGGCCGTGGAAGACCTAGGCTAAGATGAATTGACGGAATCCTAGAAGATGTGTCAAAGTGCGTACTTGGAGTGAAGAATTGGTGGACATTGGGTAAGGATAGGTAAGTCTAGAGGAATAACCTGAGGGAAGCTGAGGTCCACGGTGGGCTGTGGAGATATTGATGATGATGAATTCAATTGTAAGCTCAAACTTCCATTTCAACAAAACTATGTACTAGCTCGTATATTAAAAGAAAGTCGTTTTCAATTATCTTTTGGTTCACAAGGACCCCCCCCCCCCAACAAAAAGAAAACGGTGGATTGAGTGTATATGATTTCGTTTGTCGTGAGACAACGTAGGCTAACTATGTTATAAATGTGAAAAAATAACACAGTGTTTCTTCCTGAATCATATACCCTATGTAGTATCTATATGTCACCAGACAAGTATCTAACCTGAAAAATTACCTAAGTTTGCTTACAGTAACACACAAGAACGTTGTGATAATGAATGCGACAAACATATATATTTATATCGTTGACTATATAGTTGATATAAGCTCTAACGTGTTGACTAAAACGCATTATATTACTCTGTTAAAAACATGTTTACTGTTGTGGCAGAAGCGATCTTATTTTATTTGAAAATTATATTTCTGATTATTAAAGAATTCGGCATTCAAGGTGGACCGTCCAAAGCCCCACCTTTGCCTCCGGCATAATACTAATAACTCTCATCTCATTGGTGATCAACCCGTGTTGTGTGTATTCGTAATTCTATAACTAAAACACAACGTAAACCAGTTTTTACAGGTTTATTTTAAACCGTTAGCGCTATTTTCCGCTAACGTCTAGATAGGATGTCCACAAGAGTTTAGATTTCTGCCAGATTGGTTAACTTTTTATCTCATCAACCACACGACCTACCTTCAGGTGAGAATATCAATTATATTATTCCTTCAATATACGTCCTTGACGTTTTTTTTATTTTCTTATGATAATGGTTGTGTCTTTTAATGTCATATTTTAAGTAAAACATAAAAACTAGTTAATTGATGACTCGGTGGGAACTTGCTGAAACATATTAATACAAAGGTTTTTAAATATATATAAACACTTGGTACGTTTCACAGTTTTTATTTAATTCTGACAGCTGTCTCAAGTTATATATTTATATATAAATATAGGAATGTTAATTATCGACCGTATAATATAATATATTATATATATATTTTTTTTCAATGCTACTATATAAAAAGTACTATAAAAAGTAACAAAAATTAATAAAACAAAAATGAACAAACTGAATTTTTATATTTTGCATTCAGATAATATTTAGTTTTTACAGACACTTGACCTCCCTTAGCTTCTCCAACTCCCCCACCCATCAACACATCCCACACATGTCCGGACACACGCCTTAAACATATGTTCAGCACCCTAACACCCTTTGTTTAGTTGAAAATTATATTTCTGATTAGTAAAGAATTCGGCATTCAAGGTGGACCGTCCAAAGCCCCACCTTTGCCTCCGGCAAAATAATAATAACTTACATCTCAGCGTGGTTTCATTGGTGATTATCACTGATCTCTTTGACAACAGCTTGATAATCTGAAACAGCTGTCAGAGTTAAATAAAAATTGTGAAATTTACCAAGTGTTTATATATTGTTACAACATCACAGAACGATCTACGTGTTTGTCGAATGTACCAGATGAATCTCACTCTAATGTGTGTGCCATACGTAATTGTCAACGCATCCGCGAGGAGTTTTCTCGAAGTCGCCAGCCAAGCGGACTGTGTCAAGGCAGTAGTTAATTACGTAGTTCACACGGACGCTAAGACGGATTAGGAACGTTCTGGTCTGTGAGCGCAGGTATAAATACATGGCGGCAGGGGCCTTAGTTTTTCAGTATAGCTGCGATATATTTACTGTGCGGTTCGAGTTCTCTTCGGGCGATATTGCTGTGTGCGTTCAAGTGGTTATTAGTTAAGTGTTGTG
Source organism: Magicicada septendecula (assembly GCA_034769895.1). Lineage (NCBI taxonomy): Eukaryota > Metazoa > Arthropoda > Insecta > Hemiptera > Cicadidae > Magicicada > Magicicada septendecula. The sequence continues at coordinate 42,439,020 of CM068373.1, read as the reverse complement.
TTTTATAATCGGACGGTATATTGTAATACAATTGTGTTTTAATATTAGTTGACATTTATTTGCGTGTGAACAATTTTTATTTGATTTGTTATAAGAGACTGTGTTGTTAATTACGAACTGTTAACTGTGAAAATTAAAGCGGGTGATTAGTGACTTAATTGGTGTCTTGTACTTATTTTGTTTCCACTATACCTACGACGATCGAGTAGACCGTCGTAGCAGTGGTGTCAGTGGTGTCAGAAGTGGGATAGAACGGTTAATAGTGGAAACAGTGGACAGTTTGTACAAGACGAGGTAATTCGTAATTAACCGGTAAACATGGATGCCAGTCAGATGATGGAAGCTTTCCAAACGCTGCTGCGGCAGACACAGGAAGAAGCAGAAAGACGACAAAAAGAAGAACGAAGACAAGAAAGAGAAGAAGCAGAAAAGCGACAGGATGAGAAACGAAGACAGGAGGCGGAAGAGACAAAAGAAGAAACCCGACAGGAAAGAGAAGAACGCAAGCTGGAAACAGAGGAACGGAGGCGTGAAACAGAAGACATCAAAGCATTAATACAGGGGCAGAAACAGATGCAAGAACATAGTACCGCAGAATTGGGTCTCCTACGAAGTGAGCTTAATAAACAAGTTACTAAAATATCGGAGGTACAAGAATCAATGACATTAAAAATAGCTGAATTAGAAAAATGTGTCTCGAGTGTTGAAGAATCGATGTCTACCAAAAAATCTGACGTAGGAGAATCCATGTCAAATAAAATAGCTGAAGTAGAAAAATCTGTCTTGATTGTTGAAGAAACTATGTCAACAAAAGTATCTGCAGTAGAAAACTCAATGGCAAACATAAGAGAACAAATTAAAAGTGAAGTTGAGCAGTGCTTGAAAATGCAGTCAAACCAACTTTGTGAGCAAACTGTACCAATGATAAAAACAGAAAAAGACGCAGAAAATAAGTCAACAGAGAAAGTAACTTTACCTGCAGTAGGGACAGTTCATGTCAAAACTCCAACCTTTGACGAAAGCAGTCACTGGGCAACGTACCTCCGCCAATTTGAAGCTGCTGCATGCGCAAATAATTGGACAGGAAAAGACAAGGCTGTTTCACTCGTTCTTGCATTAAAAGGACCTGCGGCAGAATTAATACAGAAAGTGCCACCTGACAGCCAAAACACCTATGCCGAATTGATAAAAGCTCTAGAATTACGGTATGGTGATAAACATTTGCGAGATGTGTACTGCACCCAGTTGAGAGCAAGGCGACAGATTGGGGAGGGTCTTTAAGAGTTTGAAGCAAATAGCGACAGATTGATTAGATTGGCTTATCCTGAAGCACCAGAAAATTTTCGAATAAGGTTTGCGATGCAGACATTTATTGATGGCATCGGAGATTGTGAACTTCAGCAAGTGTTACGAATGGCAAGGCACCGAAATAGCTCAGAAGCTCTTGTTCACGCCCTAGAGTTTGAAGCTGCCAAGTCAGCGTCCCGCTACATTAATGGGTTTGTGCCATCACATTGCAGTCAGAAGATCCCTGCATCACATTGCCGTTACGATAGGTGCAGAAAAACAATGTTGTCGGACAAACAATTCTAAAGTTCAAGATAGTGGCAACGATTTGAAAAAGACAGAAGACCGAAATGTTACAACTGTGGAAAACGTGGCCATCTACAGGTAGACTGTTGAGAGAAGAAGATAGCGAGAGAAGAGAGTGATCGCACCAATTGGAGAAGTAAAGCCCCAGAACGGCACACAGTTTCCACGCTACAAGTGGAAACTTGATTGTTAATGGATTTTCGGAAGGTAAATGTGAACTGTAAATGACACGGGCGCAACTGTGTCCATTGTGCGCCCGCCCTGACTTAGTCAGCAACCGACGGCCTCAAATTAGCTCTTGTACAATACAGGCTGTGACTGGAAGTCCCGTCAATGTGCTAGGAAAGGTAGACGTACGTGTACGCCTGGGTCTTCTCGAGTTTAGCAACCAAATGCTCGTTGCAGACATTGTCGATGAAGTGATTCTTGGCACGGACATTATGAGTGCCTACGGATTCGTTGTGGACTTAAGAGAGAATGACCTGAAGGTTGGCCAAGAGAAGATAAAGCTTTGCATGGCTAAAATGATAGGATCTACCAACCATTCGATTAAGCAAGTGGCATTGGCCGAAGAAAAAGTCAACAGGTCTGGTCAAGAGGAACCCTCCCTATTGCAAGCGGAAATGGAGGAAGAACTAGCAGAGGAAGTACAAATAAGTGTAACGACAAAATAAGTGATTCGAAACCCAACTATGGGTATCGAGACAAAACTCTTGCTTGTTCCTGTGCTGATAGAAGCGCCCGAGGGATAAGTGGCAGAAGATGAGGTTACGCCACTGGTGGTTATATCATCAGTACACGACACAACCGGCATGACTCCATCTAAACTAGTGGCTGAGCGGAAGACTCGCATTCCTGGGAACTTGATGTTCGGAGCACACGAGGCTGAATTCGAAGAACTGGAGAATTATTTTTCGCAAGGACGTCCACCTAGATCGCCTGGTCGAGTATTACTTCAGAGACGGTTTGCCAGTTCGGGACGAACAGGCTTAAGGAGGGGGAGATGTTACGAAATTACAGAACTATCTACGGAACAATCTACGTGTTTGTCGAATGTACCTGATGAATCTCGCTCTGATGTGTGTGGCATACGTGACTGTCAACGCATACGCGAGAGTTTTCTCGAAGTCGCCAGCCGCGCGGACTGTGTCAAGGCCGTAGTTAATTACGTAGTTCACACGGGCGCTAAGACACAATTAGGAACGTTCTGGTCTGTGAGCGCAGGTATAAATACATGGCGGCAGCGGCCTTAGTTTTTCAGTATAGCTGCGATATATTTACTGTGCGGTTCGAGTTATTTTCGGGCGATATTACTGTGTGCGTTCAAGTGGTTATTAGTTAAGTGTTGTGTTTTATAATCGGACGGTATATTGTAATACAATTGTGTTTTAATGTTAGTTGACATTTATTTGCGTGTGAACAATTTTTATTTGATTTGTTATAAGAGACTGTGTTGTTAATTGCGAACTGTTAACTGTGAAAATTAAAGCGGGTGATCAGTGACTTAATTAGTGTCAAAAAAGACATGTATTTCAATAATATATTTGTACATGTCAGAGAAATCTGTGATACTGGTATCTTACGTTGTCACAGCCTGCGTTCTCTGGTACTCTTGAAGCTGTATAGGCCATATTCAGTGCTATACTATTGAAAGTTTCACTGGAAAGGTGTTCACCAGTTCCAATAGTAGCCTACTGTGGTAAAGACTTGGTGAACACCTACCAGTGAAACTTCAATCGTATAAGGCTGAAGATGGGGTCCAATGGTCGGGCCTAAACGTCCGTTGTAATTAACAGCGTTAGACCACACAAGCGTTCACGCAAAGATATAACTCGTGGGCAGCCGCAAATCTGGCATGGTGGGGAGCTCAGCTGATTGTGGTACGAATTCTAACGAAGACGTCCGAACATTTTACCGCGCCTATTATAGCCTAAAGTACTGAGTGAAAGCACTGTATCATCAGCTGCATAAAAGTAAGAAAATAAGTGTACAGCATATTAACACAAAATAAGTGATATTCAAACGTAGGTAGACTTTCTAAATTTCTATAGGTAAAAAACGGATCTTGAGTGTTTTACGGCAGCCAATACAATTCCGTATTTTTACTTCTTTAACTTCTTTAAGGCGAAGCAATCCTTACAAAAATATGCACAATAAAATATATATTAGAACTGCCTACTGAGATTTATTTATTACAAACAGTGTTTATAAAAAAACATTATTGTGATCATCCAAAAAATCGATTTTGAAATTGCAGTAGAAACAATTGTTTTGAGGATATTTATTTGATGTATTGATACTATAGTTTTGTTTTAGCACATGTAAGCAAACATATGTATGCAAATGTGTAGGAAACGTGCGCTCGCCTCTCTCTCCCTCACCCCTCTCACTTTCTCTCTCTCTCTCTCTCTCTCTCTCTCTCTCTCTCGCACTAACGCACACACACACACGCACACACACACTTGCATACGAGCGCGAGCACTATAATAAATGTAATTTAGTTAGTGGCTTAGCAGTATAGTAAAATTAGTCAATTAAACATAAAATGTAATATAAAAATAAAAAACATAAAAGCATATTTATAATCAATGGACACGTCATGGACAACAAAATTCAGAAATTAAAATTACATTAAGGTACTACACCAAAATTGAAATTTTTATTATATATTTAATATAATAAATATTAAAATATTATTACGTTAAGGTAATATTTATTATTAAGAAAAATCGTTACAAGAAATAGTTTATAGTCTACTAGCAACACTCGTGTGCTTGGCTGCACGTGCCAACCAAATAAATTCCTTTCAAAGCCAATATCTCGAAAACGAAAAAGCGGATTTTATTGAAACAAAAACCAAAATAAAATTTGGAATTTTCTCTAAATTTCACTAGGTGACACCATATAGCTATCTTTTATAAAATGAAAGTTTGTCGCATGCCGAAAATTGCACTACATCCAAATTAGAAAAGAAATTTCATGACGTAGAACCGTCTGGAGACTCTGTTTTTGAAAATTGTTAAAACTATCGGTTAAAATGTATGCCTAAAACCATCCTCAAACTTCAAGGAACAAGGTGGTGAAAGAATTTTAAAAATCAGATCAGCAATTTCTGAGGTTATCTCTGGGAATGAAACATTCGCCTGCCTCTCTTGCGCTCTCCGGCCCACCATGCCAGATTTACGGCTACCCACGAGTTATATCTTTGCGTAGACGCCAGTTTAGACCACGGCCTAATACACGCGGCAAGATGTAACAACTTTAACAGTAATCTGTGATGTTAACCAAAGCAAGAGGTGACTGAAAGACGATTATAAAAACCCATGTAGAGAGTAAAGGTAAAAAATAATTACAAAAAAAGATTGTAGCGATTTCAAAATAAATTGAATTAAAGATACGTAAATTAGCTACACATTTTATTTTCATATAGTTTTTGTCCTTATCGGCACGTATTACAAATTTTTATAGGGGCACAAATAACCGAAAACACTATGTAATAGTTGTTGATTGGGTATCCACATAGCTAATTATTTTATTTTATTAAAAATTTTTTAACATAAGATTTTTATTAAAAAAAATTTATTTTAAATCAACGCCCTTTATTATTTGCCTTATTGGCCCTTTATTATTTTCCTTACTTCTCAGCAACTAGAATTACCTTAATGACCAGTGTGGACAGTTTAAAAATATTGCATCAACAATATTACAATATCGCAATGACAATAATAAATAAAAATTAGAGAAACTCTTTACGTACACGTAAAGAGTTTGATTGAGTAAATTAATAACTGTAACAAAGTCAAGACAAAATATATCATTCAGTCAGCATTTTGACCTTCCACTCACAAAAACGTAAAATATCAAAAATTATTACTAGGAAAATACCGTTTACCTTACATTAACGTATACGGCTTACCTGAAAGTTGGAAACCGGGAATTCTAAGCGACTAGTTTTTTTTTTTTTTTTTTTTTTTTTTTTTTTAGAACATCCCAGCCTCTGAGTTTTCCACCGTGGTCAGTGACCGCAATCTAATTCCTTTTCCTTTTTAATGGCCACTTTTTAGTTTTTTAAGCATCCGTTTTTAAATATCCTGATTTCCAAGTATCGGATCAAAACAGAATAGGATACTTTTCGTAATTGTTTCTATAAATCCGTTTAGGTTAGAACACTTCAGACGTTAGTGACCTAAAAAAGAAAACTCACCACTGAAATGAGAACTCGAAACGTGCAACATGTATTTTTGTGAATTTTGCAATAAAAATTGCTCTAAACATGGACGAATTTGCATGCCAAATTTCGAGATAATCTGTTGAACAGAATGGCACAAAAACTCGATTTCTTTGGAAATCGATTAGTCTAGTGGTCGAATTCTATTCATCCTATTAACATATATATACGCGCGCACGCGCGCGTGTGTGTGTAAATCTTTTAGTGTACATAAGATTGTTAATCAAAACTTTAACTTTTAGTTTGTGAGTACTTTTAGGAATTACCAAATCTTTATCTAAAACTCAGTTTTTATGCTTTTTTTTATTGCTTATGAGGGCTTAAGCAAAACAATATACACCAGCATTAAAAAAAATAATAAAGAGCCTGGTTACATGCGCGCGCTCACACACACACACACATTACGTGTATAATCGTTACACTTAATTTTAAATTTAAATTTTATAAATCAACGTTTTCATGATTTTATTATGATCGTTTCCAGTGGCTATAAAAACCTTTAAAGTAATACTAAAGTGCTACTAAAAAATAAAGTAGATGAGACATCACCCAGACATTAATAGAGAAAAAAATAATATTCAGCTCAAAAAGAACATCAGCCCAAATAAAACGAGAATAGACGGTTATTAAATACAAAACTGAAAGAGTGTATAGAAAATAGAATACAAAATACAAATACAAAATAGAATGTGCAGATTCCAATTAACTTTACGTAAGCTAGATGAAGAAAAATCTGTCCGAGAGATTCATTCAACATTGCAATACTTTTTTAAAACCTAATACTTACAAATATAATTTGGCCACACACTGTTTAAATAATAAACATAAATTTCCAGACATTCAAAATGTCAAATCAATTAAAATCGTACAAAAAGGTAACAAAATAAATATCTGAGAAAATCTTAATATTTACAAACACAATAATAATAATAATCTACTAATTAAAGAACAAATTCAAATAAAAACAAAACAAGACGATTTATTTAACATCATACATTTATTAGAATAATAAAATAAACATTAAATATATTATAGATAAACATTAAAACAATCGAAAACAGAATCGAAGTAAAATCGATTATCCGTTAACTATATTGTAAGCGAAACATTCAATTGCAATTCAAACAAACCTTTGAAGATATAGAATAATTTCTGTGATACGTGCGTCAGGTGAAAATAAACCTACTTCCAGTGTATTTATTTGAAGGTATTAAAACTGAAAGAAAATAATAAAAATCGTCAAAAAATTTATTTGTATTTTAATAATTATAAAAATACGTAAGTACCTGTGGTATATTCGCATATTTATGTTCGGCTCCATCAGAAACTAAACGAATTTAGTCTATACACAGAATGCATTCAGAATATGTTGACGAACATTCGGAGTTGTGACAGGAACTACAATTGTTATCTCTGGTATAGAAAAATTATTATTTTTATTATTATGCAGAACTATAGTACTAAGCAATAAGTAATAACTGTATTTAAAGGAACCATTAAATTTTTCAAGCAAAACTGCTTTTTCAATTCCATATTTTACTTCGAGGCAGAATAACTTTTATACATATGCACGTAATCACATAAGTTGCACGTAACCGCATATACGTGGAACCCTGACGATTGAGTAAGAAAGTTAGAGAGAAATCGCGAGACGAATAAGGGACAGAAGGAGTGAGAAAATAAATAATGACTATAAATATGAAACTGCTCCATAAAGTTTGCTATTTATAATTAACACAATTTTTCACATACAACTATTCATGGTATGCGTATCTTTAAATATGCGATCGATTTTCTACTATATAGACACTTTATAGAAATGTGCAATTCTTGACTGAAGTTTAGCACCTTACAAATAAAGCCAATAAGTAATCTATATATCTCCGATGTGTGCCTGTGACGCAACAGTTGGTGCCGTCATCTTCACGTGTAAACTAAAATTACACCTGAAAACCAATATGCCTTTAAAATAATACTCGCTTTTTGTGAAATCCACGTAAAAATAAAACTCGAAGTAACAGACCACCCCTAATATAAGTCCTATGTGTGCCTGTGACGCCAAAGTTGGTGGCACATTGAACGCATGGTAGACACGCGTATTCCTAACAAGCGTTTGAATATATGCCAGTGGGGACGAGAGATCATGGAGGCCCTTAAAAAATGGTCAGAGACTCTGTGAAGTCGGAAGCCATGTATAGAAGAAGAAGAAGAAGAAGAAGAAGAAGAAGAAGAAGAAGAAGAAGAAGAAGAAGAAGAAGGAGAAGAAGAAGAAGGAGAAGGAGAAGGAGAAGGAGAAGGAGAAGGAGAAGGAGAAGAAGAAGAAGAAGAAGAAGAAGAAGAAGAAGAAGAAGAAGAAGAAGAAGAAGAAGAAGAATGTCGTCTTGGACAACATATGTGTATTGAAATGACTACAATGAAGGAATCTGTACAATTCTACAACCGTAATGAGATACGTATATCCACCCATCAAGCAGTATCGCCTATCGTTAAACATGTAAATCCTATCGCCTATCGTTTACATCTTTATCGTTTAAAGATGTAAACGTTTAAATGAATCGTTTTGGCAGGTGAGCTTTAGTTTACTTTGAAGTAATAATTTTTCGGTAGTGTTCCAATATGCGTACCCGCACTACATTTTCGAATATTTGTTCTATTTTCGCTCTACTAAATTATTCTATTTTTATCTGGCGAGGTTATTTGTTGTTTTATTCTAACAGGTGTTGTTTTTATTTGTGAGGTTAAATAATAATGTTTTTTTGGTTTTTAGCTTATTGTTTAAAGAAATAAATTCCAACTTTGTCGTGTTTACTTACTGAACTGCTACTAGCCATGTTCCGGACGAGGCCTTTCAGTGTTACCGCCATGTCAAGTCCTAAACCACGACGTCGGTGGAGACGCTGAAAGGCCTGGTCCGGAACATGACAAGAAGCAGTTCACCAAGTAAACACGAAAAGTTGGAGTTACAGAGACTGCTAATTTAAATAACAAGATTAATAAAAAAATAAAAGCCATGGTTAAGAAAACTATGACGTTTACTGTGTCTATACAACGCTTGAAAGGCAGGAACATCAAAACAAAGGAAATAACGTGTTTTAACAAAAACAACAACAGGAAAAAATGAAAATAAATAATTATTACTGAATTGTAACATTTAAACAAAACAAAAAAACACGTATTAACAAATGAAAACAAGATTTGTTATTCGTTAGGTGGTCAATATTCTTTTATGTTATTAAGTAAAATCTCGATAACTTCACTGGAAGCAAATTTTCTGCGAAACACAAAACTAATGGAGACATCTATAGAATCCCCCTTTCATCCGAGTTGGTTGTTTTATCGGTAATCTGCACAAAAGCCAAGTATTAGTGAAAAAACGAGTATTAGTGGAAACCTAGTTCTGCCACAAAAAGGAAGGCATGTATACTAATAGGCAAGGGGTGGCCACCAGTCTTACTTCGAGTTGGTTCATTTTTCTGTGATGTGCACGAAAAACGAGTATTATTGAAAAAATTAGTACTGTTAGAAAGCAAGTTCTGTCACTGAAAAGGGAGACATATATAGGTCAGGCAAGGGTCCAAGGGTCACCCCGCCTTTCATCGAGTTCATTTTTTTGGCGTGTATATTTTAAAGGCATATTGGTTTCCATGTGTAATTTTAGTTTGCATGTTAACCTTACAGCGCCAACTTTTGTAGTCACATGCACACATCGGAGTTATATTATTGCTAGAAACATTTCTCGTAAAATATATGACAATGAAACACGATACACAAACTATTTGATAACGTACAAATACATTTTCACGATTTCTATTATCCAACTAAATTTATATGCGACATTCACTACATATCGATACTAGTTGTCGCATAATCAAAATATTGAAAATGAGTGCGTACATGATTTTGGGACGGTACCAATTTTTCTTCATAACTAATTAGGCATGGTATTAGCACATAACGGTATCGACATATTGTAGACAGAGATTAGGTATTTGTGAACGCTGTGGCTGAATGTATTGTTCCAAGTTTTATAATAACACTTGTTGTAGACGAATAGACGAATTTTGGTTTGCAAAATAGCTGATTTAAAATATTGCTCAAACTATTAATTACAAACAATAAAACGACAAATTCCATAATATTTGAGTAGATTTACACAAAATTTGTACTAAAAAGTGTTTCAACAAATAAGTTAATTCTGCAAAAATATGCTCACTTTTATAGGCCTATATACAAAAAAGTAAAAAAATCAAAAACATTGTTCATTACCACACTTAATACTTAAACGACACCAACGATCCGCGTGAAACGTCTGTAGCCCTATACTGTTGTAATAAGACGAAGCCAATATGTGTTATATCGTAAGTTAATCTGAATGTAGCCATTTGCTCGGGATATAAATATCTCATACGTGTACTTAAAATTGAGTAAAAGGGGTTTGAACATGGAAATTTCCAATGACCTTCAGTCTCTCGCATGTATATAAACTTGGCTATGCCGAGTTTTGACACAGCTAGCCCTGAGAGGCCGACTTGAACCAATGCCATGACCTCTCTGGTAAGTGATCAGCTGTTAGATATTATCTCATTAGATTTAACTGTAAAATTGTTAGTGTTCGACTTAAACGTGGACAATGGTAACTTGACGTCCCGCTAATCGGATCTCTATGTCTATTTTGTGGCCTATACGGATTTTACTAGAATATAGTTTATATAATTTTGTTGTATTTTGTTACTTTCTTCAGCACTTGTTATATCTGCAAACGTAATATAAATAAAATTTCTACTTTCCATAAGATAGGAATTTGATTGTTTTTTCACACACTAAAATTAAATATACAAATTAAATAATTAATAATAAATGACGATAATAAATATATTGTACAAAATTAAATAAAATTTCCTATAATTTTGATTATGGTAATTAATTTTTGTTATTATAAATATGAGTACTATTGTCTATTTAACATAATTAGATAATACCCATTTTAGTTACTAATACAATTTTTTTTTACGAGGGCTGGTGGAAAATTTTCTGCTGTACAAGTGTCCGGAAGGGTGCACACTTCCGGTGTCTGCGGGATTGCGTATTATACCCGACCCATTAAAAAAAAAAAACACCTTTCTTCTTCCTCTTCTAGAACACTAACCTGGAACTGTTTAACACATTACTTCGAAATAGGCCTATTGCTCTTCAGCCCTAAGGCTCATGTCTGACAAGTTACTAATACAATAATAGAAATAATAATAATAACAATAACTATTGTAATTATTCTAGTTGTTTGCAATGTTTTATTATTAAAATTTTGAAGTACCAGTGTGGTCACTAACCGGACATCCCGTTAGTGTTTGATAGCACTGAAGATGGTCTGCGAAGACCCGGTTGAAACATTTACTGGTATGAACAGCTTTGGACCACGGCCAAGCAGTCCGGAAGCAATTAATTTTAACATCATATTCCAATAATGCCTTATTTTTTACGATAACTTAACTGTACCTATGGTACTGTGCTGCGTTTGATTCCAATGGTATACATTGAAAGTAGAGCTTTACAGATACCTTATCTTACAAATATTGCGAGTTATATATAAAGCAAGTATGACATGAAGTCCACGTTATTTTTGCTGTATGTTCTTCAAAATTATGTAGCCTATGAACTGCATGTAGCTTGGTTACGTTTGTACTTTTTGTACAACGGGTAGTTTTATTTTTACCTTAGCCCAAGTAAATCTTGTAATTTAAATTTTCAGTCTCTGTAATTCCAACTTTGTCGTGCTTACTTGCTGAATTGCCACCTGTCATGCTCCGGACGAGGCCTTTCAGTGTCTCCACCGTTATCAAGACCTAAACCACGACTATGGTTCTAAAACCACCAATACGTTCGTGGCTTAGGGTTTGATGACGGTGGAGACACTGAAAGGCCTCGTCCGGAGCATGACAGGTCGCAATTCAGCAAGTAAGCACGACAAAGTTGGAATTTGTCCAAGTAATATTAGGGACATCGGACAATATGTCGCTCCTCATGACAAAATGCTGTATAAAACCGAAAGAAAAAGACATAATTAGTAGCGTATTTATTTTTTTAGAAAGTAAGTTACATTTTTTTAAATCAGAAACGGGGACATGTACGATGGGATGCAAATATTTTTACATCTTCAAGTGACGAAAGTATTGACTGTTGTTAGTTTCAAATTTCCTTACACTACTCTTGTATTGTGACTCGCTGTGTCAACGTTTTGAGCAATTTGTTGTAATCTTGTTTTTCTCAATTTTTTCTCATTTCACATTGTCTTTTTTTGCCCTAATGTCTTTCCTGTTTTTTATGTGCTTCTGTGATAGTTAACGTCTTATAATTCACTGTGTCTACCTCGGGGAGTCAGCGTAATTATAGTGTATACATTAAATGTATTGAGAGTTTCTGCAGTGTAATGTAACAGCTGTTCACCGTTTTCTTCTATAATTATATGTGCATTTATTCTATCCATGCTAGGTCCGAATAATTCTGGTGGCGGTGTTCGCGGTGGTCTCCAGCAGTGCACTGCCCGTCGGACCGTCCGCCGAAGTTCGAGCTGCTGGTAAGTTCGTCCGCTCGGCAAAGTTCGGCCAAGCCGCCGCGTCTGCTGCTGCTCCCGTCTACGAACAACTTTACGAACCGCCGCCTCCGCAGTCGACTCTACTGCGGTTCCCCACCAACCAGCTACAAGCAGCGGCGGCTCCCCCTCCTCCTGTAACTGACTTCTCAGGATCCAATGTCGGCCCCATTCAGTTTCCCTCGAGTCCTAACGACAACAACCGTCGTGCGTTACCAGCAGCCCTGCGGAATATCTCTAGATGAAGGTCAAACAACGGACAGTACCGAGGACCGAGCGTTTAATGTCATGCAGCTTCAGTCCGTGGTAAACAGCTTGTACGGACTTGTAGCCAAAATTTAAACGTGCGGGAAAGAACACACAGTTCACAGATTCGTCAAACGTACAAAATTCATTTGTTGTTATTTATTTTTAATTGACTACTTGTAACAAAAAATGTCTACTCTTCCGTTTTGTTTTATTTATTAAATGACCGGCACCAGAATTGCCTCCTGTCATGTTTAACACTAAAGCTTTCCATTGGAGAAACGCATGTCATCATCATCACCACTCCAAGTATTAGGCCCTAGACCTGTTCCGGAACCCATCTCATCCTCGGTCTACCGACATCTCTCATACCAGTAGGGTGATAACCCAAGGCAGTCACGGGTAGACGGATATCAGCCATGCCATTCAAGTGTTCACACCATCTCCTTCTGTGATCTTCAATCTTCTGATGCAACGTTACAATGTTTAATTCGCGTCTGATATCCGCGTTCCTTTTCCGATCCAGGAGAGAACAACCTTGCGTTCCTCTTAGAAAATTCATTTCAACTATCTGAATCCTCTGTGCGTCCCTTTTACCAAGAGTCCATGTCTCACTAGCATACAGGAATGTGCGGACAGCCACAGTTTTGTAAAACTTAATTCGGGTATCCTTTCGTGTTTTATTTTTCAGGTAACCTACCTATGAATCGTTCCACTATCCCAATCAATATCGGTTCCATATGAGATATCACAACCCAGGTAATTAAAATGACTAACCTGTACCCCATACCCTTGTATGATGCTATTGAACGTGAATATCGCCCGCTGTAACTGGTCTTCTGGTTCCTGTATCATTACCTTGTCACCTGCACATAGAAGTGAATTCACATGAATATTTCACTGAAGTGATATTCCCGAGTCAACTTTAGCTGGCCATCGCCGAAATATGTCATCCATGTAGATATTAAAATGTGTAAGTGAAATAGGACATCCTTGTCTCACTCCTTTATTTGTTGGAATATCTTGTGATAATTTAGCATTCAAATCCACGACAACCGCTGTCTTGAAATATAAGCTCCTAAGAACTTTAATTAATTGCGAAGGAAACCCCTTCGTTCCATTATACTCCAGAGTAGCGAACGTTTCACATTATCAAAAGCTTTCAACACATCTATGAATCCTAGATTCGTCTCTAAGTTAAATTCCCTTTTATTATCAGTTATTAACTTAAATGTAAGGATAGCATCTATGCTTGATCTCCCCTTCCTGAACCGCATGTATACACATTAAATAAATGAAACAACTTACGTAAGTAACTAAACTCTCCATAAATTATTCACACTTCCCTTTACACTTTATTTTTTCCACATGAATGCTTCCTTTGAAACGGCCGCATTCGATTCAGTTTCACTTCTTCCTTAACTAAACAACATTTTTTTGGACTTTCCGGTGTGAGTGAGTACGCGAGCATGTGTGAACTGTCCTTGAACGATGCCAAACACCTCAAAAGTGATTGGTAGATGTCTTTAGTAGGCCTATAACTGAAACTAAATTGGTATAAATGTAAATTGGTCTCTTCAACAAAGCGCGTAATACTGAAGACATTAGCTTCTAATTTCATTAACTTTTTAAATTTATTCAATCATATAGTGATAAGAAATCCATGCCATCTACCATCGCTCTCTCACTCTCTGTCTCTCTCTGTCTCTCCCTCTCGCTCTCTCTCTCTCTCTCTCTCACTGTTTCTTTTAAGCTCATACGCTTTCGCCCTGAATAAAACCACAGCTATAAATTGAAATCTCTCTTAACAAAGATGCTGGGCGTGCTTCGATAACGGTTAAGAGCAAGCCATTTCGTTAATATCTTCCAGGTACGCCCCACCACGGCAAATACATTCGTTGCATCTGAACCTGCACGCTTCCCTTCAGACGCGACATTTTGATTTCAGCAAGGCGGTACTATGCCGCCTCACTTGCAACAATTTTACTGACTAAGCTGGAAACCTTATCGTATCAACGAAAGGGATGCCCTCCCCACGTCACCGGACTTGTAACTTTGTGATTGCTTTCTTACTGTGGAGGGGGGAGGGTACCTTAGACGCAAGATGTTCACAGTGAGCGCCCACACGTCATTGCTGACCTCAAGAACAATGTCCATGCAGAAACATTCTTATCTAGTTGCTGGGATGTGCCACGGATGATTTCTCTGTCAGAATTTGTGAGTGTAAACGTCTAAATGGCGGTCACTACAGGACTAAAATTTAAAACATGAATGTGACAGCGCACATTTCACAAATGAAAATGTATAAGTGTGCAGAATATGCGTTTATAATTACATCTGTTAATAATTAAGTAACAGTCTGGTTGCATTCAGAAACATCCATTTTGTAACACACTTGTGTACCTCAGCCTCTAATAAGCTTATGATTATATTCAGAGCATCTGTAGCTTCATAGCATCTTGTATGACACGTGCTAAGCCCCTATTAATATTTCTAGCTCTGCTATATTAAGATAGTAAGTTCCATGGATTGCAGAATTGGTCACTATTATGAAGGAAAAACATTTATTATTAAGGAAATTTCGATGTTAGATAATTATTAATTTATCAAAATAATTACAAAACCCCTGATAACTCTACTATATATTGCAACGAAACAAATTGTGGATACATAGACGTGTATATTACATCCATATTACATATTATCTGTATTAGAACTAATAGTATATAACAGAGTCTGGAGGTAGGCATTTATCAAACTAAAACAAATTTAAAGCTTGTCTGTAAATTCTTTACACAAATTATTTATTAATTATATATTGTCTTTAATTATTAATAAATGTTTATTTGAACAATTGTCTATTTCGCTTGGTTGAAGAATTCCTTTTTGTCGAACGGTTGTAAGCAGCTATGTTAGAGTTGACTCCTGGCTTGGCTGACGCCCTGCTCTCGTGATTCACTCACGCACGCCGTTTATCTGCCCGATATTGTTTTTGTTTATGAATCTCAGGTTCGATAAGTGGGTTAATTAGTTATTGTTTAAATGCTGTTTGTTCAGCATACACCTTCCGGCAATCTTAATGTGTCCTCGCGTTCATACAGGTGTATCCCGATGAATACAACTGTCCCTACGCGGAAATCTTGACTAACGCGAGTTAGTTCTGCGTTCTATTAACCCCCTTGATCTACCATCGGGTATCTCGTAGCTAAGATCTTGGACTGTCGTCACCCTCATAGGAAAACGTGTACTGTCACGAAAAACTCGCACAGAGAGTATGTCTTACAAGGATGAGTTGTAGAAGAGAACTGGTCGATCTTTACTTTACTAGAGCACATCCTGAACGGAAATTGAAGCTCCTGATTGGTTGAAATCTAGAACATGTAATAGATTTTTACCTTGATAGCTAGACATCATGTAAGACTATGCCAGAGTCTGCAAAATCTTGTATAGATTTTATATAAAAGTTGTATGACTTTTCTGCAGATAAGGCTTCTATAGAAAAGTGAATTTAATTAAAAAATAGCCTACATAGTAAAATTATGTATTTTGAGTTTATGACATAAGAAAGATGTAGCGCTATTTATGACGCATACGCTGTCCAAATTTCATTCCGATAAGTTATTTATTTTAGGAGTTATTCAGGAAAACACAACTAACACGCGCACACGCACACTCGCGCACTAACATGACACTTGACATGACAGAGAATAGATTTATGGGCATTGTGACATATAACACATAATTATCCATTTCTTATTTCAAAACTTACAGCTGGTTTACAAAAATTTGAACAAAATCAATTCAAAACATGTCTATAACGACGTAAAGTGTGTAACAGCGTCTTCGCATATTTAAAATAACTCTTACTGGTAGCGTAATACAAAATATTATATATTAAAATAACAAGCGTAAAGCAGACAATTGTACAATAAACATTAAACATTCCAAACTACAGGACTGTAACAATTGTGACTTTTTTTTAGTTGAACTTGTTACCATAACGCTTAAACGACATGAAATTTAATACTACCTTGGAAGTTTCTGTATGCGTTCATATATCTACAGGCATATCATAAGCGTATCTAGAATTTTTCCTTTGGGGGGGGGGTTGGTGTCGGCTCGGCTTCATAGAAAAGGAAAATTAAGTTCAGACTAATCAACGTAACTATTTTTAGGTGGCTGAAAAAAGAGTTCTAACATCTTGCAATCAGTACCATTACAGTAAACGGTAATAATACAATAAAAATACGCGTTATTGAAACATTCTTAAAAGTACTTAAATTGGTTTTCCTATATTTCATATTTCAAACGTATACCCTAATGCTGTGTAATAAATTTGTTTTTATATTTTAAAAAAAGTTACTACTATACTATCGTACACAGCTAAAAAAAATAAAATATAACAGCCTAAAAATTAAGAGATTAACAAAATTCAACTGTTTCGACCCTCTACGAAGGGGTCCGATCCCGTTCATCCCTCTTCTCTGTAAATACGCCCTAATATCTAATAAGTTATACAAATATGCATAACTGATTACATTACCTATATAAATTGTATTTCGTAAACTTTGGAGGTATTTCGTAAATTGTAGCTCACAAACGTTTTGAAGGCGAACCAAAATTTGGAAGAAGTATTGAGAAAAATATTAATTTTGTCACACTATTAATGATACCGAGTTTGTATTTTGAACAAAATATCTTATAACGTGATCCCTCACATAAACGTTTACAGGTCCATTAAAATTTTAGTTCCATTTTTGTCCAAACTTTAAAAAATTTTCATATAAGCTTAGTTAACGCTTAATTCTAATTTGGGTTAAAATTCCCTTTAGCTGATTTGTACAATTTTTTCTAAATTTCGATCCCTGTTTAGACCCTCATACACTTTACTTATATTTTTGTTAAAATTCTTATTGATTCGATACATTTAAGGATCTATGTGATTTCATCAATATTTTCACCCACTTCTGAGGCAGGTTCTGGCTTTCCAAAAATTTTGAAATTTTAAAGAATTTTTAACATGGACTAAACAGGTTATTAACAAAAAGAAGAAGAAGAAGAAGAAGAAGAAGAAGAAGAAGAAGAAGAAGAAGAAGAAGAAGAAGAAGAAGAAGAAGAAGAAGAAGAAGAAGAAGAAGAAGAAGAAGAAGAAGAAAATGATGATGATGATGACGATGATTATTATTCAGAATAAAACTTTACAATCAAACCATTCCTTATCCAAAATTTATGGCTTTTTCCGGGCCAAATCATATTAGATCAAAGATTGTTATACAGGACTCGCCAACAGAACAGGTGCCAGATTTCAACTAACTAGGGTACATACCAAGGTGATAAGGAGGTTGAAAGCAAAATTAATCTCTTCCAGTCGCTTTGTGGCTGTATCGTTAAACATTTAAAGAAGAAAACAAGGAAAGAGATGCGATTGAAATATTATAATGTAATGGCCATACCTCAACTACTGTACGGTAGTAAGACTTGGATTAGAAAGCCCAAAAACATATCTAGAATACAAGGAGCGGAAATGAGGTTCTTGAGGGCTGTAAAGGGTTTGTTCAGGGAGAGATATTATCAGAAATGATCATATTAGAATGGATCTAGGCATAGCTGAAAGCTTAAATGAGACAATCTCCCGGTACAAAACGGAGTGGCGGTTACACGTAGAGAGAATGGATCCAACTAGATTTTCAAGAAAAGCCTTCGACTATCATGCAAGGGGGGAGAGAAGTGTGGGAAGGCGCAGTAAACGATGGCTGGATGACTTCCATTGAGACTGGAACAGGCTATTATCAAGACGGGATCATTATAGCAAGACGCTGTTAGCAGTCTCATAATCCCTAATGACCAGTAGCGTATCTAGAATTTGGTCTTGGGTGGGGGGGGGTCTGGTCGAGTTGGCTTCATACAAAAGAAAAACAATTTAAGACTAATCAATATTACAATCTTTAATGTGGCTGGAAAACGTGTATTAACATAGTGAATCAAGCCCATTAAAGTAATAACACAATAAAAATAGGCCCTATTGAAACAACTTATTCATTAATCTGATTTTCCTATAGGACTATTTCGTATTTTAAACGTACACCGAAATGCAGTCTAATAAACTTGTTTGTAGACTTATAAGTTATTTAAAAAATGGTTACAACTGCATTAGCGTACACAGCTAGGAAATTAATAAAACAGCTTCAAAATTAAGAAATTAAAAAAATTCCCGTCAACTTTCGACCATGTTTGGGGAGGTCCGATCCCGTTCGCCCCCTTCGAAAATACGCCTCTGCTACTAACCCAAGTCACATAAATAGTAGAAATCTGCACCGTATCAACAAATATTGCTTTGAAGATTGGTTAATAACGCCATCAACTGATGATCAGGCACGTCGGAATCATCTTGTGATGAACGCACTATCAAACCTCCAATTTAATAATTCCAACCGATCAAACTGTCTTATTTACGACTGTTTTCTGGTCAAATTCTTACTTAATATTTTCCAAAATACAAATAAAATAAAATCTGAAATTAACGATGTCGCAATGGTCGAGTATCCGCCAAATACAGTAATTACTTGTTTCGCTGACTACATAATAACTTGTGCATCCTTTGTTCTATCCGGACTCCGGATCTCCGGACTGGAAATAATTACCAGTGCGACGACAAAGCAGTAGTGTCCTTGGAACCGATACTATAACGGTTACGTACAGTTAGTAATTCTCGGTCGCAGGACAGGGTCAACACTCACACTCAACCTTGAACGTGTACTTGAAGACAATGTTACATTATTCGTTTTCAATTTCGCTTGACACGCATATCTCTACCCATTCGCTCGGTGCCATTGTTTTTGCTTTCCGCAGACATTCGCATTGACGCTTTCCGCTAGCCATTAATAATATAGTTCAGGTCTAACCTGCGGTAATATTCACTACCATCAATTAATTATTCTTATCTTTAACAATAAGGTATATAATTATCGACTATTGCCACTTAAGCATGTTTTAAAAACTTTTGAGTTAATAATAATTTTTTTTTACGTTTATTTATGCAATCTGTATGCATATCTGTATTGTTATTTATAGGCTACATAACAATAATCATAATTGTTCACAGAATACATGGTATGAAGAGAACTAGTCCATGGACTAGTTCTCTGTATGAGTATTTAAAAGTAACATATTATGTACAATAGATTTATAGTGTCCAGGCATAGAGTCCAGGTAGGTCCAAAGGAAATTTTAACTTCAAACGTGTTGTCTGAAGGCTGTTGTCTAGTAGATTTATGGCTAAAGGATGCGTGTGCTCTTCAAGCCGTTTCACATATTATCTTTCGCTGCACATCTCAATGGTTTCACTTACTGAGGGCAGGTACAGGTCTCTATAGATGTCTTTGTTGCTGATAAACCACGGTGCGTTGGTGGATAACACGCAAAACCTTGGTGTGAAACCTTTCCGTTATGGCGTTATTGGATTTAGATGCAGTTTTGTACACCAACAGCTTGTTTCGCATTGACAGTAAAATAATAATAAAATATTTAATTATTATAACATTGTTATATTGCATATAAACTGCTTACACCACGGTAATCAGACCTGTAGTAACCAGTGGCGAAGTTACATGGAGGCAATTGAGGCAATGCCTACCCTAAAAAATTCTGTAGAATAAAAATTATAAATACGTATGAACTACATAACGTAAAGATTATACATTGTTACCGCGACTGTTGAATATATTAAGCCGAGACGTGCTTTACTGAGCGACCGCTAGATGGTGACAGGTGAGATTCGGTATAGCTCGTTTAAAGCGAATGAGTAACCTGAACTTGCCTCAGCATTTTTTTGCATACATCGTATGTAAGCAATGTGCTGGTGCGATAGGGAATTGTCCCGCGCTGTACACATAGAGCGTTGAGGCATGCCTCACTTCTGTGGTCCAAACAGTTTAGTTAAAGCGCCTGTGTTGTTTATAAGTGTGTTTATTTTATGCGGTTATTAAAAGTGTCCCTGTTATTCCGCTGAACTAACAGATGATCAAGCTTGTCATTTGAATTATTTGTAACATTAAACATATCTTATAGAAACTAATCAAGTTTAAAATTTTGAAGTTCAATCAGTTGTATTATTGTGTATGACTAATACAAGGATTGTTCAATAGAAACACGTATAGAGCTGTAAAGCATTTTTTATTCAACGATTTTAAAAGAAGTCTCCAATAACATTAAGACATGAGTCCCACTGTTGCACTAATCTGTAGATTCCCTGCTAGTAAAATTCTTACGGCTGTTTGTGGAACCATTCGCTTACAGCAAACGCTACCTCAGCGTCCGATTTGAACCACCGTCCTTTTACAGATTCCTTAAAAAAAATGTATGATAAGATTTTTGCCTACCCATTCATTAACTAGTAGCTCCGCCACTGGTAGTAACATATGCAAGTGAGATTTAAGGTGCTGAAGTTGGAAGATATGAAAAACCTTGGTGTTCTCGTTAGGAAAATTCTGAGAAGAATTTATGGATCAGTGTGGGATGGAGAGATGTGGAGGATAAGAAAGAATCGTGAGCTAAGTTACCTTTATGGAGAAGCGGACATAGTTGCGGCAGTGAAGGCGCAAAGAAGGTTGAGATGGTTGGGGCTTCCATAGGGAACACAGCGACAGTCAATTGTGATACGGTTAAGAAAGACAATTAATAGTAAACACTTCGACGTAAATAGAACTTACATGTTTTTTTAAATATCGTCCATAGAATTATTTGTAAAATATATAATCATCAGCATCATCTGCAAGGATTAAACCAAGGATGGTTTGTTCCGGTCTCAAACAGGTAAAGTGTAGAGCTGGTCACTCCAGCGCTTCCTCGGATGTCACACACTTCTCCGTCCGTCCCTTCGCCTTATAGTTCCATAGTTGTTTGGGGATGCGGCAGTCATCCATTCGGCAAGTTCCCACCAATTCAGCCGATACTGGGCAATTCTGTCGAGTATTCTCATAATAGGGATATGATAGTATAGACATGATAGGGATCTTGACAACAAAATGAATAGACATCGAAACGTATGTGGAATGCTAGCAAAACCGTTGAGAAATAAATCTAGATTGAAACGTAAGTCACCTTACATAATACTTTGGCTTTCCATGTAGTGGTATACGGAAGTGAAACGTGGACACCTACAAAGGTAAAGAACAGAGACTCCGATCATTGAAAAGCTTCTGACAAAGTACCAAGGTCGATTCTGCGGGCCGTTTTAGAAAATAGAGGCATTCCATTACATTTAATACAAGTGATCAAGAGCAAGTGTCTAGGATCAGGTTATATAAAAATATGTATTTATATAATTATATAAGTCTCATATAATTTCAGCTACTGCCGTAAAACTGTGTTTATTCTATGATCACGGAGAATATACCCTACCACGTGCCTGAGATATCTCATTTCAGCCGCTTGGATACGACTGGCCTGGCCTTTCGTTAAAGTGCAATTCTCAGACCCATTAAGAAGTGTGGGAAGAGCCGTCACCTTGTAGAATTTTAGGCTTGTTTCTTTACTTGCTGACTTAAAGAGTTCGCCTGATGGTTCCGCACATAAGGGTGAATTACGCAACTTATTCACAACGTCGTTGCTTGTATTATAAGACACACTGTAGTCCAGGTATTTAAAATTACTGACTTGCGTAAAATATATACGGACAATAAGTGTTCCAAAGATTTTCTCAAGATTAACACGCAGATAACGTACAACTATAATACATCGACGTAAATATGTGACTGAATACGGGTACCACGTAAGTGTTTGTTTTGTTTTTACTGTATCATGACTTGTATCATTAGAAATTTGTTTACTAAATGCTAATGCCGTTATTTTAGTCTAACTGGTCGCAACCGATCAACCAGTGTCTACAGTACCTCAGTTCGTCTATATTTTCTTACTAACTAAATAGTTAAATTGATTACTTAACATTATCTGTTCCCGTCCTTCTGATCTCCTTTAGACCTCTATTACACTAGGCAATTGATTGCATGCCACTGACTGCCGAAAAAGGTTGTGCGGTATTGGTTTAAATGAGACTTATTACAGGTACCACAATCGGTTCCACGGTCTACAATCGATTGCAAGACAGTTGCAAGCCATGCAGCTGCTCATGCAACTATTAGTTTCATGCGCTCGACGCAGGCCATTGATTCATATGTACCCTATTACACTATGCAACCGGTTGCATGTAACTCGCCTACGCGCGCATTCTGTAGACTACAAAGAAATGTTATAAGATGGGACCGTTTTAAGGTTCTGTTATTGAAAATTATTAAAGTTATCGGTTCAGATTTATGTCTGAAACCATCCTCAAAACTTCAAGGAACACAAGTTTTTTTAGTCAGATCAATAGTTTCTGAGGTTATCCCGGACAATGAAACAAACAAACTTTACGTCTTTGTAATAGTGGTGTAGAAATCACGCTTACACTGCAGCCGATTGCAGAGCAGTCGCAGCCTGTTTTTACTACCCTGCAACTAGTTTCACGTAGCTTTGAAGTCAATTGCGTGCGATCAGTTGCATACTGTTGCGTAGAGGCCTTAAGTACATTGTTTTGTATTTTCTACATTTTATATTAATATATACCTGAATAATTGTAAAATATATTTTTGTTTTTTGAGATACTTTCTATCAAATGCCGGAATTGGGTGAACTTATTTACGTATATAATTTTATCAGCAAGTGTTATCATGCAACCCTCACACAATACAGTGAGTCATATTTACACTGGTATTGAATTACGTATATGGTTCATTATAAAACACAAGCCTTGAAAAAACAAAGCAATTGACAGATTAATGAACACAGTATAAAATTGACGGACATGACTAAACACTATTGGTTGTTACACGGACATGGACAACCGTAAGCCTGAGAATGGAAACTACAGGGCTACACATAAAGTACAATAAATAGAAAGAATCCTTTCTTTCCAAAACTTTGTTGTAGAAGTTAAACAAATTTTTCACGTTCATAAGCAAAACATTCACTTTACCAACACACACACACACACACACACACACACACACACACACACACACACACACACACACACACACACACACACACACACACACACACTCACTCACACACACAATTTATACATACGTATATGCATGGAAAACATAGGTTATAGGGTAAAGTATCCATATTTTGGATACCATAAGGATTCTTATTATTTTAACACTAAAAAAATTAGTAAAATAACATATAATTTTACCTAAGTATAGTTTGGCATGTAGGCCTATACTAAACAACCCTTTGTGTACTTGTGTAAAAAAAAGTAAATTCTCATAGATAAAAATAAATAACGAAAGTATTACAAAAACAATGCACTAGTTAAAGGTTTCCCAATTTCGGATACCGTAGTTCCTAATTTTGGATAGGGTATTTTTAATACTCAAAAAAACAAAATTTTGAAGGTATTAATTAATGTTTATTTAACTGTATATGTTTTTATAAGCTTTACATTATTGAAAATCCTTTAGTATGTTGAAAATTGTAAGTCATAAAACAATCATTACAATTATTTCACACTTAAATACACTTAAGCGACTAAGGCCACCTTTTGCGTTATAATGTTTCCGAGGAAGTTTTAGTGTCGGTAGGAAAAAGATGCAGCGTCCTCGGCAACCACAAAGTTCTGAAATGCTTCATCCACCCGATTACGCAGTACGTACACTAACAAACGTTTCGCCGACAGCGTACGAGGGTCAGTTGAAAAGTTCACGGAGCGACATCTGTAGATCAGTGGTAGAACTAAAATCTTTCGTGTGCTGCAAGACGTACTATATTTCGCGTGAAAACCTGTTAATTTCCAGGTATGTCTGTCACTTTAGTCACTTTTTACCAGCTGTTTGAAATTATCCTGTCACGCGTGTTTTTAAAATGCACAAACTCAAACACCTTCTTCTAATGAATTCTCTATTAAAAACGTTTTAGCGCCAATGAAAAATCAAAACGAAATTGTAAATCTGTTAGGAGATGCTACGCCTTCAGAAACAACGCTAAGTGGAGCACGCTCGATTTTAAACGTCGTCGTCCAAGCACTGAAGACGATCCCAGCAGTGGACGTCCAAGAAGTGCAACAAAAAATGATATTATTGAAAAAATTTTATAGCGTGTTGGAAGAGTGGATGCCGTTGATGAAATCATATCTCATATGACAGTGTGCATCATACTTTAACTCAAGAACTTATTGTGAACAAGCGTTGTGCAAGATGGCTGCCACATTTTTTGGGCGTCCAGTGCGGGGGGGGGGTCATCTTCAATGCTCGTACGACCACGTTTAAACTCGAGTGCCTACTTACAAACCGTTAGTTTTGAAGTCAAGTCGCAGCATCTCCTGACACATTTACGATTTCGTTCTGAATTTCCGTTGGCACTAAACAAACAAAAAATCACGCCACGATGTTTAATTTTGTCCGTTTTTCCAAACACGCATGACACGTCATTTTTAAATTGTTTCTAAACAATAAATAAATTTTGAGATAGATTTATAAGTTAACAGGAGTTCACATAAAATATAAATCTTGCAGCACACAAAAAATGTTAGTTTTACCGCTAAGCTACACATGTCGTTCCTCGAACTTTTCAACTGACCCACGTACGTTGCCTACATTAAAACAAAATTAATAATGGCCGTTTACTACCAACTACTCAGTCGACAAGAGGGAATCGAAAAACTGAGCATCCAGATGTCAGGTGGACGGAAAAAGAAAGAGGCAAGTCTCCCAACATAGTTCACGACTAAGGCCACTATTACACTACGCAACTGATTGCATGCAATTGATTTCAAAGCTACGTGAAACTAGTTGCAGGATAGTAAAAATCGGTATGGAGAACCATACATGGCTTCCATGCTCTAAGATTTATATTTAAAAACATTTACTTGAATTCAGTTCAATAATTTATAATAAAATATTCCTCACATTCAAACTATATTTTTTGTTATTATGGGGTAGTCCTTTAATATAATGTTATTTTCCAGTCACTTTATCTATAAAAATTAGGTCCTTTATTCATATAAAGAAACTGCTGAACTACGCAAATAATGACGCATTAATTACGTATTTACATGATTACATATGTGGCCTGCTGGGCCGTGGTTTCGGATCTTCACGCATCAATTATTTAAATTAAATTAAACAAAATTGTTATTTTATTTTTAACAATTACCATTGTTTGAAAAAGATTAAATGCATTTTTATTTAATTTCGTCAAACTCAATAAATCAATACCAAACGTGAAAAAATTGCCCCTTACCATTTTAACTATATTTTTTCATTTCTAGATATTTCATCTACCTTTCTACAGTGAATTATTATGACTTTCTTTTCAGGATACTTTATTTATCAAAATTAAGTACTTTCCTCTTGTTAAAACGTAAAACGTTGCCGGTAAACTACCCCGCTTCCTTAACCGATCTTCATCAAAATCAACAAGCATTGAGTCCTCTACAACTCAGACACAAATGCAAAAATTATTTGGTTCTGTTTCAATTTTCGGCAGTTATCGTTCGCAATAGAAAAAAATCTACACACAGACACACACAAACAAACACACACACACACACACACAAACACACGGAAAATGACTTTTCTTCATTTTTTGAGGGTAGTACAATCAGAATCAGCCCTTATCTCGAACACGATTTTTTTCACCATCACCATAGTTCCATACCCTTACGGAACATGGAAGTAAAAACAGGCTGCAACTGCTCTGCAATCAGTTGTAGAGTAACCATGTCCTCTATACTACTATTATAATAAGGAAAAAAAAAAGTTTCCATAGTTGTCAGGGCTGACCTCAGAAACTGCAGTTACGATACAAAAAATCTTTGACGACCGTGTTCCTTGAAGTTTGAGATGGTTTTAGACATACAATTGAACCGATAACTTTAAAAACTCAACGGTCCGGTCAGCTGGCGTACGTCCCCCTACGATCCCAAACCCACACGGTTGAAGGGAGCTTGCTCCAAAACTGCCCGAGTCCGACCATGATAGTCCGGTCTCAAACAACATAAAAAAAAATTTCAAGAATACAGCCTTAAAACGGTCTCACCTCATGAAATTTCTTTGTTAATTTGTGTGTAGTAAAATTATCGGCATGCGACAAGCTTTCGTTCTTTAAAAGATAGCTGTATGGTTCAGAAAGTGAAATATATAAAAATTACAAATTTTATTTTGGTTTTTGTTTCAATAAAAATTCTCTTTTTTGTTTTTGAAATATTGGCGGTTTTGTAATAAATTGTATATGTTGTGTCGATCCCATGTCATGAAATTTCGTTGTCCGTAGAATGCGCGCGCAGGCGAATTGCACGCAGTCGGTTGCATAGTGTAATATGCTACATTTGAGTCAATGCCCCACGTCGAGCGCATGAAACTAATAGTTGCACGAACAGTTGCATGACTTGCAACTATCTTCCAATCGATCGTAGACCATGCAACCGACTGCAGTAAGTGTAATAGGTCTCATTTAAACCAATGCCCCACAACTTTTTCTGCAATCAGTTGCCTAGTGCAACAGAGACCTAAATGTAAAAACAACACAAAGAGCCGTATATGAAACCAGTGGCGTATCTACAGTGGCGTATCAACATAATACTGTCTTCAAAGTGGTTGAATAACGTGTGTTAATATCCTGAATCAATCCTATTAAAGTAAAGTGTAATAACATAGTAAAAATACGCGCTATTGAAACATTGTTCGCAAGATACTTATTAATTGAACTGATTTTCCTATAATTCGTATTTCAAACGGACACAAAATTGCTGTGTAATAAACCTGTTTGTATATTAAAAAAGAGTTACTACCAGGGGCGCCGACTCCGGGGGTGCTCCGGTGCTCGAGAACCCCCCCACCAGAATTTTTGTGGGGTGCTCAGCACAAACACAAAAAAGGGAGAAGAAAAATAAAAAAAGAAAATAAGAAAAGAAAAAAAAGAAGAAAGGACAAAGAAAGAAAGAAAAATGGGGGAAAAATTCTAATCTTTCGTCGTATTTCTTAAATGTTAGTAGGGCCCGATTTTTTCATAGAGCGGCGAGGGGGGATATAAAGTTTGGTTTGGGCAGAGACTTTACCAGGGTACTTCAGTTTACGCGGGACTTGCGTTTCCCGCACAGATCGCGATGGTTTCCCGCGATAAGACAGCTGTGACAGGTCAATCCGCCCACAAAGCCATTCCAGGCTCTGACCATCCTCCCCACAACACTTGTCCGTCATCATAAACAGCTGACTGAGATCGCAGAACAAATATATTAAAAAAACAACAGCTGTTGCAAAACATTACATATGACGTACCAGTACGGCCTTACTCCTTTTGCGTATTTTTCCATACTCTTCAAACGGTTAAAAAGGATTATGCCAATTTTGACAGCGCGCTCTCGCGTCGGCCTATGAAAGCACGGCCTCGCGACTCCTCCCCTCAAGAAACTTCCGGTAACCGCGCGCCGCGCTCAGCGAAGCTCTCTGGCGAACCGCTACCTGCTACCACTCCTCACATATCACATATACGTTTAAATACACGGAAAAGTGTAAGTTAGTTTAATTCTTTTTTTGCTCTACTCGATTTATTATAATGGATAAATTCATTGTTCGCTCGTCAATGAAAAATGTGATTCGGCTACTACGTCATCAGCAGATAGTGTTTCAGGTGGCTCGGATTCAACTACTCCATCTAAAGAAACAAACAAAACTGGTGCTGGTGGGCGTTCATTTCAAAAACAGTGGAAAGACAAATATAAGTGGATCTTATACGACGAGAAGTGTGATAAAGTGTTTTGTTCTGTGTGTAAGGAAATAATTTCCTCCAGTGGATCTTTTGCGAAAAAACTCAACAAGACGAAGACGTGATAAAATCATTCGTGGAAGTCGGGTTTTCTTCTTGGAACAAAGCCTTACAAAGATGCACTTCTCATGAAAAATCGGATTTTCATATGTCTTGCTGTACAATGGAAAAAGTGCAATGGATAAAGATGTGAAGAGCAGTCTTTGATGTCTAAAGGTAAGGAGAGAGATATGAAATCGGCAAGAGTAACTCTCTATAGAATGTTATCTTCACTGTGTTATCTCATGGTTCAGGGGTTAGCAATCCGTGGTCACACAGATGACAATTCTAATTATCATGGATTGTTAGAGTTAGTTGCTGAAACTCCGATTTGTCCTCTTGGCTTCAACGTACAAAGTACAGATGGCTTTCGCACGACATAACAAATGAACTAGGTCCTATTATGGCTAACGAAGTCTTGTAAAATTTGATAATGTTTCTAAAAGACTCCCAATACTATTCGATAATTATGGATGAAACTAGCGACGCATGTCAACACGAGCAAGTTTCAATTTCTTTTCGATTTGTCAGTGGTGAGAATTTTCAAATTAATTAATTATTTTTTGGTTTCTATAAAACTGAATCTACTACAGCTGAAATCTTGATGAAAATTTTAATGCATGTTCTCATCAATTTTTCTCTGGATATCAAGTCATGCAGACTAATGCAGAGGTATTGCTACTGACGGAGCGGCAAAGATGACAGGCGCTTTTTCAGGGCTGGAAGCAAAAATCAGAGAAATTGAACCGCGAGTTATGCATGTTTACTGGTTGACACATTCTTTGAACCTTGTGACACAAGAGGCAATGCAAAATGAGACCGATGTGAGAGACTATCTTGCAAATGTCAAAGAAATGATCAATTTTGTGAGTGGGTCCCCCAACCGACTAGCAATATTTGAGTCGCTGCAAGCTGGCTAAGATGGTAGCTCCATTCACCCTGTAGCTCTTCGGCTTTTTTGCCCTACCAGGTGGTGTTGCAGGATACGTTCGTTGAAAACGATTTTTCAGAATTACGAAGCGTTAACATTGTTCTTTGAGGAAATCGAGCTAAAAAATCTGATGCCGGTGCTAAAGCTAAAAGTTTCTTAAAATTGCTGTGCTCTTTTAACATTATATTTATCACTACGGTTTTTACGCAAATTTTAGAGCCAGTTGAAATTTTGAATGCTTGTCTGAAAAATTCCTCCTTACAGCTGCAAAAAGCCATGGACAATGTTCATAGTGTCCGAGAGGTTTTGATGTTATCTGGAACTGATGAACGTTTCGATGCAGTTTGGAACTCTTGCTTGGAATTGATCAAAATATCGTATTGTCGAAGAGCCGAAACTTCCAAAAGTTCGAAAAATTCCTCGAAGACTTGATGACGGCGCTCAACCCTTTGCTTTTGCCAGCCCCCGTGATTATTACCCGAAAATTTATTTCGAGATTTTAGATATTGCGATCAACAGTTTCGATTATTGATTTTATAAAGCTGCTACGACTCACTTCAAAGAAATTGAAACATTTCTTCTTTCCAAAATTCCAAGATTGCAGTTCTGTAGTAGAATTTTATAAGGATGACTTTGACCCTGAAAGATTAATTTTCCATAGAAATATCATGTTAGATGTGTGTGAATCTAAAAATTTTGTCGTTGAAAGTACAGAAGACTTAGTGCGCTTCTTTTCCTCAAATAAACACGTCGACGATTTGATTCCAGAGGTGGTTAAGTTGATAAAGATTGCTTTAACTATACCCGTTTCTACACGTACACCAGAACGTTCTTTCTCCGCCCTGAGAAGATTAAAAACTTACCTGCGCAACACCATGACGCAAGGTCATGGTTTTATTGTCGATTTTATTGAACGACAATAAAATCATGCATGTCCATAAGCAAGAAGCGAAAAATAAATTGAACCTCGAAACTGTGGCGAACATTTTGATCAAACGATCGACTGTTCGTAGAAACACTTTCTTTATGAGTGAGTAGTGAGAATTATAAATTCCACAGACTTTATTTTTTGAACTAAATACTTTCAATTATCATTTATTTTTAAACTAACAATAAGCGCCAAATTTGAGGCTATCATTTAATAATTTAAATGAACTACCTTTTTTCCTTTTTACTCAGTTTATCATTCCAAGAGAGAAGAAAGAACATTCTCGTAAAGACTATTATGTTTTTTAACTTAAGGCCAAAATAGAGGCAACACAGTTTTTATTTGTTTAGCTTCTCTCCTTTTAATTCACATATATGTAAAATGTAATATTTTTTACTTTTTTCATCATTACTTTTACTATATTTATGATTTAAGAAATTTAAAAAAGAAAACAACTGTATACCTTTATGTGGATTACCTTTTTCACTCATTTATTATTGGGGAAAAAGCATCTAATGAAACAATAGTTTATGTTTACAATCAAGTGTTGTTCATTCAAAAACACCTACAACTGCATTTTCAGGTGGGTAAATTTTTCAAAATTCAACCGGGGCCCTCGCTAAGCCTGGGGGTATTCCATACCCCCCAGACCCCCCGGTTGTGGACTGTAAGTTAGAGCACCCCCACTGATTTTCAAACCCCGGCGCCACTGGTTACTACTACATTAAGGTACGCAGATAAAAAAATAATAAAATAGCCTAAAAAGTAAGAGATTAACGAAATTCGTTAACTTTTTTTGATCCTGTGGGGGGAGGGTTAAGTCCCGTTCGCCCCTTCCCATAAACACGCCTCCGCATAAAACAATGAGAAACTCTGAAAACGCCACCTCACTATCACGACTTCTAATGAAACGTCATAGACTCTTTACCAGCACTCCAAAACGAGGTTTGCAATAATTTAAACAACAGAGATAAAGAAAAAGTACACACATACTAACTCGTGTTCTGTTTATTCGCGCTTCCATGAAAACCATAAGCAATCGAATTCCTTTTATTATTATTTTTTGTTTCTATGAAAACCAGCATTATATATGTTTTAACTGTTAATCAAATAATAAATATTTAAATTTGTAAAAAAATTAAAGTACAGTATTTTAATTAATATTTTATTTATCTCTTGCTGCTAATAAAAGCATTTTTAAATATATAATTCTGTACACACACACACACAGATATTACTTTTATACCTTCTCACAATACTCTTGTTTAATTAAGAAAGTTGTGTTATTGGTTATAATCACTAACAGAATTACCTCTGTTGCACATCACTATAGAAAAATTATTCCCATTAGCGCTTTCAAGCTTTACAGCTCATCGTCAGTTCGGAAATAACAATAGTAGGACAAACAACTTCTTCATACCCCCACTTGCCTTACCCACCAAAGGCCTACACATTTTCGTAAACAAGCTATAAGTTAAATGTCCTTTCTGGCTATTATTAACTAGCGAGTTCAGTCACCCGTGTTCGTACTTTTACATATCTTTCTAGTACATTCTGCGTGCATGTGTGCTGTGTGTGTGTGTGTGTGTGTGTGTTGTGCATCGATGTATACTATATGGATCGCGTGCTGCATTCACTGAATTCGGTCCGACCGCTGCATCAGTGGTTGGCAAGAACACTGCGTATGCTATATACTGTACCTGTACAAAGTCTGACATTTCTGCTTTGTTATAGCTTTTGTTGCTTTAGCGGATTATATTTTGCGTTAAATGGCAAAGCTGTGTCATTTTAACAATTAATGATTCCAAAGTGGGAGCTATTTAATAATTTCTTTTCCAAAATATACTCATTTGTTTCACTGTAAGTTTTCAGTATTCTGAAACATTATTTAAGTTTATCGCTAAGTTCTGTTGCGTTCATAAACAGTTCTGTTGCGTTCTTATTTATGAACATTTATTATTGAAGCCAGACGAATAAAGATAAGAATAAGGGAAACAAAGAATAAAAGACGTGAGCCGTAACTTTAAAATGTTTATTGCGTAAAAGAAGCTGCCGTATACGCTCGCCATGGTCGTTAACGTGTCAATAAACAATGCTAATTTACATTACTTTTTTTATTTTATTTAATTAGCTACGTATTAACTGTATAAAAATTGTTTACATTAAACATTACTAAATAATACAAATTTATTTAACTTTTGGCAGACATCAAGCTTAGAGAAGGTAGCTGCAGCGGTTCTTTCCTTAGCAGTATTATAGCACAAGATTTTATAAAATAATGTCACTATTAATTTAATAAGTTTCACTTCATGGCTGTCTTCAGAAAAATCATTGTTTGAAATATGTTTTCTAAACACTGTGCCGGCAAAGTTTTTGCAAGCTGATATAATCATTTTTTGGTATTAAGTTCACTGTCAGATATAATCAATAAATTATACATATATTTTACAATCTTTAAAACGTCTAATGACGCTCTAATTAATTTTCCGCTTTATACAAAATCAGTAAAATGAATGTAAACGCTTAAGTTATTGTCATCTGTTATCAGTTAGGCAAAAGTAAAAACAAACTGTTATAATAATAAAATCTTCATAAGCACAAATTTTCAGTAGAACTGTCCCAAATGTAATAATTGTAAACTGTTAAACAAGTGCATTACTGACTGAATGACTCGTTTAATACACGTGTTAACTTAGCGCCAAACGCTTTATTGCCAACCATTGTGTGGGAAGCTATACGTGCTTCGGACCGTTTTCTGCCGTTCACTTTGCCTGGCAGCGCGCGATCCGTATAGTATACATTATACCCAGATTAACGAAAGAAAGTGACTGGCGGAGCGGCCGCGCGGCGACCGAGTTTTTAGTAAAAACATTCCAATTAATAACCTCGTGTAATCGTAAAATACAGGGCTAGAAATGTCTAATGAACTGTATTTTAATCATCAATTAAAGACGTTTTTAACAAACTTCTCTAATTTTTTTAATCTTTTTTCAATTAATTTACATTGAGAGTTAAATAAAAAAATACACGAATTTGAATTAAAAATTTAGGGTTTATCATTTTTATTACGTAAGAACTTAGAGGTTAAGCATCGGAAAAACATTTCTTGGAGACAAATGGTGTCCACCTTCTTTAGTACAATATATCAAAAATTGAGATTCCTACGATTAAAATAACGACGTTATTAATTTTGTTTCAATTGTCCTGTTAACTCAGTTGTTAAAAGTTGTACATGAATGAGATTTGCGTGACGTTCTCTTTAGATAACTAAATGTAGAAGACATATACAATTTACACCTTGTACGTGATAGGAATACTACAATGGATTAATATATAAAGTGAATTTCACAGAGAGCAATGCGTGGCGCTCTGCGGTGGAAGTACAGTCAGAATCTAGTGGACCCATTTTATTCGTGCGCTACCGTCAACTCCAGCGTCTCGGCCTCTCCTTTATGTCTACAAATAGCATACGCTTCCAGGAAAACTGAACCGTTATACGCACACTAAGGGTAAGGGAAACTTCCAGCTTTCAGTTTAGTTGATGTGGTGGTTGAGTGATGTCCGGTTGTTGGTTATCTTGATTTAAGTGTGAGTTTCTTGTGCTTTCATTATAAATTGACGCGTTTTTAAGTTATTTTGTGTGAATATACTTCGGTGGCTGAGCATGGAGCAACGTAACGAGGCTGAACCAAGGAAACATAGGGAAACACCTATGACTCGAACTCCAAAGAAAAGACAAACTTCGGGCCGAGGCGTACCTATGAAAGGACAGTCGAGAGAAATTGTGTGCAAAGTGCGGGAATATTTTGATAGAGGAAAGGCGAACAAAGGTCCTTTGATTCCGGTTAATAATGCAATACAGCGAACTGCAGATGCTCTGAAAATACATAAAAATACAGTTGTGCGAGTTTGCAAGGAAAAAGAATTGAAAGAAATACAAGATGATAGTAATAGCCAACTTTCAACTCCGGGAAAACAGAGGAAACGGGAGAAAACTGTGACAAAACTTGACACTTTTCAGGAAGACGCTATACG
This sequence comes from Magicicada septendecula, assembly GCA_034769895.1. Lineage (NCBI taxonomy): Eukaryota > Metazoa > Arthropoda > Insecta > Hemiptera > Cicadidae > Magicicada > Magicicada septendecula. Next base: position 42,404,630 of record CM068373.1, on the reverse strand, counting down.
AAGACATGTATATCAATATTACATAAGAAAAGAATATCCCACTTTGAAAAAACTCTTATCATCGTTGGAAAATGAAGAGCTGTTTAATGGAAGCCTGTCTTCGCTTAGAAACGTGCTAAAAGGTTTAGGATTTACGTGGAGAAAATTTTCGGGCAGAAAAGTGATTATGGAGAGAAGCGATGTCGCTGCCTGGAGGTGTCGTTTTCTTCGCCAAATCAAAGACGAGAATTTCGATAATATAATTTGGCTCGATGAGACCTGGGTCAATGCTGGGCATTGCTTGAAACAAGGATGGACTGATGAGTCACTTCAGGGGACAATGTTAACACCTATAGGGAAAGGTGAACGATTAATAATATGTCATGCAGGTTCTTCAAAAGGGTTTGTTCCAAATTCTCTTCTACTATTTAAATCGAAAAGAAAACCGGTGACTACCATGAAGATATGGATCACGACAAATTCTTCGGTTGGTGTTCTGAAACTTTGCTAAATAACCTAGAAGAGCCTGCAGTAATAGTCATGGACAATGCTCCCTACTATTCTAAGCAAATTGATAAAGCTCCCACAAGCAAAGATAAAAAAGCTGACATACTTGCATGGCTGGATAGGAAAAATATTCAATCTACAACCAACTTGAAAAAATCAGAACTTTTGGAATTAGTGAAATGGCACAAGCCCCAGAACAAAATGTATTTTGTTGATGAATTGATAGAGAGCAGAGGTCACAAAGTGATAAGGCTACCACCTTACCATTGCCATCTTAACGCCATTGAGCTTATATGGGCTCAGGTTAAGGCGTATGTTGCCGAAACAACAAAATGTTTACTTTAAAAGAAGTTGAACGACTGACTCAAGACGGACTTAATCGAATTACTGCTGAGAGGTGGAAGCAAGTAGTGGACCACACCAAAAAAGTTATTATCGATGCATGGAATAACGAAGGACTAATGGAAGAAGCTGTGGAGGAAATGATTATATCCGTGGGAGACAGCAGTAGCTCCGAGGATGATAATAGTGATGACGATCCAATGGAGGGTATCAGAGAACTTTCGTTTGAAGACTACTAACTCACAGCTATAAGTGTTTTTTATAGAGTGTTTTAATAGTATATTTTTATGATTTATACACATATTTTATGAGCGGATTCCATAAAAGCTGAAGAACACTACAATACTTGTAAGTACTGTGACGATTTCAAAATAGGAAATGTAATATGGAGTAAAATTTATTTTTAAATCGCACATTAAAATTAATATTACATCCCTTGATTAACTCAAAATAATATTTAATAAAATGTTTTAAATGACAAAAGGAATGCGAGTGTAAAGATAGGGAAACTAGTTAATAATTTACCATGCACTGACGTGCGTTAACTGGAATTAACCTGCATACATATTCTTTTACTAAACAAATAAAATACTGGTAAAACTTGAAATTATTCAAATAAATAAACAATGATAGAGTAGTATACTATTTAATTCTGAAGTAAAGCATTGCTGTGGATAATAAAAAGGTCAAACTTTAAATACCGTAAATAGAGAATAAAGGTGGAATTATTTTGTTGTGATGCGTAAACTCCGCGCAATTAACTTACCTGCCCTGACATAATAATAATGCAGTCGAGATGGAGCGCTCTCGTAGTAAACACTACACCCTTGAACCATGCCCCGAAGTACTAAGATATTCTAATTTAAAAGTGCAGATATAACAACGTGTAAAGGAAAGTATCAGTAAAGTAGTGTTTTATAAAGAAAAATGTAATCTATTAAATTAAATGGAATAAATAAGTAATAGGGATGACATCTCTATAGACTAAGTGTAAGATCTCCAATGTTTGTGTAAATTAAAAAGGTACAATGTACCAAAAGTGAGAACAGTTTATAAATAACGATGTGACGTGGACTTCTATGGGAAACAAGAACTTTCACCCGAGTTGTACTATTAAAGATGCTCAGCTACCAGACTTCATAGAACAGCATAACAGCTTCATAATTACCAGGATCTCTTCAGGAACTTCACCCGGAAAGTAAAATACCATAACCTTCAACCATTTGTGGACACCCCAAGGACCAAGGACCCGGACACTGAGTAAACTTCACAATATCACAGGTGACACGGAGACTTGTCCTCCGTGGTTAAATGTCATTAAAACATAATGTTTACAAAAGACACTAATAAACTATATAAAAGACTTTAATTATTGTCACTTTGTAAATTGTATTAAGTCATACGACAAAAATTATTTGTAGCAGTAATTAGTGCTTGTAGTATAAAGCTTTTCAGATACTAGAGGTTAAATTAAGTCCATTCTTCAAATGCCCCCCCCTTTCAAATAGTACGATAACTTAACTTACAACACCAATTTAATATCCCGGATCCGTGAAAAAGTAAGCTCATAACAATTTGTTGTGGCCACCTTTTCAGAAAATATTTTGTAAACTTTTATTTAGAAAACCAAATGGTAAAGAAGATAGCACCTAATAAAGAGATGTCATTACTTAACACCAACGTACTGAGTGAATAAATCATCAAACACCCCAACAACATTCCTTTCTTTCTAACTAGTACTGCTTGTTAAAATCTTCATAAGAAGTTGATTAAGACTATGGCAGCCCCTGCAATTGATCTGAGGCAATTTCGCACTGGTTCCCGACGTTATAACGTAGGTAAGACGTTATAGTGTCGTACTGTCTTTATTATTTATTTGTCAATACTAATAACAAGTAATTTACTAATTGTTTTTACATTTCAATACATTATAACAGTAAAATACTGTTATAATTATGCAATATCTGGTAGACCGAGCTTTGCTCGGTAGTTTTAAACTGTAAACTGTATTTCATAGTTAAATAATTAGTTATTGAGAAATTTGAATGGCATTAACAATTTCCAACTAATTACATTGCACTTCAATTAGTAGTATTAAAGCTGATCACAAAACAAAAGCAGTTTATTAACAAGAAAACAATAAATACCGTACCGCAAAAGAGTGATAAACAATCATTCAAGACACTCCATCTGTTATAAAAAGCATGTAGTTCAACTAAACCACAAAAGTCTGGTCAGATGTAAGTTTTTGACAGATCTCCAGGTAGAAGATTAGATTAAATAAGTAGACAGATAACTAAGTATGTACTTATGAGAGGTTGGTCACTCGTAGTAAGTTGGCTATGTGTCAATGTGTGAGCCGTGAGGGTATGCACCACTTTCTTTGGGCTGTTACTGTACCTTGACTCGATCGCGCGCCGTTGAGCGATGTTAGTTCTAATTTTCCTATATTAACTGATTGCGGTTATATTTCGTAATATTTGAAGGTTACATACCACTTTGTATTGAAGAATACAATTTTGTTATGCTTATTGTGAAAAAACTCAATGAAAAAAATTATTAATAACGGAGTTAACAGTACATTTGGAAAAAATTAATAACGTCGTTAATATTAATCGTAGGAATCTCAATTTTTGATATATTGTACTAAAGAAGGTGGACACCATTTGTCTCCAAGAAATGTTTTTCCGATGCTTAACCTCTAAGTTCTTACGTAATAAAAATGGTAAACCCTAAATTTTTAATTAAAATTCGTGTATTTTTTTATTTAACTCTCAATATAAATTAATTGAAAAAATATTTAAAAAATAAGAAAAGTTTGGTAAAAACGTCTTTAATTCATGATTAAAATACAGTTCATTAGACATTTCTAGCCCTGTATTTTACGTTTCAACGAGGTTATTAAGTGGAATGTTTTTACAACAAACTCGGTCGCCGCGCGGCCGCTCCGCCAGTCACTTTCTTTCGTTAATCAGGGTATAGGGTGTTTCATTTTTCCAAAGATGTGATTTTCGTATGACTTTGCTTACGCCCCAAATCTCAGTGATGTAAAAGATATATATGCCAAATTTCAAGAAGATAGGATAATAATTAGAGGTTGCACACTTTGATCAGTTTTGTAAAAGTAGGCAAAAAATACGATTTTTCAATGTTAATTACTTTTATTGGAAAAACTAGAAATCACAAACTTAAAATAATATTAAAACTAGACACTAAGATTAATAGGTAGTATCATAGGCAAAACATGTGTTATATTAGTCAATTTTGAACGATGCAATCCCTTCTTTTGTTCGCTTGGTGACGACTTTTCTGTGATGCTCGACTACCCTCAACAAGAATTGTTTTTGTTGTTCGTCCCTGACCTTTGGAACTTTGGAAAATAGAGTTGCAGTTCTAGTGACTGGCAAAGATTTTGAGCATTTGCTTGGCGTACCTGTTGCCCTGAAAGGCACTGGTGAGCAGATGGCTGAAGTAGTTATTCGGGAAGTGGACCGATTTGGGCTACGTGACAATATCACCGGTATATCTTTTAATACTACAGCATCTAATACAGGACTGATCCAAGGGGCATGTACCAGAATTGAAAGGGTATTCGGACGAACATTGTTGTCTTTGGCTTGCCGTCATCACACCCATGAACTAATATTGAAAGGAGTGTTTGAGAAGTGTTGTGGCATACCATCAAGTGGTCCTGACATCCAGATTTTTCTGAAGTTCCAAAGTCTGTGGGCTTCACTTGATAAGAAGTCATATACGACAATGCTGGATGAAGAAAGTCCCGTTCAAGGCTTTCTAGAAGAACAACGAGTGAAAATGGTTAACTACATCCAAAATGTCCTAAAAGACGGAAGTCATCCAAGAGAAGACTACAAAGAGTTATTACAAACTCTCACTCCTGTACCTAGGAGGTTGGTCTAAAAACGACTTCAATTTCAGGATCCCAGGGGCTCTGCATCAATCAAGGTGGATGACAAAGGCAATATATGCACTTAAAATTGTCCTCTTCACTAAACAGTTGAATATTCCTCAACGAGAATTGAAAGGAATGAAACGGGTTGCACATTTTGTCAGCCTCATATATGTTCGCTTTTGGCACGAGGCAATTGTAAGTCGATGGGCTCCAAAGAATGATTTGGATATGTTACAGCTTCTGAGCACTTACCCAGGTGCAAACGTCAAAAAAAATGGTCTCACAGTTGCTAAGAGACACCTTTGGTATCTGTCAGAAACAAACGTAGGATTGGCTTTTTTGGAGGAACGTATTACTCAGGCTGTTAAGGAAAATATGACTAAAAATTTAGAAACCAAACCTGCAAAGAAAAAGGAAATGAACCGATTAGAGGGCAAAAACCTTGTTTTTGAAGGAAAAGACCTGAGCCATTTCGTTACTAATAAAATAAAGACGTTCTTTGAATTGTTTGGGATCCACGACGTGACAGAATACTGCAGTGATTCTCTAAGAAGCCATGTGAACGCTCTTAAGGTGGTCAATGATACCGCAGAAAGAGGAATTGCTCTGATAAAAAAGTTTAACGAATCGGTCAGGGACGAACAACAAAAACAATTCTTGTTGAGGATAGTCGAGCATCACAGAAAAGTCGTCACCAAGCGAACAAAAGAAGGGATTGCATCGTTCAAAGTTGATTAATATAACACATGTTTTGCCTATGATACTACCTATTAATCTTAGTGTCTAGTTTTAATATTATTTTTCCAATAAAAGTAAGTAACATTGAAAAATAGTATTTTTTGCCTACTTTTACAAAACTGATCAAAGTGTGCAACCTCTAAATATTATCCAATCTTCTTGAAATTTGGCATATATATCTTTTACATCACTGAGACTCGGGGCGTAAGCAAAGTCTGCAAAACTTTTACATTTTATTTTTTGCCTTACAAAATGAAACACCCTAGTATACATGGATGGTGTTGTGTGTACATTCTTTTCAGTACCTAATGTTCTAAAACCTTTCTCATTTTCACTTTCAACTGCAAGTTCTTTTCCGGCACAGTATGCGATGTATCTTTCTATATTCACTGCAAACAACAACTTAGATAAACACCCTTTTCGTTCCTTCCTATCACCGACTATGGGCGCGGTCACTCACCCTTAATACAAAAACATTCCGTAGGCCTATATGAAATTTGATTTCTTTCTTAATGTTCTCTATCCACCCACTACCTGTTACTGATTAATTATATTATAAAATATTCCTTCAATTTCAAATTTAGTTTTAGTATTCACCAAATTATTTAACCCTTTCTCTCTTTCTTTCAATATTTCTAACTCCTCTCTAAGCCTTCTTTCAACCGTGTTACTCACTACTTTTAAAATTTCATAGTCTTCTAAAGGATTAACAAACTTATGGTTCTCTTCTATGAATGTCTTTCACGCACGCGCGCACACACACACACACACACACACACACGTACACACAACACACATACACACAGAATGTACTAGAAAGATATGTAAAAGTACAGACATGGGTGACTGAACTCGCTAGTTAATAATAGCCAGAAAGGCCCTTTAACGTATACCTTGTTTACGAAAATGTGTACGGGCGGTAGAGCCGGTCTGACGATGAACTCTGAAGCTTGAAAAAAACTAATCGGAATAATTTTTCTATAGTGGTGTGCAACAGTGTTATTTCTGTTTATTCTTGTTAAATTATTTTAATAATAAATAAATAATATTTGTTTTCACAAGAATATATTTTTGTATTTTTAAAAATATTTACAGTTTCAACAGTATTACATACTGAATACTACAGAGTGTATATTAGTCTATCCATATTAAATATGCCGTATATAGATTCTGACGATGACAGTTTATACATGCTGTTGAATCACTGTAAATTTATAAAAAATACAGAAATATATTTGTAATATATTTTGTATATTTGTAAACTATATTCTGTATACATATTGTTACGACGGTCTCACTGATCGTCGTATGGTGCAGTGGAAACAAATACAGACACCAATGAAGTCACTAATTACCAGCTTTAATTAATCACAAATAACGATTTGTAAACAACAAGGTAGTCTCGTACAATTATTCAAGTTAAATTTGTCCACATGCAATAATAATGTCAACTAATAATAATTCCGCACACAACAACCACTTGATATCCGACCTTGGTAACTCCCCCAACGTAAACAGACTTGTAAGCGGTAGCTGTCGCCTATATATTAGCCTACACGGTTCCCCAGACTAATGTTCTCAGACTAGCTTCCATGAAATATTTTAATTAAAATTTATAATCTAATACTAAGAGTCCCTTAGTCTTACAGATTTGAATTATTTCTCCTTATCGTATAAATTTAATATTTATTATATAATTATAAAAGTATAATTTCCTTATGATACATTATATATATATTTCAACCTTGTCGTGTTTACTTGTTGAACTGCTACTTGTCATGCTGCGGACGAGGCCTTTCAGTGACTCTACCATTTGGTGAAGATAATGATGGAGAAATTGAAAGGCCTCGTCCGGAGCATGGGAAGTAGCAGTTCAGCCATTAAACACTACAAAGTTGGAATTACAGAGACTGCTAATTCGAATAACAAGATTTAGAATATATATTGTAAGCTTACGTATAAATATATATTACAATTAATTGCAATTTAAAATAAATATAATGAAGCTTGTAGTCATTGCACTTGTAAAAAGAGAAAGTGATATTTATTTTGATGAATCATGACAGTTACTAGCTTCAGTCAGAAATTGTTTAGTTAAGTTTTAAGGTTATTCTCTTGGATAACACCCAAGAGAAAAACGCAAGGTTGTTCTCTCTTGGATCGGAGAAAGAACGAGGATATTAGACACGATTTAAACACTGAATCATTCCACCAGAAGATTGAAGACCACAGAAGGAGATGGTGTGAACATCTGAATCGCATGCCTGACATCCGTCTACCTGTGGCTGCCTTGGATTATCACCCAACTGGGAAGAGAGGTGTCGGCATACCGAGAAAGAGATGCGTTCCGGAACAGGTCTAAAGCCTAGTCCTTGGAGTGGTGGCGATGACGATGACGACGACGACGACGATGATGATGATGATGACGATGACGACGACGATGATGATGATGATGATGATGATGATGATGATGATGATGATGATGATGATGATGATGATGATGATGATGATGATGATGATGATGATGATGATGATGATGATGATGACATTTAAGAGACATTGTAATGCTTAATTCAAAACACAGAAATTATAATATACGTAACTTAACAAATTGTATAACACTTAGTCTTACGACATTTAAGACTGAATCTGTTGTTCACTTCGCATAAACAGAAGGAATAAAATTCTACATCTGTTGCAGTACTGGTATGTAAATTTAACCATAATAATTTGAGATTGCATCTACATTTTTCTTCTTATTTAGAAAAAAATTTGAATAAAATAAAAGAGAAGACTGGGAATAAGTCAAGTCAACGTCCCCGTCGTGCCCTCTGGGACCTTCTGTAGCCACACTGTACAGATGATAACGGACCTCTGTGAAGACCAACGGACGGAATGGTGGAAGAGATCTCAATGATCCAACAACAGGACGTGCGGAAAAGTCTTGAAGGAGCAGACCTCTTCAAAAACCTGGGCTCATCTGCCTCCAAATGATAGCACCCAGTAAGGGCCCCTGCCTAGATTACAGGTAAAAACCGGGTCAACGGTCTCAAACGCGGATGAGGCATCTCAGTTCCCAACGACAGGGAGCGCGGAAGAACCTAGTGGAGTAAACCACGAAAAACAATCATTTCGGACTAACAAGTCAATCTTATCTCCGAATTTAATTCCTACTTTTGCACTCCATACAATTTCAATTGCTGTATGGAAAGTGTAGCAATTAAAAGAGAAGTTTTTCGGGCAAAAGTATTAAAAATGGAAAGAGTCCAGGGTAGGAAAGAGAAAAACGCATGTTCAAAGTGAACTGAAGACAGGATGAAGTGACAGTGAAAAGATGAAAAAATTGAAATTGGCATGTGGTTCTTAGACGGCCGATACAAAAAAAAAACTAACATGCTGGTTCGTCAAAACAGCAGTTCGTATATTGCTCTTCTAATAACGTTGGTCTTATAGTCGCACGCGGGCTTGTTAACGTTTTTCCCGCACAAGAGGAAGAAGGCGTGGCCAAAACATGTTAAGTTAGTTTGTTGAGTTTATTAAGAGTTTAATGGCCATACTTATTATGTCGTCTATCCACAATAATAATGATAATAAGAACAACTCTAATTTTAATGAATTTAGATCACATGCTGGACACGAGTATTTACTTACATACTGGAAAGGCCGAGTCACCAGAGCGCCTGTTCTGCCCGGTGGCTGTGGACGATGTCGGCCATACAGTCTATTGCGTTGAGAACATTATTGATTCAAGACTATTTCGCCTTGTAGTAAACTTCACTTAGTGTTCTGTTCTTATTTTTCTCGTTACAGTCTCTTCTATAATTGACACGAATACGCGTCGAATGAATATTTCTAACGAGCGCGATATACCAGAATTGGATATCAACCGTTTCATTACATTCGTTCTGCCGTTCATCTACTGGTTGCATCTTCTGATCCGCAGGTTCCCAGTGGGTCGATCAGCAAGTTGCAAGGGTTTTGCGCCAAATTAAAACATTAGGCCTATTAGTAAACAATAATAATAATAATAATATTTTATTTTTTAAACAGGAATTAGACGATGTGATGCACACGTTTTTCTCCTGTGATAGATAGAAAGAAGAGAGGCAAACATTGGAAAATGTAGTGGGACAGATCTCGCCTGAATATCATCGGAATAATGATGGAGAGCGAACACTATTGGAAGCAGGTAGCAGATTACATAGAGAAGGTACTAAGGCAAAAGAAGGAAGCCGAAGATGATCTTGCTAGGGCCGCTGACAGAATAGCGGAAAACAGGTAACGTGGACCCGCTGAAGGTTTAAAACAGATGAACGTCCACAGGACGAAGTACAAATGGCACCACCTTGAAGTATTACAAAAGCTGAGTCCCGAGGTGGATCCATGCCGTGGACAACAGGGTTTGTGGTTTTGGTGGGTGCGTGTCCCATACACCGTAGAAGTGCAGAACTTATTAGTTTTCCACAGTCTCCCTCGTAAAATATAGAAAACAATTTTGCTGGAGAGCTGACAGAGAGAGCTTGAGAGCAAGAAGAGCGAGGTCGCTGGACAATGAGGCTCATCAAGCAGGTGCAACCGTGGACGGAGAGGGGGCATGGGGAGATCGACTATTACCTCACCCAGCTTTTGACTGGAGAGAGGTATTTTCGATCTTACCTGAAGAAAGTTGGAAAGGCCGAGTCACCAGAGTGCCTGTACTGCCCGAGAGCTGCGGACGATGTCGGCCATACATTCTTCGTCTGCGACAGATGGGAGCAACATAGATCTTTGAAAGAAGATATTAGGCAGGAGATCTCCCCGGATAACATCGTTGAAGCGATGCTTCGAGGGGAGGGAGGACACCTGGAACTGTGTGCCACGGTTCGCAGAGAGATTCTTTGGGCAATAGAGTATAGAAGAATACCAAGTCAAATGTGAGCCGTAGGAGTGTAGCCCGAAGCAGTGTGTCAAACAGTTCCAGGTTAGTGCCCTAGAAGAGGAAAGGAAGGTGGGTTTTTTTAGTGGGTAGGGTATAATACCCAAACCCACAGACCCCGGAAGTGTGCACCTTTCGGACATTTGTATAGTAAATTTTTCCACGATTAAGCCAGTCGTTTTGCAGTCTTCAAAATATTTCAAGCAAGCAATTTTTGCTGCAGCTTTGAGTTTTCTTAACGATTTGCATTTTACTTCTTCAACGGTCGCGAAACGTTGTCCTTTCGTGTAAATTATCACTATTAGGAGGAGGAAAGATTGCGTTGAGATCTATGTCATTCTATCAGCGCGTAGCTTGAACGCAGCCATCCTTCTATACTTCTAGGTCGTCTCTTCTAAACTTTACTATCGTGGTTTTGGTCTCCATTTCTTCTCTCATTTGACGAGAATTCTCTTCGTCTTAAGAAATGCTTACAACTTGATTCTTTTATTATGTTTTGCTAAGGTAAATCGTGTCTATAATTCGTTCTGTACTTAATTGCTATAATCGTTCACCTGTCTATTATACCTTCATTTCCATTATATTTTCCACATGTAAATTTATTTCTGATGTTACAAGGCTATTAATGCATTTATCTTCGTATCCGACTATCCAAAGGCATGGGTACAACCGTCAATTTGCAAAGAAAATCTGAATTTCATCTTCTACAGGCTTTTTTCCTGTTCATGATATTCCTCCGATGTCTTGATGTTCCACATTATATCGTAACAAATCAAGTATGATAAATATAATAGGCTTTCGCTGATAATTACTAAATCTTTGTGATACTAGTTTACATTAATTTTAATTACAGACTCGACTCATGGGAAATGTTTTTTTTTTGTGAGGAATTCTGTAGGTAACATCCAGTACTCCTTCAAAAATTAAATTATTTATACCACTCATTCTGTAAACACGAAACATACTTCAAAAATTTATTAACTGGTATTTCATTCTGATAAGGATCCTGTCGCACCTTAACCACTCGTATGACGACTGCGCGCGCACGTACAAATAAATGGGTTCCGCCCTTCGCGCGTAGTGCGTGTGTGTGTGATACAGTTTGACTAAGGAGGCAGAATTAACTCAGGCGTTAAAAAGTAACTGGTTCACCCTGAATATCACCCGTCTTGTCTTCCTTCCCGTGGAATTTGGCATTCACATTGACATCCGTGCCTACGTAAGCGGCAACCATTTACATATATTTACTCAAGACATAATTGTATTCAAACTGCATATTCTCCTTCCTTCTTCACGCACAAGCTGTAATTGGTTGTAGCCAAATTTTAAACGGCTCGTTAAATTAATGTATAGCTATTTCCGCATTGCTAACCATTTCACGTAATACTGTATTATGTTTAGTTTTGTCTACTGTATAGTTTAATTGTATGTTTCACACAAATAATATTTATATCCTATGCAATCGATAGATGCAAAGCGATATTATTCTATTTCTTAATTTTGTATTTTAGGTGTAGTTTTGTTGTTTGGTTGAAAACATTATTATCGGGGCTGTTAGGCCGTATTCTATAGTTTCTGTTGACAGACGTTTCGGCCTCCCAATCGGACATCATCATCAGTGTCGGAAACAATTGGCACGGTGTCCGCCAATCCACTCCAGTGATGAGGAAGAGACTATTCTAGTCTCTATCGTAATACAGTTTTGTATCATAGTCTCTACCTCATCACTGGAGTGGATTGGCGGACACCGTCCCAATTGTTCCCGAAGCGTCTGCCAACATAAACTGTACACCACGCCCTAACAGCCAGACTAACTGTTTCCAATTATGTGGACGCCGATCGTGAAAATAGGCCTATTAGGAACGCTATAGACCAGTGGTTCCCAAAGTGGAGTCCGCGGACCCCTGGGAGTCCTCGACAATGTTTCAGGGGGTCCGCGGTGACTTTAAGAAAAAATATAATACTCCTTAATTTTCTCCGATTTTTTATGCTCTAAAATCTAAACGTTAGAATCTTAACGCAATTAGTAGAAGTTTTTAGTTTTGTTTTTGACTGAGTAATGAAGTAAAATTGTTTGTTTTTATTTGATTCCAACTTCGACCTTAAAGGCAAGTTCCATGACTTTAACTGGACTTTGAAGCTATCATGCCTTGCTGATATCTTCAGTCATTTGAATGGACTCACTTTAAGCGTGCAGGAAAATCTTTATCTAGCTTCACTGTTTTCCGGGTTCGAGATAAAACCGAGGGGATGATAAAACATTATTAAAGCTGTGGATTCAGAGATTAAACTTTGAAATCTTCGAACAATTACATTCTGTTGCAGATTTCATCCAGATGCCTAGAGAAAGTGTTCCAAAGGAGATCCTCTACGTTATTAAGTCTCATTTGGAGAAACTAAACCTCCAGGTAAGGGAATATTTTCCATTGACGGATCATAGCGACATGAGAATAAGGAATCCATTTGCTGATGGGCTGTCAACTAACCTGTCTCTCTCTCTCTCACACACACTACAGGGAGAAGATTCATTGGTAGAAATTTCAACTGACATTAAAATTACGGTTTTTGCAAATACAGGTAGCTGACTTGTGGTTATATGTAATGACTGACTATCTTGAACTAGCAAAACACCCTTGAAGTGTTTAAAAAACATTTGTGTTTCCCTCTACTTCTTTGTGTGAAACCGCATTTTTCCAGCTCACATACTTAAACTGAAAGTTAAAAAATAAACTTGACGTCGAGAGTGACTTAGGCCTAATATTGAAATTATTATCAGACATTAAACCTAATATTGCAGAGATAATTGTACAAAAACCGGCCTCATTGTTCACATTAAACTGTGCTTGATATCATTACTACTATAATTTTGCAATTTAAGAGAATTTTGATTTTAACATATTTTAACTAAAATATAGGAGTTCGTATGATACATACTGTTTGTTTTATTTCATAACTCAGACGGGGTCCGTGAATTTTTAAATTTTTTTGGGTGTTCCGCGGACTGAAAAGTGTTTGGGAACCACTGCTATAGACTATTTGCTTCATTAAACTATCAGTTTAATATAAAATAGTTTGTAACTTGTTTTTTTTTCAAGAGGTTAAACGAGAAAGGTGTAAGTACTTTCAAGAGGTGTAAGTAAAAGAAATTGTTGAATGCGTCAATCTGTGAGCAGAGTCGGATGCGACCCGTTTATTTCAAAAACATTACGAGCCTCTAAATTTATCTAATTATGTGCCAGTCAGCAACGGTCAGTACTGAGCTAATTTTTTTTTGAAAAACTGAATATAGAAAATGTTAAATGCTAAATATGGGGGTGTCGCATAAATCAATGCTAGTTTACAAAATGGCGTTCAGCGTACACGCTGTGATCTACTTATAAATTTCTGACACTGTTATCTATCGCAAAAGTTTATAAAATTGTTTCACACACTTATGATGAGTAACTAGTTTGTCTCGCTTTTGCTTCGTGATTATGCAACACTTGCCACCGTAAGTTATTAAAGGTAAAAATGTTACTTGGCAATCCAGATAAGTCCTTTTGCAACCTGCTGTATCTGGTCGCTACGGCTGCGTGTTCCTCAGTACCTGGTTTGAACCACTGCTATGTCTGTGCTGGAACATCGTGTAAAAACTGTACGAAGTTCGTGTTCTCGTGTCTTCGGTCCGGAACGTTGAACCAAGTTTTGAGGTGAAAGTTTTCACATCTTTTAGTACACTTTATACCCACATTGTTCGATTAACACACACACATGCATTCATACAGTGCGTGTTACAATTTACAATATTACAAAATAGCATTACAAGGTTACGACTTAACGAGTACTGACACTGAACCTTACATATTTTAGGTCTTTTCATCAAGTTGACTGACTGAAATTTAATTTTAGGCGAGGCTGACTATTACAGACAAGACACGTCTTGGTTGGTTATGGATAACAATCTTTTTACATCTATTACAAGTTTTCTTTTTTTTGTTGCAAACGTAATATACAAAATTATTAGCCACTAGCATTGATTTACGATAGCTCAAAAACAATCATAGTTACCTTGGTTATTGAGGCTCCCATACTTGACGAAAGTCCGGCGACGGGCCACTCTGCTCACAGCGTTTGATGGGAGACTGACGAGATTTAACAAAGCAAACGATAGGGTTAGTAAAAGGGAGGGTGTGACGTCAGTGCGTCGGGCAAGGTACAATTCGCGGATTGTTGCATTCGGCAGGAGACGAATGATTGCAACAAATCTAACTTTAATTTTTGTTTTGAATGTTCCCTTTTTTACGAGTCAAGTTCTGTTAGTTCGTGGAATTTCTTACATTCCACTAAGCATTTGATAGTCCTCATTACGTTTATAAGGATATTCCTCGATCATAGATGTTTTGTTTACTCTTATCGTTAGTTCCTTGTCTACCGTCTCTTCATATTGTATGTCTGTTTAAACATTTCAGTGAGTTTATATTTCCTTTTATACTACAACAGAGAAATCAAAAATGTTATGGGGATAAGTAACAAGCTTGTCAGCTCCTCCTACTGCAGGCGGTTCTGAGTCGCTATAAAAAATTATTAATGTATAAGTATGTCACCTGAGGCAGCCGGAAAAGTCTGCGGTGTCCGAGCGCGGACTCTCCAATACTGATCATCCTGTTTCCAACTATATGGACACCGGCTGTAAGAGCCTTAGGAAATCTAACGTATACTTGTAACATGTCGTATATAACAAACGCGATAATAAGTGGGAATCACGAGAAATAATTTACACTTTTTGTGTATTTTTATAATTTTTTGTAATTATATCAATTTGTGGAATATTTCTATAGACGTTGGAAAAGTAGACTTCAGTATAGAGTTGATACAAAAGAGGCTGGTAGGTAAATAGCAAGAGAAAAAAATGTAAGACGGATAACTAGAGGGAGAAGAAAACTTGCTTTGTTAGAGTTATTGTTGGTTCCACAGTCGGATGAGACAATGGGTGAGGCAGGGAAATACAAGACATTGCGTTGATGGGTTTTACGTTCGCTCCTATTACGCGACTTGAAAACCTCGACCGATAAAAATGAACTACTATAAAAGTCTACAAAATGTACATAGGAGTAACAGTATTTTAATATTATATATATATATATATATATATATAAACTTTCACTATGAACACTTATTTTTTGTTATTTTTCCCAAACGTTTCAACGTGGTATTCGTCTTCTTCAGTGGGATTAATTACTGAATGTCTTTACAGAGTAACGGTTATGGGCTGAAGGTGTGTGTGGTGGGGGTTGATGGTGGGAGGAAACGTTTGGGAAACAATAACCAAAAAGTAAGTGTGCTATATATAATATTTAAAAAAGTGAACGAAGAGGATGTACCAACAAGATAAGTATTTTAATTCTTCATATTTTGGTATAATTTAAATAAATTTAGCCCCAAAACGGAGTCGGTAAAAACAAAAAACTAATAAATACGTATTAAAATACACTGTCCTAACGTAAGACGTTTTGCTCCTTAACAATATATTTTTTTTTTTTTGTAAATGTAATCCAGATCACGTACATGATGCACATGCAATTTAAATTTAATGACATCTTTGTAACAACAAACGAATAGAACAGAGCAGGAAATTTTAAGCAAGCTTGAACTCTATTTGGTGGGACAAACATATTTCGAGAGCCACAAAGAGATTCATAAGCTTTTGTTGAATCAGTTCTGTCTTACGGCTGTGAGGTATGGACGTTGAGCACGGAAATTATACGACAATTGAATGCCGTGGAAATGGATTATCTCCGTATAAGTGCAGGAGTCTCAAGAAGGGAGAGAATAACCAGCGAGGAGATCAGAAAAAGGATGCATGCAGAAGACACAATTATTAACAGAGTAGAACGAAGAGGCCTAAACACTTACTCCGAATGGATGTACAGAGATTGCCGAGGAAAATACTTCAGTGGAAGCCCCCAGGCAGAGGAAAAAGTGGCAGACCTAGACTGTCCTGGTATGAAAACATGAGAAAGGCCATGGAACATCATAACTTGACAGAAGAAGATGTACAGGACAGAAATAGATGGCGGTTAGGTGTGGGTATGCGGCAATAGCCGATGAGAATCCCTTTGAGATAGAAGTTTGATCTGACTCGCAATGTATTTCCAAATTATTGAGCGAACCGTACAAATCGTATATTTCAGCGATCGCTCTATGTACTCCCACACGACGGTTTTCCGTGTTTCTCAGACTGTATTAATCAGTTAACGTGTTTCAGTTAACGCAATGTACTGTTACAGAAATCGTTAGAAACACGTTTTTATTTATATCGTACGTCATTTTTATCTGTCGAGGATTTCTAGACGCGTAATAGTAGCGAAAGTAAAACCCATAACCCCAATGTATTTCCCTATCTTCCCGATTGTCTCATACGACTGTGGAACCAAGAATAGTCGTTAAGAGAAGATGCAGAAGCAGAATACACACTCGACTTTGTCACCTCATTTGCTCCGATAATAATTAATATTACCATAAAACATGTCCAACTTTGTGTCGTGTAAACTAAACTCGCTTACTGTAAGTTAAAATCTATACAAAATTATCAATTCAAAGAGAGACGTCTAGTAAGATAATGCTAATTAATTACCTGAAACTTGCCGTTTGATTGACGAAATCATTTATAATCCAACACGAACGAAAAAAGTTCAGAACCTACCTTGAGAACCAATCGCTTCGATTAGAGTATTCCTGAAGAGCACTGCCAATTAATAAAACGAAAATAAGAACTCGCTCTCTCTCTCTCTCTCTCTCTCTCTCTCCCCCCCTCACTCTCTCACTCTCTCACTCTCTCTCTCTCTCTCTCTCTCTCTCTCTCTCTCTCTCTCTCTCTCTCTCTCGCACACACTTCAATACTTTCCTTGTATATTGTGGTATTCCATAGCCCTTTATTTTATTTATTTATTTATAGTTGGATGCTGTTTGGTATGTTTTTTTTTTCATACTGGTTACCGGCCAAGTGTGTTGGATCCGATGTACAAACGGATGATTGGGTGTGTAGGGTGTGGCGGCCTTGGAGCTAAGTATATATAGACACTACGAAGAACAGTGGCATCATCATTTGGTCTCACCATCTTCTCCTTGACGACAACCGCCAACATGAAATCTGTGGTAAGTTGGATATCTGTACTTTCGTAAACGTCTCTGCTCGTGTACAAGTTGCTAAAGTTTTTAAGCTTTAGTGTTACTATTAATTTCAACTAATCTTAGTACACGATAATAATATCAACTACATTTAAGGAGTTATATCATATATATATATATATATATATATATATATATGACGCGCGCGCGTGTCTGTGTTAGTTAGTTCCTATATTACATTCGAATTACTTCAATTATTTTTTAATTCATTTACAAACTTCTGAAGATACCGAAATATTCAGTAAAATGTGCGTTAAGTGAATTGAAACGATAAGAACACAATACATCTACTTGCAGAAGTAATTATATTTGTTTATTTTTTCCTTATTTGGAACATGTTTCGGGACCCATAGTGTTCCCATCATCAGCCTTCCTAATTTTGAATCTTGTGCAGTACCTGTGTGCTGGTTGGTTGTTGTTATGGCTTCGCATTGGTTTTTGATTTTTTAAATTGTTATTATTGTGTGTGATTTTGGTGGTATTAGTATATTGTGTATTTTCGATGTTGAGTGCTTTGAAAATTGCATCATGTTTTGTATTGATTTGTATTTGTGCAGGTATTGGTTTGTTTTGTGTTTGTGTGTTTGTATATTTGTAAATTTTCCCAAATGTTCATTATGGTGCCTTTGTGTGGTATGTATTTTATTAGTATCATGTTGGTTATGTCTGGGAATTCATGTCCAGTGTTTATTGCATGTGTGGTCAAATTATAATTATATATTTCTGGTTTTTTGTGTATGAGTTTGGATGTTCAAAATACATATAGTTCCCGTGTAAGTAACTCGTTGAGTTTCCTGCAGGCCTGCCATATAATATCTTTGAATAAATACACTGCAAGTAGGTTTATTTTCACCTGACGCACGTTTCACAGAAATTATACTGTATCTTCAGAGGTTTGTTTGAATTGTAATTGTAATAACTGACTACATAAACATTACAAGAATCGAAAATACAATCGAAGTACAATCAATTATCCGTTAACTATGTTGTAAGCGAAACATTCAATTACAATTCTAACAAACCTCTGAAGTTACAGAATAATTTTTTGTGAAACGTGCGTCAGGTGAAAATAAACCTACTTGTAGTGTATTTATTTGAAGATATCACACACACACACACACACACACACACACACACATGACTTACTCTTATATTTTTCCTGAATGACTCTGATAATGTTAAGGTGTCAACGAAACGTGCTTAGGTAAAGAAAACAATAAAACTTGCATAAAAACAGTTTTATAATAAAATAAATATTTATATATGTGTAATAAATTTTCATGTGTATTCAATTCAATAATATAATATATCTGTGTAAACATAACATACACACGCACGCGCGCCTCATATATTTGCGTGTATGTGTGTGTGTCGGTAGTAGTAGTAGTAGTAGTAGGAGTAGAAGTAGTAATAGTAGATTTTCAGTTCATAAATACAACATACAACATAAGTTTGTACAAGTCTGTGTACAATATGCACGATAACAATTATTATCACTTAGCACATTTAAAAACTAAACTATGCATACCGCATTTATAATAAAAACTTACATTTTCTGTAAGGTTATATACTAGTGTATATTGTAAGTTTATATACATTACTTGTCTGAGCTGCAGAATTCGCTCACTGTATTGAATAAAATACGTACATTCTTTATTAGATAAATTTCAGTGATAGATACTCTTTATATTATCGTAAAAATTACGAAAATGCCATCTACTATGCTACTATTTTGTTGAGTAAAATAGTAAATTATAAATCAATCATACAACAAACACTAAAAATTCCAAACTACTGTTTGGCTTTTTACTTGAATTTATAACCGTA
Source organism: Magicicada septendecula (assembly GCA_034769895.1). NCBI lineage: Eukaryota > Metazoa > Arthropoda > Insecta > Hemiptera > Cicadidae > Magicicada > Magicicada septendecula. Next base: position 42,385,245 of record CM068373.1, on the reverse strand, counting down.
CTGCCTAAATAACAAATAATTCATTTTTAGCTTTCAAGTTTATGCACTTTCATTATATGTCTATAGGCCTATATCTAATACTTTGTACAAATATACATATCTAATAAAAATACGTAATGTTTATTGGAAACATAGATTATAAAATTTTTGAAAGTGATTCAGTATTTCCAAGAGCTGTTGTTAACTCATATCACTTTTGTCAACTCATTTGTTGAATATTGTATGTTGAATAAGATTATGCGTAACTTCATCCCTCATATAGACATAAAATTATTACAATTTTTTGAGTTCTACAATTAGTTTTTACAATTTTTATTTTTATTTTGAGTTCTATTGAGTTCCGTGGTGCCACAAAGTTAAAACATTTTCGTAGTAAACGCTACAGTGGAATTTGGGTTAAAATTCTCTTTAGTCCTACAGCCGACTCAAATTTAATTTTTATAATCTACTTCATATGGCCACGGTGTCCTAAAGTTTTGAAATTTCCAAAAATTGCACATCATAATTTTGATTACAAATCTCTTTGCTTTGCTATGGCGCGTAGAGATTCGCGATTTTTCAAAATCTTTGTCCACTTTTTGGGCCCGTAGCAAAAGAAAAACGAACAACACAAGCACTCCTCTCCTGATAAATATTGGTCGATTTTATGAACATCGACTCGTCGTGGACTTAAAAATGAGGTTTTAACATTTTCGCAGCATCCTTACGCTCACATGCAAATTTCTTTGCTCTCGGACAAGTTTTTGATCCAGTATTGTGTTACGCCTTCTTTTTATTGGAGTATTGTGTCCTTTTTTACTCCTTTATTCATAGATCTCGTAGAACGTGTTACTTAATTTTAATCAGGAATATTTCTCGTCCGACTTCATGACATGATACATACTACACAACTCACACACACACACACACACACACACATATTTATCCACATGACCTACCCTACCAATCCACTTAAGCCTTCGCTGTTTGTTCTGCTACTATGTTATATTTTACTGAAAACATGTTGTGCGCGCGCGCGCGCGTGTGTGTGTGTGAGCGCCCGTTTATGTATGTAATACATTTCTCAAAAATATAGATATATATGTATATATGTATAGATCTCAAAAGAATATTAACGCATTTCACCAAATTTCATCAAGTTAGACTGCCCTTTATTATTTATTACACATTAAATTTTCTGGAATATAAAATAGTGGAACTTGGTTATTACGGCCTCGGCTGTTACGTCAACTCGGGTGTAGCGTTATTTTGTCATAAGTCCGGTCAAACTGATATCTTTAACATTATAAAAATTCCCGGTTTTAACGTCACTAAATATTGTACTACTCTGTTGTAGCGTCAAAACTTTCTCAGATATTTTACTCTAAATTTCATATAAACGTATATATGTGCGCGCGCGCTACGCCCATGGCTACAGACATACGTTGTATGCAAGCGAATGTATGAGTCATCATTATCGAAATGGTTCAAACAGTGTCGATGTTCAGATATTCCTGTGAGTGGACCAATTCTGAAAGAGAAAGCTACAGAATTCGGAAAATTGTTTGGTATTGATTTTATGTGCTCCAACGGATGGCTAGATCGATTTCCTTTGCAAAAATTTGTGGTGAGGCAAAATGCGTAGATCTGAACGTTACAGACGATTGGGTGCGTAACACTTGGCCAGAAATTAAACGATCATATAAAGATGAAGACATCTTTAATGGAGATGAAGCCGGAATTTTTATAAATTAACTCCAGATAAGACTTTCAAATTTAAAAATGAAAAGTGCGTTGGTGGGAAGCTCTCTAAACAAAGAGTTACAGTTTTTGGTTGTGCGAACATGACGGGAACCGAAAAAAGGAAACTTTTAGTTATCGGGAAAAGTTTGCATCCTAGATGTTTTAAAAACATCAAAAAACTTCCTGTAAGTTACACTGCCAACAAAAAAGCATGGATGACTTCTAGTATTTTTGAAGATGAACTAAGAAAGTGGGATAGAGAACTGTCATCGAAAAACAGAAAAATTCTACTTCTAGTTGACAACTGTGCAGCCCATCCAAAGTTAAATTTGACAAACATTAATCTGGTCTTCTTACCGGCCAACTGTACGAGTGTCCTGCAACCTATGGACCAAGGCGCCATTAGAAGCCTAATGTGTCACTACCGCAAGCAACTTTAAAACAAAATTATTTTCTGTATGGACACGGCGCAACCTGCCACAATTTCACTCTTAGATGCAATACAATTCCTAGACGACTCTTGGAAGAGTGTAACACAGAAGACGATAGCAAAATGCTTTAGTAAAGCACAACTCGTACATGAAAATTTACCCGATGATGACGAAGACGACGACTTGCCGCCCTCGGAGTGGCTTAAGAAATTCGACGTAAATGAATTTGGAAATGAACTTGATTCCTATGCATCAGTGGATGACCAAATAGAAACATTCCAAGTGTTGAGTGACGCAGAAATTATCGCGGAAGTAAAAAACATAGAAGCAGAAGATAGTGTTGAAGAAGATGCTGAGCAAGAGGAGGATGCCGACATCGTTTGTCCGACAGTACAGGAAGCAATGAGAGCCGCCGAAACTCTTTCACGATTTTACTGCTTTAGAGACGTCTGACGACACGTTCAATGCAGCGCAGCATCTCCACAGCACAACAGAAATAATTTATTCTTCAGAAAGGAGCGTTCAAAATAAAATTACGGATAACTTTCGACAGTAAGCCTAAATGTAAGTTACATGTACTTTCTTTTTGATCTTTTAAAATATTCTTCAAGCTGTTTGTATAAATGAAATGCAGTTTGTAAACTTTAGAATAAATATCACGAATAATGTTAATAATGCAAAGATCTTTTTTTTTTATTTCTCCTTCCTTACTAGTGATTGAAAAGGGTCTTTTATAACGACTCTTTTATAACGTCACTCGGACATAACGTCATTATTTTTTTGGTCCCTTCAATGACGTTATAACCAAGTTCCACGGTATAACTAAAACAAAATCCTTAACTTAGTAGTGACCGACGACCAATAAATAATGAAAGGTTTAGCGCGGATTCTTTCCAGTAATTAGAGGCAAAATTTTTACATCATTTGTGTCGACGTTTCGACAATATTTACTGCCACATCAGGACAATTGTTGACTTGACACACAACTGAATGTAATTAAATAATTATTCAAATATGCTTGACATTGAATATATTCAAAACTTAACTGTAATAGCAAATCGGATATTAATTACTTTCATCTTTCGTTTCATCGTGTTTCTATTTATCACCAACCGTGTTTTTCACCGCGTTCTTCATACTAAAATTCATATTTTTCTGTTACTCTATTATTAATAGCAGTATATTTTTTTTTTAATTGTTCGGTTATTTAATAATAAATTCATTTTCTACTTACCCGTGTTTTTAAACAGTCCCCTTTTACTGAAACGATGCCAATAAAAGAATATAAATAATTTTAATTATTATGTTATTTATAAGTTGCTCTATAAACAATCTCTTGTTCTCTTACGATATCGTGTCTATTAAAGTGAACCACTTTCTTTTCTGAATAATCTCTCTACTAAACATTTGAAGCATCTGTCATCTTACAGTTAAAAGTGATGTCGCCTCATAATCACAAGATTTTCAATAACACACTATAGTATGAAAAGTGATGTCGCCTCATAATCACAAGATTTTCAATAACACACTATAGTATGTCTTCTTCTTCTTCTTCTTCTTCTTCTTCTTCTTCTTCTTCTTCTTCTTCTTCTTCTTCTTCTTCTTCTTCTTCTTCTTCTTCTTCTTCGGCACTATAACCCAACGTGAGCGGTGGCTTCCAACACCAGTCTTCTCCATTGACTCCTATCCATTGTCATCTCAGCGTCCCTTCACATCCACTATTCTTAGATCTTCCATCACATCATCCAACCTAGATCTGTCCTTCTTCCTGCTTTTATAGACTTGCGACCTCACTATTTTCGTTGGCATACGTTAATCATCCATCCGCTGTAGGTGCCCTAACCAATGTAATCGTTGAGCCTTTACAAATCTTAAAATGTCCTCATGCTTCAATAGCTCATCTATCTACTGGTTTTTTCTTATTCTCCATTCATCATCTTCTTTAACCGGGCCATAAACATGTCGTAGAATCTTTCTTTAAAACCTTGTTAGTTTCTCTTGTTCCTTTTATGTTAATTTCCACACCTACAGCATGTGTCCGATTCTATTTGTCTGTAAATTTGCAATAAATTTTACGTAGGCCAGTCAAATAAAAATCTACTCAATAGATTCTTTCAACACCGCAATGCATTTTTAAAACCAAATATTTATAAATCTAATTTTGCAACGCATTGTCTAAATAATAACCACCAATTTCCAGACGTCCAAAATTTAAAATTAATTAAAAAAAGTCAAATAATTAATATTTGGGAGAATATTAACATTTACAGTACACAATAAAAGTAACTTACTAATTAAAGAACAAATTCAAAATAAAAACAAAGCAAGATGATCTATTTAAAAGTATAAATTTATTAAAATAAATAAATGTGAATATGTTATATTTCCTACATGACCGTCAAAACAGCTGATTAAGTAAATAAAAATTACAACAATCCATAATAATATAAATCGAATTAAACCGATTATTTGTTATTTTATATTAAATCAGATTCGATTATTCGTCAGTTTCTATATTGAAATCAAATTATTTCGATTATTTGTTAATTCATTTACAAACCTCTGAAGATACTGATTTATTCAGTGAAAAGAAACGATAGGTTAATTTAAACAATAAAGTAAGTGTACATTACAACTACTTCCAGAAGAAATTGTATTTGATAATATATTACAAGAAACTGCTCGAGTTATGTATAGGCCTATAGAAATACTGTAATAATTATAGTATGTAATAAGTAAATACATAAATAATAATAATTTTAACGATGAAGGGTTCGCAAGGATCACTCAATAAAGTATAACAGACATTTTAAATTATTTGTGTCGACGTTTGGACAATATTTATTGACATCATCAGGACCTGTGTATGAATACAAGACAAAATACCAAACACAACAGATCAATTAACTGAGAGAATATGTTTGTGTATGTGAGTGTCTGGTGTGTGCGCGTATGTTCGTATCCGTGTATGAGTTGAAACAGTTTGTATTTCATTGTTAAACAAATTCGATGTAAAACACACTGTTTCAACTCATACATTGATACACACGCGCACACACGCACACACTCACACACTCACACACTCACACACACACACACACACACACACACACACACACACACACACACACACCACATTCACTCGACTAATTGATCTGTTGTGTTTGATATTTTCTCTTGTATTCGTAAACAGGTCCTGATGACGACAATAAATATTGTCGAAACGTCGACACAATTTAAAATTTGTGTTATACTTTACTGACCGATCCTCGCAAACCCTTCATCGTTAAAATTCATTGATTGACGGTCACTACGAATTAAAATTATAATAATTATTATTATTTTTATTACTATTAATTTTGTCTTTGTTGTTGATATTATTATCATTATCAAATTAATATGCATTAATAATGCATTTATTAATTTGTATTAGGTTAGGTACTTCTTACTTTGACTCTTATTGTAATATATCAGTAACAGTATGTGAAGTATTTTAGGAAGTTCGGTGTAGGTCGTTGCGGTGCATGCAACCTTGCTCCCCAATACAACAGCTGGCATACTAATAATATTCTTTAACCGAAGATAAGGTCATCGTGAGTGTTCTCACCGCAACTCGTCTATCTCAAGGACGCCGTCTCCCGGCTAACAGCCACTACTAACCTACGATAACAGTAACAATACCTGTCACATTATACGTCGACGTTTATGTAACTGCTACTGGTGTTACGTGACAAACACGCTCATCCGTCTACTACTTAGTTTATCTTACGGATTCAAGCAGAGTCGGCTCCAGCGCTTCTGGCGCCCTGTGCAGTATTTATGAGTGCCTCCCCTTCCCTTTGTTTTTAACTCTGAACACATTCACGCACACTAGAATATTCTAAAGATATAGACATACTACACAGATACGGCGATTGCCTTAAAATGACGACTAGGAATGTTTGCATTGTCGTGTTTATCAAATAACTAGAACTTTTTCGCGTTTACATGTGGCGAACGGCTACAATGAAAATTGTAGAGACAATGCAAGGAATCATGATACAATAAAAATGTATGCCTATGTGATGACTTAAAATTAAAATACTAACAAAAATTCATTATGATTAAAATATAACAAAAGTAATGTATCATATACCTTAGTTACAAAATACTCGTCTAGCTTTTGCACTGGCAAACTCCTTTATGACTTCGTTGTAATCAAGTGATTCAGCTAACTGATGTTCTATAGAAATCTATAGATATAGTCTCCTGAACACTCAGGCAAGTCTCGAACATACGCGATCTGAGATACGTTTTAATAAGTTTGAGCTTCGAAAAAGTCCTTTCTCCGCTTGTCACTGTCACAGGTAATGATAGCAAAATTCTTAGAGCGACACCAACATTTGGCGCGAAACCATACTCTTGAATAAATTTTAAAGTCTCGACAGGCGTACTTTCAGGTTTTACAATTGTTGAAAGCACTTTAAGTTCATCATGTAAATCAATAGCACTGATGTCTTTTGATTCGCCATGAGTTAAGCCGTTGCACAGTTTAGTACACTTATCCGACAAGACATCAGGTGACATGTCTTTGACTTTACTCACGTCATACAGGAAGCCATAAAGTTTACTATGCCTCTTAATCTGTTGGAATCTTTCACTTAAACCACAAATGGTAATATCTATGACTTTAAAATGAAAATCGACTTTGTAACGCAACTCTGGATCTTCAATGAATTCGTCTTTTCCTTATAACTTTATTTTTCCCTCAACTTCGAAACTTAACATCCCGGAATCTGCCGCCCTTTAAAATTTGCCTCCCTGGGCGGTGGCACGGTTCGCCCCTGCCTGGAGCCGGGCCTGGATTCAAGATCGTTTCATGTTTTCTTGTTCATCTTTCAAAAACGATAATTATTATAACCGTTGACAAGTGATTATATTACATCACTGCCTTACACATTCGCACTTGTAAAGCGTGGACAAAATCATAACTAACTGGCCAGGGACAGTGGTTGGCAAACGACACAATCAATTGATGAATTTATACTATACCGCAGCTGATAGCACACCGCTCCTCAGTTAGGAAGAACTTTCGATCCTCATATCCCCCGGTAACAGATTCCCATCTGGAAACTCGCAACACGGTGACAATCGCTGGGAACAGTGGGTTCCAAACTCTTCAGTCCGCAGAACCCCTCACAAAAATTTAATAATTCACGGACCCCGTCTGAGTTCTGAAATAAAACAAACAGTAAATATGATAGAAACTGTTATATTTTAATTATAAATGTATTAAAATTAAAATTCTCTTAACTTGCAAAATTATAATATTAATGATATCAAACATAGTTTAATGTAAACAGTGAAGCTGGTTTTGCACAATTAGCTCTGCAATATTGGGTTGAATGTCTGATAACTTCAATATTATGTAACTCTAGACATCAAGTTTATTTCTTAACTTCCACTTTAAGTACGTGAGCAGGGAGACTGCGGTTTCACACAAATAAGTAGAGGAATACACAGTTAAACACTTCAAAACTCTTTTTCCGAGTTCAGGGTTCAGGATAGTCAGTCAAGACATATAACCAGAAGTCAGCTAGCTGTAATTGCTAAAACTGTAATTTTAATGAACTGTCAGTTGAAAGTTCTGCCAATTAATCTTCTTTTTGTAGTGTAAGAGAGAGGTCTAGTCAGTTCGGCTGACAAACAGATCTGCTACACTACATGAGTTAAAGACAGTATTAAAGCCATTAGTTTGAAATTACTTTTACAATTACAATTAGTTTGGACCCAAAACAAAAATTCTGGAATCTTCTACTAATTGTTTTAAGATTCTAAAATTTATATTTATATTTTAGAGCATAAAAAATCGGAGTATTACGGTATATCCTAGATTTTCTTAAAATGTCTGCGGACACCCTGAAACATTGTCGCGGACCCCCAGGGGTCCGCGGACCCAACTTTGGGAACCACTGGCTGGGAACATCTTGATTTACTTCTCGCTCAGCCCAGTGATAGCCGTTAACATAGTACATATAGTCGAATTTTTTCAACGTGTTAGATTTACATAGTTGGAAACATTAGGCTATCGGCCTGGCTGTTAGGCCGTGGTCTAAAATCTATACTGACCGACGTTTCGGCCTCACCATCGGAGGGCATCATCAGTGTCGGTAACAATTCTCACGGTGTCCGCCAAATCACCCCATTGATTAGGTATAGATTTTCCCTTGGTTCTCACCGTTTGGGTAGAGGAAAGCAGGAAGTCTGTCAAAAATCAGATATTCCGTGATTAGACTCGACGTCTCGTGTCGGTTACAGACGCATTGACCGCTGAAAAGGTGTCTGTCTCTCAGCTATTAGAAACTTAGCTCGGTAGTACAAATGAAATTGTAACTGAATTCATATATAATTAAAACAAACGAATTTATTGGCCGTCTTTTGAATAATGCAAACCGTTATATTTATGTCGCGTGTTAAAAATCCATAGCCCACGGTATTCTCAACTTCCGCAGAAAAAGTCCTAAGGCTTCACTCTATCCTTGAGAAGAGAAAGGATCGAGTGAACTTTGTAATGTCAACATTTGCATGCGCACGCCTACAGCAGTGAGCTTGCAGACTAGTGCAAATTCACACGCATATTTCTCTAATTATTATTTTGCTGATCAATTTTTATATTCCTTTGTTTTATAAATTGTTCCAATTACAGTTCAAACACGACCGAACTCTAAGGCAACGAATTTATTTACATTATATCTATAATTCATCTCCAACAAAATTCCATTGGAATTCTGCGTTTATAAGTAGACCCACTACAATGTATCCGACATGATCTCGTTTCTAACATTTGCGTACACAATTAAGGAAATAAAACACGGTATAATTTCGATACATCGACATGAGATGTGATAAGACGGTTGGTTACATTTGGAGACTAGCCAAGGAATCAGGAGCCGGCTATCGCTCCTAGCAAGGTCGGTGTGTTATTAATAGTAATAATTAATGCAGAATATCAAGAACGCATAAATTTAGTCGTCTTGAGAGTTCAAGTTTTTTGTCTGTACCGATGTATTTAATAACACCTCGCGGTTGTCTGTGATTTTAACTCGTAACAAACTATTTAATCTCTTTAACTGACTATTCTTTATTTTTAATTATCGACGTTTTCTGAAGTAGCTCATATTTTTTGCAGATTGTTTTTGTACGCATTTTACAAACTATATTTCCATTTCGTTTATAAAAATTTAATTATATTCGTAATTGAGAAAATAAGTTCACGTTATTCTTTAAATAAATATAATTGGATTATACAAAATATTAGGCCTAGTGTAACCTTGATCTCACGCTTAAAAACCCTTTTTCCTGATTAGATCACCTTGTCTTTTATTTCAGTTTGCTCTTTTAGTAAATTATTGTTATTGTGTTTGTAAATGTTAAGATTTTCCGAAACATTAATTTTCTGACCATTTTGTATGTTTTTAATTAACTTCATATTTTTAATGTCAGGATATTAATGTTTATTATTTAGACAACGCGTTACGAAATTAGACTTGTAAATATTTGGTTTTAAAAATACATTGCAATGCTGAAGGAATCTATCGAGCAGTTGTTTCTTTGTCTGGCCTTCGTAAATTATATAAATGTGTATTAGATACATCGGTATCTAATCGGTATAGATAAGTGAACACTTAAACGTATTCAGAGATACAGACTATTAATGAAATAAAGATAAAAATATTTCTATTGCAAGAATTCTTTTCGCAGTGAAGAATAATATGTATTTGGAGCTTAGATATTACTACGTAAAATCAATTTATGCATACATACATTTGATACAAACACTTCTCGCTACAGTCAATTTCTTTATAGGCTACATAAATTATTTAATACTTATAACTATTTTCATAATAAACAGAAATTATCGCTGTTGCACACCACTATAGAAAAATTATTCCGATTAGCGCTTTCAAGCTTCACAGCTCATCGTCAGATCGGAAATAATAATAATCTTTCCGATCTGAAATAATAAATAAGAAATAATAGATTATTATTATTCCTGATCTGACGATGAGCTGTGAAGCTTGAATGCGCTAATCGGAATAATTTTTCTATAGTGGTGTGCAAGAGTGATAATTCTGTTTGTAATTATAACCACTAACACAACGTTCTTAATTAAATTTTTATAATACTCAACATTGAAAACACTGAAAAAAATATATATACACCACACCCACACACAATAATACCAATTTAAACTACCAAAATCCAACAGGAAGCCAATAGCAACAACCAAACTAATCACAAATATTCAACAAGATCAAAAACTAAGATTGGGAGGATGGGAAAAAGTATTTGATTTTTAAAACGTGTTCAAAGTAAGGGAATAATATATCTTAATGTAAAATAATTGTAAATATTAAATAACGTGTATGTGAATGTGTGTGTGTGTGTGTGTGTGTGTGTGTGTGTGTGTGTGTGTGTGTGTGTGTGTGTGTGTGTGTGTGTGTGTGTGTGTGTGTGTGTGTGTGTGTGTGTGTGTGTGTGTGTGTGTGTGTGTGTGTGTGCACGCAATTGCGTTTTTCTTATGCAATTGAAAATATAAATGGGATTACTTACTAGACACGTCTGAAATGCATGGTGGTTTATGATTTATACAAAAAAAGTCAACACAGTTATAGGTAACGTAGATACAGAAAACAGCTGTTCCTACACAAGACAAGCGACTACTGTTAGTTAGTTTTGCGCTTAGCAGCTACAATGTTACACCATTCACCTAGGGAAAGTTAACCTGAAGTACTACAAAAATTAACTTTTACCTTTTTTTAATTATTCATACATGCACACCCAATGTAAATACATGCGTATGTAGGCCTATAGAGTATGTATTAGTGGGTGTACGTATGTCTTTGAATTTATAATAATTGTGATTAATTTATAGTAGACCGACAGTGGAAAACATTTAATGAGAAATGAGGGGGACCATCTGTTTTTTCGGCTTAACCAAATTTCGTGTTAACAGAATTTTGCGCTAGACGGACAAAAAAAATGAAACAAAATGAGATAAATGAACAAACACTGTATACATTACTTAATGTATCATCATCATCATGCCTTGTCGAGTTAGCCACATCTCTCTCTCTCTCTCTCTCTCTCTCTCTCTCTCTCTCTCTCTCTCTCTCTCTCTCTCTCTCTCTCTCTCACTCACTCTCTCTTCTCTCTCTTCTCTCTCTCTCACTCTCTCTTCTCTCTCTCTCTCTCTCTCTCTCTCTCTCTCTTCCTCCCTCCCTCCATCATTGTCCTCTTTAAATCGCAGTACGATAGGAAGTTCATCTCCCATCTCCTTTTCCACGTCTTTGAAGAACGCTACTTTTGGTCGTCCTCTTCGGGTTTCCCCCAAAACCTTTCTTTTAAAAATGTTCCTTGAGAATTGATTGTGTCGTAACACGTGCCCGATCAATTTTACCGTTCTTCTTCCAATCGTTTTCATAAGTGATCTATATTCGTTCACGTCTGCGAGGAACTGCTCATTACTTACTCATTTGCTTATTACTGCATTGTGTAATAAAATAAGAATATATACAGCAATAACGAATATACAGTAGGTACTTATATAGGCCTATAAACTTTTCATTTATCCTCTTGAATAATTTCTGGTTAATTTTGGGGGAAAAAATAAGGTTAATTTTTCTTAAAATTTAGTATACACGCTGTAGCTGTTTTTCACTTAGTCTTACGATTTAAATTTTCTAGTGAAGTAATGTAATTTTTAAAGTTTCTACAGTGACAGTGTTCAATTCTTTTTAAAATAGTCAGTTATTTTCTTTTGCACACAATTCCGCACTACTTTATGCTCAATAGATTGTTCTAATTTATCTATGTGGTCAAACATTATTCACATTCTAAGTTCGCTTCTAAATACCGACGAACACGGCACAGCAACAAAAGTATTTCGGTAGCGGTAAGAATTCGGTACATTTTCATTGTTAATTTCTGTGTCAAGTTCATCGGCACCCGCATCACTATCACAGTTTTTAAATAGCACTTTTTTAGGACGTGCATGTGTGGATTTATTTATTATACAGATATTAAAAGCCAACAAGAAAGTTATTATACAAAATTTGTCGTATTAACCGATATTTTGTAGGTAAAACTTTTGTGCTAACCGTACAAACTGCAGACTAATTGTAAAATAGAAGCAACGATAGGAACCGGAGACATATCTCGTGTTAACCGATATTTTGTGTTAACCGTCTTTGTGTTGAACGTTTTCCACTGTACTTTATTTTCAAGTTATAATTTTTAATTTTTAACCGGACAAACGCATGAATTTTGTTTATATAGTGTCATTACAGGATTGATATTTTCAGAATCCTCTGACGATATTCGCACATGCCAAATGGACTAACGTGTTATTGAAATAATTTTTATTTATTTCTAATAAAACAATAGTTGTTCAATACCAGTTTTAACTATTCCTTATTTAAGCACACACATCTTTAGTACACAGGAACGTTTGTAATACGGTTTGTGTGTTTCAAATACTCGTATTCATTTCCAAAATATAGTTTTGATAAAAATTAATAAAAAACTGCAATAGTTATTGTTGAAGATACATTATTTGTATTTTAACTATTCATGCGCAATTACGTTTCTGAGTCACTGTATTTCATCTTTCACTAATACAGTATATTACGCAACAATTAAATCTTTAAAAACAGACGTGTCAAGGTCTATGACCGGACTTTTTACATTTTTTTTACCTTTGAAAACTCAAATCTCACTTTTCTCTAAAAGCGTGAAAAATACACTTTTAGGTAATATAGGTAATATACAAGACTGATGCTTCGAACCAGTAAGTCTTATAATCCCCTAGGTTTTTTACTAAGTAATCAATTATTTTCGCCTCAAAACCGTTATGACCAATAACTCCATGACCTGCAAAACTCGTTCACTGTTTTAAAAAAAATACACTTTTTTATTACTACATATTATTTCTACATTATTTACGTTTTAAATATGAAAAAAATTACAGAAATCCCTATTAGTCTATTATTGCTTTATTTTTTGTAATAAATACAATTGCAGTGCTCAAAATTGTACAATAAACACTAAAACTTCTAAACAATCGAGTGTGGGATAAACAATCACGTTAACTATGACACAGTTTACTCTTTTTTGAACTCTGGAATCGCAAAATTTTGAATTTTCCAAAACGTAGCTTATCACTAGAATCTCAAATTCTCAAATCTCACGAGACGTTAGTTCAAATTCTCTTTAATTTGACGCCCCACATGAATTTTTGCCATTTTATCAATATTTTCACCAACATTTTGGCCTCTGACATCCAAATATTCGGAAATTTTCAAAAATGAACTCTATATTCAGATTTTAGTTAAAATTGCCTTTAATTTGACACTGCACGTGTGCTTTCACGAATTTTTTCTCAATTTTTATGGGACCGCGGTCAATTGCGACCCATCCGTATAAAATCCGGTAGAAATTTGAACCCCGTCAGTTGCGATCAATTGTATTTTCATGATATTATGATTTTAATACAGAAATTAGCATTACAATTATATTCGTTCCTAACCTAACCTAACCTAACCTGTCGTGACCTGACCTGACCTAACCTAATTAAACCATATCTAACCTAACGTAACCTTTTAAAAATATTGTGAGGTTACTCGCACAAACGAAAAGTTGTAGAATTAAAATGTGATCGAAGTTCAGAATAGGAACGTTTCTAAATGACAGATTCGGTCAGTAAGTGAAAGTGCGGGGCACAATTGACCGCGTAAGAACAGGTAAAAACGTTGTTTCGTCGCAACTGACCGACGCCGTTTTTATCCCCCCTCCACACACACACACATTGGACCTGCCTGAGATGTCAGATCTGAGATGAAGCGGCCGCCCACAGTGAATAAATTAATTCACTCATCTAATATTTTTCTTCCGTTTGGCCGACCTTTTGACCAACGAACGGGAATGGTAAAGGAAGTCCGAAGTGATATTAACCATGCCATGACGTACCTCCGGTTAAGAGATTCGATTAGACAATTATTTCTGTTCAGCAGTGGGCAATGTTGCGGATAATTGGCGACAGCTCGCGTAGGGCGCGACCATATGCGGAAAGCTACTGTTTAAAAGCCAGTTTGTTTCCACGCGTTCATTACATTCAAAGACAACAACATCGCGTATTGTTTCTTTTTTCTTTATTTTAAGTTAGTTACGACATTGCGTAAATCAACGGTGGACGTAGGAAGTGTTTCCGGAGGCGCTGCCTACGTGATGTGTCCTCCAGGTGTCCTCCAATGTCACGACCGACAACACGTCATCGCGTTGCGTTTGACATCAAAGGCGTTCACGTGTGCGTCATAGTACGAGAAGGTTAACGAAAACGAAAAGAACCTATACTTTACCTCACTAAGTGACTAAATTCATGCTTTCAGTATCCAAGCCACTTATACGTATAAGAATAGAATACATCCTTAAATTCGTAGTGACTGTCAAACAATCAATTTTTTAGTAAATGGTTTGTGAGGATCGGTCAAAAATATAACACAAATTTTAACTTATTTGTGTCGACGTTTCGACGATGTTTATTGTCATCATCAGGACCTGATGCTGTTGAATCACCTCAGCTCTTACTTAAATCCTTACATTCGTAGTGACCGTCAAACATTTAATTTTTCAGTGAAGGATTTATGAGGATCGGTCAAAATATAACACAAATTTTAATTAATTTAAAATATACCTTATCTGATCCGTCAGCGATCTTGTAGTTTAATCTTCCACTATATGTTTCGGGAATTAAATTCCCATCATCAGGTAAAACTTCTTCCTAATATATAGGAGTCGTCGGTGAAATGATTAAAAACACATACACACACGAACGAATAAAACAAACACAACTGTTAAACATGACATAATTAAAACACCGTACACACACAGCTAACGAAGGCAGTGTGCACTGCCTGACAGTCACATATCATCTGGGCTGAAAGCAAAGTTCACCGTTTATCTTTAATACGGTATCATACAACCGTTTATCTTTAAATATCATACAAATTTTAACTTATTTGTTTCGACGTTTTGACAATGTTTATTGTCATAATCAGGACCTGATGCTGATGAATCACCTCAGTTCTTAATCTGTTTTTAGCTATAATATATTTTACTACGTATGCTATATGTTGACTGGTATACGTGTACACGTTTTCTGTACCAATTTAATATATAATTGTTGATTATTGCTTTTATAATTAATTAAAAAATACCATTACATTATAGTAATTTAAATTGTAATAGCGTTTAAATTAAGTTCTGTGATATATAGTTTCCTCGTTGTCTTAAAGAAAATATTGAAGATGTAAACAAACTATCTCAACTCCTTCACATATACAATGATACATACATACGCACGCACCGCGTGTGCGCACACACACGCACATACACAAACACGTTTACCCAAATAATTGTTCTGTTGTGTTTGACAATTCTTTTGTATCATACGCAGGTCCTGTGATGATGACAATAAACACTGTCGAAACGTCGACACAAATAAGTTAAAATTTGTGTTATATTTTTGACCTATCCTCACAAACCCTTCACTGAAGAATAGAATAAAATTTACCTCTTTCATCCGTCTAGTGGCTTTTCCTTTTTTATATTTCACTACGCGTTTCTGGACATTAGTCCCATATTCAGGTGTAATCCCACAGTAAATTTCGTCAGATAATTGAAACAAATTACGTTCAATTTACACACATGTCGTAAATAAATATAAAACATACGAACACGCAACACGCGCGGTGTTGTTGGTGCGCACCACGGTAACACTATAATCGACTGTTATGCTTACGTTGTTATTGACCGTGCACTACGGACCTCGTCTTGTAATCTTATCCCTGCATCGTATAGAGAATTGGATTGGATTGAAAGTTCAGCTGTTCGTTCAGCAGGATTTCTTTGGTGATTTTTGTTTTTAAAGGCATTATATGTTTCGAACTACTCGACAGCACTGCCTTTCTTTACATATATGGAGGGGTTGAAATTTAGTCTCGAAATCAATATAATTATGATCACTGTCCATCAAATGACGTGCGTAATTTGACTTTGTTTTGTTAATGTCTTCTTTACGTAGATGTTCTTTAAAAGGTTTTATAAATGCTTTACCAGTCTGGCCAATGTAGAAGCTATTTCAGTCATCGCATGTGATTGTATACATACCTGTCTTGTCTTCAGCTGATTTCGATGGTTTAGGTCGGAGTATCTTACTAACATTGTTTTGTTCTTACTAAGTGACGCCTCTTCTGTTCGTTACTAGTAGCAGTAGCAGCTACAATAAGATAATGGTATTTCTTATTTGGTTTTTGTAATGAACCGGCACATATGGGTCATCTCAAACAACTAGTAATTTCCAGCCTGGATTATTTAAATACATTTTTTAATAATTTATTTGGAAAATTTATGATGTTTGTTATCCTGTCCTAAAATTATGGTTAACTATGACCAAAATTCAAACTTTAGTCAGGGCCAAAAACTTAATTTTGAAAACTTCTGAATGGAATTGTCATGGTAATCCATGGTAATGTTATTTCTGAAAACCTACATACTGATTCTTATGACAGTAGGTAATGATGTTTTGGTTTACTCTCATTTTCGCGTCACATTTGTGAAAAGGGGAAAAATTAACAAACTTTCGGTACATAACAAACAAATTATATTGTATTATCATCTTAAGTACGTTTCACTGATCAAATCAGCATCATCAGAGGTTTACAAAAGAATGACTTATAATTTATAAATGATAAGTGAAACGTACGTAAGGTGATAACACAATATAGTTTTACTTGCAAAAATAGTTAATATTTGAAGAACTGTTCATAATATAAAAATCTGCAAGAAATACTTAAGAATTACTTTAAAAAAAATACAACAAAAAACTGTATGAATATTTTAAAATAAATGCACGTTTGGTCAAGTAAGTTTAAAAAAATACTTTCGTGAAAATTAAATGTTCAGCTTGCACAGGACAAATAAATATTTTAAATATTTTTACAGTTTTATTTAAGCTGTAAAATAGAACATTCTTTTTATGTGATCATCTGTACGTTCCACTTTAAAATTTTCGTGTGTGATCCAGAGGCATGGTTTTGACGATCTCTAGCTGTGAGTGATATAAACCAAAAGGCTTTAATCTGCAAAATGTGGCATAACTGATTTTACTTTCACTTTCACCAAATGTGTTATGTAGCTCCTTTTGATTCCCCTTTAAGTAACCATCAATTAGATATAATTTATGATCTCAAGTTAATTAAAATTTTGTGTATTATGAATACAGATGCTTTCATTTTTCTCGACAAGAAATGTTGAGTTCACTTGGAACAAACGGTAGATAAACTTCTTGTTAATTGCGTAAGTCACTATCCACGGAGCAAGTCATCAAGTTTCGTCCACCGAAAAAAACCCAGGAAAATGACCAGGCGACTTTAGTTGAACCAGATTAAATTAACCAGGTTTACATTTATAAACTGCTTTTCTGCAAAAAGTTCATCATCATCATCACCACTACCACTCCAATTAGACCAGTTCCGGAACCCATCACCTCCTCGGTCTACAGACATCTCTCTTCCCAGTAGGATGATAACCCAAGCCCACCAAGAGGCATGCGATTCAAGTGTTCACACCATCTCCTTCTGTGGCCTTCAATCTTCTGGTGTAACGATTCAACGTTTAATTTACGTCTAATATCCTCGTTCGTTTTCCGATCTAGAAGACAACAAACTTGCATCCCTCGTAGATATTTCATTTCAGCTGCCTGCATTCTCTGTATGTCCCTTTACCAACAGTCCACGCCTCACTAGCATACAGGAATGTGGGGACAGTCACAGTTTCCTACTAAAAATTCAAATTTGTATAAATAAACAAAGTTATTCATAGTCATAAACATGAACTCGTAGAATTTACAGGGAGTGTATTCGTTATTACGGAACAAGTGAAAAGCAGAATATTGTAAAGTGAAAAGTCCTTAATTAAGGAGGTAACAATTAAAACAGCCAATCACTTCTTTTAAACAAAATTCAGTTGGTTCTATTATTTGAAATCCAATTATACTTTTGATAGAAATCTCAAAATGGTTCAACAAATTTATCTTGTTACGTGCGTAACACTAGAGAATGAGAAAATTACTATTTTCCATTGCCGGATTGGCATCAAAATTTTGGTACAAATTTACACTAACCATTAATTTTTAATTTTCTAATTGACGAACAAACTAAATAGCTTCAAATGTTTCATACAAATCACTCTTTCATTAACAAAAATATAAAATTCATTTGAAGACTTTTCATCCAATAAAGTTGTAGATTTTACAATTCTCCAAACTTGTGTTAAATGTACAGTAAATCGGTCATTTTGGTCCCAGTACATGTCAATTATACTCTCCAGAACCCATAATTTATCACCACGGTGTAATATTAGTCAAATGAGATTAAATCTGTCTTTCAGTGACGGGCACCTTATGTTTCTTTCTTAAGAGGCGTTTGTAAACCTATTTCGCCCATGTTAATTTACTAGATTTCATAACCCATTTTCTCAAGTACTAATTAACTGAGCTGTTTGAAACTTTTAACCATTGATTGACTGCGCTCAGTAGAAACTTTAACAAACGCGTTTTAGGATATGCTAACGTTGAGCCATTTTAGAAATTTGAATCCAATATTTTAACACTTCAAAATAATCGAATATTATAATTTTATTCTCGTGACAGCCAAAATGTATGAAAACTTCCCTGTGTTAAAAGTTGTTCCCTTTTGTCCTACACATATACAGAAAATCTGAGCTCTGTATCTATAATAGTTCCGGAAAAAATGGGTCTTTTGTGTAAAAAATAAAAATTTTCAGAAAACACCAATCGAAGATTAATTATCAATATAATATAATGAAATTGTGTGCATTACATAATAAAGTTCTGATGCATATGAAGGTTTATCTGGGTCTTCTGCAGCTTTAAATTCTTCTTCCTGCTTCTTTTTTGCCATTTCTCTCTTCTCCCGGGCTTCTTTCTGTAGCGCTGCAGTTGCTTGTTCAGCTCTCCGCACTCGTTTCATATCAATACGCAATACAATTTCACCAGAGTTCTTTCCTACTGACATGGTTAGTTGTTTCAACACTAAGACCTGGTTAAGTAACCTCTATTTAATCATGAAACTGCATCATAAACCCCAAAATTCAATGTTTGTAGGAAAACAAAAACAGTTTTAGAAATGCGCAACCAAATTATGTTGTTTACCGATCCATTATGGTTTTTACTTTTACCATGGAGACACTTCTTTAAACGTTCTGGGTTAGTCAGGTCTCTAAATACAGGTTTAAACTCATCCATATGTGTAGTATAAATGCAAAGAGAAATAAAAAGGAAAAGCAATAGTTCTGTGTATTAAAACAAACCGAAGTACGATATGTATAAGCTCGAATGGGTGACATATTGGACTGAGTTCATCCCTAACATTATACTTAACTAAAATCGTAAAACATTTCTAGTTGTCCGATTAATTTAAAAATAATATAAAACGAAACCATATGTTCCATACAATATTTTGGAGCTAAAATTTGGTCTTTAAAATAAGGTGTTAATTTTATTTTAATGTGCAAAAAGTTATAAAATTCGCCGTAATTATCAACAGCTTTGTGACATTTTTTGCTTTAACTATTTACACGTTTATTTTTTGGCCGTTTTGATGCTCCATCTTCTTGTTTGAATACATTCAACGAAAGTTTTGTAATTTCGGGCCTACATATTTTCCAAAAGGACCTACCTGTTTCAATACACTCATAGGACTTTATTACATTATTACTGACAGATCTTGATATGCTTTCACGTTTGAATATACTAACACACACACACACACACACACACACACACACACACACACACACACACGGTCAACTTAAACAATTTACATGACATACTATATGCTTGTATGACTATTAATATGGAAAACTAAACAATTTACATTATGATCAACCTAGATCGGTAATATGATTTAAGGAAAAAACAGGTCAATTCGAAGCCTAACAATGGGCATTTATTTTGACGTCTAGACTCTAGACATCAGAGTCTAGATTTTCATGTGTGTGTGTGTGTGTGTGTGTGTGTGTGTGTGTGTGTGTGTGTGCGTGCGCGCGCGAGAGAGAGAGAGAGAGAGAGAGAGAGAGAGAGAGAGAGAGAGAGAGAGAGAGAGAGAGAGAGAGAGAGAGAGAGAGAGAGAGAGAGAGAGAGAGAGAGAGATCTTGATTTGCCTAAAGTTTAAGGTAAAGAAAAAAATT
Organism: Magicicada septendecula; assembly: GCA_034769895.1. Lineage (NCBI taxonomy): Eukaryota > Metazoa > Arthropoda > Insecta > Hemiptera > Cicadidae > Magicicada > Magicicada septendecula. Next base: position 42,364,786 of record CM068373.1, on the reverse strand, counting down.
AAATCAGAAAACAAATATTACAATTTGAAAAATACAAAAAATAAATAAATGAAACTACTGCTTATTTCACACTAAAACTTTAGAACTTTTATTCTTTGATAAACTGTAAGCTTTCCGTTTTCCAAATTGTTTGCTTCTTTTCAAACCTAACACAACAGTATCAAATTTTTGTTTCAGATCGCCTGCGCCCTGCTCTGCTCACTGGCCAGTGTTGCCCTTGCAGAATTATACCCAGCGTACTACCCGTACGCCAGCAACTATGTAGGACCCATCGCTGTTCCAGTAGTCAAACCGGACGGATACCTCGCCGACACACCGGAAGTGGCCGCCGCTAAAGCGTCCCACCTGGACGAAGTCGCGAAATCAGGGGGCGCCGTCGTCTACACCGGATACAGTGGATACAGTGGATACGTAGGTCCGTACGCAGTTCCCGTCGTCACTCCCGAAGGATACCTCGCCGACACACCGGACGTGGCCGCCGCCAAAGCCGCCCACCTGGCTGAAGTCGCGAAAGCAAAGGGCCCCGTCGTCTACGCCGGACACAGTGGGTACGTGGGACCTTACGCTGTTCCTGTCGTCACTCCCGAAGGATACCTTGCCGACACACCGGACGTGGCCGCCGCCAAAGCCGCCCACCTGGCCGAAGTCGCGAAAGCAAAGGGCCCCTTCGTCTACGCCGGACACAGTGGGTACGTGGGACCTTACGCTGTTCCTGTCGTCACTCCCGAAGGATATCTGGCCGACACACCGGAAGTGGCCTCCGCCAAAGCATCTCACCATGCTGAAGTCGCCAAGGCCAAGGGCGCCGTCGTCTACACCGGATATTACAACCCCTACTACTACCCCTACTACGCACCGTACTCTACACCCTACGTCCCGGTAGTCAAGCCCGACGGATATCTCGCCGACGCTCCAGACGTTGCCGCCGCCAAAGCCGCCCACTTTGCCGAAGTCGCCAAAGCAGCCAGCCGTTCTTAAACTGTAGCCTACTTATCCGCTGAACAGAAACACTCGACCACCTGTGTTGTACATATCTGCAGTTCAGAGTCATAGCTGCGAGACCTCAGTTGGACTTTACCTGCACATTATTACATAGGGTATTATAAATATGTAAATACTAGTAAAAAAATTACTTTGTTGTAGTTTTATAAATTGCTCAAAGTAATCAATTGACTTGTAAAAAACTGAAAAATAAAAATAAAAATAAAAATTGTTTTTCTTTCAAGTATTTTATATTTGAACTTTCTTTAACTACCGCTTTAAACGATTTCAATCATCAGTTTAATGATTATATAGTTCATCATCTTCTTCAGAACACGGCATATGCAAGGTGCTGCCTGTTCCGCCTTCAAAGATCCTTCAGCCATCTCGTCCTGGGTACACACACACACACACATGTGTGCGCGCTATAGGTTTGTATTTCCAGGCTTGTTTGTCGAGTCTGGAATCTGCCATTCTTTCTAAGTGTCCTTTCCACACGTAATCTTTTAATTTTTTTATTCACGTTAAAAACTTGTAACTCTTTATGGCCTCATTCTTTATACAGTTGACTTTAGAACAACAACTTATATAGTCGAATGACAATACAGTTTATAAAGTCGAATGTTTATGTAGTTATTTTCTTAAATATGAACGCACATTTCTCATGGCTATTAGAAAAATTACAATATTACGATATATATTTATCATACAAACCGTCTACCAGTTTAGACGGTTATGACAAATGGAAATTTCCCCTGAAATATTCCATCCACTTCACCATGCTGGAATTTCATATTTTTCTTACACTTGGGGATAGTGATGTTATTTAATTTTCCTAAATTTTTGTAAAAAAACAATAATAATAAGGTAGTAGTAGTAGTAGTAGTAGTTGTTGTTGTTGTTGTTGCAGTAGTAGTACTTTGTTTTAACTTATAAATTATTGATTATCAGAGTTGCGTCAGAGTGGTGAATATATAGCCCACATAACCGATCGCAACAGGCAACGATTCAGTGAATGGTATCAGGAATAAATTCCAGAAAAGTTAAACATGTGTTCTTCCTACTTCAATTTTATTCTTAATATACAATCTCCCTTCTCAACGCAGCGGTTTTATGAAATAACAGCGACAAAGCACAGAAAAGATCAAGTTCAGTATCAATAAACATAAACTTAGTGTATATTACTTCCATTTCCTTAAGGAACATGGAAGTATGGTGATGGCAACAAAAATCGTGTTCGAGATTATTGCAGATTCTGATTGTACTACACTCAAAACATGAAAAAAAGTCATTTTTCGAAAAGTGTGTGTGTGTGTGTGTGTGTGTGTGTGTGTGTGTGTGTGTGTGTGTGTGTGTGTGTGTGGGTGGGTGTGTGTGTGTGTGTGTGTGTGTGTGTGTGTGTGTGTGTGTGTGTGTGTGTGTGTGTGTGTGTGTGTGTGTGTCTGTAGATTTTTTCTGTGGCAAACGATAACAGCCGCAAAATCCAAAAAGAATCAAATAATTTTTTGCATACAGCCCTGATTTTTAGAGTACTCAAGACCTATTGCTTTGGTGAAGATCGGTTAAGGGGAAGGGGTAGTTTACCTGCAACGTTTTATGTTTTAAAAGGGTATTTTCTATGGCAAGCGATAAGAGCCGCAAATTCAAACAGAATCAACTACTCTTTTGCATACAGCCCTAAATTATAGAGTTCTCAAGACCTATTGGTTTTGGTGAAGATCGGTTAAGGGAAAGGGGTAGTTAACCAGCTACATTTTATATTTTAACAAGGGTATTCTTATGGCAAACGATAAAAGCCGCAAATGTAAACAGAATCAAATAATGTTTTGCATACCGTCCTGAATTGTACAGTTCTCAGGACCTATTGTTTTTGGTGAAGATCGGTTAAGGGAAAGGGGTAGTTTACCAGCAACGTTTTATGTTTTGAAAGGGTATTTCCTATGGCAAACGATAAGAGCCGCAAATTCAAACAGAATCAAACAATTTTTTGCGTACCTTCCTGATTTGTAGAGTACTCAAGACTTCTTGTTTTTGGTGAAGATCGGTTAATGGAAAGGGGTAGTTTACCAGCAACGTTTCATGTTTTAAAAGGGTATTTTCTATGGCAAACGATAAGAGTCGCAAATTCAAACAAAATCAAATAATTTTTTGCATACAACTCTACCTTGTAGAGTACTCAAGATCTGTCGTTTTTGGTGAAGATCGGTTAACGGAAAGGGGTAGTTTACCAGCAACGTTTTTCTTATCAAGGGTAATTTTCTTCTATGGCAAACGATAGCCGCAAATTCAAACAGAATCAAAAATTTTTTGCATACAGCATTGATTTGTAGAGTACACAGGATCTATTGTTTTTGGTGAAGATCGGTCAAGGGAAAGGGGTAGTTTACCGGCAACATTTGTTTTTATCAAGGGTAATTTTTTCCTATGGCAAACGATAACAGCCGCAAATTCAAACAGAATCAACTAGTCTTTTTCATACCTTTTTTAATTATACCGAGCTCAAGGTGTGTAGATTTTGTTGAAGCTCGGTTAAGGGAATGGGGTAGTTTACCTGCAACCTTTTATTTTTAACAAGGATAATGTTTTCTATAACGAATGACAACTGCCGTAAATTCAAACAGAATCAAGTACTCATTTGCATACCTTTTTGAGTTATACAGAACTCAAGGTCTGTTGATTTTGTTGAAGATCGGTTAAGGGAAAGGGGTAGTTTACCAGCAACGTTTTATATTTTAACAAGGGTATTTAGTATGGCAAACGATAAGAGCCACAGATTCGAACAGAATCAAATAACTTTTTGCATACAGCCCTGAATTGTAGAGCACTCAAGACCTATTGTTTTTGGTGAAGATCGGTTAAGGGAAAGGGGTAGTTTACCAGCAACGTTTTTTTATCAAGTGTAATATTTCTTCTATGGCAAACGATAACAGCCGCAAATTCAAACAGAATAAAATAATGTTTCGCATACAGCCCTGAATTGTAGAGGACTGAAGGTCTGTTGATTTTGGTGAAGATCGGTTTAGAGAACGGGGTAGTTTACCTGCAACATTTTATGTTTTAACAAGGTTAATTTTTTCTATGACGAACGATGACTGCCGTAAATTCAAAGAAAATAAAATAGTTTTTTCCATACCTTCCTAAATTGTAGAGAGCTCAAGGCCTGTTGATTTTGGTGAAGATCGGTAAAGGGGAAAGGGGAGTTTACCTGAAACATGTTATGTTGTAACAAGAGAAATGTTTTCATGACGAACGATAACTGCCGCAAATTGAAACAGAATCAAATATTTTTTTGCATGCATCCCTGCATTGTAGAGGACTGAAGGTCTATTGATTTTGGTGAAGATCGGTTTAGAGAAACGCGTAGTTTACCTGCAACGTTTTATGTTTTAACAAGAGTAAAGTACTTAATTTTGATAAATAAAGTATCTTGATAAGAAGCTCATAATAATCCACTGTAGAAACGTAGATGAAATATCTATAAATGAAGAGGTTAGGTGAACGAGGTGGGGGTAATTTTCTATAAATGAAAATTATAGTTGAAGGGGTAGGGGAGAATTTTGTATGTGTACTACGTTATCGGCAACAAAGAAGTAGTTCTTTGTCAAAATTCCTTCCCGGTCTGTCCAATGTTTTCTGCAAAACCAGACTTTTCGGCAGTGCCATCGACTTCCATCTCAGTGAAAATCGAGTGCGAAAACGTGAGGTGGTATACGTTAGTGACCACATTACTGTGGTTTAAGGCTGAAGCAATAAGTAGAAAGAAATAGTTTCTATGAAAATTTTCATTTCGAATATGATTTTAAATATAAATCTTAGAACATAGAAGTCCTGTATGGTTCTCCATACTGATATTTATTATTTAGTCGTTATGGAAGCAATTCAAATAAATTTCTGTAAACAAAACAATGAAAACTTTAATAAAATTTTGTCCTACCTGTGTCAGAAATAACTCTATGAATCTCTAATTTTAACACTCGACTTTTTCACCACCCTGATGAACTCTGATGACATGTAGTTTACAGTTTCAAATTCTCTCAGTTAATGCAAGCAAGTCTTTAATATCTCTATCCTGAAATGTACGAAACTTTGAAATTTGAATAAGCGAGCAGTAGGATAAAAATTGAACTAAAAATTTTAGAACGCTTTTGGCACACACAAAACGTTTTTAAAAACATAATAAAAGTCTTGAGGTCTACAAATAATAGCCGATTAATAATACTAGAATTATTTGTACCCAAATAATGTTCCCTAAACACAGCAATTAATAAACCCTTCATAATAAACAATTTTAATACCTTTCAACTTTGGTAAAAGGGAACGTTAAAAGTCAGATTCTCTAACCACGACACTTTCTCAGATAACCTCCCATTTATCTGTACTTCCTGAAAACCTTGGGGCAGTGATTGAGGAACAGGGTGAGAGATTCAAAAAGATATTCTCCGCTAGCCGAGCAGGTGCGTGTCTCAGGTTAAGTACCTTCCTGATTGTTGTAGAGAACACTTGTAAATACGCATTATGCTGGCACGCCGTAGTAAGGATTGAAAGTTTTTCTGCAACATCGGCGCTACCTATATAACCCACAGCAGCTGACTTTGTTAGAGAGTTACAGTAAGCGATTTTATTTGTGCGTATCGAGTTACTGTTGAAGATTAGTGGAAAGTGTTTATAAATTTCCCGCAAAGTGTTATAAATTTGCAGGAACTTTATTACTTCACAGTATTGCATATGGACAAATTCAACTTGAATTATTGTACGAGAGTAGGCCTACCTTGTTGATTTCATATAGTTATTTGTGACTCATTAAAGCTGGTAATTAGTGACTTCATTGGTGTATGCATTTGTTTCCACTGTACCATACGACGATCAGTGAGACCGTCGTTACATATATTAAGGCGTGTCTAGAATCCAGTATAGAAGGGGTTCTTTGATATATACACACCGTTTCTGTCACACGTGTCTGTGCAGTCTGTCGTGTGATGAGCGATTTTATTGTCGATTTTGAAACATCACCCAACATTAAAAATGGAACAAAATATAGACCTACGTACAAAATTCGTTATAATGTCTTCCTTCGAAATCTAACGTTTTTGGTAATTATTTTTGTTTTTAAATAATAACTAATGGAAATGCATTATTAGTTGGTCTAATTGCTTGTCATTAAAATTATCAGTAAAAAGTAATTCAGTTTAAATTATAGAGACTATGACTTCTAATTCTCTTCTTCTACAGTTAACTGAATCGTTTAATAACACATTCTAAACAAGTAATTGGCATAAAATTTAACTAGTTAGACAGAAGACAATAGTAGCAGTTAAGAAAGAATCCGACAGCTTCAAAAACTATTACAACTTTCTACTTTCTTACTAACATTACCGTAGTTAAGTTATATTAAAAAAGTAACTGAGCTCTACTTAACGCAACTAATAGAAAATCCAGGCGACCATGATTTAACGCATCGCCGGTCACCAGTTTACCATTTAATTTAACAGGAAAATTTTCATTATTATTTACACATTGTACTAATAACTATTTTCTACTAATGACTATTAAATTCACGTTCTATTCATAATCGATAAGCAGTGTTTCGAGCATAATTTATCATCACCATCATCATCACTCCAAGGACTAGGCCTTAGTCCTGTTCCGGAAACCATCTCCTCCTTGGTCTACCGACATCTGTCTTCCCAGTAGGGTGATAACGCAAGGCAGCCACAGGTAGACGGATATCAGGCATGCGATTCAAGTGTTCATACCATCACCTTCTGTGGTCTTAAATTTTTTGGTCCACACTGGACGGGGGGAGTGGAGAATGGTCTGGGTTGTTCGGTAGGCTTCTCGTAACACTTCCCCCTCCTTAAGCCGGTTCGTTCCGAACTGGCAAACCGTCTCTGAAGTGATACTTGGTCAGGCGATCTAGGTAGACGTCCTTGCTTGTTCTTCGGTTCTTCGAATTCAGTCTCGTGTGATCCGAACATCAAGTTCCAGGAATACGAGTCTTCCGCGCAACCGCTAGTTTTGCTGGAATCACTCCCGTTGCGTCATGTATTGATGATGTAAACACCACTGGCTGATCCCAAGTCTGTTTGGTTCTCGTCAACAACCTCTTGCGTAACTTCATCTTCAGCAAATTTCCCCCCGGGCGCTTCTATTAACTCACAAACAAACAAGGGGTTTTCCTTGACATCCATAGTTGGCGTTCCAGTCAGTCCTTTTGCCGTTTCACGTATTTGTATATCCTCTGCTATTTCCTCTTCCATTTCCGCCTGGAATAGGAAAGGTTCATCTTGACCAGACTTGTTGACTTCTTCTTCGGCCAATGCCACTTGCTTAATCGAATGGTTGGTAGACCTTGTCATTTTAGCCATGCAATGATTTATCTTCTCTTGGCCGACCCTCAGGGCATTCTCTCTTAAGTCCACAACGAATCCGTAGGCATTCATAATGTCCGTGCCAAGAATCACTTCATCGACAATGTCTGCAACTAGCATTTGGTGGTTAAACTCGAGAAGATCCAGGAATACACGTACGTATATCTTTCCTAACACGTTGACGGGGCTTCCAGTTACAGTCTGTATTGTACAAGAGCTAATTTGAGGCCGTCGGCTGCTGATTAAGTCAGGGCGCACAATAGACACTGTAGCGCCCGTGTCAACTATAAATGATACTATAGTGCTAAAAAAACTAAATAATTAGCTACAAAGTTATGGATCAAAAATGAAATCAAACAATTATATAGTAAAAAGAGCTTACTTAATACAGTACTTATGAAAAAACATTTCGAACTGTTACAGAACTTACATCCATCACAAATCGACAATGTAACATATTTAATAGAAGAACAAATAAACAAAACCGTTATTAAGAAAAAGAAAACACAAAATAAAAAAATTAGTAACCTATTGAAAGAACAGAACGACCCTCAAAAGAACAATACAATAAATCATAAATTTTATCCTCGTATAGTTAATCTTACCGATATTAACTTTAATAACGAAGAAACTAACCTTTTAAACAAAGGCTTAAAATACAGTTTTAAAAACAATAGATTTAAACAATCACTCATAAATGAAATCTTGAACGCTGAAACGGCAATAAATTCTATATCCGATGAGGAAACAAAAACAGTTGTAAGACATGCAGTTGATAATAAAATAAAGAAAGTTTTGAAAGCCGAAAATATAAAAACTTGTTACAATAAAGAAACAAAAGTATTTAATGAAATAAAAAGGAAATTGATAGACAATAACGGCATTGTCACCAAAGCGGACAAATGCCAGACACTCGTAATTTTAACTCACGAGGATTATAAAAATAAAATACAGGAATTTATCATAAACAATAACATTATTGAAACTAAGAGTGACCCCACCGATACGTTTAATAATAGTGTGAAATCAGTGTTAAATAAAACCAAATATATTATAACGAATGAAGAGAAAAAATTTTAAAAATTGATAGATCCTAAAGCACCGAGACTTAGAGGCCTTCCAAAAATACACAAAAATAATATGCCTGTCCGTCCTTTAGTAAATTTCACGTCTGCACCATCGTATAAAATTGCAAAAAACTTGATTAAATTTTAAGACAACATATAGTGTTCAATAAGGACTACGTATAGTTTGAAAAATAGTTTAGAACTGGTGGATCTTATACAAGAACTTACAATTGAACCAAGACATACCTTTGCTTCATTCGACATAGTCAATTTATACACGAATGTACCAATTAACGAAACATTGGACATAACAAAAAGTTTATTACTGTCAAAAGCCACATTAAACCACGAATAGTCGATGAGCTTATTAATTTGACAAAAGTAGTATTGAAACAAAATTATTTTACTTTTGATAATAAATATTATCTACAGCAAGATGGATTAGCAATGGGATTCCCACTATCAAGAAGTATCCTTGCGGAAATTTATTTAAACCACATCGAAACTAACGAAATTGTATCACCTAACAACAAACATTATAACAAATTATTATATATTATAAACTTTCACTGTGAACACTTACTTTTTTGGTTTTGTTTACCAAACGTTTCAACGTGGTGTTTGTCTTCGTCAGTGGGATTTGAAATACTGAATGTCTGTACAAAGTAACGGTTATGGGTTGTAGGTGTGTGTGGTGGGGGTTGCTGGTGGGAGGGAATTGGCGCTGGGATAATTATAACAAAATCTTATTTTATCGTCGTTATGTGGATGACACGATAGTGATCTATAATGGTAATTGCAGACAATTAGAGCTGCTTAATAAATATTTGAATACCATAACAAACAGTTTGCAATTTACATTAGAAACGGAAAAGAATAATAAAATAAATTTCTTAAATTTGACTTTAACAAAAATAGATAACAAAATTAACTTTAATATTTATAGAAAACCGACAACCACAGATCATGCTATTCATGCCTCGTCTTATCACCCTTTTCACACAAAATGGCATTTTTTAATAGCATGATACATAGATTGCTGTCATTGCCCCTCTCCACAGAAGACTATAAAAACGAAGTTGACATTATTAAAACACATAGCGACAGCCAATGGATATAAAAGTAACATAATAGATAAAATAATAAATAAGAAACAAAATAGACGTGCCTAAAGAAAAAGTAAAATATATTGCAATAGAGTATGGCGAAATGTTACATCATACCTTAAAAAACCAATTGAAAAATCAAAATATTGTATTGGCCACAAAAGCAAATAATAAGCTCGAGAACAAACTTAAGTTCAAAAACAAAAATAAATCTTTCGATGAATATGACGATACCGGTGTATACAGGCTTAATTGTTCAGATTTTTCACAATTCTACATAGGACAAACAAGTCGTTCGTTCAAATTGCTATAAAGAACACATCCCAAGCTCTAAGTCAAATATAGGAAGATCTACATTTGCTGAACATTTACATTTACAAGATCATAACATAAAAGGTATTAGTGAGAGTTTGGACATATTGCATAAATGCAAGAAATCACGTAAACTTGACACTCTCGAACGGTTTGAGATATATAAAGCCACTAAAGAGAATTACGATCGCATCCTAAATAAAAAATCAATACATAAAAATAATATTTTATTCAATAGAGTCAATGATATAGAACGAGAAATTAGCTATGTCAGATCGATAAAGTTAACCGAAGGTCAAGTCGGTATCGATTAGTTTTACTATGAAACGCGTTCCTGTGCAGGTTCGCGGCGGCTACGTGTATTGTGTTTTGTTCTGTTTTATTTTATTTTATTTTTACCGTGTGTTAAATTATTTATGTACGTGTTGTTTTTATTATTCGACGAGATGTGTAAACATCGACAAATGTATTTTTAACTTTATTCATGAGGATCTGATGATGACACATTACTTGTCGAAACTCGAGTAATCCTGTATTCGGATTTTAAGAAGCGTGACAGAAGGTAAGTAACCTGTTTTATAAAATCAAGTACGTAAAAGCAAACAGCAACTATTAAGTCGCTTCCTTCTATTATAAACCTAATCTAACTATTTAGATTCCTTCTGTTATACCAATACCAATTTTCATAGAGTAGGGAGTAATAATTCTACAGCTTTCGATATAATGTAGAGAAAATTCTTTTCAATTGAATCTGATCAGTTAAATTTAGATGCATTGCATCATTATCTATAAAGACATTTAGTTAATTTCTTGTAGAATTAATAGATTCACGACTGTTATTTGCTTTCATGTCGTAAATCATAGCACACAAAAACATTTGAGTCTCAGAAGAGCAACTAAGTAGGTAGTAGCTATTAAGTTCGTCCAGTCACCATTGCTTACCGTACGTCTTTAAAAAATACGCAGAATTAAAACAAACAAATTTAAAAATATTATCGACTGTGTGAGTAAACTGTTTCTGAAAAAAAAAATCGGTATGGAGAACCATACATGACTTCCATGTTGTAAGATTTATGTTTAAAATAATTTACTTGAACTCGGTTCGGTAATTTCTATAAAAATATCGCCCACCCTCAAACTAATTTCGCTATTTATAGATATTTTTGTTATTATGGGGTAGTCGTTTAATATAATGTTATTTTCAGTCACTTTATCCATACAAATTAGGTAGGCTGACTTTCTTCTTATAAAGAAACCGAACTACGCAGATAATCATCCCTCCTCCGAAGCGCTCCGAAGTCACTCATGGACCCTGAGCATCTTGCAGAGGGTTCATTCCCTAAAGACGAAAATCTGTATATGAACCGTTCCTCTGTAAATATGTGCAGTTACACTGCCCAGCGATCTACAGGAAGCAAATCTCTATCCACGCTGGACAATTTTTCGGCTTGCACGCGTTGTGTTGGTGTGGGTTTCGGCACTTTCCATTTAAAAAGCATGCAAATGTAAGAAAATAAACATGAGTAAGCCCAGAAATAATGCGAATTGTGTGTGTGTGTGTCTTGCCTGCCATTTTATTGTGGTAATCATAATAATAAAATGGAAACATAAACATTACATAATAATTGAGATATGCTTGCCTGCCAAGAACGATATATTTTCTCTCATACATGATTTAAATTAAAATGAAAAAATACAGAATTTTGTTAAAGTGAAAAGAAGTGTTTCCATAGAAACTACTTCTTTGTTGTCAATAACGTATTACACATATAAATGTCGGTATGGAGAACCATACATGACTTCCATGTTCTAAGATTTATATTTAAAATCATATTCGAAATGAAATATTTCCATAGAAACTTCTTCTTTCTACTTATTGCTTCAGCATTAACCACAGTACTATCGTCACTAACGTATACCACCTCACGTTTTCGCACTCGATTTTCACTGATGATGGCAGTCGACGGCGCTGCCGAAACGTCTGGTTTTGCAGAAAACATTGGACTACGGTCAAACAGCCCGGGAATGAATTTTAACAACAAACTACTACAATGTTGCCGATAACGTAGTACACATATAAACTAGTTAAAACATAAAACGTTGCTGGTAAACTACCCCTTTCTCTTAACCGATCTTCACCAAAATCAATAGGCCTTCAGTCCTCTACAATTCAGGGATGTATGCAAAACTATATTTGATTCTGTTTGAATTTGCGGCTCTTATCGTTTACCATAGAAAATACCCTTTTAAAACATAAAACGTTGCTGGTAAACTACCCCTTTCCCTTAACCGATCTTCACCAAAAACAATAAGTCCTGAGAACTCTACAATTCAGGGCTGCATGCAAAAAATTATTTGATTCAAATTGAATTTGGGCTTTTATCGTTTGCCATAGAAAAAAATTACCCTTGATAAAAAAAACCGTTGCAGGTAAACTACCCCTTTCCCTCAACCGATCTTCACCAAAAACAATAGGTCGTGAGTAGTCTACAAATCAGGGCTGTATGCAAAAAATTATTTGATTCTGTTTGAATTTGCGTCTGTTATCGTTTGCCATAGAAAAAATCTACAGAGAGACACACAGACACTTTTCGAAAAATGACTTTTTCATGTTTTGAGTGTAGTACAATCAGAATCTGCAATAATCTCGAACACGATTTTTTTGCCATCACCATACTTCCATTTCCTTAAGGAACATGGAAGTAAAATCATCGTCATGCTTATAACACGGCATAGGCATGGCGCTGCCTTGAAAGATCATCTAGCCATCTCTTCCTAGGTGTGTCCTGTAGGTTTGTATTTCCAGACTTGTTTGGCCAGCGTGGAATCTGACATTCTTTTTTAGCGTTCTTTCCACCGTTGTTTGTAATCTTTTAATTTTCTTTTAAGTTAAAAACTTCTAACTCTTCTCTTATGGCCTCATTCTTTACACAGTCAAGGTTAGAACACATTTTAACTCCTCTTAAGAACACCATTTCTGATGCCGGTATTTTACTGTCTTGTTTCTTGGTTGTTGTCCATAATTCACACCCACTGGACAGTACAGAGACCGACATAACATTGTAGAACTTTTATTTTATATCTCGCCGTACATTGTTTTTGAAAATACGGTTGATTGTCCCATAGATCTTCTACAACTTAGCCAAGTTACTTTGATAAAATTTAGAGAAAATTCTTTTGTGATGAATCTGATTAGTTTTTACTTAAGTACAATACTTCTTTGTCTAGAGGGGAATTATTTAGGTCATATTTGTGTACTTCATAGATTCACCACTGTCACTTTCTTTCACGTCGTAAATCATGGCACACTAAAAACATTTGAGTCTCAGAGATACTAACTAGGTAATAGGCTATTAATTTCATGCACTCACCATTGCTTACTTCTTTAGAAAATAATCAAAATCAAAACAAAGGCGTTGTAAAAATATTTTTGACGTTAAGGGTAAAACGTTGTAAAAGAATCATGATCGTCTTCACAACACAGCATAGGGAAGGTGCCGCGTGTTGCGCCTTCAAAGCTTCTCCAGCCGTCTCTTCCTGGGTGTACCCACACACCTCCGTCCTATTGATCTTGTACTTCCAGACTTGTTTGGCCAGTCTATAATCTGAGATTCTTTCTAAATGTTATTCTACCGTCGTTTGTAATCTTTTAAGTTTTCATGTAACTCTTTTCGGATGGCGTCATTCTTTATACGGTCAAGTTTAGAACACCTTTTAATTCCTTCTTAAGAACGCAATTTCCGACGCCTGTATTTTACTGTCTTGTTTCTTGGCTGTTTTCCATAATTCACACCCGTAGAACAGAACGGGGACTGCCACAACTTTGTTAGATTTTAATTTTGTATCTCGACGTGGCTTGTTTCTAAAAATACGGTTAATTTTCCCACAAATCGTCTGAAACTTACCTAACACTAAACAAAAAAATAAAATGAAAAAATAAGTACTGAAAATACTTTAATCCTTGTCCAGAAGTAATATGAGACTTGATTTCTCATTAACATAACATGTAATGCAATTATAGTAAAAGGACAGTAAGCTGGTGTGCATTAAGATCATTCCGTATTTGATGTGATCAATATTCTCATTATGTTGTACGTAAGTAACTCGAATTGTTACACTTACGGGACCAAGAGAAGTTGCTGGATAGAATTTACAAAGAAGCCAGTAAGAATCGTCAGATGTTGCCAACCTTGGAGTCGTATATGTCTACCCTCATCAAATTGCACATGACTGTGACTATAAAAAACTGTGTTCCATGTATGGGCTGCTGTTCCAGGGTCACGTTTTTGTAACTGGCGTCCGTCCTGTCAGTATAATGTTGTTTTATACTGAGATTACATAACGAAATTGTATCACCTTACAGAAACAGATCGGTTTTAAGCGTGCAACAATATTCATAAACGTTACGGCCAACATAATTTGTGTGAGAGGTCAGTATTTGTGATGTTAATTTACAATGAACATTATTACTTATGAATTTATTTCGGTTATGAAAAACATATAGTACAAGTATGGAGTCACTGGAGACATTCCAATACAGCAGATTCAGAGATTATAATATTCTTGAAATCTACAGGCGAACTTAACATTGTAAAGTGAAACTACAATTCTAGAATCGTTTCGTACAAAACAAAGGTGGTCCAACGGCTTATGGCTTTTAGATCAATAAGCCAAGAAAGAAGCAGTTAATATTTAAGATTCGTTTGTTTTTAACAAAGAATTGGAAAAGAAGTGAGTAAAAGAAGTAGTAAAAAGAAATGAGAATACTGTAGTAAAAGTACTATAAAAACGCACGAGATAATGGCTTAAGAGAAATTTACGACGTCTTTAAGGATTCAGCTTGTATTTAGCGTGCGTCCCGACGTTACAGATTTACTTCAAGGAAGACCACAAAGGCAACGTTTTTAATCCGGGAACATTTTAATTCCGCACTGAACCGCAACGGCTAGCACCTTATTTTATAGGACACTCGAACACGCAACTTTACTTACACGCACTCATGTTCACACTCACACAATCTGTTCGTTTATTTTCTAAATTACCTGTTTGATATTTATTTACATATTTATTTGTTTGTTTATTTGTAAAACTATTCCGTGTTTTTTATTTGTACCCGTACAGTATTAACATTTGCCAAACCGGTGAATTCTATATTCTAAGAATGAAAACTTTCCAAATTTGACAGTTTCTGTCTTTAGATTTTGGTTTAGTTTTTATTCTTTAAGGAGACACATTCCTGTTTTTAATTTTTTAAGTCATTAATAAATATTGTTAAGCTATATTATAGTTTTTTAACTAAGACGGTGCTTTTTCAAAAAGCCAAATTGATGCTTTGTCAGCTATGGTACGTCTATGTGTAGAGTACGACCTTAGCAACATTCGACATGCGACATTGTCGTCACGTTCTTATAGAATGAAAACATTAAGTACTGCACACTTTTAATCCGATTTTAAAAGAAAATACAGTTTCCAAAGAACATAGTTTAATATAAAACTTTAACTAAATTTTATAAATCGTTTTATTAACACTATTTCCTCTAAACTCTTTTATTAACAAGCGTTAAATGATAACGCGGTTAACTGGCGAATGTCTCTTGGCAATTTTTCCTCTGTCTTCAACTTCGCGCTCTCTGTTGAGTATCATTTATAGGCAGCAAGAGAGAGAACTGATACGTGTGACTCGTTTATATATTTTACAGCATTATTTGATCCACCCAAAAATATGCAAAATTTTAGCCTGATTAGACAAGCTGCAAAAGTTAAAGTAATCCTAAAAGAAACAATAACAGCACTTACACTACCCGTATGACTACGAAAATTGTAATTACGAAACTAGTGGATTATAAGACACTGATTAAACTAAAATACTTGTAAAGAAACTACTGTAGCACTTACACCATACGAGTTAGAAATACTGTACATGTGATAATGTTTATATTAATTAATTACTATTATTTGTTACTAAAAGGTTGTCTTAATTATGGTATAGCGTACTTGAACCGCTCTCAAATAAGAGCCGCTCATTTAGTTAAACTGACACACTGTAAAGAAGACATACAGACAAATTGATACGGACACATGCTGTACGCTTGGAAATTAACAAAAAAGGAAAAAGAAACATCGCAAGACGTGTTCATGACCCGGTTAAAGAAGATGACGAATAGAGAATAAGAAATAACCTGTGGACAGATGAGCTATTGAAACATGAGGACATCGTAAGCTTCGTAAAGGCTCAACGAATACAATGGCTAGTATTATTATATATATAAACTTACACAATATCAACTTACTTTCATTTATCTTTCCCAAACGTTTCGAGGTGATGTTCCTCTTCCTCAGTGGGATTAAATACTGAATGTCATTTTAACAGTATAACGGTTATGGGCTATACCGTTATACTGTTAAAATGACATTCAGTATTTAATCCCACTGAGGAAGAGGAACATCACCTAGAAACGTTTGGGAAAGATAAATGAAAGTAAGTTCATATTGTGAAAGTTTATATATATAATAATATTTATAAAGTGGACGAAGAGGATGAATCAACAAGATAATTACAATGGCTAGGTTACCTAGAGCGGATGAATGATCAACGTATACAAAAGCAGAAAGAGGGACCGACCTAGTATAAGATGGTTGGATGGGTGCTAGAAGATCTAAGAAGAATGTATATGAGGGTTACACTGAAATGGCAATGGATAGGAGAAGATACGTGTTGGAAACCAGAGCTCACGTTGGCCTTTAGTGCTGAAGAAGAACAACGATATATTTTTTTATCATTATTAATTCGGGATCAAAACGTCCTACGACGTTGTCTAATGCCTAATCTCCATTGCTGTCTGTCGTTGCAGTGTTCATTGTTTAGTCCTCTATCGCTCATTGATCATCCCCTGTATCCATGTTTCATTGGGTTTTCCTTTCTTACTGCGCTCTCTAGGTATCCATCTCATTGTTTTTTTGGTAATCGGTCTTATCCCATTCTTTATATGTGTCCGTACCAGATTAGTTCTTTTTCTTCAACCCAGTCTTTTGTACGCCCATTTCTTCTTTGATCGTTTCATTTCGCATTCGCTCTAGCTTTGAAGTTCTAGCATCTCGTCTAAGAGCATCCATTTCTGTAGCTTCTAACTTTCTTTTTACCTGTTTAGACCATTGAATAAAGATTTTTACTGCACAAAAATCCTCCAGACACGAAATTTGGTAGAAAGTTAGGTTTTGGGGTCACTTCAATGGGGGAAAAATCGGACACTCCAGCTCACCGCTGCGCCCCGCTGGGAGGGTTAAAAGGTGGGGCAAAACGGTTTGTTGTAAATATCTCAAACACTAAGCACGATATCATCACAACACGTAAACACGTAAGCGTTTTTAGTTGTATACATGTTTATACACACACATATATGTGCAAATATGTGTAGAAATATTTTCATGCATATATATTATACTTGTCTAAATCCAAAAATGCACATCTATACGCATGGATTAGTCAGTATATGCATGTAACGCTTACGTTCAAAAATGCACGTTTTTGTAGTTGTAGTGTGTGTGTATATGTGTGCATAAATATATACATGCAAAAATTTACATCCAAATACTTGGTATTACATGTAAAAACACTTACATACCCATATTTAGCGCTTTTTACTATACAAAAATCGGCCTAAACTAAAAAAAATGCAAGTTTGTAAAAATGCCTTATACGAAAATTGCAAAAAAAGGTTTCAATTTTGAGCGCTCATATCTCTGTCCCAGTGCGTCTGACGAAAAAATTACTAAGTGCCATTGTGATCGGAAATTTGGTTAGCTACAACTTTTGTATTTAAC
The DNA here is from genome assembly GCA_034769895.1 of Magicicada septendecula. Lineage (NCBI taxonomy): Eukaryota > Metazoa > Arthropoda > Insecta > Hemiptera > Cicadidae > Magicicada > Magicicada septendecula. The sequence continues at coordinate 42,347,131 of CM068373.1, read as the reverse complement.
TTTTTTTGATATCTTGCTGTTTGAGATATTTACAACAAACCGTTTAGCCCCACCTTTTAACCCCCCCCCCAGGGGGCCCAGCGGTGAGCTGGAGTGTCCGATTTTTTCCCCCATTGAAGTGACCCCAAAACCTAACTTTCTACTAAATTTCGTGTCTGGAGGATTTTTGTGCAGATTTTCACAAAATCTGCCTTTATTCAATGGTCTATTTCTTTTATTCTCCATGTTTCGGATCCGTACATCAACGTGCTTTTTATCATACTATTGTATATTCTTTCTTCCTTTCTTTTCCAATTTCTAGCAACAATATATTTTAAAACTACAGCATTAAAGTTTCTAGCAGCATTAAAACTACACAATCACCCTTATGCATGATGGAACATCAATACCTATCATTTAAAAAACTGCAAAAGATATCAAGATAGTAAGATTTTATACAAATTATGATCTGTGGCAATGTGTACTCTCCACCCTCTGGTTCGATTTGTTTTTGTATAGAACAATAGAAAATTGGTGTTTGCAAGAACAAAAGCTGCAAACGTAAATATTTGGAAGCCTACAAAGATGACTAAGCCATAAATGTACAACGTATTGGAGAATCCTTAAATTCGTAGTGACCGTCAATCAATGAATTTTTCAGTGAAGGGTTAGTGAGGATCGGTCAAAAATATAACACAAATTTTTAACTTATTTGTGTCGACGTTTCGACAATGTTTATTGTCATCATCAGGACCTGTGTATGAATACAAAAGACATGTCAAACACAACAGAACAATTATTTGGGTGAACGTGTTCCTGTGTGTGCGTGCGTATGTATGTATCATTGTATATGTGAAGGAGTTGAGATAGTTTGTTTACATCTTCAAATGTTTTCTTTAAGAAAACGAGAAAATTATAATATCACAGAACTTAATTTATACACTATTACAATTTAAATTACTATATTGTGACAATTTAAAGAATTGTTTAAATAGCACAAATTAAATTTTTGTTCTTATAACAAGTAAGAGTATTATCCACCCCTTTTCTGTACCTAGATTCCTGTATCAACGTGCAAATTGTCCAGTACGAACACGCAAAGTACGATGTTATTAAGCGAAAAATAATAATTCCGTTAATTAAATAAAAGACGTACTAATAAAAAGGGAAATTCCCAATTCATAACCAAAAGGTAGCATAAAATGTTAATAGTTAATTAATGAATAATTAATACTACTAAAGGAACGAACTACTTTCTCAGCGCGTAAAACCGCGCCAGCTTACAGACTCCTCGCCGCTAAACAATGCCCCATTCGCCGGAGAAACTTCGACATGTAAGGATGTCGCAAATGTGTGGTCAAGTTACACGTAGGTGTATACCGCTCAAATACTATACAATCACGTTAGTAGTTATTTTGATTTAACCCAATGTAGCGTTGGGAAATAATAATATAAAATAGTAACGTAGTGCGTGAAGAAATATGGGTAATATGTAATATAAAAAAAAAGAACTTAGCCGACACATCTCTTAACAAACAGTAAGTGGTAAGATATGTTCCTTACTATATTTTAGTGCTGCTAAAATACGAACTATTAAAATGTAATATGTGAACAACCGACTCCAGAAGAAGAAAATTACAACAACAACCGTATGAACTTCTAGTACCAGAATCCAATCGTCATGAACTAGACCACCCTTTCGGAAACAATCAACCAAATGGAGCATCAAGAGGAACATTGTATCACACCCAAGAAGACGACGGAAGAAGACCATCACGGACCCCCACAGCGAACTCATGTTCTGTTCAGGTGATATTAAATCATAACATTTGTGATAATTTGTTTCAATAAAAAGTAACAAAAGAACCCTAAAGAGCTTTTGATAACTTAAAGATTAACATATAAATATTTGTAATCTCTGTAAGGATGTAGTAATAACATTACGATGTTTAGAGGTAAAGTAATTCAAAAATTTACACCAAACTATTCTTCAAATAATTTGGTTGAAGTTGTGATAAATTAAAATATTGCAAAGTTGAGACCCGGATCCGTGGTACTTGAAATAATACCTAGCTGAATGGTTTTGAGATAAAAAGAGTAAGAAGTAAAATTTAAAAAATATTAAATGCAGAATTTATTAGAATCTTTCTTTTAAAAGTAAAGTAAAATTTGATATATAAATATGACAATAAAGAGATATTTTTGCTAACACCCAGCGAGTGAATAAATTTATGCAATCCTTGACAAATTCCTGATATATAATTGGGTATAATTTGTTGGTAAGTAAAGTTTACTAACAACGGCAGCTAGTTTAATTAACCGGTAACAATTGAACTGGTTCCCGATTTTTGTAATGTCTTGACAAGGGAGACGTTATAAAAATATGTAATGATATTTTAATTAAATATAAAAGCAATAATCAAGAATTAAGTATTAGATTGATACATGTACCAGTCAATATATAGCACAGTAAAATATATTATAACTAAAAACAGATTAAGGGATGCTTAACTATGTAATTATTAAAAGTTATTTTTAACATGTTTCACTCGCTACTGGTATTAAAAACAATCATAATTTAGAAACATATATATATATATATATATATATATATATACATTACTGAATTACTTTTGTGTATATAAATTCTCCAATAATTTGTGTATTGGAGAATGTATTTTTAGAATTAAAAAAAGAGAAAGAATAATCTGAACTGTCAATAAATAAAAATAAGACAAAACATAGGACTGTTATAAAAGGAACATCATACGTGCAGGCACTGGAAATAGGTGGTTCCATAAATAGAAGGCTCTTTTGTATAAATTTTATAAAGTCGTAAATTTGAGTTGCTGCCTGTTCTCCCTTCAGAGAGCCTGCAGCCATCTCTTCCTGGGTCTACCCAAACATCTGTGTTGAAAAATGGCATCTGTGATAGAAAATCCGTCCAATGATAATCTGCCTGCCGTTATTCAATTTATGGCCGCTGAGGGGCGTCACCCAATGGAAATTTGTACGAGAATGAAAGCTGTATATGGTGACTATAGTTATTCTCATACGGCAGTGGTTGAATGGTGCAATAAATTTCTACAAGGAGGAGAATCCGCTAAAGATTTGACCCGTCCCGGACCTGCACGTGTTGCAGCATCAGATGAACATGTGAGATAACTGCCTTACGAGCAAATAGGTAATGGTGACCATATTTTTTATTATCAGGATGTGCTGCTCTTAGATTTTAAAGAACCTGGTGTCAACATCAACGCTGAGCGATATGCAGACAAATTAAAACGATTACGGGTCAGCATCAAGAATAAACGTCCCGGGAACCTTACAAATGGTGTCATTCTTCTGCATGATAATGCTCGGCCCCATGTATCCCAGACGATTCAAGATGTGCTTGGTCGTGTGAAGTGAGAAGTCTTACAACATCCACCTTACAGTCCCGACGACTTTTCCCCTTGTGATTATCATTTTTTTCGCCCATTAAAGAAATCACTAAATGGACGTCGGTTTAAATTGAACGCTGAAGTAGAGTTTGCTCTTAGTGAATGGTTCCGCAAGCAGCCGCAAGAATTTTACCAGCAGGGAAGCTACAGATTAGTGCAACAGTTGGGACTCATGCCTTAATGTTAATAGAGACTTCTTTTAAAATCGTTGAATAAAAAATGCTTTACAGCCTCTAAACGTGTTTCTATTGAACAATCCCAAAACAGTAGGCTACGTTAAACATTGTTCCGTTTAATGCCTCCTCACTGCGCTCAAGTCATCAGTAACGACAGCACGTACCTGATTGGTCTGCCGGTTTGCCGATACTGGACTGGACGGACGTACACAATGAATCGACCTTATTCTTGATTTGTGTGTCACAAATTGTCTTCTGCGTTTGGAAGAAAAAAAAACCTACTGGCCCTGAAATTGTCCATATCTCTTGTTCAGAATTGTTAAACATACAAAGACGACGCCAGAATAACCAGAAAGAGAACACAAAAAATTCTAACGTTTACACGGCTTGTTACCAGAACTCAAACTTTCCACTTTTCACATTTTCGTACGGTAACTAATCAACTGTTAAATACAGTTCGTGAAGCGAATAGAAACTATCTTATTTATTTGTCTGACGAGAGTGGAAGTGGGTGGGTAATTATTAATGCTCAGTTTTTATCTAATTGTCTTTTCTTTTCTTTTCTTTCTCTGCCTGCCTGTCTCTCTTTCTCCCTTCCTTCTATTTCTCTCTCACTTTTTCACTCTTTCTCTCTTTCTCACTCAGCCCGTGTTTGTGATGGCGTGAAATTCATCCATATAATTTATTCTTTGTTGATTAAAGATGATTGTTTACATTCTAGTAAAGTTACATCATTCATTGTGTGTGGTCTCCAAGTTGCATTAATTAATTGAGATAATAGGTAGATACCTGATTATATTGTCCTTCTTGCAACTTCACTCGTTAGGTATAACACGTTTCGGGCTCACAGTCCCATCTTCAGGTAAAAATCACTCGAGGTGAGCTCGTCAGTACAAAACAATTAACACGCATATAAACACTGAATTCATTATACACACATATCGCGCGAGAACATGATGCGCATCGTCGAGAACATAAAAGTGTACTGGCTGTATACTGTTCAATGTAGAGATATGCCGGTAACACTCCTCATGTCTGTGCTAGCTTGTGTAGGCCTATTATAGTATCAACGAGCGCGTTACATTTGAACGAGACCATATCGTTCAAAAGGTCAAAAGGTTCTCCTTCTGTAATATATTTAACTAAACGAGATTCCTCGTCTATTTTGTATATAGTACTAGCAGAATACCCGTGCTTCGCTACGGAGTTTCACGTTGTACGTAATGAAAATGCTAGTTTAATTAATAAAGTTCAATTAAAGTAGGTTTCTTAAAAATAAATAGCTGTTGCCCACGACTTCGTTCGCGTGGTCTTCAATTTAATGCGATAATATATTTAGAACAGAATCTATTCTATTGGGTAGCCATAGTAACCAGATCTAACAGTTTTTAAGACCCCAAAGGACCCCCCAGAGGATCGTATCGAAAAAAACACCTGTCCTATGTTGGTTCTCCCGTTGCGTAAAATATTTGTGCCAAGTTTGGTTGAAATCGGTCCAGTGGTTTAGGAGGAGATGTCGAAGAACCCAAAGGACCCCCCGAAGGACCATATCGAAAAAACACATATCCTATGTTGGTTCTCCCGTTGCGTAAAATATTTGTGCCAAGTTTGGTTGAAATCGGTCCAGTGGTTTAGGAGAAGATGTGGAAGACCCCAAAGAACCCCCAAAAGGACCCCATCAAGAAAAACACCTATCCTATGTTGGTTCTCCCGTTGCGTAAAATATTTGTGCCAAGTTTGGTTGAAATCGGTCCAGTGGTTTAGGAGAAGATGTGGAAAACCCCAAAGAACCCCCCAAAGGACCCCATCGAAAAAATTCAGAAACCTTCGCGGGCGTGCGCACAACTCACCGAAGTTTCATCGCAATCGGATGAATGGTATAGGAACGCATACGGGACAAAGAAACAAAGAAACATTCATTTTTATATATAAGATTTTCTTTTTATTTTAAAATACAGAATTATTTATATTTCTGTTAAGCCCCCCTTTGTGTGCCAATTTTGGTAAAAATAAATACAATTGCAATGAAAGGAAGTTATCTTCCTAATTATTTGATTTTATAATTTTTATTGTTAAAATAAATAGTAAAACTCCTTATTCTCGTTTTTCTCAAACTCAATTATTTCTTTATTTTACTCCTTTTATTTTGACATTGATTAATCATATGGACATTCAAAGTCCTCTTCTAACAGTGGTGGCTCATTAGGTTGTAGAACATGAACAATCTGAATCTCAGGGTTAACGTAAAAGTATAGTTAAAGTATGGTACAAGTTATAAATATAACATAAAATATAATTATGAATGAGAGTTGGTAATTATGTGTTGTGAATGTCTGTTGAATAATGGTATGTTCTTTGGATCATACAAAATAACAATTAAAAAGAGTATTCTTAATACTAATAACTATCGTATACAAGTGTACAAATAAACATTCACTTTTATAGTGTTTATATTGTTTTGGTCATATTATGTGGTTGTAACTCGATCATTAATGTAGTAATGTAGTCCAAATATCGGTCTTAGCTTTGGAGCAATCTCACCAATCTGGTAGTTCTCTTGTGCATTTATTGCTTAATTCTTCACTCCTGGACTTCAAATTTTTTGTACCTTCGATTATAACATTAATCTTCTAGTTTTTTGAATGGTTTTCCTAGATCATCTCATCTTTCATCAGTCATTAATTTATATCAACGTTCAGCAGTAATATTATTGTTCTGCCTTGTTTTTAGATTTTTTCCAAGAAATTATTCCTTCTTTTTACGAAAACACTAATTACTTCTGTGAAGGCTTTGGCTCTCATATGTTATGGGTCACAGGTTCGGTTTGACAATTTCTAATTCACATGATTCTGTTGACCTTTATTTTTTCTTCGTCATTATATTATTATAAGTTTTTTTTAACGTAAGGTTTTCTATTTTTTAACTTTTTACTTTGTTTGATTTCACTATATGGGTTATATAACTTGCTCATATAGATTATATATCCCTTTCAATCTTCATTATAATTATGTTTCATCACTTTCATTATACACACTTTTCCTTTTTACTGTATTTCACTGTTATTCTCACTTTCACGCACTGGCCACCTACACAACTTTTATAATTATAGTTTGATCTTATTATATTTGTAAAATTTTATATCATTCCCTTTCTGTAGTTCCATGATATAAAATAACTGTCTGAGGTGCGCGGACCTCGTCATAGTTAAATAGGTTTATTCACAATGTCTTATTTCTTACATTCTAGTTTTACACATTTATGTATTATATTTCTATTTATAAATTACTATGTACATTTTTTTTGTCATTTGATCTCCACTCCTGGGTATTTTGGTCATCGTCAGTCATTGTTTGTCACTGTCATTAAATTATTTCCTCCCTGAGTTTTCATTCTCTATTTCCCAATTATTCAGTTATTATACTATTTCTCTTTTTGTTTTGATTACTTAAATGAATTGCGTTTATGCATATTTTAACGTGAAGTTTGATGGTACATTTGTTTTTCCTTTGAGGTGTATTTTTGTCATGTTATAATCGTAATATATCAAAGCATAATGTGTATGTGTGTATATATATATATATATATATATATATATATATATATATATATTCAATCACTTTCTGCTACAGTCCGTTTCTTGATGTATATAATACATTTAATATTTATAACGAATTTCCGGTTGACCGGAAGGCTGAGGATGGGTACAAGATGGTACCCGAAACATGTTCCTAATAAGGAAAAAAATATCTTGAGGTAAATTCATTATAAATTTTAAATGTAATATATATATGTATATATATATATATAAGGTGATTATTGTATAATGTATAGAAGTGAACGTAAACATAAACACTCTGTAACAAAATCAGTGCTCGAGAAACCTCGGACACCGACGTACGTATCACGTTCATTAATCAATGTCTACGACTTCGTTTTTGTAAACAGCGGCTGTTTTACGATATTGTGACCGCAAGTGCGCTGTATATTGACTTGACGATGGTCTATGACCGAAATCGATCGTGTTTAAGAATGTGAGTAATTAAACCTTTATAGCAAATCATATGTATGGTACCTTTAGGCTATGAACAATAAATACACTACAATAGAAAATTTAGATTATAGGTACCATTAGTAAACAATAAGTGTGTGTATATTGTAAATCCATCACATTATCATTAATTAAATAAAATTAGTAAGTATATACTACACACACACACACACACACACACACACACACACACACACATTGTGCAACTTGCTGTAAAATCATTAACAAATACTTGTCACCACCTGTCTTCCTATCATGACGCTGTTCCCCGTGTTCAAAGGACCGCTTTCGTTTAGCATGGCGACCTTCAGCAAATAACTGGGCATAATTTACAACGTGCAAAAACCGTTCAAGATTTATTATTGTTGGCGTTTCGCAGGGAACACCTACTTGTCTCACCGGTGATCTTGAATCTTTATGTTTTATTAGCTGTTGAAACCGGTTCTTTATAGGTATACGGCCTACAGGTTAGTCTGTCTGCACTTTTAGCTTTACTCACTCCTGTTATTAAACACACGATAATCATTATCGCGTTATATAAGAGTCAATAAATGTGTATTAGTATTTCAAGGGCGTGGGCTTAAGAAATTAAGTATTTAAGCGAGTGAGCCTTCCTTTACCTGTCATCTTTTAGTTTTACTCCTTTCATAACTTTTTTTAGTCTCCGAGATCTGGAGCCTGCATGCTTTTGCATGTGCCAGATCAGCTGTTGAGTCTGCTTGTTACAGATTAGCCAACATGAAAAATGAAATACTATTGTCTGTCAGTTTTGTTAGTTTTATTAGCAGCCATCTTAACACCAACTTTGTCACCACTTATTGCCACACTGCTAAATACTTCGTTCTTGACGAGGCCTTTCCGTGTCTCTTTCATCTTCAGGTCTTAAACGAAGATGGTCAAGAACGAAATATTTAGCAGTGTGTGGAAAGTTTGTGGAAATACTATTGACTTAGAAACAAAAACTATACTACAAGTGTAAGGTACAATGGAGAATGTAGTTACTACTAAGTCGCGCTAGGGTTGGGCACTCAGTTCACCCATCGCATACACTGCGCGGTTTTATTCAAAACCTTTTTCTCATATTAAATGGTAAATTAAGTATATAATGTTATACATTTTCTGAAACAGAAAGAAATGGAGACTATTTTAGCATCATTTTTGGAAAATCGATGTTTTTTACCCTGTCACGACCTGCTCCTCTTATGCAAGACCAGAGGCAATACAAGGTTTGATTAAAAAGTTCGTGTAATTTTTAGATTTCGTATGCATAAATGTAAAATCAAAAAATTCTTTTTATGTGACGTCTGTAGCTGTCTTAGTCATAATCGTCTAACATTTTTACTCTATTTGACAAATAGTTTAGATTTGAGAACTAATTGAGTAAGTTATGTTTTGGAGTATTTGGCGGTTTCTTTTTAACATTCTGCAATGCAAGATTGAAAAAATATGAAATACATTTTGTGTAAAGAATTAGACAAACTGTTCTGTCGTGGATAAAGTGTTGTAGAAGACTTCTGGCAAGCCTGCTATGCATAAACAAGCGGTTCAAATCTTCAAAGATTGTTGTGAACAAACTGAGATCATGATAATCATATGAAGAGCGTAGCTTTGTTCTCTATTAATTTTTATCATTGGGGCAACGATATATAAAAAAAATATATTACGAAATTTTACGTCACACGTGTGTGAAGCTATTCGTGTAAAAGACGGCGAAATGGAAGGGCAGTCACGCCGATAATGCACCAGTCATTGCAGTGACGTCACAACCACCGTATTTGCCTTCTTTTTCCAAATAATGAAAATCACCACGAAAGGTCAACGTTTCGCAACTGTTTAAGGCGTAAAAATAAAATCGCTCAGCGAGCTGAAGGCTACACAAAAAGTGCGTTCGAGAACTGTTTTTAAGACCCATACGTGATTTCCATGTTCTAAGATTTATATTTAAAATCTTTTTGGAAATGAAGTGTTTCATAGAAACTACTTCTTTCTTCAGCCCTAACCACAGTACTGTGGTCACTAACCTCACGTTAGCGCACTCGATGTTCACTGATGGTGGCAGTCGATTACGCTGCCGAAACGTCTGGTTTTGCAAAAAACATTGGACCATGGCTAAACAGCCCGGGAAGGAATTTTAACAACAAATTACTTCTTTGTTGCCGATAACGTAGTACACACATAAATAAAAATTATTCCCTCCCCCTTCCACTACAATTTTCATTTATAGATATTGCATCTATCTTTGTACAGTGGATTATTACGACCTGCTTTTCAGGATACTTCATTTATGAAAATTAAGTGCTTTACTGTTGTTAAAACATAAAACGTTGCAGGTAAACTACCCCTTTCCTTTAACCGATATTCACCAAAATCAATATGACTTGAGTCCTCCACAACTCAGGCAGATATGCAAAAAAAAACTATTTGATTTTATTTTAATGTGCAGCAGTTATCGTTTGCCAAACAAATTCTACACACAGAGACACTTTTCGGAAAATGACTTTTCTTCATATTTGAGGGTAGTACAATCAGAATCAGCTCTTATCTCGAACACGTTTTTTTTCGCCGTCACCATACTTCCATTTCTTTATGGAACATGGAAGTAAAAAAATTTACAGGCATTGCACAAATGCAATGCACAGAGAAGGGCATTGAAAATGCCTCAATAAATCTAAAAAATATATATATGTATGTTCATTCGCCAATCGATGAATTAATTCTTCATTTACCATTGTACAGATTATAAGTTAAATGTAGTCGCATTCATAAGCGAAGTTTTGTATGTGTACTACGTCATTGAGAACAAAGAAGTAGTTACTATGGAAGCTCACCGGTTCCCATTTTCGATCACGCACCAGCGATCGGCCGCAAATGTGCGAGACGTCCTTATAAACATTTGGTAATTATCGACTTTCTGGGCTTTGCTGGTATTGGAGTGACATATTTTTTTTCTATTCTTCCATGTTATATAAACACGCGAAAAATAATTTTAAACGGCGCTCGAACTATTTACGGAGAAACAAAATTAAATTATTACTCCCATAAGAACGCATGCAATGGTGAATGAGCGCCATATTGACTGTGTAGACGGTGAGCCGAATTTGACTGGAAATCATGTTCATGCGTTTTCAAAACAAAATTTACATGATTCTTACATGTTCAAAATTGCGTTGAGCCCAAACGGCGGTTTAAAGCTTTGCGTTGAGCCCACCCCGAGTTTATTATTAGTAACCTAGGAGCCGGAGACTAAAGCATGTGCGGTGAGCCGGCTACCCAAAATACTCTCAGCGGTGGATACTGTAGAAAACTGATGAGCCGGCCACCCACGGGTCCGAAATGTAATGCTTTGCGTTGTAGACAATTGAATTACATTAAGGCAAAATGTAGTGGTGATCCCACTAACTACTCAGTTAATATGGCGCTCATTCACCTTTGCATGCGTTCTTATGGGAGTAATAATTTAATTTTTTTCTCCGTAAATAGGTTCGACCGCCGTTTAAAATTATTTTTCTCGTGTTTATATAACATAGAAGAATAGAAAAAAAATATGTCACTCCAATACCAGCAAAGCCCAGAAAGTCGATAATTACCAAACATTTTCAATGTTAAAATTATTCTGGCATTTTACGTCACATGTGTGGGAAGCTATTCGTGCGAAATGGAAGGGCAGTCACGCCGATAATGCACTGACGCCGCAACCGTCGTATACGCCCCAACACGATCTTTCAAATAATGAAAAGTTTGAAAGCTCTCTGAGCGAGATGAAGGCTACACAAAAACGGTGTGTTCGGAAACTGTTTTTAAGACTGAAAAAAAAACCGTTGGCATAGTCGCTTTATAACCGATTGACGCTGTGTTGAAGGGACCATTGTAAATGTTGATAATCCAATGCTTAATTTTTAAATAAACAAAAATTGCGCAAAATTTTTGATCAAACCTCGTAGTTATCTTACAAGTTTACAGAGTAAAATTAAACACAAGAATATTGTTAACAGGAATTTGCTAACGCACACAAATAAAAGTACTCTACGGAATTACAGGTTAACTAAATGCTGGTAAGTTATCTTGACGCATTTAATTGGTGTTCTGTCCCAAGGCAGGTCTTCAGATAGTAAAAGCTCTCCAAGCTGTCGTATCGCATGCCAGTCTTTTCGTTTCTTCGTAACAACCTCTGATTTTAATGCTGTCTATTAACTTCATTCTTCTACCCCCTCTCCTTTTTTCTCCTTCTATGACACCCTCCATGGCAGTTGTAAGCAAGCAGTCTCTTCTTAAAAATATGACCTAACCAATTCCTTTTCCTGTTTTCTATGACCTTCAGGATTCTTCTCTCTTCCCATATTCTTCTTAAAACATCATCATTCCTTACTTTATCAAGCCACCTCACTTTATCCATTGCTCGCCAAACCCACATCTCAAATGCTTCTAACCTTTTCTCATCCTCCTTCCTCAGTGTCCATGTCTCTGCACCATATAAAGCAACGCTCCGCACATAACACTTGGCCAACCTTTTTCTTAAATTTTTATTAATTTTGCCCCCCAGCAGTCTTTTCTTCTAATTAAATCCCTCTTTCCCTATAGCAATTCTTGTTCTAATTTCACGAGTGCAGGACATATCTCCACTTATCAAGCTTCCAAGAACTTGACGTGTAGTAACCTTAATGTTAAACCATACAGTCTTTACTAAAAAGTAGGAAACAATTGTATTTAAATATATATTTAATTATGAAAGTAACAGCCACGAACTATACCTTATGTATTTAGCAAGTGACGTCACTTGTCCATTCTCAAAACGTTAAGTGCACCGCCCTAAAACTACCCGAATCTATTTTCCGAAATCAATACACCCGAATGTATAAATACACAAGTATCTAATTTATATCAGTACTAATTTGTACCTGATGATAATAGTTGGATTACCATCGAAACATATGTAAATTTTCAAAATAATAAAAACTATATTTCTGTAAAAAGTTTTATTATTATTAAAATATAAAAACATATAAGTAAGTACATGAATAATTATTTTTCGACATTATAAATTACAATATTGTGAGCTAATGCCCGTGGGCACTCTATAATACGGTCTTCAGTTTTGTCGTTTTCATAGTCCATCACGATACGTCGCATTATTTTTTGTATAGCCTACCGATTCTTCTTAGGTCCTGCTTTAACATTTCTTCCAAGAGTAAATTCTGCGAGAACAGTTTCATATGGTTAAGTGAAGATTGTAACGGACCTATTTTCAGCTCAACACGCTGCTGTCCTCTTGCAACAGTGATCGCTCTTGCACTGCATTATCCGAAATTTAAATTAAAGACTCCATTTTTTATAAAAATAGAGGTTGAATCGGGCAATACAATTTTAGAACAGGCTAAGAATGTTTGCTACCTGGGGGTTTGCTTACCATCACTTGTAAAAATAGATATGGGACAGGGATTAACAGAAGAATAGCAAGCAGGCGTTTCAGAATAAAAGTAATTTACTTATTATTTAAGAATAATGGTAAGGAAAGGTTCGTAAAAACATTTATGTGGAGTGACTTAACTTACACAGTGAGGCGCGGACCCTCGGCAAAATAGAAAGAAGGAAGCTAGAAGCAATGGAAATGTGGGTCGCGAGGAGAATGAGTTGGATGGATAAGAAAAGTAATGAGCAGAAGTGAACGTAGATAGATCACTTTTAAATATGATTTAAAGAAGAAGGAGAGCAAAGTTGATAGTGCACGTATTACGACACAATCAATTCTTAAGTGACATTTTTGAAGGAAAGGTTTTGTGGGAAAACCCAAGAGAAGAGTTCTTTAAAGACATGGGGAAGGAGATGAAATTCCTATCGTACTGCGATTTAAAGAGGACAATGATGGGGAGAGAGACGTGGCTAAGTCGACAAGGCATGGCTTTTAGAGGATGATGATGAGATTACATTTATTTAAAGGATCGATACAGACTATGCCGCAACCCACATTTCGATCGCAATTTCTCCCTATCCTTCCAGTCACCATCTTCAATAGTTCGATCTCTCATGATTTTCCTAATTCCTGTTCTCCATTCTGTTGACAGTCTTCCTTTTCTTCTCCTGTTTTGTGGTGTGTAAGTCAATGCTTTCTTTGGCCATCGCTTCTCCTCCATCCTCATTACGTGACCATATCATAGCAACTATCTGGATTCTATTCTTTCTGCTGTAGTAAATATGGAGCCCTGTTTTCCTTCTTATACCTTCGCTTCTAACATGTTGCATTCTAGAAATATTACACGCTCTTCTTAAGAAGTCCATTTCCACAGTTTCTATCATCTTTTTCTCCTCATCTGAATGTTGCCAGCATTCGCAGCCGTAAGTTAAAACGGGCCCCACAATAGTTGTGTAGATTGTCAGTTTAGTTTGAGGTTTCATTTTGTTCGACCAAAGTAACAAGTTTAGCAAACGAATAGCGTTTTTTCCCTGTTGTATCCTATTTTTGAGTCATTTTTTTGTTTTTCCATCTTCTGAAATAATAAAAGAAAATTCCGGTCCTTTAAATAAATGTGTGTTAAGACCACAGTGCTAAGATTTTGTAAGACTAAGGCGTTCTTTCACTTATGTTTAACTGATTTCACCTACTGGTACTAACATTTTTTTTTAAATATTACTGTACATTATAACAGTCTGTGTCAAGTCTTCAACATCCATCGTCATACAAGGAAGAAGTACAAAATAAAATGTCGTTACGTTTCGTAGTGCTGTAATCAAGCTGTAATTCAATCACACAGAAAACAGTCGACATAGTAGTCACCTTTGAAAGGAAAATACTCAGACGCATTATAGGCCCAATACAAGAAAATGGCTCATGGAGACTGAGATACAACAACGAACTGTATCAAATATATAAAGAGATACCAGCCTCAAAATTTATAAGAATTCAAAGATTGCGTTGGGCCGGACATGTTATGAGAATGGAGGATGGCAGGAACCCTAAGAGGGCTTTACTGGGTACATGGGAGGCAACGAGACCTAGAGGTAGACCGAGGAAGAGGTGGGAAGATAGCGTTGCAGAGGACGCGAGAGACATGGGGATAAGAAACTGGAGGAGGGTTGCAGTGGATAGAGTGGATTGGAGGCGGAGATTGGTGGAGGCCAGGGCCCGACTTGGGCTGTAGCGCCATAGGAAAGAGAGAGTAATCAAGCAATGTCAGCACAGGAGTATCCACCGGTTATCCGCCTTTCCTATGCCAGTGATCTGTACTGCTCAGTTTGTTCTCAAAATCTGAACAGAAACAGAAAAAGGGCGTATACACCAAAACGCAGATGCGTATGGGGTGGCCCGGGTTTGTGTCGGCTTCATACAAAAGAAAAAACAAGTTAATACTAATAAATATTTCTATCTATAAAGTGGCTGAAAAACGCGTGATAACATCCTGAAATCAGTCCCATTAAAGTAAACGGTGATAACACAAGAAGCAAACGGTTATTGAAACGTTGTTAAAAGATACTTATTGACTGAATTGATTTTACTATGATTCATATTTCAGATGTATGCCCTAATGCTGTGTAATAAGGCTGTTGGTATATTTATAAAGAGCTACTACTACATTAGCGTAAACAGCGGAAAAAAAAAATAAAACGGCCTAAAAATTAAGAGTTTAACAAAATTCGTCAACTTTTTTTCGATCCTCTTAGGGGGGGGGGATCCCTTCCTGACCCCCCCTGCAAACACTTCTAAAATTTCATTGACCAATTTCAGTGACATATCTGTACATTGCATACCAAAATAATTCCTTTTAAAACTTTTTGCCAGAACTGTTTAAGCGTAACTATGTTCTATTATAATAATGACAAAATAATTCACTTGGTCTGGAACCAGTAAACCGACTAAAGACACGTTTCTGTGTTTAAGAAGAAAAAATTGTGCTTCTTCTAAACGAGAGCGTCTGGAAAACATTTTTGGGTAATTACTTTAATGCGACTCTACCAGACAACAGCTGTTGTTCTTGCAATGTCTCTAATTTGGTGTTTATGACAACGAGGCTAATAATGTAACCTGAAATACTATTGTAATTGAACCCGTCTGGTCTTTCGTGTTTCATGAATTCGATCGATTTGTGTTATTGTGTAAAATTGTAAATTATGTTTTAAGCCTACTAAATACAACACATCTCTGAAAATTATCTGCCGCACATTATCATTTAGCAGTTATTTATTATGCAATTTGCTTACGTTATTCTCAAAATTATTGAACACCCCATTAAATTAGTAATCAGCTTGCTTTTACCCGAAACAAGTGTCGTGTATTGTTCGGTGTAAGATCTACCGTAAAGCCGACTACCCACTAACCATCCCCGCTGGACGTCATGACGGACAGCAAGTCAAAAACGACAGTGCGTAGCTTTGACATCCATCCGCACGTCGTGTACTTTTTGAAGGATGTGCGCGACGAAAAATTAGTCCAGCAAGACCATCAGCTCAAGCCGCACGACGTTCGGATGGATCGTGTGTAGCGTTGACGGATGTCAAGGAATCGTGCATCGTGCATGTTTGATCATGCGTACGCTTGCTGTCTATCAAATCGTCATTTTCGAGCAAGTACAGTACATGTTTTTAGAGCACATTCGTTTATTAAATGTTTACTGTTTAATTTTACGTTACATTCATTCTTTAGTTTATATTTAATAAGTACCGATTCAGGTAAAATTTCAGTTTATTATTTAGTTTAGTTTATTCTTCTTTTACATAACACATTCAAATATCATTGGCAGTTATTATTTTAAATATTGTTATTATTAAATTGTTTTAATTACAATTCATAATGGACCGTGAAATAACATCAAAATTTATCGAAAAATATGAATTAAATAGATGTCTGTAGGACGTATCCTCGGCAGATTACATGAATAAAAATTTTTACAAAACAACGAGAACTAAAGAACATCTGGCACGCTGGACGAGTTGCACGAGAGTGTGGTTCGCACATCGATCACCGACGTCGGGCAAGCTGGACAGCGGCGATGGACAGTGCGTAGCCGGCTTAACTGTTTTCGTAACACTGTGCCGCTTTTTGCGGCCTGAAGAAGATCCCCAAGGGTGAGATACGAAACGCTGCCGACGATGTCGAGAATTCACAGCATCCGACCGCGGCCCAACAGCTCGCTGTTTAAGAATTTTGAGAATACGTATTGACGTATTGCCGCGTAAGCTTAAGACAAAAGTTGCTTACGTTATTTTATAATTAAATTACATCACTTAATTGCAGCATTTCGAACTGAAACGTTTACCGATTTCATAGGATACAAAACATTTATCAATCACAGAAATTACAAAAATCTGCAGTCTAAGTAAACAGAAGTCTTGGAAGAATGAAAGTAGCCACTTTGAAGTAAACTTTTCGTTTTATTCTGAGACTATAGCTGTACCGGTGGCGCTGTATGGGAGAGAGGCATGGGTACTTTTACAGAGAGAGACAGAGGGAAGGTTACATCAGCAGAAATGAAATTTCTCATGTTCGTCAAAGGGTGCACGTTACGAGACAGAATAAATAAGTGCACAGATGAGGCGAGAATTACAAATTTTCAAATTACAGGATAGAATTACGGAATACAAGGCCAATTGGTGTAAGCATTTGGGAAGATTGCAGCAAGATCGCCTTCCCAAACTTGCCTTGAATTATAAACCCACAGGGTACTGTAGTGTAGCGTCCGAGGACGAGATGGTTTCCGGAACAGGCAGTGCAGCCTAATCCGTGAAGTGGAGATGATTATGATGATGATGATGAAGATGATGAATATCTGTCATGTTTGTACAAACATCTTTACCTTTCTTTACCTCATATTTAAAAAGAAAGAAAAATAGGAAATAACGTCTCCAATTTAAATCTCACGGACGAATTGAGAGTACACAGGCTCCGCAAATGTTTTAAATTTACTAGCTTCCTGAGTTTTATATAACTTTTTTTTTTGGCGATTTAATTTCGGCTGGCGCCGCCTCTCGCATCCTAGCTTCCACTGGGGCCGATCTAAACAGTCCTGTTCTGTAAGTCCTCTTGCATTCATTGCATCTTTGACGTCCATTTTCCACGAATGTTTAGACCCGCCCTCTTTTTCTTCTAGAGGGTGGAGTCCATTCCCATACCTTCCTTAGCCATCTCTCATCCGACATTCTTTTTAGGTGTCCGAACCAATTCAGTCTTCTTGCATGTATTGTTTCTATAACCTTAAGGTCGATTCTCGTCGCTTGTCTTATCTCTACATTTCTCACTCTATCTAGTCTTGTTAGTAAACTACTCTGTCTACAGCACCTTCGTCAGTAATCCATCTCCATAGTTCTTATTTTGGATTTTTTCTTTTATTAATTTCCCACAGTTCTGCTCCATATAGGCCTATACTTTCGATTATAGTTTTATATATTCTGATTTTATTGTTGTTTGTTATTCGTGGACTCCAATTGTTTTGTTGTTGTCTTAGCTTGTCCTATTCTTACTTTTATTTTGACAACTTTGATAATTTGTACATCGGAAATAAATACACGTAGAGAATAGCTCATAGGTAAAGGGATAATGTCTCTATTACTTTTATCACTTTGCCTTCAGATCAGGAGGAAAGTAATTTATTATTGTATTAGGACGAAGGTTATAAATGATTATACAAGAGACACTTATTAAGAATGACGATAACTTGTTATGTGTTCTACTTACCGTCCTAAAACTTATTTGTGCGCACAACTATAAGGTGGTAAAGCACATGAGAGTGTGCAAATGGGCAGAATTGTGTTTAATATTACATGTTATGCAGACGACATAGTACTAATAGCGGAAAATGAAAACGACTTACAAAGATTTGTGTATAATTTTAACAAAGCATGCTAGAAATATAACATGAATATAGAGGAAGAGAAAACAAATTCAATTCCAATGTCACACCATTAAGGTGTAAGCTTGTGATAAATGACAGAATAATAGAACAAGTAATGCAGATAGACTACGTAGGAACAAGGCTTACAAGTAACAATAGGGCAGATGAAGAAACAGAACATCAATTTGATGAAAGCAAGAACAATTACTGGATAACTGAATAACATTATATGAAATAATAAATGCCTCACACAAGACGCAAAAACTAGGGTTTACAAAAGCATAGTACGTTCAGCAATATATCCTGTGCATCAGAGACCAAGCCAGATACAGCAACAACTCAAAGATAAGACAAACTGTAGAAATGACTATACTACGGAGCGTACCAGGAGCAATAGGGTACGATAGGTTGCCAAACAATAGTATACGAGAAACGTGTAATGTAACAAATACAGACTATAACAGTAACAATAGGGCAGATGAAGAAATGGAACATCAGTTAATGAAAGCAAGAAGAATAAAATTGCTGGATGCATAAATAACCTTATATGGAATAATAAATACCTCACACAAGAACCAAAAACTAGGGTCTACAAAAGCACAATACGTCCAGTAACTAAACCAGTATGCGTCAGCGATCAAGCCAGATACAAAGGAAAATACAAACTATAGAAATGACTATATTACGGAGGGTGCTAGGGAAGACAAGGCACGATAGGCTGTCAGAAAATACTATACGAGAAACGTGTAATGTAACAGATGTTCATTCTTGAGTTGCGGAAAAAAGAAGGATATGGAATGACCACATATCAAGAATGGATATGCTAGTGAAAAAGGCAAGAGATGACCAACTAAACACGAAGAAGAGTCGGCCTTGGTCGGCCAAGGAAGAGGTGGAGTGACAGCATGTAGGACCGTTGTTAGATAACAGGACAGAGTCCTAACAAGCAAGTTAAAGAAGAATAAGAAGAAGAAATACACACTGAAAGATCGAGATGTGAGGCTCTGTAAAACAACAGACGAGTGGAGAAAGCTGAACACCGAGGATAATTAACTTGTGCCAACATTTTATGTTTGTTTAGAAGGCGAAATATCATCGCTCTGAATTCCGTTGCAAAAAAATGTAATCGCTTTAATAATACATAAAATTAACACTGACAAAAAAAAGGAAAAATAGAAAGTGGAAAGACATCTTAATAAAAAGAAACTGTGAGGACAGTATTAAGAAACAATAAGGTGAAATAATTTTTTAAAATTTAAAAATTTCGCGTCATTTCGGTTATCAAAGTGTGTAACGCTACATTCTGTATGGTCTGGTCAGCACTATTGTTTCCACAACGTTGCGCCTGCGCTACATATGAAAAATTTGATAAAACCAAAGCGATCGCCTCTCTGTCAAGCATGGCTGAGCATTCGCCGCCGCAAATGATGACCGCCGAAGAGAAAACACTCGAACCAAAAAAAAAAAAAAGAAGCTGGAGAAAACTCACAGATGAGAGGGAGAGAAGATGGCTAACTTAATGGTTATTATTGACGTTTTTGTTCTAACGAGAGAACGGATGAAGAAACCGTTGGAAAAATTGTTAATATAAATACCTATTGATTATACTAAACTGATCACAGTTTCGTTTCAATCGCCGCGCGCGCTACAGACATCAAGTTCTTATAGGATTTTATATTATTCGTGTAAAATATGACTTGGAGGAATATTTGTGTGCTAATATTTTTGTCGTCCGTATGTTTGTTTTCTTCCGAATGTGTCATATCAACCGAGAAAGTAGGTCAACTAAATATGCTGATAAACACGTATAAAATATGTAGTGAGGCAAGAAGTTTATTGTCGTGCTTGAAGTTGCGATCTCTGTTGATACTGGACAAACTGACGAAAGACGACAACGCGATACCGTTGATCGGCAACTCTTTGGCGTTGGTCAAAGACCCTGACATCAGGACCGGCAACAGAATGCTTCCGCTGACGCAAGAAGAGCTGGACGCCAGTCTGCCGGAAGAGGAAGTCGCTAGGGACAAGACGCTGGACCATCTGCTCCTGACGGCGCTGTCAAAATTCGTCAAAAGCCGGACGTTACACATAAAACTACCCGAGGTCGCTCTTACCACGATTCGAGACAGACTGGAAGAGGGTGAGTGTTAAGTTAGTACTTGACTTCTTTAGATTAGTGAAGTTATAAGTAATAGATTAGTACTTTTTTAAAATTTACTTTTTTTGTAGCGGCCATCTGAGGACCACATGCCAATTTCACTTCTTTATTCCTTGTTCTGTTCTTTGCCTCGAATATTCTTTCGTCGTTTCACCATGTCTCTTCTTCAATCCAGTTTGACCCTGCGTTTTTCTCTCTCCAACCCTACACTCCATTAATTGTTAACACTTTTGCCCGAAAAAAGGTCTCTTTCAATTCCTTCTTCCGCGTTTATATTATTTTTTTCTAAATCCTTTATGATTTCTTTAATCCAACTTGATGTTAATCCCCGCAGATATTTGAAGATCTGTTTTGTTAACCTATTGTCGACCATTCTATATAAATGTCCAAAAAATACTAGTCTTCTTTTTCTCACTCGTTCTGTTATATTTTCTATGCTTTGGTATATAGAAAAGCATCATTATTTCTTAATTTCCAACCTTCTGAAGTTTTCCGTGGATCTAATATTTTTCCAATAATTCGTCTTTCCAATATTTCTAGTTTTTCTAAACTATAATTCAATTATAGACATTCACTTGTAATACACCCATTCTGGCCTCAGTACTGTTGAAACTTATTTTATTTTTACTTAAAATTTTGTCAGCAAAGTACGACTTAAATTTAACAAACATTAATTGTATACTTTCACAAACCCGCTTCGAAAGGAAAGTAATCTCTGAAAGTACAGCCTTCCTAAGAGCCTGAGCTTAAATATTTTTCAGCTAGAAATGTATAAAATATGGCATATGTTACATCGTTAGTACAAAATACAAATAGAAGATACAAGTATTATGACCGAATCTTGCACTTTATTAATTGTATTGGAATATTTGTTGACCAATTCATTTACAATTTGGTTATTTCATTATTCTTTGTTCATTGTTTCACACATCAAAGGACACATTATTATCTGTGCGCGCGCGCGCGTGTGTGTGTGTGAAACTCAAAGTCTGAGGATTTGTTTCTTTGTATTGAATACAAATCCACACCGTCGTTACACCGATTGTCACAAAATTTTCCACAGCTAACCTTTCACACAAACACTGTCTAACTTGGAATTTGATATTCTGCCCCGTTTGCGCGATTTACGCTCTTTTCATTATGCCATTTTGTTGACGCGTATAAAGGTGTCAACAATACCATGGAGACCAGAATCAATTACCATAGTAACAAGTAAATGAACAAATGCTATTTAGCTGCATCGGAACTGTACCTTTATCTGTTCCTGCAGTACATTTTCGATGTTTTTAATATGCGATTGTATCGACATATTACGGTGTGGAAAAGAAGAAGTGTACTAATTGTAAATTGTCCTATTTCTTAATGCAAAGCGAAAATACGTGTTGTTTTCACTTGTGAGGTTAGGTGACAACAGTTTTTGGTTTTTAATTTACTGCTGAAGTAAATAAAAACTATAGTTGAGGAAAACATAACGTTTAATGTGTAATCCAATGCTTCTAACACAGTAACACTTAAAATAAAGAAAAACCTAACGTTTTTGAGTTAACGGGTTGTCTATAAACATTAGTTGAATAAGCTACGTCATATCAGATCGTATATAAGATAATTTTTATTTTTGAATTTGCGTGTGTGCGTGCGTCTGAAGGTGAGTGTGAGTGCGCTCGGGCGTGTGGGGTGCATACTTGTTTTTAGATATATTAAAACATAGAAGTGGTTGGCACTACGAAAAAGTATTAATAGAATCACACTCCCCCACACAGACACACACGCATAGCCTACAATAGCAGTAACCAACAAGAATAATAGGGGAAATAAGTAGTGTTTTGTTTTATTCAGTAATTTCTACAACTTTTGTTACCTACATTATTATTTGTGATAAGAAGTAGTTAGCACTATATCAGTTATAATACTCAGAACCGAATTGCAGTTATTCTGCTGACCGAATTGTGGTAAACACTTATAAATGTTCTGTGACGCACCAGTGTCCTGCACGGACTAGCCCGACCAAAAATTGGTTAAGTGAATATATAGTTTTGGAGTATTGTGAAATAATTTCTAGTATTAGTTCCCTTTTACCTGCTATACACCTACCACTTCATGTCCTCTTTGGTCTGTGAAATTATAAACCCCTTTGCCACAGCGTATTCTTCACACAGTATATGAAGATGCGTAAAAATCGTAAACCGAAGTCTTCTTCTTCTTCTTCTTCTTCTTCTTCTTCTTCTTCTTCTTCTTCTTCTTCTTCTTCTTCTTCTTCTCCCTCCTCCTTCTTGTCCTCTTTCTCTTATTTTTCTTCTTCTTCATTTTTATTTCTTCAATTCAAGGATTAGGCGATATTAATTGTTCTGTTTGTTTGTAGATTTAGACTGTATATACATAGCTTTAACATATTATGTTATTTACATGTTCGGTTTTTAAAAAATAGGTAATGAACTACATATTTGTTCGCCACCCTGATAGACATATTTGTCACACCTTCATTTTACACATATAATCCACCTCTTTTGAGATCAAATATGCACTTTACTGTAATTGCAGTAATGCGGTGTCGCTGAATCTACATATTTGCAATAATCTACGGTTCATCGTAATACAGGACTTCAACTCGATATTCAAATGTATACATAAAAACTAACCATTCAACTAATAATCTTTTTTAATTGATTTAATTATGTTGAAAGCGTAACCATATGAGCATAAAAAAATTAACATTTAAGTAACATTTACTTACTTTTTTCAAACTTCGTGTATAAGTTTAATATACAGGCAATGTTGAAAAAATGTGTTAAATCTGAAGCATTATTGTCTATTCTCAACGACGACTAAAACTAAAATTACTGACCGCACTAGACACTATACACTTTTGTGACGATTTCATTAAAAAAAAAAAATGTTAATTAATTAAGTGATAATGTATAAGCTGAGAAACTTTAAATTCTTAATAAAATCTTACATTTTAAACTAAATGTTATTGCAATCATTAAATAATAATAATAATAATAATATTTAATATAAAGTCTAATAATAAAATAAAAGGGAATGGAATTGTACAGACAGGGTAAAGCTTATTAATTAATCCTGCATAAACAGGTACTGACCAGAATTAACTTGTTTTCTGACCCCTAAATAAACTAAGTATTATTGTAAATTTGTTATTATTTAAATAATTAAATAAGACCACTGTTACGTACTTTGATAACTTCTGTAACTAAGAATATCTCTAGTTAATAATTTAATCTAACTTTAGTCCTTTAATTAAATTAGAAACACGGAACTACTTTTATGTTGCCTAGTATTGGTCTTGAGATTACTACTCTCTCCCTTAACTAAATCTACCACTTACAATGGAGCGCTCACGCCGTAAGCAGCGTAAAGCGTTGTTTCGCTACGTGTATATAAAAATGTGAAAGGCTTTTTTCAATGACTATTTAAATAAGTAAATTTGTGCGGTGATGACATCTCTCTCTATTATCAAATAACAAACTATGTAATGTATACAGTTCTACAAACCAGAAGGTGATATTCAACTAATCTAGAATCATGTGAAGTGTATAACAGTGAAACAAACTTTCTATTTATTTATTTATTCTAACTACAAGAATTACTAAGAATTACTACAGTCGTCTGAGATGTGAGTACCACCACCGGAATGATTTGACATACTTCAGGAACTTCACCGTCATAGGATGATAAGGTAACGACAGACCTTCAGGAAACACCCGGAGGACCGAAGAACCGATTCTGCAGCAACTTCAGGAAACACACAGGTGACATGGAGGCTTGTCTTCCATGGTTAAGAGTTACAAAAATTATAACCCACAAAAGACAATTTAACTTATCATATTAAAGACTTTAAAACTTCTGTTTTAAATGTAATAACATTAAAGACTTTGAAAGACAGACATTATATGTAACATGTAGTCTGAAATCTAATAACACTGGTTATAGCAAAAGAGTAAAAGTTTAAACTAAAAGTTTTGTTGTTTTAAAAGATTAATAAAAAAACCATTCTTCAAATGGTTAAATTTACAATATTGTACATGGCAAGGTGACCATTATTCTTTTAATATATTCAATCCCGGATCCGTGGAATAAATTAAAATAGATGTACATCATGTTTTGAGGGCCCTTTGTAAAGGAGTAATATCTATATATAATCATATAGTAAACTATATTATTTGAGAACTTTCTATAGAGAACTAAATCACCAAATGTAATAAAGAGATGTCATCTGAGTATCGAGTAAACTGAGTGCATAAATCAACAGTCTCCCCTTCCTAATATCCTGCTATAAGAATTGTTTTATTTGTTGTGATTATTTTCAGCTCGTTACAACTAAGGCAGCCTGTATAATTGGCAGATCCAATTATTGCGGGTTCCCTAAGTTATAACACAAGAGAAGATGTTATACTTTTACATACTAAACGGTATTTGCTTTTCAAATGTTGCATATGTGTACATGATAAGCTATATTCTCACGCAGGCTTCCACGGCCGATGTCCATTATGTTTTTGAAGTCTTCATCCGGTATGGACGCGTCAAAAATGTCTTCTTGACGACGTTTCACTCATATTACTATGAGTATCCTCAGGTCTACGTGACGACGAGGCTGGCAAGCGAACTTCTACACTATATAACTGGGTTCCCTTGGTCGCCTCGTCGTCACGTAGACCTGAGGATACTCATTGTAATATGAGTAAAACGTCGTCATACATTGACGCGGTCCATACCGGAACAAGACTTCAAAAACATAATGATAAGCTGTTCTTGACCATTATGGCCATCATTCATATACGTGTTTTTCATGGAGTTTATCGCTTCAGAGTGTTGATAGGGATATATTTTAGGTTATTTTTATCGCCCTACTCTATTCCATTAATGAGAGAGAAAGATTTGCTTCTATTGAACCTTTTCTTGATTGCCATCAAAATGACAAAATAAATCTGGCTGCTAGAAAATTTGAATACACTTCTGGATTTAAAAGTAAAATTACACTTTAAACCTTAAAGTTACTTTTTCGCAGGAGCAGAATTTCGTCATAAATAAATTATAAAACTTATACAAACTAAATTTTCAATAATACTAAATACTGAAAGTCAAATGCATAATGCGATAAAATGAATACATAAAATATTATTGTGGTAACGATATTTATTGATGACTCGTTGGGCACTTGGTGAAACATATTAATACAAAGGTTTTTAAAAATATATAAACACTTGGTACGTTTTACAGTTTTTATTTAACTCTGACAGCTGTTTCAGCTTATTAAGCTATTGTCAAAGAATCAGTGAACAATTAAACTAAACAAACAATGTAAGGGTGGTGAACATGGGTTTAGGCCGTGTATCCGGACATGTGTGGAGTGTGTATGATTGAGGCGGAGGGAGGGTGAGGAAGCTACTGGAAAGGTCAAGTGTCTGTAAAAACTAAGTATAATCGGAAGACAAAATATAAAAATTAACTAAACTAAATAACAACTTTTAATAAAGGGGATAATACACTTAATTCAATTTGTTCCTTTGTTAAATTTTTTTTTTTTTTTTAATATTTGTTACTTTCTTGTTATTGTGGTAAGTTCATTTGCATAGAATCTGATATGGCTTAAAAGTAAAATCTGTAAAGTATAATTTGCTACTTTAAAGTAAAATTACACGTTAAAGTTTTTTAATTTTCCTTTTACTGGGCTTGCCTTAGTAAATTAATTACCATCATAACGACGACACAATAGGACAGGACAGTAGTATATGAGACTACTGGCTCAGCCTATTCACCGTTACGGCTCCCATTTGATTGTGATCGTCAAACATTAGCCTAGTTTCCGACGATTAACGAAATCTATTTATGGAAATTTTGTAAAAAAATTAATTGTAAAATTGATGCTCTAAAAAAACTTAGTATGTTATTAAACCGGACTGTACCAAATTATCTTATAAATGCTTCGCACTACCGGAAGCCGCCGCTTCCGCAGTTGAAACGATCTATGAACTACACAGAACGGGTGCAGTCTACGAGTTCTGATGTTCTGTTCAAAATTTAAAGTAACTGGCACTCAATGCGTTATGAAATGTTCTGGACCAATAAGATTTTTCAAATCAAATAGTGTTGCTATCTCCACTGTTTTTCGCGTGACCAAAAGTTCATAAAACTTGCTAAACATAATGGACAATATTCATGGTTGTGAAAAATAGTCTATTGATTGAAGCGTCAAGTTGTCTTTGAATGTGAAAGATTTTTGTATTACGTGGACGGTGAAAAAGTTAAGAGATTTTATCCTGAAATTGTATTGCGATCACATTTCTAACAAAGCATGAAAGTGGTATCCAATGATTTTCGTATTTGACCAAAATCTCGTACACAATACTGTGAATAGAAATTTCTTAAGTCAATTAACAGTTTTTTTGAGCTCTGAACCCAGAAAAATGAAAACAAAAGTTTCACGTTCTTTTTACAATTATGAATGGTTTTAGTCGACAATATGCAGACTACTGACGGAACTATCATAATATTTATAACAGCGTTAAGAATATAAAGCTGTTTGAAATGTGCTTCAAACATTTAGACCTGCAAGATCCATCTCTATAAATTTGGCTGACATCTCAAAGTTTTATGATATTCCTTGCAGCTGGAAATCCCATTTCTTCATTCTCACTGTCATTAAATAACAACAATGCTTTCCCGGTGTTCAATGCCATTTATATATTATTGGTTTTGTGTATAGTCTTGAATGGTTTACGATATTTTTGACGTCTATACAAAAACATTGCTTTTTTTAATAGAACAGTAAATTTGAAATTCAAAATGCATTAGCCTTAGGATTGCCAAGTCGGGTTTTTCCTCTATTAAAGTATTCGAGTAAACTAAATTTTGCCAGCCCCTCAAACAACCCCCAAGACCAGGTGCATCGATTTCGGGGCACACAACCCCAAGACCGACCGTTTTCTCTATGCCCGATGAGCCCTTTCTACCGATTGTTAATTTTGCTTAACACCCGGACAGTTTATTTCACCGATATCCCCCAGCCTACGAGGAGCCAGAGAGTATTCCACCTATTCACCACCTGGGGAGGCGCCCGATGGGAGATTAGCAAACCCCGGCTTGGAGTAGCACCACAGGGAAAGTTAAATAAATTTAATTATACCTGTGGAACAATAAGACGACTATTGAAGGATAAAACGCAGAGGGAGACACAGCTAAAGTTCTATAAGGTCGTGGCTGTGCCGAGTTAAATGTATGGATGTGAAATATGGACTCTCCTGCAAAAAGATATTTCAAAAATAGGAGCCTCGGAAATGAAATTTTTAAGAGCAGTTAAGTGATGTAGTTTGAGAGATCATCTACGAAACGACGACATTCGGTTTTGGAGAGAATAAAGAAATTCACGGAGAATCGGAGTCCCATGTGGAACACATGGTAGACACGCATATTCCTAAACAAGCGTTTGAATATAGGCCAGTGGGGACGAGAGATCGTGGAAGACTCTGGAAAAAATGGTCAGAGACTCTGTAATGTCGGAACGGGCTATAGCCCAAGCCATGGAGTGAGGAAGAAGAAGAAGAAGAGGAAGAAGAAGATTTGAAAATGTCAATGTGCCGGTACGTACATCTTCCATCTCCTGTTGTATGAATTTAGTGTGTCTTAGGGATAAATCATTAAAAGCTTTTCGTTTTAAAGTGCAGAAAGTTTCTGTCAATTTAATATTTTCTACTGTGTGTTCCAGTGATTGTGTACGACCACACATTGATGGTGACAGTTTTGTATAGGACTTACATGTCTTTTTATTATCCGTCAGCCGTATTTGTAACCTCAGTACAATTTGCAGAATCCTCTACCTATTTGCAGAATCCTCAGTGCCTAGTTGTATCTTCACGTAGTATCGATAGCACGGGATTTCACAAGACAGCAAGTCTGAATTCATCATCGTCATCATCATCGTCGTCGTCGTCGTCGTCGTCGTCATCGTCATCATCTGCAAGGATTAAACCAAGGATGGTTTGTTCCGGTCTCAAACAGTCAAAGAGTCTAGAGCTGCTCACTCCAGCGCTTCCTCAGACGTCCCACACCTTTCCATCCCTTCGGGTTACAGTTCCTCAGTCGTTTGGGGACGCGGCAGTCATCCATTCAGCAAAGATGCTCCCACGAATTCAGCCGACACTGGGCAATCCTGTCGAGTATACTCATAATATTCAGTTTGTGCCATATACATGTGTTAGCAAAGCTGATTTGCAAAATAAAATTGCACCGACCATTAACCAAATAAATTATTGTGTAAAACTGGTTCTTCAACTACGAAACACATACGCCACCATGATTTCGGATAGAAACCCTACACTACATGTAGAAATTTTGGAATTATGCCAAAATTAGAAGAAATTAGGGCGTTGTTCCTTATATAAAAATTCCACGTGTACAAGGAAACTAAATTTTCTGCTCAGGTCTACCAGCTGCACCGAACTCATGCGCTGTAATAGGTTGTTCTGGTAGTTCCTCACCGAATTTTGGCGGAGCCGGTTTAAGCCACATCAGATTCTATGCGCACGAACTTACCACAATAATATTTTATCTATTAATTTTATCGCATTATGAATTTTTTTTTGACAGTTTGCAATTTACAATCTACATCTGTAACAGCGTATTAAGCAAACTAGATGTACGAGTTAAGTTTGAAAGGGAAACATCTACTAAAGTTTCTCCTTAAGGAAGATTGTCTTTAAGGGTGTAGCACGTCTTGAGGTCAAGTTCTGCAAAGTCTTATCTCGTCGGGATCGTTGTTGTATAGCTGCTGTATTAGCTGGTTTTCATGGTCTACTACTAGTTGGTTATATTTTGTTGTAATCCTCTTGATTTCGTCCGTTATGAAAGGTATTTTTAGGTTGGTGTGAAGTGTCTGATTTCTGATGTACCATGGGACATCCAGTAGAGCTTGTAGCACTTTTGACTGAAATCACTGAATAATTTTTATTCTTGTAGGTTTGGCACATCCCCATAGCTGAAGTCCGTACAACCATATAGGTTTCAGCATGGTTTTTTTATAGTAGTGTTTTGTTGTGTAATGAGAATTTAGACTTTTGCTCAAGGCACTATGTACTTGACTTTCATTATTTAGTATTATTGTATTCTAGATTTTTTTTAAGTTCATAAAAGATTTATAATTTATTTATGACGAAAAGCTGCTTCTGAGAAAAATTAACTCATTGGTTTTCTAAATTATGGTCATGGACCATAGTGATTAACAATATTAGTTTACGTAAGTAATTTTGTCTGTTTCGCAATAGTATTTTTTATCTTCATATCACTTTAACTACCGCATACCCTACCACTTAATGAAAAGTTAAAAAGTCTGTTGTAAACATTACTAGTTACAAATACAGAAGAAAACAATTATCGTATCTTACTTTGATATATTTAGTAACTAAGCAAGTTAGTAAACAAGTTATACTTGTAAAATATTTGTATTAATTCATCATCATCATCATCATCAACTTCAAGGGTTAGGCTCATCCTGAACCTGTTCCTGGACCCACTTCACTCTCGGCCGTCCTACCCCACCGATCTATATTCCATTGCTAACACTGGAATCGTGTCACCCACCATTCTTCCCAAATGTTTACACCATCTTTTTTTGTTGCTCCTTAGCTGTTCCAACAATTTGTCGATCCCCAGTTCCGTTCTTATATCCACATTCTTCTTTCTATCGAGAATGGCACAGCCCAGAGTATTCCTCATAAACTTCATCTCCGCTGTTTTAATTTTTACTTTTATTTTTATTAATTAATTTCTATTAATTATCGTTATAAATCCACCTAACTTGCTGTCATTCCTACAATCCTTCTATCATTTTGTGTTCTTGTTTCGTCTACTATCTTTGTGTAGTAGTCGAAATAAATATTCAACAATAAAACAAATAGTCAGTAATTATTTTTAGTCGAATTAACTCTTCACTTCAAGCTGTCTTTAGTCCTAGAATATGACTGCAGAATAAGTAAATATTGTTACCGAGTAATACAATAAACAGACAGGTCTGCAAACCTGAAATAATGTTTCCCTATTAACTTACAAAAATTAATTTATTTAAAAATTGGTACTGCCGATAACCATTCACTAACTTCTATCAACAGTTGCTCTATTGTTTACGAGATAGCAGCACCTATCGAGAGAACTTTCCCGCTCCTTGAGGCCATTGCGTTCTCTGTGATATCGCCACGAAATCTGGGAAAGGCAGTTAGATCCCGTTCATTATTACCAAAGTATTTGTACAAACGATATTAATTTAAAAACAAACATCAACGAACTATGGAACATGTGAACTTTCTGAATTGAATTTGACTCTTATGTGAACAGTTACAGAGGGGATACTGTTAAAATCAGTAAAGTTAAAAATCTAATGAAATTAATTTAGTGAGTGAGAAAAACAAACAATGTTTTTTTAACAAGTAGGCCTATAAATATGTCTTCTATATGTCGTTCTTCATTCTACAGTGCGTTCTATATAATTGTTCAATGAACGCAAGTCCTTATTAATTATTCCCAAATTGTTTTCTAAACATTTTAAATTATATAAATTCCAAAGTTTATGGGGATTCATTCTCTTATATGATATGACGGTAAAGTGAATCAGTGGCGTATCTAGAATTTGGCCCTGGTGTGGTGGGGGGAGGTGTGAGGTCGGGTCGGCTTCATAGAAAAGAAAAAACAAGTTAAGACTAATCAACATTACTATCTTTAAAGTGGCTGACTCAGTCCCATTAAAATAAACGGTAATAACACAATAAATATCGGTATGGAGAACCATACATGACTTCCATGTTCTAAGATTAACATTTAAAATCATTTTCGAAATGAAATATTTCCGTAGAAACTACTTCTTTCTTCACCCTTAACCACAGTACTGTGGTCACTAACGTATACCACCTCACGTTAGCGCACTCGATTTTCACTAATCATGGCAGTCAGTTGTTCGTCATGGAAAAAATCTACACACAGAGACTTTCCGGAAAATGACTTTTCTTCATGTTTTGAGGGTAGTAGCCTAAAACCAGAATCAGCACTTATCTAGAATACGTTTTTTCGCCATCACCGTACTTCCATTTCCTTATGCAACATAGAAGTAAACATACGCGTTATTGAGACATTGTTTACAAGATACTTATTGAATACATTGATTTTCCTATATTTCACTTTCCACCTTAAGCCTGTACGCTAATGATGTGTAATAAATTTGATTATTTAAGAAAGAGTTAGTACTGTATTAGCGCATACAGTTAAAAAATTATAAAACAGACTAAAAATTACGAGATTAACAAAATTCGTCAACTTTTTCGACCCTCTGTGGGGGGATACCGGTCCGCCCCCGTATATACGCCCCTAGAGTGTAGTGATAAATAAAAAAACATTTTTCGAAATAAGTGCCCATAAGAATATCTTGTGAATTGACGGTAATCGCAGGTTTCGTTAATTCATATAAGCAACCCGTATCTCACTTTTTCGCTCACAAGACTACATATTTGTTATAGGCGTGTTCCGAAGAGATAGTTACCATTCAGCTGCTATCATTTATCTCCTCTGATCAGAATACGAGGTTTGATCAAAAAGATCGTGCAGTTTTCCAATTTCCAGCGTAACAAATGTCCGATTAAAAAACTGTTTGTATGTGATCTTAGTACAACTTTTAAATACAATCGTCTAAAATTTCAGCTCTATTTGATGAATATCTTAGATTTCACAGCTAACTGAGTAAGTCGTCCTTAGGTGTATTAGGCGATTTTTGTCATTCTACAATGAAAAGGTGAAGAACATGGATTAAAATTTGTGTAAATTGTGAAATAAACTGCTCTGTCCTTGCAAACATGTTCAGAAGGCGTCTGGCGAGACTCATGTGAGTGAATAAGCGGTTTACAAGCTTCAAAGACTACCGTAATGAGTTGAAGATCGTGGCTATCAGATGAAAATTATGTTTTTGTGTTCCACGAAATTTCATCGCTAGGCACAGTGGTAAATAAAGAGTACTATTTGGACATTTTACGCCATTTGTATGAAGCTATTCGTAGAAAACGGCAAGATTTACGGAAGAACAATTTATGAAAATTGTAGCCCGATAATGCGTCTGGACGTACGTCATTATATTGCTTATTAAGAATTTTGGCAGGCTAGGCAAAAGAAAACGTCATAATGATGACACGGAAACTGCCGTATTCAGCACATGTATCCTAGCGCGATGTGTCTTCCTCCCAATAATGATAATTTTCACGAAAGGACAACATTTCGAGACCGTTGAAGATGTAAGCGAGCTCAAGGCTGTACATGCTTAAAATATTTTGAAGACTACAAAACAGCTGGCTTAATCGTATTACATTCGACTGAGACTACTTTGAAGAGGGCAGTATAAGTATCGATGAATCAAGGCATAATTTTTCATATAAACAAGAACTGCATGAACGTTTTGATCAAACCTCGTACTAACGACAGTTTACGAGCAGAAAGCGTAACTAACGGTAGGAAACCGTCCCTGACATATGCAGTGGTTTATGTAGACTTGCAAGCAATTGTTTATTGAA
Organism: Magicicada septendecula; assembly: GCA_034769895.1. Taxonomy (NCBI): domain Eukaryota; kingdom Metazoa; phylum Arthropoda; class Insecta; order Hemiptera; family Cicadidae; genus Magicicada; species Magicicada septendecula. The sequence continues at coordinate 42,313,956 of CM068373.1, read as the reverse complement.
CCTTGTTTGACTAAGCTGTATGCGTACTGTAACTGCGGATTTTTGGCATCAGTTTACCTACTTTTCAAAGGCTGAACCGATTAATTAATTGCAACATTGGCATGTTAGCGTCTGTAGAAGAGCAAAAAAAAGTATTTAATTAGGTTCACCTAATTGATTATTTTGTCCAGTAATTGGATTCCTATCATTTTTCAACAACTAACGGATCTGTGAAGCCTCTCTTATCGTCGGCTGTTATAAACTTTCCTCATATTCAGTGGAAAGAATACTGTAGTGTATTCAAAACTGTTCAATATTGTGGGTTACGTTAGAAATAAGATCGCTATACGGCTTAGTTAACAGATATAATAAAGAATTCTTTTATAAATATACGGAACTACTGGAAATATATTCATGTGAAGAAATAGAGGAAAAAATATATTAATTTGGGACTACGTACATTGAGAATAAACTAAAAAATAAAAACTGTAGGTTATCTATGACGCACATCCTGTGTACACTTTGGTTCGCACTCTTTCTCTAAACCAGTTAAGTTTCGAGCACATTCAGCAACAGCGAAAGAGTTACAATTACAGACGTACATAACTTATACCTAGTCATAATACACTTTTTTACGAGGGCAGGTTGAAAAATTTACTGTACAAATGTCCGGAAGGGTACACACTTCCGGGGTTTGTATCTTCGGGTGTTATACCCGACCCACTAAAACACACCTCCCTTTCCTCTTCTAGGACCACTAACTTGGAACTTTAATGAAGAAAGCTGTGTTAGTGGTTATAATCACAAACAGAATTATTACTGTTGCACACCACTATAGAAAAATTATTCCAATTAGCGCTTCAAGCTTCTCAGCTCAGCGTCAGAATGCCGATCTGACGATGAGCTGAGAAGCTTGAAAGCTCTAATCGGAATAATTTTTCTATTGTGGTGTGCAACAGTAATAATTCTGTTTGTAACTTGGAACTGTTTCACACACTACTTTGGGCTAGGCCTATTGTTCTTCAGCCCCAAGGCTCACATCTGACTTGTTATTCTTCTAAATTGTATTGTCAAAGTCTGCCTTCATCGCCCTCAGAATCACTTCTTCTAAGCGTGCCACACAGTTCCCGGGATCGTCACCTTGAAGGATCTCTTGGAGATCGACGATGTTATACGGGGGAGATCTTCTGTCTAATATCTTCCTGCAACGATCTTCTATGATGCCCTCATCTGTCGCAGATGAAGAATGTATGACTGCCATCGTCCGCAGCTCCCGGGCAGTACAGGCACTCTGGTGACTTGGCTTTTCCAACTTTCTTCAGGTGAGATCGAAAATACTCGTGTCCAGTCAAAAACTGGGTCGCAATAAAAATAATATTAATAATAATATTTTTTAATTTCCGATATACACAACGTGTATTTATTTCCGATATAAAAATTGTCATGTGAAACTCAGGAAGCTTCTCTTCAAGGATTAGGTTATGTAAACTTGTTCCGGTACCCATTTCATCCTCGGACGACCACGTCTCTTCTACCGATGGCTTTATAGTTCCGTGCTGCTTTCGCCAATCGAACCTCTGTCAACCTTTGCAGATGATCCCACCATTGTCATCTGCAAGCTGAAATAATTTCATTTATGTCCTCTATTTCGAGTTCTGCTCTGATATCCTCATTCCTTATTCTACCTTGCGATGTATAGTTTAAAGTACTTCGGAGAAACTGCATTTCAACACTCTGAATCTGTCATGACCCACGCCTCACTGGTATATATGTGAATGTGGGTATTGCAATTGTCTTATTAAATTTATGTGCTGTGTCTTGTTTTTTCTAAGATTTCTATGAATGTGCCACAAACATTCCACAAGTTATTTATCTCCTCATGTAACTTATCCTAAATGTAACCTGTTCATGTAAAAGTTTATAATACTTATAGTACCCAAAGCAGCTTCGAAATGAGGATAAATTTCCACAAAACGTTTTTTAATACTTAAATACAAGATCGCGTCGATTAATCCTTCTCCTGTCATACATTTAGTTTCTCTGTGATTTATGGTGTGGACGCTCGTTTAAGCTAACATGAACTAAAATCTCCCACTTACTCTGTCGTTACAAATCGGTAAGTGACGTCTCCACCATGGTGCAGAATACAATAGCGTGGCGTCCATTTAACCGCTGTTGCCGGCGGCAACAGTACCAGAAATAGGATAAAATAATATTAATTATTTCGCAAAATAAATACTTTGGTTATTGAATAATTTGAAATGCAAACAATATTAGTATGCGAACTTGAAGAAAAGCATAGGGTTGCTTTAGAACTGCTGGGCACTTGCACCGTCTTGTGTTGCCGGCTCAGACATTGGCAATGTTTTACTGCGAACGATCATTGACCTCGTACTAGTTGTCAATGTACAAACTTTGGAGAGGGGGGATACATTTGTCCACCCAATATGTTCCCTCTGTATAAACCGGCAAAACGCTCAGTTAGCAGCTATGATAGTTTTCGGGACTGACGTGCAGCAGCTACTACGTACCTATTTGTCTTTTGCTCGTTTAGTCATGTGTTTCTCTGTTTGTCTTTTTTTTTGGATCGGACATATAAGGACCACATGCCAATTTTAATTCTTTATTCTTTGTTCTCTTCTTTTCCTCCAATATTCTTTCATCTTTTCACTGTGGCTATTCTTCCTGTCTTCAGTCCACTTTGAACCGGCATTTTTCTCTCTCCTACCCTGGACTCCTTCCATTTTTAACACTTTTGCCCGAAAAACGTCTCTTTCAGTTGCTTCTTCTGCGTTTATATTATCTTTTTCTAAAACCATTTGGACTTGTTTAATCCAACTTGATGTTGACTTCTTCCCCCACAGATATTTGAAGATCTACTTTGTTAATATATCTGTCGTCCATTCTATATAAATGCCCTAAAAATAATAGTCTTCTTTTTCTCATGGTTTTTGTTATATTGTCTATACTTTGATGTATTTCATCATTACTCCTTAATTTCCAAACTTCTGAAGTTTTTCGTGGGCCTAATATTTTCCTAATAATTCGTCTTCACAATATTTATAGTTTCTCCAAATTATAATTCAATGCTAAACATTCACTTGCATTTATTATTATTATTATTATTATTATTATTATTATTATTATTATTATTATTATTATTATTATTATTATTATTATTAATTATTTTTATTAATAAAGACATTCTGTTTGTCTTTGTTGTTTTTAATTCGATTATTTGCGTCCTGATTCATTCTATGTAAGTATGGAGTCAGATCCCGTTGAACAGGGACCCTCTTCGTCTGCCATCCAACGATAGAAAATGCTAGAAAAAAAATATGTTGGCTCTAAAAAGAACACTTGGTACTAGAAAAAATTCGAATTAATTTTTAGGCTAAGTTTTAGGCCTGTTTCAACCGACAACCGCTGCTATCGGTTGTAACAGGCCAAAACGTGGCTGTTGTAACAGACCACTGGTGGAGAATTTCAAAACTGTGAACATCGTGATACGTCGATTACCTAACCTAGCGCGAATACGGTGGCTTTTGTTTACTCGGGTGTGAGGAGGTGTTAATGAAGCACTAACCTGTAGGCTTACTGTGCAACGTGTTTGCTCATTGAAAGCCTCAGTTGACAAATGGTGTCACCCTGTTCCGACTTCATGACGCCACGGTTATTAAACATTTCCAGAAACAAAAATTCGATTTTCTGCATTTTGTCAAATTCAGCTAGGAACAGAAAACTGTTGTACACAAAACCGTATTAAGACCCGTATTAATTTATGCTTCTGAGACTCCAGCGTTGTTAGAATATGATGAGAACCATTTTCGAAAAAGATGTTTTAGAAGATCTGTTTTTGAAACAGATATTTCGATATTTGAATGCCGTGTTGTTTGCCGATGACTTGACAGAATTCGATATGCAAACATCAGTTTTTAAGCTTCATTAGATTTTCAAACAATACAATATCAAAATATCCATCATAAACACAATGATAGGTAATGGTATTTCGAGGCAAGAAACCAATAAGAACAAAAACAATTATTAATGGTCGAACACGTGAGCCATTTTAATTATTTGGGAAATGCTACTGGCTACGATAGAAATTATGATATTGACGTTAAGTTAGGTAAGTTCCAGACAATTTGTAGGACAATCAACCAAACATTTAGAAACAAGGTACGTCGAGATACAAAATTAAAATTTTACAAACTTATGGCAGTCCCTATATCCTATGGATGTTAATTATGGACAACAACCAGAAAACAAGACAGTAAAATACAGGCCTCGGAAATGGCGTTCTTAAGAGGAATTAAAGGTGTTCTATACTTGACAAAAGAAAAAGAAAAAAAAACGCTTTTTCAGCAGTAACAAAATTATGGCTTCATTCTTTTAGAATATGAAAGACGTCGTATACATTGATTTTTTAACAGAACAGCAGACTATAAATGTCGAGTGTTACTCCAAACAGACATCCGGAATAAGCTTATAAACACGAACATGCTACGTGTTTCCTCATATCGTCACACACATACATTGGCTACAATTAGAAAACTAAATGGACCGTTCTCCACCATCCGGCCTGTAACTCGGACCTCGCCCCCTCCAACTCCCATCTATGTGGAGATTAAAAAAGCTCTAAGAGCGCAAAAGTATCGTTCCAGTGAAGTAGTTATCATCGCTGTTCGAGACCGAATGCTTCCTCTGCGAGAGGAATTTGTTTTCAAAGAATACGTAGGTATATCGGGGGTCCACATCTTGTGGATATGCGTTTGGCAATGCCGATGTGCCCTAACTGGACTCTCACTTTTCTTCAACTTGTCTTGGTAGTCTTTCTGTCTAGTCTCTCGTGAATGCCTCTTGTTGTTTTATGACCCCGGCGCAATTAGAGTAATTGAGGGCTAGGGATGTCTTCCTTTTTCAATTCTAATTTATTAATTTTTGGTGGCTTAGGATGTTAAAGTGCTCACTGATGCCGATAGGTGAGCACTGGAAACACTAAGAAACGTTCAGTGTAAGAATAACTGATACAAACCCACCAAATCATATCTCGGAGACAGAAGGGTGAGGGCGAATCTCCTGCGCCCCAAAACAGGGGCCTTTCGGCTAAGGTATGGTAACACTGACAGAAGAGTCTCTGGTCCTCCTGGTAGGGGGTTGTGGAACAGGCCAGGAACGTGTTTATGTAAAACTTTGAAATACTTGTAGTAACCAAAGCAGTCTCGGAGTAAGTCTGGAAACTGTGGCAGTAGCAGAAGACAATGGTGGGATCATCTGCAAAGGATGACAGAGGATCGATTGCCGAAAGGGGCACTGAACCCTAAAGCCACTGGTAGAAGAGATGTGGGTTGTCCGAGAATGAGATGGTTGCCGGAACAGATTTGTATAACCTAATCCTTGAAGAGGAGGAGAAGAAGAAGAAGAAGAAGAAGAAGAAGAAGAAGAAGAAGAAGAAGAAGAAGAAGATGATGATGATGATGATGATGATGATGAAGAAGAAGAAGACGTAGGCTAAAAGAAAGATGGCGCCAGTGCTTAGAAAAGGAGAGAGACAGTGTTGAAAAATGACTATATGTAAATTACAACTCTTACCGTATATTAATTTTTTAACAAATAATAAATTATAATTTAACACTCCTCGTACGACTTCCGTCAGATGAATTTTGTCAGCTGAACGTTTGTATCGAGTGTTTATGTTATGTATGTATGTACGTTTGATATGTTTTTACGTCTCGTAATATCATTCCTTAATTTCAGAATGTTTTGTCAGTGTGTTAAATTAGATTAAAAGTACTTGCTTTGCATACGCAGTGAGCTTACATTGTACTCGTATTCCAATCAAAATACATTAAACTGCTATTGTTGCTTACACTGCATATTGCAGAATTTTATTTGCATGGTACAAGTCAAATTACACGGTAATACGCGTAATTTTAATATCGAGTAACTGTCATAATATGTTTTATGTAACACTCAACTTCACATTTATAGAGATATTTCGTAAATAAAGCACATTTTTTATTTGTTTAATTTTTTTTTCCAAAAGATTGGCTCTTTGTTAACTTACGTACCAACCTCCTATTCAACCGTTTCTTTTTACATAACGTGACCCTTTTTAATTGAGTACCGAATACAAAGACGTTATATTTGCTAATGTATTATGTTAAATTCTTCAAAATTAATTTAACTTCCATGTAACAGTTTGCTAGCTTCAGTCAATGTTTGAGAGTCCCTTTGTTCCTTGTTGTTGAAACTGAATTAGGACATCTTTTTTTCCTTCTTTACATTCTGTTTATACTTTAATTTCCTCTCTTCCAGGCCAAACACTCTTAGTCTCCTTCTTCGGGCTGTCTCAGGCTGTCCGACCTACTTCTGTTAATCTCTTACGCGTACGATATGCAATCTCCATAACACTGGGAATATCTTCTTATAGGTTCACATCAGATCAGTCTAATATTCATTTCGTCCGTCAGTCAATTTGGCCATGCCCCAAAAATAAACCTGTCACTGACCATGTTTCCCCGACTCTTTTCCATATTTCATCCTTTTATTCTTTTTTTGTCCTCATGAGTGACATTGTAAGCATTTTCTCATTCAGTCCGCTTCCCCTGTTACAATTTTGTGTGCGTCTATTTATTCGATTAATCCAACATTTATATTCCCACATGTCATTTTATTTATAACTATATTTTCAAATATTTTAGTATCTATTATTCGTATTTCCAAAGCTAATCACAATAAGACAGTATAACTTTTTATGTAATTTGTTATTGCTAAATCGAATGATGGTTAATACCCTGACAACCGACATTGTGATGGTTTGAACTAGGCTACTTAAATTAGACCGTAAATTAGACAATATTCGTATTCCACACATGGTTTTTATGATGCGTTTTGTATGTTCGTATTCATATATTATGTGTTCAAAACGTATAACTATGACATTAAATGATTATAAGTATATAGTAATCAATCAGGATAAAAGAAATCACATTTTTATTATTATGCTATTGTTGACATCAAATGTTCTGCGTTTCAGCCCGAGGTAAGAAAGGAGGTAAAGGAGACTCCGCCATGATGGGGATGATGATGATGGGTGGAACGCTGATGATGCTGGGGTTCGCGGGTCTGGCAGCGATGGCGGGCAAGGCGCTGATGGTGAGCATGATGGCGCTGATGCTGTCCGCGTTACTGGCCGCCAAGAAACACGGCGGAGGAGAGCACCACGGGTCGTCTTACGAGGTGATCCAGGTACCCAGTCATGGACACGGACATCACTACGGACGCAGCTTGGACGAGGAATTGTCAGCGTCGTCGTCGGCGTCGGACCTGCCTTACCGCGCCTATTCCTCCTACGTAGCGCCGGATGTCAACAACCTCCAAGCCGACACTGCGAAAATCAATTAAGCCACACATATAGATTAAGATAATTTATTTAAATATAGACATAAAACTGATATTCACTATTGTCTAAATAAAAGTACAACAATATTTTAACATTTTTGTTTAACAGAAATTGTGCTAATTTTTCAGTCTCCTTACAGAATTTCAGCTTCGAGCTTTCAGTTTGCTTAAATTTCAGTCATTTGTCAATGGCCATCGATTTAAAGGGCAAGCTTTCAAGCTTTTCTAAAATTGTCGAACTTATTTCTCTCTCTCTCCTCTGGCAGTACAGTCCCTGTAGAACCCTGGCCTGCTCAATAATTCTCCTCCATTCTTCTCTGTCCAGAGCCTTACTCCTCCAACCTGCCACTCGCACCTCACTCAAATCCCCTTCCACATCTTCACACCATCTCCTCCTCGGACGTCCTCTCCTCCTTAATCCCTCCGGGTTCCTTTCCAATGCCATTTTTGGGCCTCGATCACTTCTCATTCTCACCACTTGCCCCAACCATCTCGACCTTTGCGCCTTCACTGCCGCAACTATGTCTGCTTCTCCATAAATAGAACTTATTTCGAAGGAATAATTAGAGCTGTCAAATGGAAGGACCGTAGAGAAAACGTTTGCAGACTAATCAGTGTGATACAAAGATGAACAACTGACAGTTCCACACTGTATAAAAATATGTATCACCCCTGAGTAATGCACATCAACGTTCCAGAACGTGTTCTCAAGAACACACATATTTTTATATTCACGCTTATCTAAACTTGTACAAGTAATGTTTTATACTATTAACGAAATCAGATAAAATATATCTATGCACCAAAATTTTAAATCAATTTTTGAATGTAATATTACTTTTAATTTCCAAATAATACTGACAATTGAAGTTCTCGTCACGAAGTTAGATGGATAGACATAGAAAAGTTCTCATCATGTCATTAAAACTGAAAAATGTGTTGCTGTTATTTTGGTATACAACGTTGTGTGTAGGTAAGTTGGTACACTGAAACTCGAGTTGAAAGGAGTAAAAAGTTGTGACTTATACAAAATTGTTCAGGTTACAAATTTTGTCCAGTGTTTCACAGAAAGTCAACGCGCTTATTAGAAACTCGTAACTTATTAACAAACGCTAAAAATTGGAAAAAAGTGTACTTTAACTTTTGAATTATTAAGGTAGCCACACTTTGGAAGACAATTATCTTCCGTAATTACAATTAGCCATATAAAATTATATAAACATTAAATATATAATAAATAGCTGACTACATAAACATTACAACAATCGACAATACAATCGAAGTAAAATCGATTTTCCGTTAACTATATTGTAAGCGAAACATTCAGTTAGAATTCAAACAAACCTGTTAAGATACAGAATAATTTCTGTGAAACGTGGATCATGTGAGAAAATCCTACTTGCAGTGAACTTATTCGAAGATATTACATGGGAGACCTGCAAAAAACTCAACGAGTTACTTACAAAGGAATAATCCTATAAAATTTTACCAAACAAATTATTCATAAAGAAGAAAAATCTTACGTGGACCAAATGAGCATAACACTGACAAACGATTAATGAGACAAAAAATTGTTTACTTAATATTCGGTTACCTGTCTGGTGTTTTAATGTGAAATGTACACACCTCATCTTAATATCGATAGGGTAGAGATGATACCGGAACACGTGTCAGTATTAACTGAGGCCCAAACTTACACTTCACGCATTTCGTAATACTGCGTTTCCCGCCAATCGCCCATTACAGTTTTCTTTTATCGTTTGAATTCGTACCTCAAAATGGATTTGAGGAAACGCCTGAAGGAATTACTTGTGCGATACTAAGATACTACCATAGTTTTAAGGTAATAATTTTAAGCTTACGGTATGAGTAAATTCATCACCATCGTCATCATCATCATCGTCGTCGTCGTCATCGTCACCATCGTCGTCGTCGTCGTCGTAATCATCATAATCATCATCATCTGCAAGGATTAAACCAAGGATAATGTGTTCCGGTCACAAACAGGCAAAGTCTAAAACTGGTCACTCCAGCGCTTCCTGGGACGTCCCACACCTCTCCGTCCCTTCGGCTTATAGTGACATTGTTGTTTGGGGTTGCGGCAGTCATCCATTCGGCAAAGATGTTCCCACCATTTCAGCCAATACTGGGCAATCTTGTCGAGTATACTCATAATATTCAGTTCCTGCCGTATATCTGTGTTTCTTATATGATCATGGAGAGCATACCCTGCCACGTGCCTGAGAAATCTTATTTCAGCCGCTTGGATAAGACTGCCCTGACCTTTCGTTGAAGTCCAATTCTCATAAATAAACCTGGAAAGGGCCATCACTTTGAAGGATTTTAGGCGTGTTCCTTTACTTGCTGACTTAATAGTTCACCTGATGGTCCAGCACATAAGGTTGAACTTATCCAACTTATTCACAACGTCGCTGCATGTATTATAAGACACACTGTAGCCCAGGTATTCAAAATTGCTAACTTGTTAAAGGATAATACCATCTATAACAATTTTTGCCCGTACGGGATCAGTTCCACAAAAAGCCATCACCTTGGTCTTAAGTATAGATATTTGCAATCCAGAGTTTTGCAGATTCGATTTAATAAATGTATACTCATCTGCAACCTGTTTTCCGAGTCTGACATACCGTCCTCAAACAAAAAAGTGTCAATTTCAGAATGGCCAACCATAAAATGTTCCGGAAGACACGTCTGCTAGTTTCGTATGACATCGTCAATACATAAATTAAAAAGAGGTGACAATAGACAACCTTGTCGTACTCCACAATTGATCTGGCCAATTCTAAGATCTGCTTCCATAAAGATTTTATTCTTCACATAAAGACTCTGTATAGCTCTTGTTAGATGTTGTGGGAAACCTTTCCTTGCCATTATTCCCCACAGTTTGCTCCGATTCACCAGTAAATTATTGTATAAATTTTATGTTGCTCCCACATTCCCAGCTGCCGTGTGTTCAATAAATGCAAGTAATCACGTATCAAGCCACTTCCTGTTTTTCCACGTTATCACCTTCTTTGTGGATCGTCACAAAGGTATTTGACTGAATATATTATTATTATTATTATTATTATTCCGGTTGTACAATGTTTACACATTTCCCGGAATCAAAGATTACAGAATTGATTGAATTCTCATCTTCCACGACTGCTTGTCCATCCAAAGCTCTTCTTCGAATTCTCTTTTCCTCAATATAGTAGGCATTTTTCTTTCCAACTTTTATTGAATCCATTCGGCTGTAATCTATTTGGTTTTATAATATTCCTTTTTTTTCCAATGAATGTGTAGTTAGCCCATTGCGTTCACCCCCAACGTGGAGGACCAGGTAATTTTTAATGAAGGTCTACTTCCTTTAGCCTTTGATAAACCAATATCCAACTACAAGGCAGCAGTTGCCAGTTTTGGTCCGCCTGAGGTATTTTATTTCCCCGGTACCCACCATATCTGGTGAGCATTCTCCTATCTGCCACCTGGGGAGGCGCCCGATGGGAGACAAGCAACTGCACACGGGATTTGACTGAATATTGGATAGTCGTCAGTCTTTCGACTGGTCCGTACCCTCCCCGCGTATACCCGTGGTGCGTATGTTACGGAGTCTCCCACAGGTATATGGGACCTACAGTTTAACGCCGGATCCAAACGGCATAGTTGGAGAGGGCTTATACTAGGCAGGACACTCTCGCTGGGTTTGACTGAATATAAATTAGCAAAATTTCCTACAAACACCTTAAGTAAACGATAAGTCAACACGTCATAGCCTATAACTACAAAACACTCCAAGAGAAGTGTGTGCTTTTTAAAGATGACATTTTAAAGAATTAATATAGAAAGTGGGGTACGAATTATATGTGTTGCGGAAAATAATAAACTCCTGTTTCTTAGCAATACAATATTGATTATCGTAATTCTATTTGTGGCTACCGACAATGATTAATACTAACTGCATTTATGACGTTTTCCCTGTTGAAATGTCACTACGCGTTACAGTTTTCACGGTGATCTAAGATTGACCTTACTGGAGTCTGGCCAAAGCCTCGACACAGCCTTCGCGGTAAAGAAAACTCCCCCTTCCCTTCCCAACAGGCATCAACAGTCACAGCCATTCTGTTCCTGGTGATTACGCAAACATTTGCCGTATTTAATTTCATTCTTTCTTCTCCTTCCCGGCAATCCTTTGGAGTCGTGTACAGTTCATTAATACACTAATTGAACCACACCACATACACATTACAAAATACATTTTTATTTTACTTCCATGTTCCATAAGGAAATGGAAGTATGGTGATGGCAAAAAAATCGTGTTCGAGATAAGGGCTGATTCTGAATGTACTAGTATCAAAACATGAAAAAAGTCGTTTACTAAAAGTGTCTGTGTGTGTGTGTGTAGAATTGTTTCTATGGCGAACGATAACTGCCGTAAATTCAAACAGAATCAAATAATCATTTGCATATATACCTGAGTTGTAGAGGACTCAAGGCTTATTGATTTTGGTGATGATCAGTTAGATGGAAGGGGTAGTTTACCAGCAACATGGTATGTTTTAACAAAAGTAAAGTACTTAATTTTGATAAATAAAGTAACCTGAAAAGAAGGTCATAATAAATCAATGTAGAAAGGTAGATGAAATATCTATAAACAAAAAGGGTAGTTAAAGGGGGTGGGGGTAATTTTTTATATGTGTAGTACGTTATCGGCAACAAATAAATACTATTTCTTTTATGAATTTGCTAACTGCTATAATTTTTTATTGTTCGACTAAGCTTTTCGTCATTACTGACATCTTCAGGTCTTAAACAATACGAAGAACAAAGAAATAGTTTGTTGTTAAAATTCCTTCCCGGACTGTTTGGCCGTGGTCCAGTGTTTCCTGCAAAACCAGACGTTTCGGCAGTGTTATCGACAGGTGGTGTACATTAGTAACCACAGCACTGTGGTTAAGGCTGAAGCAAGGAGTATATAGAAGTAGTTTCTATGGAAATATTTCCTTTCGAAAATGATTTTAAATATAAACCTTAGAAAATGGATGTCACGTATGGTTCTCCATACCGATATTTTCTAAAGTGTCCTCACTTGTCTGAATAACAGCTTTATCACACACTTAAAGAAATTAAAGGAATTACAAATACGTTTTGGCAATAGTGAACTCCTAAATCCACTTTGATTTCCTTATCCTGAATACGTTAACTATTACAACTAATTTTGTCAATTATTCTAGCTACAATATAAGAGTGGCCTGGTAGAAAGTAGGCCTACAACGTTTAATGTGAGGCAGAAGTAAGGACAAAAACAATAGCCCCAACAATAAAGTAGTGTCACACCCAGCTGGTACTCGGAAAAGAGAGAAAGTGCTGTGCTGTGTGTTAACGGCGACAAGATTATTGAATCTAATTGTATTTATTAAGTAGAAGCCGGGTACTGTCTGACTATTGTATCGTGAATGCGGCAGAAGAAAGTGGAATCTGAATATAGGACAAGGACGACATGATCTGATACTGGACGCGGCAGCGAAATGAAGATAGCCAACTAGCATACAGTTTACGTCTGTGATTTATGTCAGTAGGACTGAAATGTTGTAAAAATGATTTAAACCGAATGATTTACAAAATATTATTTACGATTACTGGATACAATGTACACGCGATAATACGATACATACACGCGATAATACGATGTATAATAAGCAAAATAAATGTTGTAAATGTACAATATTACAATAAGTACAACATTGAACTAATTTCTGTTTATATAAGTAAATACTATACAGTCATATTCATACGTAAGTGATATTCATCGCTGCTATACTACAAAAAATTTACAAATACTCGACCGGTTCGATACTTCTTTGATTATCATTTTCTTTTCTTCTCGTTTTTTTTTGTAACGGCCATCTAAGGACCACATGCCAATTCCAATACTTTATTCTTTGTTCTTTTCTTTTTCTCCAATATTCTTTCATCTTTTCATTGTGTCTCTTCTTCCTGTCTTCAGTGCATTTTGAACCTGCGTTTCTCTCTCTCCTACCCTAGACTCCTCCCATTTTTAACACTTTTGACCGAAAAACGTCTCTTTCAATTGCTTCGTCTGCGTTTATATTATTTTTTCTAAATCCTTTTGGATTTCTTTAATCCAACTTGATGTTGACTTTTTATTTTCTTTTTAATCCAACTATATGTTTTTTATTTTTTGTTCCTATTTTTTTTTATTTTCTTTTTAATCTATTTTTTCACCCACTTAAGTATTATTTATAAACTCAAACGTTAGACGTATTACTCTCAACGCACTCCAGCATTTTACTGTTGTGATATTTATAATAGTATGTTTAACAGTTTTAGCAACATCTAAATTTTCCCGTTGAATATACATTCTTGACTTCATTTTTCTTGGTGGATTAATAACTTGCCGCAAGTACTTCAACAACAAAAACTTCTACTACTACTACTACTACTACTACTACGACGACGACGACTACTACTACGGCTACTACTACTACTACTACTACTACTACTACTACTACTACTACTACTACTACTACTACTACTACTACGGCTACTACTACTACTACTACTACTACTACTACTACTACTACTACTACTACTACGACTACTGCTACTACTACTACTAATACGGCTACTACTACTCCGACGACGACGACGACTACTACTACTACTACTACGACTACTACTACTACTACTACTACTACTACGACGACGACGACGACTACTACTACGGCTACTACTACTACTACTACTACTACTACTACTACTATTACTACTACTACTACTACTACTACTACTACTACTACTACCACTACTACTACTACTACTACTACTACCACTACTACTACTACCACTACTACTACTACTACTACTACTACTACTACTACTACTATTCCGACGACGACGACGACTACTACTACTACCACTACTACTACTACTACTACGACGACGACGACTACTACTATTACTACTACTACTACTACTACTACTACTACTACTACTACTACTACTACTAATTCCTGTCGCTCTTTTAGGGCCTCTACGAAGCTACGCCAAAGGACTCTATTTTGGGCGAGGACTCTCATCTCTCCAAAGAACTTCCCCTCCTTTTCTGCTTCCATCTGGACATTTCTCCTCCACGAGATTCTTGGTTTTCCTCGTCTTCTTCTTCGTTAAGGCTAACTAAGAGAATGAACAGGACTTCAGCAACATAATATAGCAATTGGAGTCCTATGTGTTCTTCAAAGGGGTGGGTGTAGACCTAAAATTAAAAATCTCACGTTCAAATAAAAATAACAATTAAGTCAAATGGTTTTTGACTCACTGGTTAATTAATTTTTTTGATAATTATGCGTTAACACAATAATTTGAAAGTATCAAACACTTTCAACAATTCTTACAATCAATTATGAGTGTAACACTCTGCCTCGTCTAACCCAGTGCGTAGTAGAAAAAAAGTCTGATATTTTAAAATATTTTGTTATTTCAATAGTACACACATTTTTATTCTATAAAGATGCCCGTTTACAGAAACGGACAAAGCTGTAAACTCATTACAAACTCATAATCTAAATTAGATTCTACTTTACATCGTTTGGTATATAAATTTTATATGCTCAGTAGGACTATAGTCTATGCGGTTGAGGATCATAAATTGAGAATTAAATAAAATTTATTTTAACCAAAATAAAATGATTCTGCTTATAAACAATTCAAAAAGACTTCTGTTCTCAATATATAAGTATTAACTGCATTACTTGATAATTAGGCCCTAAGCTCGTATGGCCGGTGTCAGTATTACTATACAACAACGACAACGTTTCGAATCCCACCTTCGGCGATCTTCTTCAGGCCGTAAATGCGACAGAGTGCTGTAGAACAGTTACGGCGAGTCTTGGTAGAATGATATCAGACTACTTTTTCCACGTAAGAACAACCACCGGAAAAACTTGATAATTTGTAATTTATTGTATTTCAATCCATTTGTCCACGGATTCTCACAACTATCGACCGCTCTATAGGCCTACATATAACCTATCCTTCACGCATCTTATCAGCGTCCTCTTCTATCACAGCGTAGTGTATTAACGCCCTTCTCATTCCTTTATCCCACGATCATTTTGGTTTCCCCCTTTCTTCTGCCAGTCAAAAATTGTACGATACCATCTTTCATTGTTCGTAGGGAGTACACGGTCGAACCGTCTCAGTCCTCGCCTTGTTCTCTCCAGTTTTATGTTGAGCCATTTTATGTTGTGCTGTTGCAATGTTGTTTCAAAAACACCTGTTATACGGTTGTATTGAAAAATATTGAACATATTATTTTTGTTGAGTGTTTTAAGGTCTTGGTAACTACGACCTTTAACCCAACGAGAAGTAGTGCTGAGAAACTATATGTTCGATTATCAGCTACACTCTAGCTTACCAATGCCAATGAAAATTCGTACACACTTAAACGCCAAACAGAAGAACTATTCTTCTTCTTCTTCTTCTTCTTCTTCTTCTTCTTCTTCTTCTTCTTCTTCTTCTTCTTCTTCTTCTTCTTCTTCTTCTTCTCAGCACGGCATAGGTAAGGTGCTGCTTGTTCCGCCTTCAAAGATCCTCCAGCTTTCTCTTCTTGAGTCTACCCACACACCTTGTATAAGTATTTCTAGATTTTTTGGCCAGTCTGGAGTCTGACGTTCTTTTCAAGTGTTCCTTTCACCGCCGTTTGTAACTTTCAATTTTTATTCAAGTAAAATACTCGTAACTCTCCTCTTATGGCCTCATCCTTTACAGGATCAACTTTAGAACACCTTTCGACTTCTCTTAAAAACGCCATTTCCGTGGCTTGTATTTTACTGTCTAGTTTCTTGGTTCTTGTCCATAATTCACGCCCATAGAACAGTACAGGGGCTGCCATAATTTTGTAGAACTTTAATTCTGTATCTCGACGTACCTTCTTCCGAAAATTACTGTTTGTTTTAGTCCCACAGATCTTCTGAAACATACATAACTTAACATCAATATTATAATTCCTATCATTGCCAATATCGTTTTCCAAATAATTAAAATGGCTCACCTGTTCTATAATAAGCGAGCTGGTGTCCAATAATAGAAAAAATGAATTTAATTTTCTCAGATCTTTCAAAGAATAGCCAGACGAGCACAATGGTAAACGACTGCGACCAAAAAAGACAGTCGATTTGAAATAAATGAAAGACTGAAAATGGCGACGTGGAATGCACGGAGTATTATTAAAACAGAAGAAGAACTGTGCAGAGAATTGAAAGAAAGTATTATTTTACTAAACACCTCTTTTAATAACAATGTACTCCTGGCAGGCCAGATTAATAATTGTGTCTCGGTCGTTTTCAGTCAGTTAAATTAAAAATAAGTGTTGGTTTGTCGACGAACGTTACGTATTAACAGACGTGTTTTGTATTAAAGAATGGAAACAGTAGTCTTGTAAATCAGTAACGAACAGACAGGTTTTAAATTTCGCGTTTCACTCGATTAATGACTCTTAAAAAGTGAAAGCGACCCGCCCACAAACACGAAGCAGAAGAGACTCTGAGGAAGGAAGTTGTGACGGAAAGGGGAGGAGGAGGTAAGGTCCGGGTGCAACAGCCAGTCAAGCGCGAACGCCCAACCGTGAACAGGAACGTGATAATTTTCTTTTCACTGCCGTCGAAAGTGAACACACAGCAATGACCTACTTAGGCTTATCGCGGCGCTGGAGAAAACTGGCTTTGTAGAGTGAATCACTTACTCTGCACTTGGCCATATCCTCAAGTGCAGGCCTATCCCAGTGCATTTTCTCTTTGCTTCCACTCCTTCTGACTTAAACGAAACAATATCAGTCATTAGTAGTGTATATGTGCACATTAACAGATAGTAATAATGAATAAACTATACTTGCTCACCAGATGACGAAGTAATTTCAAATACTGCAACAAGCCATGACCAAGAATTTTTCTTTGTTTTGTATATACTTATGTTTAATATAAAGTTACATTATTAAATTGAAAAGAAACCGGGCTGATAGGCCGTGGTCGGTTGCTGGTAGCTAGCGACACAGTCCGCTCTCGGGGATCTTCTTCAGGCCGCAAAGCGACAAAGAACACAAGTACAGCATATTTTAACAACCGAAGAATACCTGAGTACTTTGACCGGGTATGAGTAACTTTTACTCGGTAAACGTTCTCGGGTATTGATCAGCTAAGGCCTGACGAAACTTACTTGTGTTCGGTGTCGCTTTGCGGCCTGAAGAAGAATATCCCCGAGGGCGGAATTGAAACGTAGCCGAATATGTCGCTAGCTACCAGCAACCGACCACGGTCTAAGACTCCGGTTTCTTTTCAATTTAATAAAGTTGACACCAGTTGACAGTTTGCTAATACTGTAAGCTTGCATTATAAAATAAAGTTACAATAGTATCACGGAAGAAGCTTTAGATGAATGTGATGTGGGGATCTCTCTGAACGGTGGAACAATAAATAACATACGTTAAGTGGATGAGACCGTCATATTCGCAGATAGCTTAGAGGGTTTGCAACAATGAATGAATAGAGTGACAGAAAGCTCCCGTCGATATGGTCTAGACATAAATGTTAATAAAACGAAGCTAATGATTGTATCTAAGAACGAGTTCACAAACTGCAGCCTTAATATACGGCCAGTTGAACGTGTAAACCAATTTACATATCTTGGCACTATCGTCAATGAACAATGGGACCACTCTCAAGAAATAAAGAGCAGGTTTGAAAAGGCAAGAGCCGTGTACACTAGAATGAGCAGTTATTCCAAAGTCACGATTTAACAATAAACACAAATATGAGACTTCTACGCTGCTACGTATTCTCGGTCCTCTTCTACGGTGTAGAATCTTGGAATTCGACAGAAGCCACAACTAAGAAATTTGAATCTTTCGAAATGTGGTTCAACCGTAGAATACTGAGCATCATACATGGAGAGCACATTTAACTAATGTCGAAGTTCTTAGAAAGGTGAAGAAAGACAAGGAAGTTAATAACACAGTGAAGATATGAAAGCTTCAGTATCTGGGACATCTCATGAGAAATGAACGGAGATTTTACTTATTGCACTCCATACTACAAGGAAAAATACTTGGAAAGAGAGGTGTTGGGCGACCGAGAATATCATGGCTGAGAAATTTGAGGACCTGGTTTGGCATGAATACAACTGACTTATTCCATACAGCAATCCAGAAATAGCCTGTACGATATCCAACATGCGAAACGGATAGGAACTATCAGAAGGGGGAGAAGACTCTCATGGGGTAGTTACGGGGTGGAAGCTAGGCGGTTAAGTGGTCAGCGAATCCATTCCAGGTGGATCGATTTTCACGAGGACAAGAATTATTTCAGCTCTGGTGTGTTCCTAACTTTATCAGCAGGGTGGGGAAAATTATACATAGGAATAGTAGCTTTATTTCTGTAGGACAGTGTAGTAACAGTAGGCCTACCTTTATTTGTGTCTCACATTGTTTTATTTATGTACCACACATGTGTACGCAAATAATGTAATGATAGTAAGTTTGTTACTATTAATTTTCGATTATCCTTGTCAACCAAGTTAGTTATGAAGATTATCCTCGTCAACCAAGTCAGTTATGAAGATTTTAACTGCGTAAAACGTTGCTGATACGTTTACGATTTATTTTTTTAAAGACCACTTTTATCAATTTCCATATGGAAAAAATATCAAGCTTGTGACACATCACTTACGACGTGGATTATCATGCTGATCACAAGTTGGCCAAATTTCAGTCAGCATGTGGCACAATTCGTCGAGTGCTATTGGGAAAAACAAGCAAAGAGACTCGACTAAAATTTTATAACGTAATGGCAGTTCCAGTATGGTTCTGAAACTCAGGTTCTGGCGACAAAACGTCGGAGATGCTTGCGATCTGTTAAAGGTTCCACACGAAGAGGTAGGCTCTACAGTGAAGATATTCGTAAAGAGTTGAACATTTTTGGTATAAAAGATGGTATTGTAGAAAAAAAAGAGATGGATTGCTCATCTGGATAGGATGCCAGATGGCAGGTTGCCTAAGGAAGTTTGGCAACACAAGCCTGTTGGACAACGAAGGATAGGAAGATCTAGGAAGCGTTCATGAAGTGGGTATATTCCTTTGGGACCGTAACATGTGATTAGCCTAGTCCCTGATAGAAGAAGAAGAAGAAGAAATATCTCAAGCTGTAACAAAAGGCAGTTCGCTATTTATATTTAAACGTAGTAAATAAAATTCCGGATTTATAGATATTTATGGTTCGAAACGGCTCTCACTAGAACGAAAACGTCTAGCATTCAACGTGACTGTAGTGTAATATGATGTTTTTTATTTCCACATTCCATAAGGAAATGGAAGTATAGTGATGGCGATAAATCGTGTTCGAGATAAGGGTTGATTCTGGTTGTGTTACCCTCAAAACATGAAGAAGAATCATTTTTCGAAAAAGTGTCTCTGTGTGTGTCTGAGTGTCTGTAAGTAGAATTTTTTGGCGAACAATAACTGCCGCAAATTCAAACAGAATCAAATAATGTTTTGCATACTTCCCTGAATTGTAGAGAACTCAAAGCTCGTTCATTTTGGCGAAGATCGGTTAAGGGGAAGGGGTAGTTTACCAGAAACATTTTTTAACAAGGGTAATTTTTTCTTTGACGAACGATAACTGCCGTAAGTTCAAACAGAATCAAATGATGTTTTGCATATATGCCTGAGTTGTAGAGGACTCAACGCCTGTTGATTTGGGGGAAGATCAGTTAATGGGAAGGGGTAGTTTACCGGCAACATTTTCTGTTTTAACAAGAGTAAAGTACATAATTTTGATAAGTAAAGTATCCTGAAAAGAAGATCATAATAATCCACTGTATAAACGTAGATAAAATGTCTATAAACGAAGAGGCTAGTAGAAGGGGGTGGGGGTAATTTTTCTATAAATTAAAATGACAGTTGTGGGGGAGGGGTAAATTTTATTTATATGTCATGTGTACTACGTCATCGGCAACAAAGAAGTAGTTTGTTGTTAAAATTGCTTACCGGGTTGTTTGCCCGTAGTCCAGTGTTTCCTGCAAAACCAGACGTTTCGGCAGTGCCATCAAATGCGATCATCAGTGAAAATCGAGTGCGCCAACGTGAGGTGGTATACGTTAGTGACCACAGTACTGTGGTTAAGGTTGAAGAAAGAAGTAGTTTCTATGGAAACATTTCATTTCGAAAATGATTTTAAATACAAATCTTAGAACATGGAAGTCATGTATGGTTCTGCATACAGATATTTCTTAGCATTTTCACTGCTGAGTATTTTTTAAAGTGTGTGGTGTTTGTGTTGGTTTGTATTTGTTCAGTTATTAGTTTCTTTTGTGTTTGTATATTTGTAAATTTTCTCATATGTTCACATGGGAGTATTTTTGAGAGTATTTTTGAAAATACTCAAAAAACAAATATATAAACCACAATCACACACATAATACCAAAAGCCGAAAGGAAACCATATCAACAACCAACCGAAACACAAGTACTCAACAAGATCCAAAATTAATATGGCTGATGATGGGAAAATTAGGTTTCTCGAAACATGTTCCAAATTAGGAAATAATATATCTTGAGGTAATGTAGTTATAAAGAATATTGAATGTTGCTCTTCCTCGAAAAAGTATCGTCGGCTATCGTTCGGCCAACATCCGTCGTAACTGTTTCACAAAACTGTCGCTTTTTGCGACCTGAAGAAGATCCCCCGAGGGTGGGATTCGAAACGTTGCCGACGGTGTTGCTGTTATATAGCAACCGACCAAGGCCTAACAGCAGGGTTTCAATCATATTGATAACAGGTTACTATATGTTTTAAACGTCACTAGTGCAACATTTGTTTATAATAATTATAATTTAAAACTTACAAGTAAAATGTGACAGTGAAACCTAACAAAACTACATACCGTAATCTTGGTACGTTATTGACTGATGTCGCCTGAAGATATTTCCAAATAACAGATAATCGATGTATTACACAAGTTGTGAAAAATAAGATCAAAGAGTTCATCTTGTTATTTAAATTAGCAGTCTCTGTAATTCCAACTTCTTTGTCGTATTTGCTTACTGAACTGCTACTTGACATGTTCCGGACGAGGACTTTCAGTGTTTAACCATTTTCAAGTCGTAAATTGGAACGTCCATCATTTTCAACGACAAATTTGTAAGACCAAGAGTGTTATAATTTAAATAACAAGATATAAACTTTAGAAACGAACACGTTAGAACGTTATAACGTTCGTTTTTTTCTTGTAAGAAGAGGAAATTTGAAAAAAAAAAACTGTTGTAACAAAACAACCTTTTCTAACTCGAAATGAAATGTGCTTTCTGTGTTGCTGCACTGGACACAGTTTGTGTGTGTGTTGTACAAACTCCATTGTGAATAATTAACATACAGGTGTAGCTGACTTCATTATCGCTTTTCAAACAACATTTAACGTAACGGGCCAAAGAGAGAGAGAAAAAACAAAAATTATTTACGCGTAAAACTAAAGCGTCGATGGTTACGTACAGCATACAGTGTACTTAAAAGGAATAACGGCCTGTCGTTGTAGTATAATTGAGATATCTGTATGGAGAACCATACATGACTTCCATGTTCAATGATTTATATTTAAAATCATTTTTGAAATGAAATATTTCCATAGGAACTACTTCTTCCTACTTCAGCCTTAACCGCAGTACTGTGGTCACTAACGTATACCACCTCACGTTAGCGCACTCGATTTTCACTGATAATGGTAGTCGATGGCACTGCAGAAATGTATGGTTTTACAGAAAACCTTGCACCACGGGAACAATTGCGGGACATTGCACCGGCCAAACAACCCGGGAAGGAATTTTAACAACAAACTACTTCTTTGTTGCCGATAACGTAGTACACATATAAAATATATTAGTACACGTATATATATATATATAATCCCCTCCCTCTTCAGCTATCATTCCCATTTATAGAAAATTACCCCCACCCCCTTCAACTACCATTTTTATTTATAGATATTTCATCTACCTTTCTATAGTGGATTATTATGACCTTCTTTTCAGGATCCTTTATTTATCAAAATTAAGTACTTTACTCTTGTTAAACAGTAAAACGTTGCAGGTAAAGTACCCCTTCCCCTTAACCGATCTTCACTAAAATCAATAGACCTTGAGTTCTCTACAATTCAGGGCTGGAGCAAAAAACTATTTGATTTTGTTTGAATTTACGGCAGTTATTGTTCGTCATAGAAAAAAATTACTCTTGTTAAACATAAAACGTTGCAGGTAAACTACCCCTTTCCCTCAACCGATCTTCACCAACATCAATAAGCCTTGAGTACTCTACAATTCATGGGTGTATGCAAAAAAATATTTGATTCTGTTCAATTTACGACAGTTATTGTTTGTCATAGAAAAAATTACTCTTGTTAAAACATAAAATGTTGCTGGTAAACTACCCCTTTTCCTTAACCGATCTTCACCAAAATCAATAGGCCTTGTGTCTTCTACAACTCAGGTAGGTATGCAAAAAATTATGTGATTCTGTTTGCATAAGCGGCAGTTATCGTTTTCCATAGAAAAAATTCTACACACAAACAGACACACACAAAGACACTTTTCGAAATATGACTTTCCTTCATGTTGTGAGGGTAGTACAATCAGAATCAGCCCTTATCTCTAACACAACTTTTTTCGCCATCACCATACAGTACTTCCATTTCCTTACAGAACATGGAATTAAAAAAAAGTAAAAACAAAAATTATTTACGCGTAAAACTAAAGCGTCGATGGTAACGTACTACATGTAGCGTACTTAAAAGGAATAACGGCCTGCCGTTGTCGTAAAATTGAAAAATAACTTTGAAATGAGCGTGTTGTCGGTAATTACAAGGGGGAATCCAAGGTTGCAGTAAGGTCACAAGTGGGTAACTGCCGTGCGAGGCGTGGCCGCTCCGCTTACATTCTTTGCTTTCCTTCCTTTTGTCTCACATTTGAACTTTACTCTTTTCATTGTCATTCCACGTATAACAATAACAACAATAATAATAATGATTGCCGTACAGACCAGATCCGCGTGACTTGCTTCATTTTTTTAATAATCGTATCTCTCACACCTGCTTTAGTAGTAAATGAAATATAGTACGCCCTGTTACTTTGTAACGTGGGTTATATGACACGGTGAAACCAATATCTGTGAATATTTTTTAATCGTTACAAGAAACAACTCACGACACACTAATCATCTTTTATCTGTCTCGTTCTCGTTTGTAACGTTTATTTATACATGAACACGCGCGAGCAAACACAAATCAATGGTAAAATATTAAACACAACTCCAATAAATTGTAATACATTACCC
Source organism: Magicicada septendecula (assembly GCA_034769895.1). Taxonomy (NCBI): domain Eukaryota; kingdom Metazoa; phylum Arthropoda; class Insecta; order Hemiptera; family Cicadidae; genus Magicicada; species Magicicada septendecula. The sequence continues at coordinate 42,290,182 of CM068373.1, read as the reverse complement.
CATATAATACAATATATTTATATTGACGATCTGGTAAGGAAGTGTAAACATCTAGTGAACCCCGGTATTAAGATATCACGAGACATATTTCAATGTGCTGTTGTTTGCTGACGACTTGCTTGTACTTCAAAATACGAGGATTGTTCAACAGAAACACGTTTAGACGCTATAAAGCATTTTTTATTAAACGATTTTAAAAGAAGTCTCCATTAACATTAAGGCATGAGTCCACTGTTGCACTAATCTGTAGATTCCCTGCTGGTAAAATTCTTGTTGCTGTTTGAGGAACCATTCGCTAACAGCAAACTCTATCTCAGCGTCAGATTTGAACCGCCGTTCTTTTAGTGATTTCTTTAATGAACCAAAAACATGATAATAGCACGAGGACACGTTGGGACTGTAAGGTGGGTGTTGTAAGACTTCCCACTTCATACAACCAAGCAGATCTTGAATCGTCTGGGCTAAATGGGGTCAAGCATTATCATGCAGAAGAATGACACCATTTGTGAGCTTCCCGGGACGTTTATTATTGATGCTGACCAGTAAGCGTTTTAAGCTGTCTGCATATCGCTCAGCGTTGATGTTCACACCAGGTTCTTTAAAATCTAAGAGCAACACACCCTGATAATCAAAAAATACGGTAACCATTACTTTTCCTGCCGAAGGTTGGGACCGACTGCATACTCTGACGTTTGGATTCTGGTTCGTAGTGATAACACCAAGACTCATCACCAACGGCAACAATTTGGTGTAGAAAGGCGTTACCTTGTTGTTGATAGCGCATCAAATGCTGTAATGATAAGGTCTAACGCAAATTTTTCTGTCATCATTAACCAGTCGTGGAATCCACTGAGCAACAACTTTGTGATAGCCAAGACTATGAATGATGGAATAAACAGTTCCCACGCTGATGCTCAACATTTGAGAAGGTTCTCTAACTTTGATGCGCCTATTTGCGCTTAAAGCAGTTTCCAGGTGTCTCACATTTTCATCTGATGCTGCAACACGTGCAGGTCCGGGTTGGGCCAAATCTATAGTGGATTCTCTTCTTTGTCAAAATGTTTTGCACCATTCAGCCACTGCCGTATGAGAATAATTATAGCGATCATACACAGCTTCCATTTTTGTATAAATTTCCATTGGCAGACCCCCCTAAGCGGCCAAAAACTGAATAACGGCACGCAGATTATCTTTGAACGGATTTTCTATCATAGATGCCATTTTCAACCCAGTCACAACGCTTAGAAGAGCAAACTGCAAATATTTTTGACAAACGCGTCACCAGTACTTAAACAGACAATATAAACAAATAAATTTCGTTGTCATGGCGACGAAGTCACGGCTGTGCAGATCAAATGTGTTTGACTTAAACGATAAATACAATTTAGTGGTTAAGTCTAACTTTTGCTAAACTTGTGTTACTACCATCTTCCATCTGAAGATGAGCCGAGAGGCTTGAAAGTGCTCGTGGATGTGTAAGGGAGTATTAGCGGTAGTAACACAAGTTTAGCAAAAGTCAAATGTGTTTCTATTGAACAATCCTCATACAGAATGTGATTTAATATCTTCAAATAAATACACTGCAAGAAGGTTTATCTTCACCTGACGTACGTTTCACAGAAACGATTCTGTATCTTCAGAGGTTTTTTGAATTGTAGTTGTAATTACATTATTTAGTGTACTTATTTGAAGATACTTCATGGGAGACCTGCAGGAAACTCAACGAGTTATTTACAAAATAATAAAAAATGTGATTTGTAAAAATCAGATTTTAAGCTTCATCTGATTTTCAAACAATACAACATGAAAATCTCCAGTATAAAAACAAAGGTAATGGCATTTCGAACAAAGGTGCCATTAAGAACAAAAATAATGATTATTGACCGAATACTAGAACAGGTGAGGCACTTTAATTATCTGGGAAATAATATTGGCTAGTATTTTCCGGTGAAGGGTTTGTGAGGATCGGTCAAATTTATAACACAGATTTTTAATTATTTGTGTCAACGTTTCGACAATATTTATTGTCATCGTCACGACCTGTGTATAAATACAAAAGAAAATGTCAAACAAAACACATCGATTATTTGAGTGTATGCGAATGTGTGTGTGCGTTTGCGTGTGTCTGCGTGCGTATATGTGTGTGCTTGTATATGTGAAGGAGTTAAAACAGTTTGTTTCACATCATCCAATGTTTTCCTTAAATACAACGGGAAAATTATAACATCACAGAACATAATTTATACAATATTAAAATTTAATTTACTCATAAATGTAATGGTATTTGTAATTATTTATAAAAGCAGTAATCAACAATTATATATTAGAATTTGTTCAGAAAACGTTTATAGATAAGTTCCAGACGATCTGTGGGGTAATCAAACGTATTTTCAGAAACAAGGAACGTCGAGATACAAAATTAAAGTTTTACAAAGTTATAGCAGTCCCTGGGGTATGAATTATGGACAACAGCCAAAAAATAAAAAAGTAAAATACGGGCCTCGGAAATGGCGTTCTTAATGGAGTAAAAATGTGTTCTAAGCTTGACCGTATAGGGAATGAGGCCATAAAATAAGAGTTACAAGTTTTTAACTTGAATGAAAAATTAAAGATTACAAACAACGGTGGTATTACAAATAACACTTACAAAGAATGTCAGATTTCAGCCCGGCCAAACAAGTCTGGAAATACCTATAGGACCTATACCTGGAAACCTGTAAGACACAGGCGTGCGGATAGACTCAGGAAGAGTTGTCTGCAGGCTCCTCGAAGGCTGAACAGGCTATGCCGTGTCGTGAATATTATGATGGTGGCGATGACATTACCCCACTACAGTTAATTTTGTTTGAAAGGTATGACTAATTTATCTCGTGACTATTTCCTTCTTTTGTCATTAATTGATCATTTGTTTGGTTGTAATTTGTAACATATGTAAAGTCTAATACAGCAATTAAAATAAGAAATGTTAACTAATTAAATAAGTATTATTTCCATTCGATTAAGAATCACCACCTTGAAAAGTGTGTCAGTTTCATGATAATCCTACATTGTAAGAGTATTTCTGCGCGCGCGCGCGTGCGCGCATGCGTCTTCCTATATCTGTACACCCGCGTAGGCTCCTTTGTACCACAAAACATACTCTCGAACTGTGTCAGACGAGGTAGGATGCCAGTTGAGACCGTATATAGCGAATGTAGTGTGGTCAACACTATACTTGAATGTTATCATGGTATCACAGCTACATTTCCGCAGACTGAGTAGAGTCAATGGCTGAAACACGCACATTAATTTGTTTTATGCTGTCTGATAATTGAACCTGAAGACTATAGGTTAGTAACAGGGGCGTATTACGGGTGGACGAACGAGACGGATCCCTCTCAGAGGGTCGTAAAAATTTGACTTTTGGTAATCTATTAATTTTTAGGTTGTTTCTTATTCAGCTGAGAACGCTATCATAGTAGTAACTCTTTTTTAAAATATATAAACAGGTTTATTACACAGCATTCGCGTATTGACCAGTGTTTCTAGGAAAATATGAAATCTAGGAAAATAAATTCAGTCAATATGTATCTTGTAAACAACATAGCAGTAAGGCGTATTTCTACTATCACCGTTTACTTGGGACTGATTTCAAGGTGTTATCACATCTTTTTCAACCACATTAAACACAATAATGTTGATTAGACTTAACTTGATTTTTCTTTTGTGTGAAGCCGATTCGACCGGTCCCCCGCGAAGGCCAAACTGTAGATACGGCACTGGTTGGTAGTCACACACACACACACACACACACACACACACACACACACACACACACACACACACACACACACACAATATATTATATAATAGTATATATATAGTATATTATTATATGAGTCTACAGGACTCGCCAATGCCAGATTTTAAGTATCTAGGGTGCAGCATCATATACCAAGATGATAAGGAGTTTGAAAGCAAAATTCGTCTGTTCCAGTCGGTTTGTGGCTGTATCATTAAACACCTCAAGAAAAAAAGAAGGAAAGAGACGCAATTAATATTTTATAATTTAAATAATGTAAATTTTATAATGACTGTGTTACCTCAACTACTGTATGGTAGTGAGACTTGGATTAGAAAGGATATAGATGTATCTAGAACACAAGGAGCGGAAATGAGGTTCTTGAGGGCTGTAAAGGGTTGACCAAGAGAGATCTTATCAGAAATGATCATATTAGAATGGGGCTAGGCATAGCTGAAAGCTTAAATGAGAAAATCTCCCGGTAAAAAACAGAGTGGTGGTTATACGTATAGAGAATGAATCCAACTATATTTTCAAAAAGAGCCCTTGACTATCATCTAAGGGGGAAGAGAAGTGTGTGGGAAGACCCCGTAAGCGATGGTTGGATGACTTCCATTGAGACTGGAACTAGCCTAAGCCGTAAAGGATGTTGACGATGATATACACACATACATTGAACTGTAAATTACCTTCAAAATTTGTACCTATAAATAAAGAATTAGTTGGCATAAAATCTTAAAAA